>OX387719.1:25888571-27128713 GCA_947577245.1 Andrena bucephala
CCTATGTTCACTGTTGCACATGTCTGAGATTAATAGTCTTGGAATGTGACATACAAACACATCGTCGTTCCGTAGTCAATACATACACGTACAATCGCATCGGAAAGTAAGTTGACACTCTTTAAAATCGTATAATTTTTTTAAAATTGGTCCAAACGACTTGAGTTTTTTTTTAGATGCTAGCGGAATCAGTTTTCTACGTGACGTGTTTCGTCGTTTTGAAAAAAATGCACTTGTACGGAATAGCAAAAAAAAAATAGTAAAGGTCGTTTTTTAAACTTTTTTTTTAAGCCTGTAATGAAAATTCAGAAAACTAGTTTGTAGATTGAAGTAAGTTGTATACATGCTGAAAATTTCATCTAAATCGGTTAACGTTGCTCTGAGCTACACACGTTTAAAGATCGCAGAATAATTGCGAAAATCGCGAAATTCTCGAAATCAGCGATTTTCGACCTTACTTTGCGATCTTTAAACGTGTAGCTCAGAGCAATGTTAACTGATTTAGATGAAATTTTCAGCATGTATATATAACTTACTTCAAGCTACAAACGGGTTTTTTGAATTTTCATTACAGCCTTACAAAAAAAAGTTTAAAAAACGACCTTTACTATTATTTTTTTTTGCTATTCCGACCAAGTGCATTTTTTTTTCAAAACGACGAAACACATCACCTAGAAAACTAATTCCGCTAGCATCTAAAAAAAAACTCAAGTCGTTTGGACCAATTTTAAAAAAGTTACGCGATTTTAAAGAGTGTCAACTTACTTTCCGATGCGACTGTACATTGTAATTACTTTTTATAGAAACCTATCAGACAATTCGTTATAAGATGCATATAAGCCTATATACACATACATACATACAAAATACATGTATATAAAGTAGATAAAGTACGTACATGGTGGTTTTTATACAGTTCCCGACACTACGTTATTATAGAATTATTGATGGATCCGACAAAGAATGCTCAAATTTAAAAAAAAAAACAGGGATTTCCTTCTCGAGCATGTTGCAAAGTTCCGCATCTACAATATCTACATTAGGATGGCTCTTATTTTCGACTTTTGAATTTTCTTCAGGGTTCCCTCCAGAATAGTTCCAAATAATTAAAAACAATCTGTGTCCATTTTTTTTTGTACGTCTCCATAAATAAATAGTGTTCGAGAAGCATTTAAACTTTCAAAATTTAAAAAAAAACAATTTTTTTTTAGTTTTTCCGACTATCTCGAAAACCGTTTGCCACACGAGAAAAAAGTAATAAACCATAAAAGATGCTCCTTGTCCGGATCTGCAACTTTTGTTTGACATCTTTTTTTATTTAATCAATAACTTGGAGGACATTATATAAAATCGACTTTGTGAGCTGTTAAATAACGATATAAATGTTTAAAGGCCCAGGGGCACCTTTTCCCGTTATCCGATCGAGCTCAAATTTTACAGATTTTTTTAAAAATTATTTGTACCTATTCTGGAGGGTGCCCCAAAAAATCTTGAATAATTTTTTTACCAAGAGTAAATAAGGGCCACCCTAATCTACATAGCCCGCGATTATTATTGCTTTCGGGTAAGGAATTCATTGGAAATTGTGAATCTCCAAATCGATAATTTTTAATCAATTACCTACAGTTATTACCTACTCTCGCTATAATAAATTGGCTTCTACCATATGCCATCGGCGTATGTATGTATGTATGTATGTATGCGTGTATGTATGTTGGTTGTATTATAGTTTTGTTTGTTTAACTTGGACGCCGGACTCGAGAGGGAAAGAATCAAGAGAAAAAGTAAAAGTAGGAAACTAAACTATTCGAAGAAACTATACTTTACCTACTTTATATTTCTTCATTGGTATAACTTGAAGGGTAAAGTTATACACCAACGAAGAAATACAACTTTTAGCACGTATATTCACATACTTTTTCATTTGTTTTCTTACAGATTAAAGTGAGATCAATATGCGATTCCAAACTACTAGAAATTTACAATACTAACTCGACTCGTGTGTTTTGTACATAGAAAATCTCCTCAGACAATTCTATAGAATAAATAGTTTATCCAAATAAACAGAGTCAGTCTGTAATATAAATAAAGAAAATTGTGCAGTAGTATTTCTAATTTTCTGTACGTTGTCCAATTGTCAATTACTTCATCGTTATTATTATTATTACTATTATTGTTATTATCGTTATTATTCTAGTATATATTAGATTATAGATGTTGGAGTTGATCAGTAGTGGATCACATATTCTATATATCACTAGCACAAACAGGATGCACACAGCTCGCGACACCTGGATTATTGGACTGTGTGACAGTAATAACGCACGATAATCTTATCAAAGTTTATCTCCCTGCTGTTACAGTCAAGTACGTCTCGTGTATCGCATCGGTGGTGGTTGTACGTAGGCTTTCACCCGCCATATTAAGGAAAATAGAAGCATTGGAAGAAAAAGAGTAGGAAAATAGTTGAGCAACAATCAAGTTGACTATTGAAATTGATGGTGTGATTAACTAAAGACTCGGTCGCGATTGCACCGTGGATACAAAACTTACACCTTGCACGTCCATACCATTGGAAGTGTCGACTCTACACGTATGTATGCCTATGATACAAATGTGCGAAGAACTTGATATTCCTGGAGCAAACACGCAAAACGACGAATTATACGATGCGAAAACAAGCCGCCGGTTTACCGAATTCTTACCGAATTTCAATTAATAACATATAAAGCATAAAGCTCGACACACTCGCGTGACCAGACGTGAATACTTGTTTGACGAAATGCGGCACGCCAGTCTCACCGAGTAAATATTTGTCTTCAATCTTTACGATCCTTGGGGCTCGTAGATACTGCATCGTTGAGCTTCGACAAAAATCCACGGCTTACTCGACGAAACAACGAGCACGTAGTATTCAAGGCGTGCGCGCGGACGATCCTGTGCACGTTGTGGTAGTAACGTTCCTAGAGTGAACCGGGCAAACCATTAACGTTTTGGCGAAAAGTGTATTTAGGGCTAGCCTGACCTTAATTGCAACGTGTTTCGCGAATATTAGAGGAGGAGAAACATTTTTGCCTCGCGATACAACGCTTTTACATGTCTTTCAGTTGATCAGAACGGTATCAGCCATTATACATTATTCGATAATTTTATAGATACATAAATATACCCTTACGTATGTGCAATGTATGTATTAGAGAATCACTAAATGAAAAAGCACGGATATTCTACCGATTGTGCAGGATGATTAATCTTTCAACTGTCTACGCATCTTTATTGTTAGATTAAGTAATAAGTACGGGTGGTATGAAATTCCATTTAAACGAATCGTAACTGAAAAAGACTCGCCATTACGCAAGAGGATCTCGGCTACGTATATTGGGAAGTTGGAAGGTTCGTCGATGAATCGTTATCACAAAAATAGTACGTTGAGGAAACGCGGTAGCTATGGAAATATTTACGCGGTAGATCACAGTCGTTCGTTACAACATTCCGCGTAATCTGTATACCATGGGCGTCCGCAGAGAGAGAGAGAGAGAGAGGGGGGGGGGGGGGATAGGGCAGTTGCCCTCCCTGGCTTTTGAGAAAAAACGCTTTTTTTTCAAAACTGATCTTTAGTAAGTTTATACTAAAAAAGGGAATATTTTTAAATTTTTAATTAAATTGGTACTATAGAAAATGGGTTAAAAAAGCAAGAGGGGTATATTTTTCTTTACCGTCATCACAAAGTTGTCCCCCCACCTGGAAAAAAGTCTCCGGACGCCCCTGTATACCGAAGCCATACAAAAATTGTAGTTTGTAGTAGTCGTACAATTTCTCGCGGCATAAGTTTCTTTTTTATGTTCATTGCTATCTTTTTTAGATTACATGTATACCTATTATGTCCCTCCGGTTCTCTCCTTTTTAACTTTCGCGATGTATTTACAAGTGATGGTTACTGTTTTTAGGGATGAATGAATCTCTACACAATCGATCCACATAGGTATATAATTTCATTTTAAACTTTTTCTCCTTCCAATTTTCACTGTTTTTTTTTTTTCACCCAGAGGTGTAATAGTTTTCCCCTGAAAGCAGAGACCATCATTTTTCCAACACCCCACGATGACTTGCCCAACGATTGTTGCATTATAGACCGTCACATCTCGTCATCTTTATTACCGAGCAACAGCTAGTCAATTTAGTCAATAGTCGGCGATAATTCATTTCGAATACCGAGCGACTAGGATTCGCAAATTAATAGATTCGTAATCCGTCAGGCGTCGACGGTCTACGCCCTAAATTTTAAGCTGAAATCCCGTAAATGCGATGTCGGAGGAAAAGAAAGCTATTCGTTGGAATTTCAGAGGTCCGGTGAGATTTCTTTCGCGCAAAAAGAAACGCCGAGATGAAAGAAAAACGAGCAGAATGGATGTTGAGTGTTCTCTATGTCTCCTCCGCGATCTTGTCTGTGACATCGTTGATCAGCTTACTCACTGTTTGGCGATATTGGGCTTGGACTTTGGATGTTTGCATCAGCATCGACTGCGGTTGCATACTGTACGGTATTAACACATTTCGCACGTTCATGGGAGGTGACGCGAAGCTCTGCCACTTTGGAGTTTACGGCTTGATTCCCGCGATCTTGATCAGCTTACTTCTCGGCGGATATCACGGGTATAGGTGTTGTATTAATAAAAACTTAGAGGAGCCCGTGCAAGTCTACGACGATACTAGCAGGTACATACCTATAGGTAGGATCTTGGGATTATTCCCTTGCTGTATACTTGTGTTACCTACTATATGTACGGATTACGCTGTTTTTTCCGGCAGAAACCTAAACAGCGATCAAAGGACGGTGGTGATTAGACCAAAAAGAAGAAAACCGTACAAGCAATGGATACCTGGGGTCTTTCTCGCAATTTTACTTTCTTGCCTGTCCCTGGCTCACGCAGTCGTAACGACCGATGGCTACTACAAAACGTGCGAACAGTACAGAAAAAGGCTGATACAAATGCTAGATGCGAGAGGCCCCGCCGCCGAGGTAAGCTATCTTAAGCTCACCTAAGCTACTTTTTACTTTTCAAACAACAGTACTATACGTATTAGGGTGGACCTTAGGTACTTTTGGTGAAAATTTTTCTGCGAGATTTTTTTCACGCCGCCCCCTAGAATTCTTCCATTGGATAAGAAAATAATTCCTGTAAAAAATGTGGCGCATCGAACTCGAAAGTTTTATATTTTTGTAACTCGTTTTTCTCCATTGTAGCGTATCGTTAATATACATGTTTATATATCGTTGGATTTGCCTTTTTACGTTCTGTAACAATATAGAATCAAAATATAAGATCACTTAAGAAACAAATTCATGACCTCGAAAACTCAAAAATTAACCTTCAGGAAAAACTTTTTTCGTTGGCATTGCATTTACCTCGTCAAACAGAATAACTTTCGTCTAAGAAATTTTTTCATATATTTTGCAAGATTTGTCAGCTTCAATATTAATCGCTTCCACTATTCGTAATTTTGCGCTCTTGCGTAAAGGAACGCTGCATCTAAAACTATGTGTAGCGTTATTATTAGTTGACTCTGAGCAAACTGGCAGCGTCGCGAAAATGAACGAGATTTGGTTTGGTTTCAGCTCGATGCAGCGAGCACGGTGCGGCAGAATGTAGTGTACATATATTATTATGTATTTCTCGTTCGACCGCGCGGTGCCGTTTCATCTTTGCCGGGTTTCGCCGGTCGTTCACGCGATGATTCACAACTTATGCGAAAAATGAAATTCTTTATTTTCTTCATCGAATTAATATGGCAGTGATACCAATGGATTCCTTACGTTTTTCCAATTAAAATCATACCAAATGTTATGTAAATCGGACTATTTTTAACGAAGCTGATTTTACATTATGCAAATCAATTTTTCATGTGATTTCCTTAATTATGGTCCGAATTATGTTGTTCTTGGGGCCAATTTCATCGGGAAAACATAAGGAATCGATTGGCGTCACTTTCGCAAAGATCTGATTAGAAATGCAGTATTTCATTTTGTAAACTAGTGTAATTATTAATTGCCAAAATTCTTTTTAAAATGTCTATATAATGTTAGTGTGAAATAGTCTTATTTTGTACAAATTAATCTTGAGTTTCAATGCACATATAGACAAAACTTAATATTAAATAAGTAAGGAATCATAATATTCTTTAAAATATAAAATATTTCATTTAAACTTTCAGAAACATGCTACTCTTTACATTTAGCGTGCAGTTACTACTATTTCAAAACTTCGCATTCGATGCGTCACATTTTCTCATGAAATGGAACAACTTCAGGGGGCGGCGTGCTAAAAATTTTACGGTCGAAAAATAAGGTCCACCCTAATGTACATGTTGCTTACATTCCAATTGCCGTGTACTTGTGTCTTTAAGGATTCTTCTAACCACCCTCCCACCAGTCCCCTTATTCTATGTATAGGTGATACATAACAGGCTTTCGTGCGGAGCAATCCTCGACTTTATGGATTATCTACAGCCGGATATAAGTGTAAGTATTTGGAAACGCGGCAAGGAAATTGACACCGGATTCGCTCTACGATTAGCAATCGTTTCCACATGGTTTAATTTCTGCGCGTGGATACTCGCGTTACTTTTAAATATTACGATGGCGTGGAAAAGGCTTTGCTGTTGCCACAGATCAGATACAGAATAGATTAATCAGCTGACTTTGGCTCTCATATAAGTGCCATTACCATTTTCCTGTCACCTCCGCCACCTATTAGCTCAGAATGAAATAAGAGTGCAGCGCTAGCAGCGGTAGGAATTAGAATTATAATCGCGCTAAAAAAGTGAGTGTGTAAATGTGTAGTTGTCAGTGTAACGTAGGATAAGGGAGATATGATGGTGACTGTAACTTTCTTACAACATCGTCTCCTACAACGTCACGGAGCTTGAACACGCTAGCTCAAATGCGATGGGAACTATAAATGTTCTTTCTGTTTTACTCAGCTTACTACATTCAACAGTCGAAACGAATAAGGATTTACCTGAAATCTAAACTGCTCGAGTTTCATAAATACGGATAGAATAGCACCCGCTTCAACACCGGCAAATAAATGCAGTATTTACTGCGACGAGTTGCGCCATGGATTGTTGCGTCGAGAACCTAGTTATGCATAGAACAATGGGGTTGTATATAGAAAACCAACACACTTGAAGCACCAATCTATCTTTTATTCTAACAATACTGCAAGAACATTTTGTCAGGACAAACCCGCGATCTTTGGATCGTTTACGTTTACGAAAAATTCACAATTTTTACTTGCGGAGAAAAAAAACTCTTATCATTCTCATCATCTCTATCCCACCCTTTGCTCTCTAGCAGCATTTAAAAGATCCAGCTTTTCGTGCTCTTCACTTCCATTCACCTAAATCGTTTCGTTCCATTATGCACGTCACTCTTACGAGAGAAATACAACTGATTCCATTTATCTTGAAATACAATTCTTCATATATTTCAAGTGTGACTTGTACTCTGTACAGAGTACAAGCCTGAGACGTGAACTAAACGAATGGAAGGCACCTAATTATATGTATTGGCTACTATTATCTACAGTTTTATTACACCAAAATGCACCAATATGCGTGTAGAATTTTGTACGCGTATGTAAATATGTGACAATAGTACATTAATTACACAGGATACTTTCACGACTTGTCTCGATGGTTCTCCTGTTTCACTATATACAATCAACTGTACAGGATGATCTAGAACACTGGGACGTACATGTGTACTTGTATGTATGTACATATAGATGTTTAAATCACCTTTTCCTCTTTCCCTTTCAACGTATTCGCACGACTATGCCGTATCAATATGATTCCTACGTACTTGCATGGCTACTTGACTGTAAATTATACGCGGTGTCGTGGATCAGCAGCATCGTATAAATCTGAGATGCGGTATATCAGGCATATTGGATTTTTTTTCAAGCCTCAACGAAAGGCCACCAATTAATTACTAAATAAAATGGTTACCTGAATATTAAAAGCACTAAACACACATGTAGGCGGCCCTCGTCCACCTCTCTCTCTCGACAGAAATGATTTCTAAACATTCGTACATCAGTTACAGACTACACAGAAAGCTCGACCGCCGCGTATCCTGGCTTTAGTTGTATTAATTTACTTGAAAAAATTGTTTCACTCGTAGGTACGAATTGATCGTAGTAGTATTAATAATAATATATAACGGTAGAAAATCTACAAGTCTCAAGTACAAACGTAGTGAAAACGCTTAGCTGCAAAAATAGATGCACGAGCTTCACCTACTTACCTAGATATACAATACGTTCCCTTTCTTCTCCCCACTTTTTCTTTACTTCTTTTTCCCCATTTTTCTATTTTCCATCGAGGCTACCTCGAGTGCAAGCGAATAATCATTTAGGATTCGGACGCTTCTAAAGTCTAGCCCAGACCACGCGACGCAATTCACATACACGTTGAATTGGTAGAACTCGTGAATTCTGGTTTATATACAACATTCTTGTTTAATGTGATCTTACACGGGAATACCCGACTACAATATGCCTCGCTTCTTACGTAGGTACCTTGTGTAGGTATGCAAGTACATGGGTACCAATGTTGCAAAGTGAAGAAAGCAAAGCCACACACAGATGGTAACACTTGAAGAGAAACGGCACTACTCGCCATGTGTAATAATTTAGATATACATGATCGTTTCGAGATGACTGAATGAACGATACTTTCGAGTGCGAGTCGATTGATACCATCTCTGTTACAACAAGTGGGTGTCTTCAAAGCTCTACATATACATACTTGTATATTACCGTACGTGTGTTGGGGTGTGTGAATAGTAATACCATATAGTAGGTGGTGTCCAGATTGCTATTGCAAACCAATTATCGGCAAGTATCTCCCATTGGGGACGCATCGCACGCTGTATAGTATAGTATGTATACCCATGTAATACACACACACGCACACACAAGTCTTGGACGAAACGAAATTCGTTGCAGCAGCAAGTAAAACACATTAATAAAAACCGTCCGATGGATATCATTGCGCGAGTAATTTCTTTTCGTAGCCTCGACGAGTGTTTCAAGTGAATGGGTTACTTCTTCTCTTCAACGATCCGAATCGTTTCTCGGGTTCTCTGATTACTTCGAACGGCGCGATTCTTTGTGGCGTCCGAACTTGCTTCTCCTCGTTCTCGTCACTTGGAAAATCCTCGAAGCTCATATTGCTGAAGCCGGCAGTGGAAAGAACGGAACACTTTTTTGCCTTTGGGGTCTTCTTGTGGCAAATAGGTTTACCCTTGTAAGGCAACTTGCAAGACGGAACGTTCACATTCGGGACATGCCCGTGGTGGTTGTCGTCATCGATCAAATGGTATTTAGATTTCTTCGACTCGAATTTCTCCTTTTTGTGTCGCGACAAATCATCCGCGACAAGGGGTTCCGGCGACATGGGGGAACCAATGTCCGTTGTAACGTCCAGTTTTGATACGCTGTTTTGAACGGCTTGTACTAGGACTCCGGGAGTGTACTGGACCGGCTGAATGGAATACCGGGATCCCTGAGAGTTACACGTCGGTCGACCGCAACTCGACGCTGTCGTTTTGTCCGATAGTGTCGCGCTTACACTGTCGTCAACGAAACTTGCTGACCCCGGCGTTCCCGCTAACGCCGGAGCCAAGGCTGAGGATGGCGCCAAAGGTGACGTTGAGGCTGCGTTCGGCGAGAGCGGTAGCGGTGCCGGTATCGGTAGTGGTACTGGTATTGCAACTGATGTAGGTACCGGTACAGACTGAGAATAGGGTACAGAATTAGGCCTCTGTCTAGGCTCGTTGGTCCGAAGTGGTGCCAACTCGTCGAACGGAATGGAACCGAAAAGATCTTTCGAAGCCTCCGAGATACTCGAGGGATCGCAATTGGCAGTGACGCTGTTGAACGTCGTCGCCGTCGCCGCCAAATTAATAGTAGTTGAAACAGTTTGCGGCAAATGACAGACGCTCGAAGGCTGGTGAGCCCGAATAAGACGCGCGTCGCGGTCTCGACTAGGAAACGCCGTCGCTGGCAAACTCGAATTGTTCCCTGTACTGCCAATGTAATTCAAACTGCGATTGATAAATGGATTTACGAAACCACTCGGACTGAACGGCGAAGACCCAAACAGATCCTTTTCCTTGTTCTCTTCTTTCCGTTCCAACGTCTCGGCTTTCTCTTTTCGGTTAATTGGCTCTGTTCCGCGGAGGACAAGTTCATCCCCGGAAGACAAGTTCATGTCCTCGTAACTTTCTTTCTTGAACCGCGGCAGACTGCACTTGAATAATCCCTTGCTTTCCGCATCCACCGGTTGCGACGCCCGGTCAGACTTGGTGGATGATGAACTGATAATCGGGATAGCCAAATTCGGTGAACGTTTCTTCGCCTTCTCTTGCCTGACAATTCTCGGCTCATTATTTCGATCGTCATTGATGCTTCTCGAGCTGCCGGTTCTGGGAAACGGGGCCAACGCGAACACATCTTCTTCAAATTTCATCTTTCCGTTTCTCTTGAACGAACCGTCGCCGTTCACCGACAGATTAGACTTGATACCGTACTGCTGTTCAACGAACGGATCACCATGCGATTCTGCATCGAGTTTGTCGTCCGTTAGGAGAGACTTTGCTCCATACTGACGGCCAACGACCGCCGCATCATCCATCTTCGTTATCGTCAACAACTCTTGCCCCCGATAGTATTCTTTCCAGCTTTTCACACCACAGTGCTTTTCATCGTGGACACCTATGATCTCGCATCTCGCGTGATCAATGGAACCGTCACAGGTTCGTATGCATCCCAAAACGGTTTCATCCACTTTACCGTACTTGCCGTCGCCGTCATCGTTAGCATCGCCATCCGTGTCCTCGTCGTTCTCAGCACCTCCCTTCTTCTCTCCCTTTTCTTCTTTTTCATCCTCGCCCTCGTCGTCGTCGTCGTCATCGTCGCCGTCTTCGTCATCCTCGTCTTCGTCCTCATCCGCTTCCTCATCCTCATCCAGGTCTTCCTCCTCCTGCTCCTCCTCCCTCTCCTCGTCCGCGTTCTTCTCACACTTGTGGTTACCAATACCATTCCCGTAAACGTTGCCAGTGTTATCCTTATAATTACACTCGCAGTCATTTAAAATTTTCAAGTCATTAATAGAACTTGTCGAGCCCGTTGATCCGTCCTTTTTCACCATAGTAGAATTTACTGTATTCTGTATTAGTTGACTTTTCTTACGCAACACACTCCTGATTCTTCTCTTTTGTTTTATTCGCTGCTGCGTTACGTCCTCGTCGCTGTCGCCGCTGGATGCATCGCCGGCATTGAATGCCAACTTTTCGTATTTCGATCTGTCCTCCATGGGAGCCCGAACGAATGACGAAGAAGTAGGATTACCCGTCAAGAGGACCGTTTCGTCGTCCGCTTCGATTTCCGAATTCCATTGCTTCGGGGGTATTCTCGATCTACCGTTTACAGACTTGCCTGAAAAATTAAACACCATCGTTCGTAAATTGGTTATTTTATATAACGTCCTCGCAATGGCCAGCGATCCATCGTATTTTTTATTATAGCCGACGATTCAAATCCCCACATTTAACAAACACAACACCGATTCCCATCGCATTTTATTTGTCCGCCCAATAACCTTAAAAACTCTTTGCAAGTACTTACCTAGAACGCATACGACATACACCTTACGACAATACGACTCTATGTGCATCTTGAGCGTATCTTTAGCGTTTAGTTTCTCTTTTCTCATGCTACAGTTGCATCTATCTAAACAAGCCCCTCGACGTTTCAGAGGTGGTGGTAGTAGTAGTAGTAGTAGCAGTAGTAGTTTTTCGCGCAAGAACGAGAAATTAAATGTTACGCCGAGGACCGCGTTTCAATTTGCCGACAACACCAATATAAACTATTTAACCCACACACACACACACACACACACGCATTAGTGCATACTACTGGAACACTCGACAAGTACCGCGTTCCTTTCGCGAGAGCCATCGTTGTTACAATTAGGCGGGTTAATTACTTGTCTGTTTAAAGAAGCGTTCACGTGGTTTTAAAGTGAAAAGAGAGAAACGTTGGCGAAACTTGCGACGTCTGATTAGGTCTGCTGCAGACGGTGCATTATACACTGTTAGACTCGTGCGTGCTCACAATCATGTGCATACTGCTGTACCATCGAGTATGGGGCATTCGCAACCACCACGGCTTCGGAGAGAGAAGACGGTTACGAAAAAAACACAACAAACTGATCAATTCTCTTTTCCCTTACTTGTAATGTAACTTCACTTCTCTTCTCATCTCTTCTCCCCGCCCCTCCAACCCCTTCTCTTTTTATTTATCTAGTCAGCTACCTCCCTCTCTGCCCGACCCTCCCAGACCTAACATCCTCCTCTTATACATACATACTTTGCTCATGTTCCTTTCTAGATAACGTTGCTAGTGCCCCATCACCCAGCATCACCGTACCCCGTCACCATAAGGTCTGGAACAGTCCTAATCAGATTCAGGGGGTTAAGGATAATATGCGAGAAAACGCAGTAATCATCGTATCGCGGTGTTATCATTCAATGTTAGTGGCGTGTATCAACACACACACACACACACACACCACAAGCGCGCGCGCGTGCGATAATTATAAGCCGCGAATACGAAATTGTTTAACGGACAAAGAATTGCTGCGTTTTTATACCGTTTTGAGGAAAAACAATACTCCATATGCCGTGTGCTAATGTACATGTTTATTGCTGTAACATTGTTATCTTAATACAGCGAGAAAGGCGATGCCCAAGATTGTCGGCCTCCTACAGTGCTTTTTCATTCGTACGATCATTCGAAATTCCCGACTAAAATGCACGCGTGGTTTCTCTTGTACCTCGCATCGTACCCGAGGAGAGAGAAGGAGAAATACCGTAGCAGCCACAGCAATTGCGTGATATCGTTAAAAGGACAACCAAGATTATACAGTTTCGTAGTGGTTGCGGCGGCACAATGGGAGGCAAACGATGCGGGACGATCGGAGAGAGACCTCATTTTTTTTTTCCAGACAGTCAACACAGTTAACACTCGATATATCGGAGCGGGAGAAACAAGGAACGCGTTTCTAGTACGCTCGCGCCTCCCAAACTCATTAGGTTGTTCCAGACAGTGAGGACAAAATGCGGGATTTTCCCAGCAACGTTGACAATGGGAAGAAGCGCATTCAAAACACTTTCTCTATACCACGACGAGCCCGCTGTACGGCAAAACGATTTTCTAACGCTTTCGTGGTTAAAAAGAGGGAAACGTCGATTTTCTGTTGTAACGGGCGTGAATGCGATGGTGAAACATTCGTTCGATCCCGATCCATGAGCACATTAGAAATAGAAAACAGAATCCCTAATGCTTCGCAATTACTTTCTGCCTAGTTAAGAATTGAAGCAAAACACCGCGTGTTATAGCACCACATACATAGTTGCTAGATTTTTTAAAATGTAACAAATGCAAATATGAAAAAAGTGTGCATGAGTTTCCATGGGTCACAAACGAAGAAACAAAGTCTCTACGCAGAAAGAAAAGAAAAAGTACTATGATCGACATAAAGAAAAAAAAAATAAAATACAAACGCCTTACGTGAAAAGTGAGAGGCAAAGGATTAGAAGTAACGAATAACATAGCAAAGCATAGGAAAGCAGAGCAGAATGAAGTGAAACAAAACCGAGCGCGCGCACGAGAGGGGGAGGAGAGAGAGAGAGAGAGGGTGTGTGTGTGTGTGTGTGAATGACAGAGAAAGGTAGAGAGGGGAAAGAGAGAAAGAGAGAGAGAGAGAATTTACACATTTTGCGTCCGTCGTGGGGACACTATTCGTCTCGTTTTAATATCTACTTGTCACGGAACGCGTGACGTAGTAATATAATATTTCCTCCACTGACATCGGCACGGGTGTCACGTGGTAATCACATGTTCGTATCATATACGACAGCGCTTTCAATCGAAAATATTCTTGTTGTTGTCGCCTTGGACAAAAATCTACATTAACGAAACACGGACTGTTCGTAACGGAACACGACGTTATATGACCCTGAGCATTATTTAATTATGATTCGGCGGGAAATGAAACTGATAAAATACGCGAATCCCGCGTACGCCTGCGTGATTACTTTAAACTGCGGCCAGACTCGTAAAGAAGACAAAAATGTAATAGAACAGTATACGAAGGAGTCTATGCATTACCTCCGGCAAGCGCAGCAGTCTTTGAGCCAAGTTTGTTCTTCTTTCCTCCTAAAAGCAAGTCAATGAAAAATATTATCGTATCGTATAAACTTTCAATTATTAACTTGAGATTTCTATTATATCGAGTTTCAAAAACCGGAATAATTGCAAGATTAAGGGGTCGACTTACTTGGCAAACTAAACGGTGCGGATTCGAACGGATCTTCCGGTAAATCTGTACACGTCATAACGAGGCTTTCCCGACTCTTCACGCCACTAATACTCGTGTTACTTCCTCTTCTAATCTTATCAAACTCGGCACCGAAAATGTGATCTTCCGTTAATTGATTAAAAGGTTGTACATCTTCAAATGGATTCCAGGCTGCGACGTCTGCGCTTGACAATCTTCCGTCCGTGGTTATTGAGCTTGAAAGTTCCCCCTAATTCACAAAGTTCTCGGTCATGTAAACTATCGAACCAATATCGAATTTACGCGTTCGAACGTGCGCATGCACACGCGAATACGTCAGCGCGCGGATACGTGTAACATTTATATTACTTGAGAATTTTTCACGGCATAATTCATGTATGTACTATATGTATAAATAAACGCATGTTTGAGTGTACTTTTGAAATGATCACCCGGAACCGACCAATTCAAATTAGGGCTGGGACTATTTGTCGAATTTTTCGGTATTCGAATATTCGAATACTTCAGTTGCTCAATTATTTGGCGAATATAATTCGAATATTTAAGTATTCGAATAATATGGTGGGAATTATGAATCAAGTTCTTTAGGTTCATTTTTTTACAGGCTTTTATTTAGTTTCAATTGTGAGTTCGTTAGTTTGTCAGGGTGAAATTTTGTAAGCTAATAACTTGATTTATAATTCACACCATACTATTCGAATACTTAAATATTCGAATAATAACATTCGAATACTCAAATATTCGAAGTTTATACGTAGCATTCGAATACTTGTAAAATATTCGAATATTAAATTATTCGAATAGTCCCAGCCCTAATTCAAATGGATCGATGTACGTAATAAAAATGGTGCTGTGCAGCAGACAATGAAAACAATAGAATACATATATATTTATAACGATGCGAGTTTAAAGAAAAAAAAACAAAAAATTTAAAAAAATTAAAACAGACTTCAAAAAAATAAAAATGCACAATAAAGTGAAAAATAATTGTTTTCCTTATTTAATCTACGACTCTCATACTTTTTAAGTCGGCGCCAGATTTACACAGTGCAAATGATGAGACGCCGAATTAAAAAATATGAGTCGTAGATTAAATAAGGAAAAAAATTATTTTTTACTTTTTAGTGCATTTTAATTTTTCATTTTTTACTTTTTAGTTTTGTATATATTGACATAACATGCTGAGCAGATACGCGCGTACGTAGATAAAATAATAATAACTAGGTGACAATAGTCTTTATTATTAACCAAAGCTGGCAAAATATTGGGACAATTTTGATTCGAATAAAAAAAAGATCATCAAAATCGGTCCATATGCTGAGGAGATATGCGGGGTCAAACATAAAAAAAAAATTATATATGGGTCATATCTATAACCTCCTCTTTTTGAAGTAGGTTAATTAAACGCGAGAAGCATGTTAAGATTAAAATAATAAAATTCCTCGCATCCCTTCAATGTAGCCATACGAGGCATTATGTAAATTGAATTAGACTTGTCTTTCATTGAATTCTCTTCGAGCAACAGCATTTCTCTCGAGTAACTACTATGACGACGGCGATTATTATTATTATTATTACTATTGTTATTAAGAATATTAATATTCAAGTAGAAATGGGTAATATAAACGAAAGAAAAGTTCCGATCCCCTAATATATGAAGGAAAGGAAAAGAAGAATAATGAAAAATGATGAAACACAAAAGTAACAAGAATAATAAGTTAAATTAAAATAAATCCACGCTCTTTATGTACTTACAATACGTACATGCGAGGCGCTAGTTCCTAGACATGGCCTTATCTCGGCCAGAACTTTGGGAGGGCTACCATCTTCGGAACGGGATTTCACAGAGGCTTCGTACGGTGCCAGAAATTGCGTAGTTTCGCTCGCAAATGCTCTAAGTGAGAGAAAGGCATTTAGAGAATGATGGCATACTTCATGTTCGTGGTTTGGCTCCATGGCAAGAAGATGACAACACAACTTACTTGTTACAGGCGCTTGTATCGCTAACGTTTCTTCGGTGACGCGCACAAGACAACGTCGGGCTATCGGGCGTAAAAGTACTGGAACTTGAATTTTGCCTTTCCGTCTTTCTGACGACCGGCTCGGGTAAATTGGTTGGCGGCGTTGCAGGGCTCGTGATTGAACTAGGCCCCGTTGGAATATTCAGTTTCGATGTCAACGACGTAACGGCAGGTGTAAATTTCGATGGTGGACAACTAGGAGGAATACTGGATACTTGTGCAAGAGTTTTACAAGGTTTCGGAGCTACGTTAGGTGGTATTTTCGTAGGTGGTGGCATGGTTCGGGTATCATCTTTGAACGGATCGGGGTATCCTGTAAAAGCGTAAGAAGAAGAAGAAGCTACGACTTTAGACACACACACACACACAATTCCACCTGACTTTCGCGTAACATTGGATATATCTGTTGCAAGAGACATTTACCCGATGGTGGGAATAATGCTTCCAGATTTTCTTCGCTCACATCCGTCGTAGACTTGGAATAAAAGTAATATGTACTTTTATCCTGGACAGTCACGGGCGATTGCTTAATCAACGGATCCCGCGACTGATGGTACTGCGACTGATGGCCCTGCGGCTGCCCAAACGCAACGTTTTGACTGGGCGTGGAAACTTGCGACGAAGCTTGAGCAAAAGACGCCTGCGTCGACGGAATTTGTTGAGGTGTTGTTTGCGCATTCACCGGTAGCGATTGAGCGCTGCTCTGCTGCATACTCTGCCCTAAATAACACTGAGATACGTTCAACGAAGAAACCCGCTGACCGATTTGACTTGCACTGGAAACCGAGTTCCCAGTACAAGTTTGCGACTGCACCAGACTACTCCCTTGACCAGATATTTGACTGACAATCTGCCCACTTAAACTTATAGGACCCGTACCGACGCCGACGGCCTGCCCTTTGGGTCGCTGCCTCGGCGTCACCGAAGTACCCTCAACTGTAGTTACAGAAGACGGTTTTGGTGTTTTAACCAGCGACGATCTTTTAACACTTTCAGATTCCATAAGTGGGCAGGGTAGTGATTCCAAAACAGGATCTCGGACTTTCTAGAACGCCGGTAACGAGGGGGAGAAGTCATTGTAATTAACTTGGCTCTTTTTCTTCTTTCAACATCATTATCAGCGATCAATGTTACACATTACACATTATACGTACGTGCAGATTCTGCACAGGGCATTCCTTGCCCTGAATTTGGAAAGCAATCACAGAAACTTGGTAAATGTCAGGGCGGCTATCAGGATCCGGCTCAAGCATATAACGAATCAGACAATGTAGGCTTCTACTATATCTATATAAAGTTGAGCGTTGTTCTAATAGTTTCATTATGTAAGATGTTTTAAAGTAAAATGTATATCGATAGAACATGGGTATGAAAAAAAGTACACATATGTATAATACATGTGTATAATACATATGTTCGTATACTTGGTGAAACACGAACCTTGAATTGTCCGGTATAGTAAAATTTCCCGACTGGATAGCGAGCATGCTTTCACCGAATGGCAACGTGAAAAAACACAGTTTATATAACAAACATCCCAACGCCTAAAACCACGAAAACTTGACCCAATTTGTTCTGCACGAGTGGTTCTATAAGTCAAAGGCGTGTAAAAATTTCTCATACCCATATGTCAGCTTTTGTCGTAATAGATTTCCCGCAGTACATATCAACCATTTCAGGTGCTCTATAACTAAGGGTGGTGTACTTTTTAATCTCTTCCTCGACTATCGCCGCTCCCTGTACACTAGGATTAAGAACTTTCGCTGTTGCCGAACCAAAGTCGCATAAAACATAATGACCAGCATCCGTGTGCAATATATTTTCAACCTAAAATAGATCCCATGATAAACCAATTACAGGCATAGCCATATTTGCGTCTATAAAACATGGGGGAAACAATCGAAAAGACAAGCCTTTAAGTCTCTATGTATTATCGGTGTTTGGCAATGATGCAATCGGGAAACAGCTTCGCAGATGTCGCAGAATATTTGAAGGACCTCCGATTCGTTGAAACCAGTCTGTAGCCTGGAATATGTTGAAATAAAAGAATTCAGAATTTTCCTCAAGTCTGTCGAGCAGGTGTTGCTTTAAAATTTACGCATAATGTGTGTATAACCTATTGTTCATCACCCGAAGAAGTTGTGACTTGCAATAAGGCATTAAAAGCAATAGTTCGTGTACTCCTCCGCCTATGTGAGCGATACTGCTGTCCACGTATCCTATGATATTTTTGTGACCGTTCAAGTTACTCTGTGAATCAAATCAACACTTTCAACCTCTTAACATTCCATCGGTATGTATTTATATAAAAGACCAAGTTATATATCCGTGTACTCACCGCGATCTGTATCTCCCTTTTACATACATTGAGGTCATGTTCGTTATTAACGTACATGCGTTTGAGCGCATAGCGTCCAGTCGAAGCTTTAACCAGGAATACAATAGCAAATCCTCCTATAATGCCGTTATCGAAAGATAATTCTACCCGCTGTGACAGACTTGTTCGACATTAATCAAGAATACATGAAACGCAACGGCGCAACAGTCAATTATACTTCTTATAACCGAACCGTTATTCTCTTTATCGATGCGATGGAAACGTTCGCTGTAGTTCTTGATTTCGGGCTTCGCGTGACAAACAATTTACTGTATTTCACCCGTGCGGGTACATGCGCCCATGCACGCGTCCTATATACACGCATACATACGCACGCACGCACAAAACATGCATGCGTACGTGCGTATAGTACACCTAATTCATTCTTTCTCTTCGATATTCTTGTCGCATCACACGACGACGATGTTTATTTTTCACGATCGAGCGTGTATAAGAAGCAATAGAGACGGTAGCGCGTACGAGCGAAATGATGGGAGGGGTGATGAATATTCAAGGTTGCAGGTTGCAGACAACATGTATGTACGTGACATGTACCTTCGGCCAACACTTCCTCTACAGTTACAGTGTAACGTCCCACCACAAACACCTTTCCTAGATAACTGCTCGGTTCCTTGGACGTGTTTTCGATTTTCGAAAATAGCTTCTTCATATTGGCACACGTCGTCGGCCCTTTCGACACTAAACGGACTTGACATAAGGCCTCCACTATACCTGCTACTTGTGTGTTTTTCAAATGTACAATATGGCAAAGGGAGGCTCGCGAATTAATAGTCGGAGTAATCGCAGCCGTGACTTTCGGCCTTCAAGTCACGGCGATTCTTGTGATGGCCCAATGCCTTGAAAACTCGGGCAAAGGAAATTGCTCCAGTCGTGTCAACAGTTTGCGTACTTTTTACCCAGCCGACATATTCAGGCCGTAGGTATAAACTATAAACTGCGCAATGCGTGATGCGCATGCACCGCTCTGCACTCTGCAGGAGCCTACTTGTACGTTGTACGTCTGGAAACTATATAGAGTGTACAACTTGCGCTTGAATGTCGGGACACTCGAGAATCTCGAGACTGGAGACTCGCTCTGATTGCTCGATCGGCTTTTACTCCGCAGAAGACATTGGGCGACATTGTATTTGCTTCCACGATATATATATATATATATATATATATATATACATCTATTATATAGTTGATCTTCTAACTGATAATTACTATGATTAGATTAAGAATTTATACCGAATTGCTTGGCCTTGTTTCGAACAAAACACTCACAAGTATGTAAAGGAACATACAGGGGCGTTCGGAGTATTTTTTTCAGGAGGATAGGCAACTTTGGGATGATGGTAAAGAAAAATATACCCCTTTTGCTTTTTTTTAACTCATTTTATAGTGCCAATTTAATTAGAAATTTAAAACCGAAATTTAAAACTATTCCCTTTTTTAGTATAAACTTAATAAAGATCAGTTTTGAAAAATAAGCGATTTTTTCTCAAAAGCCAGGGGGGTGGGGCAACTGCCTCTTTTGCCCCCCCCCCCCCCCCCCCGACACTGCGGACGCCCATGGGAACATACATGTATAAATCGATCGATATTACGATCGTATCCAAAAACAATGTGACTTGACAGAGTGATTTACATAAAAATTTTATGGCGCCGCGATTCACAATTCTGTTATATATAGGTTCCATTTTGTATAATATATCGAGATAGCTATAATCTGGCGAAATCAAATTTGCATGTTATTTCATGATTCTTTTCCTTTTCTTGTTTCTCATCACCCATGCCACAGCTGCGTCTGTCAACTATATAATGTGTATATCTGGAACTAGTTAGATATACATTGGAATGAAATTTTACTTGTACACGCTATCGAGCAAACGCGAGTTACGCGTTTCGATGAACGTTTCATGCGCACTTGACATGTAATACATACTATTTTAACGGCCGGCTATGCATGTATGTACATAGCCTTACATATATATATATATTTATATATATATCATCATGTGCCGTAGTTGTGTCAAGTCAATTAATCGATAATAACGTAGTACATACATCTACATAGATGGACATAGGAATATAGGGACGTAGCAATGGTTGAGGAGAATGAAACAGTTCAGGGGATGCGGGGAACCATGGTCACGTGGTACTCTGGTGCCGCATTGGCGATTGGTTGTGATGGCGCAAGCGCATTCTTATTCTCATCGAGTAAGAGTGAGTCAGTGGCAGTGTGAAAAGCAGTGAAAGAGTAGATGTGAATACTGTGATTAGCAGGAGCGTCGGTGGATTATAGCATATTTGAGAAAAAAGAGATATATATTTGTTTTTACAATGCCACTGTGTATTGTAAAAAGTTGTAAAAATCGTACGGCAAGTATTTAATAAGCTCATCTTATATAAGGGCCAATGAATTTACGTTTAATAAATAATAAAATTGATAAAAAGAAATTGTGTTATGAAAAATATTGATAATACACTCTAATCTCTTTATGCAATAGATATTAACAGTTGTATAATTTATTAAAGGATGAATTATCAATATTTAGGTAATTAGATTAACATTTTATAATAGAAATTTTAATATTGCATTATAAAACTATATTTAACTCTACAATGGAAAGTTATGTTACATTTATAACTGTAAAGGAACTAAAGGTTTCATCTTGAAATTTCGCGCATTTAGGCTAGAACCAATCACCAATGCGGCACCAGAGTACCACGTGACCACGCTCCCCTCGCCTGAAGTCGCAACTATTAGTCCGTCCCTATAATCAACATGCATTCGCAAGTACATACATACGTATGTACATACGCAAGTATTCTAAACACCAAACTGGAAACAAAGGAATAGAGTTGCGGTTGACGGCGCGATGATGGACAACAAGCCAACGGCGGATGAAAGTGACGATGATGAGGATTTCGATGCCAAGACCCTATTATTATCGGGAGACATGCCGTGTCCCGAACGCGGAGGGCAAGATCATTATGAATATACATCCGTTATTAAAAGCGACGAACCATCATCCGAGGACATGGAAGTGTATATAAAAGATTATACGTTGCAGGAGAGATTGCAGTGTCATGATGCTGAGAATGAATTTCTGGATTGTGATGTCGAAAACTGCGATCGCATGTTGAATTCAAACAAACGAATAATCTCCTTCCTATTAGATTTGAAAAAGCACATAACCGCTGCGCTCGAAAAGTGCGAAAAAAAGTTGATACTGGTAGAAACGAGTCTACGAAAACATTCGATCGGAGACACAAAGGTTTTGATTTGCAATGCCGGTATACCGTACTTTAAGGACAGGGATTACTTTTTTCCTCCCAATAACGAAGATGAAACATTGAAAGAGAGCTACAGAGAGCTACAACTCAGAAACCTTCCCAGAGTCTCCCCATGGACGCCAAGGGAGAGAAATACTCTGTTAAAAGCCATACAAGAGGAAGCTATCGGCGATATGCTATCGTCTCAAAAGGTGGAACGTACAGAGCACGCGAATGCGACGCTCAAGTTACCTGTCGATACTAATCGAAAGGAACAGAAAAAGAGGAAAAGGATAGAGAAATTCCCACCTAAAGATTTAAAAGGAATGATTGGGCCGTTACGAGAAAGAGAATTCGATTGGTTTAAAATATCCTCTCTTCATTTCGAGGATATACATTCACCACTCGATTGTCGCGTTATGTGGAATGTCTTTCTTTATCCTGATATCAACAAGAACTGTTGGACAAAACCGGAAGATACTAAATTGAAAGACATCGCGAGGAGGCATAGATTTCAAAACTGGGACAAAATTGCAGAGCGATTAAAATCAAATCGTACAGCCTATCAATGTTTCATCCGATATAACACAACAAAAAGGTTGCCTAGAATTAGAAACTGCGTTTGGGAAAATGACGAGGATAAACGACTTTTGAGCCTAGTCGAAATATTTAAAATTGGTGACTTTATTCCTTGGGGCGAGATAGCCAGTTGGATGCGAGGCAGGACTAAACAGCAAGCTTACTTTCGTTGGACATATAGCTTAGCGCCTTCTCTAATAAAAGGTAGATTCAGCAAGAGCGAAGATAACGTTTTAAGGGATGCTATCACCAAGTATGGTACGAATTTTCGTAAAATATCAGCTGCGTTGATGCCCAACAGGTCGACGGTTCAACTTCACGATCGTTATCACACGTTAACCATTAATCGAGTGAAAAATTGGAACGTATGGACGCTCGAGAATGATTCGAAGCTGTTGGAACTTTTTCAACGCTTTGGGCCTAATTGGTCTCAAATAGCTACAGCATTTTCTTCCAAAACTAGAACACAATTGAGACATCGTCACGCAGCTCTGCAAAGATACATTAACAGAGGTGTTTCCATTCTTGACTTGAACAGGAACCGCTTTAAAAGTAAAAGTCTGAGAAGGCAAGAAGATAAAGGAGGAGCAGAAGAGGAGGACGAAGAAGAGGACGAAGATGAGGATGAAGGCGATGGAAGAAGAAGCGGGGAAGAATTTTACCGTGCTGAACTCGATACTAATAATGACGATCCATCGAATGGAAATTGTAACAGTAACGTGGATAAGGAGTTAATAGAATATTTCCACATAGAACACACGATGGAAAGATCCGTGCGTAACCAGAAGCTCTATACCGCGGAGGAGCTAAAATGTTGTACAAAGAATTTATATACCACCTTAAAATTGTTGGATGTTAAGCTTTGTATGCCCAGTGACGTTGACGATTTAAAATTAAGGGACAGAGACAGGCAACTTTTTTGTTCGTTGGGAGAATATGCAAACGTAAAGCACGACAAGGCTATGCATCTCCAAGTTATAGACGAGTGCAGTTCACGTATGTTCGGGGCAAGTTATACCGCCGCGAACAAGGGTTCTCATTTTGTGCCACCACCTCCATTCGACTCGCGGGTAAAATTAAAGAAATTAATCAAAACTCGGTGCATCGACTATGATCTAAATACGAAGAATACATTTTTAATCGAGAAGACGATAAACCTCGACACTCCAGACTTTGTGATATCTCAGATCGGTGGTAACGAGCAAGAGTTACAATTTCAGAAGATTAGTCATTTACTCGAAGTTTATAGCTCGAAAGGCCAACAACCATGTGACGCGCAAGACGTTTGTACGTTGCAACGACGACGGCGGCGACGACAGCAACAACAAGGTAGTAGCAGTAGCAACGATACGAATACTTTAAGCGACAAGGCGATGGAAAGAATGGAATCTATCGCTCGTTGTAAAAGCGTCGCTAACACGTTGTTTCGAAGTAAAAATATTGACTCGCAAGACAATTGCAAGAAACCACTCGGACAAACGACCAGTACCGTCGCATTGTTTAGTGTACTTGAAAAGACGTGGCATTCCGTGCCAATCTCCTCTAACACAGCAACCATCAACGATAACGATACATCACCCACGGTCGAAGCGACATACGCGACTTTACAGAGCTTCAAGAATTTAATGTACTTGAAGCGATTGAACGAAACATGCAGCGGCAGTAACCCGGTGATTATCGGACCAAAGAAATTTATTGAATCGCTTAGTTTACTGGAAACACGTTTAGAAAGATTATTCAAGTATCCCATTGCTCTGTCGAAAACTGTGTTACCGGAAGTTTTTCCGATTGATACATTCTCATACGATGATGTAACTTTGAAGAGGAAAGCTTCCGAGATGTCTTGTATACTAGAAACGCATAAGAGGAGGAAATCGAAATCATTCGTTCAATACAACGGGAATTCAACGTGTTGAAATTACACACAGAATGTTGATAGACGGAACAAGTTGGGAAAACAAATACGATCTCTTCTTAGCGATGTTACCGTGTTTTCGAGGGAATAACAACTCAATTACTTCAAGAATTATATTGCGAGGTAATTATCGTTCCAAGGTACCTATATGAAACACAAACCCGTGTGAATACAATAATTGTGTTCGCCTAAATGCTAAATATTATACTTCTTTTCCTTCGGGTGATGAGATTCAATATGAAATGCGTAAATCGACAGACGCGAAAAACAGCGTAGTACATTGTTATGGTTTCTCTCGCTTGTGGCAAAAAGTACAAAGATGTAAGCAATTTACGATAATATTGATATTGATGATGATGTTAATCTCAGTTGACGCTGGAACGCGAGATGTCGCAACCTCGGAAATTCAGTTCCAAGTACATGGTTCTCAGTCATTAATGCAAAATAAACAGTATATTTTTCTATGTTATATGCTAAATATTTTTTCGTAACGATATTCACTACATTCACCCGCTGTAGCGAACAGGCGTGTACATTGCATTCATAATCGGGCATCGCAAAGATGCAAAGGGGACGGAGTATTCCGTGCGCTGGTGTAAAAGTTAATCATACCCCGAATTTTGGTCTTACGACTCTGTCATATCCAATACGATGCCCGACCGCATCCGCCACCGACGAATTCTTTCGTACGTACATATATACATGCATGCATACAAACGCAACTGCAGCACGATAGAAAAAAAAACCCAATGCGGGCAATCTCTGTATAACACAATAGTTTCGGGCGGCCTCTGTAAAAGACTGCAATCCATTTTTAGATATAACCATTATCCGTTAAGATGTTACAGACTAACCATGGTAGTTACTTTTTTTTTAAAATTGAATTATTATAGTTGGTCATAATAATTGCACAACCCGCCGTAAAGACTCCCCATAACAGAAGGCTAGCTTCAATTTTACGAACCATAGACCTGATACTGTCGAGAAGCAGTTTTAGTGGTTCGTTTGTGACTTTAAAAGTTGGCTTGTCTTGAATAATTTTCATCTTCGATAAATACTCGATAAGAGGTGGATGATCGTGACTGAAGATCGGAAAATATTCCCCGATTTTTTCCCTTGTCCACCACGCTTGTTTCTTCCATCTAACAAGAAAAAAAAGAAGAAGGTTGAAGAAGCAACAAACGAGTTAAGTAAGTAAAGTCAAGCTATCGAGGAAAGTGTAAAATACTCACGACTGACTACTCCACGGTGTGTAGTGGTAACGATAAAGGCTAGCTTTAATATATCTCGGTGGTTTTTCGTGGAACGGACTTGACACCTGATTCATTAAAGCCAGGACTTCGGGTTGACCGCTCAAGAGGCGATATGCTAACGACATCAACCACGGATTCTGGTGATAAGTGCCCAGTGCAGCAAACCACATTTGCCAGTCGAGGCGTGGTTGATGAGGAGCTGGAGAAAGAATAAGAAAAAAAGAAAAGAAAACACAGTATACGCGGTCGTATATAAATTGTATGTCGGGAAATATATCGAGAAGCTCGGAGATTATTACTGTAATTAATTACTATTTCGGAATATCAAGAGGAACAGAGAATTACGAGCAAGAGTAAGATAAAGAAAGGAATAAAGACAATAGTTTTCACAAAGTTTCTCACCAACAAAGGGCAATGAATTATTAACATTTCCTGGTTTATATAAAAATTCATATTCTTTCCATGGACCATCGATGCTATCGCCACCTTCGATGATTACTTCCGGTCTGCCTCCCGTTCCGGTCATGCGTCTAAATAACCCGTAACTATTCACCAGATGAATATGTTCGATTTTTCCATGAATCTGCCTTAGTTGAGTAGGTACCGTGGAATTATGAGAATGATGCAACGTAGCGTATGGTACCTGAATACAAAATTGTCATTTGGCTTTTCTATCACCATCGATTCCAGTCTTTCGCAAACAGTCACGGACGAGTGTAGCTTCGTATACACATGTACATTATATATGAGTGTACTTACGATACTCATAGCAAAGATGAAGCAAACTGCTGCCATATACAGATTCGTAACGCACACCGTGAGAATTTTATTTCGTATCCCCTTGACCGTTAATAAAGAGTTGACTATTGCGTCCGCTATAGTGAAACCAAGAGACGCTACGCCAATGTAGATGGAGATTGGAATCGCACGCGATAAAACATGTTCGAACTGCTCTTGGGTAAATGCTAGAAATAGAATTGCGGGAGATGGCGGCAGGGATGAGAATAGTTTTCTACTCTACGTTTGCAAAAAAACAATTTATTCCTTACGCTTGTACGTACCAATGTCGCTTTGAATGGTCCAGTTGTCCGTGATTCGAACATTGTAATGCACGCATGTGCCGTACAGGACTCCCGTATAAACCAGAATGCACAATATCGTGGAGAGATGTCGCACGATATTGGAATTATTGTTCCTAGATTTTCTCTTATAGAAGAACTGATCGTCGAGCAGAGAGATGGACAAACAAATTGTGAGGAAATTGAAGAAATTATAATTCCCCGTCGCTACGATGTGTATTTGAAGGAACATCTGGAAGGAAAGAGAAATCGTTACTATACGTGAGAAGGGAACAATCGTATATAAATTAAAGCTGGTTCGCTCTATAATTGATACCTGTGCGTAGAAAGCTGTTGTTCTCACTTTCCTGCTCGGGAAGAAGAATAGAAATGGAACAACCAGCTCGAGAATGTTCACGGCGACAGTAGTGAGACGTAAAAACCACGTTGGCAAGTGGTGCGCGTACCACGCCAACGGGGTAGGTATACACTGCGATTCAAAATGCACGTTCAGAGCTGTAACATTTTCAACAGAACGACGAGACTATTCCTTAATGCTGTTCCATCGCGCGTGCATTTATAAATATATGGAATGTGGGATCTCGTACCGTCCAATTTCCACCATATCGGGCAACCGGAGACGAGTTTCACTACTCCGCTGGAAAACATTAGGCGAAAAAGTAGCCAACGTACACTCCAGAAGGTTACAGCATCGCTCGGCGTGTTTACTTTCCCGCGCTGAGAATACCAAATCGGTGCTACAAGTATACATAAAAATCCTGCTTCCAACAACAGAACGTCCCTGTGCAATGAGAAATAAAATATGAATCAACACGATAATTTCAGTTTCCCGCAATTAGAATATTCGACCATTTGATTCGGGAACCGCGCAACGATAAGAATCTCGTAGAGATCGCTTAACCCGGCGTTGGTAACGTGGGGAAATGTAACAAGAGTATTAAGGTGGGGTCCCACAGACCCCGCAATTCATTTAGTGTATTATAGAAATCCGTATCTTTAATTCAATTTTTATTACCCAAAAATACTTAACTAATTAAACATCTTTAATTTTCAACAAAAATATACTTCCTAAATAGCTAATATAATGAACAAACTAAATAACACTGCCACGTATTGTTGAAAAGTTATACTTTATACTCAATTTAACAGCTGAGGTTTGTGAAATCCCACCTGACCAACGCTGAGTTAAAAGTGAATTCTACACATACTTACCATTGGAACCACATAAACGTCTGGCCAATTTGATATAGAGAGTAATATATGGACCAAAGCAATGCAAACACCACCGCGATACAGAATCTTTGCGAGACGAATCTGCGGAAAATAGAAACGAACTTACTATTGTTCCATACAAATCTGGACAAATGAGAAGTGGAGAGACAACTAGAGACAACTTTTACCCAGCGAAGGAAAGAATCACTCCGAAAAGTGACGATACATCTAGCATGTACTCTACGTTCAGTCCAAGATAAGGAGCGAACCATAATAACGTTGGCTTCTGTTTTAATTTATGAAGCAGAGGCATTCGACTCTTCAGATCCAACTGAGTTCTAGCTGGTAGAATCCCATTGTCGCCGTATAATCCTTTTCCCATGGAAGATAAACATACACGCATTAACATACACGTCTCTTCTTCACTCGAATACAGAATAACAATAATCAACAAATATCTTTAGCATAGTTAAATGATAAAGATTAGAACGACAAAAAGTGTACTATTACAAGGGAATTTATGCTGAAAGTTGTAAATACATAATACTTTCTGCTCCCTTCGTTGCACTCGATAGAAAAAAAGTCAGCATTTATGTTACAACAAAAGTACATAGCCAAAGAAGAAGAAGAAGAAGAAAGAAAAGTGAACACGAAGAAGGAGCAAGAAACGGTATGGTTTGAAAATACTCACCAGGAATTTGTACATAAAAGCTAAGAAATGCAAAGAGATATATCACGCATATCCCTCGTAGAAATAAATTACGAGTATACCGTACTTGTGCCATGGTAAATCACTCGCGTTTTCTATAGAATATCCGAGGAATTTCGTATTAATCAAGCATGAAAAGCGACAGAATGTGTAGTAGGATTGTAGGGCGACGACCGCGACCCACCGCGACGGCCGACGACGAAGCGATATGGACCTATCGCACGCGCACCTATTAACACCGGCACCTTTATGCACACCGTCTATTTCTTCAATCTATGAATACGAATTGCTATCAATTGCTACGAAATAATGTAATACTTGTCGGCTACAGCAAGCTCGAGCAAGCTACATACTTGCTCACAGCTATTGGTGTATACATACATAAGTAACTGGTGGTATTATTGCCATACCATATACCTATATAAAGAAAGAGGTACTGCTATGCAGAGCTGGTGGTATGATGTGTGTATGTACATACATATGTATGACTTCTAAATACACGTAATACGTATATTCTCGGCCAGGGCCGTCTTATCAAATTTGAACACCCTGGAGTAAAGAATTTTGGCGCCCTAGTTCCATGGGCGTCCGCAGTGGGGGCAAAAGGGGCAGTTGCCCCTCCCCCCTGGTTTTCGAGAAAAAAATTGCTTATTTTTCAAAACTGCTCTTATTATGTTTATACTAAAAAAGGGAATATTTTTAAATTTCGGTTTTAAATTTTTAATTAAATTGACGCTATAAAAGGCGAATTTCACTTACGCCCAAATCGCCCGTGATTTTCATTAAGCTAGGTTTTCCCGTACGCGACTGGACGCATCGTCAAGAATTTCAAAGTCGATTTTCTCGAAAATGAAGCGCAATAACAAAAAATTGTCTTCCTTAGGAAAGGTTTCTTGACTTATTTACTTGTTATAAATAAAAAAGAAAGAGTAACTTTTGTTCATATCGCGTTTCATTTTCGAGAAAATCAACTTTGAATTCTTGTCGTTGCGTTTAGTCGCGTACAGGAAAACGTAGCTTAATGAAAATCACGGGCGATTTGGGCGTAAGTGGAATGCGCCCAAAATGGGTTAAAAAAAGCAAAAGGGGTATATTTTTATTTACCATCATCCCAAAGTTGCCCCCCCCCCCCCTTTACTTTACCCGAGAATTAGCTACCCTTTGCAATCGGTACAAGGCAATACAACACAACCCCGGTTTTCCACCAAGGCAAACACGAACAAAAACAATAAAAAAATTTGTCTCCAAAATTGAAGAGAAAAAAGCATTTCAACATATTTGATTCTTATGCGCCCCTGGATCACGGGCGCCCATTTAGCCCATTGGTAAAGGCGGCCCTGCTCTCGGCTAGAAAATATATCGCACGGCGAGCGGCCTACTTCACACTGTTGGCCAGGTTAGCCTCCGTTTCGTCGACTCTTTTACAATATTTCGTGAATACGGTCCATATAATAATCAATAATAATAAAAAATACTTGGGGCGTACTTAATACATAATAGGCATGGACACCTGAAAATAATCGAGGGCCTAGGTACCGCCTACCCAACTGGCCTACAACAGTGGCAACTTGGAAACCTATATAGATGAATTATTTTTAAACAATTCGTATTTCGTTGAGAACCCGTATTTATGTGCCAAAATTGCTGCCACATTCGCTGTAATTAGTCGTATCCCAAAATTGCTAATGACTATTGATTTATGAAAAAGATTTGTACAAAAGTTAAAATTATGTATGTACTTAACATTGCTATTAGGTTCTTAATGGGTTAATACATAAAAGTAATGCCAATATTTTCTGTTTCGCTCTCGATATTCATGTAACCTTTAGTTTATTTATCATAATGTTTTACAGTAGCAAAGGAATTAATGATAATCGATCATTATTACAAGTTACCAGGTTTCCTCAACCGATGAAAAGACTAATAACAATAATAATGGAACAATGATAAACGTATACTCGCATTTACAGAACCCCATGTTAAGCCACCCAAATATGTGACAATCGAGCTTGCATAATTTATTTCATTGTCATATTACGATATCGCTGTTCAATTTCATCAAGTTGTTTAGCTCGCTTTTCGCTGTTGAATTGCTCAATGTACTGAATAAATTCTTTGTATTCGGTTTGATTTGAGGAAAAATGCTTTTTCCTCTGTTCGATTAGCCATTCTTCAATATTTTCTGTCTGATTGAAGTAATGAAAAATTCCAACTGGAAAGGAAACATATAACATCATCCTTCCAACCTCCATTTGCCAATTTCCCATGTTTCCTATATCCGTGGGCACGATACTGTCAAATAAATAGTATACATCGATACATACGATAGCTGCTTTTCTCTTTATTTTCACGCTTAATGAGAGATGATTACATATTTATTAAGATACGTGTAAAAAAGTAACCTGCCATGAATTTCAAACTGAAGAAAAGAGAAGGTACTGTGTTACTAACCGGTATTAAAACAGTTTCTTTAAATTCCTGAACGGAAGCAGTTTTTCTCGCGTTAAATGCTAGCTACCGAAGCGAGATAATAATCATATGATTGTAGATACAACGTAACCTCCGAAAAATATGTCACGAGGATTCAAGTAAAATCCGCCAGAGGGTACTGATTTTGCCAACAGAAATATATGGGATATGCCCACCCCTGAGGATTTACCCAGTGTCCACGGAAATGTCTTTCCGAGTCCGGACTACGCTCCGTTACGCATGCGCGATGACGTCAAACCAATCAACGCCAAGATGGTAAACAAAACGGCGCCACCGTCAAGTCAAGCCAAGCGACGTGATTGGCTTGGCTAGCTTGGCTTGATTTGACGGTGGCGCCGTTTCGTTTGCCATCTTGGCGTTGATTAGTTTGACGTCTTCGCGCATGCGTTACGGAGCGTAGTCCAGACTCGGAGACATTTCCCGCGGACATTGGATTTACCAAGGTTTACTATTCAACACATACACAATGTATTAGGCTATGTCTCAAAAGCGTCTCTTTACATCTCTTTGTATTTGTCGAGGTTCCGAGAAACGTCTCGAGTTTTCGGCGATATCATTGAATCGAGAAGATCGTTAAGCACTATGGAAACATTATTGCCTTCGGAAATAGCTCGATTGGTTCTCGGTAAGAGCGGGTCATGACCATGATCCGAAGCGTCTTTTAATGATAACCTGCTGTGTGGCGGGAACTTAAATATTTTCCGATGTTTGTGATGAAATGGTGAAACGTGCATTTCCTTATTCAGTTGCATAATTTATCCGGATTAATTGAATTACCTTCGCGCTAACATCCGCGGTGTAAAATCTAATGTTCAAGCATCCCGTAAACAAATAAGTAAACAAGTTGCAACGTAGATCACAGCATCGTCATAAAGAGTTTCTCTCGAATCTCCACCCGCCCGAAACGATTGATTTCAGGATACCTCGAGAACCAAAACTGCAACGAAGCTGCTAAAATGTTTTTAGACACATCTCCCCATTTGCAAGAATGCCGTATCGTCATTTCCAATGGGAGGCGATTCAGCACCAGAGTTGGTGGAACGACGTTGTTGGAAATTATAGACAAATTTTTTGCTATAAACGCAATAAGTAAGAACCAGTCAGAATTAAATATCTCCGTGAAATTATTGTTGACTCGTGTGAAAAGATTTCCAACATTTATACAGTTCAAGAGCGTCTCAGCAAAATTGCAGACTGCGAGCAATTAAAACATTGCAGAGATCTACTCGAACAATTAAAGTTTCTAATCGAAGAGACTCGTGGACAGCGTTTCGTCGTCAACATCAATGTTCCCACGCAGGTGAGAAAGGAAAACCACGCTATCGTAATAATGTAATTAACATTGTATTTCAAGTTAAATATATACTCGTAGGCCAATTCTCAAACATGCAACGGTTCTCCAATCGTGTCCAGCAGCGCTCGGAAAAGACGTCACAGTAACAGTGATCGCGAACGATGTAAGCGTACGAAAGTAGGGTCCAACGCATCTCATCAGTCCGAATCACCCTCCACTCGAGGTAGAGAGACGCATGAAGCGCTGAACTATAGCTTGATAATATATCAAACACATAATACCTCTATATACGTTCGTGTGAAAACTTTTTGTAAGCGATCGCGTTGTTTACGATTATAGGTTCGGATAGCACAGAAGCTACTCCATTGGAAAGTCTACCTGGCCACACAGAGACGTCCACACGACAATCTAAATATGTGACAAACGATAAGGAAAATCCAAAGGACGAATGTAATAACTTTCAATGGGAGCATCAAGGTCTGTGTGTCGATTCAATAAATACATGGCATTCCTCTTCTTTGACAACGAGTGGTGAAGTTACAAGAGAATCTTTTATTCCAGACCGGTTAGGAGGCGACGACGATCAAGATGTTTTGAATATGGAAACGACGAGTGCTGTCGCGAATAGCTTGTTCAAAGAAAACAACACCAAGAGCTCTTACTCCATTGAGAAGCGTACAGCTGCCACAAGTACGGAAGAACTGACAAGCTGTTTGTGCGCACAAGTTCAGACTAATCTTTCCGATACACCCGAGTCCGAGTCTGATGGCAACGACGAACCTATTGAAAATTTAAGCGTAAGTATTAACGCGGTTACCTATGCGTGGTTTCACCAACTGTTCAACTAATCATTCATTCTGTTATTGTCGCAAGCTACTGACAAAAGAGCTCCTGAATCGGACCGAATTACAAGAACGTATCGCTGAGAATATTAATAAAGCGATACTTCCGACGGATATATCTTTGAAAGATGAAACCTTAAACGAATCTGTGAACAGCGAAGGAGCAAATACTTGCACGATGACCGAGCTGAATAGTGCTATTAAAGCAATAGTGGAGGCCACAGAATCCGACCCGGTGTTTGAAAAGCTTTTCGACGAAATCGTCGGGCCGCACGCGGAAACCGACACAAGCCCTGACGAAGATACCGCCCCCGCCACCGCCGAAGCCAAGTTGGAAACTAGATTCGCTCTCGACGGATCGCGGGAGAAGCAATCTATAATTAACGCGAACAACGTTAGTTCGCCAGTAGAACCTATACTACTCGTAGACGTAAAGTCAGTTAACGAGACGAATGAAGCAGACGTGCCGTTAAAGCACAGACTTCGTAGTTCTTCTAGACAACAAAACGTTCGAGTTGAAGACGAGCAACGGGATCAAGAGAAAGATTACAGTGCCTTGGAGGATCAAAACGCTGCCGCAGTGTTGAGCATAATAAATGCAAACATCGCTAATAGCTGTAATAACGGATTAATCAACGATCGAACCATGGCAATCGTAGAGGCCACGAATAAATGTACGGTTAGGTTGGACACAGATTACGAAAAGAGATTGCCAACTCTAAATATTTCTCCGATTAAAGACACGCAGCTGGAAAAATCGGCAAACGGTGATGATCGGAGAAAGGTCGACAGCAACTGTGCAACGATTGCGAGTATCGATACGGAATCAAAGATGAGAAAATCGTCGTCGTCGGTGAGGCGACCACGGCCCGCGAAACTTGGGCGCGTGCCGAAAAGTAACGTGAAAGACTACACGCCCGAACAAGACATGTTGGCGATACCGACGTTAGTAGTCTGTTCGAGAGAAGACATGAGAAATATACCGACAAGTTCGCCCTATCCGCCAACTCGCCCAATAACGTCCACCACGCATTCGCGCTTCGTACCAATCGTTCCCAGGGACCCGACGAGTAATAAAAATGCCAAGACTCACGTAGAAACATTGTATTTGAAAACTGTAAATGTTTTTCACAAACTACCGCCGCCGTCTCACAACGACTTGACGAACGACTTGGGAAACTTAATAACTTGCGCACCGTTGCAGCCGTTCCAAACCGGGAACAACTGTAAGACAAACGACGAAGCAAAGAGTGTTCAACCACTTGTTCAGACTCTTAACAATCCGATCGGCAGTTTGATCGGGAGTTCTGTCGTATCCACCGTAGCTGGACCAATCGTCGGAGAGCCGATAATAACCCTTTACAGCAATGAAAATGGCGCGAGAACTCTACTGCCGGATAGTTGCAGCATGCCCACGATTCACGTAGAAGATGTCGTTAATCTATCCGGTACTGGGTTGTCTCCCTACGTGAAATTTAATTGCAATAAGACTAACGAGCGTGTCGATACGGCGGCGGATATCGACTCGATACCTGTCGTAGAGAATGTGAAAGTGGTCGCGGCATCTAAACCTAACGTTCCGCAGGACGTCCCGTGCCCTTCCACGTCCAAGAGCAACGATCGCGATATCATTAACAAACGAACCCCGCGATCTTTGTTGAAAAGCAGATCAAAAAATCATAGATTGAGCTTATCGACACCCAGAAGGAGAAACAGTCACGTAAGAGCGCTCGACTTTAACACCCCGATGAAGGTAGTTGTTGCTGGCTCGAGCAGGACGAACAGGGCGAACAAAGCGAACAAGACGATCGGCGAAAACGAGAAGGTGCACTTTTCACCTAGATCCGCGAAGCATGTTAAATCTGTCCGAAGGACTTGTCTTTTCAAATCCCCACCGTTCTCCAACAGTGCGGCGGCGGTGGCATCCTCGTACGGGATAGACACTCGATTGAAGAAACCCCGTCAGCCTTTGCAAGTTCCAATAGCAACGAGAAGCCCGTTGCCAAAGCTTATGGGTGACTGGGAGAAATGCAACGGCGTTGCACTTGTGCTAGGTGAAACGTCTCCGCAAAAGATGAATAGTGATTTTGTGGACAAGCAGGTTCCATCGAACTCGTCCGAGCTTGCGACAAGTGTCTGGGACGCGGATTTGAGGAAATCTCTACAACAAACCACGGGCGGCGAGAATCAGAGAACAAAGGCATCCACCGGTAAGAAGGCGGCAGGTCAAATGAGAGGTAAGGCTGTGGCGTCGAAGAAAGCCAAGTGTGCCAATTCTCGTTTGCCGAGAGCGAGAAATAAAAATATGCCGGCCAAAGGTGTAGTTGACGCGAAAACTGAACGTTCGGGGGAAACACAGAAAGCAATAGAATCTACTGTCGCGGAAAATGCGCGTATACGTACGTTACCGGTCGATTCTACAGGTCCGTTGGACACGCGCGGAAATCACATTCTAACGAATAATTGTAATAATACGAAAAACGACAGCGTCTCGCAAACGCGCGACATTGGAAAATTACCAGGTATTCCCGAAGAAGGGAACGCTAACAATGTATCGTTAACAATAACGGCAACGACGACGACGGCAACGACAACAACCGATAATTTATCGTTGCAGAAAAAGAATGTTAAAAAGTATGCACAGTTAAAAACATTGAAAACTAATTTGAACAAATGTAGTACCGAAAAGAAACCGAGTCTGGGAGGTGAGATAATCTCCGCGGATACCATGCAGTGTTTAGAATTTACGCAACAGATATTACAAATGCCTGCTGATACGATCGAGTTGGAAACGCCAAGGAAATTTGAAACTACCTCCGGCGTTCCACCGACGCCGCGATTACTCAGCCCCAGCAGCATTGATACAACAACGCCATTTGTGAAGATCAACGAAGATTCTAGCAAAATTCGTAGTTTCATAAACACTCCAGATTTCCCGAAAACACCCTGCATAGCATTAACCCCTAAACATTCCGGAGAAACGTCCAAGGATATGACCGCGAAGAAGGAAACATTCGACTCTTGTTCCCCATACTACAAACCTACTACTGCTGCGGAGCATAACGAGCATGCTGAAAGGTTTAAAAAGTCAGAGTCAGGTAACGCTGTGCAACAATCACCCACGGGACTTGAGCAGAGCACGAAGCAATCTATACCTCACGATATTATCAGTCCCACAAATGTGTATCAAACTTGTGTTTCTGCGAAATTAGAAATAACGCAGTTTGAAGTGATCAAAGAAAATCTGCCAAAAGAAGAAGCAGTGAAAGAACTCTTAATATCAACCAATCCCCGAGACTCAGTGTGTTGGACAAAGTTGAAAGAGGCCGACTGTATCGAGGATGATGGTGTTGCGGGACATGTGGGTGAAACCAAGTACGATGGTACAGAATTTTGCACAAACATCAATGACGATGATGTACACTTAAGTAACGGTAAAGAGTTAAACGACTCTTGTACTTCATCCTCTTCCTGCTCCTCCTGCTCTTCCTCCTCGTCTTCTTCCACCTCCTCCTCCTCCTCATCATCATCCTCGTCATCCTCATCATCATCACCGTCACCGCCACCGTCCGTTTCCAATCATTTGAGTGCAACAAATACGTTCGTAAAATCTTTTCCCAATAAGGGGATATGTAAAAAAGTTCCCAATCAGATTTATACTGATACGAGCAACGATTCGGCACATGTTACGGAAACGGTGGTCCCGGAAAGTAATTCAATGATAAAGATCAACACAAGGGACGTACTATGTACAAATCACGCGGCCGAAGCGATTGTTGCTTCGAGGAAGTGCGAGTTGTCGCCTTTAAAAGTATTTTCAATATCAAAGAATGAAGAAGAATTAAACTGCAATACTAAGGAAACTCCCGCTAAAGACGAGACTTTACTAAACGAAGCAAATATTTCAGAGACTCCCAGCAGTTCAAAAATTGGCGTGGAAAATCTACCTAGTAAATCTTTTAAAATTTCACCATTCGTTTCTTCGGGAGACCGAAAACTCTTAAAATCGATTAATTCTGCGGCAAAGAAGAAACCAAGAATATTAAATATACAACGCGTGAGATTAAATTCCTTGATTACTCTCAGACCTAATAGCCGTTTGAAAAGTCCATCTTCGGTTCTACAGAAACAAAAAAGGTCTCTGACTATGAATGAGAAGTTAGTCTTGCAGTTGGAAGCAAAGCGTCAACGCATGATGGCCAAGTTTAGAGAAATCCCCAGGTCCAATCCGACTCGCGGAAAATCTCTACAGAGACGTATGAATTTTAAGGGTAAGAATAATACTAATACACTGAAAAAGAGTAATCAGTGTAAGCACAATCAGAGGGCTGTCGATCAGCTTGGCGGGAACAAAATCAAGGTGAACAAAATTAAGAGGAAGAAGAAGAGATTGAAGGAGGAGGGGCCTGATATTAATATCAACAACATTAACAACAAAAACGACGATGTGAATTCAGAGAAACAGGTTCGAGAGGACGAAAATGATGTAACTATACGCGACGAAACGTTGACTTTAGAAATTGCGAGGCACGCGGATAACCGAGGAAAGAGTGACTCGAAAAAAGTTGGCAAACTGTCCGTCGATGACGTTAAAAATGATGATCAGATTAGTAGCGCGTGTCAAGACTCAAAGAGTTTAGACGCACCCGCAGCGGAAAAGAAAACTCGCAATTCAAACGTCACGAAGGAGGAAAGCATATCATCAACACTGGAAGTGGCCGGAAACTCGCGGGTGAAATGCGCTGCCATTGATACTGCCGAACAACACACTACTGAAAACGAGTCGAACAGAGGACACAATTTGAATGTAAAACAATCGGAAAATAATGGACCGATTACTGAAATTGACTCGCGAGCGAGTAAATCCGATACAATAAGAATGAAGGAGCATAATCGTAACGAGGGAAACGCGAGCAAGGTAGAATTCTCGAATTATCCTAGTAAAACAAGGAGCGTGTTGAAATTGAAGGTCGATCAAGTAAAACGAGACTTGTTCAGCGACGAAGAAAACAATTACGAGACGTTTAATTTGACAAAATTTTCGACCGTTCGGGAGGATGATGCTGCATGCAATCGAGCGTCCACTACAATCACACATGCCACCATCACTAATACCACTAGCATCACCACCACCACCACCTCTACTACTACTACTGCTGTTAGTGCTACTACTACCGCTACTATTATTACTACTACTACGACTACTACTACTACCGCTACTACTACCGCAACTACTGCCACTGATGTTGCTGCTGCTGCTATTGTTATTACCAATATTAATACCAGTACCACTACTAAATCGCCTACAGAAAATGTCGATTCGTCAAGTCCCAAGAATTTGTCTCGCGTTCTCCAATGCTTACAGCTAGTCCCTACGTGTAAGAATATTTATACCGAAGAACCTGAATACGAGCACGACTACGACCGTAAGGCTGATTTTAACGCAACCACTGTACCCAACTCGGTGGAGTATCATTTCTTATACGACACCAATGCACCCGTTAAAAAAAGGAGGCGAAAATACAGCAGTCGGGAATTAGAATTTCAAGTTAATATCGTCTTAAACGAAGAGAGTTGTGAGGAATGCGTTAAAGTGATGACGGCCACCGATTACGAAGAGATGATTAACATTCCGCCGAAGCCTAGGAAAAGACTGGCAAGTAGAAAATCATCATCATCATCACCGGTCAAGAAGGAAAATGTTTGCGAATCTTCTAAGAGAACGTCTGTCGGCACTTGCGCCACAAATACTGTACATACCAAGCCGCTAGCTACGTCTTCTCCTATCGACAAAACGCTTACACACAAGACGAAAAAAGTGGCTGTCAAAACATGTCTAACAACCGAAAGAAATAACGAGGTGCAACAAGATAATAAAAGAAGGACGAAAGTGGAGAAATGTCGCGACGTCGATGACGGTAATTATTGTTCGTTTAAGGGGTAATGTCACTGTAGACCCGGAAAGGTAGTCTGATCTCGAGGCATTTTTACGCGAGTATAGCGAATGAAATTTTTTAATACGAATCTTTCTCGATAATCCTGGGAAGAGTGTATGTATATGCAATAAAGGCCTTCGAGCAGATTTTGTATTCCATTCACAATACTAGCATAAAAAATTCTCAAAATTAGCCTGCCTTTCCGGGCTCTACAGTGGCATTACCCCCTAAAGACTTGTGTGATTAAAGTAGGAAGGAATTACCGAATTTTTTTTTTCAGACAACTCCAACTCGAAAATTCGAGAAAGAAAATTACCAGAGACAAAAGAATCCAAACAGGTTTATAGTCGATTTTATTTTCATGTTTTATTCTCGATCACGAAACGAAAATATAATAATAATGTTTCATTTCAGGTTGAAAGACGACCATACGCAACCGATCCTCAAGCGTTGCTGAGCAACTTAGATCTGGATAAGTTTCTAACGTCTGTCCACGGACCAGCGTGATCTCACTAAGCTTCTTAGCTCTCTAACATTGTACAGAACTTGCTAATAATAACTTTAACTCGTCGCATAGAATAGAAAGGACTCTACAATAAATGGATACCTTAAGATAATCGTGATGTTTATTAAAAATATTTGCGCTTAACGGGCAGAGCTAGAGTTGTGTACACAAAAGCTACGCGTAAAAATATGAAAAGAAAATCAACATGTACTTTGTTTACAAATAATACAGGAGACGCATACTGACTTTGCGTTACAAATTAAACGTTCCAAGTGTTTGCTAATCGCGAGCAAGAAGACACTTGTTTAACACTTGGATTTTACGAGTTTGTCTACATCTTCCACAGCAGACAGTAATTTTCGCCATTGCGGCATGCTGAGGCAGATTCCTGGAGAAAAGGAAATCAGTCGCTACTTTATCCACATTTTATCTCTTTATCGTGAAAACTTGTCAGAAAAGCATACGATATTACGATACCTTTCTTTCCAGGCTTCAAATTCGCATCCTTGTCGTAATACATTTCTCTAATGTCCACGTACAATTTCCCTTTGAAGTCCCGTACACTAATTTGACGATTGTTCCCAAGATCCCAAATTGTATTTTCGTCCTCGGTAGATTCTTTCTTAGGCTTCTTCGGTGCCTTTTCTTCCTTGTCTTCGTTCTCCCTCTTTGGTTTCTTCTTTGGCTTCACCTCCTTTAAAACAAGGGCCAACGGAAGGTTACAACGAATTTGTACGAAAAACTTTAACACGTATCATATAACCTAATGGGTAAATAAATAGGTATTGTGTCCATTGTGGGCGAAGACTCGAGAGCAATATAAATTATAAGCGCATGTTTCGTAATGTAAATAAATAAAATACCTCCTCGCTGCTGTCATCATCGGTCGACACGTACTCTTTCGTTTTCGGCATTTTCTACAAGTTTACACCTAAAAAAACAATTTTGCTAGCAAAACATTATTTTTAGACGAAAAGTAATTTTATTTCCGCGAGAAATCGATAACACGTAATCATTAATTCTATTTACTAGTACTTGATATTTCTCAATAAGACCAATTAAATAAATAACCGAATGCGAATTCTTGTGTTTGATATAACCTCTCACGAGTGCGAGAATATGTGTAAATAGCTGTATATATATACACACGCAATAAGTACCTGTAAGTATTTCGAGAATGAAAAGCGAAGCGGCGGTTCGTAAATTCGTAAACGGACGAACACTTGGATTGACTCGGATACTGAAATGGTAACGGATCAAATTATAATTCTAAAAGACGGTTGAACAGTTACGGCATCACGAGCATACTTAACTGTGTGTGTTTAACTGACACCGAGATCCGGTTCAACGAGTGTTGGCATCGATTTCCGTTTCCGTCTCGAGGCGCAGGATCCCAACCACATGCATACCCGTATATGTATATACTTGCCGTCTTTCCCTCGCAAATAAACTAGCAATATGTAGTAAATATAATAATCAATTCCGTATCGGTCTTCATATTGTTAGATTATTCGAAGAATCGTTTATATAATTTTAGTCACACCGAATACAAGTCCCTCTAGGTTTTATACGAATCGCGCGAGTATATTTGAAAATGTACTGGTGTATCTTTCGCGGTTACGTCTTTACAATTCACATTGGCGAGGGTATATACAGTGGCGGACGAAAGAAAATTTACAACTTTTAAAATCGCATAACTTTCTTAGAATTGGTCCAAACGATATGAGTTTTTTTGAGAAGCTGGAAGGATTAGTAGGCTGAGTGACGTGTTTCGTCGTTTTGAAAAAAATTGCAATTGGTCGGAATAGCAAAAAAAAATAGTAGAGGTTATTTTTTTAAACTTTTTTTTGTGAGCCTGTAATGAAAATTCAAAAAACCCGTTTGTAGATTGAAGTAAGTTATATATATATATGCCCAAAATTTCATTAAAATCTGTTAACGTTGCTCTGAGCTACAAACGCTTAAAGATCGCAGAATAAGGTCGAAAATCGCGACATTCCCGTAATCAGCGATTTTCGACCTTATTCTGCAATCTTTAAGCGTTTGTACCGATTTAATGAAATCCGCGTTTAACCGATTTTAACGAAATTTTGGGCATATAAATAACTTCAATCTACAAACGCGTTTTTTGAATTTTCATTACAGGCTCACAGAAAAAAGTTTAAAAAACGACCTTTAAAAAAATAGTAATATTTGTTTGCTATTCCGACCAATTGCTATTTTTTTCAAAACGACGGAACACGTCACTCAGCAAACTAATCCTACCTTCTAAAAAAAACTCATATCGTTTGGACCAATTCTAAGAAAGTTATGCGATTTTAAAAGCTGTAAACTTTCTTTCGTCTGCCACTGTATATATACAACCAACAATTTGGAGAATTATCGTTACAAAGTTGCAACAATGAAATGTATTCAATCTTTACAATTATGCATTACGTTTTCGACGTATGTACGTTTACAATTACCCTTTCTAACGCGCAAAACTCTTTCACGCGGTATACGCACATAAATATATGCGCACTTGACACCTTTATTAATTAATATATCAACAGATTGCAGGTCGCGGAAATGAATAAAAAGAATAAAGCCGAGGGCAACCGTTTTGCGAGCGTATCGCCTCAAACGAATGGCGGAAACGTTGAATCATCTTGCGCGACTGGGAATGTCGTACGTATTATTAATAATATACTACTATAAATTTATAATAGTAGCAAGGTACATGTAATATAACGTATATATGTATTATTATTCTGTTTATACATCATGTGTGTACACTGATGTATGCAAATAGAGTACCAAACTAAATCCTGTGTAGGTATTCCTAGCTTCGCTTAGAACATGGTTTTTCCATCAACATCCTTTATTTTACAAATACGTAATTTTGGAAATACGATCGAGATCGTTCCCCGTTCGGAACAGTCCCCCCCCTTCGTATTCACGATACAAGTACTCGAGATTCTATTCGTCTAATTAACATCACTCGTAGTTCGGGACGCGCGAGTTAAAGGGCGCCGGCTATCCTCGTCCGATCCGTACGTAATTTCTTCGTCCGATCCATAAATGACGTCTTCGTCCGAATCGTTGATCATCGAAAATGCCGGATTGTCTTTCGTTATAGAAGAATCTAGACGCCAATTGGAAATGAATGAAATCAGAGACGACGCAAAAGACATTGACAGCGTGTTTCTCTCCCTCGCCTGTTCACGGGACACTTACGTTGACCGTATATTTGTTGGTGTGCAGGCGCGTACACGTAAGCCATCGTGTACAAGTAGAAATTGAGGAGACCGTACAAGGCCATAAACTGAGCCGAAGAACGATAGTAAGTAGTCAGGCGAGATGCAAAACTATCTTCAAAAATACCAGCTCCGAACTGCCGTGCTGTCACGCAACCGCAAACCAACGAAACGACCCCGGCAAGTAACGTCAGAAAACGTAAACGAAGATCTGTAAAAATTATATATACACATGTATACATCGTTAGGTGGAAAAGTTACATTGAGTTATCAACTACGTTCGTCATACCAAAGTACGGCATGGATCTCAATTCGCTGTACGCTCTCAATATCAAAAGAAGTAGATACGCGATGTAACATCCTCCTACCGTGAAGAAAAACACTTTGAAACCCTGCAATCATGTAAACCTTGTTCGTTCTTCGGGAATTTCACGCGCCAATCACATCGTCATAGGTCGCATCTATCGTCAACTTACAAAATAATTTGATGTGTCAAGAACGTAGTTGTAGGTAGGATCCTCCAGTTCCGTGCAACGTAGCCACGTTGCTAGAATAAGCGCCGAACACCACAGTAAACCCACTACCAAAACTTTCGGTAAATAAAACGTAACGAGTCGCCTTTCGTTCTGTCGAAACGAAATAAATCATGCTCTTACACAAATTGTAGTAGAAAATGTAATTGAATGGTCGGACGCAATAAGGGGACTAGCGCTCGAAAATGGGGAAAATTATTGTCCGAACGCTAAAAAAGATTGGAAAATTAAAGATTGGAAAGATTGGAAAACGGTTATTAAAATGAATTTTAAAAATATAGTGTTGTAAAAAGCTCGTCACGACACACATTTTTTCTATTGACAGTTTGTTTATCCAATCATTACTATTCGAGCTAAAAATTATAAACTAAAAATTTTTCATCGTCCAAAATCTATAATTCTAGAAGATATGGCGATATATATAAATTCCGCGGGGCACCATCAGTCCACGCGAGTGCTAAAACTGCTAAGTAGCGCATTATACGCGGCTGCTGACTGTTGCTGACGCGCGAGATTTATATATATCGTTATATCTTCTACAATTATTCATTAATCAGTGTGAAAATTGGTGAAAATCTTCCTTATATATTAAGGAAAAACTTTGTCGCTGGAAGTTATATGTACTTGAAAATTGCCTCGATACTTTTTAACGGCGAATGTTGAAAAACATATTTTATGTCCAGTATTACTTTTTAATTAAATATTATTACATTTTTTAACATAAGGGTTTTGTGCATACATTTTGCGGCTTCGCTAGATTTTTCAGAAGTTATGTTTTAAGTCTCATAATGATCCGTTAATATTTACTCAAGTTATCGCAATTTATGTTTAAAGAAATAATGATTTTGGACGATGAAAAATTTTAGTTTATAATTTTTACCTCGAATAGTAATGATTGGATAAACAAACTGTAAATATAAAAAATGTGTGTCGCGACGAGCTTTACAACACTATATTTTTTAAAATTCAGTTTAATAACATTTAATTTTCCAATCTTTCTTAGCGTTTGGACAATAACTTTCCCCATTTTCGAGCGCTAGTCCCCTTATTGCATCCCTTTCAATTGTAAACAGTAAAATGAAATTATACCTGTCTCAGACCATGGTAAACGCACAACCAAAACATGAGGACCGCGCAGAGGAATGTTGTTTGCAAAATTGCATCCATCATGCCAGGTACCCAAGAATTTATCAAAAACGTCATGGGAAATAACGGATCTATGCGGAAAAGAAAATATAACATTGCGATCGTAAACACCAATCTCATTAGCCCTCGTACGATTAAAGACTAATAAATCTTACTATTGTATAAAATTAGTAATGGAAGGAGTATAGACATCCACTTCTGTTCTATCGACCAGTCGTGCAATGGGTACTTTCGAAGGGAATGTCCGAACCAGCACTAAAAATCAACGAAACTGATGTAGCATTTCGTTCCGCATAGTGTAATGCGACACGCAACAAAAGGAGCAACTATCCATAACTTTACCATAACACAGAACGCAGTCAACAAGAAGATTAGACGAAACCAAATCTCCAGCTCCGTAAATGCTGGGTTGTAGTTTTTGAACTGCGAACAAACAAGGATAGTTAAATGTAATAAAGGACGTACGTATGTATATGCGTGTATGTGAAAGGGCGAAAAAATAGTACGATGCGATGTCTCGTTTCGTTTGTACTGCTTACTGACGTAGAACGTGAGTTCGCGTATGTTATAACGCTGATGGAAGCCCTCGAGTCCGTGGAAACGAACGGTAATTATGTAGTAACTGAAATCTATGAATCCGAGATGAGCAACTACGAGCTCCTCGCACGTTTGCCTTTCACACTTTAACTGCCTGGTCCTAGACGACGGTGAAACGTATACATATATCAGCGACGTTTGTACATGGAACGTAGTGTTCAACAGAAATATTACAGACTACACAGACGGACCTGTTGCGTCCAGTTTCCGTGGACAAAACAGCCATAAGCTTACGATCAGTGGTAATACCATCTATGGAGATGCTAATTTGAAAACTCTCGTCATATCTCTCGTCTGTAACAATGGAAAATAACTGCCGTTGTAATATGGAGTCGAGCGAAACTGTGAAAATTCATTCGCTCGCTCATTCCCAACACCATGGTGGTCTTACCATCGTTGTTGGACGTCTGTAATTTTGCCATCACCCATAATTGCTGACTGTAAGTGGATAGTAGAGGCGTTTTCATGATAAAAGGCCCAGTTGCCACTTCGCTGCCATTCAAATGAGCTCTTTGCTCGCTCGTAGAAGTGATGGGAGGACCTGCGCATTAAGAGGACGGAAGAGGAGAAAGAACGTCAAGTATCTCTGTATCTCTGCGGCATCTTAGACGTAATTAACTAAGATTACTGTCCCTGTAAATTGGCTCGGCCTTACCTGCAAGCCCGATGAATACAGCCAACACAAAACACGCAAAGAAAGCAACAAACACCATGACGAACTCTCTCTTATGCATGGAATATAGTCGCATCTGCACAGATCTGCGAATGGAGATTTATATTCTTATAGTAGAGTACGTATCGGACAACGTATGCCTACTCCCGTTAAATTGTATTTTCACTCCGAATACCTTTCGCATCGATCATGATGATAAGCGGGTGCAATGTACTTGTTAAACTCACTGAAGAGATCACTGAATTGCGAGAGAACATTTCGAACTCTAAGATTCCATCCTGTGGAGGGTAGCTGGTAAGAGTATCCTAATCCAGGACCATCCATTTTTACGTCAATCCTATCGCAGTGTCATAGGAGATTCCCATTAATGACATTTTCACTCTCGCAACAACCTAATATATGTACATATAATACACGCACACTTTTCGGTTCCTCAGCGTATGTATGTACGTTCCAGAGAGAGAAAAAAGTGTGTATAAAATGCTCCGTTCGTGTTGTTACTCGGCGAGCTTCCGCCCCTGAACTTTACTGAAATCTCAGAAATATTTACATCTTTCCCGACATCACGAGAAACGGAGTCGATTTATCACGAACGTGAAACTGTATCGGAAGAAATGTATGTATGTATGTATGTACAGGCACAATATATGCATTTATATATATTTGCAATTACCTTTCCATTTAGCAGCAGCGCCTCTCGACGAGTGTTTGTTTCAGTTTCGGCAAACCCGACTTTACTTACTATTTGTACTTGGTTGGATGAAATTCGAATAACGTGCAAACGTATTATCAAGCATTAATAACTATAGAATATATGTATATATTCGGCGATTAACGGGTGGAAAGGATCGTCAGCTACGGTAAGAGAAAAGATTAAATCCACAGCGACAACGCACGAAACGAAACGAAAGCGGCAGACAACACGACCACGACGCGTTGTACTCTACTATTGATTTTTATGACCGCCATCTCAAACGGTACACGGGGAACCACGCGCGTCCCAACGTTGAGGCAACGTCTACTCGGGGCTCTTGACGCGATCGTTTTATAATAGGTACATATTCGCGCGCGTCCGCGACAGGTGATGTAAACAGATAAACATCGGCCATTAAGCGAGCGAGCTTGAAATTTATTGCCGAAAAGCGAGTGTTCGTAATTCGTACATGTGTGTTTGTTGAAATAATAGTCATCACGTTCTTAATCCCAATACTTTATTTTTCCATCCCAACCAGCCGTTGCGAGTCTCGAAGGCTCGTGAGGATGCCACAATACATCGATACATACGCCGTCGTGCGCTTTCCACTTTTTATATAATTTTGTCGTTTTCCAGTCCCAAATGTAACATTTGCCGTCCGCATCTCCCGACACGAGGTAGCTAACGGGAGGAGGAAAAAGCGAATGGTCAAGTTGGCACATGTAGGTGATATTAAAAGGCTCGCGATTGATTCTCGCGCGCAAGTTGATTGTGATCTCTCTTACCTCATGTCCGGCGAGAAGTCCAAGCCACACGCGTAACCGGCAACCATATGACCCGTGAACGTTTTCTTACGATTCATTTTAAATCTGTTGAGCGCGGAGAATATTACGATTTTGTTGTCCATGCTTTGGCAGGCGAGCCACTTTTGATTAGGGGAAGGTGTGACAGCGGGCATCGAGTGCATGGAGGGATCAGCTATGTACTTCATGTCTACCGGTATGTCCCTACGCGTATAAACATAAGATTTTTTAAATTATCCTACACACACACATGTACTAGCGTACACGGGTATAAAGTGGCGGACGAAAGAAAGTTTAGAACTTTTAAAATCGCATAACTTTTTTAGAATTGGTCCAAACGACATGAGTTTTTTTTTTAGAAGCTAGAAGAATTAGTTTGCTAAGTGACGTGTTTCTTCGTTTCGAAAAAAAGGAAAAAAATTCAATTGGATTTTTAAACTTTTTTTTGTGAGCCTATAATGAAAATTTAAGAGACCCGTTTTTTTTGCTATTCCGACCAATTGCAATTTTTACAAAACGACGAAATACGTCACTTTAAAGGGAACATCCCGAACCCGGAAATTCAAAAAATTCTGAAATTTTGTGAATATGTAGGAGATTTCCTCCTGATTGCAAAGCAATTTTTGTTTGCTGCCCAAATTCACTGAAAGGGGGTGTAATTGACCCCTGAAAATCCGGTTATTTTCCGATTTTGTGTTATAACTCGTGAACTGTAAAATAATTTTTTACCAAATGATATCTAATTAAAAGAAATATTTTTTTACTAAATGATAGGTATAATTGAAAGAAGTAATTTTTGTTATGAAACGTTTTTTCTATCTCCTACAGTTCGCAAGTTATAACACAAAATCGGAAAATAGCCGAATTTTCAGGGGTTAATTTCACCCCTTTCGAGTGAATTTGGGCAGCAAACCAAAATTGCGTTGTAATCAGTAGAAAATCCCCTGCATATTCACAAAGTTTCCATATTTTTTTAATTTTCGGGTTCGGGATCTTCCCTTGTTAGCAAACTAATCCTTCTATCTTCTCAAAAAAACTCACATCTGTTGAACCAATTCTAAAAAAGTTATGCGCTTTAAAAAATTGTTAGGTGCATCACATTAAAAAAAAAAACATGGTACCATTCCCAAACTCGCAGACTTTTATCGTCCGACGTCGTTACGAATCGTCGATTCTCGTCGACGAAAGTTATCGTATTCACAGCTCCCAAATGCCTATCATACTCTTGGGTTATTTCGCCGGAACGGGCATCCCACTGTGATAAACATATCACATTAATCATTACCATAAAAGCCGACATTTATGAAATACAAAACTCGCCGACAACTCACGCATATAATCTTCTTATCACTGGTGCCTGCCACGAATAAGTGTTGCTTGTCCGGGTCTGGATTAAATTTCACACAATATGGAATTTTTCGGCTGGTGAATCGACTTATACAAGCACCAGTCTCAGTGTCCCATAGCTTCACGTAACGATCGTATCCAGCGGACAGAAACCTCTTGCCATCGTTGTCGAAACTTATATCCCGCACGGCTTGGCGATGGCCATAATAGGTCCGGATGCATCTCCTCTCTTTATAAACTTCCCACAACTGCGCATATTCGTGGAATCGGCGAACAGACACACGGAATTAAAAGCTACTCTTACAAGGCAAGAAAATTTGGTGGGTCGCGCGGGGGATACGCACCTTCACACGGCAATCCATACTGCAAGAAAGTAATAAATGCGCCGTACGCGGATACCACCTGATCTGCGAAATACCCTTGGTATGGCCCTCCCATGTGTGTATTTGCGCTTTCGGCAAAAAGCATCTGTCGGGCGGTGATTCTGACCTCAGATTCACCCCAACATCCTGAGGCGCGTGCAGAAACGATCTTCCTTGGTAGTCCACGCTGTCCTTGACTACAAAAGGAAATTTGTCATTATAAAAAGATTACGTCTCAAGTTTTGTATAAACGACAGTGTGGTGTGTACATACTATGCAACACTGTCTTCTCCTCGAGCGGTTTCTCTTCCGTCGGTTTTCCTCTTCTGTTCCTTTTGGCCAATATCTCTTCCAATTCTGCAGCTTCCTCTTCGGTGGGCTTTACCACTCGTTTTTCGTCCACGTATCCACCCCATGGACCTAAGAATCCTTCGATATCCGCGGGATCGTCGTTCCTATGTCTTTTCCTCTTATCCGCAGGTCTCTGCAGCGTATTTTCAAACACAGTTTTGCCACCGGATTCCTCCGCGGCATCCTTCGCTCCAATAATCGTTCTACCTTCTTCCGCGCTACCATCCACGGTCGGATCCAACGCATACCCTGAAACAGAGATGCCGGCGTACCACAGCTAATTAGACGACTAACTCTACCTTTGGCACGATCCAGTGCAAACCAAAAATATCGCCATTCCGCGAATATATACCGTAACTGGCAAAAGTTCTTCTTTGATTTTCAAACTGAAATTCGCTTATGTGAGCTTTCTCCACGTATCCAGAAAGCATGTTCTTAATAGCTCGTTGCTGTTGCGTTTTAAAAGGATTCTCCGGCCCAATGTCCGGAGCGAAAAGCTCTTCGTACTTTGGATTGTGCATAACTTCCTTCATAGTCGAATCTATGTGCCTTACGCATAATTCGGTTCCCTGCGATACATCGAGGTTGAATCGAGCGTTAATGATTACGTCGAAAAACTGTTACGGAAATATTTACGAGTTGATTACGCAGGGCACGTAGCCTCGATGAAATTTGTCGAATCGCACGATGGCATTTTTGAAAAAAAAGACCCAGAAACAAATGTTTACCATTGGTACCACCTCCGGTGCCGAGCAAATCTGCATGTCGGTAGCCGTAGTAGTTGATGAGGACTTCTCTACGGGAAGAGATTCAACATCCGAGGCGCAGTTAACCTCGCTGTTCGTGTTTTCATGTTCACTGTCCGACTCGCTATTCTCATCACTGCTACCATATTCTTTCAAAGCAAGCATATTCTCTTGGTGCTCGTGCGATCGTCCGTAACTCGTTTATTTAATCATCGATCGCTAAACATTAACACGTAAATCATACTTGTTTACACAACACGAAACTTGATTTCACGGCTGAAAAAAAAAAAATAACAAAGCCAAGAGAATTCGATTCGGACGAGGTCCACTAGATGGCATTTCATTCGGCTTGAGATTTCGAGAGAAGCAAGGGCGAGTTCCACTTGAGCCTCGTTCACAGTCAAGATTACTGGATTTAAGTCGCTTGAAATCAGTAAACTAACCTGTTATTCACTTCACTTGAAATATCCCTTCAAGTTTCAAGCGAAGTAGAGGGTGTTCCAACTTTTGTTGCCTTGAAATAATACAACTTGAATAGTGTGAACGTACGTAGAAGTCATGAAGCGACTTGAAGCCTGTACACTAGACTAATGTGAACGAGGCTTTACGCCAAAATTGTTCGCGCCCACTACCGTAGGAATTTTCCGTTTTTGTAATGAAACGTGTATCATAAATGATATGTTCCTGTTTTCGAGTCGTAATTTATATTTAAAAAACTGTATTTTCCGATAATGCCTTTTTTTCACAGATTTCTCTTCGATATTTCAGGAGATTTTCATAAATTTAGTGATCCTGAAGGATCACTACATAAATTTTGAAACGAGAACCACGGGCGTTGCGATTTGGGCGTAAGTGGAATTCACCCCAACAGAGCTGAACAGAGCGAAGAGCACGACCGAAACGAACCGTGTAAATTCGCCCGTAGGTGCTCCTCCAACTCGATTGGCTCTTCCGCCGCGCGAGGGCGGCTGGTGTCCGAGAGTTAGCGACAGCTAGCCATCTCGCAATCTTGCTAGAGAGTAGAGCCAAGTAAATACTTACATTACAGTTTACATGAGTTTACAGTACTTACGCGAGCACATACTACATACGCAACAAGAAAATAGTATCGGCGAACGGAAGCAATCGATGGTTGTTTAAACAGAGTTTTAAAGCACGAGCAAGCCGGGCGAATGTCGCGTCCGTGTCCTAAATAAAGAACGTGAGGGGGTATCGAAAATGAGTAACAACTCCGACATTAACACGTCGTCGTATTTCCCTCCGGATGGTAAACCGCTAATTTACGGCGACGAAGAAGATGCGTCGATGCGAAACTTGCTGACGGGCGTGAACCTGCCCGAAAAAATTCTGTTTATAATCGACACCGTAAGAGAGAGGAACAGCACCCCTTTCAAAGTCTCTACATCAGGCGGCAAGTGTATAGAGCCGTTGCTAATGATCAAACGGGTGGTGGAGAGTTTTGTCTGTATCAAATCAGCCATTCAACGCAGCCACGAGTACGCGTTAATGATCCTGAACGCTCAAGGCGCCCGGTGGATATGCGATTTCACCAACAACACCAAGAGCATTATCAACCACTTGGACAATACGAACGAACAAGTTCTGGAAGAGGACCAAAAGTCGTACGACTGTGGTCAGCTGCTGGAGAAAATACAGTCCAAGCTACCTTTGCCAACAAAGAGAAACAACACCGCCGTCGTTCCAATGTTCGTTACCAGAGTAATTTTTATATACTCCCGATCTCACAGCATCCCGCAATTTCATGCCCATAAAAAGTATTTAGACAATCTCGAGGCGAATCCATACTTTTTCATAGACGTTTTATACGTACACGAGCCTCCGTGCTCCGAAAATCAGTGCGAGGAAATTTATGCTCAAGTGACAAAGCTGGATACAAGAAACTATTCGTATATATTAGAGGTAGGAAGGAACGCAGCAAAATTACACGATAATATGGCAAAGCTGTTGGCACATCCTTTGCAACGGCCGCCTCAGCAGGACGCATGTTACACCATTTGTCCGGCTTCCAACTTACAAGAAATATACACTAACGTTTAGTGGTTTAACTCTCGCCGGTTGCACTACCGAAAATAAACTCTACTTGCACACACGTTCGTGATTACGAATTTATTACTCGTCATCGTATACACGCACGCACGCGGTTGCGTGCGAACAATTTTACGGTCACGGATCAACTACCTACTATTTAATATATCCTTCCTTAAATCTATCTAGAAACTTGTACAAAACCTTGGCAATACCGTGTAAACTGCGTATTCATTTCAATATAATAGTATACGCAACGTTTCGCACGATACGCACGTATTAAATGTATATACAGGGTGTATGTACATTGTAGATGTATTGTACAAACGGGACGAGTTTAATAAATCCATCCCCTCCAATATTGTACACATCTTGGAACAGCTGTTCTTGATAAGGGGTTTCGCGGCGGGTGAACGTGTAGAGGACACGCAAAGGGATCGTCCTTAAATTACGTAAAGCTTTTTTTGGGGGGGGGGCGAGGGGGTCGTGAATTTTTCACATTTTTTTACAGGGGAGGGGGGAGTCAGGTAGCGTCTTACGTAATATTTTTTAATCTAATTTTCAATAAATATAAATTCTATCATTAATGATACAGAAAAGTAGTTTTAATTTAAATTTCCCGAAACCGAGTTAAATGAATTATATAAGCCTTTAAAAGAATTTTAATAACTGAAAAAATTAAATGTAAAAAATATTACGTAAGGAGGGGGTTGCAATATAAAATCTTACGAATTCTTATACTGGGGGTGGGAGGGGGTAAGAAATCGACAAATTTACCCTTACGTAATTTAAGGACGGCCCCAAAGATCAAGTTTGTGTCTTTAAATGAAATCGGATCAATGTTCTCGTACACCGGTCGTCGCCGGCTCGTTGTTTCCAAACAAGAACCTGATACTTTTTCCGGGGGGGATTTAAATGATTGATCACCCTGACGATCCTTGTTACAGTTACAGTAACGATATCACAGTGTAGGAATTATGAATTATACCCGAATAAAATGTGAACCGTCAACTTACCGCTTATCGCGGCAGGTATCTTATTACTTACATATGTACATACAATATCTTTCATACGATCGCATCGCTACTCTCGTTTTTCCTAGATTATCGATCAAGCAGAGGCACAATTTTTTTTACACACTTGTGTAGACAACGGTGACGATTGTGCAGAAATACAGCAGTGTATACGAAGCGATCGAGGTACGCGTCGACGATGAGACTCGCAATGTTTCCAAAACTTGGGTCAACAGCTTCACCAATCGTTGCACATTGTTGTTCTCGGTAATGTCTTCCATCGCAGCTTTCGACATATCCGTCGTCGAGTGAGAAGTACTTCTTGTCACGTGTTTCGCATTCTCTGGTTGCCAATCGCCACACGACGGAAAATTACGCGGCACCGGCAGCATGTCCTTGTTGTCGCCAACTTTGAAAATCAACGACATTCCAACTTCAGCGTGAAATTCAATGTGGCAATGGAACAGCCAATAACCTGGAGGATAAAGTACGGCGTTGGTAGATGAAATGTTTCGAAACGTTGCAAAGGCTTCGGGGGTTTAATACCGTTTATCTGTGTACATTAGGGTGGCTCTTATTTACTCTTGGTGAATTTTTTTTTTCAAGATTTTCTTCGCGGCACCCTCCAGAATATTTCTAAATAATAAAAAAAATCTTTGTATAGTTTCAAAGTCGATTTTATATAATATCCTCCAAGTTATTGATTACATAAAAAAATATGTCATACAAAAGTTGTAGATCCGGACAAGGAGCATCTTTTATAGTGTATTACTTTTTCCCGTGTGACAAAGGGTTTTCGAAAAAAGTCCGAATAAATAAAAAAAACATTTTTATTTTTCAAATTTTGAAAGTTTAAATTTTTCTCGAACACTTATAAAAAATTGTAATTTTTATTTTCAAGGACTATTTTTTAAGCATTTAAGGCGGGGCATACACCGAGATATATCAAAAAGATAAAAATGTTCTTTTTCCATATTTTCAGTGTTTGTATGTCATGAATGTTTCCTGAAAATTAGGGACCGAAATTCGCAAAAATATCGAAGATGCAGACATTAGAAGTGAAGTATGCTCATTGGATCTTTAGGGTTGAAAATAAAAAATACACATTTCGTTTAGTCTTCATAAATAAGAAATGTTCGATACATTTAAATTTTCAAAATTTAAAAAAAAATCGGACATGAAATCTTGCACTTTTTAGGCAATAAAAAAGAAACTACGAATAAAAATAAAAAATCCGCGCTGTCAAAAAACTGGTATCTGTCTAAATCGGTTGAATAGTTTTTGAGTAATCGAGGAGAAAATGTTTGAAAATCATGAATTCGAGAAAAATGCATTTGAATTCCTCACTTCTGATGTTATCTTCGATATGTTTGCGAATTTTGGTACCTAATTTTCAGGAAACATTCATGATATATCAAACACTGAAAATATGGATTTTTTTATATATTTTTTTTGTCATATCCCGGTGCATGTCTCGCCTTAAATGTTTCAAAAATAGTCCTCGAAAATGAAAATTACAATTTTTTCTTCGCCTTCATAAATAAAAAGTGTTCGAGTAGGATTTGAACTTTAAAAATTTGAAGAACAAAAACTTTTTTTTAGTTTTTCACGAGAAAAAGTAATAGAACATAAAAGATGCTCCACGTTTGGATCTACAGTTTCTTACATATTTTTTCATGTAATCAATAACTTGGAGGATATTATATAAAATCAACTTTGTGAGCTGTTAAAGAATTATTTAAATGTCCAAGGACCCAGGGGCACTTTGTCCCATCATCCAATCGGGATCAAACTTTACACAGATTTTTCTTTTATTATATGGAACTATTCTAGGGGGTGGCGCGAAGAAAATTAAAAATTCGAAAATAACAGCCAGCCTAATGTACGCGTATATGTACATACCTGGATTATCGGCATGAAATCGCACGATCGTGAAACCACCATCGGGTACCGTTACAGTGTCTTTTAACGGAGCGTGATCAAGATGTCTGCGTATCAGTCCCTCGTCGTCTAATCTCTTGACGGTTTCTACAGTAACGTTTCTCCCGATCCTTTCCATCGCGATCACGCGAAACTGATAGCCGTGGAGGTGGAACGGATGGTTCGCGTCGTAAGCCATGCCTGAGGAACACGATAGGGGTAAACGTTAAGAGCTACACGCGCAGGCAAAAGTAAAAAATCGTATCTATAGATACCACACTACCTTCGTCTACCAAAACTATTTCCACCACGCTATCAAGCGCCACTTGGAGCACATGTGTGCAGGAACAGTAATCTTGTTCACAGCCCTGCACTGTGCTCGCGTTACAAAATTCACTCGGATCGATAGAATCCCTCTGAGACAACAAAGGGACCGGCGGAAACTTCATCGAGATGTGATTCAGTTGCGGTGTCAGAACTCGTTTCGTATCTTTTACTGCAAGTAGGTAGAATGTTGGAAGAACCGCAACGAATTTCTGTGTAGATTCAAGATTGAGAACACCATCAGCATCACCACTGTACGTACCTTGATTAAATCCGTAAAGCTTACTGCGATGAAAGTGAGGATTGTCCTTCTTGTAAAAGTCATAAGACACGTAAAACTGATAATCCGGTTCTTTCGTGTTTGACTCGTCGTTTTTATCCATAGCTCTCAACATAGGTATACTAACGCTCCCATTCGTTTCGGTACCTTCGTTCAAAGCGTTTAGTTGCTGAAAGTAATGCGCGCGCGTTGCCGTTTAAGGGGTAATGCCACTGTTGAGCCCGGAAAGGCAGCCTGATCTCGAGGATTTCTCACGCGAGTATAGCGAATGGAATACAAAAGCCGATAAAAGGTCTGTATTCCGTGTACATACCTCGAAGTATGATCACAATTTTTAAAAAAAATTTTAATCAAAAATAGCGGCTCCACAGATCAAAAAAAGAAGCTTCTCCCGAAGGAAAAGTATTCCGCGGCCGGAAAGATTTCTTCTTCAATTATTGACCTAGAAAAAAACCCCAATTTTTTTTATTTCTATATAAGATTAGCTCGGGAACTACAGGAGAAAATGAAAAAAATCCTTTTTTTGTAAGAATGGTGCGCGATCGAACACTGTTTACCTCAAAATGAAAATTTTTGTTCAATCACGCACCATTCTTACAAAAAACAGTGTTTTTTCATTTCCTCGTGTACTTCCCGAGGTAATCTTACATAGAACTCAAGAATTTTTGGTTTTTTGTTCTAGGTAAAAAATTGAAGGAGAAATCTTTCCAGTCGCGGAACACCGCTTTTTCGAGAGAAACTTCTCTCGTTCAGCTGTGGCGCCGGGATTTTGCCTTAAAAAAATTAAAAAAAAAATTGTTATCATACTTCAAGGTATGTATATATAATAAAGCCCTTTTATCGGCTACAATGGCATTACTCCTTGTTAATTATTACCCCATGCACATTCTCAAGCCGCGGTCGACATGGAAATCTGATGTTAGATACGCATGCTGTGTAACATATATATACATACCCGACGATCCGAGGAGTCGTTGGTTTCGCGTTCGTACGCCACTTGCCCTTCCGGCTCCTCTTCGTTCGCACCTTCGTACCGCAGTACAGCGACTTGATAAGCCTTGGTAAATCTTTCGTCGCAATCCATTAATCCCCGAACTACGATCCAGTAGCTGTCCACATTTTCATTCGCGTGAACAACAAAGTCGAACCTTTCGCCAGCGTAGCTTACCAGAGAACTCACTGAAACGAGATTGCAAGCAGATACGTAACAAGTCCACGCGATCTGTATCAGCATAAATTTTATCACGTTCCTCCTCCTTTCCTTCCTTAATTGCTCTTCCTTGTTTACGCACCTTGGATCGGCTCGATGTCGCGTCCGTCCGAACTAATTACACTCATTGTGTGATTATCGATGGTTAACTCGACCGGGCAGTTGAGGACTTCGGCGTTAATGAGCCTGAACCTGTGCCGCTTGTTCTGTAAATGCGACGATGCGATTATCCGCGCGCGTAGTTACGAATGAATTAACATATCAGAGAAATTCGCGCCAGACTCTACGCAGCAGAGTGGGTCGTTACCGGTTTAACGATAAACGTTGCGATCGGCATCGTCGCCGATGCGTTGTTTCCACTGGAAACAGATGCAAAACGACCCAGACCGTTGACCAGTAGATTCGGCGGCTTGTTACTTCCACCCGCGTAGTAGTGATTCAGAAATTTATCGATTCCCGATTCGTGCGTCCAATCCAAGATTATTATGGTATGTTGGTCCACGTCGTACAAGTGTTTGTGCCAATTCCGCCGTGGAGGTACTCGAACGATCAACGGGCCAAACACCCCATCGCCTCGTTGGAAGCCTGAACGGTAGTTTGGCGTTTTTAAATTAGATGACGAGTGAGAGAGAACACTCGGGCGGATAGTGTGGTTCGGAACAGTACCTAGATGCGAATGCCAAAAATGCGTGCCCGCTTCAGTGGCGATGTAATCGTACCGGAAACTCGATCCTGGCAAAATCGGGCACTGAGACACGTACGGAACACCGTCCATGTACGGTGTTTGGACGTGATGTTGCCCGTGCCAATGCATCGTGGTGCTCTCGGAATGCAGTAAATTTATCACGTCCACCGTCACTCTATCGCCTTGGCACACCTACGAGCGAAACGAACGTAGACACCCTCGGCAAGCGACCTGCGCGTGCAATTCGCGTCGGGTTTGCTGGTCGAAATGGGTAAGTATACATGGAGATATCTTCTATATGTATAAAAGAAGTCCTGACTGAGTAACTGAGTGACTTATCAATGCCCAGATCAAACCGTTGAACCAAGGAATGTGGAATTTGGAAGGAAGGTATATTGTTTTTGTGACGTAGGCACCCACTAAGGAAGGATTTTTGGAAATTTCATCCCCCAAGAGGGTGAAAAGAGGTAAAATGTATTTTCTCGGACTTCCTAATATCTCTTAGGCTCGATTAGATATCAATTTGGTTCTAACTCACTAAGATTACCCACACAAATGTCTGAAAATCAATTTCAGGATTTTGTATTAATCCACCCCTGAGGTGATGAAAAAGGATAAAATGTGTTTTCACGGACATCTCAATATCTCTGAGCCCGATTTTTTTTTTATATTCTAATTATTATTATCTTCTATTCTTTTGTGATTTATTTGATAATATTCTTTTCCGTTTTCAACTTTTTCATGTACTTGGCGTCATTTTTTTACTTTTTTGAAGTTTTTTATAGTCAACTTGGTTTTACTTCGAAAGGTTACTCACACAAATGCCTAAAAACAAATTTCTGGATTTCTTCCCTAATCAACCCCTAAGGGGGTGAAACGGGGTAAAATGTGTTTTCACGGACATCTCAATATCTCTTAGTCCCGATTAGATATCAACTCGGGTTTTGCATACAAAGATTTCCCACAAAAATCCCTAAAAATCAATTTTAGAATTTTGCACTAATCAACCCCTAAGAGGATGAAAAGATGTGAAATGTATTTTCACGGACTCCTTAATACCTCTCAGGCCCGAAGCGAAACGCGGGTATATTTTACCAATCAATATATAATTAGCATAAAGAAAGAAGCGACCGGGCGCGCGCGTCAAGTCCACGTTCATTCCGGCCCCCTTTCGATGCCGTCAGATAACCGCGAATAACGCAATCAAGTATACCCAAGCAACTTCATATGCGGGCACATAAAAGCAGCAGCTGCATACCTCGATAGGCGGTCCGGGCATTTGTCGATTAACAACCAAAACAGATCTTTCGACGCCATCGGCTGGAACGCAGTGCGCCCGAAAGCAATCGGTCACATTAAACGGGCAATCGTAGCACGCTTTACTCATCGTGTGATAAGCCTCTAATTTAAAGATGTAATGGCAGTCCATCGGCGGAGCTCCGTCTACGCAGTCTCGCCGACAAGGATGTAATCTCCAGTCCAATTCGTCAGCGGCCTCCAGATCGATGCGCCCGTATTCGAAATCGTTGTGGGCCGTTACGATCGTTTCTTCAAATATGAAACGACAACAATTTGTTACAAAACAAACGAGACCACGAGGTAACACACACCCGCGCAGGTTCTACTCTCACCAGACGGACAGCGGCGAAAGAACAGCAGAGGAAATTGTATCAGAAGCAGCATCACCTTCCGACATGTCATCTCTGATCCGCCGAGTTTGCAAAGGTGACTAGACAGACGGCCAACTCCAATCTAATGGGCCCACGATTTTACAACGCGGTGTAAGTTTTTCGTCCAAGCAGACGAATCGGTAACGACCACGCGGTGTCCGCAGGCAGGTACCTAACGCTTTGAACAATTGGATCGGCAACTTCCAGGGGAGAGATGGGAGGGATACACTCCGCGTTCTTCCTTATCTAACCCGGATGTTGCGTGAAAATGCTTGGCAGATGAAAATCCAAGACTCGGACACGTTTCGCTGCAAGTTGTAGAGCAGGTAGCGTGATCTTTATTGTACGGGCGATAACGCGCGCGCGCGACGTTGATCCTCGCGTTAAAGCATCGGCGAGCAAGCAAATGATAGAGGTATCTCGTATTTCACTTTCGGGAAGCAAACATCAGTGGCACGAGTTTTGTACAATTCGCAAAGGAAATACAATATGTACAAAGTGCGCGTGTGCATAACGAACGTTTTCGTTCGAACGACTGCGAGATTTGACGGGAAGATTCACGCCTCGTTGTTGGAAAATGGAAATTTACTTTTCAAGACTATGCAACTGCCGACGGGTGTTGCGACGCCTTGTTGCAACGAAGCGCACACGTGGTGTTGCGCGCCTCGTGGGAGAAAAAAGAAAAACAATCTTCAGCGATCTGAAGATTTAGGGAAAGAATAACGGCGCCGTTGATGCTCGCTTCTCCGCTTAATCTCGCGCACGGGTACGTAAAATTGGCGACGCGTTAAGAAAGACTGGACTAATGCAGCACCGTCCGTTTCTCTATACAGGAATTTTCTGGAGGTCACACGTACCCCACGAATCGCCGCCGACGGTCCTCCTCTTACTTTACGCGGCTATCACGTGTAGTACGCGCCTCTACCTACACCGCCTGCACTACCTATACCTGCTATAATTTCCTCCGCGAGCCTTCTTTTACCCTGTAAAAGGGGAGTCACGGGAATTTCCACCGCGGCAGGAATTACGCACAATCGAAACCCGTCCGTGTCAATTCCCAGCCTCACCTTTCAATTCCTACGTGCTCGTACGAAAGCTCCCAGTGGTCACCGCGCGCGGTGTGCATCGGAACAAGGTGCGTTCCGCATTAAAGCAGCGCAGACAGCTCACATCCACCCGTGAACGTTTGATTTTTATCTCTCCCGAAAGTGATAAAACGGGATTAATTTGTTTAAATTCATCTCGGCGAACGTGCTCGACACACGCTTCCCGTGCGTACATGATTATGTTCACGCACACGCAGGTACGCAGGTACATAACAACATGCAACACACGTGTAGACACTAGCGCGTGTTCAGTTCCGCGACTGACGTCTCTCAAGCGTTTCAGCTCGAACGCGGAGAATCGCTCGTGACGTCGTAGTCGTTCGGACACCGTTATCCGCCAGTATATTTTGGAGAGATGCAATCAGGCGTGACCGCGAAATCGGGAGTTCGGAATCAAGCGCGACTCACCACTTTACGTAATAAAACAAATGTTTCTCCCGTCTCGCACGTTTGAAACGCGTGAGAGATTGAACGTAACGTAAGCAAAGGACGTTAGGAAACATGCGACCTTAAAGCATAAAACTCAACCACCGAACCGTGAATTCTTCCGTTGAATCGCACGATCGTACGCGGGACACGCGTCACGGTTTTCCCGTACCGAGCTGTAAGCAGCTGCACGTGACACGCGGAACGAGACGTTGGATCGTATCGAATGATTTTAATCCAGAACTAAATATGTACATATATTGCCAGTCAATTTTCACCCGTCAAGTTTTTCCCCGTCTTGGTACGCAGAATCGACTTGTACGCATGCTAATTAACGAGAAAACGGTGGTTCTTCGGTTCTTCCGTCAAACCACGACCTTCGCGAAAAGAGACACCCGGCTGATCATCGCTCATTATAATTCCTACTGATCAGGTATATCACGCTACGTTGGGAATCACACGTCGCGCGAACATTTTAAAGCTGGAACCCACCCCGTACATGTACGTAATTAATCGCTTTCCAGAACACTCGATCGTCTCGGACTATAGTCTGCAAACGAGCCCGTCGCGTTTCCCGTCGATTTCACCGAGAGGTGGTCTGACGAATGACAAGGACTGAATTATAGCGAGCGAAAATTAAAAAGGAAAAGAGTGAGAAAGTTTACGTAAGATCGTCAACCTTCGCCTCGTGTAACGGTATCGTCGGCAAAGATGACACAACGCACAAATGGTAGGTATATAGGTTGTTACTTGTTGTGAAACCCACAAGGACGCGCAAGAACGTTCCCCTCGTGCAGCAGTAGATTCACTCGGTGAATCTTTGATTCAAACATAACAAGACGCGTAACGGTTTTGGCCAATGTAAGAAGGAACAATCGTACGTAAAGCGTTCGAGAGTGACGCAGAACTATTTACACGTGTACCTATATATAGGTATAATCGTAAAAGGAGAGACGCCCTTTCGTTCCTTTTATTCCCTGTATGTAGCTTCAACACTCGGCAGGAAAAGCAAAGTCAGCCGGCGCCTAAAAAGGGGATCTATATCTTTAAATATGAAGCGATAGTTTTTTCGCCGAGTCGTACTGTCACAAAAATATATTCGCAAGATATAGAAAGGGCACGTGCAATATAAACGATAAAAAATAATTCGTATTTTTTTCAAAATTCAACACTTGGAAAAAAAATACAAGCACACTTGCGGAAGCTACCCGTACGCGTGTACATTTGGGTAGCCCTTATTTTTGACTTTTCAATTTTCTTCGGGGCACCCTGCAGAATAGTTCGTTCCAAATAATAAAACAAAATCTGTGTAGAGTTTGGGCCTGATCAGATAATGGGAAAGGGTGCCCCTGGGCCCTTAAACATTTAAATCATTATTTAACAGCTCGCGAAGTCGATTTTATATAATATCCTCCAAGTTATTGAATAAATAAAAAAATATGTCAAATAAAAGTTGTAGATCCGGGTAAGGAGCATCTTTTATGTTCTATTACTTTTTCTCGTGCGATAAACGGTTTTCGAAAAAAGTCCGAAAAACTAAAAAAAAAAACTTTTTTCCTCAAATGTTGAAAGTTTAAATGCTTGTATGTAGAACACTTTTTATTTATAAAAGCGTACAAAAAAATGGAATTTTTATTTACAGGGATTATTTTTTAAACATTTAAGGGGGGGCATATAACGAAATATGCGAAAAAGATAAAAAAAAATATCGAAAAAAAGATAAAAAAAATATTTTATTTACCAAGTTAAATAAGAGCCACCCTAGTGTACATTCATGCATGCAACTACGTATATAGACGATTGACGTCACACTCGCCATGCGTGAAATTGTACGCTCGACTTGTAACGAAAGTCGAACTGAACGAACATAACCTGTCGTATATCGTTTCGGGTATATTCAAGTACGTTCAACGGATGTGTACAGATCTGTATATTACATGTTTTAATCTGTGAGAGAAAGAGTACGATTTGTTACTATCTTAAAATTCTTCATTGAATTTTATAGGATGGCTGAAATCATTCAGGGCACATGTATTTTAATGTGCCCAGAAAAAGAACGTTGGATGTAAGTAAAAGTGCTAATATATACCACGTTCGCGAAAACATTTTCTGATCGTGACAACACTCGGAGAAGGCAAAAAATGCTTGCTCCGGGGATTTCCCCCAAACCCGCCGACTTCTTTTTCTTGTTATACCATATGCAGGTACATACATATATATATATATATATATATATCGCTCAGAAGTTTCTGGTTAAGTCAGGAACGTACAGAAACCGAACGAAACAAATTCGGGGATATGTATTTGCACTCCCCAGTGTGATATTTACAGCAATATTACTCGGCGCTGTTTACCAATAGAGAAATTGTTTTCAAAATCACTAGTTAAGTAATCCGCAGCCGTGTAATCGTACGTCGCATCTAGTTGTAGATTGATTATCAAGTCGTGTTTCTCGAAACCTACAACTCTACTCATTATACCATTTGCCCCCCCCCCCCTCTTTTTCCTAACATTTCGAAAACGAGAAATTATAAAAATATACCGTTTGTTCTCGGTCTGTCATCTATTCAAATATACGCGGACGTGTGCGTCGGCAACGTTAACCGCCACCGACGAACCCATTTGACCTTTGAACATGTATCATTCGGATGCGAAAAAGAAGGGAGAAGGAAGGTTTGCTACACAAATTCGAAATCGACGAGAGCACAAGGGGGGCAAGACGACCAACGGCTGATCCAAGAAAAACTGTAAAATCCTTCAGCCGTTCGGCAGCAGGGATGAACATGACCGAACCGAATCAATTGCGTCCAGCGTCTGTACTATTATCGACTACTAAATATCTGCTGGACAAGTAGGTCATAAAATCGATACATTTTTCCAAACGCCACGTCAATTTTCACGCGAATCATTGTAACAGAAACCGATGCATTTTAGTATAGCTACGCGAACCGACGTCGATTGGATAGTCGTGTACGATTTTGTTTTCGACCGCCTGAGATCGGTGAGACAAGACATTGCGATTCAAAGGATCAACGCCCCTATGAGTATCCAGATCTTCGAACCGATCGTTCGATTTTTAGTTTATTCCTCGCAAAGGTAAGGTGACGCGTAATTCTTTCCCCTTTATTCCCTTTATCGTTATGGAGGGGCGACGATGAGGCGGAGTAACAGACTTGGAGTAACAATCGCAGATTGTGCGATCGAAGCGTTTCCGAATTCAATGCAAAAATTAACAATCAACACCTTTCCGAGTGCATATCGCATCTGCTGGTTCTGTATGATAAATCGTGCAACAAGGTAGATTCGTTGGACCTCGATGAGATTATGGAGAAAATGGCGTTGAGCAACAACCGCGAAGAAATGGAAGCTATATACATTCTTTTGAATATGGGTAACGCGGATGCTTTGAGAAGGGCGCTGAGCCTTCCACCGGATTTAAGGTACGACAGTAAAGTACGATTTCCGCTAGACTACCGTTGTCGTTGTCACGTGTTGTTTCTTTCCTAGGCGGTCCGTGGATATTCAACTATCGACGAAGATATCGTTAGCCTGGTATTTAAAGAATTACGCACGCGTTTGTTCTCTGATTCAGCAGCTTTCCCCGATACTGGTTTGCGCTGCCATGATCAACATACAAAACATCAGGATGTATGTTGATTTTATTATCCTTTACACGGGACAACCGCCCCGGAAACATGTTACGTAACATTTTTATTTCTTTAGGGCGGCATTAAGAATCATGAGTTCAGGATATAACAGCAAGGTGCTCACATTCCCAGGACTTGCTTTACAACACCTTTTATTGTACAAAGACATTGCAAAGGTTCGAACAGATTGCGAGCTGTTCGGTCTCACGTACACCGACCAAGATACAATCTTATTCCAGAAAGCGAATTTCAAAAACGATGCGCAATCGGTAAGAGACGGATAAAAAAGAAAAAAGAATTCCTCTTTCCCCGATGCGTGATTTTATTACTTTGGATACAAAGTGGCATAAATAATTTACCACGGTTTGTTTTAGGCAAATACCGAGGCGTATTACACCCCTCGATCCCTGCATAGCTTCCTACCGTGTATTCTTCTTGGGCCTACGTAGGAGGCAGCCGTTCGCTCTGTTTGCCTCGTGCGTCCAATTGCCGACGCGCTGAAGCGAAAAACGTGTACAGACAATAAAATTTAAGTTTCCAACGACTGTACTAATCTCTAGCAAGACACTTGTAGTTTCTCACATCACATTTCGGCAGTATCCGGTCGCACGTAAAACTTGGCGTTTGCCGTCTCGGCGTTGCGCGACACCGCCGCCGGCTCATTGGGAATCGCTGGACGAACTACTTGAAGAATCCGTGGACATAACTTCGACATCCTCCGTTTCCTGCTTATGAGTATTCATAGCAACGCTTCCTTGTCCACTCACCGACATGTGAATCTCGCCCGACGGGTGCCACGCGAACTGATTAGCCTGCGACACCGGGGTCAGGTCTGAAACAACGCGTACGTTCACGGAGCGACGTTGTTATTACAACAGTGCGGCCAGTCGCGCGATCGACCTTACACAAACTTACCACCCACGGGATGACCAGCTCTGTGCAACTCGGACGATATTCCTGGATGGGAACTGCCCAGCATCTGTCCATTCAGAGGCAGATCGCTCAGTCTTCCGAGATATCCCAATCTCATTTCGATATCTGCAAGCGCACCACACCCATTACGCGTCGGTGTTTAATATCGACTCCAAGCGGGAATATAAGGGCAGAGATCCTCTTACCAGTGGGGTACGGTCTCCTGGGATCTCCTTGTTGCCACGTGAGAGGGGCGCAAATAGCGTTGGACGCGCTTATTCTATGTGCGTATTTGATCAGCTCCTCCGACGACACGGGTCTGTTATTGGCACGGGCGATGGATCGTAACTTCTGCTTCGCCTGATAAATGGCGGTGGCTAGAATCTGTTCAGCCTCTTTAAGTTGCCGTTGCAATTGTTGAATATCTTGGTCTTGTCTTTCCACCTCGGCCCTCGAGGCTTCCATCTTTAAATTAATTTTTGCTTGTTCGGCAGCTCGTTTTAGGGTCGCTTTTAATTCATTGTCTTTAGCAATCAATAACTCTGTGAGCTGAGCGTGCTCCTCGCTGGAGAGCTTCATAGGCTTCTGTGCTATCGTGTTTTCTATCATTTCTCTGTGTGTGGAAGAGACAGAGAAGGATCTGGGTTAGAAGAGAGAAATAAAAGCTACCTTCGACGCAGTAATTTCTAAACATTATAAATATTTGGTAGTTGACTCCTGTGTCTCTTACTTTGCTATCAGTTCGATGTCATCAACAAGAGACAACAAAACCTCTCTCGTGCTCTTACCGGAGCCTGCCATTACTGGTCACCAACGTTTTCAACGAAAACTCGTGTGACTCGAGGTGACAACGTTTGCAAGGTAACCGCGGATTCGGAAAGTAATCGGAACGAATGCAAAGTGTTTCCTTCTAAAAATCCTTCGGTCATAACCTCACAATTCAGCATATGTAAATATACATGTTTGTACATAAATACTGTCATTCATAGACCTAACCTAAGGCCATGAATACTATACGGCACAGACTAGGTAGAGGATAGACCTATCATGCAATGTAATTTTGTGTCACACCCAACGTTATCGACTCAGTCTAAAATAAGATTACAATGCTGCAAGTGGTAGGAATTAAAATTAAATCTTATTTTCGTATGTGACAGCTCAAACGATTGTGGACGACCGAGATATGGATTGTGGGACAGCTTACCACGGTTGGGAACAAACGGGAGGGGTGTGGAACAGACGGGAGGGATGTCCGTGGAGGACGAGGACGAGGAAGAGCAGCCCCGGGCGGATATAGGGGTTGGGGCAGCCGTCTCCCTGCGCAGCTCCGACCTTAGTGTGGGAACTCCGTGTAGAGATATCGCGGAGCGTGCGCCGAGGGGTGCCGGTCCAGCAACCGAGTGGCAGGCTTTCTGTTTTATTGCAGTTTACAGGCCTGCGGGATCGCGGAGGTCCGACGAGCGGGGGCTCGCCGGCCTCTAACAGCAGCGGTCCGAGCGAGGGGTGACGCGCTGTGTGGTTCCATCGCGCCACCGCATCATAACTGTATTACCGAGGCACAGACGAGGTATAGAATAGACCTATCAACCAATGTATTTTTCTGTCACCGGTTTGGGGGTCCTAGGACCTCCTTACCATTTTAGTGTCGCATGCAACGTTACCGGTTAAGTCTTGAAACAGATTGCACAGACGAGGTATATACCTCGTCTGTGCAGATTGTAACGTTACGCGTGATAGGAATTCAAATGAAATCTTATCGAAAACATTTAAAATCTATAACGGCCTGAATGTTACGACTAATTTCAAGAAACATGTTGTATAATTCCGTTTATTAATAAATTTTGATACAAGCATAATTTGCACGTATTTCTATAAATTTCGATCAGAAATATTATATAAATACAACGCGTAATAAACATTTGTACAGTCTCTTAGTTAGGCTTATATTTTCTGTCACTTCGAGGAGCGAATTTTCTGTCCTCCAAATGATAGAAAATATAACCTATATGCTATACCCGATTTCCTATAGATACTGTTGCGGCGTAATGATAATAATGTTTTGGAAGGATGATAAAATGTTCACAAATGTAGCGTAAAAGAACAAAATAGCCAATAAACATTTATTGTCATATAGTATATACATAGGTTATACAGTATTGTCTCCCTATGGGCTCGGTTTGGTGCACACGATGGGGGCTTGTCGCTATCCCCACCACTTATGTCTCACTTTTGTCCGGCGAAGGCGAGAGCGAGATGGAACGAGAGCGAGCGACAGGCGCTGAAAGTGGGCGAGGACAGTACGAGACAGACGACGCGTTGATATTTTGTCTCGCTTCGTCTTTCGGACGCCTGACACTCCGTCCTTTCTTCTTGCAGATAAATCTTGGGAATATTCCTCCGAGGCCAGGAACTTTAAATGAGACAAACGATGGAAAGCTGTCAGCCTCAACAATGAACATGAAGAAGATAGTGATTTTATACAAAAAGTAAAATGAAATTATACAATATTGTAACACTGTAAAAAAGGCCTTTCATGCAAATAAAGTGGAAAAAAATTGGGAAAGAACTGTATTATTATTTACAAATACCTTTTACAAATTCCTATCCAAATTCCAAACATATAATTTCCATGGTAAAAGGCCTTTAGAAGGCGCAGCTCTTGTTCGCTACTTCAAGGCAACGCCTTCAATGGTGAAATTACAAGATACCTCCTTTCGCTTCATGTTCTCCTGATACATTTGCTAGAATCTGGCCAAAATTTTCTGAACGCTCCAAAATTGAGATTGTAACAGGAGAATATGATGTGGAAAGAGGTGGCACTAAGTTAGCGTCTTCGGAAAGAGAATCCAAGGCGGAGAACTATTCGACGTAGAGGCGCAGCGTCTTCGAAAGGTTTCGACGATGAAATTCAGGGCGTACCTCCTTTCGCTTCATGTTCTCCTGATACATTTGCTAAAATCTGGCCAAAATTTTCTGAACGCTCCAAAATTGTGATTGTAACAGGAGAACATGACGTCGAAAGAGGTGGCACTATGTTAGCATCTTCGGAGAGAGAATCCAAGGCGGAGAACTATTCGACGTAGAGGCGCAGCGTCTTCGAAAGGTTTCGACGATGAAATTCAGGGCGTACCTCCTTTCGCTTCATGTTCTCCTGATACATTTGCTAAAATCTGGCCAAAATTTTCTGAACGCTCCAAAATTGAGATTGTAACAGGAGAACATGATGTCGAAAGAGGTGGCACTATGTTAGCGTCTTCGGAGAGAGAATCCAAGGCGGAGAACTATTCGACGTAGAGGCGCAGCGTCTTCGAAAGGTTTCGACGATGAAATTCAGGGCGTACCTCCTTTCGCTTCATGTTCTCCTGATACATTTGCTAAAATCTGGCCAAAATTTTCTGAACGCTCCAAAATTGTGATTGTAACAGGAGAACATGATGTCGAAAGAGGTGGCACTATGTTAGCGTCTTCGGAGAGAGAATCCAAGGCGGAGAACTATTCGACGTAGAGGCGCAGCGTCTTCGAAAGGTTTCGACGATGAAATTCAGGGCGTACCTCCTTTCGCTTCATGTTCTCCTGATACATTTGCTAAAATCTGGCCAAAATTTTCTGAACGCTCCAAAATTGAGATTGTAACAGGAGAACATGATGTCGAAAGAGGTGGCACTATGTTAGCGTCTTCGGAGAGAGAATCCAAGGCGGAGAACTATTCGACGTAGAGGCGCAGCGTCTTCGAAAGGTTTCGACGATGAAATTCAGGGCGTACCTCCTTTCGCTTCATGTTCTCCTGATACATTTGCTAAAATCTGGCCAAAATTTTCTGAACGCTCCAAAATTGTGATTGTAACAGGAGAACATGATGTCGAAAGAGGTGGCACTATGTTAGCGTCTTCGGAGAGAGAATCCAAGGCGGAGAACTATTCGACGTAGAGGCGCAGCGTCTTCGAAAGGTTTCGACGATGAAATTCAGGGCGTACCTCCTTTCGCTTCATGTTCTCCTGATACATTTGCTAAAATCTGGCCAAAATTTTCTGAACGCTCCAAAATTGTGATTGTAACAGGAGAACATGATGTCGAAAGAGGTGGCACTATGTTAGCGTCTTCGGAGAGAGAATCCAAGGCGGAGAACTATTCGACGTAGAGGCGCAGCGTCTTCGAAAGGTTTCGACGATGAAATTCAGGGCGTACCTCCTTTCGCTTCATGTTCTCCTGATACATTTGCTAAAATCTGGCCAAAATTTTCTGAACGCTCCAAAATTGAGATTGTAACAGGAGAACATGATGTGGAAAGAGGTGGCACTAAGTTAGCGTCTTCGGAAAGAGAATCTAAGGCGGAGAACTATTCGACGTAGAGGCGCAGCGTCTTCGAAAGGCTTCGACGATGAAATTCAGGGCGTACCTCCTTTCGCTTCATGTTCTCCTGATACATTAGCTAAAATCTGGCCAAAATTTTCTGAACGCTCCAAAATTGAGATTGTAACAGGAGAACATGATGTGGAAAGAGGTGGCACTAAGTTAGCGTCTTCGGAAAGAGAATCTAAGGCGGAGAACTATTCGACGTAGAGGCGCAGCGTCTTCGAAAGGCTTCGCCGATGAAATTCAGGGCGTACCTCCTTTCGCTTCATGTTCTCCTGATACATTTGCTAAAATCTGGCCAAAATTTTCTGAACGCTCCAAAATTGAGATTGTAACAGGAGAACATGATGTGGAAAGAGGTGGCACTAAGTTAGCGTCTTCGGAAAGAGAATCTAAGGCGGAGAACTAAAATCGGCAATCAAAGGGTACTTTCATTGTACTCTTTGGACGCGGTTTCACGTCCCGAGTACTTTTATAAGGGGTGAAAAATTCCCTACTATACAGGGTGATAGAGAAATCGGCAACGATCGCGGAAAATCGGCGATCAAAGGGTACTTTCATCGTACTCTTTGGACGCGGTTCCACGTCCCGAGTACTTTCCTAAGGGGTGAAAAATACCCTACTATACAGGGTGACTCAGAAATCGGCAACAATCGAGGAAAATCGGCAATCAAAGGGTACTTTCATTGTACTCTTTGGACGCGGTTTCACGTCCCGAGTACTTTCCTAAGGGGTGAAAAATACCCTACTATACAGGGTGACTCAGAAATCGGCAACAATCGAGGAAAATCGGCAATCAAAGGGTACTTTCATTGTACTCTTTGGACGCGGTTTCACCTCCCGAGTATTTTCGTAAGGGGTGAAAAATTCCCTACTATACAGGGTGACTGAAAAATCGGCAACGATCGCGGAAAATCGGCGATCGAAGGGTACTTTCATTGTACTCTTTGGACGCGGTTTCACGTCCCGAGTACTTTCATAAGGGGTGAAAAATTCCCTACTATACAGGGTGATAGAGAAATCGGCAACGATCGCGGAAAATCGGCGATCAAAGGGTACTTTCATTGTACTCTTTGGACGCGGTTTCACCTCCCGAGTACTTTCATAGGAGGTGAAAAATTCCCTACTATACAGGGTGATAGAGAAATCGGCAACGATCGCGGAAAATCGGCGATCGAAGGGTACTTTCATTGTATTCTTTGGACGCGGTTTCACGTCCCGAGTACTTTTTTAAGGGGTGAAAAATACCCTACTATACAGGGTGACTCAGAAATCGGCAACAATCGAGGAAAATCGGCAATCAAAGGGTAGTTTCATTGTACTCTTTGCACGCGGTTTCACGTCCCAAGTACTTTCCTAAGGGGTGAAAAATACCCTACTATACAGGGTGACTGAAAAATCGGCAACGATCGAGGAAAATCGGCAATCAAAGGGTACATTCATTGTACTCTTTGGACGCGGTTTCGCGTCCCGGGTACCTTCCTAAGGGGTGCAAAATACCCTACTATACAGGGTGACTGAAAAATCGGCAACGATCGAGGAAAATCGGCAATCAAAGGGTACATTCATTGTACTCTTTGGACGCGGTTTCGCGTCCCGGGTACCTTCCTATGGGGTGAAAAATACCCTACTGTACAGGGTGACCGAGAAATCGGTAACGATCGAGGAAAATCGGCGATCAAAGGGTACTTTTATTATACTATTTGGATGCGCTTTCACGTACCGAGTACTTTCCTAAGGGGTGAAAAAAACCCTACTATACAGGGTGACTGAGAAATCGGTAACAATCCAGGAAAATCGGAAAGGGGCAGAGTTTTCGAAAGGCCTTCGACGATGAAATTCAGGCGATACCTCCTTTCGCTTCATGTTCTCCTGATACATCGCTCCAAAATCTGGCCAAAATTTTCTGAACGCTCCAAAATTGAGATTGTAACAGGAGAACATGATGTCGAAAGAGGTGGCACTATGTTAGCGTCTTCGGAGAGAGAATCCAAGGCGGAGAACTATTCGACGTAGAGGCGCAGCGTCTTCGAAAGGCCTTCGACGATGAAATTCAGAGCATACCTCCTTTCGCTTCATGTTCTCCTGATACATTTGCTAAAATCAGGCCAAAATTTTCTAAACGCTCCAAAATTGAGATTGTAACAGGGGAACATGATGTCGGAAGAGGTGGCACTAAGTTAGCGTCTTCGGAAAGAGAATCTAAGGCGGATAACTATTCGACGTAGAGGCGCAGCGTCTTCGAAAGGCCTTCGACGATGAAATTCAGGCGATACCTCCTTTCGCTTCATGTTCTCCTGATACATTTGCTAAAATCTGGCCAAAATTTTCTGAACGCTCCAAAATTGAGATTGTAACAGGAGAACATGATGTGGAAAGAGGTGGCACTAAGTTAGCGTCTTCGGAAAGAGAATCTAAGGCGGAGAACTAAAATCGGCAATCAAAGGGTACTTTCATTGTACTCTTTGGACGCGGTTTCACGTCCCGAGTACTTTTATAAGGGGTGAAAAATTCCCTACTATACAGGGTGATAGAGAAATCGGCAACGATCGCGGAAAATCGGCGATCAAAGGGTACTTTCATCGTACTCTTTGGACGCGGTTCCACGTCCCGAGTACTTTCCTAAGGGGTGAAAAATACCCTACTATACAGGGTGACTCAGAAATCGGCAACAATCGAGGAAAATCGGCAATCAAAGGGTACTTTCATTGTACTCTTTGGACGCGGTTTCACGTCCCGAGTACTTTCCTAAGGGGTGAAAAATACCCTACTATACAGGGTGACTCAGAAATCGGCAACAATCGAGGAAAATCGGCAATCAAAGGGTACTTTCATTGTACTCTTTGGACGCGGTTTCACCTCCCGAGTATTTTCGTAAGGGGTGAAAAATTCCCTACTATACAGGGTGACTGAAAAATCGGCAACGATCGCGGAAAATCGGCGATCGAAGGGTACTTTCATTGTACTCTTTGGACGCGGTTTCACGTCCCGAGTACTTTCATAAGGGGTGAAAAATTCCCTACTATACAGGGTGATAGAGAAATCGGCAACGATCGCGGAAAATCGGCGATCAAAGGGTACTTTCATTGTACTCTTTGGACGCGGTTTCACCTCCCGAGTACTTTCATAGGAGGTGAAAAATTCCCTACTATACAGGGTGATAGAGAAATCGGCAACGATCGCGGAAAATCGGCGATCGAAGGGTACTTTCATTGTATTCTTTGGACGCGGTTTCACGTCCCGAGTACTTTTTTAAGGGGTGAAAAATACCCTACTATACAGGGTGACTCAGAAATCGGCAACAATCGAGGAAAATCGGCAATCAAAGGGTACTTTCATTGTACTCTTTGGACGCCGTTTCACGTCCCGAGTACTTTCATAAGGGGTGAAAAATTCCCTACTATACAGGGTGATAGAGAAATCGGCAACGATCGCGGAAAATCAGCGATCGAAGGGTACTTTCATTCTACTCTTTGGACGCGGTTTCACGTCCCGAGTACTTTCCTAAGGGGTGAAAAATACCCTACTATACAGGGTGACTCAGAAATCGGCAACAATCGAGGAAAATCGGCAATCAAAGGGTACTTTCATTGTACTCTTTGGACGCGGTTTCACCTCCCGAGTACTTTCGTAAGGGGTGAAAAATTCCCTACTATACAGGGTGACTGAAAAATCGGCAACGATCGCGGAAAATCGGCGATCGAAGGGTACTTTCATTGTACTCTTTGGACGCGGTTTCACGTCCCGAGTACTTTCATAAGGAGTGAAAAATTCCCTACTATACAGGGTGATAGAGAAATCGGCAACGATCGCGGAAAATCGGCGATCAAAGGGTACTTTCATTGTACTCTTTGGACGCGGTTTCACCTCCCGAGTACTTTCATAAGAGGTGAAAAATTCCCTACTATACAGGGTGATAGAGAAATCGGCAACGATCGCGGAAAATCGGCGATCGAAGGGTACTTTCATTGTACTCTTTGGACGCGGTTTCACGTCCCGAGTACTTTTTTAAGGGGTGAAAAATACCCTACTATACAGGGTGACTCAGAAATCGGCAACAATCGAGGAAAATCGGCAATCAAAGGGTAGTTTCATTGTACTCTTTGCACGCGGTTTCACGTCCCAAGTACTTTCCTAAGGGGTGAAAAATACCCTACTATACAGGGTGACTGAAAAATCGGCAACGATCGAGGAAAATCGGCAATCAAAGGGTACATTCATTGTACTCTTTGGACGCGGTTTCGCGTCCCGGGTACCTTCCTAAGGGGTGAAAAATACCCTACTGTACAGGGTGACCGAGAAATCGGTAACGATCGAGGAAAATCGGCGATCAAAGGGTACTTTTATTATACTATTTGGATGCGCTTTCACGTACCGAGTACTTTCCTAAGGGGTGAAAAATACCCTACTATACAGGGTGACTGAGAAATCGGTAACAATCGAGGAAAATCGGAAAGGGGCAGAGTTTTCGAAAGGCCTTCGACGATGAAATTCAGGCGATACCTCCTTTCGCTTCATGTTCTCCTGATACATTTGCTAAAATCTGGCCAAAATTTTCTAAACGCTCCAAAATTGAGATTGTAACAGGAGAACATGATGTCGAAAGAGGTGGCACTATGTTAGCGTCTTCGGAGAGAGAATCCAAGGCGGAGAACTATTCGACGTAGAGGCGCAGCGTCTTCGAAAGGTTTCAACGATGAAATTCAGGGCGTACCTCCTTTCGCTTCATGTTCTCCTGATACATTTGCTAAAATCTGGCCAAAATTTTCTGAACGCTCCAAAATTGTGATTGTAACAGGAGAACATGATGTCGAAAGAGGTGGCACTATGTTAGCGTCTTCGGAGAGAGAATCCAAGGCGGAGAACTATTCGACGTAGAGGCGCAGCGTCTTCGAAAGGTTTCAACGATGAAATTCAGGGCGTACCTCCTTTCGCTTCATGTTCTCCTGATACATTTGCTAAAATCTGGCCAAAATTTTCTGAACGCTCCAAAATTGTGATTGTAACAGGAGAACATGATGTCGAAAGAGGTGGCACTATGTTAGCGTCTTCGGAGAGAGAATCCAAGGCGGAGAACTATTCGACGTAGAGGCGCAGCGTCTTCGAAAGGTTTCGACGATGAAATTCAGGGCGTACCTCCTTTCGCTTCATGTTCTCCTGATACATTTGCTAAAATCTGGCCAAAATTTTCTGAACGCTCCAAAATTGAGATTGTAACAGGAGAACATGATGTCGAAAGAGGTGGCACTATGTTAGCGTCTTCGGAGAGAGAATCCAAGGCGGAGAACTATTCGACGTAGAGGCGCAGCGTCTTCGAAAGGTTTCGACGATGAAATTCAGGGCGTACCTCCTTTCGCTTCATGTTCTCCTGATACATTTGCTAAAATCTGGCCAAAATTTTCTGAACGCTCCAAAATTGTGATTGTAACAGGAGAACATGATGTCGAAAGAGGTGGCACTATGTTAGCGTCTTCGGAGAGAGAATCCAAGGCGGAGAACTATTCGACGTAGAGGCGCAGCGTCTTCGAAAGGTTTCGACGATGAAATTCAGGGCGTACCTCCTTTCGCTTCATGTTCTCCTGATACATTTGCTAAAATCTGGCCAAAATTTTCTGAACGCTCCAAAATTGAGATTGTAACAGGAGAACATGATGTCGAAAGAGGTGGCACTATGTTAGCGTCTTCGGAGAGAGAATCCAAGGCGGAGAACTATTCGACGTAGAGGCGCAGCGTCTTCGAAAGGTTTCGACGATGAAATTCAGGGCGTACCTCCTTTCGCTTCATGTTCTCCTGATACATTTGCTAAAATCTGGCCAAAATTTTCTGAACGCTCCAAAATTGTGATTGTAACAGGAGAACATGATGTCGAAAGAGGTGGCACTATGTTAGCGTCTTCGGAGAGAGAATCCAAGGCGGAGAACTATTCGACGTAGAGGCGCAGCGTCTTCGAAAGGTTTCGACGATGAAATTCAGGGCGTACCTCCTTTCGCTTCATGTTCTCCTGATACATTTGCTAAAATCTGGCCAAAATTTTCTGAACGCTCCAAAATTGTGATTGTAACAGGAGAACATGATGTCGAAAGAGGTGGCACTATGTTAGCGTCTTCGGAGAGAGAATCCAAGGCGGAGAACTATTCGACGTAGAGGCGCAGCGTCTTCGAAAGGTTTCGACGATGAAATTCAGGGCGTACCTCCTTTCGCTTCATGTTCTCCTGATACATTTGCTAAAATCTGGCCAAAATTTTCTGAACGCTCCAAAATTGAGATTGTAACAGGAGAACATGATGTCGAAAGAGGTGGCACTATGTTAGCGTCTTCGGAGAGAGAATCCAAGGCGGAGAACTATTCGACGTAGAGGCGCAGCGTCTTCGAAAGGTTTCGACGATGAAATTCAGGGCGTACCTCCTTTCGCTTCATGTTCTCCTGATACATTTGCTAAAATCTGGCCAAAATTTTCTGAACGCTCCAAAATTGTGATTGTAACAGGAGAACATGATGTCGAAAGAGGTGGCACTATGTTAGCGTCTTCGGAGAGAGAATCCAAGGCGGAGAACTATTCGACGTAGAGGCGCAGCGTCTTCGAAAGGTTTCGACGATGAAATTCAGGGCGTACCTCCTTTCGCTTCATGTTCTCCTGATACATTTGCTAAAATCTGGCCAAAATTTTCTGAACGCTCCAAAATTGTGATTGTAACAGGAGAACATGATGTCGAAAGAGGTGGCACTATGTTAGCGTCTTCGGAGAGAGAATCCAAGGCGGAGAACTATTCGACGTAGAGGCGCAGCGTCTTCGAAAGGTTTCGACGATGAAATTCAGGGCGTACCTCCTTTCGCTTCATGTTCTCCTGATACATTTGCTAAAATCTGGCCAAAATTTTCTGAACGCTCCAAAATTGAGATTGTAACAGGAGAACATGATGTCGAAAGAGGTGGCACTATGTTAGCGTCTTCGGAGAGAGAATCCAAGGCGGAGAACTATTCGACGTAGAGGCGCAGCGTCTTCGAAAGGTTTCGACGATGAAATTCAGGGCGTACCTCCTTTCGCTTCATGTTCTCCTGATACATTTGCTAAAATCTGGCCAAAATTTTCTGAACGCTCCAAAATTGAGATTGTAACAGGAGAACATGATGTCGAAAGAGGTGGCACTATGTTAGCGTCTTCGGAGAGAGAATCCAAGGCGGAGAACTATTCGACGTAGAGGCGCAGCGTCTTCGAAAGGTTTCGACGATGAAATTCAGGGCGTACCTCCTTTCGCTTCATGTTCTCCTGATACATTTGCTAAAATCTGTCCAAAATTTTCTGAACGCTCCAAAATTGTGATTGTAACAGGAGAACATGATGTCGAAAGAGGTGGCACTATGTTAGCGTCTTCGGAGAGAGAATCCAAGGCGGAGAACTATTCGACGTAGAGGCGCAGCGTCTTCGAAAGGTTTCGACGATGAAATTCAGGGCGTACCTCCTTTCGCTTCATGTTCTCCTGATACATTTGCTAAAATCTGGCCAAAATTTTCTGAACGCTCCAAAATTGTGATTGTAACAGGAGAACATGATGTCGAAAGAGGTGGCACTATGTTAGCGTCTTCGGAGAGAGAATCCAAGGCGGAGAACTATTCGACGTAGAGGCGCAGCGTCTTCGAAAGGTTTCAACGATGAAATTCAGGGCGTACCTCCTTTCGCTTCATGTTCTCCTGATACATTTGCTAAAATCTGGCCAAAATTTTCTGAACGCTCCAAAATTGTGATTGTAACAGGAGAACATGATGTCGAAAGAGGTGGCACTATGTTAGCGTCTTCGGAGAGAGAATCCAAGGCGGAGAACTATTCGACGTAGAGGCGCAGCGTCTTCGAAAGGTTTCGACGATGAAATTCAGGGCGTACCTCCTTTCGCTTCATGTTCTCCTGATACATTTGCTAAAATCTGGCCAAAATTTTCTGAACGCTCCAAAATTGAGATTGTAACAGGAGAACATGATGTCGAAAGAGGTGGCACTATGTTAGCGTCTTCGGAGAGAGAATCCAAGGCGGAGAACTATTCGACGTAGAGGCGCAGCGTCTTCGAAAGGTTTCGACGATGAAATTCAGGGCGTACCTCCTTTCGCTTCATGTTCTCCTGATACATTTGCTAAAATCTGGCCAAAATTTTCTGAACGCTCCAAAATTGTGATTGTAACAGGAGAACATGATGTCGAAAGAGGTGGCACTATGTTAGCGTCTTCGGAGAGAGAATCCAAGGCGGAGAACTATTCGACGTAGAGGCGCAGCGTCTTCGAAAGGTTTCGACGATGAAATTCAGGGCGTACCTCCTTTCGCTTCATGTTCTCCTGATACATTTGCTAAAATCTGGCCAAAATTTTCTGAACGCTCCAAAATTGAGATTGTAACAGGAGAACATGATGTCGAAAGAGGTGGCACTATGTTAGCGTCTTCGGAGAGAGAATCCAAGGCGGAGAACTATTCGACGTAGAGGCGCAGCGTCTTCGAAAGGTTTCGACGATGAAATTCAGGGCGTACCTCCTTTCGCTTCATGTTCTCCTGATACATTTGCTAAAATCTGGCCAAAATTTTCTGAACGCTCCAAAATTGTGATTGTAACAGGAGAACATGATGTCGAAAGAGGTGGCACTATGTTAGCGTCTTCGGAGAGAGAATCCAAGGCGGAGAACTATTCGACGTAGAGGCGCAGCGTCTTCGAAAGGTTTCGACGATGAAATTCAGGGCGTACCTCCTTTCGCTTCATGTTCTCCTGATACATTTGCTAAAATCTGGCCAAAATTTTCTGAACGCTCCAAAATTGTGATTGTAACAGGAGAACATGATGTCGAAAGAGGTGGCACTATGTTAGCGTCTTCGGAGAGAGAATCCAAGGCGGAGAACTATTCGACGTAGAGGCGCAGCGTCTTCGAAAGGTTTCGACGATGAAATTCAGGGCGTACCTCCTTTCGCTTCATGTTCTCCTGATACATTTGCTAAAATCTGGCCAAAATTTTCTGAACGCTCCAAAATTGAGATTGTAACAGGAGAACATGATGTCGAAAGAGGTGGCACTATGTTAGCGTCTTCGGAGAGAGAATCCAAGGCGGAGAACTATTCGACGTAGAGGCGCAGCGTCTTCGAAAGGTTTCGACGATGAAATTCAGGGCGTACCTCCTTTCGCTTCATGTTCTCCTGATACATTTGCTAAAATCTGGCCAAAATTTTCTGAACGCTCCAAAATTGTGATTGTAACAGGAGAACATGATGTCGAAAGAGGTGGCACTATGTTAGCGTCTTCGGAGAGAGAATCCAAGGCGGAGAACTATTCGACGTAGAGGCGCAGCGTCTTCGAAAGGTTTCGACGATGAAATTCAGGGCGTACCTCCTTTCGCTTCATGTTCTCCTGATACATTTGCTAAAATCTGGCCAAAATTTTCTGAACGCTCCAAAATTGTGATTGTAACAGGAGAACATGATGTCGAAAGAGGTGGCACTATGTTAGCGTCTTCGGAGAGAGAATCCAAGGCGGAGAACTATTCGACGTAGAGGCGCAGCGTCTTCGAAAGGTTTCGACGATGAAATTCAGGGCGTACCTCCTTTCGCTTCATGTTCTCCTGATACATTTGCTAAAATCTGGCCAAAATTTTCTGAACGCTCCAAAATTGAGATTGTAACAGGAGAACATGATGTCGAAAGAGGTGGCACTATGTTAGCGTCTTCGGAGAGAGAATCCAAGGCGGAGAACTATTCGACGTAGAGGCGCAGCGTCTTCGAAAGGTTTCGACGATGAAATTCAGGGCGTACCTCCTTTCGCTTCATGTTCTCCTGATACATTTGCTAAAATCTGGCCAAAATTTTCTGAACGCTCCAAAATTGAGATTGTAACAGGAGAACATGATGTCGAAAGAGGTGGCACTATGTTAGCGTCTTCGGAGAGAGAATCCAAGGCGGAGAACTATTCGACGTAGAGGCGCAGCGTCTTCGAAAGGTTTCGACGATGAAATTCAGGGCGTACCTCCTTTCGCTTCATGTTCTCCTGATACATTTGCTAAAATCTGTCCAAAATTTTCTGAACGCTCCAAAATTGTGATTGTAACAGGAGAACATGATGTCGAAAGAGGTGGCACTATGTTAGCGTCTTCGGAGAGAGAATCCAAGGCGGAGAACTATTCGACGTAGAGGCGCAGCGTCTTCGAAAGGTTTCGACGATGAAATTCAGGGCGTACCTCCTTTCGCTTCATGTTCTCCTGATACATTTGCTAAAATCTGGCCAAAATTTTCTGAACGCTCCAAAATTGTGATTGTAACAGGAGAACATGATGTTGAAAGAGGTGGCACTAAGTTAGCGTCTTCGGAAACAGAATCTAAGGCGGAGAACTATTCGATGTAGAGGCGCAGCGTCTTCGAAAGGCTTCGACGATGAAATTCAGGGCGTACCTCCTTTCGCTTCATGTTCTCCTGATACATCGCTCCAAAATCTGGTTAAAATTATCTGATCCCTCTAAATTGAGCTTCGTAACAGGAGAACATGATGTCGAAAGAGAGAGAATGAGTCGAAGACGGAGAAGTAATCAACGCAGATGCAGGCTTTACTTGTGATTGTGGAATTTGGGATTTAATTAGGAAATGGAAGTTATAGGGTACATTTCTACATTGAATGATGCGTTTTTTCTCTACATGTGATTTATTAAAATACTCTGAATAATGTACAGTGATATATAATAATTCGATTGTCTAATTACTTAAGTTTAACTTCAAAGGGACATATTGTAAATGCTGTAAATGCACTCTTCCGGTGCGTTTTCGTTACACCCCACATTTAACACAGACGTCTGGAAGACGTCAATTGAACGTCCGTTTTAGATCCGGATGGCTTTTAGGACGACTTTGGGGCATCTTTAGACGTCTGTGTGCTATCTGGGACCAGTTGACACGAACCGACGCTTCCAAAGGAAAGAATTGCTTACCTATAACAGACGAAAGCTCCGAATTAATTAACCAGTCCTCAATATAATTGCTAATTGGACACTAAATACACTCGATAATTCTTACTACTTTAAAGCAAACTTATTCAATATTATATTTATTTGCAAAATACACAGCATTTTATTCTTATCCCGGGTACTGTTCCGTTTCACGCATAAGAGATAAATAAATATCGGTACGAAATATCGATACAATTAGTAATCCTCTATTTAGAGAGTGATCGGAACAACGTATATCGTCGCTGATTGGTTGCTGCGATTTGGAACAAAAGCGTAAGTAGACAGAGAAAGAAACTGTAAAAAAGAAAGAGACAGAAATACTGATAGAAAGAGGCAGAAAAACTGATAAAAAGAGATAGAAAAACTGATGGAAAGAGACTGAAATACTGATAGAAAGAGATAGAGTGAACGGTTAGGTTATGTTTATTTCCGGTTTTGCTCCAAATCTTGAAAAATGGCTGCGGTTATACCGATCACTCCCTGGAGGATCACTAGATACAATTGACATGGAGCGCCATTCCTATTCTCGTGCGAATGGAAATTTTGATTTCCTAACCACGCATAATTACATTTCTCGATTTCATAAAAATACCGTTACGGCGTAACAATAATATTTTGAAAGGATGTTAAGTCATTCGGCATCCTTTACTAGCTACTAGGTTAGTAGAGGATGCAGCATGCTTACGCATTTGCTTAATAAGGTTAAGGTTTTTATTTTCTCCTAGAATATATGTACATTCCAACAGATGGCATTTCAAGCAAATTACTTATTTAGCCCAACGAACATTAGTCTATCATTTGCTTAATAATAAGTAGCGACTATGAATACTGGCCTTAATGTTTCCGGTATGATTTAATTTCAATTCCTACCACTCGTAGCATTGTAATCTTATTTTAGACTGAATCGATAACGTTGGGTGTGACACGAAAATGGTAAGAGGGCTCGCGAGCCCCCCGAGCAAGTGACACAAAATTACATTGCGTGATAGATCTATCCTATATCCTATACCTGGTGTGTGGTGACACGAACTTCCATAAGGTCTATCCTATTCCTCGTCTGTATTTTTACCGCCTACTGTTTTACCACCAATGGATTAAACAGTATTTATCGAATTCAAATTGTTCATCGATTTTGATTAGCTTTCGGTTTGATTAACTTTTGCATTGGATATTGAATTTTCCTACAATCCAGTGAAATTAAGATTCCTTTAATAATGTTATTAATTTTGCAGCTTACTCTCTCTTTTGAAAGCCAACCTTTTATTTTATAGACTTTCTACTGTCGTCTTTACACTTTCCTTTACACGACTATCTAAACAACAAGTCAGTGTTATAATTATAAACAGAAACTGCATTATCGTGAACATAAAGCAGATCTTTCCCCAAACTATGTATTTTAATCACCGAAGGGATGTATCGCCAGGCCACACGCAAGTCTCTTGAAAGGATAATATAAGAAAAGGAATGATTGCTGAATAGAATAGCTGCTATCGATTCGTTCCTAATTCTTCGGGTCAACGAGCCTAATTACAAAATGACCGCGCCTATAGCAAATACTATTATCAATGCTTACTTTCGCGTTAAAGGGAATATCTGTATATGTATATCTCAAGATGTTCATTCCATCGAATTAATCTGGAAATACAAGATGATAAATCCAATGCTCGCTTGATCCCGTTGCTTCAACACACACTCTGTACATCAAAATCATTTTCCAATATACATATAGATTCGAATGTCTTTTTTGCAAGTATATTATTGCCCATCCTCAAAGTGAAATTGGACGCTGTAATTAACCAATTTGTCTAATTTACATATTTCTATATGTATACTGTAAATATTCATGTCTGCCGGAATTCAAATTTTACGTTACTTTAAACCGAGAATTATAAATTGTGCACGAGTAACGGAGTAAAAAGTGGAAAGTAAAATCGTCTTTATTGATTCCACATATTTATGACTGTTCTGACCCCTTTACCTATATACACTTAACAACTGAGATTAGATAATTAATTGTAAATAGGAGAAACGCATTTTTGACTTTTAACGTTTTATAAAAAAAATTTAATCTTAAAAGTAGAACCAATTGAATGTAACGATCGTGATGCTTAATTAGATGCGTCAAATTCTCTATTTCCTACCAGTCTCTTCAGTCATCGTAGAAAGTGTGATGGCAGAAAGAAGTTTATTAATGCTAATCCAATTCTAATCGCTCGTACCACAGAAATATTGCGTATTTACTTTACTTTTACCTGTGTCTACCGTTCCAGGTATTTTTAGGGACATTCAGCCCAAAAGCCAAGGTCTTCTCAGACAGTAGCACTATCATACATCAATAACAGTTGCCTTCGAACAGTATTCAAACCCTGAAGTTAAGGGTGGGCACCACTGTAATGGCCCGAAAAGTAAAGGTATCTTTGGAAATTTATTAAAAGCAAATTACTTAATGAATCTTTTTTAAACTTTCAGGACTTTTTATTGGATATTTAAGTTACACAAGTACCTTTTTTTTTAAGTTTATTTAAAGCAGATTTATACGCTGCACAGGACCAGTAACCTAGGGCTGCAAAAAATTTCCGCTGACATGGTGGACAGTTTTCCTCCGCAACGGTTCTTCGGAAATCAAAAAACCAAAAAGATTTAGAAACTATATGCGCATGGCTATGGCACGACGGGTATGATTTTGATAAATTTTGAATGATGACAAAGTGGCGGACCTCTGAAAAAAATTGTGAAACTTGATTCTATTACATTAACCTCTTTCGTTGAAAAAGAAATAGAAACAAACGATCAATAAAAAAAATCTCCCATGGTGCCACAATCATCCGCATATAGTTTCTAAAACATTTCGGTTTTCAGAAGCACCATTTCGTCAGAAAACTGTCAACCAGATGTTTTGCAGCGCAAAGGTCCTGTACAGCTTGTAAATCTGCTTTAAATAATTAAAAAAAAAAGATATTCGTATAACTTGAATATCCAATGAAAAGCCCTGAAAGTTTAATAAAGATTCAATACGTAGTTTGCTTTTAATAAATTTCGAAAGGTCCCTTTACCTTTCGTGCCATTACAGTGGTTACCCCCCTTAAAACAATCGATCTACAGTCTACTATCAATTCAACAAACACTGTACATCCAATCAAAACAGCCCAAACTCTCAACAAGAGACATTTCAAAACTGCCCCTTCGCGACAATGGCCCTCCCAATAACACCAGGGAGAGTTGGGGTACTTTGATGCAGGGGGCACAACGAAACATTAATATTATCATGAATATCAATAGGGTATCATCTTATAATCTTATATCATCATTCAAGATCATAGAGTATACTGTTTTGTGATCACTTCTTGAACTTCCGACTGTTTCTAGATATCAAGAGAACATTAATGTTTCATTGTGCCCCTTGCACCAAAGTGCCCCAACTCCCCCCTACTCATCGTAAAAAATGTCACTACTGAACCCGCGCGAAAAAGTATACAAAAACTGTGGGATCAGGAACCCCCATCATAAGAAGGACACGGGAATGACTACCATAGGGAAGTCGGCGGTAGCCGAGTTGGCTAAGGCGGCTGGCCAGCGCGCAGAGGATCGCGGGTTCGAGTCCCGCTCCCGAGGCTTTCCTTTTTTCCGTGATCCTACAAAACTGAAACCACTATCACACAACTCTCCGCTCCTCAAAATTCACCTTGAAACCCTCAAGCTCAATCAATTCCAACAGCAGCTTCAAAACCCTCGAACCCAACGCACCCCAATCAAGCGCCACCACACGCTCGAGCAAACGTCACTCTGCGATCCCGCGTAGATCCGAAGCAATCAGCTCTGTGGGATCGCAAACTCCCATCGCGTCAAATGTGGGTAACGCGTCGCTGTCGGAGGCGGGAGAAGGGGAGGGGGAGGGAGGGGGTGATCACAAAAACCGGAACAATTTTAAGTGCGTCACTCTCGTTCGCGGGCGAGCGATAGGACGCGCGCGCACCGAGGAACAAAAGGAATCGGCTTTGCACATGGATTTTAACGAGCGCGAAGGTGTGGCAAGGGGGAGGCGATTTTCGGCGCGGCGAATCGCGATCCCTGGTTCGCCGCCGGCCGATTGCGGAGGCGCGCGACAATATTTAAAAGCGACGCGCGGCCGTGGATCGCGTGGACGTTTCCGTCTTGATCGCGACGCCGTGCAAAACCGTCGATCCTGCCCGCTTTCCGTGGAGGGACAGTCTTTGCTGGGGCTTTGACGGAAAGAAGACGGCGCGCTCCGGTCACTCGCACCCCGCACGAGGAGAGACGCCATGGTTAACCAGATCGCCTCGCTGTCCTTCTCAGTAGGTCAGTAATTCGCGTTTTTTTTTTTTTTTCATTGGGAAAGGTACTAGGTTGGTCCTCGAAGGCACACGCGGCGGATTTTTGGCAATTTCGGTGGCTGGACTCGGTTGGCACGGTGATGCTGTTTTTTTTTGAGGCAATTGATCGCGGCGAGGGGAAAGTGGAGGACAATCGAGGATCTGAAAAGTGAACCCGGCATTGGTAGTGATACTTTTAAATTCTTCATTAATCGATTGATGTTTTACTTAATATTCTTTGGAATATGGTAACAGTGGTACCGGATATCTAATTTGCAATGTATGAAGAGGATTTCAAAATATTGAATATTCTATGACAGTTCGCCGATTTTAAAAATAGCTGATGCATCCGTGATTCAAATCAGTTATGTTGTTTCGTAAGTATTTGATTTATAGAAGACGAAGAAGCTGATACAATTACATTAGTACTTGAGCTATCCTAATGTGCAATGAAAATTAATACTTTCCCGTGTGTGGTAGACGTTAGTACCCCTATTTTACTGTCCATTCTCGTTAAAGAGCATTCTACGTAACGTTTTAGTGTCACTTAACGTGATTCACTATCGTCACGATCCAAACAAAACGTTAGCGTACGCGATTTTATTTTCGCGCAACGCCACTGGTCGGTATTATTGGGCTTATTTTACATAACCACCTGGCGCAAACAATAAAAGCACGAGATAGTTTACGGGCGTCAGTTAGTGACGGTTCGGTCCCCCTTTATCACTCGTTTCGCTGTGAAACACTTTCAGAATTGCACTTCAGGCTCCGCGAGATTTTCATTGGACTTTTGATTTCATTCTGGTTTAAATTGTACTATTGGATCGAGTCCAATGAACTTGCAATAAGACGAAGCGTTAGAGTCAAACGAGAAGTGGATGTAGATATTGTTTTGGTATTCCGCAGATATAGGCATTGCTAACAGCTGACAGCTTATTTTACGAGTTGCCTCGTGTCTCCTGGCGGAAGTATTTGAACAGAACTACATACGTTCACAACGAGCTAAATATTATTATTTATTACATCGTGTAATCAAGTTACGGTAAGGTTGATTACACCAAAGACCGCAGAGAAATTGGCATTTCGTTCTCAATCACTCGACGTTCTTATCAGTAAGATACCAACTAAATATTTAATAATAATTAATGCGAGAGTGCGGACTAATTAACTTCCCCCAAAAACAGTCCGCGGTCATTTGCCACCTGGGCGCTATTTACGAGTTGGTCTAATTAGTCCAAGTAGTAATCTTAATCATCTTAAAATGCCATGAATTCTTAATGTCACTCGTCGCTAACATTTCGACACATTTATTTTTATACTATGCCACACTACAAATGGCAAAGTAACTCCCATATAATTCATTTCTATCTAAATGTTTATCGTTTTAGTTATACATGTGTTTGTAGGTAATAATGAAATGGAAATTAAATCGGGGAGAAATGAATTAAATTGGAGGGAAATGCTTGCAATGTTCCAAATTGCTAAACAGGCTTCATGTAATGTTCGCAAGAAACTTTGCTTCTCAGCGAATTCGCCTACATTCTGCCGAGGAATATGCGTGAACGTGCTTCGCCAGGCATCTTCTTGCGTCACTGGTCGCAATTGCGAACAGCCGCTAAACAGTACGACGGCGAAACTAAAACAATTTCAACAATCCAAATTCAAATCACGTTTACGTAAACCCACTCGAGTTATTGCATGCCCCGGACTATCAACCTGCGCGATATCTCATCATTTACGTCAATGACCGACTCCCGAACGTGTCCCATCTAACATTGCTAAAAATTATCGAATTTCTGCCTCGAGGCGTTACACGTGGCACTGCAATCGTTTCATAGACGTTGTAAAATGAAGCTGTTAAAAGCGTGGAAATCACTTAGCCACACCACAGGGAAATTAAATAGCTGAGTGTTTAATATCACGAACACTGACCCACTCCTACATAGAAATATAAATGAATCAACATTGTAGGAAAATATAGAAGCAGTATTTTGCAAAAATACTCCACGTGACGATATTTTTGTTCGAATTTTATGTTATGCCACTTTGTAGATTTTTATGGCACACTTCTAAGGTGACAATAATCCATCGTTGCTCGATCGAATTGCAACAGTGGTTTTCATTATGCGAGACGTGATTTGCAATATTGATCGTGTGTGTTCTCGGCAAACAGATATGGTTCCCTTTCAAATTTCACAGAGGACATCTGTCGCCGCGTGTCCCCGCACGTCAAAGCGAAACGTAGCCAACATAATTATTACCGAAGTCGGAATAATTACTTCCTACCATCATCGTCGCCGTAATTCCGTTCGCCAATTCGATTCACCCGCGACAAAAGGGAAAAATACGTAGAATCGATCTGCAGCTGCATCGTGCGGACTAGACGCGCTTAATACTGCACAAAGGGACTCACAGCCGAAATGTCGGAATGCAATTATTCATCTAATTGCCCCTCAGTCTGCCATTTCGCGTGTATAGAATACGCGATCAGTCGATAGCTGCCGTTTCCTTCGTTCTAATTTCTAAACTAATGAATTCTAAACATAACGCAGGTGCTTAATTACTAAACTAACAACTATTGAAATTAACTGCGAAATTACTTGAAAAACAGTATAGGTGTGGTTCTTTGTACGGAAAGTTGAAGTGGGCGATTTCGTGGCGGCCTCCAGCATTGCAGGCTTTCCACCTTTGTAATTGAGGCTGTTGTGCGATAATTAGTCGTATGCTAATCTTTGCACGTTATCGATTGTGTATTGTTTATCGGATGCCAAGCTTTCATTCCGATCGAACCATCAAGCTCTGCTGTTACAATCGCACGTTAATAATAATTAATCAAGTTAAAGTATCGTGTAGTGAATTTGTTACCAATTTCTTTTTAGAGGAGCAAAGATAACAGGCAGCAAAGGTCCGACGTGACTGATCCGAGTTAATTGGCAACTGTTTCGAGATAATTGTTTCCGACAGAATTCGATAAGAAACAGATTAAGAAACTTAAATGCATTTTCATAGCGCCCAGCAATCGATGCGGTGATAGTATTGTCACAAGAATTAGAGTGACTTAATATTGTTATCAGCGCGAGCAATTAAGGAATTTCCTAGAGTGAGGCAGTAATGGGACTTCGTGGTCGAAATCACCCGTTCGCGAAATGGGAGTTTAGGTTTCTAGTAGTGAGGTGTTGCTCAGTACGTGTCGCGATTTCAGGCGAATGGAAAATCACTAGTAAACGGAGCTTAGGTGAATGGAAAAGCACGCGCCATCGACGACGACACACCCGACCCTGCTCCGCTAAACTTATAATCGTCCTTTGCCTGAAAAATCGTACCATTCCTTATTCTATCTATAATCAGTCCATCTGCATTAATCTCCGCTTCCAACATTTATTTCTCATTTGGAAATACTTAACTTTCACACAAGAAATTCATATTAAACATAATAAATTTAATGTTCTCCGAAAATCTATATAGGTCACAAATAATTGAAGTTTTCTAATTTTTTTTATTTTTAACGATCAGTGATTTTGGGAAGCTACTAGTACTGTGTAAGTATTGTACGAGCTTACAAGGGAAGATCCCGAGCCCGGAAATTCAAAAGATTCTGAAAGTTTGTGGTATGTAGGCGATTTCCTTGTGATTACATCAGAATAACTTATTTTGATTATCAATGCTCCACACAATAATAGACATGAGATAACACTTTGATTGGACCCAAAAATAGGTACATAAATTATCTTACTTTCTTGCTACGTGTCACGAATTACTTCCTAATAAATGATTGACGAGCATTGCTCGACAGGCAGCTTAAGGTACGTTACAATGGGATCCAAAAGTTCTTCGATTGTCGAGGGACACAGTTCGCGCAATGCAACAACTATGCTGTTTCGTAATTATTTAAACATCCAGTTCAGATTTCAGGTGGAAGAACGAATTTTAGAAAATATTATTAATATTTTTGTTTATACCCTTTTTCTAATTTTTTTAATAATATATGAACTTTTCCCATTTGATAGATCTAATTAAAAGAAGTAACTTTTGTCTTGAAACTTTTTTTCTATCTCTTACAGATTGCGAGTTACAAAATAGAATCGAAACATAGCTGAATCTTAAGGGGTTAATTTCACCCCCTTACAGTGAATTTGGGCAGCAAAAAAAAGTTGCGTTGTAATCAAGAGGAAATCCCCTACATATCCACAAAGTTTCAGAATTTTTTGAATTTCCGGGTATGGGATCTTCCCTTGTTAGTTTTCTTAAGCAAAAAATTTATTTCAGAAAAATTAGTGACTTCTTTTATTTATAGTTATCCCTTTCATATTGAATTACCGGTTTTAATATATACCGTGCCACATTTGCACGATAACGTTGAACACTTTTTTATCCATATCGACGTTCTCTTAACTACAGTTATTTCGACCTCTGGTAAAGACAAATTTAATGGACTTCACTTACTGTGCATTTACCACCAATTGCCGGTGTCACTATCTTGATCGTGCTAATAGTAATTAAAAACAACCAACACTAAGATCCCCGGTCCATGGGACTCTCTACTATACATATAAAAAAAATTTGACGTATTCTTTCAGAAAATGGCAACGGTTGCAAGGAAGCAACCGCAGACTTCGAGAAAGCTATCAAACTTTGCGGTAAGTGTTACTTTACTTCATTCGATTTCCTATATTTCCTAAATTAATTTTCCACATATCAATGTCAACTTGGCTTCGAAGAGTTTCAAAGTTGTAATTTGGAAACAAATTTAATTTTCCCTCCTTGCGTTACACGTCGTGGTTACTGGTTATTTAATGATCCCTTATTAATTTTGTTCATTTCTATTATGAAGTGTATGACTGATTTAATTTGCAATTCTCAGGGTATGGAAGGTTTCAATACGGTTTCCTGTTTCTGTGTGGAGCGATGTTCCTGTGCGTTGGTTGCCAGAACGGTATAAACGCGTACATTCTGCCATCCGCAGAATGTGACCTGAAATTGACATCGGAACAGAAGGGTCTCCTGAACGTCTCCTTTCTCGTAGGTGAGCAAACTTGCGCTGTAAACTCTGCGATTAAAGTAATATACAAACGCAGGTGAAACGTACAAAGATTACAAAACTCTAGTGGCCAGTATCGTCGTTCGAGTGTTCCAAGACTTCCGGGTGCAATGCCCCTCTCGATAAATTTCTTTCGAAAATATCTCGCTTAATCCCGGAAGTCGGAAAATAATTTGCCAAGTCGAAATAAGTGCAAGATGTGGAATAGTGGCATTTTTAAACATTCATACGAGTCCTTTGGTGAAAATATTATAACTTTCTTCGGAGAAAATATTTCAACATTTCTATCCTTGAAAATATATCAGCTTTCACAGTAAAAAAAAAAGTAATTAAATTCTAACGCGACTTGGTGTTCAAAATCCGACAAATCAGGCTCCACAGAGAGCAGATAAACATAATTGGTAAAGGTTTCGATGGACTTCATTTTCTTTACGGTATCACTTATGTCATTAGCAAAATTGAAGAACAGTTTTTATATAACGACCCACTCGACCGCTCCAACGATTAAAGCCCATTAACTTTGTCGTTAAGACCAGTGTCCGCCAGACATAGTTGCCATTGCAACTTGCATTGTTAAAATTGGAAAAAGATTCTAAATTAGCCGCACCTGTTTTGCTCTACCTTACAATTTTATATCCGAGTACAAAACAATTAGTAAGTGTTTCGAAAAATCGTCGGCGATGTAATTGACGATTGAATAATTTACTATCACACAGTATTACCTGAAGATCCCAGCCCTTATTAAATATAAAATTATACTTTTAATTATACTAGTTACTGTATGTTGTTTTAACAATATATATTTTGCATTATATTTATACCTATTCCTATTTTCTTCGTTCAGGAGGAGTTATCAGTGCCCTTCTCTGGGGAGTATTCGCGGACGCTTATGGCAGAAGATACATCCTCATTCTAACACTGATGTGCGACAGTATTCTGTCATTTGGAGGAAGTCTGTCCCAAAGCTTTAAAGTTCTGCTCCTCTTCCGAGGTCTGAGTGGATTTTTGTGAGTACTCGTACCAATCCTCCAGTGGCGGATTTAACAGCAGATGAGCAGTTGCTGTCTGGGCCCCTTCCCATCTCCAAAAAAGAAAATCTCTACAATTTTTCTGAAAAATGGGCACCTCAGATCGTTTGCCAGCTGGGTTTTTCTCCCTTAAATCCGCCACTGCAGTCTTCCATTAATTCCTTTGAATTACAAACTCATACGATTTCCACACTATTATATCTTAATTTTCTGCAGCATCGGTGCTCCTGGCTCTCTAGTCTACACGTACCTCGGCGAATTCCACGCAGAAAGGCAAAGGGTGAAAGCCATCTGCTACGTTGGATTCTTTTGGACCATTTCCTGGTTAATATTGCCTGGTAAGACTTGATACTTTTTTTTTTTATGTGAAATCTATTCATTGAAAATGTCATAATTGGTACAGTAATTTGTAGCCTTGCTTTCTCCATAGTTGTAGGAATATTTATGAGATGTTATTGTTTCATGTTCCAGGTTTAGCTTGGATAATTATACCGCTGCCGATATCCCTTCAGTTCAACGGCATGTTGTTTAATTCTTGGCGGCTTTTCCTGGCCGTTATTGGAGTACCGACATTACTGGTCACTGTTCTAGCTACCAGGTATCCCGAGAGCCCCAAGTTCCTGGCCTCACAAGGCAGAACGGAAGAAGCGCTCGCGATTCTACGAAAGATCTATGCAATAAACACGGGCCGTCACGAGGACGAGTATCCCGTAAGTATCGATCACTTCGTGATCCTTTTATACAACGTCTTCTTACTGCCATATTATAGATTTCATTTGTATTATTTAACGAAGAGGACAAATTTGTGAAAATAAAATAATATTTACTTTATTTTTGACATTGTCGAATTGTAAAATGGATAATTATGAGAAAGATCGATTTTTTATTTACGAATGAGGAGATTAGGGAGATTATTGCACAAAGTGAAAAGGAATAATCATACGGTTGTTAATGAGTGGCTGTTTCTTTATGCAGGTAAAAATCCTGTTATTTGACGACACAACAAATATTAATAGCGGTAAAACAAGCTTCTCAGCATCGGGCGTATTAACGGAATTACTGAAAAATATTTGGCAACAAATGCGTTCCCTTGCGTCACCGCCACTTTTGAAATACGCACTCCTCTGTTGGACCATTTATTTCGCAAACATGTTTGGGTAAGTTTTTCATAACTGGCATTTTGCTGCCCCACGTGGCGACTTTTTCATAGATTGGCGTGACTTTGTTTTATAAACATTTGCGAGGCAAGCGCGTGTAGGTAATTGTTATAAGTATCAGAAGTTATTGCGAATGATGTATGTGACTTGAGATGTGTTCGTCGTTTAATATTTGGCTTTTATAAAATTGTATTCTGTTATTATTATTTTAATTTCATTTTTTACTTAATGCTTGCAAAGTGATTGAATAATATTTTTCCTCGATTTAATGCCTCCCTGCAAAATATGTTGATTCTTTAATCGAATGATTTTTTTTACAGGTATTACGGTTTTGGTTTGTGGTTGCCAGAGTTGTTCAATCGATTCGAAAACTACCACAACCTGCACCCTAATAGGACAGTAAGCGTCTGCAGCTTGATGCGGGAAACTAAACTGCAAAACGCCATCGCATCATCGCAGAAGTTTTTAATCGATTCGTCCAGCGTGGTGAAGGAATGCAACCCCAACATGGACGAGATGGTCTTCATCAATTCACTGACCATCAATGCATTTTGCCTCCTTGGCAACATCGCGTCTGGTTACTTGGCGAATCGTGTTGGCAGACGAACGATACCAGGTAAACTTAAAAATGCCCAAATAGGAATAAATTAAAAAGGGAAGTTGAATCTAAAGATTAATCAATTAGCAGTTAATGAAACTACTGTGAAGTACCAATTGTTCAATTACCACAGAATTACACCGTAATTCATTGGAATAGTAAAAAAGCAGAAATTCTAAATCCAAAAAATTCAATACAATTTTTAAGTGCACCGAAAACGAAATTATCAATCTTTTCTGACTTGTTTAATGAAGAAAAGGAGGAAAAAAGTTTTTAAATATTTCTAAAAGTTACCACTACGAAAATATGAATCTTTGTAAAGTTTATATTAATTCTTTCAAATCAGTCGAAGGTGCTGTAAATTTTTTCCTTAATTTGTAATTTCTAACCATCGGGTTTTTATTTTTCAGTGACAACCATGCTGTTGGCTGGCGTCTGTGGTTTCGGCATTTACTTTGTCAGGTCCTCTTTACAAATTCTTTTGGTGACCTGCGTGTTCTCGTTGACGATAGTCACGGCGAATTTCGTAATCGGGAGTATCGTGGTCGACATATTCCCAACGCATGTGGGGGCCGTGGCCATTTGCATGATGACATTTTTCGGTAGAATCGGCGCCATCGCTAGCAATTTGGTTTTCGGAATGCTCCTTGACATCAACTGCGGAGTACCCATTTTCTTGGTCGGCAGCATTGTGATCGGTAGGTGGAAAATCTTATTAATACGTTATTCTATAAAAATTCAGTCGCTCTATTCGAGTCACTTATTCATTTATGCTCCATAAAATAAATTTACGTTCACCAACGTAGATCACGCATTCCCGAAATTTTCTATTAATTTTTCAATTTAAACCATCCAAAGTAGGAACGTAACGAATATTCGAGTATCAGAGAATTCGAATAAATTTTTCGAATATTCGAATATCAGAGAATTTAAATAATTTCTTCGAACATTCGAATACTCCTATTTATTATTCGAATTATTCGAATATTTACAGCACTAATCCAAAATGAAATGGTCAATTCCAAATAATAAATAAAAATATATAAGAGTATCTTGTAGATGTTACGCAAAAATTACATGTTAAATAATTGATCGATTAATTTTTTAATTGTTTTCAGTTGGAGGACTACTAGCACTAGTGCTTCCAAGGAAGAAAAGCTGAAGCTTCGACGCACCGAAAGAAGAAGCAGAAAAAAAGGATATTGTGCTTACTGCAACGTACGACGTTCGACCATTCCATATTATTTTCACCATACATCACAAACACGTCGTTCGTTTCACAAGTCATTTAAACTGAACCCTTTATCAGGGCGAGACGCAGTTCGAAACGCAAAGGGTCGAAGACAATTTATGACTTGCTTCTCGATTACCTCCATTGAACAATTCGTCTTCAACCCGGGGCGAATTGTTAATTTTGTATGTATGCGGACACGATGTACTGTATTTATAAGAATAGAGTGTGCAGATCGATTGCGACAATGTAAATGTGAATGTTGTGTGAGGATGCAAGCAAATATGTGTATAGGACACTTAGAAATAAACGATACATTTTTTAGACAAAACAGATCGTTAATAATCAATCACTACACCCTACGAAACAAACCAACCGATATCTCCAACGATGCACTGTATTATTGGTCCAGGTTCGTAAGTCCCTATTTCTAGCTTGCAATTCAGAATTTACAGGATCATTATATTATTATGAATGAGGGAGTTACGAATTCGTGAAAGAATTAATAAATATTTAATTATATTGATGGGCGAAGCGTAGACTTCTAATTCGATTACATTTGGAGTACTTAAATCTTATAAATCACAGATGCGACGTATTTGTGTGGAACATAGCCATTTGGCGATTGAAGGGGGTAAATGAAGGAAATCGAGTACAAATTTGCAGCTTCGTATATTTCTTTCTTCCGTAAAAATGAAACGAGAGAACCTTCTTGCAGTTCAGCACGCAATTGTCGCATAAGTATCATTACCCTATCGTTGAATATAATTATATTGAAAATAATATTACAAGTTCTCTATCTAATAATATCGTTATTTCTCTACGCTATCGCTCTTACTCGGTATCCTATTATTTGTTATCGTACAGTATCCTAATTTTAATTGTCATCACTACCCCTTAATCGCAGTTTATACTCATTATTAGTAATTATAATAACGTTAATATTAACATTGATGGTATCATTGGCGTGATCGTGTAATATATACATATGTGTATTTATATTTCTTTATCGCACGCATATTCGAAACGCAAGTTCCATCTATATACAATATGTACATCGTAAAAATTCGCTGTCTACTCTTCTGTTACTACGGTTCAAATTAAATGGACCAAGGGAGTAAATGTGGTGGCCGGTAGCTCGGGAGAATTTATTAAAACCAATAATCAAATTCGTCTAACTTTCTCACTGTCAAATTATCCTTAAAAAAAGGAGACCAGCAAACATTTTCAAATAAAATTAAATTATCCTCGTCCACATCTCCCACTATACAATTTACCTTCTCCAGTGTTCGTAATTGGTAGACTTTTAGACGAGTAACCAGTTAAGTTAGACGAATTTTTAAATTACCCGCGATAGCTATACTATTTGTATACTATTTTCTGAAAATCTCTTGTGTTCAAGAAGTGCAGTTTATAACGAATAACAAGTGAATCGAAGACTCTAAGGCAAATAGAAGAACATATTTGTAAAATTATTTCTCAACGATATTCTCAGAATTAATGAATTTGGAAAGTTCAGAAATGCGTGCTTTTGGAGTTCGCCGAGAAAATTAGAGAACTGGGGTGAACGTATCGAGTGTGCAGTTCGAAATAATTTTTATTCCAATCTAAAAGAACACACGTATATTACAGCCTAACATTTATGAAGCACTTTACACCCTGTAACGCCTTAAGCTTATGTACAAATATGTTCTACAGTGTGTCCTATAACGAATGGTACCACGGACGAGACGATTCTATATGCAAAAATGAAAATGTAAAATAAACCTTTTTACGAATTACAGACTTCTGGGTATAAGCCCTGTTTTATTAAAATATTATATTTTAAAAGTTAATATTTTTAAAGTTCTTCAACACGAGTCTTCGTTATAAGAAAATTGAGTTGGGAAATTCTACGAGCAGAAATTTTTCGAGTAGACAAAGATTTCTATTCGTGCTTATATTTATGAACTTTGACAAATTAACGAAGTCAGAAGTTAGTACACGCACCGACAGAATTTTCAACATCGATTTTCTCGAAACCGAGAGCTCGTATGGGAAAATTTTATTCCACATCCTCCATTCGTTTTCGCAGGTAGAATCACTTCCTCCTCGGTCGCGCCACTTATCATGGGACACCTTTATATAAATCTTGTAATAAAGTCGAGAGTAAACGAATTTACTCTTGTACGAATACAAGTCAACGTTATAAGTCACGTGCACTACGATGGCCCGCGAGGATCGCGGGTCTGCTTTTCCGTCTGCTTTCGATTCGTGGTGAATGACTAGAAATACGCTATTTCGTAAATGTACAAGGAAACTGCGACTTGCCACTTATGCACCCTCTACTCGCTAAACTTCTCCGCGAAAGCTCTTAAAACTGGTCGAAGCGAGCTACTCTTATTTGATCGACATGGCAGAATGCTATCTTCTAACACGCTCCACTTAGGGATGACTTTTCCGTAACTCACAGAGCGTCGTTTTACTATTTGGCTAACGGAAACAGAGTTTCTAGCGGTTCTACTACCTAGCGATGCAACGGCCGCCGCTTAAGGCAGAGAAGGTGGACCCTATAGCTACACACTTGTGCAGAACGAAACACTTTTCGTGGTAAGGCACTGAAAATTATTGTGTTCGGCGCAACAGGAGCGTCGACATTGACGAGAAAAATGGATATTACCTACTCTTTAGTTTGTATCCAAGTTATAAGCACTTCGAATGGAATTTGTAAAGCTAAGGGAAAAGAGGAGACGGACTTCGAAGGTGGCTTTGAGAATTTTTTGTTTCAGTGAAAGTGATTAGAATTTTTGTGAATTGATATCACGTCAACGTCGACAAAGCGCAATTGTTCGTTTTTAATAATAGTCATTGCGCTAGTTGTAGCATATCTTTTATTGTTCCTCGCTCTAAATGGCTATAAAGGCACTATGTTTCGCAGAGACACGCGGTTCCTGCAGGAAAGCCAATTGAACTCACAAGTTTCTACGATCTTTTAAAGTACACTGACTTCTTGCCATTTTCTCCGCGGGTGTTAGCATATTTAGAAATTTTATTCTGTTCTTGAGGACTGTATTGCTTTGCGTTGACTACGAAGCTATGAGGAACACGTGTCTGGCAAAACCAAACGGTTTTTAGATAGATACTCGATGTTTATGACGGCGGTTAATTCTCGGTTCTATTTAGGCAATGGTTTTCATAGCTTCGGTGATTGTAAAAAGTTTTCGATGGTAATAAGAAATTTAATCACGGATCAAATGAAAATCATTAAGTCAGCTTATTTTCTGTGAAAACATGTGGATGTCTCAGCAGAATAAATTAATTTCCAATGGAATTAAGAAAATAAGAAAAGAAGGATCTCCACTATTAATTTTTCTGCGGCCCAATAAACTGACTAAATTCAGTTCAGTGCTAAAAATAAGTTAAGTTGTGCCTTCAACGAGGCGGATAAGGTGTTAGCAGTAAATTAAAGGAATTTCCGAATTTTCAAATATATTACCCTCATAATTTTCGCCGATAGCTTTGGAACACAAAAGTTTTGTGAATTAGTAAGCATTCGCACCGAAGTGACACCAACATCCGTCATTTTTCGATCGAACTCAGTAACAAGAATATAAATTATAAATTAAAGGAAAAACTACAAAATTCCGTGTTCGAGTATGTGGAACAGTAAAACGCACGCGTGTACACTTAAAATCTCATAAGGGTACTTACGAAATTGACTGAGCTCGCTCATACCACTCAGCTCTATGGATGATGGACGACCAAACGTAACTTTCAAGGCACTGACATTTTAACGATCAGCAATACCGTAGATCATTGCACTATTGCGTTCCATTTTGACGCGCAAATGTAATGCACGCGAGGGGGTAAAAACGCGGGGGCAAATTTAATGTATGTGGGAAAACGGAACACGGCGGCAAAACTCTATCGGGTATGTAACGGAGCAGAGTGGACGCGATAGAAAGCAAGGAATAACGCGGTACAGAATTACGCAGCGAATGTCACATTTTGACCGTCTCGACGGAAGAACGTACCAAACACTACTGTCGGCAAACCCCGATCGTTCATCCTCCCCTCTCCCTTCAAAGATCACCACAAATATAATTCCCACCGCGCAGCGTGTCAACCACCAACGTCTCCAAAATCGCATATACGAATTTCATACACGTGGTTGACGCAAAAATCCAATTACACAATTAAACTCTCGACTAAGAATGGGTTTCTCGAGGCGTCGAAACCTCGAAACCCAAGAGAGTTTTAAATTTCGAGAATTGGAAATTTTGCAATTTTGCAGTTTTGCGAAACTCTCGAAAGTCATATAAGAGGGAATTGAGAATTTGAATATTTTTATATTTGTGTTTGTGTTTCGTTGAACTATGGCCAATACAGATTTATGCAAAAATTGTGTGCACTTCAGTTCTTAAAGCAAAATATTCCACTGACAAAACAGAATGACCACTTTAACTATCGAGAGTTTCGAAGCCCTTCGCGAATTTAAAAATTAATTTCGAACCCATCCCTACTCATCGCGAAAGTTACAATAGTTTTGAATTTCTTTTATAGTTCTTTTATGGGAGAAATCCTCGCCAATATGTTACAACGAAGTTTCGACCAAGAGAACACTGAGTAAGAATGGAAGTTTGTTTTAAATAAACGATCACGAGACCTTTGTTTAGTGTAACGATAATGTAGGTTTCAAAGGGAGCCACCAATTTCATTCTCGATTTCTTTATGTATATACAAAGTAGTCGTTTTATTTATTCTACGAAAAGAGAATAGGTACGAATAAATACGTTCGTTTAACGAGCTTCCAATGTCGATTCTCCGATTGGATTACTGGGATTAACTGAATCCAGATTTCCGCGAGTGTCGTTTAATTCAACGGCATATTGAATGACCAAAACGAGGAAAGTCTCGCCGGCCATTGAATGCGACGAGAAATTTCAGGGACCACGCGTGGCAGGCATCTCAGCAGCGCGACCGCTTGCGAAGGGGGGTGACATAATTCACAGAAATAAGTAAACTTACGTTTTAATCGAATCTTTACGAAAGAAAATAGAATATTTTTGTACAAATTAGTATGGGTTCGCCGTGTTGCGCTCCGCGTATTGCCCGGTAGGATCGTACTCGACGGAAGGATTGCAAATTCTCTGACCGACCGCACGCGTTTGGTTCGTTTCCAGTGATGAGCCAACCCGGACTATAACAGCGGGTTAGAGCCGTGAAAAAGAAAAGGGACTATACAAAGCAACGTACAGGCTGTCCCAAATGGACACTCGACTATCCGACGGAGTTCTTTCTCGTCGTTACGATCTCCGCCGATCTCCATCGACGACTCTCTTGCCCCTGTATGCGAGGCAACCCGGCAGGATGTCTCCCGGTACACCTTCCTGCGTTATCAGTCATTTAAAATGTTCTGTCGCGAGCAAAGTCTGTTTCCTTCGCGGGCATATCGAGTGTACCACTGTACAGAGGGTTCCGGGCGCTTTGCAATCCCTTCGCATACAGGGTCCAGGGTTCGCCCCGTTGCCGTAGATATAGCTAGCTACCTATGAACATTTCTGCATACGTGCGTACACATTATTTAATATACAACATTTAAGCGACAATATACGCATCACAATATACGCTTCACGTCCGCGCGACCAGACCCGCCCTTGTGCCGACAACGGCGGCTCGTACGAAATGTAGAACTAATGACAACGGCTCGTGAGGGGCGAAGAAGAAAAGGACGAAAAAAAAAAGAACAGGACTACTACTCGATCAGTCGATTGCGGTATCGTGCGTGCTCGTGTCGCGTTATGAATGAATACGTATGACTGGTGGTACACGTTGCATCGTCTGCACGTACTTGACATCGCCGCCTCCGAGCTGCTCGCGCAGCGGTTCCGCTCGCTCGCCGGCTTCTCGCATCGCGTTGAAACCACTGATCCCGGTACACGCTTCGTACCCGTCGGCTCGTAGGCGAGTCTCGATTGAACAAACACTCGCGATAAAATATGTAGAAAATCCCGCTTCGCTTACACGCTAATCACGTTATTACTCAACGACCGTAGAAAATTATTCCGAGAAAAGACAGTGCCTTTTGTAAATTCAACGCTCGAACTGCGGATCGTTTTCATTCCTTCTTCTTCTCTTCCTTCCCTTCTCTGTCTCCCTCGCACACGCTCTCTCTCTCTCTCTCTCTCCCTCGTCGCGTTTCTTTTATTTAAGCATACGTTCGTTTCATTGCGCACATATACACATATTTTTTTTCTTCACTTTTCTGCTTCTTCGCTTTTTAAACAGACTGATTGCTTTTCGTCGGCGCTCCGTGAACGCGCGTTCCCGCGGTTAGAGGAAGGGAGAAGAAAAAGTGACCTGGGTCGAGATTTTATCACAGTACCGCATTACTGTGGTACGAAGCTCTGCTTTCTTTTTTTTCCTTTTTTTCTTGGCCTTTTTTTTGTGTGTGTTTAGTATTTGGTGCGAAACGTTTAAGCACACGGACCTCGTCTCTCGTTCCTACCGTTACACACGCTTCCCACGTATACACGCACTCGCTCGCTCGTTCTTTCGCGCGTTGCACCGCGAGGGAAGCTAGGAAGGCACAGTGTATGTACATAGAGACGTTTGTACAGCACCGGACGACGATCGGTGGACGGTCAGCAGTGCTCGTGGTACGCGACACGTTCACGCCGACGTAGCACTATCGCCGCGGGATTCCTACGCCCGGAACGCTCCTAACGTCGGCGAGGACCCGCGAGAAAAGTTCTGTCGGCCCCCGTTTGGCTGGCAACGAACCGTGTGATCGTTGAGCCCAGCTGACATTAAGCGACAAAAAGAACGGGGGAGGGGCGGGGGGGGGGGGGATGAAAAGCAGAAGATAGAGTCAAGATTAAAAAGGTGAACGAAGCTTTTCTCGCGTTCTAAGCAAGCTCGATATTGCCGAACGAAGGGGACAGGTTCGCAGGCGACGAGTGTCGTCACTGCAAACCGTAGCAAGGAATAGAAGTGTGTTCCCCAGAAGGAGAACGCGAGACGCTGTAAGTACTTCCTTCGATTCTGTTGGCAGTGTTCTCGTTTCCTAACAATATTCAAAAAAAAAAAACGGACCCAAAGTCCGTTGGCCCGACGAGCTTTCACGCTCTCAACGAAAAACAATAAACACCATTGACTAGACCGTAATCGGAAGCCCGAGCTTCTGCTTCCTTGCAGTGCAATGATTAAATCACAAACGAGGACATGGCCAGACAGCATGGGACGCCGAGGCTCGCCCCGACCGAGCGTCGTTAAAGTATCGACCGCGTGTACCCGACTGCGTCGACTCTACTCTCGTACATCCCGTGATTTCGGATAGCGTTTGTTTGCCGCGCGCCGTTCGTCGCGCACGGACGTCGGGCACGCGAATATTAAATACCACTGACTAGACCTGGCGGATGCCTCCGTTTCGCTTCTCACCGTGAAATCTCGTTTCGAGGTAGCGGGAAAGTGCCGACAGTATCGCCGAACCGCTCGATCGGGTTGTTCACCATCGCGGTGAGCGCGCGCGACGGCCCGAGTACCACGCAGACACTGTGCGCCCTCCGTTCGCAGGCACAGGAGAATATCATTTTTATGTATATAAAAGGCAGGGGTTGAAGAAAAGAGGGGAGTGAAAAAAAAAGAGAACGATGTTGACCGAGTGACTTCTAGCATTTCCCGCGTTAACGGGACGACACTGTTCCCCGGATCTACGACGGCGCACTTTGGTAAGACTGCACGCGGTGATCCCCGCCGCTGGACGTTCCGCTGGCGGCCACTGGGACGGAGGTTCGTCGTTGCCGCGCCAGTTTCACAGATCGGCCCCCTTCGAGGACGAAGAGGAGGAAGAGGAGGCGCAAACGGACGAGACTGAATACCTTCGCGACGAGTCGCAGGGATCACCTGCACGGCGCCAGGAGCACCTCGAGCCAGCAGGGGCAAGACGTGACCTCCTGCCTTGAGTACTTGGGTCCCCAGCCTTTGGCGAAGCTGATGCGGACGGAGTTGATATCGACGGGGCCGGAGGCGAAGCCGGCGCCCTGGCTGGTCGCCCTGGCGGACACGCCGCCGTACGGAAGCTGGAGAACTTTGGCCCGGTCGAAGATGTTCAGGCAGAAGCCGGGCGGCACGCGATAGACCAGCAGCGTTCTCGACTCTGGGTCATCCAGAGTCGGCGAGTTCACGAAGATCGGGCTCTCAGATCTGTTGTACGCCCAGACACCATCTGCTTCTTGACTAAGCATTAAACCTGTGGACAGAGGGCGGTTTGTTTCATAGAGACTCGCTGGGATGGTGTCGTTTAGAATCGGATGAGGGGAGATAAGTTTAGGGTTATTAGCAGCTTAACACATTTCGCTGGCGTCAAATTGCATATTTGCATGTTTCTCAGAAAGTATTTAAAGTATTGCCCGAGTGTCTTTGAAGTTAAGCAAAACCTTTTCAAAGCCCGATGAAGTCTTTAATAGTGAAACCGAGTTGAAGGAGCATTTCTGAAATCCTACGCCATTTAAAGTGCCGAGCTTTAGAATTGTGTTGTAATTAATGAGGATGTTTCATGACTTGTATGAGAAATTTTCAGATTGTATTAGCGAGTAGAGTAGGTGTATTCATGGGTTGGAAGTGAAGAAACAACGAGGAGATGAAAGGATGAGAAGGGACCTTACCAAGACCAATTTTGCTTCGTGTCCTTTGGACCGCAGGTGGTGCAACGTGATTTTCAGCTAGCGTCGCCAAGCAGAGGCCATCGCCGTCGTGGAGGGAATCGAAGACGTTTACCGTCGAAGGCTCCACAGGATAAAGACGGCCCACTCGACCACCCAGTTCCCAATATGCTAATGTACACCATTCCTTCTGTCCCGTCTCACCTGCGACAAACGAAATGATTTATTCATTCCCATCGTTCCGTGTACTGGCATCCCACCTCGCCGCGCACATCCATTTAACATCGGTGCAATTAATTTCGCGTCATAACAGACGCGTACTCGCGACGGAAAGGCGTCGCCGATTACGGCGGCACGGTTAGCGCCGCTGAAATTTCGCGAAACGAGGACTCAATTATGGTAATAAGGGGAAAAGTAGAGTAACGGCCGCGTCTGTTATTTCTTATTCGACCAGCCGATGGAATACGGACACGCGGGCACGGGGAGTTCGTTAATTGAAATTCCTCGATAGCGTGTGGGCATCGGAGGATTTAATCGGTCGTTTTTATGAACAACTTCCACGAAACGCGATAGGGGCATGCCTCGGGACGGGACGAGATCTGTCATTAACGGGGAGATCTTTCTTTCCTGTTAAAAGTGCCCCGTGGTTCGGCGAGAGGCTGCGGGCGTACAGGCGGTATCATAAAGGAGTCGTCGCCGGGAAGTCCCACGCGTCTCGCCGGCCGTCGCGGAGACAACGACGGCGCCAGATTCGAGAGTAGACAAGAGAGTAGACGGAGAAAGGAAAAAGAATCCGCCGCCACGCGGAAAGGCAGAAAGTGCGCGCAGTTATAGGAAACGATAAAGCACACAGTGGTATTCTTAAATCGACGGAATGCTCGGCGATGGTGTTTCGCAAGTATGCTATGGTGTGCATACAAATCCAGGCGAACAGTACTACGTGATATTAATCTGGTATTTGATTCGCAAATAGAAAACTTGAAGGAGAAAGTAAGTTGATTATATTTTCAATTTAGAATCAATTGTAAGTCTGCTTGATAATAAACAGTAATAGATGCCAGACGAAGATGTTTTTAGTCACATTTCTTTCCTACACTCTTGTATTCGAGTAACATCACATTAAAACCCGTCAAATCATGTTTATGTTCATCTTTCACAGTGTTTCATTCACTAATACGTTAGCTAATTATTGATGGAGTATCGTATAATTCTCGCAGCTAGTGTTGCCAGCCTTTCCCCGTTTGATAATCGGGGCTTACAGGGCTAATGGCATGGACGAGCAACGGAAGCATGAAAAAATTGCTAAACATTAGCCGAAAGGGAACGTTTTTCGTACATAATACGAAGCAATTCGCAAATACGTGCAGGAATACCGTGCTCGGTTTAAAAAAATTCACCAGCCCCAAGCAGAAACCTGAGATAGGAAGCTAAAACCGGAATCACCGGCCGAAAACCGGAGAGGTGGCGGCCCTACCCAGCCGATAAAAGGAAGTGTACCGCAGATATAGCCGGCTGGCGCCTCTTTATCGGGCATCCTCAAAAAGGAACACCGTACATGCTTTTAAATATGCAAAATACCGTCGGGGACAGCCAGGCCGACCGATAATAAATCGATCGCAATACATTTTACTATAATTAACGTGTCGCCGCGCTGCTGCGGCTGCCCCGAACCTATCCTAACCTGTTCCCGGCGGAAACATGTACGCGCCATCTCCCAACGGATCCGCGAACTTATCCTGTGACTTCCCAGCGGCGGGTAATCCCCTCAATTGCCACTGGACTTGAAACATATTAAAATACAAAGGGCTGCACGCGAGAAATATGCTTCGGCTACGAAGGGAGCGCACTTACTCCCATCGAAACGGAGGGAATTCTTCACTGCGAACGAAAAAGGGGAGTTCGAGTGATTACTGTAAGGTCGAGAGAGAATGATCGTCTCGATTGCAGACAGAATTTAGAGGTTATGAGTCGGGAAGAAGAGGCGTTGGAAATACGGGTGTGTCGAAGTACGCGCGCGGTGCCGCGGCGGGGGACGAGGCGGGACGGAGCGGAACCCCTGCTTCCACCAGATAAAAATAGATATTACGAGTTTACCGAGGCGCCAAGATTGCGGGGTATCGCGACGATTACGTCATCGGTAGTAGCGCGAGTGGTTGGAGCAAGGACGCTTGTCGCGTCGCCCGCCGCCGCCGTCGCCGTCGTCGACGTCGTGACGAACCACGAATTTTCGTGTCTATCTACGATCATCCGCAGCCGGCTCTCAGCCGCCTCCAATAAATCCCTGGGCTCGCCCCATTCAATCATGGCGCGCCGTCCAGAAACGGCGCGTGCCGCCGTTTCGCGAAAATCCACTCGCGTTATTCGCGTTTCTCGACGAGATTCCCTCCTCTGTGGTTCGTTTCAATGCATTGGCACTGGCATGAATCCACTCGTGCAGCTCTTTTCGCCAAAGCTCAGAACATACTCGATATTACCTTTTTGGTTAGAGTTCATTTAGAAGGTCAATGACTCGCGTGGTCTTATCGAGGGCGGTACCACTGGGGTAGTACTACCTGATTAAGTAATGCGCTTCTAGATCCTTGTCCTTTGCTGTGATCCAATGTCGAAATAGAATTTTTTTTGTACCTATCCCTCTTAGTAGGGCTGTCATCCGTAAAATCACTAATCTAGGGCAGAGAGCATTAAAACTCCGGACATGTGAACTGAAACCCGGACACATTCAACTATTTCTTATATTAGGTATGATATCCCAAGACAAAAATTTCTATAAATTATAGACTGTAACCGCAATCAAGAAAAATAGATAAAATATTTATGACTTTTTGAGCAAGCAGCATCGAAAAACCCGGATCACTACAGAAAATCCCCCCGGACGCCCTGAAAAAGAGGGAAACCTGGACGGATGGGAGCCCTACCTGTTAGATACTTTTTTAAATGCCACATCGTGAAGATCTAGCGTGGTCGTGAATCTTATAATACATTGTAAAAATGTCCTCTTGCTATGGTTAAACGCGTGCATGCAAATACCACTAACTCAGCAACCGATCCTTTAATGCTGCCCGCAATGATCCAATATCGCCTAGACTGGGTTTATCGATCCCCGTTGAAGTATTAGGTCTCCGCGAAAAATAAAGGACGTGCCCAGAAGTGGCCTGACGAAACGGGGAGCCGATTGAATCGGTATCTCCACATCGGGGAACATTGCCCATAAATAACGGCCCCGAGGGGGAGTTGCAATAATCGCGATGGTTCCAGCTACGTGTTGATCCGGCCCGCGATAACCCCGCGCAGTAAACTACTCCGACCCCTTCAAGCCCCCGTTCGTCCCGTTCGCAATAAAGCTGTATCCTTCTGGGTGATGACTGGACACTTGAACCCCGACGTCTCGCAAAGATACAAGGGCTACCTTAAGGCCGTAACTTCCCGCCGCGCAGCTACCTCAACGTTCCCGCGAGTCGCCCGCGTGGACATTGAATAATGGGCCCCCCTTTTCTCCCATCTTTTTCGCAATTCGCGTGGTTGCCAGCCGAGTTTGACAAATTACAAGGCTAATGAGCCCGACGACGATACCGCGAGCGTGCGTCCGCGCTACCACGCCACGGTGAATTGAAAGCGAATCGAGCCCTGTAATAAAGCAATTCCGTCCGGGTCTGAGCGGGGCATCGCGATAAAGGAGCAATTGCGGAAACCGCCGCGGTTAACTGTCCCCGTTCGCATACCCCCGGCATATTATTTTATGCCGTCCGCGGGGCAGATTATACGTCTGGCGATATCATTCGAAGGACCATCCTCATCCTCAGCGCGGGGACGCTCGCCTGGGCGTGCGATATTGCTCGTTGAATCGCGAGGCACGAAAAAGGAGCAACTGTTCTAAATAGGATCCTGTCCCTTGCAACTCGCAACTCTAATGAGAATCGCCCAAACACGAACGACCGGCGAATTAGGAGACGTTGCTCCTAGGCCACCCTCGATGATTTGCACGCGACCCGCCAGCCGTCGGTCGTACAGAAATTTTGCTGTAACGGTTCACAGCCGATGGGTATAGATAGATATTCACCGTTCGCAGATCTCGAGAGCCGACCTTCCTCCGTCGCATACCAATTGCCGCGCACGGGCGATATGCAGCAAGGTGTTTGCGCGAGAGCGTGTGCAAACACGGATGAGAGGGAAAAATAACGTGGCCCGAGACACACGACAGCGCCGTGCAAAGTGTCTGGGAGTCTTGCACGGAATGCGATACGATCGAGGTGCGGTAGGTGAGCGCATTTTGCAAAGAGAGATATACACAGCTCTTCGATCCCGCCCCGATATTGCATCGCGCCTCCTCGTGGCGGCTTGATAACTAACACGCTCGTGCGGCCGGCACTTTTGCAGAAGACACCGTCCTATCGATAACACGTGGAAAGGGTACGGCGTCGGAGGCGCATTCAACGCGGCCGTGTTTCCCCGGGACGTCGAGAAAGGGGGTGAAGAGGGGACGGGTTGCCTTTTAGCGCGATTAAAAATCGTCGCCGGTCGGCCAACAGCCCCCGTCTGCCCGGCGGCTTCCGATTCGAGGGTGTCGCGCGGCGGGAATAAATTCAAATGGTATAAGAAGCACCGGTTCGCGCGTGGATTCGCAGAAATCGCCGGCGCTAAATCATGACCCGTGCCGGGCGGAAGATCCGCGGGGGGTAAATGATTGCTGCTAATAAATTCTGCGGCGACGAAGAAAAGAGCGCATGGGAGAAGAAACATGTGTGGAACGGCGGAATTAGTTTGATGCATCTCGAAGATCGTTGCCAGAACGGTGGAGGGTCGCGTGATAAATTGAACGTGATTACTTGTCGATACGCTGGGATTTTTAGGATCTTCCTTTCCCAGTAGGAGGCTAGAAGGCTGAGATATGAGCGGGCAAGGGAGGCAGAAGTGGCGAGCTCAGGTATTAGGAAGCCACTTATCTGTAATTAATGAAATTCTCAGAAAATTTCAAGCACCAGCCGTGATTAGTTTGCACTTAGGAGCGCTTGTGAAGAAACGGAGGTTGGCTCTCGGTTGTTCGCGATTAATGGTTATCTGCTTGTATCGATCGACGTCCATCGTCGTCCTTCTGAGATCACAGATTTCCAGATGTTTTCAGACGATAAGGCCGACCGCTGCCGCCCGAGATAGTGCAGCGCCAATGTTATCAATGGAATATTTCGAAATTTCTCACGACCTACAGGGACAACCTTGACGGCGTGTCCACGTATCTGCGTATTCGAAACGTTGTGATCAAGATATTACCACTATTTCAAGTCTTTTATCTGCGAGGGGCTTTTTTCGGGGCCCAATGCGCTTCTGAGCGAAACGAGATTGCTCTGTGGATAGGCAGGTTAATTCATATAGAATTTCTAGCGATCATCTATATACCACTTCGATCATGGATCCCCCGTCAGCAGCATGTTTGGTCGAACGAATGCTGCGAGTGCAGCGGCTTTCAGTGATCGAGCCAGCGTCCAATCGGATCTCTGCCAATCGCGGATGCGCGGGGATTGTGAACGCGGCTTCATGCGGATCGGCCGAGCACCCGTGGCGACGCAAAGTGCCGAGAGTGCCAATGTCTTTTCCCAGTTGGGTCAAACACCCTGAGCTTAGATAAGGTTCCCAACCTTGGCACGGCCGAGCCGACTGTGACTACGTAACGTAGGTGCACCTACCGCACACTTGCGCGCCCGCGCACACGCACGCACAATGGATTGCGTGCGTTCGGGGAGGCGTGCGCGCAACGCCGGGTGCACGAGCCGCTATCGGGATTAAAAGAATCGCAAGAATGCGAAGAAAATGGCGTGGCGGCCCGCCACGATATATAATTGTTATTAATAGTGCCGTTGCTGTTTCGCCCGATAACGTATCGTAAATATACGCCGGTGGAAGCCGCGCACGCACGACGCCGCTAAATTTCGCCCGATCCATTCCGGAGGAATTCGTATTCGCCGGACTCGCTTCGGCCGAGGCTTAGGTATCTGTCATTTTCGCTGTATGCGAATGGACGGAACGCTGCTTGGACGTGTGATAGAAATTGTCGCGGCTGTCCCTGTGAATGCGAGTACGAAGACACGTGAAAGCCGGAGGTTCGTCTTCTTCGTAGGAGGAACGTTCGTTTTACTATGATTTCAATGGAAAAATTGGAATGAATGCTCCTATTGCCAGCGTGGACTGAACGAAAGCGTGACGGAGGCCAGAAAGGCGCACCCACATGTGGCGGCAGCTGCACGGTAAAGGTAAGTAGCAAAGGCAGCAGGCAGCGCCGAGTATGTGTATATACATGCATATATGTATATCGGCGTCAGACATGACCCTTGTCCTTCAAACGGCCTTTCTACGACCGTACCAGCTCGGTGTAGGTATACCATACGTGTCGCATACCTAACGACACGCGCAGCCCCGCGGGAAAGCCGGCCATCGCCGGTAAACCTCTGATTGTTTGCGTTCCGATGTATGTACTGCTGCCAGTTTGCCACCTTTGCACGCTTCTGCCGCGTTAAGAGACGCCTGATTTCACTGTTTTCCTGATCCATTCGCTGGAGAACGTGCGCTGAAATTGGTAGCTTCTCTCCTACCGCCATTCCAACGTTAAGTGGTAACGAGTGTTTCCTTCTGGTAAAAGGGAGACAACTGTTTGCAGCAGGTTTAACCGTTTAGCCGCGTAAAATCGGGAGACTTTCGGATATGTATCCATAACTTCCGAAAAACAATAGTTTTTTAACTGAAACTTTTTTTTTAAGTAGTTCATAATAGTATGTGAAGATAGTAAAAAAACGGGAAATCTGCATCAAGCCGTTGACTCGTAAAAAAATCCACAAAATGTACACATTTTCCGAGGGTTCAAACGGGTATACCCTCTTAAGGGAGGATTCTCGTCTAACAGCCCCAAAAGTAACTGATATTTAAGAATTTTTTTTTTAAAAACTGTTGGTCATATTGGATTAAACTCTTCTGGAATATAAGAAGGCATCTTTGAACTTGAAGAAATTTTTTTTTTTATTTCGATCCTTCTTATAATTTATTAATTATTGTGGAATCTTGTCCACCTCTTCGACCTGCTTGCGCCTTCCTAGATGGGCCCTGTTGCTCACAGGCTCTACTGGGAATCTATAGATCCACCACTTCTGACACAGCATTAACTATAATCCTGCATCATCCCATCGCTGCGGAAATACAATAACCTATTTGGTTCTCGTCAGTACCCTCGCTCCTGACAAATCTCCCAACTACACCCCAGAAGAATTAAGGACTCATTGAACGCACAATGCAAATGTCCACGCAGCGGTCAGTGGAATGGAGAAACCGAATTCCACGGACACCAGATATTTCCGATACCAGGAAATCGGATCGGTCACCTTGCAAGGAAGATTTCCTCCGAGTCATCGCGCGGTGTTCGAGCGCGCGACACGTACAGAGGGCTCGGTGTAGGTGCGTTCGATCGAGGAGGCGAGACCGAGCGATAGCCGGGCCGCGGCGGATAGAGGAAGAGAGAGAGAGAGAGAGAGAGAGAGAGAGAGAGAGAGAGAGAGAGAGAGAGAGAGAGAGAGAGAGAGAGAGAGAGAGAGAGAGAGAGAGAGTTTCGAGCAAAGCGGTGTTCAGCCGCGATAACAGAGATGCACGCGGCGAAGTGGCGCCTATGCCGCAGCCAATGACGGATCAAAGAGGGCACGCTGCCATGCAACACCATTCCTGGTTTGTTTGGCCGCGGGTTTCTAAAATTAACATTCCCTCGGACGTTGCTGCGTATAATTACCAGCTAAAGGCAGCGTCGGCAGAGGCACCGCGTTCCTCCGGGCGATCCTGTCTGTCGTTGCCGATGTAAGATGCTCGGGGGAATAAGAGCACCGCGGTGATATACTACCTGGTTGGAATCTCCCAGTGAAATGGCCGCGGATATATGCGGCTTGTTTCCGAGTACAGTTTCGGGCTGCCGCGAAACACTGTTCCGCGAACACCGAGAGCAACGGATTCTGCCGTCGTTACGTGTAGTTATTGGAAATCTGCCGTAGAATCTGCGCGTGTACGCCGCTCGAAATAATTAGAGGGCTGCCTATTCCGACGAACAGCGCCCCCGTTCAGGCTGCCGTGGACCCCGGGGCGTATTTGTTTCTGCAGCATCTTGCTGTGCAAATAAAACGACGAGCGAACGTCCGCGGCAATTTTCTCGGTCCCTCGGGACTCGGCAGAAGCACAGTCCGCTTTATTTGCGAGTTCTGGGCGCGGCGTGGTCGGACCTATACATAGGTATAGTAACTAAATAGGTGCTGTCTCAGTGTGAAGCGCAACTGATATGGAATAAAGATATAATTGACGAAAAAGGTTTATCAATTCTCCCTTCCTGGTATTTGGTTGATTTGCCTGAATTGTTTAGAGAGGTGATTAGCTAGTCGCTTTGAGCAGTTTGTAATGAAAATGGATATTCGAAGGTGTAGAAGAGAAAGTGAAGTGGTATGTAATATCGTTTGACATAGGATTAATGAGCGTGAAGATAGATATGCTGCTCGAAGCAATTACATACAGGATCACCTATTAGCAGTCGAATCACTTCGGCGCTGGCTTACTTTCGTTTCTAATATTTCGATTATTTGGAGCGTTTTAAAGTGCATTCTAGAGCGATCTTTTCAGCAAGTGTTTTAAGGAAAGTACTTGGAAGAGATTCGTAGTGATTGTACCCTGCTCGGGTTGTAGCCAATGCTAAACGTACCTGCGCATAATTATATCACGGACGTTTCGCCTGTAATTATAGAGCGCGGTTAATGCACGATTATCCACAATTATGACAGAGATCGAAACCTACCGGAGAAGCGTTTAATACTTTGTTTAAACTTGCGATCGATCGCGATGGACTAGTTTAACGACTAACGCGTGGAATAATAACGTAACTGAGATTCCTGCGCGGAAATGATTCATAACTAGCGGAATGATACGATCGAGTTGCATCAAGTGTATAGGTATAACGAGCTCCCAACATAATTACTCGGACAAATTAATGCTACCAGCACATCCTACAATCTTGAATTCTGCTAAAAGAGTAACTAACTTGCACCGAAGTAATTCTCTAAGTCGTTAACTTGCAAGGTTTCTCCCATTCTTATGCCTTCAGATACAATGGACGATTAAAAGGCAATTGGCGCGTAAAATTAATGTAATGAATAAAACATTTCATTTCTCAGTCGTAGGAAGATTAATCTTCGAGTCTGTTCGAGTTTTATAATGGAAATACTATGCAGAAGTATACAGAAGTGAATTTGTTTTGAAATGGTACGTCGCTGCAAGTTTCAGATAATAAATTATTCTTCGCGTACCAATAATGTTATTCAACAGCTTCCTGTTAATGCAGCTCCCAGGACGCGCGTGCCAATAATACGCGGGCTAAATAATAAAGTGCCGCATTTATTTACGATTCATGTATCAATCAATCTACGCCGGCTGCATCGCTATGCGCGGGAAACTAAGAATCGTTTTCAGCGTGATCTTACGTGTAATCGGAAACTGAGGGAAACTAGATGACGGTGGAGTAAAATATGAAACTAGTAGCTTACCTTGAGGCGAGTCCTCAAGGGACCAGCATCTCCGGCCATGGACGTTTTTACTTTCCGTCGATGGTATTTTTCCAGGACACATTCTTCCCAGTTCTGCGCGTTGTTATCGAGATCGCCAGAAACAGATCTGGCCAGATACCTACTAGACTCGCCATATAAACTGCCTCCAGTAATACCACAATAGCCCCTCAAAGTGTACTAAAATAATTGAGGCAGTCAGAGCAACAACGGACTAACCCACATTTTTTTCGAAATTGAATCAGTAGCAATAACGTATTCCAATAGGCTTTAGTAACCATATAAAATAGGAAAAAAAAAAATTTTTTTAATGTGGCTTGGTCCGTTGTTGCTCTGACTGCCTCAATTATGAACGAAAATTGTCTCTATACAGACGAAGCCAAATGATTTACCAACAAACTTTACCAACAAGTTCTTAGATACGTGTACTTTTGTAAAATGGAAAAAGGAAAAAGTCGACTTTTTTCAAAGCGTCACAGTGGAATGACCCTTTAAATATATTTTTATAATCATCTCATGAATTTTGTTGAATGTCAATTAAATGAATTCTTCTTAAAAATATTTTTATCCGTTCAACTCGACTCCCTCCAAAGATTAAATCCTGACTGCGCCACTCATTTTAACTATCATCCCTCACTAAGTCTTTCTAAAATTCCTTCGTTCTGTAAAAACAGAAATACTTTTCCCTGAGTGTAGTTAGCTTTAAATATCGGCCTGCGCCACTCAGGAAATACCGATATTACCCATCGCTAACCGATATCTCCAGCGACCGCGGTCCCACCAAAGCTTGAGCGGCAAGAGGCCAGACGACTCGCTTTATATTCGATCTTCAGCCTCTCGATGAAAAAAGACCTCGGTTTCCCACGTACAGTATCGACCCTGGACCGTGCTACAGGGCCGCGAACGATTCTCAATAGCCTGGCGAGGGGAAAAAGCGCGGGGCGATCGCGTGAAAACGTTCGCGCGCATACAGCGGGGCCGCTGTATCGCAGCGGCTGGCTCGGGGATCGATAAAAAGCTTGCATAAACCGATGGGAACAGCTGTAAAGGCGAAAAAGTTTGTGTGAATCGCGGGGCGATCGCGTGGACGCGCGTCACAGGCGACAGGTGACCGCGTCAGCGAGTCGCCGAGTCGAGGACGAACGCCTTAAACGAGAGTCGCGGGAAAGGATAGCCGCCTGCAGCGGCGACTTTCACGGCGATTCTAATGGCTCGGCCGGTGGTTTTCGGTGTTAATCGGTATCGTGCGCCGTTTCGGCCCATTAGCCGGGGCGCCCGTGGCTCTAAAGCGTACCCGAGCCCGGCAATCCCCGACGGCAGACGGTTCCAGCACGGTCATCAAGCCAGCCGACTGTTGGCCCCGGTGGGAAAGTTAATCGATCGGCCGAGAATCGGCGGTTTCTGCGCGGCACGGCCACCGGCCATCCCGATAATGTCAGCTACCATAAAACCCTTCCGTTTCAGACGTCGATCGGCACTCCGGGGCCCCGTGTGTCCGCGTTTCGCGACGACATAACGGCCCCTTTCACACGGACCACCGCGGTGGCAGGCGAGACGCGGCGGTGGCACTCGCGGACGGCTAATAATCGCCGTTACCTTTCGTATTGGCCACGTTCACGGTGCCATCGCGTTTAATATGATTAGCATGGAAATAAACGCGGAAGAGGAAGCGGTTTCTCCGTAAACGTTATGCAACGCTCGGCCAGTCCTCGCGAAATGCGCGACGAATCTCTTCCTATGGCTCGGTTCTTTTCCCTCGGCTCCGCGCACGCACTTTCTGCGTGCCATTGTGCTGCGAGACAAAGCGCGGCGCAGGGCACGCGGAATGTTTTTGTGTAGCCGAACGTGCGCTTGCCCTTGGGATTATGTCTGAATAACCTTTCGACTTGGTCCGTCTCAAGTTTTGGTGGCTTTTCTCGAATGATAAAAGGCAGGTTTGTAGTTTTGAATGTGGTTAAAGGGAAGTAAGGCGCGCCTCCAACATCGCGCATGTTAAAGGGGAGTTGCAAAATTATGCGAGCACCATTCACATGGGCCGACGTCGCGTGAAATATACAATCATCATTCAGAAACTGTTTTACCGAGAAACACGCTCCGTTAAGACTGTATGACGGAAATTGCTGTTGATTCGCTCGGGTGGGATTTAATACGTTCGAGATAGATTCACAACAGGTGCGGGAGACTTACATTGCAGAATGAACCGCGCACGGATCCGGTGGGCAAGGATAATCTTAGATTTAAGAAGACCCGGCGAAGCCAGAAGCAACGAGGTGCGAGCGAATAACAGAAATTAAAAAACGAAAATAAGAGATTAAATTTAAGTCCAACAAAGCGGCGTACATCCCTACACAGTGGCTTAAGAAAGAAGGATAAGAACGATCGCTTCACGGGAATGGAAGAGAGCACAGAGGTGAGGATTAGCGAATAATTAAAAGGAAGAAATAAGAATGGGGTAACACGAAAGACCGCGGTGAACTCGTACAAATTCGTCGGGGGAAAAATGAAGGAAAAACGCCCGAACGACCGGAGAACACGCGAGCGTGCTTAACTGCAATCAGCCTCGCTGTCAGCATCTTCCGGAAACAGGGACTTCGGTGTAGAGGCGTGCCCGTACACACGACAACAATGCTTATGCAGGTATTGCGTGTAACGCTTCGCACACACGCCGGAGAGACAATCGTGTGCGCGCGCGTCCGCGTGCACACGGAGGCGTGTGTACCAAACTGAGCGTACACACAGGCGCAAATGTTTCTGAGGTTCTCCAACCGTGTCTTGCCTATATAAGATACGTGTTGACGCTTTGTAATGGCAGAATAAAAGATGGCCCGACGCCAGTGAAGGCGCCACATACCAGGCGCCGCCTAACCTCTCTTTCCCTCCGTCTCTTTTCCTCGCCGAGGCTGGCTACGTCACTCTTTCCTTGTTCAGCCCGCCGGCACGCCAGTCTGCATCCTCTTTCTCTTTCTTTTTCCCCTCTCGCGCCCCCACCATCGCCCCCGTCTCGCCCCCCCCCCCCCCCCACCACAGCCTCGATCATCCGCGACCGTCTCCCTCTATCGTTCCGCAACGCTCTGCGCGCGGTCCTTCTCTCCTCCTCGCTCTCTGTTCCGTCTCTCCTCGCGGCTAACCGACCGCCCCACCTATGAGCTACCTACCTTTCCCTCTCCGCGCCGCTTCATTTCATGCTCTACCTTCACGTCCTTCTACGACCTCCCGCGTCTACCTACTCTGCCCCTCCGCGCCCCTCGATTCTTCTCTGACCCTATGCAAACACGCTGCACCGGTGCGTACATGCACGCACACGTGCGTGCCTCCACGCACCGACAATAGGACCGCAGTTGTTTGCCTTTTCTCCGGGGGGCGAAACGGAGCCGAGCTATTCGCGCGGAGGTGGATTCCGCCGTTCTCGCCGATCGGGAGTCGGATGTCGCGTGGCGGGCGCAGGAGAGTCGAAACTGAAGGCTCGAAATTTTTTACGAGACTCCTTGGGGATCGCTTGCGATTAGAATGGCGATGGAAACTATTGTTAAGTGCATTCTGGGGAAAAGGTAGGAGGAAGGGTTGAATCCTCTTTGATCTCCCAGTTCAACGGGGAAGTAATTTCATTAGAATTGTTTTTTTTTTTTTTCGTGGGTGTATGTGTTATTTCGGAGGGAAGTATACGAGGTATAAATTTTCCTGGTTTCTTGCTACTCGGCGCAACGCGGTATTACGTTAGAAGGTATAACGAGTTCGTTCTCCTGCAAGGTGCACTTTACGATATAGCGGACCATTGGCGCCGGACCGGGCGCAGATTTATTGGAAAAGGAATGTTAACTCGCAACGACTTTCGAAGCGGCGAAAGTTCGCTTTGGAAGAAGCGAATGTATCCCGAGTTTCTGGCCCGAGCGATTTAGAACGGGCTGATTAATTCAGCGCCAGTTCTTCAACGATAAAAGTTCCCCGGGAACTTTCGGCGTCTCGAGATCCCACCGATGATCGTTCGCGTCCCACGCATTCTATCGACCCGAGCGCGACACTGTTCCGCTTTAAAGAAATCCTTGCAAGTCATGATTTTAATCAAGAATCCGATAAGCCAGAGACTAATAAAATAATGGGCCATTAGCATTAAAAGAGCGCTTGGCACAAGTTGAGGAGCATTGTGAAGAATAAAACCGCCGCGGGTTTGGTACACACAGCGCCATCTGGCCGACCACTGGCTAACTATATTAGCTGGGAGCAACACTTTTCCAACAGCGAAGCACATTTTCATCAATCTCTTGAAACATTTGATTAAAACACCTATGGTATTTAAAGTGCCCCCATTCCAGGAGGAGTCAAGACCAATCAGATGAGAATCCATCAAACCTGGGACAAGATATTACCCAAGCAGCTCAAGAACTACGCTCGCATCGGTCTACCGTTCATCATCCAGCGTCTACGACTTCCCTCCAACCGGAGAGCCATAAACAAGCGCTAGCTGAATGCCTCTATCGGACGTCCATTACATCGTCAACTAAATAAAGCTTCGGCGAAACCCCGCGGACGCATTTTTCAGCCGTATTGTCCGCCGCGGGCCATAAACTTCGGTTAACAAGCCAGAGAAGTCGAAGATTGTCCACGCGTTATAGTTCATTGGTCGCGCGATCCGCGGGCATTCAAAACAAAGCTATCGATCCTCCCGGGGGCCAGTCCTCGTCGCAGTGTCGTTGCACCGTCGGAATTCCCGCCAACGACCTTCATACGTACATACACACGCGCGTATATATTTTTTCTTCCCTTCTTTCGTTCCGGCCGTATTCGCCCAGTATTCGTCGTGCGACGCGCGTAACGCAACGGCGGCACGGGGTACGCGGCACGTTATGGATCGTGCATCGCGTATCGCCCCGCGGCCGGTAGGAATTCTCTTCTATTTCGGTCGTGCCACGCGAAAAAAAGAACCGTATCACGGCGACGTGATCGTGAATTCTAAACCGTGCTTTCTAACCGCGTCGCTTATGGTAAGAACCCATGCACGAGAGCAGGGGACTGTTATGACTCGCGTGAGTTCTACCTCTGGACCAGCTCCATCTTTTGCTAACTCCCCGCCGAGCTGGGCTCGAGAAATAGACCTCCTCCGTAACGTTTCCACGGGAAACACTCGTGAACATCTCGTATGAGGAGCTTGAGCATCGTTTTCAGAAAGACAGCTTGGCTTCTTTTCCTCGTAAAAGTTCTGGAGAGGAGGTTCAGGGGCTCTGCGAGCTCCGCGCACGGTGCATCCACGTTGGTGAACACGTGTGCCCGATTATCGCCAGCGGAACGAGCATCGGTGAATCCGCGAAGCGCCAGCACGCGGAGCATTCCACAGATCGTTGCGCGTGGGCAGCGCCCGATCGACGAAGGGGCATGCCGATGCTCGAAACGATCCAGCGGATCGGCCGTTTAAGCGACTTAATAAGCGATAGGAATCTAGTAAGACCCAGGGCTGCATAATAAAATAATAAAAGTCCACGGGTCATTAAGAAGCGGGAATAATAGATCGAGATAGGCATCGCGGCATAATTCACGCGAGAGCCACTACCGTTGGAGCTTATACTCCTTGTTATTATCATATCGCGATAATATCGCCTACTATCGGACGCGGCGATTATTTTTACCACGATAATTAATGCGGCTCCCTTTCTTTTCCCTCTGCGCGAGCGCCGATCGTCCCGTCGGACTAGGCCAGCTGACGGCGGAGCCACGAACAACAGGGATAAAAACTGATATTTATGCGACGTGTATTATTGCGAATTGCATTTGCATTATGGTAATACCTAGCCGCAGACAGTGGCCTGCCTCGTTATGTCAGATTGTCGTCTCCGCGAGGGCTTCTGCCCCGCTCCCGTTTCCCTTTCATCCTCGCGCTCGAAATTACAGTGAAATGGCGAAGGGACGCGGTTAGGCAAACTTTCCCCGGCAAATACCTTCGTACGTATAATTATCCAAGCTCTTACTTTTTGTAATATTCCAACTAAAAACTCCCCCTTTCCCGAGTCAAACATTCCACCTAGTCAAGCACAAATAAAGGAAGCAAAATTCCTTCCCGAGCCCAGCCCCAGAATACCTCAGATAGCTAGGCAGAAAGTCCCTAGGCCCAGATGAACTCCCTCAGCATTCATCCGAGAGACCGGGCCGCGGAATTCCTGGCCGAGGTTTTTCCCCGCGCAAGGAGCGCGCGAATCGCGAGAAATGTGGTATGCGCGGGTAAAATCGCCGGGGCAATTAGCACGCATAAGCATACGAGGCTGTCGGTTACGCGTGCGCGGCTTAATTCCCAAGTCTTTTTACCTACGGTCTCTATCTAATCGCCCCCTCGGCCCCGCCGCGCCCCCCCCCCCCCCGTCCCTAAATACGCGCTCACCGACGTCGTCTGTTCCACCAGTCGCTCTCTCAAATACTCCCACTCGTCCCCCCCTGCCCCCTATCTGCGCGCTTCTACCCCCACACACGTCGGCCGAGCATAAACACGATACGCAATGCCTGCCTACTAGAGTCCAAATACGCGGCGCAGGCTCCCACGCGACTCGCCACGGAAAAGGCGCGCTATTTAAAGGAAGCGCGCAATCTCGCCCCTGCATCCCCGTACGAGCGCCTCGCGGATCTATCGGTGGACGGCGCACCCATAGCCAGGCATTCGGCCCGTTCGGAGAACAGGTCTCGCGCCGGCAGGGCTTGGGAACGCTCCGGCACGCGACGTTTGGTGGTTTGCCGGCCGCTGGTTGGCAGCGCTCAGTCACGCGCCATTGTGCAGCGACAGGCGCCTTATTTAAAAGAGTCGGGGGATCCCGTCGCGAGAGGCAATTAACGCGGTGCACGGTGACAAAGCTGAAAATTGTCCCGGAAGGCATACAGATTTTCATGGCTCGGAAAGGCGGCAGGTTTAACGATCGCTTGTTTGCGGGAAGCAAAGCAATACGTTCTATCCTTGTCGCTAATTTCTCACTAATCTGTTAGATACCCAACGGACGATTATTACCAGCGTTACAAGACTCGACCTCTTGCTGCTGTAAGACACCGGGTAGATATATCGGTTTGTGCGATCGGGTAACTGTGCGCAGATCGGCGCGATTCCCAGGCCGGCTCCGTTCCGTCGGACCAATCGACTTATCGAATCAATTAATTTCAAGCGAACTGGATTGCCAGCGTAAACAGCTCTGGGAAATTCGATTACACGAGCTCGATACTCCGTTCTCCTGATTCGCCCGGAAAATAGGTCTTCTGTTTGGAGAGATGTATTTATTGAAATACAGACAGCTTGATATCTGGGCGGATGATAACGCCAGGGGGAAGTGCTCTTCGTTATCCTATCAATCGACAACAGCATTAGCGATTTCTCATGTAATCACCATATTCCCTCGTTGTTACGCAGGAGACCCTCTGCTTCCCACCCTATTGTACCAAGACGACTTAACGAAGCATTGTTCACTCCATTGGCGGTGGAGCATAAGGAGAGTAATGAAATCTTAATGTAGTCTTCCCAGGAACCTTCGCAATAAATGATAAAACTCAACGCAATAGTAAAATGCAGGGGATGAATGATTTCTATTATTGATTAAAAAAACTGAATGCAGGATGCTCTAAATAGGGCAGCGAGAGTGCCTGTACTACCCATCGGTACTATTAGAGTGTTTAATTATTTTTAATATTTCTCTATGCTTTTCGGGAATGCAGAGGAATGTTTGAGCCACCGCTCCGCCGGTTTCCCGCCATTATCGGCTCGGACAGTTGTTTATTCGCACCTTGCACGCCCGCGAAAGCCGCGTTGCTTCTGAGATAACCCAATGCAATCCGCTCGGTTACAAAATAACCGTTCCTCGAAGCATCAGCGGCGAGAGATATACGAGGCCATCTGTCAAAGTTTGCCACGCTCTTCCGAGAAGCCCGCTCTCACGCCTCCTCGGTATCGAGGCAGCTCGAGTGTTTCAATCGGCGTCGATAGAACGCGGCGCCAATCGGCTGTGCATAAATGCCGTAAAACCTGATGCTCGTTCCACTTGGATTCAGCGCGATAAACGCGGCGGCGTTACGCGGACGTAGAACGCCAGAACTCGTTGGAAAACTTTTCGATCGACAGTCCGACGCCTGCCCCGCCGCCGATATTTGACGACGTCGGTAACGCGGGATTGATTGGAGGGCCCATTAAACCAGGGAAACTGTGGCGATCGATTAGCTGAATCTGTGAGAACGCTGATCGGAGTAGATAACATTCTACGATTGTTACCAAAAAATTATATAAATTATTCGGTGAGTAGGTATTCAAGTTTGTAGCTTCAATGGTTGAGGATTCTATAGTAAAAGTATGGTGAAAGAATCTCGAACGCTCTACTGCTCATCTCCAAGAAATTCTTTTTCAACGGACACTCCTAAGGTGCGCGTTGCACAGGAGTGTAAATCGAAGATGCCGAGTTGCTGGCGCGATTTCAGTGCTCTTTGGCTTCTAATGGCGGTTTATTTGAACTATCGCTTGGAATTCGCCAGGTTTCTCCTATTCCCAGCGCCCGAAGGCCAGAGGAATGGATTATTACGAAAGCAGCCGTGGAAGATCGGGAAAAGGAGCGCGTCCATCTTGCGCGGCGCTTCAAGCAGCCTCCAATTTATTATTTTCAGATGGACGCGAGGGGCGTTTCTTCGCCGTGGCGCGCGAGTACGCCTTCGAATTCATAAATTCGTCGGAATTAACTGAAACACGGAAATTCCTCGTGATCCGGCCGCATCAGAAATAATATCGCGCCGCGCGACATCGCCCGATCCTCTGCCCCCGGGCAATAAACCTGCGCCCCTAATGAATGCAGTTGGATTACACTCAAACGCTTGTTTCGCCGCTGCGCATTCGCGTGATACATTTATTGCGCGCCTTTCGCGAGATACGCCCGGTTCGAGCGCGCGCGCTCGGATTACTTCTTGATTTACCGAAGCCGTCGAAAATTCCCTCGTCCCGGGAACGAAGTTACTCTCGCATTCGGCAAACTTAATTTACTCCGTGGTTCTAACGCGTTTCTGGGTAAAGAGTGTTCGTATCTTTTTGGTAATCGCGCAATTGTGCTGGCGCGACGCGTGGCTAATTGTGTTCCGTGAACGGGGGAAGCAGTTTCCAGAACGATCGTCCTGGATTCCGTATCGCGATCGAAAACGTGCGACCACCTATTTCTTTTCACGTTTATCCGAACGTGGAGGAGGCGGAGGAGGAGGAGCGAGTACCGATGTCGTGGCGATATACAGTTGACGAAGAGCACTTCTGGATCTATTTTCGCTCGATCGAAAGATTGAGGCCGTCGACCTAAACGGATCTCTCGGGCGAGGGGAGCGAGAGAGAAAGCCGGTAGCGGCTAGGAGGAACTCGGCGAGAGAAACAGGCAGAGAGAGAGAGAGAGAGACGAGAGCCGGGGGGGGGGGGAGAGAAACGAGGGATTCAGAGAAAGAGAAATGGAGAGAGAAGTGGTATGAAAAGGATCTCGAGAAGGAGGCTGAGGGTGAAAGGGAAACCCCGAAGGGGGTTGATAAAGGACACTGAGAAAACTGAAAGACGAAAATTCAGGGCTGAGAAAAAGGGGAGAGATAGATATCAAAATAAAATAACACAGAGTAGACTGTTCCTCCAATAAAGCTATAATCACTTGAATGAATTAGTTTTCGTGCAAATGAAACTTTATACTGTTGAACAGTCAATCATCTCTTATTTCTTTGAGCATTGATGAGCCTATAATTTTGGCCGATAATTTTGAGAATATATTTTTAACATGTTTCAGAAGCGATTTATAGACAAAAATTTTGTTTCTATTTTTCGTTCGATTTATACGGTCTTCTCCCCCTAAGCCATCTTTGAATAGTAACCAGCAAGCAACAAATGAAAATGGATTCTTAAATTGAGCCGAAAATTCACTAAACTGTGTACTTCTGTAAATAATATTTCACCGAATGTATTTCCATGCACACTATTTAAGCAGCGAATAATGCAAGTGACGGATAGAATCATGCAGATAATCGTTTGGACAAAAGTTATCGGAGTAACGACCAACCGCGGTCAGTATCCGCTCCCTGCCCGCATTTGGCGGGCAGCACTCCCGAGGAGGATCGACGGGGAGGACGTCGGCTACGTCAACGCCGCCGACGGGGACGGCAACGGGCAATCAATCCCTCATTTTATTAAGAGGCTTATTCGCGCCGCGATTTCATTCCGGCTGAAGTGGGCTGATCCAATTCGATTTCATGGCGCCCCCCATACCCCCCCCCCCACCCTCCCCCGCGCCGCCGCTCGTTTCCATTGACGAGAGGCCTCGCGCGGAGTCGATCCTCGCATTCCCCGGCCTATCGAGATAAAGCGCATTTTTCTACCCGGTCCCCTGACGTTCGTTTTAGCCCCCCAGCGCCAAAGAAACCGGTCGCAGCACGTGGAAACGCGACCTGTCCTCCCTTCCACGAATAAAGTGCGCGGTTTTGACGTGGAATATTTTGAGACCCGTCGCGGGTCTCCGCTTGTTTCGTCTGCTTCCTTCTCTGTATGATAAAAACACTTATTATCGAGTTATTAATATAGCGGGGGATGATAATTCGAGAGATCGTCAAAAGCGGCTTGTGGAGACCGTTGTCTATTCTGATGCCTGCTCTGTCGATCATTCTACATGTGTGTAGGTACCTGAGAGCAGTGGTAACTCGGGATTTAATCTTGGGGGAGCCGAGTTGAGCGGATAAAAAAATTTTTAATGCAATATTTTTATAATACTCGATTTTTAATACTTAATATTTTTAGTGTACTCGGTAGATATGTGAAGGAACATGTTAGTGGGTAATATTTAATAACTAGCTTTACTCGGCTTCGCGTGGAACTTAGATTTTGATTTTATAAAAAAATGTTTTATTTCTTTTTTGTGGAAATAGTCAGATTTGTCTGGATTAGCCAGGTATAATGAACTGAAGCACATTTTGTGATCCAACAGTTTGTCGTCCGAAAGTTTTTAGCCGACAGATAAACACACAAACGTCAACTATCTGATTTATATATTAAGATCTCGAAAGTAAAGATATCCGCCAATTTGGATTACTGGTGATCCGTGATGCAGTAAAGCCATGACTCCTAGATCTCGTGATTATAATCTATTTACTACCTTGCGCTACGGCATTTTTGATAATGAAAGTGTCAATGACTCTAGAGTCTAGATGATAAAAGTTCCGTGCAAAAAAGTCCCGTTTCTCGATGTCCATTGCTCTAAAAGTCAATCCTTTCCCAGTGTTTCAACTGTGTCTCGCGCAACGCGTTTCACACGTGGAAAGAAGCCTTCATTCTCCGTAAGAAAAGAGCGGTATTGAGTTGGCCGGCGAGACCTCAGAAGCAGACGTGATCGATCAGCATGAGGAAACGTCAGGAATAGCAGACAGCTATTAGAAAAAGGGAGTTTTCAGGGGAAACTGTGCAATTATCCCAATAACGAGCAACAGAGTTGGGATCGGCGAATTAGATGAATCACAGGGAAGGCGAGCGCTTGAAATGATAGGCCTCGCTAGAGAGAGAGAGCCGCGGGACTAATTGCACCGTTTTACCGTCAAGCTGTTTCCATGTTTAACGATCTGTTAATTTTTCAGCCAGCTTCAAAGGGCATTGTTCGCGGGTTTCGTAACGAGACGCTGTGGACACGTCCAATGCTTTCATTCCTCTATTTTAAAGAACCCTTCTTTTACATCGTTAGTTCCGCGTGGTACGTAGGATAATTCGTTCGAGGAAACTCGTTACTGGAAATAAAACGTTTGCGCGATGTTCTCGTACCGCTGTGCAAAATACTGTGTCAGCGCCTAAAAAAGACCTCTGACACGAAAATGCGGAAATTCCTTCGGTGGGCGAAAATAAGTGGAGGGAGAAAAATGTTCAACCCCGTTGGTTGAATTATTTGTTGAATTTTCAATTTCTTATAACATTACCCTATTTTCGGAGCAATACTTTTTGTCATTTTTCGTCATAATCTCCTTCTGATTTACTACACTTTTTCATATATTTATTTAGGAAAGCGAGGAATATTGATAATGTATCAATTAACAAGAAATGCGAGAGCAATGCGTTGTTAGAAACAATCGTGTGTTCGGGTTAAAAGATAAATTGTCTATCGGAGCATTGATATCTGTTTTTCCATTTACGGGGGAGAGCTCTCTCCCCTTTAAGGACTTCGATCGGAGTTCACCGCAGTACCCTTGACCTTCTTGCGAAGATATCCTACCGGGAGTATCGTGGCGAAATTGAAACTGCGATCTGCGCGCAGATAAATCGAGGAGGACTCAATAAGGAATTGTCTCTGCCTGGCTACTGGGTAGTCTGACCAGCTCCTGGACGTCCAACGCAGAATATTAAGTATCTCGGAATCTTAGCCCTAAAGCCATTAAGGATTAAACTAATGAAAGCGTGGCTAAAAAATAGAATGCCCCTGACATCATATTAACAAATTAAAAATCTGCAGAAATCAGAGAACGTGGGTGGCAATAAAATATTTCTATTAAAGCACAACAAAAAAAAACCTCACTTTCCATAAAAAAAAATCATCCACCCCCACGCTAATAAACACACAAATATTTCAACCAAAAATGATCAAAATCGTATTCCCTCCACCCTCACGTTCCAGGACCCACGTCCTAGAACAATGAGAACCGTGACGATCTTCCTCAACTATTCTCACCGCGGGGCGAACGCCACTGATCCAGCGATTACATACATTTTCCCGTTCACCCGCGGAGCTCGGTGAATGAAACTGCGGCTCGTCATCGTGGAACAAAGAGACCGAGGACGGAGCGAAAAGAAGCCGAACAGGGGCAGACAAAAGGAGGGCGAGACACTGGGAACGATTACGATGAAAGAGAGTGCACCAGCGATCTGGCGGATGCCTGGATAAAAAGGGGAGTCGATGGAGGGTGAAACCGAGCGGAAAGAGAGAGGAGCCGGGGCCATTTGGAGCGAGGGGTAACGCCGGCGACAGGACTTTCCCAGGCGGAGGATGAGGGTGTCCTAGATCAGGGTATCTCGCGCGGAAGAAAGGAGCAGACACCGGCAACCTGTTGCTCTCGAATGCTACGGGGGTGATATCTGGTCCCTCCGCGATGGTCTCACGCCGCGCAACACGTAGGCGACTCGCCCCCGGCGGCGCGCAACACTTCCGCAGAAATTCGTACGGAATATTATGCCGCGAACTTGCATCAGATACCGCCGGCAAGATTTATCGCCCTGGCAGAACGCGGCATTTCCATCGCTCCTCTCCTCCTCTTTTCTAACGGACATTAACAGAACGGAGTCGGGACGAAACGACCGCGACCGTTGGCGAGATTCGGCACCGCAACGAAATTCCGAGGATCGCGGTAAACAGCGCTGTAAATATGCTTGATTGCCAACGTGTCGGGATACTTGAAGTAATTGAGGCGCTAGGGAGAACGGTTCAATTATTTATGTTCTTAGATCCCTGGCTGAGCTGCTGGCGTTTAACCCCTCGCGGTGCTTAATTACTTTCGAGGAGTCTTGCAACGGGTGTGAATTGAAGTGAGGAGAATTCGTAGGAAGTAGAAGTGTAATGTTTCCATTTTGATAAAAATATATTTTAGGGCTGTAGGAGGTAACCTCCATTTTGATTCATGGACTTGGTTAATGAATACCGAATTATGAGACTCTTGGTTCTGTGAGTGGAAGGTGGTTCTAGCAGGTTCTACCGAAAAACGGACTAACGCACATTGAAAACACATTAATTTTGTCCTATTTTATACAATTAGTACAGCCTATTGGAATACACCATTGCTGCTAATTCAATTTCGCAAAGAAATATGGGTTGGTCCGTGCTTGCTCCGAATGCCACAATTTATCATTAAAATTTATTAAACTCTTATTCTTGTGTTCAGAGATTCAACTATTCAAGCAACTGAATATATTAGACGTTGCTACATATGTTAGCGCATACAGGGTCTATTTAGACACCCCGTCTTCGTATTTATATTACTTAGAACATACTACTTAGTAGTGTTCGTTCCAGAAAGTCAGACATTCCAATCACAAGAATATTAAAACCTGACGGCAACCTTATCCCAGGATATTTCTAGCAAAAATCACGCAGCTTGCGACCACACTAGCATTTGCATTCTTTCTCCACACACAAGATCGAACCATGCCCCCCAAAACTTGCGCAACGGAACGCCCAGAAACCGAATCCTCGGTATCGTTCAATTCATATCCCACGGTCCGCGTGGCAAATAAATGAAGCTATTTTCGTAGACACCGGCGCGCGTTATTCGGGATGGCCAAAAGAGACGAGCGCAAGCGAGATTCTCGAACGTGATCGGGCTTCCGATCGACTTTAATGAGGATTTCCAAGGTAGCTTGGCCGCGCCGCTCGGAATCTAAAAGAGGGACGCCAATATCTCGCCGAGAAAATCCTCGATCAAGCTCCCCGAGCCCCTTTTCCACCAAAACCCTCGACCCACCACCGTTCGCCCGCTTTCCAGCATTCCGATCCCCTTGGACCCCTCCGCCCGCCCGGCATCGAGCTCCGCGGGGCCCTAGGATCCATAACTCTCTCGCCGAAGGGACAAATCCCTCTAAGGGCATGGTTCCACCACGGCGACGCCATGAATCGACCCTTTCTTCCCGCTCTAGCCCCCGCGATTCTCCGCCAGGAGACGACCCGCCACGTTTCGATCGATCGTCGCCGTCGTCGGCGGCGGAGCGCGACAGAGAGGCCTAGCGCCGAAATAAATCAATAAAATAGCGAGTTGGGTCGAGCCGAGCCGGTGCTCGCGTGTGTGTAGGTGCGCGCACGCGAGCGAGCGTGTGGTGCTTATATTACACTTACACAGCGGTGTCGCGGGCGCGTACGTGCGCGGTTCGCGCGGACATACGGGCAGCGAGAGACGCGGCAGAGAGAGAGGAGAACGGCCAGGCAAACCGGCAGAGAGGAGAGGGACAGGAGAGCCGTGGCGAGGAGACGAGACAAGACGAGACGAGACGAGAGGCGAGCGAGCGAGGTCGAGACACGCGGCAGCTGTCTGGCGCCAGGGTCCCCCTGTTCCCTCAAACAGTCGCGCCGAATGCCACCCACCTTAGCCGACCTATTGTGCCATTCTGAAACCTGCATCCCGGGAGCCTGCTTTCCCTCTTCTTTCACTCTCGCTCGCTCTCCTTCCTGCCCGTCACCAGGAGCGGACGCGACCTGCTCGTCCTGCGGCAGGACCTGCCCGCTCCTCTCCGCCGCTCACTGACAGACATTTCACGTCATTATTCGTTATTAATGCCCTTTGTCTCGCGGCGCGCATCTCGTGCCGGCGCCCCGAAACCTGTAACGACTGCGCCCCCACTCCGCGACGCGCCTTCCACGATTCGGAGGTACCTGGTCGTCACGTGGCGGATCGTTTTAAGGTACGCCTTCCTATACGCCACTGGAAGCAACGTAGAGAAATTCAAAGCCGATTTTCTCGAAAATGAAGCGCGATATCAAAAAAAGTTACTGCTTCTTTTCGACTTATAAGAAGTGAATAAGTCGAGAAAAAGGAATAAAATTTTTTGATACTGCGCTTCGTTTTCGAGAAAATCGACTTCGAATTGGAAAGCGTACCTCCAGAGGCCCTGCGGTTGATTCTCAGCTGTGGCTTAGGTTTTAGGTCTTTGGAGATGATGTTGGAGCTTTTAAGCTCTGGTTATGATTTTAGAGCTGTGGAGATTGTTTCGACGGAGTTCACCTGGTGTGCTTCTGGAATTCGATTTAAGATGGCGTCTTCGATGGGCTGGCTTTCCTTGGTATGCTAGATACGCGGTGTTTTGTTTATGGAATGTTGTTTGAGCGGCTGCCAAGGGCTTCGACGAACGCCTCGCGAGATAGATGATCGTTGTTTGGTCCGAGTGCATATTGAATCGACGCGTTCGGCGTCTTTTTCTTACGCAAGCGCGTGTAATCGTCTCTTAAGAGGAAAACAATACAGGCTGGTTGTGTTGGACGCGGCGAGTCTGTTTTGATTCAGGGGCCTCTAAGCATGGGGGGAAGGCTCCAACATCCGAGGACATTGGGACAATTGCCGTTGCCGAGCATCTTGGCCCTTCGTTTTAAACACTTTTCAGTCATTGGCACCGATTGAACCGAGCTATAGTTTCATGTAGTGCATCGGCGACGCAACGATTCGCACGATTCATAAATTTGTGCGTACGTATCTCCTCCGACGGAGATAAAAATAAAGTATGCAACATCGTCAGATAACCGCAATCAAAAGAGGCGTTAAAAATTATCTCACCGAGCGTCTCGGGTATTGAGCAATTTACGGACGCGTCGAGTCGCTTCCATTCGGTATTATACGCTCCTTTTTTTCTGTGCACGCGCTGCAGCCGGCATTCTTCTGCCCTGTGGATGCGCACAAGTGTTTCTGCTTGACGTAATTAATGATTTCAGTGAGTGATTCTTTTCGTTTTCTTTTCACAGCCCGTTACATCCATCGTTTTCCGCTCTCCTCTTTAATTACAGTGATTTCGACGCTGAAGGAAATCACAATATTCGCCAGTCCTCATTATATTAGTCTCTCGTATAATATTCTATGGGTGTAATAGTTTTATCTGAAGACAGTTGAGTTTGGTACAAATTGAGTTAACATGAGATTAGTTTTCTATACCATCTGCTTGAATTGAGGACCTTGCAGCAAAAGGGATGCAGCTCCATCTTTACCAACTTCGAGTAAATTAAAAAAAACTGTTTATAAAATTATGGATTTGATTTAATATTAAAGAGCAAACACTAATTGAAAAATAAATATTTTCACAAAATAAGTATGTAGTAGTTATTGAGTTGATAAGTTTTTATTTCTTTTCAAAAGTGCACCAAACGATGTAGAATTTTTTTTATATGTGTATTACACATCGTAACTCAAAAACTGTCAAAAAATGGAGTCCTCAATTTTCTATTACAATGCCTCATCAAAATTTAAGCATGTGTCACTCAATATAAGATTATCTTTCAAAAAACGACTCTTTTTAACCATTCGAAAGGTGTCGCGTGCAATAGATTCCACAAGTAGAAACGCGGCCTAAGCACTGACCGTCCCCAGCGCCGCTCAATTTCGCTTATCTAACGAGAACCGGTGCTTTCCACCGTGGCGGAGGCCGAAAGCGTTTCGAGCGTTCCGCGAAGCAACAAGAAAAGCCCAAGGTACCAGGAAAAAAAAACAAGGAGTTAGCGAATGTTGGGCCGCGTCACGCGTGAAAACCTGCGCGCGCGTCAGCCCGCTGGAACGCGCGGGGCTGAGGAAATTTCTTGGGGTCCCGCTTTCGCCCGTATTCGTGCTTCGTATTTAACGTCGCGTCCAGCTTGTCGCGCGCCTCTCTTTACCAGACGGCGGCTTATTTTTGGGACGACGGATAACCCGCGGAATTATGCAGCCGCCACGGGCGTTAAATCTTCGACAGGAATGCCGATCTCCGACCTTGATCCCGTTCGTCCTGCGTAATCGTAAGTCGACATCGAGGCTTGCCGATAGAACGGGACGGAATTTGAAATTGCCGCGCTTTCCACTGCGCTCTGCGCCGCGCGATTCAAACAGAAGGAGAGTATACGTTCAGAATTCTTCATAATTTCAGCTGCTTCTATTCACTATCAAATTACAAAGTCTTCTTGACCAGGTACATGAAACTTTAGCTCCTGACGAACTTTGATAAGTCAGCAATGATCCACGTGACACTTCTCGAATTATCAAGACTAGAGGGATTAGGCTACACTTGAATTGAGAGACTGCGTTTCAGGCAATTCCGAATGGAACGAATGCCATGGAGGAAAACATCACTTTCACTTAGAAGATCATTGCAAATTTAATTTAACATTTTTACCGACCGTGTACCCTGCGTACCACATGGGGCGTCCGCAGTATGGGACCCCTAACTGGGCAACAGAAACATTTTCGTGCAGACGGCCCCCTCCCCTAATTATTTCGAACAGGGCATCCGGGAGAATCCGCTGGGCAAGATGCTGAAGAGAAAGATGACGATCTTTCCTGCGGTATATTTTTGCCTGGTCCCGGCCGGTATAAATTCTTTAAAGGCCTCTCGGAAAGTCCTGGCGGACCTGCAAACCAGTTCAGCCGGGAATCTTTCCGACGGTCTGTTCTCGTGGACACGGAAGTGAAAAACGCGGCGAAAGACGAAGAGAAGAAATCGTTCGTAGCATCGTTCAAGGTCAACCACGTGGATATAGGCGTAGCCATCGACCAATGGCGTAGCCGAAGGATCGATCTACCCACGGAACAACCGTTAAGCCTAATGAACGGCATTTACGCGGTGTACAATTTTTTATTTCCCCTCCAGTCTACGACTATTAGCAGCAGAGACTCCGTCCACTCTCTCTGTTTAAATGTTTCGTCGAGCGGCCCCGTTCGCGTATGCGAAACGGTAAAACGTGACGGCGGGCACGTTTCGTAAAACCGCGGAACGGGTGACTTTGACAAACTTGCCAGCATGCAATTTGCCTTTCTGTGACGCGCGCTTCGTTTGATCGCAAGGGGAAAGTTATATTATTATGTTTCCCTCAGTGGCGGCGGGCAGAAAAATTCGTAGCAGTGACCTAGTACTAGGTTAAGAAGCTTCTGTCTTAATAATTCAGACGAGTATAGTACATTTGTTTAGTTCCTTAAGGTGGGTACCATTACCTATGGAAGGAAGTTTGCGCCACGTAGAGGGCGCCACTGAGAGGCCAGCTTAGATTTCTGGTTGCTTTTAACTTTCTAACTACACAAGTTCTTGGAATTAAGAGGATGTTTTACTAATTGCGAATAATTGAATAATTAAATCCTTCAGAGACTAAATGAAGGGTAAGGGGGAAAAACAGGGAATGTCACGAAACAGCTTTATCGAGAAAATTAAGTGTTTTCTTTCCAGTTCAGAGTGGACACTTGTTTTTAACCAGTATAGTATTAAATTACGGGTTCTTTTGAACTGTATAACCCTTTGTGATTCGACAGTTCTGTAGTCCCAATTGCCACCAAAAAAAATATTCTACAAATCGCATAATCACGAAAAATGAACAATATAAATCAAATATTCCTCTCAACTCCAAGAAGCCTCGTTTACGGAGCCATAAAGCGCCACTGTCGCGGTCGAAGAACGTTCTCCACCTCGAAACGCCCCAATTCGAGGTACCTCCAAACTAATTTCCCTACATCACACGAAACGGACGCGATCAGCGACAGAAACGAATCAGAATTTCAGCGGTCGGCTGTTGACGAGACTGGTCCAACCGCGCGAGGAACGCCGAATCTATTCTTGGGCGAGGATCCTCGAGGCGGGGTATCGATGGGCGCTCCATGGGCGAAACGACCTGGACAACGGGCACCGTGGCTCAAAGGGTTAAGACCAACGAGCTGGAAACGAAGTGGGACATTCGGCTTCCCTTTCTACGCGGCGCGCCGCGTTTTCTCTCGGGCGTAGTACGTCTCAGACAGCGGTGATAGACGCGAGAAAGGGTATGTATAACCTTGAGGACATAGTTACCTTCTCCGTTGGTGGTAAGGGAGCCGGGAAGTGGCAGGGGTGTGCTGTTTTTGCACCGACGTTGATCCCCTTCGCTGGGCGCGCGATCTGAAAATAAACGGCAAACCCCTTTAGAAACTTCCCTCGTGCGCTTCGTTACGTTTTTTTTGCTCCCCCCCTCCCATTTTCGTCCGTTTCCCTTCCCGCTTTGACGGCTTCCGTAGAAAGCGTCGCTAATTTTCTTCGTGAATTTTCAGCGCCGTTATTTTGCTAATCAAACCCCACTTCGAGTGGTGTAAATAGTGGCGTAAGCCCAAAACTTTTCAGAATACGGCTAATGAAATTACTGACGTTCTAAAGTTGCTCTAATTTCTATTTTCAGGTACATAGAATCCACCCAAAATTGTGGGTCAGGCCGCTATTGCGCTGATAGTCTCATATATCAGCCAGTGTTTTATAAAGCATCTTTCAATAGCGAGTGAAAAACACTGCACCGTGGGTCGCCAGTGACCCACGACCCGTACGTACTATTTATCGACCCTGCTATAGCGCGTAGCGGAAAGTTTTAATGCCTGTTACGCTCTCTGAAAGCTGCTATTAGACGAGGGCGCGTTGTTAGTTGCGAAAAAGCGTTTTACGATTTACCGTGACGCGTCCCGAGGTAGTACCAGGTACTCGTTGTGATTAATGGCGCGAGTAGATCGCAAGAATCCGCGATCGCGAATAGGACACTGGAACGATTAACCAGACGATCCCTGCCGCACTCGTGGATGAGGAGGGAAGATGTGAATTTGTGGCTGGGTGAATCATGGAGCTCGTGGAAATTCGACCGTCTGGTTCATCCCGTTGCGGGCCACAAAGGAGGTGACAGAATCGTCCGAAATAATGATTCGCCGCGGGCAGGTCATTTATCCTCGGCATTGCTGGAAACTTCTCGTTTAACGTTCGGAATGACCAACTGATTCCACCTAAAAACGTTATCTTACATCACGAATCGGTCTCTGCACCTGTAAAAGCCTTTTCGCACGAGTCACTCCTCTGGCTCAATTTTGGACAAATTCACACATCTGTTATAGTTTTTTAAGTGACACTATCTCTGTTTTATTCTTTAAAGAAATTTTTATAATCCCCTAATGAATTTTATTCCATTTGCAATATCAATATTTATACCCGTTCAACTCGGCTCCCCCCAAGATTAAATCCTGGCTGAAAATTTCAGGAAGAAAATTGAAGAAATCACAATTTCTAATCCAACACTACTAACACATGTACCAATGGCAGACCTGGATTAAGAATCTTAGAGGTTCTAAGCACTTAAAAGATTTTGAGGCTCCCTTATACAAGGTGATCACTTCAGCGGAATTTCCAATAATTTGACTGAAAAGAGTTCCTAACAAAAGTTAGATTTTAAGATTCAGAAAATTTCTGTGGTGTCCCCTTTCTCCTGATGCCCTAAGCGCGTGCTTATTTTGCATATTGATTAATCCAGCACTGACCAATGGATCCTCTTATCTCTAACCAACCAAATTTATCAACACACTCGACCCATAATTCTGCCTCCTCGCCTGGATTCGTACTCTGGGCCTAGCGAACAAATTCCGTCTGGAAGAGATCGTCGTGCCACTACCCAGACCTAGTTGCGGTGTATAATTCTACATCGATAGAATGAGCCAGACCACGCGACCAGTTTTTGCTCCCAGCTAAAAAGAAAGGAGAGCTCGCTGTCTCGGGGTCGCGGCCATCTTTGGGCCAGCCCGGCCGATTCCTCGCCGCGGGAACCGCCGAAGGACTAATCGTTTTAGGGACAGAGAGCACGGAGGACGGGACTCATTGACTAAAAGAGAGGATGACGTCAGAGGGCAACAAGTCTGGGACGAGAGGGCGGTGGCATTCTTGTCGAATTCCAGCGGCTCGTTCCTACGGGAGAGAAGCATTTCCTGCTGGTAAGCCTTAACCAGCAGGCTAGGAGGCAGTAACAGGAGCAAAAGGAGAAACGTAGCCGCGGGATTCAGCATCCGTCAAGTATTTTTAGGAGGGATTTCGTGGAAATGTCCCCTGGTCCCGATATGCGTCACGACCGACCACGAAGTCGGCTTTATAGTTAATTCCTGCGCGACGAATTCCAAGCGGGCCCCTTTCCTTGTAGTTTTACATAATTTGCTGTCGGGATCTGCTAAGCAGAGGGGACGGTGAACAAAGAGAAGATGACGGGACGGTGGAGTTAACTGCGGATCTAAATATGGAAAACTGGAGCCGAGTGTAAATCAGAATCGTGATCCGCTCATCTACCGATTTCATTATCCGCTTCCACTTGTTTCATTGAACGACTCGAGCATAGGATTCGCGGGGGCGTGGAGCATTTCGGTAAAAGTCCGTTCCAAGGATATCGAATTCATCGGCAACAAGATCAACGAACCAGCGAAATAGGCGGAGGGGTTCCTGTTTGTTCTCCGGTCGCGCAGATCTCTTCTCGAGACGTTCACGTGTTAGAAAACGCGACGACGGGATCGGGGGCAATCAGCGTGCAAATATGTACTCGTCGATAAGGAAATAAATTGACACGCAAACTCGGCAACCCATTACCACCGTTTGGTCGCGCGCTTACCGAGCGCCTTCTACGCGTCCAGATATTTGTATAAACTGTTCGATCGACTTGCAGTTTGGCGCGTGTGTGAGAGGTGGACGAGTTCGGTTGAAGAACGATGCCTGTCGCCCTAAATCATTAACCGCCGTGCGTGCCCGTTGAACGCGATAATGTAATCGCTAAATTCGTAAGAACGTGCAGCGATCGTTGAAGAAACACCGTTGGGAGTAGACGAACACTTGAATTATTAGCCCATCGGCATATTCACGAGCAGAACACAAGCCCACGCCCCGGTGCATTGGAGACGCTTGTACCAGCAATTATGTCATTCAAACCCAATCAAACATCTTCAAACAGGCCGGGGTCGCAGTTTCAATTCACACTGCCGTGGAATACTGAGCACAGAGATTTTAGGGAGTCCTACTTTGCTAAATACAAGGACCCAAACCCTAATCTCTCCTTCAAGACCAAACCAAACGTTTACTCTGAAACAGATGTGCCCAAATTTGCACGCTGCAGCGTCCAAACAGTGAACGTCCCAGCCCCTGCATCAACTCCACTATTAGGTTCTACCACTGCAACTGGTCAGCCGCGTTTAACCCTTTTCTACTGGAACACTACAGGGTGATAGGTCCAGTGACGTAGAATCAGTTACTCGTGAAAGTAAACGTAATTTCACGTGCATTGAAGAGACAAATTCGGTAGCTGGTGGATCGAAAGCAGTAAGGCTCATTCACAAAGCCATTTAGGGTGTCCCCACTTTAGGCTTCCGTGCACCCATCAATGGGATCAATGGGAACTGAATGAGAGGTGAGATACCCGCTTCGTACGACCCTAAGCGTGGCAGCGTGTTTATTTTCCCACGTTTTTTGTTCTGTCTTTTTCAAGCCGATTGTCCCGGCGCCTGAGGCGTGTTTGTTTTAACGCCTGCCTGATTTGACCTGACCGACTTCTCGGATTTCGATGACCACGCGTGCAGAGCGGGTGGAAGAGAAATAGGGAAGTGGGTCCGGTACATCCAGACACTAAGCAAACATGTTTCTAGGGCCCTTAACGAGGAGCTCGAAAAACGCGTGGGAAAATAAACACGCTGCAGGCGGTCCCCACAACGGGGGTGTTCAAACTTGGGATCACCGATTTGGCTGAAATCTTGTATGTAGCTCATCTATGCTGTGTACAATAATTAGTTAAACGCGTAGGGCGCAATACTAATTATTCTATGAGAAACTCGCCCACAAAGGTTTGAAGCTACGGTAAATTCTCGTTATAGGCTCGACGCTCGAGGCTGGCGGTGAGCTTATAACGCATAGTATGGACTATTCCGAGTCTCCTCTCCCTCAATCTCGACCGAAGAATTCCGAGAAATTGCGAGAAAAACGCCCGAGCATACAGCGCATAGTCGACCTGAGCTTATAACGAGAATTTACTGCGGATGACCATCATAAGTTTCTTCTGCCTCGCAGAAAATGGGCCCAGGAACACTGCAGGTGAATGTAGCCCTGAATCGAAAAGGGTTAATAACCCGCACTCTGTTCAAACTCATTACCCCCACATCTCGATTTCGTTCATACGATCCCCCGTCCGTCGCGACGCCCCTACCGCCAGGCAACCCGTCTTGTTTCCCGGTTAATCCGAAAACGTCGCGGGTCGCGGTGCAATCGGGGACGGTGAAGGAGGCAGCGGAATGCGAGAGAGCCACTCCCGCCTATCGGGTCGGCCGCGTAGCGCCTACGGGGAGGCTGAGAGACGAAGGGAGAGAAAGGAGCTCTCGCGAGAGAGACCGAGCGAGGAACGTCGCGAGCGAGAGGGGTAAACCGGCGCGAGGGAGACAGGAGAGAGGAGAACGCGTGCTTTCGAGCTCGTTCCTCTGGTCCCAGCGGTGGAGAGGACGATCCCGAGGAGGGTACGCGTGAGTAGGAGAGCGACGGAGGAGGCCCGAGAGGCACGGGAAGACACTGTCGGCTGAAGAGAGTCAGCTCGAGAATGGAACGGGGAAGACGAACAGAGAGGGAGAGAGGCGGTATGGGTACAGAGGAGAACGAAGAACGAGGGAGGGAGAGAGAAGCGTATCAAGGACGGCGAAACGGGCAGAGAAGTATAAAAGCCAGGCGACAGGCGCCCACCGCGTTCCCTTGTGCATCGAAGCTTCGTATTACTGGCACCGGGCCCCTCCCTTTGGCTGGCGCTAGGCGCCCTGCGCTGTACTTGCCCTTAACCGCGTCTCGGCTCCCAGCGTCTTGCTTCACTCTTCCCTTCTTTCAAGGTTGCGCGACTCCTTTAGGTCGCTGACACGTGACCGAGCCCACGATTTCGGTTTCAGCACCCTCAGTACTCAGCGGGCAAGAAAATTCTTGCGTTCCACTGTTCAACCGATTTTCCTCAAATAGAGATCGCAGAGGACATTGATTTTTCTTATATTCAGCTAATTGTCTGTCTATTCTCACTTCTTCGTGAGTTGTAAATAAACCATACAGCGTTAACGATTCGCTGGCAGTACGCTCCGTTGAATTACAGTGGCTATGCAGCTGTCACTACAAACCGTTACACAGGAAATCGATCTGCAATTGCCATCGATCTCCAGAAGTAGGAAGAATCAGGGACGGAACCCGCGGAGTGGCGGGAAGAGATATTACACGATAAAAGGCTCGGAATTTTGATACCGACTTCGCGTTGCGTTCGCGGAGCAGCGAAATGTCGCCAGTGCGACGTCCCAGCGAGAACAATACCGTGATTCAGGACGGGCTTGGATCGAGAGGCAGGAAGCTTAAAAACGCAGCCGGCGTAACGCAATACGAGCAAGATTTGTCCTCGTGCGTTTGAAAGGGACTCGCTGCGCGGAGCGTTGTGCCATGTCCTTCGTCGGATTCGTTGAAATTTGCGCAACACCGCCGGTGGGACTCTGGTCGCTGACAACGGCACGTGCGGAAATAAATCGTACCGCCGCAGAAATTCTTCGGTCACTTCTCGATTCCCTTTTCGAACCGTAGCTTTCTTAACGATAAACCAAATTCCAAATTTGAAGAATGCTGTGTCTAGGGATTCTAGGGTCTTTGATACCTCCCCTTTCATATAAGAATTATGGATTCAATAAAATTATTCAACCCATTCGCCACGATCGCTACGTACGCGTATGTGGAATAGAATGCCGAGTATCTCTTCGATTTTTTACTTTTTACAAGATGTGACTACTCCAAACGCAGCAATAAAACAATTTAGGTAAATATTATGGATTCTCCGAAACTTTAAATTTTAAATTTTGCGTCGAATAAAGATGAGAGGTCGAATTGCTTTTCCCGTGAAGTGATTTTTGAAACTGAACGCACGGAATGTTTTCATATTTTAACTACGAGGATAGTTTGAAGACTCGAAGACGTTGCTACAAAAGTTCTGTTGCGCCTGTAGGTGATGCTCGACGTTGCAGCGGCTGTACTCTTTTAATTGCCCCCTCGGTTCATAGTCCGCTAGTTGGCGGAATGCTGGTTCGCGTTTCATGAATGAAGAAATTTCTCCTATTTCCCGGGTGAATGCAACAAGTGGCGATGCGCGGCCTTTTATCTCCTCTGCTCCATCGCGGTGGCCCAGTTTCCTTCCCCAAGCATAAATCTACGCGGGCTGCATCTGCTGGCTCGAGACAAACTCCCGTAATGAATTTCTTTCTTCCGAGAACCACTTTTTTCCCCACCTCTTCCAGAGTTTACACGGGTGACGAACGCTCCTAACAATCCGATTTTATCATGCTAATATCGGCATGGCGAGACCTCGCGCGCGCGCGCGCGCGCGCGTCTTCTCGTGGAACGGTTTCACGTTTGTCAGCGATACTTTTATCTTAGGCTGTGCAACAGCTCAATCGAAACACTGGGTAATTCCAGAAAAGAGGGTAATTCCGATTCAATCTAATTGGTCTTACTCCACTTTCCTCCAGTGTTACGCAATTTATTTTTATTTGTAAGCTTTGGAATTTACTGCTTTGGAATAATAATAGTAGATCACAGATTTCAGAGGGAATTTCTTGGGAAAGGAAGCTTTGTATGAAAAATATGTGTTTCTCTACTGAAAAAAATTCTAAAATCTACTTACTATATCGTAGTTTGATTCAGTATCTTTAACGCCTCGTTAAGAATCATATTTGACATTCGATTCAATTAGAAGTTGCAACGAAGACAGGATGAAGATGATCACGCTACATTCAAAGTTATTACGCAAGCCGTCCGTGAAAGATCGAACGCGTCCCTCGGTGAACACGAGACGAATCTATCGATGGCTGAGGGATCCGCCTGAGCTCGTGCTCGCATCGATCCCGAGAACCAGTTTAGGATGAGGCAGAGAAGAGAAAAAGGAAGGAACAGGGAGAGCAGACAGTCGAAACCAGCCACAGAACCGAGCATTGTAGAAGTAACCGTAAAAATAGCAGAATTACAATTTTCTCGACCAGCTTCGGAGAATAGGCTATCAACATTTTTGCGAAATTTTGCTCGCGTACAAAAATTGAAGATTTACAACTAGGATAACTATATAGGGTAACTTCATTTTTATACCGCAGATAATTCCATAATAGTCCCTCGTTTTAAATGATTTAAATTTCATTGCAAAAATTCTATTTTTCATGTAGATATATGCAAATAGTGTGATGTAGCAATTTTTCTTAATACAAGACGCTCTGTAACGCTACAATATTTCAAGCAAAGAATTCTCCAAGTAAATCGAGCTCCATTTACTACGTCCAACGGGCGAATGAAAAGGCAGGCCAGAAATTTTCACGATACACGCGCGATAAGACCGATCGACTTCCATCAAGCGGATCAATGTTTGCTAGCATGTCTCCAGCGACCACGGAAACGGCGATACCCTGAAACCTATAGCCATATGGTTCGTCGCAATCAATAAGATCAGCTTACAACACGTCCGTTGTCGTTCTAAGATGATCAATTCACGCGTGCAAGTAGATCGTGAACATCGACCACCAAAAATGAACAGCTACACCTTCCCCAAGATTAGCATACCTTGCTCGAAAAGAATCAATTAACTCGCAGGACGAAGGAAGTCTGTCTTTCACTGCTGGCAGTGTTTCTCGCGGTTCCCCGACTCTTTAACGAAGAATATCGCGACATCGATTTCTCGGTTCGACGCACCTGCCACGCCGATAAAAGTGGCGTCGGTAGTCTGGGATAATTCCACAACGGAGGGCACGCAACACTGTCGGAACACGTATTCCTCGATTGGGGATTGTTTGCTCCCGAAAATTTCTGCGTTTATCTAATCTAGACCAAACAACAGTTTTATGCCAGCGGCGCGCGATTGCGCTCGCATCTCCGGCTCACCCGCGCAGTAGACGTCCCTCGAACGCGATTATCGTGAATTACTCCTAACCTTGCTTTAGGCTAGGTCGTGAGATTGTGACACGCGTGGAAGGATGCTCCCCGGGGCTCGCACGGTAAGCGGATTCACGAGCAATAAATATTAGTTATCGCGCCGACGACTTGCGCGGATACGTTCCGCGCGTTCGATTAACGACAGGCGTTGGAGCGCGCGCGCGCCCACGAGCCCCCTTTTCGCGATGTAAACGTGTAAGATGAAGGAAACGCTCACCTTCGGGTCTCAGCCTGTCGGCGATGAGGCAATACGGGGGTGGCGGCGACTCTGAAACGAGAAAACAGGAATATGTTAGTAGTGTAGAATTTGGGGGCGAAAGACATCATCGGCGTCCGGAGCGGATTTCGCTTGCTTTCGAAAACTGATCTTTATTAAGTTTATACTAAAGAAAGGGATATTATTAAATTTTTAATTAAATTGGCACTACGAAATGGCATAAAAAAAGCAAGAGAAGTCACTCGCTCCGCGCGTTTCATGATCCCATTCGTCGATGTCATCGCTAGGGTTGTTTTTTCATTAATGCTCCCCCGCCCTCCCCCCGGGAAAAGTCTGCGGACGCCCTTGGAGGATATTGTTTAGCTGAATTTTTATCCCCAATTCACAAATCGAAAGAAATAGAAAAATAACTCTTATTTGTAATCATAGACTACAATGTGAATTAATTTCCCAACCCCATAATTGGAACTGTGTTGCTCGATATCGCCATGTCGCGTAGCCCCATAACTTTATCGCACACGTTATTCAATCGCTTTAAAAGCTTTCCAAGTATCTGATACTTCGGCGAACGGTAAAATCGTTTAAGTGGGCCCTAATTATTCAGATAGTATCTACCGGTAACATTTGCACCGAGTTCACAGAGCATACCGCAGCTACGGAAACGTTCGATGCGCTGTTCGTTTCAAAGTCGACCAGTACTTTCCTAATCGCCACCAACACAGAGACCGTAACGTTCAAGCGAATCGAAGGTATTTATTAACGGCGCCAGCGCGTAGCCGCGATAAATCTATTTTTGTGGGAATCTCGTTACAGGCTCGCGTCCCGATTCCAATTTGATCGAAAACGGACTGGTGACGGCCGCGAAGGGAAACGGGAATCCGACTCAAGGCTCTGTTTTCGATTAAGCCTGGTACTAAACGAGCGGGGGGGGGGGGAGGGGGGCGGGAGGGGGGGGGTGGAAGGGGAGAGTCGGGGCGCACGGTCGAAACGAAACATAGCTGGCAAACGGTGCCCGTTAGGAGAGGCACCGTACTCCAAAAGCGGAGGATTCTATTATTGGCGAGCCCAGCGAAACCGGTATGTCGTTTTCCATCCTTTTACGTATCGCCCTGAAAGCATAGAGGACAAATTGTGCCACGAATATCGCGCACGTCAAGGTGACGCGACGCTGAAAAGAACAGGCATGCCATTCGTCGAGTCTGCCGAGGTTCCCCCAAGGGACAGCGAAATCCATGGGGTGATCGACGAGTAACGAGTTAATTAGTTAATCTCCTACGAAAAGATTCTCGGAGCAATTTCCAATTACTTGTGTATATCTGCTTGTTAAGAAAGACGACGGCACACTAAGCACTACCTAGGACAGATTTAATTAACACTATGTGTTTGTACAAAATGAAGAATGATGGTAGAATTCACAGAAAGTTTTCCGTCGATTGTGTTTAGTAATTAAAATAACGTGGCATACTAAGAAAAAGGCACAAGTGGCTTGGAAGAGACAGATGCACCGTGTACTAAGGCAAATTACGTAAGAACGAGGACAGTCCTCAAAATAGTGCTTTTATATGTATTTACGTATACTCACGAGAAAGTTTTCCTTGTCCGCGTACCCCGAAACTGCGGGTCGACGGGTTTCTAACGTGCCGCGGTAAATAATATTCGGGGCAAAGGGAGGATACGGCGGCTCTCGTACGCGACAGCCGCCCGCGGAGGCGACGTATCAATTAAAATTAAATTTCTGACTCACGCTGCCCGCGTTTGAAATTCCGCACGGTGCGCCGGCGCTCCTCTAGTTTGCCAAAACACGGTGACCTTGCCTGCCATTGCCTCGCCTTGCTCAGTCGCGTGAGGTATGAATGGTAGGCTTCAAGTCCTATGGCAATGGCCGGGCACCGTGCTTCGCGCAGGTTGCAGTGCACACGGCGCAGAAAACGAGCTGTTAGCGATCTTCGATCGCCGCTGCTTTGCGAGCCTTGCGCGACCTCCACCTTTGAACCAACACACTTTGGGATTCACAAGGGACTGGCGTACGTCAGAATCTGACGATGGAACTCAACGATGGCGTAATAAATGGAAATGTTATTAATTCTATTAGTTATTAATATTGTATGAAAACAACGAATTGGATATTTTATAGATTCTTGAAAATAGTTGCAATGTCGATGATTTTGTAACGAGGAGATCGTGGAGAGCACATGTGAATACTTTATGACTGGTCTGTGATTATAATTGTAAGGTATACTGTTTTAATAACATAGTATTATTGTGTCAGAGAAATATGCAGAACAGTATCATATGGAAGGAATCATCATTTCTCTTTCCTGAAATAATATCCCTTCCTCTATTAATTTTGGTGCCGGTATGAAGAATTAGTACAGTGCCAAAGTGTTGAAATTGTAGTCACCTATCCGATATTAATAGAAACAGTGTAGCATATGTGCAATAGATAATTTAAGCCGACATTCTTGCCCAAATGAATATTGTAATTTTCGATCGCGGACAGGTAGGCACTGTGGCACAGTATAAGTAAAGGTGACGTCCCTCATCCGTGGTTCGTGGAAAATTATTTTTGGAGTCATATAAAGGGGAAGATCGTAAATTCTGAAGTTAAAGTTCCCAGCGATATCCTTGAGGAGTGAGCCGAATAAAGAAGGAAATGTGTCAATTGTATTCGCGAGACGATAAGAAACGCGATCTTAATGGGAGAGAAAAAAAAATTGACGGGGAATAAAAGAAACTTATTATAAAGCACGAAATGAACTGGCGGCGATAAGGAGCGTAGTACAAGTGCGACAAATTTGCGTAACGACACACCGTCGTCGTCTGCTCGATGATAATCGATTTGTCGGTGTGAATTATTAACAGCGCCGCGCAACATTCGAACACTGTCGAACGCAAAAACAGATAAAGGCAACACGTCTGTGTCGCGTTGCGAAAACAAGGCGCCACCGCGAATACGATTCACCTTCGATAAATGTCGACGAACGCTACAGCCGCGTTTCAACGGCCATAAAATGCCCGACGATAATGTTTACGATAGAAAATCGTATTCGGTTCCCGCGAAACACGTCCATAAAATGCCGCGAAAGTGCAAAAACTCGCGCGCAGCAAGCGCCGATCCACGTGGCATTAATAAATAATTTAATCCCCTCGGCAAACCAGTCTCGTCGTTTCGACTTCTTACACTTTTTCAAGGGCCTCGCCTATTCAGCTATTCTACTGTATTCCATATCAACGTATATCATTCCTCCACTACTTTCGTTTCTCGTTCTTCTACGTAACAGCATTATTTCTCCTTCTACCATGCTATAAGTTCTAAATTTTGAAATAAATTGTACAAAACCTCCATTAAATGAAAATAATTTAAATCCCAAGAAAATAATTTTGCACAAAAATGGTTAACTATTAACGATCAATATCCTAGAACATATTAGTACTAACCGATTCCTAAATTCCAAATCCACTTACAACTAAACACCCCTCACCGAACTCCTAGCCTCCCACTAGCAACTCTAAAACACCCTCAACGATATCGTTCAATCTCCCAGACATTTCTATTCTCATCGTCTCCTCCCTAAACTGCACCACTATCTCCCAACAATAATCGATCCCATCCCCAGCGATCCCACATTTCCCTCCGAGCGAGAAAGCTCGTGGAAACTATTATCTTGATTTCAGGGAAGGCAGCAAACAATAGAACCTCGCTCGAGCGTACCGTCGAGTTCCTGAAAACTACCTGTGGATGCTGGCCCGTGGGGGCCGGCATCCTCCGCCATTTCTGAGAAGCATGCCCCGTTCCGGGGCCCTAGGGCGCCGCGGGAAGCTCGTGTGGCGAGGCCCAAAGTGCAAGCGAGAGCTGATTCCGGCGCGCGTGATCGTGAACGCGGCACTAGCCGGCACAGTCGGACAGTCAGCCGTGGTGAAGTCGGTGTGCCGTGTGTTCGCGGTGTTCGGTTCGGCTCGGTTCGGTCAGCTCGTCGGCTAATGCCGACTGGCCTCGACAATTAGCTGGCGCCAGCAATGACACGCAGCGGCGCCGGGCCGTTCTCCCCTCTCCCCGTCCGACTGCCGCTCTCCACCCTCCGCCGCGGCAGGCATCCACTCTCCCGCCAGCGACGCTCGGCTGTCCCCTCTCTCCCGCGCCAATGCGCTCCGGCGTCTTCCCCTCCGGTGCCCCGCTGGCCATCCCTAACCGCACATGTTTCGAGGCGCCCCGTCCGCAGACCACTTCCCCTCTTCTCCCCCCGCCCTTCTGCCCGTCGCTGACGTTCCGCTTGATCTTTCTTTTCCGCCCCTGTACCCCTCGCGACTGCCTCTTTCTTCACTCTTCTCTACTTCCCCCCCCCCTATGCTCGCCCACCTCTTTTCTTCCCTTGCTCCCTTTCCTTCTCCTTGGCAGGCCGCGACTCGCCCAATATACGCTTTATTTTTAGATTCATTTCCTTCTGGCCATAACTTTGATTGTGCGGCTTATTGGTAAATGCCGGTCTCGCCGGCGTCCCCCCCCTTCCCCGACGTCCGCTGTCTGCCCCGTCGGCTCTTTCGCCGTGCTTCATTCCCTCCCCCCGCTCCCGCACTCCACGACGCTCCTACTCCGGTGCCCCTTTCTCCCGGTCCACCCGTCGCTCCCTGTTCACTCTCTTTCCTTGACGCGTCGTCTATTCAGTCGTTCCACGGACGACATTCTTCTCGCGTTATTTCTCATTCTCTTTCCCCAAATGCGTCGTCGGCCGCCTCCCCCTCGTCCTTCCTCCTGATCGTGCTGCTCTGCGCGCGTACGTGTGCGCGCTGGCGCGGCGCGGAACGGCGGCGACCGGCCGCGTGCTATTATTAGACGTGGAAACCTCAGCGTGGAATCCGAAGGATCTCGTTATTTTCCTATATGGGAGATTTTCGTTTCACCGAATTCCCCGCGCGATTCTGGCACCGCGGGTAGGCTACCACGAGCCTCCTGGAGGTATTTCCATGACTGCACAGGTTTACTACGGTGCTTCCCCTTTTTCTCCGTTACTCTAGACTCTACTCTAGAGCTGTTAAACCTCTGACCCAACCTATCACCTTCGCTTCTGCTCGAAAACCCTATTGTAGATGTATGAAATGCAACGAGGCAATTGGGACACAGTCGATTGGTGTAGAATGATACCCTTCGGGTGTACAAGTTCCTAATTGCATTTTTACCCACTCATTACAGAATTGCACAGGCTAGAAATATCTGGCCGCCTCGGTTAGTCCAGGTGCTTGATACTTAGTGTTCAAATTATGCAGAATTGAACTCTGAGCTTTTGGCTTTTGGCACTCTAGTGTACTATTGTCTTCACTCTTTTTTCTATATCTTCCCAGCAAAGTTTCTTTGGCACAGGCCGGTGTTTACGCGCGAGATTTCGGACGATCGAGATTATCAGATAGATGACATACGACGCGACGAGGTATGACGAATCGGCGTCGCGAGATTGGGCATCACGTTTGGTTCCTTGTATTAATATTGACTAATGGTCCGTCGACATATCGATCCCACGACTATTCACGTAGGCATTCTACGCTCGGAAGGCGGACCCATGAAAAAAAAAAAAAGGAAACGATTAGAGCGATGCTTTTCTCCGGTCTTTCGTCCAATCTCGTGAACTCGATTTATCGCCACTGCTGCGTCAACGTCTTTCCTATTGCTTCACGCCTAAATGTCACCACAATCTTTTAAAAACACCCGTGTTTTTTTCTCTCATGCTCGACGCGCGCTGCCGCGTATACATCAGTCTACGTCGATTTAATTCAGATAAGCGACAAATAGATTTCTTGTTCAATGGACACGTGCTCGCTTACGTCGTACTAGTGAACTTTGTGGCTTTTTCTTGTTGCCCCTCGCTTGCATTCACACGCCAAAACAATTATACACTAAATGGTATTTTAATCTTCAGGTATATTAATAGAAATTTGTAAAGATATAGTATTATATAATAGTGTAACGTAGTTGAAGTCGCATACTTGTGTTCACACTTTTTGTAGAGAGATGAATGGAATTACTTGCATGAGAATTCAAATTTCTTGTACGATACTGTACTGGAATCGACCTGAACTTCTCTTACACAGAACTACTCCAAAACCGAGAATTTCATTTACTATCGCAATTAGTCTATCTTCCCCACTATCCAAGCCAGAATTAGCCAAGTTTCTAACCACGTTGCAAGAGTGATTTCTCCCCGCCGTAGTTTCCCCAAGTTATGAACCCAACAGGACCTGAACTCCACTCAAGTTGGACAGCATTAGGTTAAATGGTCGCCAGGGTTACGTAAAGACGCGTTTTACTGGCGCCTCTCGTTCGCTCACTCTCCCAGTTCTCTCCTTCCGTCGATAGGACGCGACAGTTTTTTGTGGTTGAATTCACGTCGCCAAGTGAACAGACTGAGACAGTACTAGGGCAGACTGGGTCGTTGGCCACGAGGCTCGGTGTAATTAATATGTTTTATGGCTGTTTGCGATTTCGGTTAATGTCAGGAAACGTACGGACCAAATGGCATTTTATAGTCCCTATCAGTGGCGCGCCCGGAGGGGGGGGGGGCAAGGGGCTCTTCCACCCCCAAAGAAGAGGTTATTTTATTCTTTGCATAAAATTAAATTGCATTGAATGCAATAAATAAATTTTTCTTAAAAATATTTTACTTTACGAAAATATAAGTAGAAACCTGTGTTGCGCGAATGTAACAGGTTTTATACACCCCAGAGCAGTTACACCTATCAATTTGTCAAAACATGTGGGAGAATACTGCACAGAAAACATGTTTGTATTATCAAGTAAGGTAAAGTAAGAATGTGTCTGCGTCCCTAGCGCCAACGTCGATCGATCACGAACGAACCCTTCCCTGGCCAAGAAAACTCACAAATGTTGAAGGGAAAGAGGGTTAAATAGATGTGGTGGGCCAAGACAGTCTCCGAATTGGAGGATAATTATACCTGCTACGAGTTTACCGTCGAACACCATTCAAAGCTATAAAAGGTGTCGCCTTGATGGGATAACAGGTGCAGCCTACCTGTCCAACAACCACTCAATTCCAATGGGGAAAAGTTCGACCAGTGTACTCCAATTCTAACAGGACATCTCAATCCCTCGATAATATAACTTAAGTGGCAGAGCCTTTCCCAACATCTGCACCACTACTCCCTCGCATTCAAGTCGCTGTTAATTATAAGATGGAGGCTGTCCAAAATAAATACTAAACCTCCTTAAACCTCGACCGGCGTCGGCTTGTTTTCACGCCTAGGGAATATTTTTTCGACAGCATCGAGAGTATTATTCGAGAGTCCGCTAATGTTTACCCCGGAAACAAATGAAGCTCGGAGTTCGCTGTATACACTTCGGAGCGACCGTTCAGAAAGACTTGGCCGACTTAATGGGGCATTTCTCACAAGCTTACGCCACCCAAAGTGTTAAACGCATGTACACCTTCCATACCCGGCCCCCTCTACCTAAATTCCCCCAGCTGCAAACTGCCCCGACAGAGTCCACCACGGCCCAACACCAGAAGCACGAAATCCCCCGGCTCATTTCCAATTCCCACGGCGCGGCGAAACGTCCGCTTCCATCAAAATTTATTACCGCGACGCAGCTCGCTGCAACTGCCACCGCGGCTAATCACGAACGTTTACACGTATCGATAGGGCATTCGCTATTCCGCTCTTGTTCCATTTGTCGCAGAGGCGGGGGACCCGCTTAGAACGAGCGCACCGCATCGGGAACGCAATCCGCCCCGGGTTTATTCAGTCCACGAACGCACGCGTGTACAGGCCATTTACCTAGCTGCCCAACCAGCTGGACACCGGGCTTCTAATCCTCCTGGCTATCGGTGATAAATTACGGTTTTACAGTGACCCGAGGCCTCGGGGCTCGTTAGCCGGCGGTGCGTGCAGGTGACGATTAGCATTTGGTTTGCGGGCTGGCTGCCGTTACAATGCCAGAGCCTTTCACGTCGCTGAATTATTCCCTCGTCTCCGAATCGACGCCGGTGGTTCGACACCTCGACGAGCGAACGACCTGTGATTTAACCAGGAAGGAGGTGGGGGGTTGGGGGAGGGGCGGGAGGCCTCCACCCCGTCTCCACGTGTTTGCACGATTCCGCGTGAACCCTGGTACACTTCGATCCCGGCCAGTCTCCCTGCCAGCTGACGATTTACGATACACGTAACGGGCCAACCAGGGACAATAAACGCCGTCATTGTTTCGCGCACCTCCGCGGCAATGCTGTATTTATGATGCATCCGAGGCAATTTACACGCCGCTGACATCTACGGATCTGCTATTCCGGGAATTTACGACGGCGACACCTGAATGCCCGAGCCGCCTTAATGGGCCCCCGATGCGGCTGCCTCCAGGTATATACAGGTGTTTCGAGGTTTTACAGGGGGCACTCGCGTGTCCATTGACTGTTACGTCAAAGCCGCGTGGCTGTGCACGCACCCTGCGCTAATTTTCTTAATGAAAGCGAATTCCATCTCGCGCTCCGCCGTGAAATTCGTCGCGTTATCGTGGATCGACTGATGGTTAAATGAAATGTCACGCTTTTGCGTGGAACTCGCTCGGAAAGTGTTTAAGGCTCTCGGCTGAACGCGCCACGCTCGCGAGTCACGGGGAAAAGGTGCGCACGCGTCTGTATCTGGTATTCGGGTTTCTTTCTTTTTTTTTTTTTTTTTTTTTGAAGATGTTTGCGGATCGCGCCTTATCTGCGCGTGGTATTTGCGCTGCCAAATAGTGTGCTGTTAGAGATAAGAGTGAAATCGGAAGTGAAGGAACAAAAGATACGACCGAGCGAGGGGAGCTATCGACTTGGGAGGTCTACCATCGATCGGCTCCAAGTGGAGAATAATATTCTCTCAAACAATCCCTTCAATTGTAACTGAATGTTATTGTTTGTAAATACCGCTGACTTGAAATATTTATCTTAAATCTGCAAATAGTGTTCGTTTTCTATACATTGCACAATGTAATTCCCCCAATTCTCCTGTTCCTCGAAATAATCAGATCGCTAATTAATCAATCCCGTATTTCTCTTAATATATATGAACTAAAATCGTTTCGTTGGCTATTGACAGTTACCGTCGCCTTTGATGTTTAAAGTTTTCTCTACATTTTCCGAGGGCTAATCCCTTCCGATCGACAAGCTTAACGCGTTTTTCCTTCAAATGTTTGCCATAACTAATCACCCAGCTTTTCAAACTTCCAAACTACATTCCCATAGTTTGTACACACCTACTTTGTTAAAAAGCAAATAGAATATCAATTGCATCAGTGAACTACGAAATAGTGATCCTTCAGTGTGTGAACAGAAAGCGTGGAAGGATCACGCGGCAGTGAGCCGTGTGAAAGATCAGAAAGGGTAGAATAAAGAGGACTCACCGGGTTTGCAGAGCCGGCTCCAGTGGTAAGGGTTGCAGCATATGTATACGGGGTCTTTAGCGGAATGACAGACAGGAAGTCTCTTGAGCTCGGACGAGTGGGCGAGATCCGGCCATCGCCAGATCTGGCAGCAGAGCAGGTGAGGATCGATGGGCGCGTTGTCCAGGGTGCCGCGTATAGGCGCCCTGCACCGTTCAGGCCTCATCGGGGACGTGCACGAGTCCTCTGATCCGGAGTTCTGATCGTCGTCGTTCTCCAGGGACGAGGAGCGATGGTGTCTACTGCGATGATGCCGATGATGGTAATGGTGGTGATGCGAGTGATGATAGTGGTGGTGATGGTGGTGGTAATTGTAGCGATGGGGACGATAGTATTGCTGCTGTTGCTCGGTGTCGTAGCTGTCCTCGGGATGCTGGCGCGGCACGAGGACGCACGAGCTGAGATCGGCACCGCAGCTCTCCACGGCGGTGAGCAACATCTCTAGCTGATTCTCCTTGAGCGACTTGAGGAGCTCCTTGCACCTCAACAGACGAACGGGATCCTCGTCATCGTCCTGGCTCTGATCACCTCCGCAGCAACCTTGGTGTAGCCTGCTCGCCGATATACGGCTACCTCCTCCGCCTCCTCCCCCTCCTCCGCCTACTGCACCTCCTGACGACGCTCCACGCGCTCCTCTGGTTGTTTGGCCCGTCGTTGCCGTCACGTTGCTCGTGTCGTTGTCGGTGCCGCTCGTGTTGTTTGCGCGATGAATACGTGACGAATCCTCTTGAGCTTCACACTCGGTTTCATGCTCTCCACGGACCTTGGCCTTTAGGAGACGTCTAGTGAGCGCCGTCCGTTTGCTCCAGAACATGAACATGAAACAGGATTTGCGGTACGCGCATTTGGGGGCCAGTACTTTTCAACGTAGCCGCGCGGAAAATGTGGAAATGTTTGGGGATCGGTGCCCGGCGCGGCACCCCCTACACCACACCGCAAACCGGTGGACGAACTCTCCTCCACCTTCTCCACCTTCTCCACCACCTCCTCCTCCCTCCTCCGCTCGCCACCTCTTGGCCCCCTTCCTTCACCACCTCTGGCAGCGTCTCCTTTTTCACCCTGCTTCGCCACCCGGTCTACCTCCGGCTCCTCCCTCTGTTCGTCTTTCGCCAACGCGACGACTACCACGGCCGAAGAAACGGAACACGAGAAGTATATACACCGTCGGTTATACACTGTCAGGAAAGAAACAAACACTGCTCTCCCGCGCCGACACACATACGACCGAACGAATCACAGACGAATGACGGTCCCCAGCGGCTTCTGACGGGGGCCGGCAGCACACGCGCGTATATTTATTTATGCTCTCCGCGTATCTCGTGCACTTTGGAGCACGGTCCCGAAATAGTGTGACAGTACACCCCGTGGCAGAACGCCGGCTCCGTTTCTCGCTAGAGCCGCCCGCAGCCGTTAAACGCGCCACGCTACCGTCCCGTTTTCGTCAGCTCGGCGACTCCTTCCCTTTCTTTCGCGGCGGCGAGAATATTCTCAAACCGCGCCGCGCTCCCTGCCAGCCAGGATCAGCGTTGGACTCGACGCTTGGTGTCTACACACCCCCCCGTGGGCCCCTTTTCGCGATCGCTTTTTCGAGCAGCTCGACTGAGGTTCGGTCGAGTATCGTCCGCTGACCTTGAACTCACTCTCTCTCTCTCTCTCTTTCATTTACCAATGCGCCGCTATATACACAAACGGTGGTCGCCGGCTGATTGCTCGAAGCGCGTGCTCGCACGAATTTTCACGCGTGAACAGCTACGCTCCAATTGGAAGGGGTTTTCAATCGGAGTACCTTTTAGAGAAGACTCCTCGCTGAATGTCGCGGCTGGATCCAATAGAAGGCTACCAGGTGGCACGGCGGAAACACGCGTATCAGTTCGCCAGCGTGCTGGCCGTCGGTGGGCGAAAGCTGCTCGACGATGAAACAGCGTGTAGAGCGATCAGGGGGGCAAGGCACGAAAGGTACTGGATGGCTTCGGGCAGTGCAACGGTCGCAGGGGAGGTTATGGACGCGGGCACTATTAGTATATCACGATACACTTTTTATCCGGTGGGATGTAGCAGCGGCGAAGCAGCAGCACGAATCGGTGGCGCGCACGCACCACGGACACCGGTTCTTGACTTTCCTCGACGGCTGTGTGTATATCGAGAGCGATGCGGTGCCTTAACCCCGCGACCCGGCGGCACACGAGCACAGACACACGCGCGCGCCCGCGACTACAGGAACGCGAAACATCGGCCGCTGATCGCCCGTAATGAAAAATGATTGTTCTCTTGCGCGTAAACCGCACGGCCGGCCTTTACTCGGCGGCACTGAGGACCACGGTGTACCAGGCCGGTTGATCAATGTCCCTCTGATCGCGGACCTCTGTGCCCTGTAGAGTACGGTAGTGCCGTTTTCGTTCTTGGTACTGTTTTGCCCGTGCCGTGGCCAATGCCGGCGCCCCGGCACCGCATAACAACAACAACAACAGGAACGACGGCGACACTTGAACCTCAAATCCGAGATTGTCGCGCCGATCACTCCCCGTCATCCGTGTACGCGTATCACCGAGTGACATTTTCCGCTCGCATCGTCCGTCACTCTTTCCCTCCTCCTATCACTCTCTATCTCTATCGTTCCTCTATTCCTTCACGCCCTCGCTGTTCTTGCTCCTCACTGTTCACCGTAACACACTTGTCGCTCGTCACCCATCGCCGTCGCCGGCCTGCGGGCTTATTCGCGCGAGGCGACCGCGAGGACGCGCACTGTCACATTCTCGAAATCGCTGCCCGGAGAGCGAGCGAGAGAACCCGCGAGGATACACTGAACGGCCGATGGACGGAGTCGCGGAAGGGGGGGGGGGGGTAGGGAGGTTGGGGTACAACGAAAGGGGCAAACGGACGTGGAGTGAGACGGGTGAGGGCCGAATGCGCGGAGACGAGAGAATGAAAAGAAAAAGAGAAGAGAAGAGAGAGCAGGCAGGGCTACCAGAGCGAACGCCGCTCCGATCGGATATATAGCTCGCGGAGGGCGAGAGAGGTCGTACGAGAGTAGCGCTTCGGTAGCAAGTTTCAAACTCCGATACGTACTTGGAGGGAGGAGAGAGAGAGAGAGAGGGAGGGTGGGGAGGGGAGGGGGGGAGAGCGGCCGATAATGAAAAAGTTAAGTGGCGCGGCCAGAGGATCGGGGCTCCATTCAGTTTTCGCCGCGACGATACACTCCGATTCTGGGACTTCGGCGGGCTTCTCTTTGCCGATGGTCTCCGCTCGCGTTGGTCTTTACGCGCGCACAGAGAGAAACAGACAGGCGGTATTACTTGACGTCGTCACCGGAGCGAATTGTTGCGAGGAACAGAGATCGCGACCACGGCCGTAACACGACTCGACTCGGCTCCGCTCGACGACGCGACTGGTACGCACGAGGTCTCCGTCATGAGCGCACACACCGATTCCCACCGCCTCTTCCTCCACCACCGCGTCGCCGCCGTCGCTCGTCCCGTCCCGTCCGTCTCGTCTCGGCGCGCCGATACACTGACCGCAGCATACTAAACACACAAGGGAGATTGTTAAACATGGCCGCCGCAGCCGCAGCCGCCACGCCGAGGTTCGCGACGTACGCCGCGAGAGGCGCCACCGGCACCTGCCGCTCGCCAGCACGCCCTAGGCGCTTTTGAAATATTATTTCAAGCCACGCGTTATTTTATTCCATTGCTATCCCGCTCCTGACACGCAACTATGCCGGCACATTTCGAGATTCGAGTTTCTAAGTAGTAATCGAGTATTGCAATTGATCAATGATTGCATATAAATATTATTTCAATCACACAGCGCCACTGTTCCGATGGTACAGCTCAAGTATTGCAAAGTGTGCAGTAGTAACTATTATTCTGGACATGTACAGAGGCATTTATCGATCGATATAGATTGTAGTTGTAGTTGTATTTCAAAGGAAATTAGAACTACTAAAATTGATTATGAACAAACGAGGAGAATTCATTTATATTTGCTCTAGTATGTAAGTTAGTCTACTAGACAAAAGGAGCCCCCCTTTTCATATTCCAAACATACAACCTAAACTACGAAACCAAACAATCCGAAGCTGCTCTGAAGGGTTAATGAATGCTCGCGGAACCGAACCAAAACATTAAATTCTAAGGCGTTACAGCCAGACGAGATCGGCGATCTCCAAATAATCAGATAGTTGGTTTCCTGTTGATAATAGAGTGCACGAGCGATCAAAGGTCTTCCACAAAGCTTCGAAGCCGCGGATCGATCGCGATCGTGGATCTATCCGCGTTTGCCACCCGTGCAACTGGAACACGTTGCGCGGCAGGATAAGCGCGGCGGAGAGGGGAGGGCGGCGATGACAGGGGGTTAGGGGAAAGAAGCGTACGAGGGGAGGTTAGTCCAAGCCAGAAAGGAGGGGGGAAGAGAGAGAGGGGGGGGGGGCAGAGCGCAAGGTGGACTCGTCTGAAGACGGGGGCGTCAGCCGGTCGGTCGCGGTTACTCGAGCGGCCGAGCAGACTGACGCCAGCGCCTTTGCGTAGCGCCAGCGCCAGCCACCAACTATTCCAACCCGGAGGGTCAACATTCCAAGACGAATTTCAGTCGCGATATCTCTTGAGGAAAGGAAATGCCCGAGCGCCGTGCCGCCGTCGCCGCATGACAATGGAATGCTAGAAAATAACGCGAGGGAAGGAGAAAGACATTGTCTGTCGTTTTACGGATTACGCTCCTGCGTCTCAAGCGACAGCGTCGCGCTTCTGGTACTTACACGATTTCAGGCTGAATCCTCGGGAGAGTCAGCTTCGGTGGTCATCGGTGGTTCTGCAACAAAATTCGTCCCCTTCAGACCTCGTTATATATTACATTATCCTCGGTTTACTCACGGACGGAGATCGACACACGTTCGAGCGGAACCACACCTTCGACGGACAGGTATAAATAGCGAAGGGAGATACACGAAAAACTACGAGGAATCCGGAATGACATGCCGCGGTATAAATTCCCAGTTCGATTTATCATCCGCGAGCCCCGAGAACTCGCAACCCCTATTCCCTTCGCGAATTTTCGGCGCCTTTGGGAACCCAAAGTGAAACTTTCCGCCGGGAAGATAACAAAAAAAAAAAATAAGGAGAAGCGCAGATTATCCACGACATAGAAATATTTCGCCGGTTCGGGATTATCTGGCCATTTGTCACCCGCCTACGGGAAGATAAGGAAATTTGAATCGATATCACGCGCTCTGCAAGCTAAGGGGGACGCCGTTAATTCATTTCCACGGTGCCCATATTGGAAACGACTACGGCGGATAAATCAGCGTCTTGACGCGTTAAAGCTCGCTGTTTTTTCGCCGTCGCCCGGTGTTCTGTTTTCTTCAGCGACGTCTAGACGCGTTATTTCACCGTTGGAACCCGATCCGAAATGATATAGAATTTAGGAAGTTATTTAGTTATGTATGTCTGGCGTCCTGAGCTGGCTAGTAATCAGGCGCCTGGCCTCCGCAAACTGTCCGTCGCTCCTTCCCCCCCCCCCCCCTCGCCCTTCCTCAGCCGCCCCCTCTCCCATCCTGCGCTCGCTGTCTGTTTCCCTCTTTCTCTCCTTCCGTCTTGCTCTGATTTCGTCTCCTTCCATCGTTCGTCCATTCGGTAAAGCCCGGTGAATTCTCCAGGGCCGTCCGCGTTCTCGGTGCCTCGGCTTCTCGGCCCAATTAAGTGTTCGTCAAGGTGCCCTTCGCTCTTCTTTTACGTTACAGACAAAGATGCTTCTAGCTTGGTACCATGACGCCACGTAACGGCGGACAACAGTGGTCTTGTCTGCAGGAAGAGCGAGGAGTTCCGTTCGACAAGATCTTCAGTAGCATCTCGATCTTACTTTTATTTCAGATTAAAAATTTCTTTCGCGCAGATCACGTTACCGGCATTAATTCTACTGTGCGCAATATTCGTTTTAATTTCTATTTATAATACCAAGTGTCTTACACTCGTCTCGCTCCGGCATTGCAAAAATAAATGAAATTTTTTTCGCAGTTTAAATCGTCGATCAGATCCTCTTCGAAAACCCTTATCCTCGGTCCCTGAAATTACGCAAACCTCTTCTATCCCGCCGATCTCCATTATTTGCTCGCAGAATACCCTCTGCCCATCTATTACGGATGCATCATCGTTAACTCGCCCCGCATGCCGCAAGTCCTCGCAGAAAGTGGAATTTCGCGGGCCAATTTCGCGAAATCTATTCGCAGCCCATTAAGATACCGCACCAGGTAGTTTACGCGTATTATACCGTCGTATGAAGACATCGCAAAAGAAAAGGTAAAGAGGGATGAAGAGCTCCGCGCGATTCTTGCTCGATCCGTCAGCGACGACGCTTTACGATATTATTAACATTCCTGAACAAACAAAAATGCGCGGGCGGGGGATAGCCGTCCCATCGGCTGGTCTGTGATTATACGTTCGTCTTCGGCGGGGTTCGGGCCCGAAATTATAAGCCGCGGTGAACGCCCATTTCGTAACGGCCTGCGTAGGGGAGCGGAACAGGTCGCGCGGCTGTGCGCCGTACTTTTGCTTCGTTCTATTTCCAAACACGAAAATTATTCGCGTTCCCTTGCGCTACTACGCGGTGCATGGCGCCGTTCTTGACATATCGCGCCGATGGCACTGGTGGCCCGTCGGAACCGACCGTAGAAATGCGCGGCGAGCGATCGCTAGAACAGGCGGCCGCTGACGGCCTAACATAAACACCGGCGCCCAGTTGGAACAATGCAGAAAGGAACGCGCCGCGAACGAGGGAGCAGAATGCATATCGGTTGACATCTCTTGAGAGATCGAGATATTCGCCAGACCGCGGCCCAAAGACGCCCTTAGTGAATATATTTGGCCCTATCGATGCATCACGAGGGGAACAGAAATATTCGGCTTCCCGACGCTTCCGCTTTACCGTCGTTGCGGAGCGGCATCGATCCGAGAACTAGGTTTAGGGAAATTTTAAAAAAGACCTTATACTCAAAAGTGCACCTAATAAGTACTTACTTAATTGGTTATAGAAAAATTCACTGGGTAACCGAATCCAATAGTAGAAAACAGGAGAAAGTACGAAAATATACCAAATAGTTATGTATAACTTTGCTTGAGGAGTTAGACCACTTTGGCCAGGTAAATAAATATCGCATCTTTGGGAATTTATTCCTAAGTGACAAAAACACTTTTATCGATAAAAAATGTTCAATGCAGATAGAGACATCTTTGAATAATATATACAATGTTTTTTATTCAAATATCAAAACATTCCGAGAACTTTCAATGCGTTTTTCTCGAATTTAATTTAATTTCAGTAAAACTCTATGGATTTTTACGCAATTTCGCACAGATGTTCTAAAATGTATTCTCTATTGTCCGGCCGTGAATTTTTTCGATATTTTAATTTTTACGTGACTTAGGTATGCGTAAATAAAGTCCATTTTCTTAAACACGAAAATGAACTTTTTGCTTCAAAGTGTAGCTATTTTGTTATTTTTCAACCAATCGAAAAAATTGACGGTCGGACGATAGAGAATATATTTAACAACATGTGTGCAAAACTGTACAAAAATCCATGAAGTTTAACTCAAATTACAGCGCATACCGTTTCGGAAAACGTAGTTTCAACAAAAAAGGCATTTAAAGCTCCGGGAATATTTTGATATATGAAAAAAAAATTGTATATATTATTCAAAGATGTCTCTGTCTTCGTTGAAAAATTTTTATCGATAAAAGTGTTTTTGTCACTTAGAGATAAATTCCCGAAGATGCGATATTTCTTTACCAAGGTGGTCTAACCCCTTCAGAAGATGTTACAATACTCCTCGCCCGGGCATCGACGTGTCAGTCTCCCGAAGTGTTGGAAAATAAGGGGACGAGAATGATCGACGCGTTGAAGTCTCCGTGACGTGCGCGCGCAGGCCGGAACACGCGTATACGCCTCCGGTTGAACTTTTTCGCGCGTGCAAAGAGGCGAGCGATGGGTCGCCGATACTTTTCTTTGGACGCGGCGCTCCGAAGTCCGACGGCGCCGCTGTCAACGCTCCAAATTCCGACCGCGTCGACGAGAGCGATCGCCGTCGTTCTTCGAAGCGGCTACTCACGATTCCGCTATAATTCATCTTCCGCGAAGCGCGGAGACGTTTCGGGCTATTCTCGGTGCCGGCGGAAGGTTGTCTCCCGCTCGGCCCCCGATGAACCGGGACGGATGCTTTGAGGCTCGTGTCAAAATGACCGATCATCAAAATTTCCACGCACCCCTCCCCTCGGCCGCCGAACTTCGAAATCGTATTCCGGTGGACCCGTGCCCGCCGGGCTATTTACCACTCCTCGGTTACGTGGACTGCGCCAGTCAGTTTCGCGTAATGAGACGAGCCGAGCTGGCGTATATTATCGATGGGAACACGGTTATTCCATTAGCACGATATTAGCGGGGGCATTAGAGGGCGAGGAGGCATCGCGAATTCGCGCAGCCGATATTTCGATCGACTTTCTCGAGACCCGGTCTAGCCACCTGTCGCTCGGCCACCGTTTCCGCGCATTCGGTGGACGCCGGAGGGCATTAAACGGCATCCGTTTGCAAATGGAAAAACCCGGTTTGCACCGTGTTGGGCGACGGCATAGCATGTTCACCGGACCGTGCGCGATCGTCTACGGCCGCTGGCGCCTGTCCCTACTTAATTCTTTGTCGTAAAACAAGGCGGGACATTTATTTTTCCGGTCTGCGCCGCTTTTAGACACTTCTCTACATGCCGCGGCGCGGCCACCGGTTCTGCGCTTTCGAACCTCCGGGCTAGTAGGGCGTGTAGATATTCCCCGCCTAGCGAAGCGATTCGCACTTTAAACCTGGCAGCCCGATCTTCGAACGAAGACATCCGACGGGACTGTTCAGCTCCGATCCCGGCGATGACTCTAAAAACGACCGCGTCCTCGGCGACCATTTACCATGGCCAATTATTCCGATCACCGTCCCGTTTCCACCGGTCGGGGAATCACCGAATTCTGCTCCGTCGACCTTATATCCGGCGGCTTTTGTATGCCAGCCAGGAGAGCAGGTCGACCGGAAGATTCCACGCCGGGGCGGACGCGAGAAGCCGCGGAGCGCAGCCGACGGGGAGCACCTGGGGACGCGCGTTGCGACGGCCCTGCGTAAAACCGGCGACGAGGACGACGTGGCCCGATGGGTGGGAGAGGTATGATGGGACAGGTGCGGCTCGTAACTTCCTGGATAATATCGGGCCGGTCCGGACGCGCGACCGGCGCTAACGCTGACGCTTACGTTAGCGGTGGCGCCACTCGGATCCGCGCCGTAGGCGCCTGTCCGTCCCGTTCCTCCCCCTGCCCCCCGAAACTCGGTGCACTCGCCCCCCCCCCCTCCCCGCCACCGGCTCCCTCCTCTATCTCACTTACTCCCTGCTCCCCTCTCTCTGCCTTCTCTCTCTCCTCCGTTCGCCCATCATTTCTCTTTGGCCATAACGCGTATGAATACCCGCCACTAGCGATGGGACCAACACGCGACACACACGGAAATAGTTCTCACCTAGCTCCCACTAGTTTCTACAGAGTTGAAGGAGATCCCCTGATGGTCACTCTAGCTCCAATAGAGTAGCTCTTTGCTTCGGTTACTTTTTGTACAAGATTCTGATCCGACGGGTTGCTCAAGGCAAGGGTGGCTCCAGAGATGCCCTTGCGTACAGGATCGGTCCCATCGCTATATTCCACTCCTCTTACGTGTCCTCTGTCGCTTCTCAAGCTCGCGCACGAGGCTGCTAGCAAAACCAGCACCATCTTTATTCATGCACACTGGGTAGTTGACGAGAGGCGAGATGCCGCGGAGAGCACGTATGCCCGAGGTGCGCGCATACGAAATTGTGCACATCGGCGACGGGGAATTTAATATTTCAGAGGGGCCCTCATCGGCTGTATTTGATGTTGCTCGGGGAGCGGTCACGCTCTTTTAGAATCTTATATTCGCGTGTTCATCCGCGGTGACAGTGCCGCGTTCACCGATCGCTACGAGGTGTTCTCTGCCGGCTCCGGTGGTGTAAAACACTTGGGCTTAGGAGTTAATATCGCCGCTTGATGCTCCGCGCGCTGTTTCTAACTGTTAAATACTTTCGCGCTGTTTGACGGTTCTAATCCCGCGCTGTTTACTACACGCGAAATATAGGTTGGTGTTTTATGATAGAGGCGTAATGGGATTAACTTGTTTGTGGTGGATACATTCCAAGAATTTCAATGTACTTTTGACTATTGAAGGTCAAGGGAACGTGGGCTAGTCCAATTCATTGGATACTGTTAATGCCAAATGCGAAGATTTCTACCAGAATTGAATCTTGGGAAGGCGAGCCCTATGACTCGTCGATTCCACGAGACTATTGATTCCTGCACGGTGGATCGCTCTCCTTCGACGTCATTTATCAGAATGCGCCTTGTATGCATAAGATGAACGGAACGCAATGTCAATGTTACTGTCACGATAATGTCGAAGGTTCCGATGCGTATCTACATGCATTCACGTGGAGATCACGGATATAAATAACGTAACGCGGAACGTAAATAACGTAATTTTAAAACGGAGGAAAGAAAAGCTATCGTTACACAATCGAGTTTTATCATTTCGCTATAAAACCTCATTAATCCTGATGCCTGACGCGTAAAGTCATCGTGATTAAATGGAAAGTTGGCTGGGGATATTGCCTCGTGTAAAAGAAAAGTATGGAAATGCAGTAACGCAAAAGTATGGAAAAAATTGCGCAGCGAAATGAAAATTTATCTGAACAAGTTATATTATGACAAGAAGTAAATGTTTCATAAAAACAACAAAAAAAATTAAAGGTGGTAGAATTTTAGGTGATTGTAAAAATTTAATATACTAAACTTATCGTGGTCTGGATTAAATTAACGAGGTTTGAGTCAGTGAAGTTTTTGCAGCGCATTGAGTATGATCGCGAAAAAATAGAGATAAGAATCCACGTCGTATCGGGGCTTACGGAAATATTTGTTTCTTAAATTAAAGCCCGAGTTTCATAACGATAGAACTGGACAGAAATACTCGGCATATTTTTCCCTTCTACCCACGTGGTTCTTACTCACACGGTATCACTGAACTCACATTATTTCTTACCTGTTGCAACGACGACCTTCCGCTATTGGTCAACTGTCGCACATGCGCCGTGCCGGAATGCGAGGTAGAACATACAGCAACGTCTCCCGTGATCTACAGTTCAATGCACTAAACATAAAACAAGGTGAAAGTTAGTAACAATTCTCCCTTCCGTCGTTCTCAACGCATATCAACCAAGTACAACATAATAATATCATGTAGGAATTCTACATTCCAAAATTCCAGTAATCACATTGTGCCCCACAGAATGTGTAAAAATCTCCAAACACCTAAGTCCTAATCACCCAAAACTAATCACCTACAAACTAAATTCATAACACAACTTACTACCACTTTCAAAACAATATTGTATAACTACATATTCCCTTTAATTCTGCACTGTTACAACCAAGTAACAAAATATAAATTTAGCGTCTCCTTGATTCCCTCAAAACCCCCCCAAAAACAAAACATATGTATATACCTTGATCCTTCCTCCGTAGTTCCGCAGCATCGTCATCTTCAAAGCCGCGAAGTGAACTCCCCGGACCTCGTGCTCAAAGGTGCTTAAGCAGAGTAACTGGCCGGGCACTTCAAATCACGGCACAGTGTTCTCGCCCGGGGCGGGAAATTCGAACGGCGCGCAGCGCGAGAGGCCTCCGCGGCCTTCACGTCCCGGTCATGCCTCACGATCCTTCTCGCGTTTACAGGCGAATTAACCAAGGGTTGAACGGGGCGTATCGAACTCCGTCGACGTGTTTGGCCAGACGCGAGGAATCGGAATAAACAAATCGAAGACCGGCTCCGTCGATCGTCGAGCGTCGACTGGCCGCGAGCCCGACGACCACGCAATATGTAGCGTAGTTAGAGAGGACGACTGGAGCCTGTCTGCTGCTGCTCACCCCTGTGCTTGTCTGTTGCCTAAGGGCGGCCTCGTCCGGCGCGAATTCGCGGCGACACAGCAGCGGCGCGCCAGTAACGTGGCGACGCGGATCTTGACGCCATTCCGCGACACACGTACGCGCCCCTGTACGTGTGCTACCCCCTTGGTCCCCGGCTCGCCCTGTTTGCGCCGCGCCTGTGTGCGAGACCCGCGTACCCGCGCATCGGCGGGGGGGGGGGGGTTGGCGGTGGCCCGAGGGAGACCGGGGCGAGCCAGGGAAAGGGGAGGGTGGATGTACGTTCATGCATGGCCAACGAGGAGGAACACGCCAGGAATCGTACACACCAAGGTGCTTGACCGAGTGAAGTCGAACGACTAACCGTATACGGGAGACTTTTCTTGCTCTCCATCCCCCGCTCGCCAGCCGAGCTGCAGATAAACAATGTCATTTGTGCTAGCGGCATCATCCACCCTCCCTCCGCGGCTCAGCTCGCGCGGAATCGGGGTTCTTTCCCCCCGCGGACGTAAAGCACGGTATAATCGACAGTCCTCATTGCCGTAAACACGGCGGATTTCCTTCTCTCGGACTGTTTATGGCTTTCGGGTCGAACGGGAATTTTGGGCGGTATCGGGCAGACCGATTACGAATTCCAGCATCGATCAGCACGTCGCATATAGGTATGCATGTACGTTATGTATGATTTTGATCGGTAATATGTGGAACGTTGTCTTGTTTGCCTTCGTTTACGGCTCTTGTCTCGCGGACCACTTGTCATGGGAAATTAATCAAGTTTAATACTTGCTGGATACTTTTATAGTCAGTAAAATGTACTACTGAAAGTAGTTGGAGGAATTCGTGCCTGGGGAGGTAGTTGAGTATGAGATTTTAGGAAAATACTAATATCACAATTTTACCAAATTTGTAGCCTGCAAAGTATAAGTACTATTGACTGCTATATTAAGATATATGATTGTCTAATTATAGTAGTTAGAGCAGTGTAATTAGGGGACCTTTTCCAGGTACCCTATTCTGTGTATTAAAAGCCAAATATTTGCAAATAATTTTACGCGCTGCTCACCCTCTCGCCACTGGCAAATACGTAGATAAATACGAAGCGTGTGCTCGCTCGTTTCGTTAAAAGTCGAATACTATTTCCGTCGGACACATGCGTTTAAATGTGTTCCTTTTGGGCGGTTCGCAAGAGCGGAACGCGGATAATGATAGCGATGGGGTGAAACGGAATGGGAAGGATCATTAGTGCATCTAATTCCGTCCCACTGGAATGCAACATTATAAATTATCCAACGAGCCTCAGCGATCCAAAATCTAACTACCTTCTACCATTTGTTAGAACCGGCGTGGAAGACATCTACAGTTACCAAAGCTACCACAGAACCTAGCTAAGAGCTAACAATCTCTGACTTATTAGTCTGATGTTGATTCTGTACGCAGGATATAATGAGCAAATTACCTTCCCCTATGAAGCCCCCTTGCTAACATTTCGTTCTCCGCATTCCCGTCAATGCCGCATCATCAAGCAAAGCATGATAAATGAGTAAGATCGTTGGAGCCCCGATACATTTACATCTCTCCTGTTATCGCGTGTACAACAATACCGCCGATTTCAATTTGTCGCCGGGCAATCAACGCGCGTTAGCGATTCAATTTTTACGAGCAGCGTCGTCCACTCCCGCCGGCGACGTTGTACCGAGCAAAGGAAGAAGGGACGTTACAGCATCGGGATATCAATTCTCCTGTAATGACGCGATCGTAGCCAGTCAGTCGGATGTCGGTTTCAAGTGTGGGTGGTAGGTGACGATCCAGGTCCCGCTTCGTTCTCCAACTCGTTGTTTATCAAGCTCCCCTTCGCATAACAAGCATCAAAACACTTGGCGCCCCACGCTGGAGCCGTCCTAGCCATCTTCCGCCCCAATGGTCGCCTCTACTTTTCGTGGATACGCCGGGGGTGGTAGGCGCTGGCATGGGTTAAAACATGGGTACCAGGGAGGGAGCGTCTCTATACACACAGGCGCCAGGCTCTATCCACCGAAAAAAATGAGTTATCGTTCTGGAACCAGAGGCCACGGGTGACTCCCGATGCTATCTAGCCACCGTGGAATCGGCATCGAAATGTTTTCCAGGGATTGATCAACGGGTGCTCACCCACTGCCCCTCGGGCATACGCACATCCATCACGTTGCGACGTTCAATCTTCTAAACGAACCTACTTACTTGTATGGGTATACATAATTATCCGGCAATAAACTTTGAATAGGGGTGGCTATAAAAATTACATTCACTTGTAGCTACGTCCCCTTATAACTTATACAATCAACAAACACAGACGCGGAGTCTATAAACCGGCGTTCGCCCATTTCGCGCAACCAGTACCTCCCCCCGGTATCAAAAGACTCGCTGATGATACGACGCGAAAACATTCCCAAGCGGGTAGATTTGAAAACCACCCACCGACGTGATCGATATCGGCGGGATCTGAATGGAAACCATAAAACCGACCACCATCCTCCGGGGACGAAGGTTCCACGTTGAAATGGGTGGTTGTTGGTATTTGTGACGGGGAGGGTGGCTGAAGCAAAGACGCACTGGCACCGGATATATCGGCGGCTATAGATTCATAATTATTCCTGGACAAAACATGACGCTATTGACGTATCCAGGATCGGGAATTTCAGCTGATAGTGCGGGGCGAGCGTGTGTTGGTCCGCGCTGAGGGGGATGGGGTTGAGTAGGGCTGGGCGCCCTCCGGCTTGGCGACCGATGAGCAACGTCCCACCCCCGTCGTGACGGTGCCACGATGCCAACAGAAGAAGTATTCTTGCATTGGTGGACGTCGTGGTCGTGGACGACGTCGCCGTCGTCTTCGTCGTGTCGTCGGTCGGCCAGTGGCGGCGACAGTGTCGGCGACGTCGGCGACGCTCCACGGCTTGGCGTCGAGGTTAGCGCCGGCCGGTCGCTGGAATCGGCGCCCGGCTGTCTCTTTCTCCCTTTCCGTCTCACTCCATGGGCCGTCGTTTCGTCGTCGTCCGTTCGACGGCGACGACGCGGCTCTGCTGCCTGTCGCCGACGCCATCCGCCGCTCCTGCACCACCCCCTGTGCCCCTCCTTGTTTTTTCTCCGCCACCCTTCCCGATATACGTATACACATACATGCCCTGACGACCATGTGTTTAGATAATCAAACCCCACGCTCCTTCCAAAAAATTTGTAGTCCGTTGGCCAAGCCACTCTCCCAAACCCCTTGTTTGTCGAACACACAAAATATCGGCCCCGAACCCCCTCGCCGCGGCGCGTCCACGTGCCTTGACGCGACGGGCGCGTTAAACACGCATTCAACTCACTGTTTCACAGGTGAACGGTGAGAGTCTCCTTGGCATCTGTGATGCAAATAGCGGGCTTTGGTATGTATTTAGGGAATCGTTGTTGCATTGGTTTTTGGAGAGACAATCGTGTTTTGGTACGTTTCGTGAGTTGGCTGGAGGGTCGATGGATGTGATGGCTTAGATCGATTTCTTAGAGTAATGAGGAGAGTTGTTCCAGGTCCACCAGTAGGTTGCATTAGTGAGCCCTTGCTTTGATTGAAAGTATTTTAACAAACAACACTGTTCTGGAGACTAAGTAGGCTGTAGGGTAATGGGATAGTACTCTTAAGCTTTCCAATGGCTATTTTTTAAAGTGCATCGGTCTCAGCGTCGGCGGATCGTTCTTCAGCAGGCTTTCTCAGTAATTACGTTTCAGGCTCTGGTCGTGGAGTCAGAAATCATCGCGCGGGGTAGGGCACGCGAGGGAAAGATTGAAAGAAAAGCTCTGCCAAACTGCGGGCGAGCCGAGCCAGCGAAAGTTTCGCTCGATTGGTCGTGATCAGCCGACCCTTCTCACCGAAGAAGAGCCTGGGCGTCCGAAACTGCTCCGTCTCGACGCCGCTGCTGGCGGCTCCTATACTTCCTTCCCTCTGATCTCCTTCCTCGTCGTCTCCCCGCCGTCGCGGCAGCCTCCACGGTCCATCCTGGCGTCCCCTAACCCAAACCATTATCCGTATACCACGATTATAGGGCAACGGGACCGACAAACAGGCTTGGGCCAGACCCCCTGGCACCCTCGTCGGCAACCTCTCCCCCACCCTCCTTTCTCCCTCGTTCGCCGTTTCTCTCCAACCACGGCTTCCCTCGTGGTGTACCCGCCGTCAACGACTACGCAAACAAACCCGTGCATCGACTAACATAACTTAACAATCCTCCTTCTCCTTCCAGTCCCTCCGAACCCCTCACGCTCCCCGTCATACTTCTGCCCCTCCACGATGCAGCCCACCACTGCACTCCAGTTATTGTTGCTACAACCGATTGCAACGCGATGCACCAGACCTACCACCCAGTGTCGGGCGGCACGAGAGAGCTGTACGATCGCCTTCGGGCTCCTCGTTTTCGCCTTTCGCAGAAAAACGATGCCACACATTACAGGGACTTCCTCGGAGATTATTATGGTCCCGCGCTGTAGTTCTTGATAATTGTTTTTCGGGCGGAGCTTTATGTACGTCTGGAGCCCGTGTAATGGTCCAGGTTCCCGGGGCGTTTACTTCTACGATACTTTCGACTTTCTTGGACGCGACTTCGCGGGTCCTCGGTGCGGCTTGGGTTGTAAATACACTCTGACGGAGCGGTTTAGTGGTTACGGTTGCTGGAGGAATCGGTGATTTTGTGGTCCTTTCCTTCGTAGAGGGAGCATTCTTTAATTATTGATTACTTGATAGGGTGTTTTAAGCAATTTAAAATTTAAACACATTTGGAGTAATGATATATTCTGAAGCTGACTTCAAATATGAGTCTACAAACACAATAGCTGTGAATCCACCGGAAGCTAAGCTAAGCTAAGCCATGTTATGCTATGCCATGCTACGTTTTAAAAAAATGAGCTTCAATACATTCTTATGGAATCGTTTCCACCAAGAGATAAGCTAAAAGCATAGCATAGCTCAGCTTAGCTTCCCGGTGGATTCTCGGCTTTACAGTTAATATTGAAGGAGCCGCGGACATTCATCGGTTCCTACAATTTAAGTCCAATTCAAGTTATCACCTCCTCTCATTACAGGACCTTCTACCACAGCCTAGTGTCATTCTAAAAAAATCGTTAAAAATTTTAAACTCCTTCCTGAGAGACGCATACATAGCATACAAGATGCATCTTGTCCCAACCTCAACACCCATGCTCACTTTTATCCGCCGGGAAGTTTGCGCAGCAGGTGTAGCGCAGGTAACGCGCCCACGGGGTACCTACGCGCTACATCCGCCGGTAAAGAAATTCCAGCGTTCTCTGCAGAAGCAGTATCGACTGGAACTTAACCTCTCTCTCCGAGGACGGCGAAAGCCAGCCGTGCATAGAATTATCATGGAAACGTATTGAGATACGAATAATGCCAGCACGGATGGCTTTCGTCGCTCGTTAATCAGCCTTACGCAACTGCCGTCATTATATTTTTAATAATAACGATAAGATTACTCCCGACTCAGTCACGTTGCGCCGTAACGTGGACGAAACAGCGCGTAACGATGCCTCGGCTCGTACCGAGGGCCGGCGTAGGCCACACACGAGCTTAGATCATTCGTACATTAGTTTCCCGACTATCAAAGCCGCTCGCACGACCAATCGTGCCTCGATTTTCCTCGAAACACGACTGTTCCCGCTGCGTCCTCGCCGCACAGTGCTCGTTTCACGGTTTCGTCGCATCGCGTGTCAGTGTACGGTCGAAATATGGGCGCTGCTTCGAACGCGACATACTTAGGGCTAGATCTCAGCACACAGCAGGTAAATCCTCTGAAAACCGTGCGACCTGGCGAACCATTTCTCGCCACTGATCGAATAATCTGTAGTGACTAATCATTGTGACATTTGGGCACCCTTGCTCGCCGTGCAAAAACCATATCGTCGACGCTAGCCACGGATGACAGAGTATACTGTGCGTTCAAGCCTCGTTTCACCCGTTCCTCTTTTATCATTCATTCCTGTCCACGATTTTTCACCCAGCCTTCCGAGCTTCACTTACCACGCGGAAACAGCCTGCGTGGTCATACGGACGGTAACGCGCAGGAAGTCGACATTAGTTGGTCCGTACAGTCGTTCTTTCTTTTGTGTCCCACCGATGCTCGGTCACTGGTTTCCATCGTGCATCACTGCGCGCGCATGCGCTCGGTTACGCGCGTTTTATTCGAATCGACAAGAACCGCGTGCTCGTGGAAGAGTTCTTTGACAGGGGATATTGTAATTAAATGTACTCGTAATTATGCCGAGCTCCTGCTCCTTTTCACGAGCACGCAGATTGTCATTAAATATTGTATTTTATTATCATAGAATAATACAAATAAATAGGGCCGTTTACTTATCGTACCCCTTACTGTGGTAGTCCCGAATGTGTATTTTTAAATGGAGGCTAAATATTCTCTTGGCTCACGGGGAGAATTTATATTTCAGATTTCTAAATGTTTCTTACGGTGTACGGTGCCTTATCTCCACTAGCAAATATTTCCCGTTTACATACTACGGTCGGTTTATGTAACCTATTGTTTATAAAGATCTGACGAAACTAATCTTCGGAAAACTTCGGAAAACAATAAATTACGTAAACGCAGCGGACATTGATGTAATTGAAATAAAAATTTTCGTTAAACGCTCGACGATCAGTATTGCAACGAACCGCGGTATACTTTTGTCTCCGAGGAATGGACATGTATTTCGACGAGGCAATAGGGGCAACACATCTTCATCGATTGATACAAGTGTTCACGAAGTGACTCGCGCGCGCACGCTGGGTCACAATTATCTAATGCCACGATAACACCGAGTGGCGGAGCGATACGATGCGCGAAAGAGAAGTGTATCTCCTCAACGAGAAAAAATGCGGAACAGTAGAGGCGGTCGAAAAGATAATTGAAATTGGCAAATACGCGCTCGCGAGGGCCTGCGAGGCGAATAGATAAAAAAATTGCGAAACTCTCGTGCGCATCAGGAGAAAAGCACGCCGCTATCGGCGTAATCGATACTCATGGGACACGATTTTTATCTGCCCGTTAATCCTCGCTCGAATCCAGCGTAATTCACCCGTTAAGAACTGGCGGTGATTTTGCATAACGACGAGTGCGAGCGTCGAAATATTTCACGCTTCTTATTCCCAGCTAGACGTGTAAACGTTTCTGCACGGGAAACGGCACGTGTAAAACTGCATGTTTGCCCATCGCGAAAGGATCGTTTGCATATTCATTCGGCCCGGCCAGAATATTACTTTTCGAATTTCAACTCTCGGAGTGATATTTCGAATACGTTACGGGTAGCGTGTCTAATGGGCCACTCCGTGCAGCTTCGTTTCTCCTTTCGAGCAACCTTGTTGGGTGTTATTTATACCGCGTCGTGTGCAATAAATCGAATAGAGCCTGTAATACGAATTTAATGAACCGAGATGCGAACTAACTTAGCCACGTTTCACCGTTCCAGTTGAAAGCAGTGGTCGTTGATAATAATCTTGGTGTTCTCTGCGAGACCAGCGTCCAATTCGACAATGATCTGCCTGAATTTAGGTACGTTTTGTTACGTTCTCATGCACCCTTAGAAATTTCTAATTTAAAATAGATTTGTGAAGAAAAACGTTGTAATGATTGTAAAGAAAGATTACAAATTACAAGTACTTTTATTATGGGAGGAGAATATCTGAAGTTTAGATGTATTTCTAAGTTATGAAGATAAAAAATGAAGATAGAACGTTAATGTGTTACCGAAATTTCACAATTAAACGAATTCTGAATCTTCTAACGGAGCGTTTAATACCCAAATGTCAACCAGAGCGTAATGCAATTTTAGCTTTTTTTATAAGCGTATCGAGTGCCTCATTATTCCATGATTTGCAGTTTAGAAATTAAAACGATTAATACATTTCTAAAGTATAAAGTTTGCCTGAGTCAGGAATATGTTCGTTCTCAAATTATTCGTACAGCTTTCCTCGAGTGAATTTCATGTTTTAGAACATATGGAGGAGTTATTCAAAAAAAAGAAGAGCCACACCTGGTGGTGGTACCCACTCTGATGTGGGTGAAAGCTCTGGACATGATTCTCGATAAATTACGTGTCTGCGGCGTGGATTTTAGCAAAGTGGCCGCAATTTCTGGATGCGCACAGGTAAAAATTATTTTTCCATCGAAACTTACTCCTACTGATACCACTATTGATAAATGAAAATCCATCTATTCGAACTCTTTTTCTACCTTAATATTCTTCATTAAAAGTGCATTTTATGCGAAACCAGAGCCACCGAAAATAAATGGTATTTTAATATTCTTTTCACCCAAATGTTTATGTTTTAATTTGATCGCACGGCAAAAGTAAAATTCGATCGCAAGTGCCCCTTTCGTTCGGGTCAGCATCGAAAGAAATTTCGCAACGCACGATCCTTACAGCCGCGACGATTTTGCTGTGCTTCGAGAGAAAAACGGAACCGTCGATAACGTTATCTTTGTCCATAATTGCATAGCAACATGGCACAGTTTACTGGGGCAAGAGCAGTCGAAATCACTTGCGGCAACTGGATCCCGAGAAATTCTTGCACGAGCAGCTCATCACATCATTTTCGGTGACCCCGTCGCCTGTGTGGATGGACTCCAGCACGACCAAGGAGTGCAATATTTTGGAGGAAATCGTGGGTGGTCCTCAAGTATGCAACCTTCTCTTAAATTTCAATGCTCAACCCTCTTCCCTAACCACAAGTGCACCTACACTACCGGAAGGCACGAGGCCACCATACCATCCCACTTCAAAATGTCAAACACCCGAATTTCAACGATCGAATTGAAGAGAATCCTAAAAATAGACGCGAGCCATTCCGCAGAAATTTTTAACCGTAACTCCTATGAATATTCATCGGAGCCAAAGAATTAATTCGCAATTTACATTCGCCGCAATCCCCGGCAATAGTCATCCTTTTCTCTCATTCGAAATCCGAGATCGTATCGGCTAGAAATACTATATATTATACCTATCCATATTTTTTTTTTTTCAAAGCGTCGACGACCGGAATGATAGTCGGGAAAAGGGGTAAAAGGGTAGCGGTCCGTTACCCATTCCGTTATTTTTAGACGCATCTGGACGTCGAGAACTTCTCCTGACCTTTATGCAATTAATCAAATATTTTACCGTTTTTACTGCTCGCGATCGACAATAAAGTTGCACGCAATTGGCGTCGATAAATGTCACATCCCGGCACCACCACGACTTCCTTCCTCTATTCCGCGGTAATATTATAAATTACGGAGTTAAACGATACCTGCCGAAGGAACAGCCAGTGCCATCCGGCTCAGATTCATAATTAATCGGCACATCGATTAATACGCTAATCAATTAGCCCTGGTACGAGGTTCACGAATATGATTGCAGAAATTGGCAGAGATAACGGGATCACGGGCGTACGAGAGATTCTCAGGACCTCAGATAGCGAAAATAGCACGCAGGAGGTCGGAGGCGTACAGCAACACTGAGGTATACTAAAAAAACTCCCGGCTTCGTTGACAAAAAATCAGAGAACGGAAAATCGATCGAGATATTCGGTGCGTGCGGTCCTACTGGTTCAGATGCATGAATTTTCTGTAGCTTTTCACTGCTACCGCTATGATCTCTTTTCGAGTGAGCAGCATTAACCGAGAAACTTTGGAATACCAACTACTCGCATGTTGTAAAAGTTTTTAGAAGAGTTATACGATTTTTAATAAACCAATTCTTTCTTATTAAAACGCTATAATGCAGTGATTCTCAACCGGTGAGTCGCGAAGTATTTTCTGGGGAGTCCCCACAGTTTTTGGATTTTTAAAAAATATTAATAAGTTAGAATTATATTCTAAAATACCTATTTTTAATCTGTTTTCTTTACCTTATTAAATTTATCTTACCTTATATGGGGGAGGGGTTCGTAGATTATTTGAATATTATAAGAGGGGGTCGCGACTCAATACTGGTTGGGAAACACTGCTCTAATAAATTATAATCTTCGTGCAATGGAACCAGATGAAATATAATAGAAGTGCTCGAATTAACGTGTGTTCTGATTAACGAATAATTTTCTGTTTGAATCTTAATACACAGTGTTTTATGCAATTTCTGTTTGAAGAAATGTCTAATATGTAGTTGTGTGATATGTGGCTGTATACTGATTACTAATACGCATTCTGTGCAATGAAGCATTTAAGCAGAATTAATTATTTCAGAATTAATATGCTTGCATGTGTTTTCAGAGAATTTCTTTGATCAGCAGCTTTCTCGCTTCCCTGTTTCTGGGGGATATTGCACCCATCGATTTGTCCGATGGGTCTGGCATGAATTTGCTCAATATTCGTACAAAAGATTGGGACGACGTGCTATTAGAGGTAAATTGTCATGCATTTTTGTTCAATTTTTCAATAAATATCATTCCAATTTAGTATAGTAGCAGATATTATATAATAGAGTATTATATCTTCAGTCTAACGATAGAAGTTCAAACGAAACACTCCCGTAACTAAGTAATATTAATTTTTGGCGCCACAGTGCGATTTTAGGGGTTGAAATCACCGCTTGAGAAAGTTGCAGAATTTTCTTCTTCGTGTAATATCTCGAGAACAGTGAGAGATATCGGAAAAAAGTTTAGACAAAAGTTGCATTTGCTTTTTGAGCCTCCAAAACTGCGTAAAAATAATTATCGAAAATTTCATACTTTTCAAGTTACCCCCACCACCAATCCTAGATATAAAAAAAAAATGCAACTTTTGTTTAAACTTCTTTTCGATATCTCTGATCGTTCTCAAAATATACCACGGAAAAAAATTCTGCATTTTCTCAAGGGGTGATTTCGATCCCTAAAATCTCATCATGGCACCAAAAATTAATAGGTTTCTGTTACGGATGAACTACTCTATTGCACACAAGTTTGCATAACTTTCTGAATTTTCCTGTTGCCTAACTTCCCTTGTTAGAACTGTGTTAAAAGATAATTATCACGAACGTCTGAACTCGACGTCCACCTGCGCCCACAAAATTAATTCACGGTACTACCACGGCACTAGTCACTTAAAAGAGCCAGTGCTTTAGATAATAATAATAAGGCGCCACGTATCGTCGTTTTCTTTTTTATTATTCACTTCTGGATTGCTGTTCATTCAGGCCTGTGGTCCGGGTCTGAGAGAAAAACTAGGTAAACCTGTTTCCTCGTGCAGCGATATCGGCCCAATTTCGTCCTATTTCGTGGAGAGATTCGGCTTCGACGAGGCATGCAGGATAACTGCGTTCACGGGGGACAATTCAGGTTCTCTGATAGGTAAGCGCACGCGGATACGAATTTTCTTCTGTATTTTTTCTTCCTTCCACCGACGGTATTAATTTCTACGCACCAGTTCCTCCTCTGACGACGAGTCTTGATTCTGCTCGTGCTCGATCGCTCATGAATATTCATGCCAACTTGCAAATACGTTTCCAATCGCCGAGCACAGACACGCGGGACTTTCGCTCTCGCGAGAAATGATTAATGAGATTTTTCACGCAAACTATAATTTACCGCTGGTCAGAGCCGGTGAATGATTTTTCAAGTGTCGTTTGGTATTTTAGGTGATCCATGTGCGCCCAGTTTTCGTAAGGTGAACTCGAAGAATGTTACTCGGAGTGGAATGTTGCTTGAATTTGATATTGTAGCAGTGGAGTTTTTAAACTCGATGTCATTTCTGCCGATACTGATGTAGCAATATTATTATTTTATTGTGATGATTGAGCTTCGGATACGAGATTTTAAGGGTGCGATGGTTTGTCGTTATTAGCCATGGCATCTTGGCATTGTATTCCAATATTTCGTCAGCACTGCAGCTACTAGCTTCAGAGATCCAATGTTAATACCGTATCTTCGAGTAGCATGTTCGTTATTGACTTTCGAAGTGGTGGCTGAAGATGTCAATCGCCGTATTCTTTCCATTTGGAAATAGTAAATAATGAAAGAATTCTCGGTTTTTACAGGAATGAGATTGAAGGAAGGAGATATCGCCTGCAGCTTAGGAACTAGCGACACTTTGTTCTTGTGGCTGAACAAACCGAAAACTGCTCTGGAGGGCCATATTTTTTGCCACCCTATCGATGATGATGCTTACATGGCGCTGCTTTGGTAAATAACAGGCTACTTTCAATTATTTAGTAGATACTAGAAAAGCTTTCACGAAACCGGAATATGAATTGTGAATCTTCTTTTGATATTTCTGTTATTTCAAATGAAAAATCTAAAAGGACCTTCTCCGTTTTTGTATTAGTACCAACATATTTGCAGTAGTGAATAATTGTTTCATATGAAGTGGTCCTTTAAGATAGAATATTCGCAGGAATCAAATAACGTACCAAAAAAGCATCACCAAACGTGAAATATTTTCATAAACACTGTGTCATACAAATTTAAAATATCTGCGGATACGCTGCAAAGTATTGAAAACTGAGAATTAATCGATTAAACCGGTATTAGAAAGATGTTGATGACTCAAACGTTAGGATACAGCGACTGCAAATTTTCAGCTTCAAAAATGGATCTTTAACTCGCGAACGGATACGCGACAGCGCAGCGCAAGGCTCTTGGCAAATTTTTAACGAATTGCTAGAAAGCACGCCGCGGGGTAATTTCGGGAATTTGGCTATATATTTCGACGCGCAAGAAATTCTGCCGCCCATCATCGGCGATCATAGATTCAACAAAGCCAACGACGAGATATCGCGCTACAGCTCGAAGGAAGTGGAGGTGAGAGCTCTGATCGAGGGCCAATTCGTCGGGAAAAGAGCGCACGCCGAGGACTTCGGTTTCGTTATCGGTAAGTAGAAAAAGGAAAGACGAGAACTTTCAACAGTTCCTACTGGGAGAGATCCTGCGCTATGAATTCATCAACTATCGCGGATCTTTAAACGATTACAGGACCAAATACACGCATCATTGCAACGGGAGGTGCATCTGCGAATAAAGCTATACTGCAAGTGCTCTCCGACGTATTCAATTCACCAGTGTACATATCGGTAATTTGAGATTTTTCATATACTAGAAACAGTTAAAATGATTTGTAATTTTCTGGCTGCCCGTTGAAGCGAGAAAATTTCAAGAATCTATTCTTATTCGGTGCGTTATTGGTCAAATTTCACAGGAAATAGCGAATTCGGCGATGATGGGCGCAGCTTATCAAGCAAAACACGTTTTATCAAAAAACGAATGTAACTTTGGCGAGATAACACGCTGTTTGCCAGAACCGAAGCTCGTTTGTCGTCCTTACGACGATGCGGAATCAGTAAGTTGCACATGGATTTTATGTTATATTAAGTAATTTATGTTCTTCTATGTGCGCATTCTCTATGTCTTTTAGATATATAAATCGATGGTTGCACGTTATCGAAAAATCGTGGAGCAGATTGGAAAGAAGCCAAGTACAAATTGAAGGATGCAAAGGGTGTAATAGTCGGGAGAAATCATTAACACGAAGGGGCCTTCATATTGCATAATATTAGGAGAGGCTAGCAAAGCGTTTTAGCATTTAACATATTTTATAACAGTGATAAACGAAGGATTCCATTCTGTCGCGTGATAGATTTTTATACGATATTTTTGAAGCAATTTTTAGAAGACTGCTTTTCTACCGAGAATATCGGAAGGCTCGACTAACTTTGATTTTAAGCTAATCCACTCGAAGATATTAAAAATGTTTATGGATGTTCTCGAGAATCTCTGTTGAAAAAAAGCAGTTGCTTTTAGGAGGAAGTTATTAAGAATCTTCGCGGTAAGTGTTACGATAGAAAAGAAGCTATAAATATATATATTTTATATATTTTGCAAGTGCTCTTTTTAACGTTTTATTGCATAATCTAATTAACCACGAATCGCTAATGGCTTACTGATAACAGTACAAGGTAAAGCTAAGTGCAATTTTTTAAATCGAAAGCCACGCTTCCGAGTGAAATGATTTTATACATGTATATTTATAAATTTTGCTATAATATATTATTAATTTATTGAATGCAAATTTATTATGGTTATAGAATAAAGCGAACGATGATAATAAATAATGAAATTGGATTTAATTAATGATGTATTTTATTTACCTTCAATGACTGCGGCGACATTGGATTAGTTGGATGCCGTTAATATATATATATATATATATATTTTTCTCAATTCCTCAGGAAAGAGTCCATGCATTTTTACGTAATGATAATGTAAAATTTTCAAACTCCTGTTATTTAGATATATCTTTTACTTCTTCCTACCACCTCTTTCCTTCGGTAGAAGGTTAATTACGTTACCAGATGTTAAATTATAATATGCAAGACTGTTGCTATCCTTAAAGAACATTCCCTGGAAAAGAATAATAATTATTGTTAGACGGAAGTGTTATAAATAAAATCTTTTAATTTGTTAAACAGATGTACTTTATACCGCACCTCATATTGCAGCTTCTGTTTACCAGGTGGCATGCCCGTTTGCTCGTGAAGAAGAGCCTTCATCGTCGCCACGGTGTCGCTCGCTTGCAAAGTAATGTTCAGTGTCTGGCCGTTCAGCTTCCATTCTGCCTTCTCAGTCATCATCGGCACGGCTATATTCAACTGTACAGGACCCTATAAAAACATAGAACACATGATTTTACATGCTCGCAGCCATATATCCATTTGCGTCAGTACCTTATTCCTAGCCAAGAACTGTTGCTCGGGTATCAGCGAATCCTCCGTTCTCAGTTTCTTTGCCTGAGGTTCCTCTTCCATCGGTTCAGAAGGATGCTTCATTCCAATCTGGGACAGAGCGAGTCATAGAAATTTTCAACCATCATAATTAAAGACACAATTATCAACTATTGTTTTACATTCATAAATACTCACAGCAGACGCCATCGGCGGTTGCATAGGTGGCGGCGTTGGCATAAATGGCGACATTGCTGGCGCTAAATTGGGAAACAGAACAGAAACATGAAGCACGGCGTAGAAACTCCTTCCCGTTCAAGGTGGAAGTTTTTAGTTCACGATTTTACTTACTCATTAGTGGCGGTGGTCGAATGGGAGGCATAGGTGCCATCATCATCATCGGTGGCTGCGGCATCATTGGCTGAGGGATGCCCATAGTGGGCATACTCATGGTTGGCGGTGGTGGTGGCTGCGTTGGGACCGGCACTGGTTTTGGAGCTGGTGGTTTAGGCGGTGCTTTCAGCGTAGCTTGAGGCTTCGAGGCAGCTGCGGCCATGTGCGACAATTCTGCCGCACGATTGGCGGGCTTGGGACCGATCTTCTCTTTCTCTTCGTCAGGAAGAAGCCCTTTGACCTTGTGTATCTGGTGGATCTGATCCTCCAAAGTGATGTTCGCTCTGGCAGCCCTGGTCGCAGCTTCGACACTGGATGTATGTCCGTCCCACGTCACCTTGTCGTCCTTCTTCTTGTCCTCTTCGCCGATCTTTTTACCGATCGCGGTTTCTTCGTCGCCGACACCGAAGATGTCGGTACGCCTCTCGGCAAGTTGCTTCAAGCTAGCCTCGATTGCTGTGCCAGGCGCAAACACTGTCTCCTGGGCTAGCTTGTCTAGATGCTTATCTCTCTGCTCCACCCAACGTGGATCCAATAACCCGATCCGCATGTGCTCTTGGACTTTACTCGCGGGTATACGTTCTCCAGTGATCGGAGAGATCAAGTACTCGTCGGGAGCAACCGGGCGCACAGTTTTGTTAGCTGCTAAAATGATAGTGCCGTAATTTATTAGTATTTGTCCGTAGATTATTTGTGAGTTACTTTTACTTACCATGCTGCTTAGGATCGTATCCTTTCTTCACTACAACATTTCCAGGCGTAGGAGGCAACGGCGGAGGCTGCATACTATTACTATCGCGCGGCTTCGATTCTTTCGACTTGTGAGAGTCACCGGGGGGCGACACGTCGTCTTCGTCGCTTGAATCCTCCTCCATGTCTTGTACCTTAAAATGAGCACCACCTTGCAAATACCGCAGAATATTTGTCTCGTTTATTTCATTAAACTTTATGCTTACTTGATTGTTGTCTTTAGCGCGATCCTTCTCACCCTCCGTGCGATTCTGCATGTCGTCGTCCCCGTCGCTGTCAATCTGCATCTCAACATCCTCGCCTTCTTCTATCCTCTCCTAAACATTTAGAATATAGATCAGCAAATGAAAGTGGAATTTGAATCACGCTTCGTTACCTGCATGAGCACACGGGCACCAACTTCGTCCGGTGTTGTCGGTGCTGGGAAATTACCAACTTCGAACTGTTGGTAATCGACAGTCTCCACCACGACAAAATCGTGCCAATCAATCTGTGCGTAAGCAACTCTCTCGCGCTCCAGTTCTTCTTCTTCCTTACGTCTCTGAGCTTCTTGATACTTTAACCACTCGGCGCGATATTTAACTTGCTCCAGAATTTTGTCCATGTTAGACCCTTCGTCGCGAAGACGCGGTAATAAATCTTTTGGTGAAATTAATACCTGAAAATTGATAACTGTCAGTAATTATGCGAATAATGCGAGATTATTTACGAAGAAACTTCGTTTCACCTTTGTATATTGTTCCAAGAGCTTTGTGAAGTATTGAAACAAAGAATGCTGGGGACGTAAGAAATCGAACTGAAAGTTCCTCTGTTCTCGATTCATCAGATTAGTCAGAAACTGACGACCGTTACGAGCTACGAATTGTGCTGTCAGTTTTACAATATCCCTTGAGGAGAAGGAAATATTATATTAAATATTGCGCAATTATAGAGTAAACAAAAAATTGATTAATACATACAGGTCTAAAGCGGAGATAGATGGCGGATCTGCAATAAATTCAAACTCTGTGGGCGGATCTTTTGGGACGAATGGCTGCTCAACTTGTTTCAAAATTTCTTGCTGTTTCTGGTGGGCTGTGAGATTAACTGTCTTTCCAGGTCCAGACCCTAGAGTTGGCTCTTGACCCTTCCCTTCCTTAAATTCTTTTACTTTATGCTGATAATACGCATGATACGGGTCGCCAAAATTCAAGAAATTAAATTTTGGATTTCCCAGCTCGTTCTGCCTGATCCTTGACTCGAATTCAGGTCCATTTCTAGCCACAAAACTGGCAGTTTTGTCAACAATATCTATATTTTTTTCATAAGGTACAACATATATATGCCAATGTTCTCATACAAGCAAATGTACAAATTACACACAATATTCGAACATAATCTAAATACAATATTAATTACACGAAATTTAAACAACAATAATAATAAATCGGAATGTTACGTTCCAAAGAATTTACTATATACATTTAAATGTATGGTTGTCGCAGAAATCGATATCGCTATTTTCAATATTATTAATAAATTAGCTGAAAATAATGATTATACTTTACGGATTAATTAACAAAATATTGTCAAAGGATACTTCTAACCTCCGGTGGAGGGTAAATAATGCCCACGATCGGTTGGGACGAGGGTGCATTATTTTCTTCACCCTCGGGCGCCGCTGGTTGCGCAATTGATACTTCTTGCGTAGGCATGTTAGTTACTGTACGATTTATTCACTTAATTATTACACACAGTTTATATATTCCTCATAACTCATAATGCAACGATCTTTAACAAATGTAACACAATGCCGCCATTTCGCGCACAGGCGGCACAGGCTGCCATTGCGGCGGTTTACATTAACAGTGTGAAACAGGAAAGGCGCCTTTCCAATGATTCAATACGTTTTCGTTTCCAAATTTACGAAACTCTCCTGAAATATGAAAGAGCCATTATTGGAAAATACAGGTTATTCAATATAATTTGCGATTCGAAAACAGGAATATATAATTTATGATATTCATTTCATTACAAAAACGGGAAATTCCTTCGGTCGATTTGGGCGTAAGTGGAATTCGCCCCTAGTCAGTGCATCCAATAATACAAAAATAATAATTTTAATACCCACCTCAGCATTTTTCTGTTCTAACAAAATTTCTTGGACTTTTACGCTGATCATAATGCTAATGCGAATATAATATTACGTACAATATTCATCAGCTACAAATAAATAGCGCTACGCAATACCTTACCTTATGCTTTTGACGAGAACTTTCTCGACCCAGTATACATAAGTATATATAATTATATACATAGTGTTTGTGTGGATTTAGCTTTCGCTGATACCAAATTGCTATACCTCTATCCAAGACAAAATATTTTGAGTCTTGTCTCCTATCGCTCGAGACCTGTATAGGTACTTTCAATGTATTTCTATTTTCTAAACGTTCTTAAGTCGCGTGCCGTATGTTGTAAGCCGTATTAAGTCATCATATTTCGTGGTTTTGAATTTATTTAGAAAATGCAGGCCATCAATGTTTGCAATTTCTGCCTATTTTCGTGAAACCCACCATTATTATGAATTTTTATGTCGGAAGTTTTATCGAATTGAGTGCATCTTTGTTTCATTTTAAAGTAGAAGGTTTACCTTATTTGAGTAGTAGTTTTGCAAATTGAAAAATTATTTTTGTAACATTGAAAATCATAAACAAATTTTTATTTTGTAAATTTTTCCACGAAGTTCGGGGTTACTAATCTGAATTCCAAATGACAAAAAACAACTAATCCAATACGCAACCATATATGTAAAAAAATATTAGATTAAGTCTATAAATTTGGTACCTTGGGATTTTGGAAGTCGCTCAGTATGAATCTTCAATTAAAATTACAAAAATATATACGTAATCTGTAAAAAAAAAGAAAACTATTTTAGATTAGAAGTGATTATATTTTTATGCCAAGATTTACAATGTTTCATAAAAATATTTGTTTTTAACATAATATAATGAAAATATATGTTTCTCCACCCCCCTCCCCCTGCAGCTTCCCATCGGCCCCAGAATCGACTGACGGCGTGGATGGCGCACCCTGCGCACATCGTCTTGTAATCGACACTGGGATGCAATGGCGGAACACCGAAGGGCCCTCGGAATCCGCCTCCACGGCAGGAGCCACTCATGCGACTGTAGCCTCATCATCCTTCTGAACCACAAGGGGTGGGGGCTTGACAGCACACCCACCATCCTGCACACCCAGCTTCTCGGGTTCCAGCGCTGCCGTGGTGACTACGGTAGTCCCAGGTGCCTCTTGCCTGAGGGCCAGCATGTCACACGTTGTCTTCGCGTTTGTGGCGGGGGACACCCCCTCGGGGGACACCTGCAGAGCCACTTGTCCAGGCGCTGCGCCCGCGGCAGTTACCGAGAGGGACACGTCGGGAGTTGCATCCACGGAAGGAATCGCGGCTGCAACCGTAGACAGAGCATCCTTCTGAACCACGAGAGCTGGGCGCTTGACAGCACCCCCACTATCCTCCACCTCCAGCTTCTCGGCTTCTGGCGCTGTTGTGATGATTGCGGCAGTCCTTGAAGAGGACGTTCTAGATGTGGCTTGTCCGAGGGCTAGCGTGTCATCTGTTATCCTCGCGTTTGTGGCGGGGGACGCTTCCGGAGGTGGCACCTGCAGAGCCGCGGGTCCAGGCGCTGCGCCCGCGGCAGCTACCGAGAGAGACACGTCGGGAGCAGCGTCCACGGAAGGGGCCACGTCTGCGACCTTGAACGGATCGTTCTTCTGAACCACGAGGGCTGTGGGCTTCAGAGGACTCCCACCATCCTCCCCCTCTAGTTTCTCGGCTTCCGGCGGTGTTGTGATGACTGCGGCAGTCCCTGAAGAAGGCGTTCCAAGTGCCCCTTGCCCAGGTGCCAGCATTGTACTCGTCGATCTCGCGTTTGTGACGGGAGACGCTCCCTGAGAGGACACCTGCAGAGCCGCGGGCCCAGCGCCTGGACCTGCATCCACGGAAGGAGTCGCGGCTGCGACCGTGGACAGAGCATCCTTCAGAACCACGAGAGCTGGGGACTTGACAGCACTCCCACTATCCTCCATCTTCAGCTTCTCGGCTTCTGGCGCTTCTGCGATGATTGCGGCAGTCTTTGAAGGGGACGTTCTACATGCGGCTTGTCCGAGGGCTAGCGTGTCATCTGTTATCCTCGCGTTTGTGGTGGGGGACGCTTCCGGAGGTGGCACCTGCAGAGCCGCGGGTCCAGGCGCTGCGCCCACGGCAGCTACCGACAGAGACACGTTGGGAACAGCGTCCACGGAAGGGGCCACGTCTGCGACCTTGAACGGATCTTCCTTCTGAACCACGAGGACTGGGGGCTTCAGAGGACTCCCACCATTCTCTTCCTCTAGCTTCTCGGCTTCCGGCGGTGCTGTGATGACTGCGGCAGTCCCTGAAGAAGGCGTTCCAAGTGCCCCTTGCCCAGGTGCCAGCATTGTACTCGTCGATCTCGCGTTTGTGGCGGGAGACGCTCCCTGAGAGGACACCTGCAGAGCCACAGGTCCAGGTGCTGGGCCCGCGGCAGCTACCGAGAGGGACACGTCGGGAGCTGCATCCACGGAAGGAGTCGCGGCTGCGACCGTGGACAGAGCATCCTTCAGAACCACGAGAGCTGGGGACTTGACAGCACCCCCACTATCCTCCATCTCCAGCTTCTCGGCTTCTGGCGCTTCTGCGATGATTGCGGCAGTCTTTGAAGGGGACGTTTTACATACGGCTTGCCCGAGGGCCAGCGTGTCATCCGTTGTTCTCGCGTTTGTGGCGGAGGACACTTCCGGAGGAGACACCTGCAGTGCCGCAGGTCCAGGCTCTGCGCCCGCGGCAGCTACCGAGAGAGATACGTCGGGAGCAGCATCCACGGAAGGGGCCACGCCTGCAACCTTGAACGGATCGTCCGTCTGAACCGCGAGGCCTGGGGGCTTCACAGAATTCCCAGCATCCGCCACCTTCAGCTTCTTGGCTTTTGGCGCTGCTGTGACGACCGTGATAGTCCTTGAAGGGGACGACCCGGGAGCCACTTGCCCGAGAGCAACGCCCAGCATCTCCGTCAGTGACCTCGCGTTTGAGACAGGACAGGCTCGCGGGGAGGACGCCTTCAGAGCCGCTCGTCTAGGCGCTGCGCCTGCGGCAGCCACCAAGGGGAATACCTTGGGAGTCGCAAGCAGGGGTGCCCGTGCAATCGTGCTTATTTTGCTCCTTTTTGCGGGGGGCTCGGAAGGTGGGGTCATGGCCGACGCGCGCTCACGCGCTAACGCTCCCTTCGATCTCCTCTTCCTCTTCTTTGAACTGGTGGGGGTTTCCGGGGGGAGAACCCCAGGGATCGCTTGCGGAGGCGCCACACCACTCCCATGTTTCCCGGTCATCATCTTCCTGGGGGTGGGATTACACGCCGGCCCCCCCATTCTGTGGTTGGCCGGCACTCCTAGGTCTGCGCAAACGGGGCATCTGGGGGCAGCCAAACATCCTTTGGCCTTATGGGACGTCCCTCCACACCTGTAGCACAGGTTGCTTCTGTCAACAGTGCTGGTGCACCGATGCTGGACGTGCCCAAACTCCAGACACCGGTGACACTGGAGCGGTCGCTGCGCTAAGGCCACCACCTTCGCCACGAAGGGGTGGACAATTACCTGTCCATCCTTCGCGAGCTTTGCTGCCGCCCTGACGGGGCAACGGGCCCACGCTGAAAACAGTCCATCGTTGTCGCGTCGGAGATCCCCGACGACGACGTCCTCCTTCTCGCAGCCACCGGCGGCGGCCATGGCCTTCCGTACTGATTTCGGGGTGGCCAGCTCTGTGAGCCCCAAGATGCGAAGCTCCGCGTATTTCTGGGGGCAAGATAGCCGGACGCCCGTCCCTCGTAGGGCCTTCTCCAATCCGGCCTTCAGGGCCGTCGCCTTCGCATGGGCCTTGGCGCCAGGGATCTCTAAAAGAAGTCCTCCAGTCATCGACCTCTTGGGCCGTATCTTGTCGATGCCCAGCTTGTCCACCTTCACAGTGGACATCGCCCTGGCCATTGCACGCCCGAATTCGTTCTCCCGCCCAGCCGCGGCGGTTAGAGACACCGCCGCAGTCTTGGACGGGCGCAGTATCTGCGACTGCGGTATCTGTGACTGTGGTATCTGCGACTGCGATATCTGCGACTGCGGTATCTGCGACCGAGCCATTCCCTTGGACTTCTTCCTCTTCTTGGCAGCGGGGGGAGGAACCGCCCGAGCGGCCGCGAACATCTGCGTCGCCTCTCGGCCAACAACCGGTTCCCATGTCCTCTGTCCATTGCTAGCGGAGCCCGGCATAGGCTGGGCGATCCAACTGCTGCTCGCCATAGGTATTGGGGGGCTCGTGGGTGAAACAGGGACCCAGGGGGCAACAGAAGTCCAGGAAGTAACAGGAGTCCAGGGCGCAGCGACGGAGGGGGACAACCCCCTCTTCTTTTTCTTCTTTTTCTTCTTCTTCTTGTGTCCCGTCAGTGTTGGCCTGGCTGGTGGGGTGTCCACCTCCCCGCAGAAAATCACCTCCTGTCCAGAGGCCTCCGTCCTCTCGTCAACCCTCCTCTCCATCTCGTCCACCTCGGTGGTGAATTCGGTGATCCTCTCATCGAGGCCCCCCATCATGCTCACCAGGCGGTTTAAAAAGGCAGTTTGCGCGTTCTCCGAAAATTGTGGGGGGGACGGTCGTGCCGCCGAGGACGGGCCGGGGACCGCGACGTCTATCTCCATTTTTTCTCCGATGCGCGTTAGGGGGACAGGCGTCAACTTACTCTCTGCGAAACATTCGAAGTCGGAGTCCGACTCTGATCCCGAATCCTGGAGCCTCTGCAGATTTATAAAGTCCCGGTCCTTCGGCTTCCTAGCCGCCCCGTCCGATTCCGCTGAACCGAAGGCCTCACGGAAGGCCACCAGGAGCTCCTTCGCGGCGGCGGTCTCGTGAATGGAATTGTCAGCCATCCTCACTACCTTGTCCAAGGTCTCTTTGACCTTGGCCAGGAGTGCACTTGTCCTCTGCACCTCCGCGAGCTTGTGGGGGTGCTGCTGGCGGGGAAGGTCCTCCATCCTTGAGTCGAACTCCCGGGGATCTACAAACATCCTCTTTGGCCGCCACGCCTCACTCTTATTCTTCCGGAAGGTCGTAAACGGTTCCTCGTCCTCGTCCTCGAAGTCGTCATACTTCGAGTCGGAGGGGTCAGACTCCCATCCTCCAAAGTCATCGCTACTGGTCAGCCGTCCAAAAGAACAGTTGTTCAGTGTGTTTGCCCAATCGTCGTCGGGTGTCAGTCCAGTTGATTTAAATCGCTCCATGTGTTCCAACGAGAAGTCTCGGAAAGAACGTCATCCGCGGCAGAGCTGGAATACCGCAGAAGGAACTCGAGAAGTCCTGCAACAGAGCATACTATCATATTAGACACTCCACTGCATCCACAATTATACATGGAACATGTAGAGCAATAGTCTAATAAATAATGTACGACGCTAAGCCTCTTCCAAACGAGGAAAAATGGAAAGAAATAAGTTTGGAAGTTTTTAATCGTACTGTATTTCCAAATTGTTTAGGAGCAATCGATAGAAAACATGTAAATATTCAAGCTCCAGCAAATAGCGAATCAATATTTTTGAATTAGAAAGACATTTTCAATTGTACTACTGGCACCAGTGGATGTCAATTATAATTTTCTAGTGATTGATACAGCAGGCTATGGAAAAAATAGTGACGGTGGGATACCATCCCATTTTAATTTAGGCAAAGCATATGAAAACGGCATTCTATTTGGACAATGTTAAGTCCCTAATGCAATTAATGACCTACGAGCATGCAGCGATTGCTATATGTCTAAAGTATAAGAAGATCAAAGAAACTTTGACTCCACATATCCCTATATGGGTCTCCAGATACAGCAATCTTCTTGTGGTTAGATCCGATAATTCGTGAACAAGTGAAAACTGAGCCAATTGTCAAAGTTGCGATTGTCAAATATTCTAGTCCAGTATAAGAATTTTTTTAAATAGGAATACTTTGATTTCTATCTGGGGTAAGAATAATCAAACATTCAAAATTTCACATATCTTTATTTCATATAAGTAGAAGGAAGGGAAGAAACGATTTTTTCAAACATTTCAAGTTAAATTTATTCTTACATTCTTGTAAGAATAAATTTAACTTACATTCTTGTAAGAATAAATTTAACTTGAAATGTTTGAAAAAATCGTTTCTTCCCTTCCTTCTACTTATATGAAATAAAGATATGTGAAATTTTGAATGTTTGATTATTCTTACCCCAGAATACAAGTATAGTGTTAAAATAGATTGCATTAAATAAACTCGAACAGAACATCAAGGTTAAAGGACGAATGTGTTTCCTTTTTATTGTGATCCTTCTTTCTCTTCTATTTGACGGAATACGTGAATAAGACGATCTTTAAATTATTTTATAAATTGGGGGTTAGGTCTGGGTAAGGTCAGAAACAACGATATTCTCAATTTAAATATATTCATTTTTGGATTAGTCTTTGTACGGAGTTAATATATATACGTTTAATAATTAACATTTAATGGAAGTAATAATTTACCTTATTTATACAAAGTTTGATGCCAGCATCAAAAAAACTGGACACAGCTATTGTTCCTAAGGACGAATAGTCTGCTGAAACTTTCAGCCTGAAAGTCAGGTCAGGCGTGCACTGTTCGAAATTCTAACGAATTTTAACCGAAAGACTGCGATTGACTTCGATCACGAAACGAAAGACGTTGCTGCAAAGTTGTGTGAAGTGCTTGCTGGATCCTGCTTGCGTCGTGAATGAACGTGAAGGGCCTCACTGTCTATGGGGCCACATTTTAAAACAATATTTCTCACAAACAACGATATAAAAAACAGTCTAGTTATAGTTGCAAAATAAAATACTTCTTTTTAAATATTAAATTCATAATATAAAAACTAGAGGCGGTTGAAAAATTTGTAAAGCATCCCGCCTCTATTTGAAATACATAATACATTGCAGGGACGGGTCCAGAGGGGGGCGGTCGCCCCCCTCCCACAAGAGTGATAAAATAGAAAAATATTATGACATTGTGTATTATTCTGTATTAATAATTAATGTGAATTTAATTATTTAGGCTATAGTATCAGAAAGAGATATTAAAATATAAATTACAAGCAAATTTTAAATCTTATAAAAGAAGGTTAAAAAATGTACTTACGTACTTTTACATATTTCGCCCCCTCCAAAAGAGGCTCCTGAATCCGTCTCTGATACATCGTTCTTTTTTTAGATTATAAAACTAACAGTATTGCATAAAATTGTTGGGGTAATAGCTATCTTGTTCTATATATGTTGGTAGCTGCATATTTCACACAACCGTAGAAATAGATTTGTTTTTGAGGCCTCATAATAATGTTGCGCGCAGGGTCTCTAACAGTATAAAGGCGGCCCTGAAGCGCGTCAGGGCAGAATTGCCGTTTGCCAAGTATTCGCACACAATTGTCACGGCGTCAGAACACACATTCACACATATACCGTCAGTACTGTAGGTGTTGCCTCTTTATTACGCGTAGGGGAAAGCCTGGTAACCCTGGGACGTGAGATTTCTCGTCAAAACCGTTAAACGCTTATCTATCTCCATATTATATACTCGTATCTATACCTCGGCTGTGTGAAAAAATTTACATTGGGTAAAGTCTATTTCATACCTCGTATGTAGCATTGTAAATATACACGTTTTGTCAATAAATTGTGGATGACTTCTGCAGTATCTTTATTATTCGCGCGCTTTTATAAAAAGCATGTCACATAAAATAAATAACAATGTTGTATAAGTTTTAATCTATACAAAGTGAACAGAGGAATACAATAAATAAATAATTGCCTTATTTGTAGATGCCAGCTATATAATTTATACCCAAAATATGTAAAATGGTACTAACAATATGATACACGATTTAATTTTCTACCTATTTGTTCAGATCTGCCATCTGTCTTTTAACAGCCCCATAAGCACTGCAGGCTCCCCTAGCCATATGATTGGGTAGATTGGCCATGAAGTTTATGCTTACCATGACTCCATCATTCCATAATTTTGACCCAGATATTGAAGGAATCTGTGGCTTTTCAGGAAGCTGAATATAATTTTTTAAATATTAGCTTCTATTTAAATAACATGTACACGAAGCAATGAAATGACAAACCTATAACATTAATCCTTTGCATATTTCTTTCAAAAACTATGACATATTCATTTAAAAAACGGTTAAAATACATAACAGAATAAATGGAAAACATTATTTGTCGGTTGATCGAACAATGTCATTTCTATGATGACAAAACGCAAAGGATTGACACAAAGTAGTAAGGAAGCAATTATATTACCGATTTTACTATTTCCTTAACTAAGTCGTGATTAACGTAAGGAGCAATATTGGTAGATATCTTTCTATATACTTTAGCAGTTTCCTCTGGTTTCGACCACAAACCTTCGTGATAGGTGTAATATACGATACCACCCACAACAGTGGCTTTTACCGTGAACCTGGAAACATAACCTCCAGTTTAAATCTCGATCTTATTATATACGCGTGATAACTTGCTTGTACCATAACGAAACCGAATCTTCAAATTTGAATGCGCGTACTAACCGGATCAAACCCATTGTATGTATAACAAAAATTACTTTAACACAATCGTTCCTGTTGCTCCTTCGTCTGTCATATGAAAAATTACGTAAGCAACCCCTTCAGATGGTGTCCGGGTTAAATTACGATGTTCATTCAATTTTTATATTCTCTTGTATACCTTCGTGTACTTATAACTATTTGATTAATAGTTAAACGATTTATGAAGCAGTACTTTCGTGTTTGAAATATGTAAAATTAATAACTAATGACAAGTTTATAGGAAATTGTAATGACTTACGTTGCATCTGATACTTTTGCATTGTATACAAGCCTTAAAACGGCGGGATTTTAATACCAGTGTTCCAGTTTTTTTATATTTATGCATTTTGTGTTTACGTTTAGTACGAGTGACTTATGATTTCGTGTTTATTTATCGAACTGTCTGTTTTCCAAGTAATGAGTGATGGAATTTCATTGCAAAGATGTTAATTTAACCTAACCTCGAAATTCACTTGTGTATATGTGCAATATACCATAATGTGGCCTCAGGAATATATAGAATTGAAGGTAACAGATCTGTATTTTTATATCGATTGTCTATTCGTTTATAATGTAAGTGAAATATAAACTGGTGGACTCTCTTGTAGAATATAGAGGATTTGCTAATTTGTGGAATATGTTATGAGTACATGGAAACCTCTGTCGCAACATCGTGTTCTCATAATTGTAAGGAAGATTTTCTCACTGTTCTATAGCCTGTGTTTAATAGAACACTTGGTTTGATTATTTCAATTTTAATTTCTAGATTGCTCTTTATGTATCAGAAAGTACTTACATTATAAAACACAATGTCCTTCTTGTTTTGCGGAAACCTTTGAGAAGGACTTGAGGACAAATAAAGCTCTGGATGAAATTATATCCCAGTTTCTGAGAATTAAAGATAAATTGAAAAGATGTTTAGAAATTCAAATACAATTTGCGCAAAGCGACAAAGGGGATACTACTTTGAACTCTCCAAAGTTGATACCCGAGAAAAGGGAGGTGCAGATAAACAGACAAGAAAATAAAATTATTAGTAGGAATGTTGTTCTTAACGATAATCCTTCACCCTCTACTAATGCTCAAAGAGATTTATCTAGCCCCAGCACCAGTGGCAGACCTAAGATACCTTTAATGTTTACACCTAAGAGTTCAAAGCGTTTAATTGTAACAGATACGGAAGACACTAAGGTTGTTATATGCCCGGTGTGCAAAGTTAATATTTCAGAAACCAATATAAACAGACATCTTGACGATTGTTTGAAACGCGAAGCAAAAAAGGATCAACCAGAAATGTAATTGATTTTTATAATAAACCTGTATACATAATAATTTAAATATAGGACCTTATGCAGAACAATAAAATAAACATTTTTTTCTTACTACCATTTTGCCGCATCACCTCGTATAACAAAATTACAGGCCTTTGAAAATGAAGTTTTCAAGCGCCTTGCGATAGAAAACCTGCCCAACAATTATTATGGACACATGTTGCTCCAGTTTCCCCTTCTTTCTTAACTTATTGTATGTTTCTTTAAATAAGAATATAATGCATGGAGGACAGATTTGTAATTTTACAACATTTTAAAGTATTGTCAGAAGTTAGAAACGGTCACAACTGAACTGATTTCAAGTAAACTTAATTTTCAAAGAACTGCAATTTTGCTATAATGCACGATGTGGCAAAATGATACTAAGAGGAACTCATTCATTTTATTGTCCTCTATAACACCCTAAATTTATTGCACGAATTTGTATAATAATATTGCATCATTAAACTGTTTCATTGATAATTCACTGGCATTACCTTATACAGAGTCGACTCAAAACGTAAGCCACTGCCGAAGTTAGTATTTACTTTAATGAAAGACAGTATATTACGAAAGAAATCAAAAGAATTCGGCTTATCATCGCAAGGGGATCGAAGGGCGTTGGAAACTCGATTGCAAAGATATATTGTTCTGTATAACGCGGAATGCGACAAACCGAATCCAAGATCGATTCCAGAGTTACTTAAACAATGCGAAGATGAAGAGAATGTTGAGAAAAAAATTAATAAATCATCAGTGTTTATAAACGTAATTACCTTGCTTTTTTCTTCACGCATTTCATCGTCTTTCACACCCCTAAATATTACCTTTTGATTTATGGCACGAAACCATTAACTATTCCAGAAGTTGCAAATCAATAGAAATACAGAGCAGAATGTTATAGATGACGAGAGAAAGAAATATTGTAAGTTTCTACTTTTCCACTAGCCGATGTATCGCAATTATCTTAATCTTCTTACTTCACTTCTTTTTTGTTATTAGTGGAGACACACAAAAATAGTTTCGAGTCTTTAATCAAAAAGATTAAGAATATTAAATCACCGGGAACACCGTCTGTAAGGCGAAATTTATTGAACGAGAGCATAGAAGGCAACGAGAGTCCATTGCGCGGGGGTGTGTCCGAAACCTCGGATGATTCGGTGAACGAAAATAATGATTTTCAACCGATAAATCCTAGTGTGTACATTATGGACTCCGACTCAGATTCTTCTTGTCCATTGCAAATGTATTCTAGCAGCGAGCCGAAGAAGTTTCTTAATATTCCCTTATGTCCCTTCAACAGCAATGTCTCCAAGAATAAATGTGAGAGCGTGAGGATGCAAAAGGAGGATTGCAATTCGGACGCGTGCAGCGATGTTTCCGTAGCTAGTAAAGAATCACGTCCAATAATGAATACCCCAAAGGGGAAGAACTTACCAAAGAGTAGCCCAAGGACTCCGTGTAATACAACGAAGTATAAAATGCTATTACAAAGAAAAGAGAAGCTATCTGTGAAGGACGAAATGAGAAAGATGGATTCCATTAGTACTAGCAAAGTAGAACCTAACTCTAATAACGTCTCTGATCAAGAGGAGGCGGATGAGAGATTGTCGCCCGGTTTGCAGGATATACTTTGTGACCTGTCAAGCAACGACAGCATCGACAGCAAATCTAATTATGGTATGTAATCAGTCGCATCGAAATTGTGGGACGACGCAAGGGTTGAACGTTGGAATTGTCTTTACAGGGAAATCACGCGCTGTCGAGCATGGGTATTTAAACAGCAGTATGGCGCATTCACCTAATCTGGAGAAAGAGAATATAAGCTCCTCTCCAGAATGCGGCTCGAATCGTTCCCTCCGAAAGAGAAGCCGCGATTTCGCGCAAAACGATAGAGTCGTATCGAGTATGAAGAAGAAAATTAAGAAATCGTCGCAATGCTACCCCAGCGAAACAGTCGAGTCGAACAACGAAGAAGCTGTATGTGTTTTGAACGAGAACGAGCAGAGGGGATCGCAAAATAAATCACGATTAAGGAGACGAGCAACGAATAGGAGTGTCGTAGAAGAAACGACTGCCGTGAGGAAATCAGTCAGAACGAGGCTTAAGAATAATATTCTGTGAGAACGAGGTAAACGTTTTTGTGCAGTACCTCTAAGTATATAGTCTAGTAGATAGTTTGTATATCGATTTTTATCACGATGATATAGACTTCTGTTTCTGTGCCTTGGAAAAGTGCCTGTGGCATGCATTTGAAACAAGAAATATATGTAAATAGATTAATTCGAACAAAATTTATATTTACTTAAATTGAATTTAGATCGACATTTATTGATTAATCAGTTTTGAATAATATATTAAGAGATGCGAAATATTGGATCATGAGAGGAAACACTATACAGTAATATATCAGTTAAAAATGTAATTACTTTTCTATTATATGTTGTATTATGCTTGACCGTAACTTTTTTTGTGTACTTGGTATTTAATATGATGTATAATTTAATTTTCACTGCCTTATATGAATAAAAAAAAGACATTAACCACCGAGACTTTGTGAATTCTTTTCAATCCCTATACATCGCGATTCCATTCCTGTTTATTCTTCGTGCTAAAAAATGTTTATTTCGCACGCTCGAGTGAATACCCTGAAAAGAAGGAATGAAAATTTTTTCATCAAAGACACCAAATTTTATTGAATATATCATAGTATCTTAATCAGAAAGGGATCAACAATGGTAAAATGACGATAAACGCAAACTTATATCTCGCGTATGTATAGATATTAACAATGTAAGAAGCCTCACTTAACATTAAAATAGCTGTCTTTGACATTGTTTGCGCATAAAATATCTGTCTTTGTTATGCATTTTATTACTTGTAGGCTTTGGTATCATTTATACATTTAATCTCATGTACATCGTATATATACCTATATGCAATATATATAGTTATATATTCATATACATATTTTTATATACGCATGATAGAGTCGAATATAATTTTCTTTTTATTTCATAGAACTTTGAAGGCTTCTAATATTCTAGTGGAACAACTATCACATTCATGAAACACTTTATTCCAATTTTTTTTTCTCAATAAGTCTATAGCAATCTTATGGGTGGTGATTTAATATATTTCATTTTATATCGTACGTGTTCTCTCCTGCGAATAAATACAAGCACAACATTGTTACAGGAATGAGATTTTCTACGGCATAAAGTGGTTTCCGCTAATAATTAAGTGGTATTCGTAATTGGCAGTGTTTCTGAAACTATTCTTTGCGAAACCAGATTTGAGTACTCCCCGAACATCGTCTCGTTGTGTCTTCCTAAGTCCCTTTTGGTAAATAATCATTTCTCCTTAAAATATAATTAATTATCTGTCATTATTTCGTACATAATTGTATTGAACAAAATATCAATATAACAAAATTCGAAACTCATAAACTATAGTATCAAGTATAACTGTTCGTTAAGATTTTTTTACATTATTTTATATTGCCACGCAATTGTACACATTTTTATGTACTTTGGAAATAAAAATTCATTCCGCTCGATCCCTTAACGATTACATTTAAAAAATTAAGTTATCTTCAAAAATATGTCCATGGTCTTTCGGCAGATTTAAAATTCCAGTTTTGTTAAAATCATTCTTGCCACGTTTTACTCTAATGCTACAGCTACGTTTATTCATTTATCAGATTACGTTTTAGGCTTTCGCGATAAAGGTTGCGCATAAAATGTTTAAGAACCACTGCTGTATGGTATGGCATCACGCGAGGTAGTTACTCAACGTTTACTACACTCCTAAATATACTGCAAGCGGGTCTATTCCTCTTCCTGTGCTTAGAAATTCATGGAAATCCTTTGAAAAGAAAAAAAAAACGCTGGATGAATGTTTTTGTAACGTTTAAAATCTTTTCGCAATCCAATTTCTCCTTCATAAACGAAGTGTATCAAAAACTTCGTAAGAATAAATATTCACCATAATTTGGCGAACGATACATAACGTTTTCCGATAGGAATCTATGTAAAATTCCAATTTTATGTAACGACAGTATTTCTAATTTTATTTTTCTCAATACAAACCTTATTAGATGATTCTGATTTTTAAAAGATCGAAGTATAGTGTGACGGTACTCTAACATCTATTTTCAAAATAAAACGTCCTTAATCGTCGCACTCTTTTTATAAATTAGGAAGTGAAAGTTGTAGAGCACGAGATGTAGGCAAATTTTTCCTCCAATTGTTAAAACATCATTGTTAACAGAGGATCAGAGTTACGTGGAATTTTCGTATCTGGCGCCATACTAACAAGAACATACTGCGCCTTCGATTGTATCGAACGCGCATGGCGCGAAGAATTTGAAACGGTCTCAAGTGACTTCCACTACACAGCACTTAAATATCATACGATTAACGATTGTATTTCATATAGTTCCTCTTCATCGTCTATTAATATACACGAATAGTATTGTTTCGATAAGAAACACTAGTTAACAATGCTACAGCAGTCCAAAATCCGGGCATCGAATAGCCATACTTCCTTTCAAGCAGCATCTCGATTTCGTTCATACACGAAACAAGTCTAATACCGAAATTCAAGTATGTATGTACAAGAAATTGTGTGCCGAGTATGCGTTATTTGGCAGAAAGTATGGCGCATCAATCTCGCGATTATACGATTCAGTAAGTACTTCGTGATTTGCGAGCTGCGCAATCGCGGAATAATTATAATAAACGTTAACTTAGTCGCGTTAATATCGTACGCACAGAACACGTATAGGCATGCGGGGCATAGTTCGCAACGATATGTTCGAGTTACGTCTCTTTCGAACGTTGGAAACGTAAAATTAAAAAAAGGAAAAGAGAACTATCTTACAATTATTTACACAGACCCGGCGTTTCAGCGACACATTAAAGATTGCACTGTATTTTGTTTTTTGCGTGTCGCTATTTTCCGCGGCTTTTTGATTGACTCTTTGATTAACGAGTTCGATTCATCTTCTACCTTATTGCACTTGGAACGATTGTTTTCATACGAATTCGCTGATTAATTTAAGGAACACTGATTACTCCCCTCTCGGGGCTATCCACGGATTCGTAGATATTAAGTAAGAAATTCTGCTTTTAAAATTATTTATATTATTCCTGCAATTATATATTATCTCTACGATTCGTTTCCATCGACACATTCGTTATTTCCTTCGAAAGATTATCACGATGCAGTTAGAATAAATTGGAGTCGACGATCCTGCGGATCGTCGAGAAGCAGTTTCCGCAGGATTGTTTTGAAACCATGCATTTTAATCGTTTAATTAAAATTTCGACTAACACGCTACAGGGCAATGTTTCGCTGCGTAGCGGAGTGAACCAAACTCCCGGTGAGTGCCATTTTCCCGATTCTTCTTATTTTCTTTCTTTGCTTCTTGTAACTTTCAATCCCCAACTCTAGATCTGTTTTCAATATTCCAAAAGTTTACACCTACCATTGCACACTAGTTTGATTCAATACATCGTATAACTTAACATTGTCCTTAAGTTCGAGTAACAACACCTTCACACTTTAACATTGATTTTTTACTGTATTCGTAAAAACATTTTTACATATATCTTTCACCTACCGAATTGATACGCGGCTATACCAATCCCTCTCTGTGACTCTTAACGCAAATTACCCAGATTCAATAGTCAAATTTCTACTAAAGACTTCTTAGGGACTTCGAAATATCTTCCATCAATGTTTGCACGCGAAACGTTTCAAATAATCTTCCCACGATATTTACACAACATCCAATATAAAGTTTCCGCGATATATAGAATTTTTTTTTTATTTCGAGCCTCGCGAGGTATTGAACTTCTCGAGATCGAGAGTTTACAAAAATATCCTACTTTGCAACGATGAGTATATACTCTAACGTGTAGCTTAATGTTTTCAAGTAATCTCGTAAAAATAAAGACTCGTATTGTAATATTTTCAGATTGATCGATCGAATACCTACATGGAAACCATGCTTCCCGTCACCGTCGCGGTATCTCCACCTTTTTTAAAGCAGTCTTATTACTTTAAACGACCTCCAAGAGGTTCGCCTAGAACGATACACTTCGATTGAATATCGTTGCTTTCCTCTACATTAATAGTAATCTCTTCAAATATATATATATATATATTTCATATATATATATATATATATATATAGATTTCATTCTTTATTACATGGAGTGTCATGACGAATGCAGCTTTAAACCTGGCTCGATGAGTGATCTACTAACTATCTACCTAAGCTGCAGTTCAGTTGAATATGATTGCGAGAGGAAGTATATTAGAATTAATTGTTTAAACCACCACAGCGTGTCTAAGGCTTTTCGTAGATTCTATTTACAGGTCCATTCGCGACAGAGTTTATATTGCACTTGATCGACGCGTCGATTGTATATTGTATAAAGGGTTAATGGGCAAGCCATCCGCTAACGAGTACAACTCGATTTGCTCGAGCTCAAGCGCAAAGACTCCGAGCCTCGTACCGCAGTCTCGCGAAACGGTGTTCAACGTTCGAGAATGGGAAACGCGCTGCAGCGACGGACGCGAAGGTTCTTCCTTTCTTTACCCGGGTTTCTCTATTTTACGCCTGACTAGCGTCACGTTACGTTATCCCGTTTCGTTCGTCTCATGACCGTGATACCTATGGCACCCCTTATTTTGCGCAACAGATCTATTATGTCGGCCGTCGTCATATCCTTCACGCTCTCGTCGTTCACCTGAAATGAAAGGGAAGCAATATTGAACAGTGGACACCACCTTTCGGACACGAACAGTTTTAATGTTGAAATGTTTGATTATCAACGCCTCGATGCAGTTGGATGAAAAAGAGGGTTTGAAAGTAACACTTTTCTTAATTCAAGGAAATAAATACCTTAAGTCCGTGTGCCTTTGCTGGTGAATAAATAAACGATGCATGCCAATTCGTTATTATTTTACAATATCTTTTCGGAAGCACTTATATTGTTTTAGAATTTTGCTGATATTATTGTTAAGAGTGAAACACTTAACTGTGGATTTGAGTGGTGTAAATGAAAGACGAAAAAGTTGCAATTAAAACTTGGGATAGCGATGTCTCATATTTCATCTGTCTGGAAAATGCCTTCACTCCGCTATGAATGATGGAACATTTTCTTCGCGTCTTTAGTTTTAAAAAAAGCGACACGAGCGGTTTTCTCGCGTAAAACGAATTCATATTTCAAGGAAGCGGGATGTCGGGTTCATAAAAAGACGGGTTTAATAAAAGGGAAAATCGTACGTTCCGCTCTTGACTTCATTAGTTTCATAATTGCTCGGCGTATTAACACACGAAGGTAAATCACGAATGGCTGCTGGGTGTAGATGGGACTTTCTTATTTCGCAATTCAAGTGGTCTGTATTATACAAGTGAATGTAACGATGAGTTTAATTAATCGTGGTAGTAACTCGGAGCTGTTGAAATATCGTTTGATGAAAATAATTTATAGTGGAGAGGCGTGCAGAAATGTGTTATAGAAACGAATATTTAACATATAAAATTACAGCACGTACTTTCGAACAGTGCACGAATGTTAAGAATGTTTATGTAAATGGTAACGTAGCATTTCATATTATTTCTGAAGATTTTGTTAATTTTTTATTTTATTGACAATCAGTGGCGGATTTAAGAAAAAGGCAAACGTTCTGAGAGGCCCATTTTTGGGGAAAATGAAAAGGCAGTTTACTAGAAACGAGCTCAGAAGAAAATATAGTTTGGATAAAATCATAATTTTTTTTAAGGATGAGGCCCAGGCGGCAACTGCTCATCGGCCGCCCTGTTAAATCCGCCACTGTTTACAATATTTAGATGTACTGAAACGTTACTGTACCATGAGAAGCACGTCTCCTTGCTTCAATCTCCCATCTTTGGCTGCGACGCTATCAGGATGCACTACCGATATCACCGTATGGTTGCCTTCTGGTTGCAAGCTGAACCCAAGTCGGCTGTTCCACCCACGCGTCAGCTCTACCATGAACACCTTTAACAATAACGACAATAACGATTTCACCTGAAAATTCATGGGAAACGTTCATCTTTACTTCGATGTACAGTTCACTTGATCGTACAAAACCTTCGATTTTCTCAAGTACTTTGCGAGACTATAGTCTCGATTATCCAGTGTTCTACTCGTTAAAAAAAATTGAAAAAAAAAATAAGACAAACGATCGATACATCGTTACTTATCATCCGTCTGAAAAAAGACAAGAATAATTTCTAAGACGAAGGAAAGATGACTGGTAGGAGTGAATTACAAATATCATCGCAAGTATGAGTTGCTCTTTAAATTTCGACGATCGAAGAAATACTTGTACTTTGAAATTTTTAAATTATCTTCAATAATTTGTTTGTAATATTTACGAATGAAGGGACTGAATGCACAACGCTTCGAATGCAATTTGGAGGAGAGAGCTTTACCTCAGTTCCTTGTTCAAGTTCTTCGCTGAGGATAGCTGAATCCGTGGTGTCTCTTCCGACTCTCTCTTCCTCGTTTTCCGTTTCATCTATTCCATCATCCGGGGCGAACATCACGCCTTTCCACTTCAACAACCCTTTGCTGCCACCGGGATCCTCTGCCCCCAAGATTCTCCCTGTGTCACATGGAAAACTGAATCAGAATTCTGCATCAGGCTGCCGTGCAAGCTGTTGTTCAACTCAATCGCACTTTCAACAGATATTTGTATTATTTCATCGAATTTCCCTCTAAAACGAGTATCTTGCCGCAAATAATTAATAGAATCACAGGAAAGTAGTAGAAATATGCGCACAGCGGTACTTTTTGAATAGAAACGAGCCTAGTATTACTCTGTCACGACAAAGGAAAAGTCGTCCAGGTTCGTGTACGGTATGAGAGATTAGATAATACAATATGTCGATGTGGCATAAAAGTATTCAACAACTGCTATGACTGCTGTTCGTACTGGCGACTAATATAACCCGAGTTCTGCGCAAAATCAAGGTGACTCGGCGTAGTAGTAACGCGATATTGCACGCTTGTGTGCTACTATTCAACAGATAAGATAATGAAGTACACGAACCGTTAGCTAACAGCAGTTATAAAACCTCTATTAATCATTCATCACAGGAATGTTGCACTTAAAGAAAGAAGGCACACAACCTCCTAGTATTAAATATATTTCACTTACGCTCTTCTCGAAATTGTATTAAAATAATATCTAAAAAAGTATGATTGACTTCTTCCTGTTTCTTATAATATATTTAAAATTATAGATCGTTGAAGTTTGTCTGACGATATTTGCTCTTCTCCAAACTCTGAGTAAGCAAAGATCAATGACATTTAATCCTACGACGTAGCAGTTTTATATGAAAATGGCGGTGAGTTTCCGATGCTACTGAAACCTCAAAAATTCTAGAAGCCTGAATAGGTACTAAAATTCAATAAGTCGTTCAAAATCTACATAAATCTTTCGATCCTTTAACCGTATCTACAAATAAGGACTTCTTACCAGAATTAGAAATGCAATAGTACACCCATATAGTCACTCGCATATTCAAAAACATTTCCCATCACTGATTTACCCAAAACCCACCGAGTTCCTCAGAACCCCTACCACCCAGACAATTATCCAAGACAATTCAAAACCTGATCGAACCATCGCTGACCCAAAGTCTCCCAGCAACTCAGGACACCGAACAACAACAAACTCACCCATAAAAGCAACAGCGCAAGAGCAATTCCCATAAATGCAGACACTGTCACTAACTAAGAACATCGAATCACCTGGTATGTCCTGGTCGCTGGAGTGTGTAGCCTTATTTTTCGCTGTGGCGTCGATACCGGAGCCGCAAGCCGGATTGGCGCTTTGATAAGCTGGGTTCTTGTAGCTGAATGCAGCGGTGCTCGAGTTGCTCGCCGAGCAGAGCACCGGCGGCATCGAAGCTGGCTCGGACGGCAGATCGGTGTCGTGCTCGTTGCCGGACAAACCGTCCGTCTCCCTTCTCTGGTAATCGGGCACCGTCCCCTTGCCCCGGACACCCTCGCCGGCGATCCCCTCATCTCCGCCCGGGTACTCGAGGTCGGAGTCCAGGCTGCAGAACTGAAAATGAGGCTTCCCCTGGGGCGCCGTTAAGTCGAGGAAACTCGGCCGCGGCGGTGCCTTGGAGGAATCGCTGGAGTCGCAGACGTCGTAGAGCGGGGGCGGATCGATTATGTCGGTTCCAGGTGTGTTCGGTTGGGAATTCGTTATCTGCGTCCTGATCGAGCACTGGTCGGAATCGGACGTCTCCGCCTGGCTGGCCGTCGATGCCGTCTGCACGCCCGGATGCTTCTCCAGACCCTCTGCAACGACGGATTCCACCCTTAGACTAACGTTTTTTTCCGGGAACTCGGGGACGATGGAAGTTTACGTTTTACGTGATCTGACTTGGTGCATGCGGGTGGTACGTCGCGGTGCTTGAGGATGCTCGGTCGTCAGCTTAAGTGGGGGGGGGGAGGGGGGGGGGGGAGGTTTGTTAAGGAAGGGAGGAGTTTCACGGGTCCTGAGTAGGTAAACGGGGATCTGTAGAAGTGAAATTTTTAGGGGACAGGTACTGCTCGAGGCTTGATGTTTATGGAATAATTAATTTTTTATTGCGGGAGCAACTCTGCGCACGGTGTAACTAGTTTAGAGTGTCGGGGTATAGAGGTGGCCGTAGCTACCGTTTGCTAAAGATTTGGCTAAGAATGCTCCTTCTAAACTTTACCAAGATCTAACAAAAGGGTACAGGTGGAACGTTAAGTTACCTTGCTCGTTTTCAACAGAAGGGGGTGTCGCGGCATTACGACGACGCCTCAGGAAATTGCACGATGCACCAGGTGACTGCTTGCAGCTCGAGCCGCTCGATGTGCCTGGTGATAGTTTTCGGACTGCTAGATCGCAGAGCATGTCTACGGCTTCTTGCCTGAAAGATATTCCCAAATTCAGCGGTTAGTCACTTAGAACAGTTAAGAACGCAAAGAGTTTCAAGGAACAGAATGCTCCATCTTTATAAAATACTTCAACCAAATTTTTATTCACCAATAAAGAACACACCGATCTCCCAATATTGCCGAGGATCAGAAAGAAAGAATTTTAAAAAAAAGATATTAGTGCCTCGAGTCGTGGTGCAGGTTCCCGCAGTTCGGAAGTTTCAATTGCACCCGGGTACAGGGTGAATTATGCAGGGGAAATTTATTTTCCTGTTCGATCGCGAGAGGGGACCTTAATTACAGGGAGAAGTTTACCTCAAACTTGTTCGCGGTGGACGGAGAGGATGATCGGGCTCTGTTGGTGAAAGCGCGGAGACAGGAGTTTGCGCCAGGTCCCTGTACAATCGAAGTCTCACGGTGGGGCCACATTGTCGCAGCAATTGGACAGCCTCTTCGTGGCTCATGGGTGACAATGCTGCACCGTCAACTGCGACGATTTTGTCCCCGGGCCGAATCCGGCCGTCGCTTAATGCTGGCTCTCGCACTAATGCCCTCACGTAATGGCCAAGCGCGCTGCTGTCTGCTTTCCTCAAAGTGAAGCCCAGGCTACCACCGACCTTCGTCATTTCTATGTCGAATTCCTGTAATGGATCACAAAAGAATTTCGTTTAAGCATTTATACATTGCCCGACTCTGTCTTTCATGTTGTAAGTAGTAGTTTCTTTTCATTTTCCTTTTTTTTTTTTTTTGGTGTAGAAAAGTTATTCATTGAACTTCGTTGAGAAAGGGCTGTTCAGAAGTGGCACGTAAAAGTGTTATGGAAAAGTAAAGATTATAAGGTGTTTGCAGGAAACTTAGAGAACATAAAAGTTCCTAAATTTCTAAGACTTTTGATATTGCTACGTGTATTGATAAACACGTAAATTGTGACGAAGAGTTATGTTTGCCATATAGATTTGTGATGCCGCAGGCACCTGCAATTTCTACAACTTGATTTTCAGATGTTTCACGGCTAATAGCGGCTTCCGGAGGTGCGTATATACAAACACGAGGGATTTGTTATAAATGCATCAGAGGCTACGTATCCTGGAGGAGATACCGAAATCTAAATTGTAAACGAACTTCGATGAGATTCCGCATCCCTCCCAGGAGATCCTAAACGTAACAGCTCACCGTGCATTCATTGGTCATTGTTTTATGAATACAGGTTATACCGTTGGGTTTGCTCAGCAGAAACGCGAGAGAATTGAAACCAAAGATTTATATGCTCTGTAGTCTATCCACCTTCACTATTCACTTCAGATACTCCGCAACACACAATCCTTCAATTCCATTAATTCTATCAATATCATCCTAAAAAAAATAATCCAAATATTTTCTCCACAAAACTTGACTACTTAGGAAATCGTGTTATCATCTTCCCCGTTAGTAGCTGTTGGACAAAAGTATGTCTCGTCCGTTTAATATAGTTAATTCGTAATCTGTAATATACTCTAGAGTGTTTGGCATTGTTTATATTCTCACTGTTCGAATGTTCTTCCTATGGAATAGACGCGTAACGTATTCAGTAACGTGGCCATAAATACTAGCGTACAGTGTGTAACTTTAACAATTTAATTCTTCAATACTATAGTTCTCATATATTTATTTAATTACGAATAAAGTATTTTCTCATAAGTATAACTCTAACAGTAGCCATAATGGCATTTTATCCATCCTAACGTTGCACTGCTACAATTTCAATCTTTTATCGATTGGAGTTTATATAAAAGTTAAAAGTTACTTACCCCGCAGGGCTCGATTTGCAGCGGTGGCAGCGGGTTGCGTATTCGCAGGGGCAGCGGTGGCTGCTCGCGTCTTGCCGTCAGTAGGGGCGAGTCACCCCTTGCTGGGGGTTGCGGGGACTCGCGTCTTCCTGGGGGCAGCGGCGACTCACGTCTTACTGGGGGCAAAGGGGGTGAACCGGGTGGCGTGACATTCGTATCACCAGGAAGTCGGCACACCACCAACTCCACGGTGCTGGGTGTCGTTCGTAGAACTTCGAGGGCCTCCTGCAACAAGTTGCACCAGAAGTAAGATTAAAAGTCTGCCCTAGCCTGGCTGTCGGGCGAAAGTTTGGGCCGCTCAAGCATAACTTCAAAGCAAGCACTCGTCGAATTTTATGATTGCAAAATTTATTTGTAGCTTCCCTTTTTTCAACGTCTGTCTTAAGTATGAATATTGGGGCTTTCATTATGATTCAAGCGTAGGCTTGGGGCTTTCATTATGATTTCACAGGAACGATAGAATTTAAGTTTGAAAATGAAATCGGCTGGTTGAACGACAGAAATGTGAGAAGTAATTCTTGCAATTAATTATCATGAATTATTACGATGTCCCAGCGTTTCTTTAGACACTTGGGTATTTGATTCGAGCCTTTACGCGAAAGAAAATGTAACGAGAATTACGCGTTCAGTAAGCACGCGTACAGTAAGAGCAGTGAAGAGGCGTTCCGTAGTTATTTAGATTTGCAGATAAACGTCGTAAATCATTTTGACTGACAAGGAAACGTTCCCAATCCGAAAATTCTGATTTTAATTAAACTTCGCGTGAATGTAGATTGTTGAGCATAATGGAGTGTGCAAGGAGGTATTTTTTTTCAGCGGAAATTTGCCCTGTGGAGGTGAACTCAGCCCTTAATGTTATCCCGTTTCTTTTTAATTTAATATAATATAATATAATATAATATAAGATAATATAAAAATTGTTCAGTTTTTTGTGCCACATTACACTACCAAAAGAAAAATAAAGTTATATTAAAGAAACGAAAAAAAGTAAGACAACTTTAAAGGCTGATTTCACCCCTTCAGAGTGAATTTACGCAGAAAAAAATTGCTCCTTGCATACTCCGATATGTTACACATTCACAGTTTGATTAAAATCAGAATCTTCGAGTTGGGAAGGTTTCCTTGTGAGATTATGGAAGATACAACCTGCCTTGCATCTTCTTGGGCCCGAGTCTCCTATCATTTACATAATACAATTTATAATTGAGTTACCAAATTTATGCATAATGTTTTCGAGTTAACGATCGATGTGTTATGCTGTAGTAGAAAGCACGGTGTACGGGGTAAAGCATAAACCGATATTACACCTTGATTCTCGGGGGACAAACGGGCAAGTGTAGTCAAGATACCGCCTACCTTCGCGCCACGGGTTCCGGATGTAGCTGTATTATGCTAATCAAATGCAAATCTCTAAGAGCTACGAGAAGACAAGCCTGTAGATCCCATCTAAAGCTATAGTAATCGCTATTTTGTCGCAGCCAGCTCATCGCGTTAAGCTGGGCGGATAGAAATGAAGGAAAACGGCTTGAGACAAAAGTCGCCTTCTTGTGTACACGAGTACTGATTTTTCAATATTTTTGTATATTTATTTCGAACAAGTAGAGATTTCCATGCTCGAGGCGTCGATAATTAACACTTTAGAAGAAGCAGAAAAAGTTGGAAGTTATTTAAAAAGGTGCAGACCTAGTACCCCAGTAGATCTTCAGTCTTTATGCTAACCCTTTCCTCCACCCAGAAGTGGAGCTTCACAGATTTTCAATTGATTAATATTGAGAGAATTCTTCAATTATAAATGTTATAAAATATTTCATTAAGAAATCTAAAATGTTTTACTGCTTTTGTGCTCGTTTTCCATCGACAGATGTAACTTACATTACTTAACATTTAGAATTTAAAAAAATCTGTACTACAATCTCTGATATAGTCAAGTGTTTTGTTTTTATTAATTTTTTTTTATTGTCGTAGCTGTTCGAGTCTAATTTTTATTTAATTCTAATACTTCTTCGTCCCTAGTTTACTGACTTCGTCAATCTTTCTTTAAATCCTCTAATCATCGTCTCTAAATATAAGCAATTGATGAGCTTGTTTTTGCCACTTACGTAATTAGTGAGGCCAGTCAAAGGGATCCCATTGGCAGCGAGTAGTATATCGCCAGGCTGAAGTTTGTTGGACAAGGCAGCGGGCTGTTGAGGGAACAGTCTTTTTACCCTAACTGGTCCAGCAGTTCCGCCACCGGAAACGCTTAAGCCAAGTCCTCTGCTGCTCTTTTGCAACGTCACTCGAAAGGTGCTCTCTGGAAATGATACAAAGTGCAATTACTCCCGAGGAAGCTTCATAGAAAATCAGGCTTCTTGCTTTTCTTTGGAGCCTCCGGAGGAAAAATCTGCTTCAAATTAATCAGGAGATAAGCGGAGAACATTCTTCTCTATTCAGTAAATGAATCCTTTTATCTCGAGAAGAACAACTTCACGACCTTCGGTAGCGTTTAAATTTCCAAGCTTAATTTCCGCGGCAATTAAATCAAAGAAGAAATTTGTACGCTTTTGGAGTAGATAAACAAAGTGTCAACTTTTCACATGAATTCTGGTTTCACGGGGAAAAATTGACTGGTAGGTATCGCTTCTGTACCAAAGGCTGATCGACAGTTTGCTTTTCCTCGACTTTATTTGTTCGTTTCTATCGAACAAATTCGAGGAGGCGCGGAAACGGGAAATGTATCGCGGGTACATGTTGGCAAAGACGAAAGGGTGGTTGCGCAAACACGTAGAACCAGGTTCAAAGGAAGCGCTTTTTCCTGTCCCGTGGATTTTCCGGAATTGTAGCCAGCTTGTGATTTACGAGGGCGCGCTGGTGTGACGCACGACCTAATATTTGGAATTGGGCTAGGACGCGTGAACAATTACTTTCTACCCGCTATTCTATGCGGTGTCACTGCACCGGCTGCATATTTCAGGCGTTACAGCAACTTTCACGGTGCACAGCGTCACCCCGTTGGTCATAATTTTATGCGGTTCCGCGGTGTGAAAGGGCACTTTCGAAACACGTATAAATATCAGGTGGACGGCCAGTAATTGCATTAATTCTAGATTACTTTTACTTAGAAGCTCCTCGACTTCTTTTACTCCGGACTTTTCTGGTGGAAAAGGGGTTGCTTCCCTGACTTTAAAATTTCTACGTAGTATTGTAGTAATGAATACGTAAATATGGGGATTTGGTGTGAATAAAATAAATTTTGCTTTTAATATTTTGGTGCAGGTGCATGAGTTAAACCTTCACTTTATTTTTTAGGCCGCGATTGAATGGTTATCAGCGTATGAAGTTCGATGGAAGCTAGCTAAAGCCAGCCCTAACGCGATCGCTGGAATTGACCACTGTTACTGCGGTGGTCGCAGTTTCAACTCGTTATTTCCATCTCTCTCTCTTTTTTTTTTTCAACTTCACGTGGTCGTGGACTTAACATGGAACGAGCACTAGCTCGAAACGACTCGCCTTTTACCGGATATTGACCCGATCCGGGCGACATATCGCGCGCATTGTTCACTTTGTTCACTATTCAAATCGACCCCTCTCGTTCCCTAGTTATTGTTCGGGATCCTGCAGTGTCAATCTTCCCAAAAGAGCCGAGCATTGTTGGAATCGTTCCGAAACCGTGAATGTCCCATACGAGCTCGCTGATCGAGCCCACTGAAACGCTTCCTGAACTTTAAGAATCGATATCGACGTCGAATTACGCGGCCATCGTTGGTCATTACAGATGGTTAATCAAATACGAGTGAATGGAGAATCCGAACCATTTCATCACCTAGAATTCTTCAAATTAAAACTCAAATTAGAATTCATCACTGATCCGACGAAAAGGTCATCAATTACTTATTTTTTTGACATCCTCTACATCTAATACCACGAATAAATAAATACTAAATACTGAATATTAAACAACACTAAACACTAAATAAATAATAAATACTAAAATAAATATCAATTTCTGCACGTTATTATTTGACATATTCTTACATATTTTGTGGTGAATTTAGTATTAAAAAATGCAAAATTAAATGCAACACCATACAAGATACCAGAAAATTAATTAAATAGACTATCGTGAGTAAAGCTGTCTCTAAAATTCATATCCTTTCTATAAACGAATAGTTAATCGCTCAAAGAGGATGCTCCTAAGTAGTTCAGTCGTTTCACGAGAAACGATACGTTTTCGAATATCTCGGAGATTTTGGGTGTTGGTAATATCCGTGGTTGGCTCTACGAGTGTGGCTTTAACCCAGGCAAAGCGACCTCGGTTATTAACTGGTCGCTTTGACGCGGCGTCAAGACCGACTTCCGCTTTCCAGACGCTTCGATTCGACCGAGATTAGATCTCTTGATCCTGTCTCGCGTTTGCTAGCCATATAAACGGCGGCTGATCGCTGCTCGATGATGAGATTGGGCCGCTGGCTGAGTATTTCAGCTTATAATCAACTGTATTTGCCTCCAGAAACCGTGCTCGCGCGAGCAGACCCCTTTGAATTCTACTGTGTCAGCTTTTCTAGTAGTCACAGCGTATTAGACGTACGTCAGTTGCTCGCGTGTCCTCTGGGGTAATATCAGAAGGGAATGTTGACATCGATTCTGTGCCAATCAGGCTGGCGCGAGATTGTGTCCCCGCTTACCATGGCGATGGAGCTGTCATCGCGGAAGCTTTCCGATTAGATTGCTCAGGAATTAGATTTAATTCGGATGGTTTAAACAGTTAGGAGTGGGTGAATTTGGCAGAATAGGTTTGAAATTAAATGTTTGGAATTAATTTGATTGGAACACTATAGTCATTTTAAAGCCTGCTACTTTTTATCGCGGGGTTTGTTTAAATAAATAAGAAAATTGAGAATTGGAACTGTTCCGCCAAAAAATACTTTCTCAAAATTGAAATAATAATACTTGATATGATTCTAATTGAGTGTAATCCAGTTACTTCTGAACCTGAACTGTCAAACGCGCTCATTTTCAGTGAAAATGCAATATCGCCTCTTTCAACCATTCCAACATCTTCGCCACTTTGTACCTCGATGGAAAACCCCGGTGAAAGTTATCTTTCGCTAATTGATATCTCCCAGTTCGCGCCTTTTTCACCTTTAGATTCTAGCAAGTACATCGAGGCACCGTCTGATCGGGGACTTGAATCGACTCGACCTGGTTGCATGCGATGAGATTGCTTTTCGTCTTTCGGGAAGCGGGGATACACGCCCCCGCGTCAGCCTTCCGCTAAGAATTTATCGTGAGCTCAATTTATTACCGCGATCCTCGCGGTGCACGTGCTTATCCGTGACGAAACTTGAGCAAGACGTTTTTCTATTTATCAGACCGACAACGCCGATTCGCTGGATGAAGATCGTAAATATCGGGCGGGCCGAGGAATGTCGGGGGGGGGGGGGGGGGAACGCCGAAAACCGCGGGAGTTATTTCGAGAGCAATGACGAGGACCGTGAAAGCCGCCGACACAACGGGCTGACACTAAATAATTTACGGTGCATCGACATAAAGGCGACATATCGGACCAGCCATCATGCCTGAGTGATGGAATTGTGAACACGATGGCGTGAACTCGAGAGTGTGACGCGTTGCGTGTTTCATGGTGCTTGATGCAAGCGTTTTCGCCACTGAGGAATTTGCGTGAGAAAAGTAAGAGGGTGGTTGGTCTTTGGCTGGGTTCTTAAATGAGCATGCTCAATATGTATTTCTCTTGTGATTTTAGTTTGTTTCTGTGGACCTAGTTGGGGGATGATAGCACGTATTTGTAATTTGTAGAAATAATTTTTGAGCTTTATTTATTTTTGTATACCGGCTCTCCCCAAGATTAAATCCTGAGTGCGTCACTGACTAATAGTATCAGAAGTAGCGGAAATCTTAGTAATAATAGTAGTACTTAATAGGTTTGTTGGGTAATCTGTTCAATTGGAGTGAGAATATCTCTACGTATTTGTAATTTTCATCTTTTGAATTGATAAGGTCCCCCATTTCCCAAGTGATTTTTAAACGTGACTCGTCAAGGCAACGCTCAGGTTGGATGATTTTTTTAAATGGAAGAGATAATCTTATGGAAAGAAGGGTCAGATTAAACCAGGTTCAATTTTCTGGCTTGCTGATTATTCAGATTTGTACCGGCTGGAGGTGAAATTAACTGTCGCATTAGGGATTCTATTTAAATGTATATTCTCGGGGGCGGTAAATATTTTTAGAGCACGCGATCGTATATATTCTATGCAAATGCGGCGAGGAGTCGAAAATAATCGGGCTGCTTATACTGCAAGGCTTGTAGGAGGAATTCTGTGTACGTCGTAGTAAATTTCCGTATTCTTATTTCGTTCCAATATTTTTTCCCTCGTCCCAGACTGTACAGAAGCGAAAAGAATTTCGCTAAAACGAGCTAAAAGGGTCGACGACCGACATTTGGTTCACTAAACCATCGATCCGATACCGATAACACATTGCCAACACGTAAGTAGGTATCACGCTCAAGTCGGTGATTAATGATGTACGATCCTTAAGGGATCGTTCGACTCGCGATCTAAGGGAATTTATGGCATACAGCAAATACATTGAAAATATGTATTTAAAAGGAAATGCATAGTCACTCGATAGGGCGCGACATAATTTTGAAATAAAACTCTTCGTGTTTTCAAATAATCATTAATTATCAATTTCGCAAAATTTTTTAATTCAAGTTCACTATATAGGCACTTTCAGTGTATCTGTTTTTGTAAGTCGACTCTGGATGGATAACTTGTAGGTGATAGATTGAGTGGAGGATCAGTTATCAATTTTATAATGATAACACAGTGGCCCAGCGCGAGTATGCATTAGATCTCGTGATTAATGATGCCCCCGCCTAGCGCAATTAATCAAATCCATTAAGCTCGCAACGATACTTCAAAACCAATAAAGTAGGAACTTTTATCGCGCGGATCATCGGTCAGAGTCAACCTTTTTCAATAACTTCAACTGAAACTACTATCGTTATTACCTTGAGTTAATTTAACAATCGTGGAAACATCAATGATCTAGTAAGTAAACCTTCCTCCACAAAATATGTATCTGTATAAACCACACAGCTTTACAAATAACATGTAAAAAAAATTCAAATCTTAATATTAAAAACTATTAGTCTTATCTTCTCTGATACAAATTTCAATTTTCTTCATTTCTACAAGGTTTGATATCAATATAAAACGCTAAGTTAAACTTTGCTGTGCAAGAGAGTGCAGAGGGTGAAAATTCCAGAACCTTTTTCACCCTCATAAAAATACAGCCGGTTGAAAAGAAAGACGAAGCAATAAGCCGATATTCTTTCACTTTATAAATAGCAGCCCACGAAAATCCGATGTACATCTATCAGATTCTGGCACGAAGCAGATTAACTGACTAATTATCAATTCGAGCGTTCCTCGGTGTTTCTTAACGTCCCTTGCCACGTGTTCCCACTTACTAATCCCCGAACGTCCCGCCACAGGCCCCCAATAATCTTGCCGGAAAAGAGGGACGGGGGAGCTGGAAGTGGGGGCCAGGTAGCGAGGAATTTCACAGAGTGGGCAAAAGGGGCATTAAACCATGATAACGCGCGATCGCCATTACCTCTGGCTATGAATTAACCCTACGTTGGGGAGGGGAGGGGAGGGGGGGGGGGGTGGTGGTCGGAGGGGGTGTACCTGGATCCCCGTCGTGGTTGGTCGGACGTCCGTTTAGCTATTCCGTCGACGTAGGATCCTGATAACAACCTGCTCGGAATTACTAGCGGCCTGGCTCATGCTGCACGCCACCAGACTCGAACGCCCGAAATTCCTCCATACATCCGGTTGGGGGGAGGCTTCCTGAGGGTGGATTAGCCTGGACGGTAGAATTGTAAAATTCTTTATGCCACGACAGGGCTCTTGGTACGAATAGTCCGCCACGACGGCTTGGAAATCACTGGCTTGCTCGACGACTCGAGGGTTGTAGCGATCGTCAGGGGGGTCGTTGATCTGTCGAGGGTGGAGGAGTACTTGCAGCCAGAGAATGGTTTAATCGCAGGGAAATTTTGTTTTCACTTCGTTTCTGGGTCAGTGACTTTGGAGGGGTGGATTTGGCTATGCTAATGTTTAGTTAATGGTAATTAATTGGAAATTTTGTGTTGTTTTAAATGTTTCTTTTTGGCAACGATGGAAGAACGAAGTTTTTGGATTTGATGAGTTGTAATATGGTTTGCGAACTGACACTGGTTTCGACCCTCAAATAGGCGCATGTCGATGGCTTAGTGTAGAAACATTGTATGCCCACTTTTTATGAAATTTGTGTTTTCATTTTATTTTATTCTTGACTGTTTCTTTATGCTGTATAAAAATCACATTTAGATTTACTTTATAAATTTGTCAAAAATAATATCTTTCTTCATTGATGTCCCTGATCTTATGCACATGCTTAAACCGGTTTTTCTAGATAATTTTCAGCGATGTGTTTTTCAAAATTCTACTTAAAATTACTGTTATATTAATGTACTGAGTGGATTCAATTGGAAGTGTCATTTTTAAATAACACTTGCGCTACCCTCCGCAATAATTTCAAGAATGAAAGAAGAACGTTTGCCTTAAATTTGCATGAACGATAAAGCTGCACGACCCATTAACATTTATCGCGACGATTACAACTTTACGTCAGCCATTTGCCGAGCATTTCGTGGTAACTGATATAAGATCGGGGAAATAATGGTTAATAGCAGTGCAGTCTGCTATGCAAAGATCCATGGCGCGCCGTTTCTAAGATATCGATCGGGCTTTTGATTTACGACCGTGAGTTTTGCATTATTCCAGAGTTCCATGACTCACGGTTGCAAATTAGACAATTTCGAAGTGTCTGACATGCGATGTGAACGGTCGTTGACCGAAAATTATAGATCCACAGCAGCCTAGGGAAAGCTCTTGCTAGCAGCTTTAACACGAGTCTACAAATCCCTGACGTATTGTACAGTTTTAAATATAATCCACGAATAAATGGTCCTCTATTATTCATAATATAACTGCATAAAAGTTCATGAAGGTAATACTATAATAATGTCGCTGAAAGAATAATAGCGGGCATAAAGCTGCCAGCGACATCATTATCCATAAAATGAGCTTCAGGGATATATGACACCGCAGAATAGATTTAAACTTTCCATTTGAATAATTCCATATATTTAAATAGAAATGTGTCATTACTTTTACAATTTCTACTTTAATAATTATTTGCAGTTTTGATATTTCTAATACCACCTCTTTGAATACTTGTAGCTTATAGCTGTTTTTAATTGCTTTTGATATGAACCTTCTTCAGAGAAAGTTTCAGATTTGAAACATAAAGCTTCACTTCGTATTATATTTGAAAATAACTGTACACAATTCTATGGAATTGATTTAGATATATATTGAGAAAATTTGGGGTCCAAGGATACTTGCCAACAGGTTCTTCGTTCTTTGGAGCTTAGTAGCTACCTGCGACTAGCATGTACGACCAAAGTTACGAAATTCTCTGGCTTGCCGTTTCTCACATGCGCTTCAGGGGTTGTGGGTCGGAAATCATAGTTAATTGGGGGTAGGAACTCGCGGAGGGGTCCAGGGATGGAACCGGTTATTCTCGATTTCACTATGAAGTTCATCCAGCAGCCCTTACATTCTATCGCGATTTCCCGCGAGATAGTTGATTGGAAACTAAGGAGGAGATACGGGCTCGAAGGTGAGAATATTCTGGCAAACGTTTTACGAGATTTGTTTTTAACTTTGACGCAGTTATCGAATCAGGTGGATGTTTGCTTCGTTGGAGGAGAGATACCAACGTTTCTGCTTGCCTCTTCCTTCGCGAAAGAAAATACTCCCTGCATTCACATTTAAACTCTGAGAATTTAATTTAGGCACACTACGAAACAAAATATGGAATTCGATGAATTCCGTTACGTTTGTAAAGTCATTTTATGAGTAATCAAAGCATCACACCAGAAACATTCACTCCCACAATAATTAATTTAATTATCCCACGAATATTACCTAAACAGAGGCAAAGCGATACCAAGAGGAATAATAAAAACTTACGATCTTCAATCACTATCGACTCCCCCTTCATTCATAACTCACTAATTATTCTTCGAGTTACCGTTGGCGTATTACTTCCCTTCAATGCGAGCTCGATTGGATATCTATAAAATTTCAGACGCCGAGTCAGACCATCGAGCAGCGAGATCGCGAACGAAAGAACCGAATCGATCACCCCGCATTTCTAATTCAATTATCGCGGCTGGATTTCAGTCGAATCTAGATCCCCGTTCTCATGCTTAATTACTGACCCATTTCATGCACGCCTTCCTGCGGAGCTACAGATATAATTCATTCAGGGCCAATCAAACTCAGGAAAGTTCTATATCCAGTGGAACATAGACGGTCGTAAATTGTCGAGGCAATCTTCAGTAAGTCAGCACTGAGAACAATTTAGTTTCGCCAATTATGCAGCACTTTTTTCATAGGTCTTTTCAGAATCCACATTTTCATTAATTTTGCGACAGCTCAAAGGAACGAGCCGAGTTCGAAATATGGAGGAAGATTGCACGAGCGGAGGGAAAAGTTTGCGCCGCTAATTAACCGTGCCATGGAACTGACGTTATCATTCCCTTTATTGGTTCGTTACCCGTTGACGGATTTTTCGTGTTTACTTCCCTTTGAACGTGAAATCGATTTAATTCCGTATCCGGACGCTATCGGAAACTGTTAAACCTCCCTTTCGATTTGAAAGCATCGCCCCGCTGACTTTCTCGAGGTCTCTGATTTTCTGCGGATTTATCGAATCGATTCGACGTTGCTTTTGGTTAGCTCATATTTATGTATTTCACTTTACACATGGAACGTGTCAACCTCTCCTGGCAATTTCTGGTGTCATATTATTTCAGTGACAAATTGAGAGTCATGTGCGACGCGAAGCCTTGCTCTTCCTGTTTCAATCATTTTTTAAAAAATGAAATCGGTACCCAATTTACGAGATGTTTCGTTAATGCAATTAAGGGAATGTTATGAAGTCTGTATTAATAATTATTATTACTTAATTATTGATAATACTGATAATAATACTGTTATTTGGGAATTATTTGTACTTTGTAGAAGAGACGATTTCATACTCCTAAAGCGGTGAAACAGATCTATCATTTAATATTCAAATTTCTGAAAATCTAAAGTTCTTGTCATTATGGACAAATTTGCCTGGAAAATTTGTTTGAAATAATGCTCTCGAGAAAAGTTATAGGAAGATACAATTTCAGTTGATTTGGAAATCACGTCTGACCATATACGAACCGCTTCCCCTTGCTTTGCTATGTATTACCTTTACCCATCTTTACCCACGCTCAGATCACTGATTATTTAACACTAAAGTTACTGTCTGTTGTACAAAAACATCTATACAAAATTATTATGACATATACGCTAATACTTTTGTTCTATTTTTCTCAATTTAACTCAAACCAATTTCCACGTGCTTATAGACACAAGAATATCGAATATATAGAAATTCTTTAAACAAAAATAGACTCAAAAAAGGACACAGGCATAAACTAACGTGGTTTCAGAAAATTACGCTCACTAATAATAAGTTCAGCCTATAATAAATATTTTGACGTAGCTTGTGATCCTAAATTTTACCCCCAGAACACTATTTTTCACGATCGAAGGTAACGCAGGCAGGCTCATAAAATCGTAAAAAGATCCGTGAGTACATTCAAGCATAATAATTTAAATCGAACGTATACTTTCTTCCGCGCCTCGATGGAAAATGATCGGGAGGGATCAAAACCGCCAGCCCACCCGTTTCCTCCTGCCGCGGGATTGGGAAATGCTGCACGCGTAGAAAAATTTTAATGGAAAGCCGGATCGTCGTTTGTTCGTCCGACGTGAGGATTGCGAAACGTTTTCCTCGAGCGAATTGGCGACGAGGGCGGATTTATACACCGCCTGCGATCCACCCTTCTTTATTTCCCCAATTGCCCTCCTTTACCTTCCCGCTTTACAGCTTGTTTCGCACTGCCCTGACGAATTCGAGAGCGGATTCATCGATCTCTGTAGGCGAAAATATGGAACAAAAATGTTGCCATTTCTCGCTGAGCCGCTACAATCGAAAAACAAGCTCGACCGTGCTTTTCGGTTTCTCACGCCGAAAACTCGGTGGACACGCTCGATTTTCCCCTACCATTTTTATCCACGGGCCTTTCATTCATCAATGTCCGTACGTATTTATCGAGGGGATGAAATATCGCGAAACTGGAGAACCAGGTCGATACATGCTCCGAGATTTTAGACTTTTAGCAAAGGCTCTCGAGGATAAGTCACCTACTGCTATGAATGGAAATTACTTTTCCGTCTATAGGTTTCATTAGTGACTCAATAAAGACTACCAGTTCAATAGTATAACAAAGCGGTTTCTAACACCAAATTTGAGTTTCGGGGGAATCAAAAATTTAGTTTTGAGGGAGGGGGAAATTTAATTTTGAGGTTGGTAATCTAAATTTGTATTTCCCCGCCCTCAAAACTCAATTTTGAATTCCCCCAAAACTCAAATTTGGATTTCCTCCACCCCAAAACTCAAATTTCGGCTAGAAACCGCCTTCTTATACTCGACGATTGTTTCATTAGTTCTTACGACAGCAATGGCTTATTACTATAATTAACTAATTCGCGTCCATCGCCAGTTTCTTTACCTCGCCATTCGTGTCCCCAGCACACCGCAGTTCAAGGTAAACTAAAATCTTGGCAAAACGGGCAAGAACGCGAGCACCCCCCGGCGTCATGAATATTCACAAGCCAACCAGATTCGAGAATGCTCGAGAGCTCACAATTCGATTATAACGATTAATTCGGAGTCAGAGTCAGCCAGGTCCAAAGTCACCGGTTCCGAAGTTCCATCCACCGGCGTTCGTTCGGTGGCCCGAGAATTTCCAGCCGCGGCTGTGTACGTATCTCTCAGCCAGCGGAGCGGGCGCAGGGAAGTTTGTAAATCCGGGGTGTCCGCGTGAAAATGTGGCCGCGATTAAAACTCCGCGGGAAAGCTCGATAATCCAAACATTTGATCAACCTTCGGGCCGCGATCCGGCCCCAAGCTTATGACGGAATTTGAAAAACGGCTTTCATTAGGTCGCCGGAACGTGACCCTCCGAGCGCTAAGCGTTGCGCAAGGACACAGAGGACCTGAAACAATGTGGCTGACCCACGGCTAAATGGGTCAATGGGTGAGACGCATGGAGAACGTACGCCGAAGTGACCGAGTTCGGGGTAACGTCAGCCTCCGAGGGGCAGGGGGAGGGGGGGGGGGTGGCCACGATCAATAGCAAATTCTTGACTTAGAAAATTTACAATGTCAGCGGCAAGTGCTCGTCACGAGTGGCTAAAAGGGAAGATTGTCGGCCAGCCACTCGTGGGTCTGCTCGCAGCGGTAAGCAATGAATCGAGTGGTATCGGCATCAGCAACGTGAAGGAGCATCGACGGAACCGTCGCGTCGTTCGTCGTGTGCAACGTGCCAAAGTGATAACGCCGCGCCCGTGCCAAATGGGCTGCAGGAACGGCGGAAAATCGGTGCGGAGTATTTCTGGATCGGGGATCTGAATACTATGCCTGACACGGGACCTGGAAGTTACGCTGGAGGGGCGGGGAATGTTACGTTCGAGGGCTGTCCTCTTTTGGAAATGGTTGCAAGGATGTTGGGCTCGCATGGGGGTGTCTGTTGGGTGCTAGGGATGTTAGGAATCTGTGCGAGTTTGTACTGTGGTGTTTAGTTTGATTGGTTGTGGATGGGGATCGGTGAAATTTAGGAGTTCGACTTACGTTGATTTGAACTTTTTCACTGGATTTTGTGGGGGTGTTATTTTTTAGCGGGTTGCGTTTTTGATAAATATGGAGTTTTGTATGAGTGGATGTGATTCTTGATCGTCTATTGTGTGTCAGTGGACTTGATCAATGATTTCGTTTATTGTATTGCTAAACTCCTAATTGCAATGACGATTGATAGTATTTGGTACTATATAGATTATAATCAGTGAAATATACTTTTATATCCAGATGATAAATTTCAGAAATATTGTATATTGGCAAAATAATTTTTAATTCTTGCAACTGTTACTCTACCTTCACGATGCAAAATTTCTATCGTTCTTCTTTAAAAAGGAATTTATTCACAGGTATTTGTGCACTTGCCGAGCAATTTAACTACATAAAATTATTGCAAAGGTATTTATTTTATTCTTATATATTTCGTTTGCTTTCTATAGTTTCTCGTGCAACATTTCTTTTAGCTCGAGAAAATGATACCTTACAGAGAAGAGATAAAAATGAGTATAATTACACTTCATCCCTCTATCGACGGAAGAAATGCCTTAATGGAGACGCTCCCCGCAGCACGCGTTCGGTTGTTAAAGCAGCAATTTAGATCACAAAAGGCACTTTAGACGTTAAAATGATACTTTCAATGCTTGTTTTAAATCCTTTTATTGCGCCGAGGGAACGCTCAGCCGCCAGTTTAAATTACAGGGAAAATGGAGCTGTGGAAAGGGGAACTGATACTCACAATGCTTCCTTCAAATTTATTCTATCGACCCACGGAAATTTAAAAAAGCAATTTTCGCCGCCAACCTAGAAACGCGAAACACGGAACAACGTACCCTGTGGCAAAAATGGCGAATTATTGCAATTGTACAGAACGAGTTATTCTCTTCCGGATTTCGTATCAGACACACGATAATTTAGAATATCACAATTTTGTACATTCGTAATGTTTAAAACTTTCATGCTGCGACGGCGTATCATTTCCTGCCCTTCGTGCATCGCTGATTCAAGGAAGTGGAATTTAACGCAAGAGAAGTGCACCGCGAGCTTGCATTTTAAGTTCCTATTCCTTGAAAAATCGAGCTTCACGGCCTTATTTAGAGCGTTAAGCTCAGTGGCACTGAAATTCCTTGTCGCAAACCGAACACTCTATCTCGGTACACTATACAACATCCACGCTAACTAGAACACAATACAGAAATTTATAGTAAAAAAGTTTTCTTTTAAAAACAAGCTTTTATTAAAATATACTAAAAAGCAAAAAAATAATTTTTATACCGGCCTAAATGATTGCCTTGGAATTCCCTCTATAACTAAAAATAATTTATCCGAAGTTCCTTCATCCGCCCTTTCTTTACCATACACCTCAGACAAAATATATTACTTCCCTTTTTATAACTAAAATAAACACCTGGATGTAAAACGAGAAACTTGATCTATCCTTTCAAGAAATATTGAAGGGGATATTACGGTTTTCGAATACCATTAAAAGCAAGTACACCTGGCGGCCAGCGAAATAGCACGAGATAAGGCAGAAGGTACACAAGGAATCCAGGTACAGAGAATTTTGCACGCGGCGGAAGCGTGGAACGCAAAGTCCAACAGATTTCGTGCGCAGTTGGGAAAGTTCGGGCTGAGTTGGTATCCAGCGAAAAGAAGGAACAATTCACTTCGTTTCGCGGAAGTTGGCAATGCCAGGGATTCCAACGGCATTTCGTATTCAGGGATTAAGAGCGATAATTCTGTAGCGTGGCAAATGAATCGGCGGAGGTAGGTACGAGCCGTGTATTTTTGAGAGGAACACAGACCAGCCGAGTCTTGCCCGTCTCTCCGTCAGCCGAGCCGTGGAAATGGAATCCAAGTAGGCGAAAACGGAGAATGGTACACCCCGTGCCCGTTATCAAACGAAAGATAAAGTTCTAAAGTAAAGTCTGCAGCGATATCGTCTGTTCCCCTGGCCGAGATGATAATTTGCTTTTGCACAAAGAAGCGAGCACCGACGCAATAATGACACTCTAGCCTGATACTTATCTCCCATTCGCTTTCCAGGGTGCTTTTTACTCTCCAGAGACGGGAGATAATTGGAAAATAAGCGAATTCGTATTATTCGTTTAATGGGACTGCCTTTGACACTGGAACGAAAGAATGAAACGAAAGAAACGCTGGATTTTTAGATAATTGGAGAACCGTCTTATTAATTTAATGTCTGATGACTCTGAAATGTGGTGATTTGGTTTTGGAAGATTGGTATTTTGCTTCGAAGGTTTGCAGTGGATTTATATTGGATTTCGTTCGATCGAATGCTGGGAGGTGAAGGATATTTATAAATGCCAGCGAAAACGAAGGGTACTGGTGTGGATAATAATGGAAGTGGCGCAAGTCGATAAAATATGCGCCAAAACTGTTCCGTCTTTTATATTCCACTTCTTTCAGCTACTTTTTTTGCCACGCATCCCGTCGTGCGTTTAGGGAAATAAGGATGTCATGAAAAATTCAGAAAAAATACTGTTTTTAGAAATTGAAGGGATTAGGTGTCCTATATTTTTAAATATATGACTAAATAAAGAATAAAATATAAATAGATCTCAGTGATCGTTTCATATTCCTTCGAATTTCTCAATTAAATACTGAGTGGCTTTTTTAAATAACCAAAAGTGTCCCACATATTTTAATAAGAAACTAATTGTTGTACCTATTACAGATTTCTGTGAAAGTGCTCTTCCACGCAGAACAAGCTCAGTCGTAGCCGTTCACAAAGGACACCTACATGCATATAATATTCATGCGTCGGTACAGTTGGGCTCTGAGTTTCTGAAAGTGGGTTGTCTGACCGTTGACTGGGCTGTACTACTTAAGCGAGCTTCGCAGTCATGGTATCTCGCTTAACGTTTAATTACAATTCAACTGACAATTTCTCTACGTTATAGTGACGTCTTAAAGATCTTCATCAACCATTATTTTGATATGTGAGAACATAGGGAAGAAAAAATATAGCAACAAACACGAATCTCCTCACAATATTAAATAGACTTAACCAAAGAATTTTACAAAGAACCATCCACTTTCATTACAAGAATTCTATTAAAAAAAAATGCGATTCCTCATTTTCAAGAAGCTATATGAAGTTTGAATGAAAATATTTTTTGCTTTTTACCTATTTTATTTTTGTGAGTTTCTGTGATATTTCGCGAGTAGTAAGCCAGCGTTAGCAATTTTTATTGCATCCCCACCATAAACAAAGGAACTTTTACGCTATCCCCGATTGTGCAATTGCACATGCCTAACCCGATACTTCCCACAAACCCTCAACCTGCCCCCCAGATTATGGTTAACAGAACGTGTCAAACAATCATCTACGATTCCCACGAATACCAAACCCAAACCTGTTTCCTTTCGCCATAAAACCGTAACGACCCACGTGGAAGGGCCACGAGCAAGGTACCTTTCATTTCACAACCCGAAACAAATGCCTATAAACAGGATGTCGCGATGGGGGACAACCGAGGGCGGTAGTCACCTCCTCGTCACACTTTCAAAAGGGGCTGGAAAAAGTGAAACGAGGGTACTTGCGAATTGCGATTCCAAGGCAGATGAAAAGCTTCCCGGAACGTTGAAGTGGGCCCTCGTGCTCGCTTTGAGAATCGCTGGCCGAGGCTGGAGCTCGGCTGCATTCGTCGATGCCGGGGGTAATAATTGGCCCGAGATATTTGAACGTTAAACGTTGCGCATCGGAGGGCTGTTGAATCGTCAGAGTGATGTATTAAACGCATCTCTGCCCGTTTGCTTTCGGGACGTTTCAAGTGACTAGCGACAGCACGCAATAGGTACGCGGATTACAGGTGGTCGTATTCAGCCACAATGCTTGAAACGAACGATTCGATACTCTTGCTCGTATCGTTACTTGTCTGGGGTTCAAGATTTTTATTGTGACCTCATTCTTGCGTTGCTTTAAACTAAATATAATTTTCTTTGAAGCTTCTTATAATGCAATTTTTTTTAATTGCTTTTAATATTTATTTTTGTACGGGTGAGTCGTCAGAAGCTTGGGAGTTGAATATTACTTTTCTATTTAAAGATGTAAGGATGGGTAAAGCGTTATTATCAGAATTTCTTCTCTAGTTAATTGTAATTAACTAGTGGTAATTTTTTTATGGACATTTTGCACCGAAAAGGTGCTTTAGCTTTATTGAAGTACTTCACTTTAACCGTTAGATTTTACGCCAAGTCAGCCATGTGCATAGTCGTGTAATTTGAAGATAACGCTGTCTGAAAGGGTGAAGGGCGTGTAAGGAAATGACTTTGCAAAATCGTAGACTGTTAAGCCGGGGACTAGATTTTTTTCTTTTACAGGGGGACCCGTTTAATTCTTTTCAACGGTGTCTCGCGAAGTTTTATAGGGCGTAGTAAAATTTTTATTATATTCCACGGCAAGGTTACAAAGCCGTTTTACCAGGAAAAATTACATCACGTATTTTGCGAGTGAAGGGGCAAAACTTGGTCTCGATTGAAAAAACGCGTACTGTAAAAATTAATTTCTTACTAAGTGGACGGTGAAGTTAGTAATTTTTATGCAAATGACTTTATATTAGACTTGCAGGAGTTTCAAGTGAATTTCAATGTAATATGTATATTCATAATATAATACAGTAGCCAGGCAGCAAAAATTGTTTCAAGCTTCTTCAATAAAACTTTCCTTGTAGAGTTTAAACTTTCAAACTTCCTTCTTATTTCATTCTAATATTCACCCTTCGCGATACACTAATCGTTTTTAAAATTACTTGCACAACTGAGAGAATACAGAATGTTATTTCGTGTGAGGGAGAATTCTTTTTCAAGGCGACAGGATGAGAGCAAACTAAAAATAACAGACGAAAATAATTCCCCGGAGTTGTCAACGTCAGTCGATAAGCGGCTCTTTACGAATGCATGAGGTTCAAATTGAAAATATGTAGATTTCGCGCGGCCGACGTTATAGACATATTCATACAAAATGCAAACCGCGACGTACACTCAACCCGTTATTGATCAAATTGCCTGGAAATTGTAGGGAACGATGGTAAATGCTGCATTAGTTATTCAAAACTCTTTCGCGCGCGCGCGACGTGTAATCTCTTAAACCCGATCCAGTCGATTTTTTTCACGTTTTTAACCGACATTTCGGGGACGAACGATTAATTACTGGCGAGTCCCTGTCGTTTCTGCCTGGTTAAGTCACTTTTTATAAAACCGTGTCAAAGATTTTAGCCTCCTCATGGCTTCCTTATCGAGAAACGCGATTTAACCTCCTCCATATTTCCAGCCAGAAAAAGAAGAAGAATTATTTTTAATTACACAACAATTTTTAATATTCCCCTCGGTGTTTACCGTCGTTACTTGTACTAATACTGTTATTTTATATTCAAAGGAGATATCCACCTTAATACCAGAAATTAACACTCTCCCTTAATTATTTTAAATTTTAAAACACACGTAATTTGCACTTAATAAAATACATTCATTCTTCTCACATACATTTAACACATTTGAATAAATGACACAAAATTCTTCCACCTATTCCAATCACCCAGTATCTCTCCACCGAAAATGTATTCTAATTTACTACCTATCGCCTTAAAATCTTCGTCCCAGTCTTTCCTCGTCCAATTGCTCCGTTATAAGCGTTATCGACGCAGAGTTATCGTTCCTCGAGATTCCGTGTGATACGATGAAATTTACGATTGGCACGGTGATTTATTCGCCTGCATATTACACGCGGATAATGCGCGCGATTATCGATGCGATGGGAAGCAAGATCACTCGTTAGAGGGTGCTTTCAATTACGGAATATTTACCAGGCTACTATTAGCTGTCGCGAAATGAAGGGTAAGGGCACTGTGCATCGTCCGTCAGACACACGCGATCCCTCCGCCGCGTTCTGATATATTTTCGCCGGTAATTTATAACTTTATAACAGAGCCAAGCCACGGGCGTGATTAATGGCCGCTTGTCTTCGGCGGACGCTACACCGCGAGAGACGGCAACTATTCTTTTTTGTTACGTTCAATCTGCAGGTTTGCATTATAATTTGGTTTACGTTACGATCGTTTGTTACACGGAAGACTATCGATCTCGATCCGCACGAGAATAAGAGAGAAATTGGCAGACGACGGGCGAATAGAATAGAGATTGACAGGGGAAATGGTGGGTATTTAACGAGGCTATTTTTATCGAATTGCTGCGACATTTTCTACAGGGAATAATATAATTTTCTGCGAAACAATATGAAAATTTAGAACACTCTATTTTTATGTAGAGCTTGGCGAGGTTGATTATTTGATATTTGTTAAGGTTTCTTTGATATTATAATTTTAGGAAGCCTCAGGCGTTCAAGTACCATCACAAATTTATTACTTCGTGGTTTCATATTCCTTCCACGACCCGTGTCATGCCTCCGTCGCGTTGAATTATTTTGCGATGCTGTACACGCGAGAGAAACTTCTGAATACGTATTTATTCGGCACAGATAGCGTGCTTTGTGTTTTCCCGCGAGCTCCCGCGAAATACCGAGGCGCGGATAAAGTCCAGGGACTCCAGAAAGTTCGACGGAAGATGGAAGGGACCAGGAGACTGTAAACAAGGGGGAATACAGGTGTCCCTGTTTCTGTGAACTTCGATTTCCGGATTTTTATCAGCTGCAGCAAGTTCTGCCGCGAGTTTCCCATAATTCTGTGGTGTAAATGCCACAACCCACGGCCATACTGTTTTATCATTCAAAATGAAATATCGGATATAGAAAAAATTCAACGTTTCTCTTTTTAAATCCAACTTACTGTACAAAGTATTTAATACGTATTAAACGAACTGTTGCTACTATCGTGAGGGGTGGTTTGAAACACACGATCAGTAACGTTGCGATGAGTTACAGCATTGCTTGTGGCACGTTAAACATTATTCCTTAAAGTCAGGGTAATTTAAACAGAATAAAATTTCCAATGGAACTGCTCCAAGCAATTTTTCTTATGCTACTCTAAATCTATAATCCATTTGGATCGAAGTCAAGGATTCTTAACCTCCAACATTATGCACCCCTTCCAAGAATAAATCTTCCAAACACATAAAGCAGAAAATATAAGATGACAAAGTAAGCCAATTATATTGGCATACAATTAGAGACTGGTAAAAATAAAAATGGCACAATTCTCCGATCTAAATCCAACAACCCCCTTATCGTATCCACATAAGTACCTAGAAATATTTATTGGATCACTAGGAAACTATTACTGTAAAATTGTTGACTAAAATAAATTGGATACGAATCACTTTATCAATCATACTGTTATAAAAATTATTCGTTCTACGTAAATTTGAGAGTGATGCAATAAATATTTCCAGTACCTACATCACGAAGCCACAGAAATATGTAACCGGAATGTATGCTGCAGCCCCCTATGCAGAGGGCTAATAAGGTGCCATTAATATCAGAAAGAGACAAAGGTAAAGCGGAGAGGGGCGGGAAATGGAGTCGCGCGACGTCCAGGCGTTATTACGTTCTCAGCAATAAAGCGCCCTTCCCATTGGAAACAGATTACCGGGGGAAAAATTGAGGATAGATAGGACGCGGAGGCGTTGAAAGGGCGCGGAGAGGAATAGAATCCGTTCCCACATTCATTTTAACTGGCGCATCGCTCTTCACGCGACAAAGAGCCCTGAATTCGACGCGCACTTCGCCGTCTATCAGCGACAAAGGATCCCTCCCCACGGAAGATACCTGCACGTCTTATCCCGCGAAATTCACTCCGGCGAAAGTGTGTCAGCCTCCAGTTCGCCCGCCCTTACACGGCCATTGTGTTTCCGCCCTATAGCGCTTGATGTGACGCCGGCTAGACGGGCAAAAAGCCCGCGAGTGCTGGAAAATGACAGAACTAAGGAGCCGTGAAGCGGCCGCTGGACAGGGGAACCCCGGGGGAAAAGGGACCTCGAGGTGTTTGTGACACGATGAAGTGTAGGCGGCGTAGCAAAGTTTCGTCGCGGTGCTCGTTAAGCTGCGAGACGAGCAGACGCGCTCCTAGCTGTTGTGACTTGTGAACGTTAGAGCCGGCGAAAGAACAGTGGACGAGGTGGAGGTTGAAAGAATTTTATATTGTTCGCTTCGCATACCAATACGAATATACCGATTTATAACGTAGCAAGATATTTTTATTATTCAGTGTTTCTAATATTTTTTAGTATAGATACGATTTTGTTTCACAGGTGGTAAGTGTGAAAGAAACTTCCCGATGACACAGGAGTAGAAATGGCAAAAACGATATTGGGGTGGAAGGAAAACAGTGCGCGGGATTCAGCAGGCGGATTGGAAAGGCAACGAAGTTGCCTGTGGAATATAGTAGAAAATAAAAGTGAAGGGAACTGTGCCAATGGAAAAAGGGATAAAGGAACTTCCTCCAAAAGAAGCGAGACGATGTGTACTGTGAATAGTGGGGCACAAGGCGGAGCCGAGGGAAGGGAAATTACAGGGTGAACGTAAGGAGGGACGAGGAATTATTTGAGGGATACGCAAAAGTGAGCATCGAAACGGCACTGGGGGAGAGGGAAGGAGCAGAAACACTGTTGCAGAATGGTATTGAAGAAAGCAGGATCGAGTAGTGGAAAAATAAAGTAGAAAGAGAGGGAAGGTAGTGGGAACAGCTTCTTGTTGGTCAGCGAGGGAAACAAAAGTAGAGAACAAAGAAAGCACGACGTAACAGGAGAACTTTTGAAGCGATTAGTTTGAAAGAAATTGCAAGTGGAGCGAAATACATTTCACGCGGAAAGAAACGCCCAGAGAAAATGAAAAAATCGCACAGGTGCAGGTATCCGCAGGTGCTTCTACTGTACTGGATTACGTTCGTCGCTTCTCATTTGTAATTAACAGTGTTTTACCATTTTGCAACTACCTTCAACGAATACATCGTTTAATTCGTATATCCACTGATCCATTTAACCCTTCGTTTAAATACCACTTTTTTCGATCAACTTTGACATACCTGGGTGGCTCAGACCCAGAACAATTTTTGAACGACTGCTCTTCTCATCTAAAGAATCCAATTTTTATGAAAAAAAATCATGGGTCAATTTCAAGGTCTCTAGAATGTATTTCACTTGTAGTTCTCATCGAAATTTTATCACAGTATTTGTGAAAAAAATTCTAGATTACCAAATGTCGAGGAAACACGAAGAAAATCTTCAAAAAAGTATAACTTTTACAAATTTCAATATTAAAAGCTAAAAATCTACACAGTTATTGTTCAGATATAATATTTTCAGAAAAAAAAATAGTTTGGAAGTTGGCTTCGGAGAAAAGGTAGCTTATCAGTGGTAGAAAATCAGCTTATGGGTGGCTCAGAACCAGAGCGTCAACGAAGGGTTAACTGTAGTGCTACAAAATTAGATCTACCTCTTCACGAAGTAAAAGAGTCCTTCACAATTTTATCCCTCGACGTACTAATTTTTTAGACGAGCCCTGACACCTACGTTATTACACCACAAGTAATCTGTCCCACACTTATATTTCCCCAAATTATCCCTACCCAATGATCTCAGAACTACCCCATTCTTCAGAAATGTAACCACCACAGAATTATCAAAATTATAATATCTATAAAGGTATTTCCAAACAATAGAGTTTTAAAAGAAAACAAGCACTCACCAGGTGTTATATTGGGAAAGGGTTGCCCAGGCAGCGACGGGGGATGCTCGTCTTCCGGTGAGCGCTCCGACGCGTAACCTTGATCCTGCGGTTCCCCGCTGACCAGTTTGTTTAATTTCAGATCGATGCACTTGCCCAGCTGCTGTCGATGTCTGACCAGCTCGCAGTCGGGCTTGTGGACGATCTGCATCAGCAGGTCGTTATCGACGTGGTCGGGGATGCAGGGCTGTGCGGACGAGGAATTCGTCTCGGACCCCTTCCCGCCGTTCCTGGCGTCCGGTTTCCGCTTAGGCAGCGTGCCCACCAGGTCCAGATCCGAGTTCCGGTGACACCTGTCTTCCACGGACGCCCCTCTGTTGTACCTCCTCGCCGAATCGCCGGACACCACGTCGACGCTGCGATTTCTTCTCACCGAGTCGAAGTTCCCGTGGCGACACCTCACCAGATCGAGATCACTCTGCTGGTACCTGGCGGAATTTCAAGATATCGAGGCTTTCAGTATCCACTGCGATTGGTGTGAATTTCTCGACTCTCACTCGTGCGAGCCACCATTGATATTTCTATGCCGTGCAAACTTGCAACTCTGCTCGAGGGATGAGGAGTGCTGTCTGCGGATTTGTGCGGAAAATCAGGGAGGGAATGATGGGGATAGATTTAATACAGTGGCTTTGATTGGTCAGTTGATTTTGATATTAATTTGTATTTTATTTATTATATTGCTTGAGTATTACATTCAGCTGTGCTTGATTCTGAAGTGATAGAAGGGAATGGTTGTAGAGTTGTTGGAGTAAGGTGGATGTGACTTAAATCCAAAGAGGAAAGGTGAAATATACATCTCATCATCGCATCTGCAGATGTTTGTCTGCACTGTCGCATTATTCGTCGCGGTTCACAGTCGTTAAGCAGACAGCGTAAATGCTACAAACGCGCTATTGCGGTACACTGTGCCCGTCCCTACGTAATATCTGCAATTTTAATGGCTTCCGTAATTGATACAACCTCGTAGCAACTTAACCCCGGCGGAATGTATTGTTCTCGAAGGATTACAGCAGCAAATTTAGTTTAACTTTGATGGAATCCCACTGTTCCCGAAGCATTCGAATGAATTAGGAGTATCACGACGAGGAGTCCAGGCTCTTGGACCAAATTTCTCCTAGAATTATTTACTACTACAATTCTGCATTTACCATAATCATAATTACTACTAGAAAATTTATGAATTGAAAAACGAAAGATTTTGTGAAGTTAGTTATCGAGAGACGAATTTTAAATTTAATTTGAATTTCTTAATAATATAATAATGTCTGTTAGTACGCACCTCCAAGGATCATTTTCATCCAAGGAGTCCTGCGAACGGTGTTTCACGAGGTCCAAAGTGCCAGTCGGTCCTCCATCCGAGAAATGTACGCCCAGAGACCTCTTCTTATGTGGCAACGTCCCTCCGAGATTTCCAGTTAATGTGTCCGTCATTATGTTGTTATTTTCCTTCGGACCGTCGTCCAGCACATCCTTGTCGTCCAGATGATTCGGCAGCGAGCCACAGAATTTGTATCTGCAAAAGAAAAGCATTCCCTTGTACGAAGCTTCGATAAAGAATTCAGACAAAATGTTCGTCTTCTAAACAGACGATTTGCTGTTATTTCAAATTGCATTATCATTAAGGATCCATGTTAAGTAAACTACACTCTTCATTTAATCTCATACTCGTTTACTTTATAAAAAATTGCACCCTAAGTAACACAATATACAGTGAAAATTTCTTTACTGAAATTTAACAGTAACCGAATTAACGTCCCACCTTTTCGTGAATGAAGCGCGATGCTGCCCAACGTTTGCACCCTCCGTATAGAGTGGCCATATTAGTCGGCTCCCTGGATTACGTGGGGAAACGAGCAATTTTATTGGGTAAACAACAGCACTTACGCAAATGAGATCAAGATGCAAGCACCTTTCGACCCCTTTCCCTCTTCTTTTTACACCCCCCCCGCCTGTGCTTCCACTCGCCTCGCGTCCGCTTTCGTGCAAACGAGGATTTAATGGAAACCACCCCAGTTCCGCGAGTGACCGACCTTAAAGGGACTTTAAATTATCTCACGGCCAACCTGTTATGCCACCGTCGCTGCCGGTTGTTCCAGCAACACTGAGCAACGTCTCGTAACGAGAAATTCTCGGCAGCGTCATATTTTATCTCGTTTATGAATAGCTTTTGCCCCACTTCGACACCGGTTCCCCATTACTTGGCGTTCCTTGAATTAATTTCGATGGCCACGAGCGACGTGGAATTAATTTCAAATTCGGCCACGAACGCCTTTTCACCCCGCATCGCGACTCGGCTTCCTCCATAATCCGGTTATCAGTTAATTGTCCCACAGAATTGAATATGCTGCCATAATGTAGCCAGACTTTATTATGCAAAAGTTGGGACAAAAGAGGATTCCATTCGCGCGAAAGTACTGCCGGCATTCGCTTTGCTCCACTATCTTTGCTGTCTCATCTCCCTCGCGGATTTAATTACAACGTGCTTCCGGCCTAGGATTTTAACACTTTACGGCTAACGTAGTAGGCAGCTTAATCCAATCAGACCTGTGTATATTACTTTCGGCCAGGCATCGAAGAAAACCACCGTTCCAATTACACCGGCCTTCTAATTAACTCGAATCGTACAGTGACCGGATATACCTACTCGCATTTCAGAAACTGGAGTAGATTTTTCACCTACCATGGCAGATAACAGTACGGTACTATAGTTCCGACTATCTCTGAAGAGAGAAATATATGAAAAGTAACCGAAGACTTTCTCTCAGCGATTATTCAAATATTAGAAAAGAATTATGAAAATAATTTAAGAAATATTATTTCAATTAGTAGATATTGAAATGAATATTGGCACGAATTTCTGCTTGGAAATTCAGATGGATATTTTAAATACTGTTATAAAAATGGTCGATCTGGAGATCAGAAATATTTTTCTTGCGATTTTGATGTCACTCACATTACCGCGGCAGAGTGAATGATAATTTAGTGTATGAATAAAGTTGGAGAGCACAAAAGATCCTCGCGACTGGAGGACAGTTCACGGTCGATTCTTTTGTAAGGTATTCTCAAACCGCGTTTGTCCCAAGCTTGAATAGACTATTGATACAATATTGCATAAACATGGCGATTCTAGTTAATATTCCGTCAATGTTTGGCTTGCGTTCAATCGCGCAGCGTAGGTTTAACGCGCTTGTCAACTCGGTCTCGTTCGTGTTGACATCGGAATAACGTAATCAGCAGAATGAAAGTTGGTGGAATTAATGCGTCTGTCGAATGACTTGCGGACCTAAGACGTCATCGTGAACAGTGTTTCTACTTATTCCGAAGATTTATAAAAGTATTTCTCAAGGTCATTACAGCTGAAGAGTTAATTCTACAACTGCAATAAAAATTTGCAAACACGCAGTGTGTCCCTAAACCACCCCCAATTCCCCAGACGAACGACACATAAAATAATTACCAAGTAACATTAAAACATTCCATTTATCATATTTTCTACCCTTCTTCATCTTCATTAACCCTTCGTGGTCACACAGAGTGTACCGCACTCCAGGATATCTCTTTCCCACTATTTCTGTGAATTTTAGACCGTAATAATAAAATGTAAAAAATTGGTAAATTTTAACAAAAAAATATCGGATTTATCCACAACTATCTTTTCAAATACAAATTTAAATATATCATAATTTACATTTGTAGAAAAAGACTTTTAGAACGTGGTTGTATGACAATTATCACTCAAAAGTTAAAAGATTCAAAAATACGAAAGTGGTAACTCAGAAATGACGCTGGGGTGCAGTGAACCCCATGCGACCAATTTGTGATTATAAGTTGTGACCACGGAGGGTTAAACCAGACCTACCCCTGCCCAGTAAAATACTTAAAATACCACTCGTGCCCCACAAAGAGCCGCAAGGTAGACAGCGGGGTCGCAAAAGCTTCAAGACTCCCAAAGTTCACAGCTTTGAGGTTTCGGATGAAGAATCCTGCAAACCTTGCCGCCCCCAAGAAATGCAAAACCTCTTCCAAAACCTGAAAGCTATAAAAGTTATCAGCGGCTCCAGGACTCACCTTTCCTTCTGCGCGCTGGAGCAGGGCACCAGGATCTTGCCCATGGTGTTGAGCTTCCCTTTGGGCTCGCACAGGTTGCCAGACGACTGGGTCCGACGGCCCGTCAGGCCCTTCCCGTTGTGTCTACTCAAATTCGAGCCCATGATCGACTGCTCGTCCTCGGTCTGAGGCTCGTTCGTCCCCTGGCTGGCGTTCACGGCATTTCTGGGCGTGTTCTCCTTGTTCGGCCAGTCGAAGTACTTGTTGATGTCCTTCGCATTGACCTTGCAGGATATCGAGGGCGGGGGCGGGGCCGGACGTGTACGTTTGCCGGGTTGCAGCTGGGGACGGCAGCCTCTGCGACGATTGCTCGGCGACTCGGTGCTCAACGAAAGTGTCTGCACCTTCCAGCTGTCCTGACCTCCGCTCGTGGGAGGCACTGTTACGACTTCCTCACCTGCAACAACCACACGATCGTGTTTTACGGGCTGCTCCGTGGCGTTCAAGGTCTGTGGGACAGGCGGAGCGCAAGCTCGAGGACTGTCGCCAATAGTTGGCTCGTTAGTGAACGGAACGGGGGAGAAAGTGCTTCGAGATCCGATCTCCGCGATACGACAGCGCGGCACTTGACTGATTGTGAGCAGTGTGGCGACGAAGGTTGCATAGGAAATGGAAAATGACACTGTGTGACGTGGTCTCGTGTAGCGTGAAAATTTTATAAATGAAGGGGTGTTTCTGGAGAATTATGAATTAATTAAATATCAGGAATGAAGATGAACTTGTATGGTACCTTGCAATGTTTTTCGCGCTGATTTTTAAACGTAAAATTGGATCCTTGAGAGGGATGGGTACATTTTCCTGCGCTTTCAATTTGGATGAAATTTCTGTTGGTTGTGATGTAAGTATGCGTTTTTTTTATTCAAGGAGCATTGTGAGCTAAAATAAACTGCTTGAGAAATGAAAGAGCCACAGACATATTCGACTTTGGCTCACGGGGAGCATTATAAGAAAGCCTTTTGTAACATTGCTCCGATTGTTCCACGCAATCTGTTTCGCCAGTGTCAGACTCGTTTGGAGTTTTGAATGGGTTTGGATCGTAGCCAGTGCTTCGACAGGGTCATCGGAGTATGTCGAGGGCTTAATTCGTACTAGAATTTCTCCTTGTGACATTACCTTTCCTGGTTCTGTGTTCTCCTTTAATAAAATATATTAAAGGATTCGTGCACCCATTGTTCCTTTACGCACTACATAATGCTATAATCTATTCTAATAAAAATCATACCCCACTCACGTTTTGTTAATTTGCTCTGAACTAAGCTGTTAGATAATTGCTTTAAGTCACTCATAATTCTTAATTAAATCTAAATTTGCCCAAGACTACCTACAGTTATAACACAATTAATAGACCTCCCACCATCACGCCGTTTAATCACCCCATCGCTTTATTCCTCATTAAACACCTGTTCCACGTGAGCCTCTCTACCAAGTGATCTCCATTTCACGAGGAACGAGGCAGTAAGCTCGCGCGGTGAAAAAGTAGAAGACGTTCCCGGTGCGATTCACAATGGGGAAAGTGGCCTTGAGCAAATAACTATAATGCGAAAGGACTTTTCTAACACCCTTTAGAAATTACCTCTCCATTAACCTCATAATTTCCACCACTCTTTCTCTCTTCCCACGGACACCAAAATCCCACACATTCGCTTCGAACGATCTTCACTGGAAAACCAGAATTCTAGCCACGTCTCCCAGTATATTATTACAAAACTAAATTACTAAACTAATCTCCCTCCTAAACTAAACTATTTAAGCATCAATCCACACACAGGCAGCATAGAATGCTCAAAAAAGTGATCCGTTTCTGCGAAGTGAGCGCGTTAGGAAACAGTCACGTGATCAATCCTCCATCTTGCTGCCACCAGCGACGCGTAACGGGTGCAAGTGGTGTATCCGAAACTTTTGATCGACAGGCCGTTCTGCCTTTGTGATCCGGCGCGGAGCTCGGGTTATGAGAATGCAGGAGTTAGAACGGTTCGACGGGGCTCGGAACAATTGGATGCCTTGTTCCATTTGAATGTTTAAGCCACCGCCGCACGGGAATGCCGCATTCAAAGCGCATAACGTTTAGCGTTTACGTTTATCGGCTCCGATTCATAGGCGTCCTACTGTATTGCGCCGCGATACTAATATCCACGGTGCGCCGGGCTCGTTGCATAACTGTATTATTAATGAGAGGCGTACGCACGTGCGCGCGCGCGCGCACCACAGCGCCGCGCATTCATCGAACGGAGCTGAATTGAAAGCCGAGTTGTGTCGCGGTCGCTTGTTGCGTCTGCGGCTTGGCAACTTTTAATTCCACGACAGAATCGGCTGCGTTCCAAGAACCACCCTGCTCCTGGCATTATGCATACCGCGGTCCCAGCTTCAGAGCAAACAATTAATTATTCTGTCGCTGGGAAGTTGCTGCAAGGAAGCTGCACCAGAACTGCATCCGTCAGTTTTGGGAAATCTGACGGGGGACTTGAGTTTGTTCTGATTTAAAAAATTTTGTGCTATGAAGTTTTGTAGTGGGGCAATCTTGTTATGCGTTTGAAGATGCTTCTGAGTTTATGGTATCGGGAGACTCAAATTTTCCGCTTGGGGAATGTCGCTACGTTTACAAACTGAGTTATTCAGTTTGAATTTGCATGAGAGGTGGTCTGAGCTTGTTCTTTTTCTAATTTTTGGTACGATTGACGATTGAGAAATTAATGTAGGTTACTATTTATACAGTTCTTTTGTTTGAACTTTCGAGGGCTCGTGGATCAACGTGGACTGTTTGACTTAAGTAGGTTTCGATTAAACAGGTGTCGTCACACAACACATTACGTCACTTCTGTTTTATTTTTAGAGGCAGAGTGAAGAAGTAGGTTACTCTGGAGATAGTGAACATCTTCGGTTGAAGGAAAAAGTCGTGCAGGTATTCGAATAATTGAGTAAGATTGAAACATATATTGTTAAGGCTCTATTGAGATACCTTTTGCAAGAAAAATATGTATTGCTAAATATTTAATCCACTGAGAGTGAATCTACCAAGGAACCTCATATACGAAAGAAATGCTTCTTTTTGCTAAAGAAAGCAGCTCTTCGTGTTCGTCAATGAACACTCGTGTCTTTCAGGGTAATAACAGTAGTGGTAATCAGTGAGACCTCTGGTCGGCGTTCGTGAAAATGGAGCACAATCAGCTCATTAGAAAGTACATCGTGTAATTAAGCCCGCAAATTAGAAACTGAATTGCGTTTGTTGCTCGCTGCGCGGGGCATAATCTCGGATCGAAGAAAAAGAATTACCTCGGTTCGCACGGTGGAACTTCATTCTGTATCAGAAATTAGGTGAACCTATTTCATTCTTGTTAGAGATTAATTAGTAATTGTACAGTTACTGATTATCCAGTCAACGAACTTCGCATGTATCGCGCGCTATTGAGACACCATTATAGTACACTGCGCTTTCAATTAATCTTGATCGACATTAACTAACCGATCAGGAGAGTACGAAGAAGCAGCTAAATTATTAACGATAGAAATTCGTTATGTCCCAGTTATGTTTCTATACACTCCAACAAATTTTAGTTCAGCAAACTGTTAATTATTCTCTTATTATTCAGTAAAATAACTTTATGATCATGTATTTATAGGAAAGATGGACTACTATTTGGTCTCGCGAATATTTCATCTAGAAAGTTGCATTGCAAAAGTGTGATTTCCTTCGTTTCGACCAATTTACCATCGTGCCAATTTTCTTTAATTCTGTGTAAGTTTCGTCACATCGATCGCCATAATGGTGGTCTAGACTTTGCATAACGCATTTCACCACGCGTGAATATTCTCGGCAATTTGTGATTATCTAATAGAAAGTTGCAAATTGGAAAAAGAATCACTACTATCAAATGCTGTTTTCTGTAAAAAAAATTTAAAAATATATCTTGTAACAATTATATTTTCTTACTTCGTAGAAAAATCATTGGCAACTTTTGCTTAACTACAAATTAATAGATAACACCAGGGATAACACTGCAAAGAATGTTTGTTATTACCGGCATTAATCTGAAAATTCTTGTTATTCCAATTATATATCAACTAACTGTAGCCTTTTTTAGAATCTGCAAGTGACTACTAATAGCCGAGTGTTGACAGTAGCATTTTATATGTTGTTGGAGGCACGCACATGCCAGAACAAAAACAAGTTGAACGGTGCGCCTGAAACCACCGTTGCATCGGTAATTGCACCTTACCAGTGCATGACTCATTTATAACACATGAGTTTGTAACCACTGGACTTACACGATGCAGGCTTGCCCCAAGTGTTTTTACTTAAAATCGAGCATAGTGACCTGTCGCGAACCATAAAATTGTATAAATTGGCTATTTATACACTCCCTTGGCCAAAATAAGTTGGACACGAATCATTTTATCAATCACATTGCTACGTAAATTCTAGAGTGACGCAATAAATATTTCCAGTACTGTATCATTCAAATTCTTATTTGCTATAAAAGAAAATGGTACTTTTGTTACTAAAACAGAGCTTGGCTGCAATTCATGTCAATATTAAATTAATACGATTTTTTACATGTTTAAAATTCTGATACGTATAATGCAACTAGGAATATGACTAAATTTGAAGAGATATGCGGTAAGGGAGCCTCGTATACAGACAGTGGATTGACAGTGTTTGCCCAATATTAGTCTGTCTGCATGACGTCAAATCCAATTTCAAGTGGAATAGGAAATTCTGAGATCAGAGCCACAAAGTAATGCATACTTTGTTCAGTATCATATATTCAGTCACATTACGTATTATAATATCTTCGTTCCATGACAGTTCTATGAAATTTCAGGTCTCAACCAGGCCCCCAAATTTAAATATACTTCTATCCTCTGGATATGAATTTTAAATAGAATTTAAAGTAACTAAGTAGCCATTTAAGATACACTAATTTCATCATTAATTAAGTAATGGGCCAGGGTTAGGTCCACCAACGAAATAACAATTTGACAAAAGAAATGTATATTTTGCACAAATAATTCTCCTCTTCGATCGAATAATTTTTGTCTGTTATTAGTAAGAAGAAAAAAGATACGCGGAGTAACGAAAGCGCATGGTCCATTTTGTGTATTGAGTTTATTTGAATTACAAATGAACTCGCGTGGTGCCCTGCCTGCACTGGACGTCGTAAAATCGGCCACAAGACAGACGAACGATACTGGGAATGATCGATCGTGCACACTGTTCAGAAACACAGCGAACGTTACCGATTTTCGCGATTGTTGCATACTCGCGCACTCACGAACCCGTTATTATGTAGATTGTAACTGGATTTCTCGACTGTTTTTCAGCAGTCTGGTAATTATGCGCGATTCGTTTGCGCAGATAGTTAAATAGATCACGAAGGAACCTTTTTTTTGATCGGTAACTGTAAACGCAGACCGTCACGCCAGCAGCGTTTTCTTTCTCGTTGCAGTTAAAAGGAAAACGCGAGGCTTTCAAGCGCCTTCAATAAAACCTCATAATTTCATTCGGCCAAGAAGAATCGATGGCCAATAAAACAAGTGAAGTAGAAAGCAAGACTCTGCAATAATCTAATATCCCTAACAAAATAAATTCAGCGCAATTTATCATCAAAACGAAAATGAAACTTCGTAAACGAAACGAATAGAAATTATCACTCCATACGTCACACTTGGCACGATCACTTTAAGGGCATATAAAATGGAATTATCTTAAAATTATAATTCAAAGTAAATCGCCATCCTCACTGAACGAAGTCAGCAGTTCCTTCACACCTTTCCGATCCAATTCCTCATCGTTATCTTCCCTCGTGTCGATAAATTACACTATCAACCTACCCCACTGGCTTCCAATTAACTGCACGTTAACATTAATCGTGAAATCTTGATTTTCGCGATCAGTGCACAAGCATCCATTCATAAATCGAAATTCTGGCATAGGACAAACTTGTGTTCGACGCATCTGCGAAGTATCTAGACAACTGTTTGCACATGATCGAGCCAGCATGTTCGTAATCCATTTGTCCTCGATTAGCCAGACACGGCGGTGAGGTTGTAGAGACAGACATTCGGGTCAGGTTCAATCGATAAGCACGGGATTTCGGTTCGCCGGTTAACTTTACGACATCTTGATTCCACCGGCGCTTACTGCGGTCCCGGATAAGGGCCTCTTCCGAAAAGAGGGTGACAGGCAGCTAAGAGCACCACTAAAGAACTGATTTGTACAGTTCCTGCAGTTCGGCAGGGTGGCAAGCGTAATCTGCCTTTAGTATATTGTTATCGGGCAAACTATGTTACTGCAGGCAACGACACTGAAACCAGCATTTAGGATTTCTTTGGGAGTAGAGGACGAGTCAATTGGAATGGCACACTTGCTGAGATTGAAGGGTGATTTTTTTTTAAGAATTTTGAAGCTTCTTTTAAGGTGTTCGTGTCTGATATTTGGGGTAATGGAAGTGGTATAAGATTCTTTTTAACCGACTTCAAAAAAATAAATATGCACGAAAAAGTTAAAAATAACTTTTTCCCTTATTTAATCTACGACTCTCATATTTCTTCAGTCAGCTCCTCATCATTTGCACTGCGTAAATCTGGCGCCGACTTAAAAAATATGTGAGTTGTAGATGAAATAAGGGAAAAAATTATTATTTACTTTTTAGTGCTTCTAATTTTTTTGAAGTCGGTTTTCTGATGGGAGGATTTGAAAAATGTATAACAAATGGGGCAGGTTTTTTAGCCACAGTAGTTTTAGATCATTTCGAAGGGAGATACTGAATTTAATTTTTCTTCTTAAAAGTTTCTTTTTTTAAGTGATGGTGTATACCATTCGTAGCCCTTCTGTGCTGGTATTAGTATAAAAGTTTAATCCTGTATCATGTAACTTTTAGTTTAAAACTTTGAATGAAATGAAGTCCTTTTCACGGTGCAACGTTAGCTTTTACCATATTCTGCGTTTTACTTATGGCAGAGAATAATACGAATAATTACTGTCATTTATATATTACGTGCTGTACGGTGAAATCAGGCCTCAATTTACAGTCTGCCAATTCTCGAAGTGCATCGTTAAAAGAGTGGTCCTTAGTGCACCAAGAGTCTGTCTTCAAAACTCTGAAGATATCCGAGTCCTTGGGAATGATAAGGGGAATCTGGGTCAACGTCCAAGATTATTGGCATCCTAAAAGAAGTTCGCAGAAGGATAGACGTTTGATCTGAAATTTATTGCTTCAAACCTGGGGTGCTTTAAGCCTTCGCCACTGCCAAGCCACGGGGATGTAAAAAGATTTAGATTGTATGCTCGTCAAATCCTTCAATCAAACAGCGCCTCTTAAAACGTATCTGTGACCTCGGTCTCGGATCAATTTTGTGCGACACGAAGAAAAGCTGGAGTTATAAAAGAACACTCCCCACAATGCAATTCAATACTCTGATCAGAAAGGAAGAATAACGTTAAAGTTCATAGATTGGCGACCAAAGAAGTTGAAGCGATTTCTATACACCTTTGGAAAGTTCTCGTCAAAAGGAATCGAATGGCGCCATTTTCAACTTGAATATCAGATACGAACACCTCACAGTTTCTAATTTAAAGCTTGCCAGCACAGTAAGAAGTAGCAAACTGTCATCTAACAAGTAAACATCTAAGTAAAACCATTCCTCTACATTTTTCACTTACTTTTACCCAAAGAATCATCCCTTTTCCCGTCGAATCACGAACTCGATAGTTCTCTGTAAACTAAATAATTGGATATAGGCACATCTAGTCGATACCAATCAGATTGATAATCCTTCCACTTTAGGAGTCAAAGCTACGAGTTCTACCAGTTACGTATTTCGGTCTGCAATGATGTTGCAATAAAGACTAAAGAATTATATCGCACTGTATTAACACAGTATTGCTGAAATCTCCGTGGGACCTCTCGACACGAAAATCCACGGCGTGAATAAACGTAGACGGTGAGGATCGTAAACCAATTCGGATTATGCGGAGCACGTGCTTCCCAATCAAGCGGACCGCGGCGTATCCACTCGTGCTGAAACGGTTGCAGGAAAATCCATTTACATGCCAATTAAACCGCCGCGTCCGCCGCGGATTTATTATGGAAAGGTCAAAGGCAGCGGGCGTGATATCGCCTTGGATAATTAAACAACGGTCAGCGAAATATATCCAGTCGGCCGCGTTTACGCGTATTATGCAAATGTCTGAGCGATGTCGCGTTAACACTGATTAATAATAATACCCGGGCCCCGTCCCTTTCAATTTCAATCGATTGCCACTTCTGCTGCACACACGTTCATTATTTGCAAAATGTCGATGTCTCGTTGTGCGGCATAAGTGTTGGATGACTTGTGTCTTTTTAGGTACCTAGGTAATATAAGGTACCTTATATTTTAAATTCAAGTCAACAATTTAGATTAAGGGGTGGTCTAGTGTAACTGCCCGTTTTTCAACGCTATCTTCGCGAATTTATTTAATAAAATCTATAAGTTTATACTGTCTACTGTTTTGCCTGCATATTAAGGTATGTTTGAAGTAATACTCAGAATTTTTTTTTAATCTTTTTATGGCATATTAAACGAGCGATGGTGTGGGGACTGTTATAGTCATCCAAAATAGAAAAACTAAGGTTTATTTTCTTTACTTAAGGTTGTCGGTATGGTTGAAACCACAGAGACCCTCTAACAATAAAAATTTGCAGAATGACAGCATTTTGAAAAAATACATACGCTTTTAGCTAAAAATTTATTTGTTTTCGTTTTGTAAAATTAATTTTTAACAAAATAGAAACTTTTCCATGGTTATATAGTACCCAAAATTTAAAAAATGGAGGCATTCTATTACAAGGACCTTACAAAAAGAAGAAGAAAGGTAATGCACTGTTTAAATACACTTTCTAAATTAAAAAGAATTGATGATTTCCAAGCTTTTGAACTTACATGTGCTTGAACACTACCTTACTGAAAAGGTAGCACACACAGAAGACAAATTCCCAATCACTGACGCACCCCTCCCCCTCTGTTCCAACCCCCCATTAGAACAAACGGTTTCATTATCTTCCGAAGAATGCCTCGTAAAATCGCAATAAAAGACATCGCGGACCCTCACAAACGACATAGATCATTAAGCCCTGCTTACGCCGCTGCAATATTCTCTACTTTAAATTCAACGAAAATACCTTCGGTCCTAGGGAATGGGGCAGAGGGAAACGAACGTAATAAAACGCGATTAGAGCTCGCCTCTCCTACCTCGAACGAAATTGCTTTATGGTCGCAACGGAGCCTGGGTACGCGAGCCCCTATCCGATGCTATAGTTTCTAATCTTTATTACGTTCTTTAAGGTGCGCATCGCCCTTTCACGCGAAAGTTTCACAGTTTCCGCGAAGGGGAAACGGACGGGGCCAGCGATAGCTGACGCGTACACGCGAGATTTTTATCATACCTGATGCAAGGTGTTTGATAGTCGCTGCACGAACCCGGGCCTCGAATAAGAGCCGCTAAAATTCACTCGTCCACCGACTCATCGGGCTGGTATGAGACTGAATGAGCATCGTAACACTGATAGCGCTGAAATGTGTGTTACGGACACAATTGATAAGAGGGACAGAGGGAGGGAAGGGTTATTTTAACGCAGATATCGCGACACCGGTGTGTTTATGCACGAGTGAGGCTTGGTCGTGATAATATCTGCCTCGTAATCTGGTGAAATTAATATACGATACACCTGCTGTAAAATATTGTTCCCTGGTTTCAATTTAGGTAGGCATTTGTCGTTGAATTTCGCTGTGGTCGAATTTCGTACGATTATGTTTGGAACGATGTACTTGTGGGTGGGAGTCATTAATGTGGGTAATTCAATTGCCGATCCATTTTTCTAAACTCAACGCGTTAATGTTCTACTGCAATGTATTTTCTCAATATGTGGAAGGAAACGAATTAATTGAATTACTTAATCTAAGGGTTTAACCTGGTTTATATTCATTGTGAGTTTTAGTCAAATCTATAGCAATGTCTCCCAACTTCTACCTTCAAGCTACAATTACCTTTAGAACCTTAAGTCCCTTAGAATGCATGAAAATCGCACCTAATAGGCTTTGCAATGACGTGCAATTGTGCGCGCGGTTCTCGTTATGCAGTTGCCCGGTTAGTACTCGGTGTTTCTCAACGATGCAAATTAGTGTGATACAGTTAATGTATGGACAACTCGTTCGCTGCTTCGGGGATATACTTAAGTTCAAGATACAAGAATGGCACAAGGAATACCGTCTTATTAAACTGAAACCCCTGCATTACGACTTTCAGAAACTAGTGTGAGATTTCACCTGACCTACAAGCTCCTTCCAAGAAATAATAATCAGCAGCATCTCTCTAGAATATACTTGCACTAATATTTTTTAATGTTAAAATCAGAAACGTGCTCGTTACTCTCGACGTTCTGTTAAGATCTTACTAATTCACTGTGGAGAAAATTAACACGAGTGGCTAAGAGTTCATCGTGTTCCCACTATCATAAAGTTTAATTCTCCTTCTAAGTATCTTGATACCCAAATGAGACACCTAGATTTTGTTTAGTACCCATAGCTTATTGGAACCATTTCTAATATTGCAAGATCTATAAACTAAAATCAGTGATTGTTCAATACACATATACCTACCACTAGAAGTAGACATTTTTCAAAATTTTCGAATTTTTAGAACCGTCTGTCTCCATTGTTTAGAAAACTCGTGGCGCACTGTTGAATGTGCAGGTTGCATTATGCAGTAGGTTCAGCTAATAATGCATTACCGTGCCACTAATGACATGATGTGAACTCATACACTCCGCTTAAGGCTGTACCGTTAGCTTCGTAATATCCTAAGCAGTCTGACTCTATGCGCAGCTTTTAGACAGGCAGTGATTTCGAACATGGCTTGATGACACTAGTGGCGATCACGAGAAACCTTGAAATTGATACTTTTACACGCGTTTATAAATAATTTCAATACCAGTGATTCACCAGCGATACCACTACGCAATCGTGTTAGTATCAGTGGTCTATTTAAAAAACTCTGTCATTTTATGCGACGAATACGGGTTGCGAGATCCAGTCCATTGTTGTTAAACTGTAGTACTTTATCATTATTGATATTTTATTCATAATTCACATCGTCATTATTCATATTATAATTTTCTTTCATCCAGCACCTGAATTTAAAAAATTGACGCATTCTAATTACAAGGAACTTATAAAAGGAAGGATAAAGGTAATGCACTTCTACGACACATTTTTCAAAATTAATAAGAATTTATGATTTCGAGGTTTCGATGAATTCTAATCAAAAGTTTCCAAGTCAGTTCACAAAATTCAAGAATTCTTAATTGTGGATGATTTAGTAGAACCTGAAGATTCTAGGATGCTCCAAAGTATTTTACTTTATGTTTCTGCGTCTCATTCGATCGATCTATCATATTACTATGCAATTGTGAATTGACACAATTTTCACGATCTCCTCTATTTCGGTGCATAACGTCACCGTCTAAGCGACATTAGCTTCCGCCGATATCTTTACGACACACGAGCAAAGCTGTCGAAGATTTTTTCCGATCTGTCCGGAATGTCTCTCAAGCGTTATCTAGTGCTCATTCCAATGGAATGCGGACGATAAACAGCACAAAAGAGAGCTGGCCAGGTCGCCGGGCTGTAATTCAACGTATCACCGGCCCCGTTAATGCAATATAAGGGGAGAAAGAGAGCAGAATAAGCGCGTACAAGCTTCGAATATGCATTAGCTTGCCCTTCCCCTGTAGCACGCGTTTGACCCTTCCCCAATGGAGTTTAAGAACAAATTTCTCCTGTTTCAATGGCATTTCGTATTTCCTCGATAAGATAACTTCCTTAGACAGCACTGCGGAGGGTGTAGAAGCTTTCATTCCCCTTTAACTAAGATACCTTCTCAAATAACAAGCCTGAAAGTTTTCCTAGACTTTTAAAATTGAAGATCAAATGCAGACCTGGGCGCTATTAAGGATGCCTGAAATATTATTCGAATATCTTGTGTTGGAAGATCGTTGTCTCTATAAAAACTTGCTCCCTCGATTGGAGTCGAATGATAGTTCCTTTTGAAATTCAAATGAGGAGGGATGAGCTGAAGTGGCATCTCTGCCGCACAATTCTTCCACTCTTTTATTATTTTAATTAAAATCATTTAGTACCAGTTTACTCACACCACTGCAATCTCCACGATCCAGCTCTGTTTCAAGTAAAAAATACTAATCCAATGGCAACAAGAAAGCATTCCCCAATCTTAAACCTTCGAACCCATCTAACGTCCCACTCAGGCTCCACCGAAACGCATTAACCCTGCCCCACATCCACCACCCTCCCCTCCACGAAGCTGCATATTAACCACCACCCACTTAGCACCTTTCCTCATCAAACCGTAACCGATTAGATTAAAAGTTACGAACGCGGGGAGCTATCTGCTCCCCCGATCGCCGGAATACTCGGGATTTGTTCACGATTACGTTAATTGCCGTGCACCAGCCACCGGAGCTAATTTATTTAAATGACACGGCTACCTGCAAGGTCGATCCGGCGAAATGTGAACGGTCAGCTGTGGCCGGTCTACCTTAATTCCATCTCGACAGGGCACGGTGGTACATAATGACATTTTTTTCTTCAAATTATCCTACAGGTCGTAATTTCTCAGCAAACTTGACGATTTTTTTTACATTCTTCGCAATTAAACTCTCTATCGATCTGTCCGGCCGGAATTTTGAATTTCGTTGCTGATTTTTTTATATTTAAGCGAAATATACAGCGCTTTTAGCAGATCAGTATTTATGGGTTTTTTTTGGACGCCGGTTCCGAATTTAAAGTCAGATCTTCGAAATTGAAGATGGCGAATTCAATATGTTAATAAGTTTCTTCCGAATACCTATCCCCATTTTCTGAAATTTCGCTTCAACATATTACACTACCGTTCATAAGTATTAGCGAAGTGAAATGATTGTGGAAAACGTTGCAAATTTATTGATGAACCCTGACGTAATATTTTGAATTAAAATCAGTGAAAAGTATTTAATCTCTACCAAATATCAGATTTTGCACAAAATACGGCAGGTGGCCGAATATTTGTGAGCAGCAGTGTACATATGTTACTGTAAAAATTCAAGGACCGGCGAGTATCGGAATTTACCGGCAAATCCTGGGATTTGCCGTTGTGGGGGATGGAAGTCCGAAATATCTTATAAAATATTCAAACCTCGGGCTTTTGCCGACAGGGCTGATCGGTAAATCCCGACGTTTACAAGCATCCGTTGGAAGCCGGAGGTTCGAATGTTGCCTGGGACATTTCGGACGTTTGCCGCCCCGTAACGGCGAGTGCTAGGATTTTCCGGCGAATTTCAAGATTCACCGGCTCCCCGAGCCATTTACAGTGACATATACACGCGTAGCCGAGGCCACCTTAACCGCGTAATGAACCCGTAACGAGCGAGACTTCCACCGGTGGAAATCTTTGCCGTAACGAGTCGCTGCCGAGACGCTACTACAATTAATTAGTCCCCGAGCCTGAAAGGGTGGGCCCGGGCCGACCGGTAGAATAGGAAACTGGATGGAAACAGGAACGAAGATGAAAGGTGAGGGCCGCGCCCGGTTGGACGCGGGCTGTGTAATCAGAAAGGATGTACGGGGCGAAAGACCGCGGCGGAAAAGACCGCCCTCGTTAAAAACTGGCGCAAGAAATCACCCTTTGCGAGCTTCTTTCACCGTTCCCTGAAAACGGTGGGCTGATTTAATTGCGCGCGATGAATACCGTCGAAGTAGGCTCCTCGCGCGGACCCATGGGTGCCCGGGCCATTTTCAATCGTGCGTCGCGATCGCAGCAATGACTGGAAACACTTCGGCTGTCCTGGCGATGATTGCGAACCGAAAGTCTGAGGGGAATGGACGCTTGCTTTTAGAGAGAAAGAATTTGGAGTAGCATGGCCTTCTAACAAGGAGAATATCCCAGGTGTCCGCCTCCGATTGCATTGATTTTTGGATATGTTTTAAAGCACCGAAAAGAAAGATATACGTGTTTTTTTATAGCGGCCTGTTTTCATATTTAAGGGGTGAAACCATCCCTCAAAGTTCATAAGGGGTACTAAATTGTGTTGTGTAAAACTTTATATCAAATACCTACGTATCCAAAAACCAAAGCAATCGGAGGCTGGCACCTGGGATACTCTCCTTGTAAGTGTAATCATTGAAACTCTTTAAGCTTTAATGAGATCTGATAGCGATGAGAATCTAAGAGTAGCTTTTATATGTGCGATCAAGCACAGAGGATCACGAAAGCTTCACGCTTTCCAGCCTACAGTAATTAACACTTTCAGTGGCGCGGGCGTGTTTCCACGCCGAGGGGCTCAAGTCGATATCTTCTGGAAAGCATCGAAGATGCCCGCGAGTCCACGAATAGTTACTTCGGAAACACCTTCACTCCCAAAACCGTTCTCTCTCAGGAAAGCTAGGTCTTTCTTTCTCGCTCCCGCAGTCGCTGTATAATCGTCGATTGCGATTTAATTGTCAGGACTATTATGAGATTCAACGACGAGAGCGATCGACCTTGAGTTCGGCGCGTTTCATTATTCACCGGCCTCCGTTGGAGCCCGAAAGCGATCCGCAACCAGCGCGACTGCATTTTTTCTGGCGCCCCATGGGAAAATGCGGCTCGCACGGGCCAAAGAGGATGAAGTTTCGCGGCCGTGTATCGCGTTGCACGAATCGATCTTATGAGGAGTGGCCAGACCTGGCAGGTATTGCATATTACCGAGCCATCGGAGCTTGTTGCACGGATATTGCCTGCTGCACCTATATGCGCCAACCCGATTGCACCCGCGCGGCTCCAGGCTGCGCCCGCGTGCGCGCGAGGATGACACTTTATATATATATATATATATATATATATATATATATATATATATATATATACGCTCGTGGCTTCTGGATACGGTACGCCTGGCTAGCGTGATGCCTCGGGATCGAGATCCACGTACCGCGATATTGGCCTGTTAGAAGACATCCATGTGGAACAGCGAGGATCTGCATCGAGATTCTTAGGGTTCCTGCATGGATCAGTAAAACGGATGTTCGCGGGGACTGCATACATGAGATTCCGGGTGTAGGAGTGAGCTGTTACTCGCATTGGGTGGACCACTTGAGGGACTGGAGAAGTTTTAGGAACTGAGTTGACTCTTGATGAGGACCACCACAGTTGATGATCAAGTTGAGCTTCATTGTTAGCTGGACTGATTGGTGTTTGGCTTGGAGTAGGTATTTGAAGACTGCTGGAGCTGATTGGCTGAGTGCAATGTGCATCTAAGGATCGTTTCTCGGACTAATGGTTCTCAAGATTCAATAAAACTGTTGAAATATTGGGTAGCTTCAGGATTTTTAATTAACTTTTGGAAGGTAATTTAGTTTGTTTCTGTTTTTGTCTAGGTTGATCATATTGAATAGTTATCTATCCCAATTTTTTAGGGTCGATTGAGTACGAGGAGAAGTGACAGGGTGGGAGTGACCCTTAAGTGAAGGTCCCGGTCGAAAAATCGATTTTTCTTATTTCATTTCTCGAATGTTCAACCTTTTGAAATTCGATTGAAAAATTGATTCTTTGAAATTCGCAAAATTCCCGAAGTTATAGGCATTTGAGTAGCGGCAAGTGCACGAAAAAGAACATCATTTAAAACAAATATAGTAGAATAGTTACCTAATACGGATCCAAAATGTCCCGGACGTCGACTTCCGCGTGATCGAACCGCCCGCCTTTCGGTAGTTAATCAACGAAATAAAATCATCTCGAACTTCGTTTAGTCGAAAACTCAATTAGTCGTCGCGAACAGCAGGTCTCGCCGACTTCTGGCTTAATAATATTTACATGATAGCGCGAACCACCGCGCCCCCCACCCCCGCCCAGACGGCGAAGCATCTACCTAGCGTTTATCAGATTGAATTACCTGTCAGCGTTTCGCGATTTCGCAGCCACGTAAGTCTCGGCGCTATTCGCGATACGTCGGCGACGAATGAAATTCAGCCAATAAAACGTTTTCGACGCGGGGGCTGACAGGCCGGCTGGCTGTTTTGCAGATGTTGCCTAGTAACAGAAAAGGACCACGAGGCGATTCGCGATTGCAAATATCCCGTGAAACCTCCGCGCGGGATATGGATGTGTGCGGAACGTTAGCGGAGGCACTGGCGGAATATCAATGTTCTGATCCCTTCCTATTTTTAACCAAGAGGGGGCGGGGGGTGGGGTGGGGGCAGGGGGCGCGCGGAGGATTTATTTAATTGCGTTTCAGGCCGCTGGTTGGAAATGATGATTGCGAAACGAATAACATAAATAACTTGTTAGTTTTCAGTTGCAACGAGGGGAGCTCGAAGTGTTGATTCCTTTGCAATTATTTCAGCCTGGTGACTTTTGTTTAATGGAGTTGATAATTGCGAATTAATTACTTTATGTAAGATAAATTTTGCAGACTTTCTGCCGGGAATTGGAGAAATTTAAAGAGGGTATGTACTGGCTTTCACTTGCGCTGGATAATGATTACTATAAGTTTCTGGCGGAATTGTTAACGTTAATGGTGGGTAGAGATTACAGTGTGACGTAATGTTCGTGACTATAAGAATTACACGTTAAATGAGTAGGTATGTGATTTAGAGAAGAGACGCTGGGAAAGCGATTGCGTCTACGTGGTCTTTAGATTCTTTTGTTCGACGTTTAGAAAAATGGTATATGTGTCAAAGGATTGTGAACACGAAACGTGGATGTAAGTCTGCTGGCTATTTGTCCTCGAAACAGTTTTCGCTAACTCATGCGTGTGAAATTACTCCTTTCGACTTTGTTTCCTTTGTTGAATCCTCATTTCTCATCCTAAAAATTGCAATACTGCATGCTATTGCAGCTACAAACCAACAAAACCTTTTCAAAACACAATAATAAAGTCCCTAACGTCATAAAACATATGAAAGCACTATTAAAGTCATATTATAAGATACGAAGTACCTATCACTCATAGCGTCTAAGAGTTACTAACATTAATAGTTCCTAGAATTTCCCCTTAAATCATAGGTCGTCAAGAAGCGTTGATCTTTTGTATAATAATAATTAGGTTGATAAGGAAGATTTAATTAAGAAAGCAATGTATTTTGTTAGTTCATAATTCTTCATGAAGTTTGGTGATTCAATTCCTTGTAACTTAACAAAAATTAAAAATTCGCACTATAACAGCCAAACACTTTGCACACGTGGGAACTCGCCTTAACAGCGAAGCATTTACACGTTCACAACAAGCGAGAAATTTCGTGCACAACAAGAAACGCGTGTCACACTTTCGTTCCACTTGTAGAAAATAATCCATTATAACAACGTAGTAATCATCGAACTATCCCACTAATTCCACCACCAAATTTCTCTAATTACATTTAGAAACGAGTTATACCTATCCCCGTAGAGCCACCCTGCGCGCACGAATTTCTGCACACTTTACTTAGCCGATGGTCAATTAATCCATAAGTGGCAGAGGATACGTTCCACGATTATCTCATACAGAACGAGCAGCGCAAGTTAATATATTCCGCCACGCTATTAAGCATATCCTCGGAACCCACGAATTATCAGCCCATAACACTGCGCCGGGCAGAGCTGGTAGCCTTGTGTCGGGCGTGAAATTCGTAAAATTGAATATTTAAAACGAGGCCGCGGGGGGCCATTAAGTTATTTAGCGGCGTGTCTCGCCCTGCATCCGTCTGGTGATATTTCGGTATCTGCGCTGTGGGATTTGCGGTTCGATGAATCGCGGATTCGAGCGGCCCGATAAGCATTTAATGCCCAGATTCATTCGCATTCGTCGACAGCAATGCCAACTATTTTCTCCTCGTCACTCACGAAACTCCTCTGTCGACAGGGTGAACTCTAGGCGCGTTATTTTTACCCTTCTTTGGGAGTTTTAATGTTGAAAAGTAGTTGAAGTTGGATGAGATAATTATTAGGTACGAATGTGTCTTTGGACTTGGATTTAAATATTATTATTTGATGAGGTGATATCTAATTAACAGTAAATTCTTTCGAATTTTGAGAGACATGTGGGTTTCTAGGAGCACCATCTTCAAATATAACCATTAATAATTCGTAAATTAAATTTTGAGTACAACTGAAAAAGTACGGCATTTGATTATTTAAATAAAATCAGCTGAGCTTCAAGTGCTAATCAAAATTCAATCGTTCGCCTTAACAACGTTCCGAGTGCAATTAATTATCGAAAATTCGCAAGGTAGACTGAAACAACGCCGTTCCAATATGTTCACTGAGCATGTGAACATCCAACCGCGTAATCCCTCTTTACCGCCTGTTTTGCAATTACCGTACTTCGTTACCTCGCTGTTGCAAAATTTTTAGAGGCGTTGCGGCGAGTTTCCTGGAAACCGTTCGGCCAATAATATTGAGAAAACACACGGAACACGCCTCCAGCTTAAATCAGCCGCTAATCCGTCTAAATTCTATCAAGAAAGCCAGCGGCGCATAATAAACACATTGTTTCCGCGGATAAGTCAAGCGGAGCGCCGTTAAACTTTTTCTCACGTGCCACCGCGGAAGTTGTTAGTCCAGCAACTGCTCATTACTGAAATTTATTATTTTCCGTCTCATTAGCATGCGGATAAAGAAGGGAAAAGTGGAACGACTAACGATACGCGATACGTAATCGTTCGATATTTCGCGACGGTGTCCCCAGTCTTATTAATCATCCCCGTAATCATCGTTTACACCATGTAACAATGGTAACAATTCTTGTAGAATTTCATCGAGTCCTTATTGGAAATATTGAACGTCTCATTAATTTCTCTTTCATCTTTTTTTAGAGCAGGGCGAAATGTTTCTGTGTAATATTATTGATGAGGAAATGTTTTAGGTTTGCTTTGCTTTCGGAGGCGCGCTGACTCACCAGTTTATATTATCAATACGGAGTTGAATTTCGGCCTGTAACTTTGAGAATATATTTTTGAAATGTTTTAGAAGTGATTTATGAAAAAAATTTTGTCTCTATTTTTCGTTCGATTTATACGACCTCCTCCCCTTAATGTAACTGTTTCTGAATACAATTCTTCATTCGCAACAACCAGTGGTTTGGTGAATGTATATGTCAAAATTGAAAATGATCGTAAAAACCACATTAATCATAAACCGTAGTAATTACGTGGCTATAAAGCATGAGTTACACCCTATGAATATGTCCAAACGAAACAATAGCTACTTCCTAATTCCCCGTTACATTAATGCACTGTCTTCCAGTGAAAGTGATAAACCAGGAACCGAATGAAAGTACTTTTCAAAGATTCACGTCCATTGGAATCTGGCTTGAATAAACTCAACAAAATCGTTACCATTGTGCCTCTATAAAATACTAACTGTAACCTCCAAAGTATCCCACAAAAACGTCGACCAAAAATTTCAAGCTCCTCGCTTTTGTTCACAAGAATTTTTTTTACAAAAAAAATTTCACTAATTCCACCGTTTGAACTACCTTCCATGGTAGCGTAAAGGAAATCCTCAAAGTTTCGCGATGATACTCAAAGCACTTGTTCGAAATAAATTCCCCAAACAATTGTTTCTGTATTCCGGGAGAGCGCGAGGCTCGCGTGCGGCTATAAATCGGGTCATCGTTCGTAATTACGCAAACGTATGTTAAAAAATCCAAACGGACGTAGACATATTTTTGGATTCGAGGCTCGGCTATCTGTATCTCGTGACGATCCTTGAATAATGCATTGAGAGAGATGAATCAATAAGCTCCGAGAGCGAACACTGCTATTCCGTTTCGTTCGTTTCTTTCTTCCTTTTTCTTCCTCTCCCTTCATAACGATCATACGAACGAATACGGTGGGCGGACTGGTATCACCTTCAGGGACTGTTTCTTATGTGAAATTCTTAAGTGGGCACTACAGTTAATCGCCGTAACGCAGACGCCGTTTCATTTCTTTTTTTTTCATCCCCCTCCTCGCCCTTTAATAACTGTGTTTTCTCGCCGCTATTTTTCTCCCGCGAGCACACGTTTCATTCCGCACCCGGGGCAATATTTCTATTACGCTGTCCTTGGCTCTTTCCCTTTCTGCCTCCTATTCACGTGAAAACTAATTACGTATTATTACGTTCTTTTTCATTACTGCGATTTAATACACCGTTACGTTCGTACTTCTCGTGGAAAAGTATAAATTTGCTGGATACCGCGTTCGTCTTCTCCACTCTGCTACCTGATTCGCCCTAATTTTTCATCCGCCACTGCTCGTTCCACCTATTCCCGATTATACCTATCTGTTTCTGTCTGCCACATGGCACGGAAGCTCCTTTCTTCTGCTACACAATCTTCTGCTACAGCCGCAGCAAAATGAAGCGGTCGCTTTTATTTGAAATTTATATTGGAAATAGGAGACAGCTCCAGGTCAGTTAATTTTTTTTCAACTATACTACTCCTTCCTGATGTATATTTTTCATTTAACCGTGTTACCAAGTTCTTTATTTTCACTAAACTACAGTGGGTGGCCAAATTATTATACTCAAACAAAAAGGTTTGAGATTTTGTAAGTTTAAGCGACGGCTGTATCTCTGCGAAAAATGGTAGCAAAAAATATTTGAGATACGCATTTTAACGCTTGAAGTTTCTAATTTTTGAATCAAGGACTCAGATTTTTTTTTTCATCCATTATGATACTATTTTATCAAGATGAAGCGCAGGAAACGAGGTTTCAGAAATTTGTGCCTAGTTTGAACGTATGCATGGGCCAAACAATTTTTTTTTCGGTAAATCTAATGAACACATCTTATAGAGCAAACATTTCTCTTTAATTTCGTTTTTTTGGTTTTGTTGTATGATTTTTATTAACCGAGTTATTCGCGATCAAAGCGAAAAAGGTACTTTTCACTTTGAACACCTATAACTTGCGAGCTCATGATCGTAGACAAATTTTCATGAGTGTTTTGGAAAGCTGAGAGAGTCTCCTTTCAGATACTTTAATTGCCAATTTAAGATTCTTTTTTTAATCGTATTAAATCCATTTTAAAATAATCCCAACAATTGACGAAAATGTTTCGAGTATAATAATTTGGCCACCCTCTGTAATTAGGCCACAAACTCCACAAACAGTGAAATTATTTGCCATTCCAAATTAGTGAAAATTAAAAAACAATTAAAATACCCTTTCCTATAATTTCCGCCTTACGTCACTCTTACCCCTCCCCACACTAATCTACGAGCTTCACTAAAACATTACTAATCGAAGACCACGAATACTCACGCATTTTTTCCTCATCGACACTCGATCAAATATCCCTGTTCGCCCGCTGGCCCGTGAATTCGGCCATCCTTGCACTCGCAGAATCGCGCGAAACTTTTTATCGCCTCACCGTCGGCTGCACTCGCGTATTATTCAACAGTCCTCGATATCGTTGTGCTTCTGCATTTCACAGCGGAGCGTGGCGTCTTCGACGCATGAATATTTCACACCGTTCGCTTCGAATAAACGTTCTTAACTTTTCCCTCGCCGCAATTCACTGGAGCCTCCGTCTCCCTTAATCTTCGGCCCGATTACGTTCGTTCTCACTTGGAAACGCGTCCCACAGCGGTGGGCAGGATCACTGTCAGCCTCCTGTCGTCTGCTTTATGCCGCGATCGACTTAACGGGCCGCCGCGAGGGAAACGCCGCGGAAATCCAGCGATGGGAGCCTCTCCATCGTTAGAGCTAATGATACGCCGTGGCTCCTTTAATCACGGTGCTTCTACTTTCGATTCGCGTGCCCGCGGATCAGCTGTCGTCCTTTCATCGGAGCCTCTGCGGCTTGGACGGTCCCGCGGTCTCATGCCCCGCTGTTTGCAACAATTCGTCCGCGCCTGTGGGCTATCTTCCCGCGGTACCTGCCCACGATGCTCTACTTCTATCGGGCCGGCGACTCGAGTCATTAACTGTTAATTGCGCGCAACAGGGAAACGAATCGGCGAGCGACGACGCCTCTGCTCGCGTCGACCGGTTCACTGTTTTCATCGGCGTCCTTTGGACTGTTCCAGTACGAGGCCAGTTAGTTAGACGGTGTTTGTCGTTGCCATCGAGCCGTGTAATCGATGCCCCGATTGGCGGACCGATCGTATCTGCCGTCGACGCCCGCAGATACGGACACGGATGTTTGGGATTTTTCTGCAATTTATCCTTCGAGTGGAGTCCAGCTAATCGACGCTTGATTAGATTCTGACGATAGTGGGATTATTGTAAATCGCCAAGTAAACGCGGACTCTTGGATCCTGGAGCTGGGCAGATAAGAATTCAATCATAGATTGAGTACACAGTCCTTCTTCTGCATATCTATCCGAAACTCTCGAAGAAGCCTGTTTAATCCATCCTTCGTCATCTGAATTTCGGGATAATTCAATCCTCACGATTCCCAAGTGTAGCTTCGTCCGTGCTCAGCAATATCAAGCCACTTAGAGAATCTCCACCTGCCCTTCCAGCCCCACAGTCGGCTCCACTCACCGACGAAATCAACCCACTGAATTTCCAAGTCCAAAATATTAATCACACCCACACGACACGCGCCCGCGACGCTCACACGGGAACAAACCGTCGGATCATTAACTGTTGGAGCAGCCAATCGAGCCTCGGAGTCACAGGCACGAAGTAATTGGATTCTTGGTATTCCATGATTCGCGTTCTGGGAGCAGAGGCGATTCCTTATTACGTAGATTACGATCTGTTAATTACACATTAATTAGCGGCATCGTGGCTGGTTTCCGTGTGCACGCGCACAGTCGGGTCATTCGGAGTGGCGCGTAGCAGGACGTCGTACGAATGACACCGTGCGAGTCGCATGGATGCGTGCTAACGGTCCAGCCTCCGTTGCTCACCTATGATCCGGCTGGCCTTCTGACCTCTCCCTCCCTCTCTCTCTCTCTCTCTCTCTCTCTCTCTCTCTCTCTCTCTCTCTCTCTCTCTCTCTCTCTCTCTCTCTCTCTCACTCTCTCCGATTTCGGCGTATCGAGCGGCGAATGCTCCACTCCGTTAGGAATCAGCCGCCGGCTCGGCTTCCCATGAACCGTGGGTATTTAACAGGCTCGAGCAGCGAGACGAGAGCGTCGGGCTTTAAACCTCGGGACAATACGAACGGAGAAGGTCCTTGGACGGGGCCAGGTAGGGAGATTTTCGGCGCTGGGACGCGCATGAATCACCGGACCTTCGGGCGATGCAAATGTCCTCGGTTTTGCAACGAGGCTCGCAGCCAGAGATGAGGCTCGGTGCACCGTGAACAAGTGGTTCAATGGACCGTCCACTTTCCCATGATTTTATGCATGGCTGTTTTACAGAATCTTCTCGGCGAACGGTTCGACCGCTGTCGGGACGGTGGCGAGAGGTTGTATAGGTCGGCGGGCACAAGTGTTCGCTGCGGTGACGGTGGATGGGACGCAGGGATGCGTCCCACTATTCCTGGGAAGTATCCGCTGGTCCGAATTCCCCGAAACTGCTCCACGGAAATTGAGAGGCTCCTTTGAACCGTCAGCTTCGATCCTGCCGCGCCACAAAGCGGGAGATTGTCTGGCTGGGACGGGCGGCTTTCGGTTGCCGGAATTTTCGGCGGCCGGGCCGCTGTGGTTCCACTAACCGGACGAGCTTCGCATGGAGCACATCGCCCGATAGAAACTGATCGGTCCGCAAGCAGCCACGGAGACAGTTTAAACACGCGGAAGCACCTTTTAAAACACACTTGAAAGTTTAAAATAACAATTTCATCCCCCGGTGCTCCGAGGCAACCACCTCTCCCCAGCGTGGCGCACGGAAATCCTGTGCTTCTCAGCAGAAACGTAGCGCGGGATCCGGCCGGAGGTGGTATCCAGGCCGAGGGTGGACACCAGGTGTCTCCGATCCCTCGACGTTCCCCTTTGGTGTTTCCCCAGGTGAGAGGGGTGCAGAGAGCGACCGCGAAGAGGCGATTGGAAGCTGCGTTCCGCTCGTTTCTCGGCTATTCCAGGAGATCCTCGGAATGCTGGCTCGTCTCGCGAGGCGGCGTGGCTGAGCTGGAGCTCCGCGGCTCTGGCAGCGACTACTCGCTCGCCCGACGCGAAACCTCTCTTGGCACGCTGGTGGCCGCGTGCTGCCGTACTATAGCACGACCTGCCGGTGTGTTGGTGCGTGCACCAAGCCCGCTCTACCTCGCGGAGAGTAGGTATAGCTTCGTACCGGGTCGTTAGTTGTCGACGACCACTTGGCGACCGTTCGGGACCGTAAGGTGGGGGCGTGTACCGCCACCTCGGTTCGTCCGCTGCGCGCCGAGGAATTTTACTACGGGCCCTTTTTATCGCGATGCACGGGGCCCCGGCGGGGACCCGGCCCCCTCCGGCATTCCTGCAGCTGCGAGGGCGCAGGGGCGCGACGCTCCAAGGTTTTTGGAAGAGGTGGCCCCGCGTGCACGCGGACCGGTGCGCCAGCACGTGGGAACGGCAAGGTGCAGAGATGTGGAGCAAGATTCGGTGATGGGGCTTACAGCGGGCCGAACGGCCAGGAAGAAACGGGAAAGAGTGGAAAGCCTTTCTACGGGGATGCAAGTATATTCGGATGAACTGTGGCTTGGGATGCTTATGATTGTTTCCTGTGGTTTTACTGGGTTTAGTGGTACATGATGTTACGGGTGAATTTGGTTTCTTCTTTTCTCGTGAAGAAAGTAGGTGTGCGGGGTACCCAGTGTTACTCAAGTAATTTTCGAGGATGTGATTTGGATTAACGGGACTACTTAAGCAGTCGTTTTCCACGAAAGAAACACTTAATTTTTAATGTATTTGCAAAAAAAATTAAAGCAACTCCAGATATATACTTTTTCCAATGTTTATTATTGTCATAGAGATTGCGAAAAAGTTTGTATGAAATGTACATGTGCATTAGAAATAGTGGCGCTGATTGGTAAATATTTTAACGTTCTTCTGTAGTTTTGCCGTAATATTGTTCTTAAAAAATAGAGTAATCCAAGTTCAAGGTGTGATTCTAGTTTCTTACATCCGTATTTATACAGTTTGAAATGTTTATAGGTGAATATTCAAAGGGTGTAATAGGGAAGACATGGTGTTATAAATGTCGACTAGGCTGTTTGTAAAAAGTGGACCCGCTTTTATCGATGTGAAGTGCAAAATGGGATGGCTGGTGCTTGGAATGCGTGGTAGCGAACGTGTTAATTAGTTGAGCGCATCGGAGAGCTTAAGTTGAGAGGAATAATTCGCTGGAGGTGAGTAAAGACTGGAACTGTGGGACTCTCGTTATTCAGGACGCTGGCACCTGGACCACTGTGGCGGTTGAAAACCACTTCCGTCGTAGTATAGTTACATCGACAAGAAACCCTGTGCTCGGGGTAAATTATTGACTCTGTAGTGACGATGCAAACCAGTTTTTCATTCATTTAATCAGGATTTATATGTTGATTGAAAGCAACGAAGTAATTTACCATCTGAAGCAATTTTCTAAAACATGGCTGAGTCATTTACGAGTTTATATTCTAGAATTTGTTTGAGCTCATTAGTGCCTAGATTGCAGTGGCTACTGGGAGGCTTTTAGAGGAAAGAGGTTGGTGATGTAAATAGGCTACATGAATGTGAGAGTCTGGAACCTTTGAACGTGCTTGTACCATTAATCATTGTTTATGCGAAATGAAACTTAGAATGAGTTGTGAAAGGAGGTATAGTTAATTGAATTGCAAATTACCATAGTCTACAAAAAGGGGATCTAGATGGAGGAATGTAGTTTTGGAGCAGATCCTGCTTAAACAGAGTGACCGATATTTTGAAAGCTACAGGCAACCCTGAAACTGTTCACAGCAACTCAATTTCTATGTTAAACCAGAAATGGTCTTCCATTTCTGATATTCAAATAATTCTCCAGAATTTAATACATGTATTTGATGTACAACGAGAAACATTCTGAGGAGTGGAAACAGTAATAGAATATAATAAAATCAAGAGTATTTATTAAAATTTGTAGTTAACGAAGCAAAGTTTTAGAATTTGTAAATAATTTCTTGAAGACTCTGGCTTTGTGCATGTTTATCACTATATTTGTAGGGAATACCTGTTACCACTCCTTAGATATTTAAAAATTATTGAAAAAGACTCGGGGTGATTTACTTACTCGTTGAACGTACCTTGCGTTTTCTGAGCCTCGACTGAAATGTTAATTACGAGCGTTCCTTACCTGTAACATACAGAATACGTACATTAATACAGCGCAAGAAATAAATTACAAGTTATTATAGTAATTATTCAATTATACAGAGTGCTGACTACACCTCATTTCAAAAGAACACTTTGACACCTTGGACAACATTAACAAAACTACTGCTCAACGAAAAATATGTCTGTCCTTCATTACTATTCTTTGAAGCGACCTGCATGTTCAGATCTAATTCAAACAACTGATTTACCTTGCGAAATAAAAAGCTTCGCGAACGTACGCGGAAGCTATGGCGCTTTTAATCCTTCGCGGACATAATTCTGTGGCAAAGAATGCGGGTTTCATTTACTTTCGTTAAAACGCTGGCAACTGAAACCTAGAGGGTCACGAATGCTGCAGGTGGAAGAATGTTACTGGGAGTATCCCTGCTCCAAACCACAAGGGGTTAATAATTTAGCAAAGAAATCGGTACTCACTGAAAACCACATGACCACCAAACAGCAGAGTTTCTTTCTGGTACTTTCAATGTCAACTTATTTACTCCAGTGCCTCTTTGTAAGTTTAAAAGACTATGCACGTTTATTTTCAACCGCAGTAAGAAATTTTCGAAGCTTGAATACTCGCAATTTTGCACATGCGATATCAAACGTTTCGACGAATCATGTGATTTGTAATAATTTTTACCGATATCGAGCCGATAGACCCGATTTTATCCAGTTCTCTATTTATAGAACGAGATATGTCTACATAATGACCGTGAAAAATGAGTTTTATCGTGGATAAGTTCCTTGAGAAATTATTATTTCCACGTGCAAAGCCGAGAATCCACCTGAAAGCTAAGCTAAGCTGTGCTATGCTAAGTTTTAAAAAATTAGCTTATGGAACCGTTTCCACCAAAAATTAAGCTAATCTGTGGTTTTTTTTATATTTTATTCCACAGCGAGTCATAGCATAGCATAACTTGGCTTAGCTTCCAGGACCATCTCCGGCTTAATAGATACAGAAACAATTATAATGAAAAAAATAATATAATCTTAAATAGTTGTTTAGTTTTCACCAAAGTAACGGTCCTAATCACGCACCATAGTTGCTAAATAATATCCAAATAATTGTATAACTTTCTCATATACATTATGATAGTTTCATTGATAATTTAGCAATAAGTCAATAATTAAATATTTGTATGGAAAACAGATCAATACTGAAAAAGATCCTTGGAGGTGAAACTAGGCAAGGCCATAAATCATAGAGAGGAATGCACTTGCAAATTCGTGTCTGCATGCCAGTTTTTTTCGCCGATAAGATTAGTGAAAGGTGCTGGGAAGTTGTGGCCGGAGATTCTTCACACATGCCATTTGGTAGCCAACGATAACGTTACTAGGAAGATGTTATCAGCTGCCGAGTATTCGACGACAGTTCGAGTTCAGCGTAAGAGCATAACGAGGTGTACCGGTTCTTCCACCAGTTATGTGCCAAGGAATTTCACTATAAGGTTTATCGCCTCCAGCTTTATGTGTTGGGACTTCGGCGTCCTGGTATTTCTTGCCGATATGGGTAAAGTAACATACGAGGAAGTTTGTCCTATCCGAGAGAGACCCGATCTAGCCTACACAAAAGGTCTTTCCACTTTTCCAAAGAGAAGTGCCGCCGTCATCGTTCCAAAAGATTTCGATAACACTGAATGCGCTTCTTAAGGGATTACATACGTTTAACCGCGGCGAAAATAAATGATTTTGGGAATTTTTGGGGGTTTTATTGAAAAAAAGTAAAATGACATTCTTGTAAAATTATGTTGCCATTATGGGCTGACGGGCTAAAATTTTTAATTAAAAATAAAATAAACAATTTATGGCACGTTAAAGTTAACTGATGAATCTTTTTATGCAAAATCTTTCTCTGTAATTGTGCATAAAAAATGAATTAAACAAAATATTTAAAAAATGGCTCGTCAGCCCCTAATGGCAACATTATTTTACAAAAATGTCATTTTACTTTTCAGATCCATCGATGTTTAAAGCAGATATCATGCTGGCCATTTTTTCTGCAGCGGTCTAAAAAACCTAAAAACATCACAAATAATTTAATACAAAAATTATTCTAAATAAATATTTGCTTGTACTTTATGGACTATTAAGTATTAAATCAGGTGTAATAAGTTTTTTGCTTTACTTTTTTTAATAAAACCCTCAAAAAATTTCTAAACCGTTCATTTTTGCCGCGATTAAACGTACGTAACCTCTCAAAGCAAAATGCTCGCTCCTTTATCATTGAACACCTTAATTCTAGGAAACCACTGCTAAACAAACCCCTACTACTTCAACAATCACTATACTCAAGAAGTTGACGCGATAAAAATTCTCCTAAAAATCACGCCTCATCATTAATACCATCTAAATCGTTTGCTTTAGACTGCAATTCATGCCGTGATTCTCGAGATCGATAACGCGTTTATTTCCGATGAATATTTTGTGATATCAAACTCTCGCGTTAAAAATAGCTCCTCGAGCATCGGACAAACAGATCTGGCCGGCGAGTTTCCTGCTATTACAGTAACAACACCTGTTATCTCGTGCTTACATTCCACTCAGTTATCCCACAGAATTCTGACGTGCGCGGCTTTCGAAGCCCGCAGCTAGCGCGCCAAAAGGTTAAGCCGCGATCCCACATGTGTCACGCGCGACGCAAAGCCGCATTAAATCTCCTTTCCGATGGTCCCAGCCTTCGAAAAGCGATCCTTTCCGAGCGGAACAAGCTGGGCGCGTGGAAACGTGACTTCGCAACTATTAACCTGGCCGAACTGAACGGTTAATTAATTTTCATGGGTTTCCAATATGTCGCCCCCCCCCCGCCCCCCCGGCAACGATTTACCGCGACAATGTGGCGGCCATTCGCAGGGAACATTGCGAGGGACTCCAGCGATTTACAAACTTTCGCGATCCCCGTTGTCCTTTTGATAAATGAAACAACTCCAACCACCCCGCCCGCCCACCCCCCCCCCCCACCCCACGAGATTTAAAGAGTCCCCTCGGCGAGGCTCGAAATTTAATGCTTTCGAAGTTCCGCCCGTTCCGGCGGGAAATAAATCGCGCGCCCGACGCCGAGGCCGCTCGAACGCGTCATTCCGCGAGCTATTCGGAAATAATTTCTCGGCTGGATTAGCCGTGTCGCTTATAATACCGTGGACCTCGGATAACGGGTACACGCGGAGGATGCGCGCAGATCGGTCCTCCTCTCCATCGGGCATCGTCCTGTTTATCGCGGCGCACTACGATTCCGAGCGCCTCGCGCGGTTATAGGCGGCCCATTACCTCGCTTTTGTGCGATGTCGTGTGCACGAGTTCACGTGCAACATGTTCCGCTGGATAAGATAACAGCGGCCCTTCGATTGGCAGTGCCTCGAAGCGGCGGCTAAACTCGCGGCCCCTCGATCATCGGCCACTTCCGTTTTCGCGCTTCTGTGCGCCGGGCCAGAAGCAGGGCTCGCTGGTTTATCGGAAATCGAGCGTGGTATAACTGTTTCGGCATTCCTCCGGGACTTTTTGTAAAGCCTCTGTGGGCACGACAAAGTTCTTTAATTTTATTTAATTTCCAGTGTTATGGTACTTAATTAGCAGTCGAGCAGATGAAGATCATTGAAGCTCCGTGTTTTAGGCGCTAGCTATTACAGAATTAGATATTTCATATTGAAGGGAACACGCATTCGCGAGGATCGAAGGAGGGTGATAGAAGTTGAAGCTACGGTCTGAAGCAGAAACTGTGTTCCCGGGGTAATCGACAAGCACCTGGAACTTCGTACCCCTGAATCAAAGTTCCCGATCGGCGTGCTCTGACGGTGCCCGCGAGATGCACCCAAAGGGGAACGTGTCGATGGGATCCAACAATGAGCTGCATGCATGACATGATTCTAGGACAAACGGTCACGAGAGCACAACGGATCTCAAGTGTTATACAAGAACGGCCGTGCCTGTCCGAGATCAAAATCAACTTGGCGCGTTGCCCCGCGCCGAGGGAGAATGCACCGTAACCTGGAATCAACGGGGAAATGAACGCGCGAATATCACCCCGATGCAACAGAGTATCTCTAATTCCTATAAGCTTTGCCAGAAACATAGGCGACACTGTGGATCAGAGACGTATGGATCCTACCCTCTCCCTACACCCAGGTAATAAATCGAGCAAGTTCACATGGATTTTGAAGAATTTTTTAAACAAATTTTCGTGGTAACACTGAATAAAAAGTCATGGAACATTGTCCGCGAAACAATATTATGACTTCCAGGGCTCTTGTTGTGAAAATGTTATCTGAGGCCCACGTGAGATTATTCAAGACACTGATAAATTATAATAAAGGCTTTATCAGAGTATCTTTTGATAGATACGACCTGTATCGAAATAAACACCTTCACTTTTGAGAGTCCAATTGTGTCACCCATGACAGAGCACCTACAGCATTAAAAGCTTTTCAATTTTTGTATCTTCCACAATTTCAATTTTACTATCTTCTATGCCTATAGTACTATTTCCTCGAGTTCTGAGTTCCCCGAAAATTCGTATCGGCGTAAGTCGTTGGGCCTAGCTCCGCCACGGCTCCAGGCATTCCTGTTAACCTTGCGCCGTAGCAGTGACGCCTTTAATTTGCTTTGCATCCTCGATTAACTTTATTAACGCTGTCGGTGACATATCAATTTTGCTCGACGGGTACGTAACTCGTGCGGTTAGGGTCCGCCGAGTGTCGCGGAGGGCTCTTATTTTATTTATGCGCGCGGAAGCAGTCGCCAGTTGGGCAAAGAGAGGAGTGGCGAGAAAGTGGAGAGGAAGAAGATGACAAGAAAAGCACGGCAGAGTATGTAAGACGCCCTAACAGGATAGCGTAGACGGAATGCGGAATGTTTGGCAGACTTGCGGATGTCGGCGTCTAGTTATTATGTACCACAAGCCCCTCCCGAAAGTCTTTGCATTCTGCTGTGGTATTTTCGTGTGATAACGTGATATATTTTCCTATCCGTTCAAATTATGACAGCTTTTGGCACAATTTGGACGTTTCAAGGGTAAGTAGGCTAGTTAATGATATTTTTTTTAGCCACTTTTTAAATGTTTATTATCCCAGTTACAGGTTTCTTTAATTTATACAAGGACTGAGGCTTGCTCTCTGGGTTAAGATTATGGCAACCTTTTCAAGTTAAGGGGGCACGCCTACCTAGAGCGGTCGAAACAATGCGCTTCTTTGGGATTTTTTTCTAGAAGAACCGTTACACTTTTATTAATAACTATTCGTCTATTGTTAAGAGTACATCTAAAGGACAGTTCAGTATTTTTTGCGTTGAAGAATATTAAAAGATTTGAGAGTTATAAGCGATGACCGGGATGTACTTTTTTTTTGCGGTGACCATCGTAGCTCGTAGCAGAATCATCGGAAATGAAAAATTCGAGAGGCTTTAGATAGAGTATGAAATTATCTAGGAGCTATCGGGCCTGATTTTGGAAAAATTATTATGAGACAAAATGGCGGCGCTGCAAAGTTGAACCATCGGTTTTCAACAAAAAAGTAGTTCCTTTCTTGGCCTGTAAAAAAAAACTAAGAATGAAAAAAGAAGTCCCTCCGATAGCGCCTAGATAATTTCATACTCTATCTATAGCCTTTCGAATTTTTCATTTCGGATGATTCTGCTACGAGCTACGATGGTCACCGCAAAAAAAGAAAGACATCCCGGTCATCGCTTATAACTCTCAAATCTTTTAATATTCTTTAACGCAAAAAATACAGAACTGTCCTTTAGATGTACTCTTAACAATAGACGAATAGTTATTAATAAAAGTGTAACGGTTTTTCTAGAAAAAAATCCCAACGAAGCGCATTGTTTCGACCGCTCTAGGTAGGCGTCCCCCCTTAATATATAAAGCAGAAAGTGTATCTGTGTTTGTCTGTCGCCTAAAAACTTCCGAACGGCAATCTCTGGGGCCACGAGATGTGTCCCAGCTCTTTATGCCTAGCTAATCCAGATGAATGAGACTATTTTCACAAATGAGAAATTTTTTTTTATAAAATTATAAATTTCGGGCGAAGCCGAGTAGTAAAGCTAGTATTACCAATTATATAAACACTCCAAAATCAATACAATACTGCTACCAAATTGCCAATCATCCTCTCAATTACAACATAATTCTTTTTCATCTCTCAATTAAAATATAACGTTGCATAACTTCACCCACGTAACAGTTCTCCGTAACAAAAAGCGATACCGCCGAAAAATCCTAAATTTTCGTAGTTTCATTAAACTCCCCCGCGCAGGCACGATAAAAGTTCCTCCTCTCACGCGATTAGCAGCGATCAAAGATTTTCCCCGCCTAGCCCTGCCAAATAAAATACCACCGGTGTCGCGCGCCGTCCCATTTCGCCCGATTTCCCCTCGCAGCGTCTTCTTGTTATTCAATTACGGAGGGTTTCGCGATTTAAGTAACGACCCCCCGCCCCTGCCAAGGATATAAAATCCCAACGTTGTCGCGGGAAATCCCGGACAGTTATCGTTGCCCCCGAATTCCCTTGCAGCTGCGAAAGAGCTTTCCTCCAGAGTACACTCCCCAAGTGTCCGGTGTAATCGAGCATCGCCACCTCCGCTCGACATTCACTTTGCCACGGACTGGCTGGCAGTGCACATGATCCCACCGCCGTTACACGCTGTGTGTGCACGCACACAGACCGGGAGCAAATGAGGACGGTTCGCAGGGTGGCGGAAAACGTTCCAGAACACCTCCCCAGAAATACCCTCGACTCGCACTGTCCCGAGAAAACCGTGGAATTCGTCTGGGTGCCCTGGAATTCCGCCGAGCAACAGGGAGCGCCGATATCCGATAATTAAACACGATACACCTCCCAGTGCACGGCGGCCCGTGAAATACCTCTTTCGATCATGTCGGCGACGCAGCTTGCATCCACAGAGGATCAATCGTAGACCTTGCCATTAGTCTAATGCAGTTTCATGGGGATTCCAGGATTTAGTAGTTGCTCGGGAGTGTTCTGGTTGGGGACGAGTGAATTATACAAATCCCTCCTGTGTGTTTTGGGAGCAGTGGCAGGAAGAGACGGAGGGAGTGTTCCGGGACTGCAAGCGCAAGTAGGTGCAAAGTCGAATGTTCGCTGGGACTGATGGAAAAGGAGCAAGAAACGTTCGTTTCTTCCTGCGGCTTCTGTCGCCCAGTTACACTCGCAGTTCTGAGCCGCTATTTACAATGCACCTTAACAGCCCTTCGTAGCAATTTCTCCTCCATCCGTCATCGTTTAAACGTCACGCCTATCGCGCCATTTCCCCGAGCAAAAGGGCCATTCTCTGCGCACAGCTGAGCCTGCGTGAACGGCGAGACGGGAAAAAAGGGCGCAGCAAGTGTGCGGAGAAGAGTAATGGCGAAACTAGACCGTCGCGTACCTGATACATAAATTATTATGCCGTTTGTGGCGTCAGGACGTGCCTCGAGGCGGCGCGGGATTCAAAGAGCGTTGCATCAATAATGGGGTCTCGCCCTCGACGCCAGTAACGAGAGATTAACGGAGGAAGGCAACGATTCCCTGGATTTTCACCTGGACCGTCTATCAGCCGCGCTTCTAGCCGATTTAACGGCGATAATTCCGATTAACGGCCCCGCGACGAACGCCTGGAACCAACTGGTTTCTTCGCCGGGGAACTGTGCTCCAATGACGGCTGAACAATGTTCAACCCTCTAATGGCAGATACGAGGTTTATGACTTATATTATTAGGTCGGTGCAGAAGTTCGTTCGCATTATATAGAGAAACCCCTTAAAAGAACTTGTAATATATTTTTACATTTAATGAAGTCTTTAGTTCAATAAAGTGAACCAAATTTAACAACGATTTAATTGTTAGTTCCTGGTGTGTATAAATGGAATTGCTGGTCAAAATGGACCCAGAGTCCAGTGCACGCTGAACTGCTCGCCGTCCAAAGGTTAAAGCGTTTAATCGTCTCGCTTCAGAAAATCGATACATATCTGGAAAGTTCAACGAACACATCCCACTGTGTGATAAGCGAGTCGCGATCCCCACCCTGTTCACACGGGTATGCATGAAGTGGGCCGTTAATTAGGATTCACCTGTTTACGGACGGTGATTACGTTCGCCTCTCAAGTTCGTCCGTCTAGAAGCGATCCCCAGCACTTAAATCTCCCGAGTTACGTGACACAGATTGGCAAACTAATCGGCGAATTCTCGAGGGAAACCCTGTGCTGACAGTTTAAACTGTGAGGCGAAGCCGAGTATAATACGATAACTGGATGTATATGTGCCTGTAGGTGTGGAGGGCTGACTTTGAGTTATTTGCAGAACCAAAGGGGAGGTGGTTTGTAGAAAAATTAATTGAAAATTTGTAATGAGCATTTCAGCTTCAATGGCCAAGCAGATTCGATTAAAAATATTCCTTTGTCTTGTTCTGAAATAACGGGTTGAATTTGTATTAAATTTTATAATTGATGTAAATTTTCTGCGTGCTCAAGCGAAGGCGTGGCTGCAAGTTCCTTTTAATACGAATAGATGTTGGATGCGTAAGCCGTGAAAGCCTTAGTACATTGTGGTTAGTAGTGTCATAGCTAAAAATACGTAGGAAAGCCAGAATAAACGTTTACGAAAATAACAAAGACAGTTTTATCCTGTTGACCTGGAATCTAAAGTACCCCTCACTGGTAAGCACCGAGGTTTAGATAAAATTAACGCCGATACTCGAATTTCTCGTTTTACTCCCAAATTCAATTCCCGGGAACGAAACGAGAAGGAAGTAACGCTTCTAATATTTCTCGTAGAATTTATGAAATGTAATACAAAATGGAATACTAATGAAAAATGAAGATGAGAAATTCATAAATTCTTTTCCTGTAGCAAAATTCAAAAGGAAAATAAAGTTTGTATGAAATTAGAATTTTTATGCTTGAAATTTTCTTCGCGTCTCTGATTTCCTCGCATTTTATTTTTACACGATTTCTTTCCACGTATCTTTTACCTACTGTTTATTTTTGTAGATGCTCCAGGCTAGCCTTGTTAGACCAACTCTATGAATCACTGTAACCCTGTATAAGTTATGACTTAGAAAACAATAGAATCTCGAAGCGGGCAAGTGGAATACGTTGAACATTGTTCAGTGATTCCAGTAATATCTTGCCAAGTATCTAACACCTAAAAGGTTTCCTAAGGAACGTACGAAGGGATCGAGTTCGAAGTTAAACTCCTACTCTCCTTAATACAACTTTACAGTAAGTAAAAGATTCTTTGAAATTCGCTTTATATTATCCATTTACATACTATCACTAATGAAGATATCAACAGATTCCCCACAATACAATATAAATAGAACGTATCCTTTAAAATTATAATTTAATCTTGATATCTTCACCAGATCAAGCCACTCTTGGCGCAGCAATATTCTTCAATTGCAAAGAACTCGCCCAGGTCTCAAAAGTAGGCACCCCCTAGGGACAAAAATTGAAGCCATCTACAATGGCCGTCCAATATAACTTTCATAAGTTCTGGGAACGTTGCATTGGCTTCCATATTCCACCACGTTCTCAGGCTGAATTTTGCATCGGATACTTTGAAAGGTAGCCATCTACAGCACTTTGAAAGAATCACGAAGGTGTCAGACATTGCATACCTAGTAACAATTACACCTTATTCTAGAATGCGACAATACAGTAAAATCCATTTTATGGACCATGCACCCTAAATCAGACTAAAGATTTCTTCGCGGCTACACTTTAATATTTTGGACCATCCCCCTTTTAACCCCGCGACACTGTCAATTCTTCGCCGTACACTCGATACGCACCTCGCATCACCTCGCATCTTCCGCCTGCCAGAATCGGGGGAAGTGGCCCGCACTATCGCTACTCATCGTCAACATTATCGTTAGCACCAGCTGTACCACAAGCTCTAAGGGATCAGCGCAGTCGAGGGCACTTGGAAAGCCCTTAAAGCTCAAGGAAGCATGACACATTGACGTGAACCCAGACGGCCCCGATCCGTGGAGATCGGCGCGCAGCCGTCCAGATCGATTTCGATCGAGGCGAATTCGAAGGACGAGGAAGCCGAGGTCCGGGCGAGAGGACGCTGTCAATGACTTTGGCGTGGCGGAGAAAAGTAAATATAGCACGGCGACCAAACCAGTTCTCTTAAAATAACTCGCGGTCCTAAGGAGCGCATTCTCCCATCGCATCGGTGGCTTTTTGGTGCAGGGGAATGCGCGCCATCGCCACCGAAAAACGACAGGCCAGGCGGTCGCGACGCTGCGCAAGGACCTCGGCCACCGCGTCCTCACGATGGGTTGGAGACGATGGTGAGTCATTCCTGTCGGGCATTTTGTAATCGCGCATAGGAGTAAAACTTAAGATGAAGCCAGTCTTTTTCCGATACTGTTGACATTCGGGAAGGAAATCGTGGATTGGAAGGTAAAACGGGAGAATAGTGGGTGAGATGTGGTGAAGGAAATTATCGGGTAGAAGTTGCAAGGGAGAGTGGAGTAATTAGAGATTAGAAATTAAGGAGATTGGAGTAATGACGAAGGTTACTTCTGAGAATTGAGGCAAGGGTCAGGGCGAAGTGTCAGCATCTTTTCTTGATTATCGTAACTTTTTCGTTTATCCTCCCATTGTTTTGTAAAGTGGGTGAGGGGCGGGTGAGATTTAATTACTTATATACTTTGAGAGTGAAAAGTTTCCTCTTCCATTCGTGTTCCACGCGGACCGGCAACGCCAAGTTTTGCGTGTAATCAAGTGAGATGTTTGTGTACCTATGTTCAACTCCAAGTTACCCCTAGAACATCGATCTAAATCAGACGGTGGTTTCCGTGTTGCGTGCAGTGTCACGGTAAATGATCGACCACTTCATATCAACATCAATCAATAGACGGATGATGGCGGGGTACAGACAGAAGCTGTCTCGCCGTCTGTTATGTATTGCTGATTGTTGCTGGTGAATCGTGTCGTTTTAGCTGTTCAGAAAGCTAGGTACGATTTTTTTTTTTTTTTGATTTTTCTGTGAGATTAATAAATTATACTATTCGATATAAGAGGTTTTATACCTTTCGAACTTGAACCGATTAAGAATTAAATTAATCCTGACGAAGGAGTTATTTCACCGAAAATCGATTAATTTTTTAGTTCGGTGTGAGGGATTTTGATGAAATTGAAATATGATGTAGTCCATAGGATATTAGAGGGAGTTTAAGTCATCATTTTGCTGGTTTCGCATTTGTTTAAAAAATACACGCTGTCAGAGTTTGCAATTATCCACTTTCGAACTAACAGGAAGTAAATTTACATGAATTTTTATCTACAAAACGATCAATTATACGAAGTTCTCTTATATTTTAATCGATTAGGAAGATCAATTCTTCTCGATTAAAATAAAAAAGGAAGGACCTTCGTGTGACTGATAATTTGGTAGATAAAAATTCATTTACACAGCCTGTTCTCCCAAAAATGGCTGAAAATTGCAAACACTAAAGATCTCTATTTTTTAAACTTGAAACTAGCAAAATGATGAGTTAAATTCCCTCTAATTTCACACGAACTACATGATACTACGATTTCATCAAAGTGCTCAACATCAATTTAGCGCCGGATAACTCGAAGTCTAGAAGAGTTGCAAAAGAAGGTGGCCAAAGAAGCTTCAGCGACACCCAGCAATTATTTAGCCAGAGCTTAACCTACAGCTGTGCTCCGCGTTCCAGCTCAGTCTGCATGCTACAAAACATGCTTCAGCGTGATGAATCCTCCGCGGTAATTGAGTACCATGCGCGAACGAAAAATTGAGGAGCAAGATAAAACACGAGGAATTTTTTCCGCGGCACCGTTCCTTGGTAGCTTCAGTAGAATTTTATTCAGCATGTGTGGGCTGTCAGACTGGCAGGATGAAGAAATTAAAATAACTCGAATGAAACGAAGATAACAGGAAGCGTCTGAAGTGAAAAACAATTCACGAGGTGTGTTTATCTGGCTTTGCACGAGATGAATAATAATTAATACAGGGTAGGTTTTCTGAACTTTTCACTCTTCTTGTCGTTGTTTCTTCAATTATATTCCTTCCGCCATATTTCCTCCTACTCTTCTTCTATGCTGTGTACCGTATTCATTCCACTGTGCATTTCTTGTACTACAGTGGCGGACGAAAGAAAGTTTATAACTTTTAAAATCGCACAACTTTTTTAGAATTAATCCAAACGACATGAGTATTTTTTAGGAAGTAGGATTAGTTTACTGAGTGACGTGTTTCGTCGTTTAAAAAAAATGCAATTGGGTGGAATAGCAAAAAAAAAATAGTAAAGGTCGTTTATAAGTTTATGACTTTTAAAATCGCATAACTTTTTTAGAATTAATCCAAACGACGTGAGTTTTTTTTAGAAGCTAGAAGGATTAGTTCGCTAAGTGTCGTGTTCCGTCGTTTTGAAAATAAATGCAATTGGGCGGAATAGCAAAAAAAATAGTAAAGGTCCTTTTTTAATTTGTTTTCGAACCTGTAATGCAAATTCAAAAAACCCAATTGTAGATTGAAGTAAGTTTCATGCATGCCTAAAATTTCATCAAAATCAGTTAATCGGTTCTGGTAACCAAACTTCTCTTGTAACTGTCCCTCCTGTGACATTTCTTCCATACTGTTGATTCCACTGCATTCTTTCCACAATACTCCTCCAACTATTCCTTCAAATCATCATACACCTCCTCGTCCATCGACGCCTCGCTCCAAAGCACTTCCAACATGCTTCAAATATAATTTCACCCGCCAGAAAACGATATCCTTGACGCAGCATCGTCCTTCTGCCGAAACGGACCCACACCCCGCCAATTCTCGCGCGGTCGTTTTTTAATATCCCCCGGGTAATTGGAAACGTGGATCAACAACACTAGGGACGCCGAATCGCGCGGTGCGCCACGTATGAAATGGCTAGAACACGGCCAATTGTTCGAGCCGCCGATCCAGAAACACGTGGGGCCCCAGATGCAAGCTGGATAGACACAATGTACGGATATATGGATGGTTGCTCAGGAACGGGCGTAATTGCGGCAACGAGTGGAGCCCTCAACGTTGACTCGCGCGAGATGTCTGACCGCCATCGACATTGAAATATTCCACCGACCCTTAATTGCCCGTCGAATTTCGTTCCCCAGTTTCGTTTCGGTGGCGTGCCCGCGCCGGATACCCTCGTGCGGGGTAAATGGAACACGGTTTTCGGGTAACAAACGGGGGATAGCGGGAACTGCGACAGCGACTCTATATCACGGTGGTCCTGGAAGATGTGTCGGCTTTGAAATGAACTTTTCTTTACTGGAGACTCGCAGAATTATCTCCCATTGGGGAGCACCTGATCAGTGTTTGATTCTGAGGGTGTTTCGGTTCTTGTCCGTGGAGTTTGTGGTGTTCTTTATGGGGTCAGGGCCACCTTAACCAATGGGCTAAGTGGGCTATAGCCCAGGGGCGCCCGTGATCCAAGGGCGCTTAAGAATCAAATATGTTGAAATGTTTTTTTCTTTTCAACTTTGGTGAGAAAAATTACTGTTGTTTTTATTCGTGTTTGCCTTTGTGGGGACCCGGGTTGTGATGCAATGCCTTGCACCGATTGTGAAAAAATTGCACCCTTAGGGGCTAGGGCGCCAAAATTTTTTAGCCCAGGGCGCTCAAATTTGTTAAGACGGCCCTGTATGGGGTATAGTCTTTTGTTACTTCTGCGTGGAGTGGAGGAAGGGATTGTGTCAGAGAAGTTTGTCTTGTAATTTGAGGGTTAGTGTTACGAGAGCTACGAATCGAAATTTCTTCGATATAAAATAGGCACAATTAGGCAGATGCCTGGGGCGTAAGGTCGACTAGAAGCGCAAAGTGGTATTTTCATTCTTGGCATTTTTTAACATAAAGTTTTAAATTAAATATTACAAGTTGCGCTATAAATGTTTTAAGCTACGAATAAAAATTTAGAGTAAGGTTGTCAAAAAACTCAAATAAATGTATTATAAATGAAGGGCGCAAATTTGGCAGGTTCGCCTAGGGCGCAAATTAGGGTCGAGCCGGACCTGGGAGTTGAATTCGTAAATTTTTAAATGATATTATTGTATTGTGATGGTTAGTTTTGATTTTGAACGGACTTTTATGTTTCTTGGTACCTGAGTACGCGGATTATCTGAAGGAGAAACACTGCTTCCTCGCGAATTGTGGGTTAGCTGCACGAACGTCTGCAGCTCGGGGAGTTCTTACGTGGATTCCAGTTTTTCTAGTTAACGTGCAAATGTATTCAATTGTATCGGGAGCATTGTTTGATCAATGAATGGCCACTGCACGACTGATTCATACATGCTCAAGCCAGCACTACTTGCAATCGATAATACTTGTTTGGACATTCTGGTTACGTAGCAACGTGTAGAGGCTTCGTGATGTCGACGAGTGTCTATGCCTATCTGATACCAAAGTCAATGCTCGCTGTTAAGAATTTCCGGAAAAATGCATTTAGATCGACAAACTTTCTGAAGTTTCCTTCCACATTGAATTATTCTCTTAAAATAATTTAGAATTCGAATATAGAAATTTATTATTCGAATACGTCCGTGTTTCTTCTTCCCTTAAGCTACCAAGAAAGCAATTGCAATGAATTATTACTCGAAAGTGAAATGAAAATCACATTGAAACTGTAAAATATGAATGATGAGTCGAAATGTTTGTTTTCTGACAATACATAGTTTCCTGCGTGGGAGAAAATATGTGTTATCGATAAACTGAACGCAGTCAACTTTCGTGATTTGTGTGTCAAATAAAACTAATGGAATGTGGTGCAGTCATTTATAATGGGGGACAGAAAAATACGAGAAATATACTGCCAACAGTTTCATTTTTAAATTGGGTTGTTCTTCGTCAGATGTGTACAAAAGCATACGTATAAAAATTGTTACGTGGATTACCACGATATTAATGAAAAATTTTAAACAACACTTCACAAACATCCAACCAAAATAACATTTTTACGCACAAATGTAGTCGCGAATTCGAGTACGGAATGCATTATGAAAGTACCTACTAAAAAGCATACAGTACCTACATTTGGATTTAACATTTCATTTTTACCCCTGGGGGCTTTAATACTGAAAATAAATCGGACTACTTTTGTAATTAATTCAGCTACCTTTTACATTCTCATGGCGAAAATTAGATTTATTCATAATCCTTCTTAAATTCTCCTCCGGATGCAATTATTGCCAAAATCCCCCGTATCTCTAAAAACTAAGTCGCAATTTAAGAATAACAAATAAAATTTCTGTCAATAAATTGGAGAACACCAACCCACCCAAAGATAGTGTTAAAATATCACAAATCTGCAGCCCCCTAAAAACGAGCAGTCTTGAATGAATATTAACTTCCAAAAAACGTGCAAAGCATTATACAGTAAATTATCCAAGAATTTCGTACAGTGTCCCAGTGCCAAGAATTTCTATTCCCTCGACTCCGAATTAGTCACAACCCCCGATAAGAATGCCTCGAGCCGTGCGTCGCGCCCGCAATATTATTCAGCTTCAAAGGCGAATAGCTGCTCAACAAAATTCAACGCGCGGCTCCGTCGTTCCCCGATATCGAGCAAAAACCGGAGGAGAAGGTTGAATAACGTCGGATCCATTTCCAATGTAATCCCGTGAAATACAAGAACGCCCACTTCTGTTCCAGGGAATATAGCAGCCCTTAGCTGCGAGAGCCCAGCCAGGAGTTCGAGTCAATTTCTTACGCGTCCGACGAGATTTCAGTCAAAGGCGATGCATTCGACTGCATACGTATCCCTGGTGCATCGACAAACTGCAAGGCCCGCGTGACAGAGTTGCAGCTGGGAATGCAGACGATTGAATTGCAACCTGTGAATCGGCCTTCACACGCTGATCGTTTTCTCACAGACATTTTCGTCGGTTTGTCACTCGATTTATTTCCTTCCTATCTGGGACCTGCCTTGATGCTATTTTGCTTCTATTTCTGTTTCTTTTTGTGTGATAGGTGCTGGGGGTTGGTTAAACGAGTCTGTTTGGGTATGGAGTGTGCTTTGATTAGTGTACTTTTTTGTGGCTGGTGAAAAGTATTTCAGATATAACACAGATTATATTTCAGGTACTGCGTGGTTTAATAACTTGAAATTATGCAGAAGGTTAGCTTGAAATTTTTAAATAAAAAGCCCTTGGGTCTCCGTTGTGCACCTGTTCCCGTGATCCAATAATTAAAGAAGCAACTAATGAAGCTACTTCAACGAGAGCGTATTAAATGACTTTCCTAATTACAGGATACTTAAGGTCGGTACATCAACCTGGAACAAGCTACGTTAATTTACTCGCCCTGTTACGTATTTATTGCTTCGTTTAGAGACGAGTAAAAATTTCATTATCGTTAATGCTGATAATGTATCGTTAATGGAGAAAATAATTCCTTGGATGTAAATGGTAATTCAAATAAAAATAGTAATGGTAGTAATTGAAACTGGAAATCAAATGTAAATATACTGGAATGTCAGCAACCCTGAAAAATGATTTTCAACACTGATAAATAACAACTGGTCCTTCTCGTGACAAAATCAAACCGACAATCTCCTGAATAGTCACGAAGTTACTTGTTCACGTGAAATTTTTATTTTCCCTTGCCTCGTTCCATTATTTAGCAAATTCATTTTAGTGAGCATATTTCTATAGTAGCAAGCTGCATAGGCAGAAACGTCCACTCGTGAATCGAAATGACCCAAGAGACCACGGTGTTTTAAACGTATGTATAATCACTGAAATGAAATAAGTACCACGAACCATACCTGAACGGAATTTACTTTCTCACTGAAATATGGTCTGGGTAAATCTGAAATTTCATCCGGAAATTACTTAATCAATTTATATTTTGACAAAAATCCACTCCGAAATTCTCGACCGAAGCAGAGTTTATTCCAAGCGAATTTAATAACATTTGGCTTGGGTTTCATGCTAACAAAAGAGTGTAGGCGTCGCGTGCCATTTTTCTGCCAAAAACGCATTTCCCCGGGGAGGACCTTCGCACGTTAAGTTCAAGTTGTAACGAAATGTCGCCAACTTCTATCGAGCGTTTATCGAACGAAGTCTCGCTGGCCGGCGACGCGGAAAATGTCTCGAGGAAATGGTAAAAAGTTTCGAATTTCAAGGAGCTTTAAAAAGCAACGCTCGTATAAAAGTATGGGCACACGAGATTGCCATTAAAATGGCCCCTGGAAGAGCGGGCGCAACGGGTTGCAATCAGAATTTATAACTACGTTAAGAACTTCTCCCGCATGGGTCCTAGGTCCTTTTTAAGAGGGACGCCAAGAGAAACGCTAATAGGAACTGCCATTATGTGTCGAACACTGTGATTTTCATCCTTCCTTTCAAACCGCACACAATTCACAACTCCAAAGTTTAAAGACCTCGAGCAAATCTTTTATCGCAATAGAAACTTTTCTAAATCGTTGCAGGAACTTCGTACACTGTGACCAAGCCTCACGAATATACACGTTGATTCATTCAGAAGCCCCTAATTTTGTAAAATTCAATTACACAACGAGAAAGTAATAAATACTAAATTCTTAACTAACGCACAGAGACTTGCGTAAACACGTCAACCATAAATTAAAGAGTCCTTGTAGAAAACACTGTAAGTGCTAAAAATCAAATTTTATATTATAGTAGAAGATTTGGGACGTAAAAGATAATTTTCGTAAAAAATAATTTTCTTTTTAATTTTGGTATTTACAGTGTTTTGTGCAAAGACATCTTCAATTCGCGTTTCTAATTAATAATATCAGTGTGAATTTATCCAGGCCCTGTCATACATTTTTAATCAAGCGTCGCGCGAAAGCACCTATGAAGGTGCTACGTCCACTTCCGTCCAACGGGCGCAATACGCGCCGACTGTCTGCAACGATGATCTCCTCCACTCCAACGACTGTTATTACACTGCTTTCGCGTAATTGACACGTTCGCGCATTTTATCCTATCCTAGGTATATACACGTGTGCACTTGATGGCATTTTCTCTCTGCGGGGAAGACTGTAAGTAGGGCTGTAAGAGTCACAAACGGGAGCGGAACGGCGCTCTCGAGTGGCCTTCATTGCGCCCGCCGATCCCTTTCAGCCAAGCGGGTTGCAGTCGCGACGTCGCGGAGACACTGCGTCCGCACGAGCGTGCACGTGCTTGTATGTTTTAACTGTCCTCATACTGCGCCAGTCTCCTAGATGTTTCGCGAGAGCTTTCGCACAACATTCGAAACAATCCGCGGCGATATAAGCTTCGAACGCGAGATGCTAAGTGGGGGAGCCACGTTCCTCAGCACGCAGGGGGAAATCAGGAAAGTTCTCTGGAAAATATGACACGTGCTGGCAAGTGGCGCGCGGTGATCTCCTTGGAGAGATCATCGATTTCTCGTAATAGTATGTACGTGCTTGCGAAGTACGCCAGCGCTGGGGGTGGCGGTCCGCGGGCTGCACGAAGATGAATTCACGCTTTGCCTGGCTACCTAGTTGGCCTTCGGCGAAGGAACTGGGACGAAAACGATGACAGTCGGTTGGTCGCGATTTATGGCGAAACGCGAAGAAGGCGGACGCGCTGACTAATGGCTCAGCAAATTAATTTCGAGCGCTAATACGTACGCGAAGTGTTCGCGGGGGTTTCGAGTGCTTTGCTTGTAACGCGACTGTTTGATTTATCGGTCGGTCGCAGCAGCTGGATTATCAGTAGTTACAGATATCAATAGGTGTACGAAACTGGGTCGGTTGAATCTTATCCATATTTGCAAGTGATATCTGCGAGACGGACTCGACGTTAAATACATCAGTTCAGAGTTAGGGTGGATGCACCATTTGTGGCCACTTTAAGGTATAATTTAAAGAATAAATGTTATCGGCGCGTGGTTCGGTTCTTTAAATTATAATTCTTTAAATTAAAAATTATTTCGGTCGAAATTTTGTAACATTTCACTTTAAGGTATTGTACCAGTTTTGGCCACTTCTTAAAAAATATAATATCTTCCCGTGTAAGCAATAAACGTAACCTTATATTTCCAGCGATATACTAAACAAAATAGTTATGATGTGAAATTCTCCACATAATAATGATCTGCAAGCAATTTAAAATTAAGATAATTATACACATGGCCGAAAACAGTGCAATGGCCACAAAATGTACATCTACCCTATGTGAATTTTCGATTTGAATCAGAACCAAGAAGTAAAAAAGCTCTGATAACTGAAACATAGCTGTCTTTACGCAAAGAATGTCCCAATTCCCTGGTGACATATCTTCCCCAGAAAATTAAAAAGAAAATACAAAGTCAGATCCCTCGTTTCACATCAACTGGGAAATGTAATTTCTGCCATCTCACATTTTTACACCCTCCCCCCTGTCGTTAGATAGTCCCCCGCTACCAGGCGGCATTGAAAGCAGCAGGAGAAGTAGCTCACCAGCCGCGCCAACTTCGGAATAATGCCAAAAGTGTTTACGACTGGCTGGTACAAGTGCTCACGGTGTCCCGAGATCGTCTAACAAACGTGGAAGACGGTATATACGCGGCTACGCCGTCATCCGTTTGCTCCAGATACCTCCGCGACGAATACGTGTTTCACCGAGTTACACATGCCATTAGCGGACCAATTGGAACGAGTACAGTGGCTGCCTTGTCTCTCGAGTCTGCCCGGCTGCTTGTATCAAGCACCCGTGAGACGGATTCCAGGGAAACGTCCGTAAAAGACTTCCACGAGCGTGGCTTTCTTGGGCTAACTGGTATCAAGAGGCTCTCGTGGCAACGATAAGGGGCCAGTTTTTGCGGCGTTACCGCGCGGTCAACGACTGAGGGACGCTGGAAACTTTTTAATTGTGCCCCTCGTAACTTCGAGTACGACGTTTCCCGCCGGTTTCATGCGTGTCGTTATCCTAAGAACGCTTATTGCTCCCCAAAGTAACGTAAGTCCCCGTTACGCTCGAGTAGCGGCCGAAAAACTCTTAACGACCCGCGTTCTTTCGCGAGCCTGCCCTCCCGACACGATTTTTATCTTCCTGACGCCATCATACGATATTTCACTTCGCTCTTTGGGTTCATTCTAGCAGATGACGCGGATGAGAGAATTTTTTGATATTAGGTAGTGTATTTGGTGGATTTTAAATGGAGATTGGATTTTTTTAAGTATTTTAAGTGGTTGCAGGTATTTAATGTTTCTGCAATTTGATTGCAATTGGATTTCCCTTGTCATTTGACGACTCTAATCACCAAGATTTGTGGCTCGGTGGATAATTTTTATATTTAAAGGAGACACTGTACTATATTTTTCCATCAGTACCTGTAATTCATCGCAATGAATGGACTTTGATCTTCGTGAGTAGTTTTAACCGAAGTGGTAGCTGACAAGGGAAGATCCCGAACCTGAAAATTCAAAAAATTCTGAAACTTTGTGGATATGTAGTGGACTTCTTCCCGATTACAACGCAATTTTTGTTTGCTGTTCATATTCACTCGAAGGGGTGACATTAATCCCTGAAAATTCGGGTATTTTCCGATTCTGTGTTATAACTCACGAGCTGTAAGAGATAGAAAAAAAGTTTTCAGAGAAAAATTACTTTTTTCAATTAGGATTATCAGTTGGTAAAAGTGACACGCGAGTTGTGACACAAAATCGGAGAATATCCGGATTTTCAAGGGTCAATTACACCCCCTTAGGCAGAATTTGGGCAGCAAACAAAAATTGCGTTATAATCAGGAAGAAGTTCCCTACATATACACAAAGTTTTAGAATTTTTTGAAGTTCCGGGTTCGGGGTGTTCCCTTGCGAGTACAAATATGAATACATATTTCCGACCACCCCCAATCATCCCCTTCAGCTTCCAATTCTACTCCATCATTTCTAAACTACAATTTCTGATCCTGGTAGACTTAAAAAAATAATCTGAACCTTCTCTTCCCCCAGTTACTATCTCCACCTTACCCGTATCTAACTCCATCACTCTGAATTCACATTGCACCTGCTTAAGAGAGTGTATCTACACCGCAAAACACGAAGAGAAGCTACAGGGTCTTGCTCAAAATACAACCCACCACTGTAGGTGGCCAACAATCTTCCCCCTCAACGAACAACAAATCCCCGTCGCGAAAGCGTATTACCGTCAACGAGAGGGGTGAGGGAGCACGTCGCATAAACGTCCGCAGGGTGACATCGTCCTTATTACAACGTGGTGGCGTTCCACCGCGCTGGAAAAGTAACCAGCCACCCCCGATGAGAACCATCGAAACAATGGCTTCTCGTTATTCCACGCCAGATATTCAAAGCTTCTTCGAAGCGGGTCATGAGTGTGCGGCATACGCACTGCGGATATCGCGCCAGTTCCCGCTCGTTTCGCGGCCGACGACAAAGGGGGGTTGCTTCGAAAATAATAATCCCTTAAATGCGCGGCGCGGTCCGTTTTTTTTTTTTTTTTCAGCGAACAACTCCGCGAATGACTCCTCCGTATTGTGCTGCACTGAAGGAACGGCGGAGGGCACGACATTGTTCCCCGGCGGAGTCATGAAACACGGGACGGGGGAGGGAGGGGGGGGGGGGGGCTGCGGTATCGTAGAGGAGCCCTAGGCAAAGGGGCGGAGAGGCGAGGGGGGAGGCGAGCTTTTGTGCTTGTCGAGCTTTGGACGATAAAGAATATTTCTCGTGCAGATCCATCTTCGGTGCTCCTCGCCGACGATTTAACCAAGACAAAGGGGCGGCTGGCTGGTCCCCGCTAGAGTTTGCTTCTGTCTAAATACTCGATGCGGTAGCGCTTTAAGCAGTTAATTGGACTTCAGCTTGTCGCCCAGCGTTGCTACTTTCCGAGGGGAGCGTGAAAGCAACGAAGCAGCGCCGTCGGACTCCTTGGACGTCCCATTGTCCCGGAGATTCTTAAACGGAATTTTTCGCCGACCCGCGCTCCCTCCGCGGGCGGTAGCTTTATTTCTCCAGCGGAGCCCTGCGGTCTTGGTGTCTTCCATCCCTCCGGCGCCTCGAAGACTGCTGGAGACGGGAGCAAGACGGCATGCTGGATTACGGGGTTGAAGAATGTTTCCGAGGAGACGGTGAAAAGTTTCCCCCCCCCCCCGACTCTGAGCTCTAGGTTCCTCCATCCGCAGCGGGTCGACCCACGGTGCCCCAATTTCTGGATATAATTACTCAACGATTTGCACGTTGTGCATAGGTGTACCTACAAATAATTCTCCTTCCTCGCGAGCGCGGTTGAACATTGCGCGCGGGTGCAAACAGGAGCTGAAAGTGCGGCAGCGTGGCCCGACAGTGTAAATAAAACGTGGGAAGCAGCTTTTGTTCCAGCATGCTCCCCCCCCCCCGGCGTTCTCCGTGCTTACCGCCTCCCCAAGGATCCCATTCAATTCGGAGCGCGCGTGCGCGATATTTATAGGGGAGGTTCGAAAAAATTCAGCATTGACCCCGATACATCTTCGCGGATGCTGAATAAATGAGCGTGCCGCGTTTCCGTGGTCGTTCGGTTTACGATCGCGATACCCGCGGCACTGTCGCTCTCTAGTTTCCCTACGCGCTCGTTCTATACCGTATAACATATGAAACAGCGTCGGCGGGCGGGTGTGTTTCGCCCCAGTTTCACGCGTGCTCGAAATTTCGTGGCACAATGCAAAGGTCGCCGCTGTCGCGAGTTAATTGCCCGATGGTTGCGGGAAATTGATACACCGTTAAATAGTTTACGGAACGCGGACGGACACGTTGCAGCGCACTTGAGGGTTGTAGGGAAACTGGGGTGCGGGAGAGACCGGGGCTAGATGATACAGTATTCTGTTTTAAACTTTTTAAATTTTTTATTTGAATTAGGAATTACTTAATAACAAATATGCGAACACATACTTTAGTCCTTCCTGTTTAATGTGTACTAAGCGAAAACTTGAGAAAATATATACAAAATGAATGAAAAAATGTTGTTTGGACGAAGGCAAAATGTATCAGTTTACCTCACTGCGGGGCTAGTTGATACGTTATTCTGTTTTCAATTGTTTTAATTTTTTATTTGAAATAATTACTTAATAACAAATATGCCAAAATATACTTTAGTCCTTCCTCTTTAATATGTAGTAAGCGAAAACTTGAGAAAATATATACAAAATGAATGAAAAAATGTTATTTGGACGAAGGCAAAATGTATCAATTTTTATCAAGTTTTAATTTTTTATTTGAAATAATTACTTAATAACAAATATGCCAAAATATACTTTAGTCCTTCCTCTTTAATATGTACTAAGCGAAAACTTGAGAAAATACATACAAAATGAATGAAAAAATGTTGTTTGGCCGATCAATTTGTATGTAAAAACACGTAGAATTATTTATTAAACTATCACTATTCACTCCTTCAAACCCGACGATGCCTACGTGTTTCTTCAAAGTGAAGGTAATAAACAAATAGGATAAATGGCTGTGAATTATAACCACTTCAAGCTCCTGTATTGAACTTTCTGCTGGACACATACTAACGACCACTTGCAAATCCTACGATATTAATGCAATGAAAGAAGTTACTTTCAAACTGTCTTAAATCCAGCTCCGAACCCCGAACTCAAGAAACTTGTAATCTTCTTCCAACTACTTAAAACATAAATTGCAACTTCAATATCCAAGTCCATTACAAGATTCTCAAAGTAAGCTCCTCGATCACTTCCTGCGATCGTCCCCAATATTATAATAATCGAAATACCATCCAACTCACTGGATTAGGCAACCTGTTGGGCATCAATCAAGGACATTCAAGACACTCCAGCTCTCCCATCTCCGTGGAGAAACGATTTTTCCATTCTGCCTGGATATTCGTCCACCTCTCGCCACTGAATACCCACCTTCAATTCTGACCGTTAATTGTTACGTTTGAAAGGAGCCCGGCCCTTGATCAAGAGGGAGGAACGAAAAGGTACGGCGGACAAAGGGCGCCGAAGCGGAGAGCGGCGTCGACAGAGACTAAGGACGAACCGAGTACTTTGTACAAGTGAAGGATGCATTTACCGTTCGCGGAGAGATAAGGTGGGGAAAAATGCTCCCTTGCATCTCGTTCGCATAAAGTTGTCGCGTTTAGTAATGCGCCGCGGCCGCGTAGACCGTGAAAAAGCTCGCTGCTACATCGAGGATCGCGCGCCGCCACCTTTCGCGCGATTCTATTTTCCACTCGGCCTTTTCTTCGCCGTCAGCCTTTTTACCCGTCGAATAATAAGGTTCGAATCTCGGCGAGGGCCGCATAAGCCGCGGTGCACTATCGCTCTTCCTCGCCAAAGAGAGAATTCCCATCGCCCGCTTATGAGACGCGCCGCTGCGACGTTTCATTGTGCCCGCGGGCTTTGTCGATGGGGCTGAACAGTCAATTAAGTAAATCCCGATTCGCTCTCTTTATTCCCGAGGAATTTATTTTATTACGCGTTATCCCTGGGTACGGAATTCGAATTTATTTCGTTATGGAGCACTTGGTGAAGGTGCACTTGAAAGGGGAGCGTAAAATGCTGAATTGTGTTAAATGCCTTGGATGTATTTACAGAATTTTTTTAGGGAGGATAACTTTTTGTGGTTTTAGTGGTTTCAATGAAGTTTAAGGGAGGATTGGCCCTTGTTGGGCCGAAAAATTGGTAATTCTTTGTGAATTTTTTGTGCAAAAACGGTTCGAGAAATTAATTTGAGGTTTGGCAGGCTGCTTTATTGTATCTTGAACTATTGTTCTGATTTTTTGTGTGACAGTGAATAGAGAAATATGGCAAATACAGAGAGAGAGAGCGTTGAAAAATAATTGAGTGGTCCTGGCGTTGACGGAAAGTATTATAAGGGTTGTTCTAAAATACAAAAGGGAAAAGAGATTCCTAATCTATATGAATGTGGGTATCTTCGATGCTATTAAAAGAGATAGCAACCATAAATAAGCCTTATCAGTCCACAGTGAGATACAGGGAAATTCCATTTTGGGAGCAACTAACTTCCACCATTTTGGCGAAGTCTGTGGACCTAAATAGCAACAACTTACGACACGTTCGTCCAAACAATTTAACTCGGGAAATAAAAAAATTTCCTCTTCTCTGAAAGTTAACTGACCAGAAGCATGCTATCGTCCGAATATTTTCGCCATTATTATGAAATGTTTACTACGAACTCGCCAGGTGAAACTGACAGAACGAAACCCCCCTATTTCTATTTACGCGAAATACTCCGCGGAGAAGGTAAACGGCGAGACTCTGACTTCCGAGCCCGCAATGCTACTACGTTCCCGCCGTAAAGACGCCCGAAACAATTTTGTTTTCTGTTTCTTTCAATTAACAGAAAAGTTCGCTGCAGGTGGAACGCTTTCATTTTGGCCGCGCTATGCGAAAACCGACCCGCGAACCGTTAACATTTTTCCACGCGGCACCAGTAAAATGAAATTCACGCGCGAGATACGCGGAATTCTGCGGCGCCGCGCACACTTCGCCGAAACACGCGTAAATAAATTAATGAAACATTCCGTTCAAAGCGATCCCGTGATATTCCTCGTCGATTCGGTGTAACGAGTGGGGTGGGCGAACGATTCGCGAGCTGCGAATAATTTATTTTATTTCTGCGTCACACAAGTAAACAGAAACTCTTTAACCCTTAACCAGTGTCATGACTTTGTGACATAAACGACGACGTGGAGTCTCCCAGATTCGTATTTGATAATTTCACATTGTCAAGACTAAATTTATTTTTATGCGATTTTTACGTGACTGATAGGTGGGGGAGGAAGCTACGATATTATTGATTGAAAGCCGTATTTTTATGCGATAGTAGCAAGCGTATCGATTAGGGTTGTGACTATTTGTCAAATATTTCGGTATTCGAATATTCGAATACTTCAGTTGCTCAAGTATTTGATGAATATAATTCGAATACCCAAGTATTCGAATACTATTCGAATATTTAAGCATTCGAATACTATTCGAATATTTAAGTATTCGAATACTGATGTATTCGAATACTGGTGTATTCGAATAGTATGGTGTGAAGTATAAATCGGGTTCTTTAGGTTCATTTTTTTAGAAGCTTTTATTTAGTTTCAGCTGTGAGTTCGTTAGTTTGTCAGGGTGAAATCTTGTAAGCTAATTTTGACCCACTTCAACATATCCGATGGGCTTGAAACATTGCACACATACGTAGTTCCGATGACAATACAATATTTCCACTAAAAAGCATGAAATATTTTATAGTGAAATTTTTTTTAATAACAAGCTTATATTCAAATGTACTAAAAAGGACCCGATTTCTGAGTCACCCTGTATAGTAGGGTATTTTTCACCCCTAAGGAAAGTACTCGGGACGTGAAACCGCGTCCAAAGAGTACAATGAAAGTACCCTTTGATTGCCGATTTTAGTTCTCCGCCTTGGATTCTCTCTCCGAAGACGCTAACCTTATGCCATCTCTTTCGACATCATGTTCTCCTTTTAGAAGCTCAATTTTGGAGCGTTCAGAAAACTTTGGCCAGATTTTAGCAAATGTATCAGGAGAACATGAAGCGAAAGGAGGTACGCCCTGAATTTCATCGTCGAAGCCTTTCGAAGACGCTGTGCCTCTATGTCGATAAGTTCTCCGCCTTGGATTCTCTCTCCGAAGACGCTAACTTAGTGCCACCTCTTTCGACATCATGTTCTCCTGTTACAATCTCAATTTTGGAGCGTTCAGAAAATTTTGGCCAGATTTTAGCAAATGTATCAGGAGAACATGAAGCGAAAGGAGGTACGCCCTGAATTTCATCGTCGAAGCCTTTCGAAGACGCTGCGCCTCTACGTCGAATAGTTCTCCGCCTTAGATTCTCTTTCCGAAGACGCTAACCTGGTGCCACCTCTTCCGACATCATGTTCTCCTGTTACAATCTCAATTTTGGAGCGTTCAGACAATTTTGGCCAGATTTTAGCAAATGTATCAGGAGAACATGAAGCGAAAGGAGGTACGCCCTGAATTTCATCGTCGAAGCCTTTCGAAGACGCTGTGCCTCTATGTCGATAAGATCTCCGCCTTGGATTCTCTCTCCGAAGACGCTAACTTAGTGCCACCTCTTTCGACATCATGTTCTCCTGTTACAATCTCAATTTTGGAGCGTTCAGAAAATTTTGGCCAGATTTTAGCAAATGTATCAGGAGAACATGAAGCGAAAGGAGGTACGCCCTGAATTTCATCGTCGAAGCCTTTCGAAGACGCTGCGCCTCTACGTCGAATAGTTCTCCGCCTTAAATTCTCTTTCCGAAGACGCTAACTTAGTGCCACCTCTTCCGACATCATGTTCTCCTGTTACAATCTCAATTTTGGAGCGTTCAGAAAATTTTGGCCAGATTCTAGCAAATGTATCAGGAGAACATGAAGCGAAAGGAGGTATGCTCTGAATTTCATCGTCGAAGGCCTTTCGAAGACGCTGCGCCTCTACGTCGAATAGTTCTCCGCCTTAAATTCTCTTTCCGAAGACGCTAACTTAGTGCCACCTCTTCCGACATCATGTTCTCCTGTTACAATCTCAATTTTGGAGCGTTCAGAAAATTTTGGCCAGATTCTAGCAAATGTATCAGGAGAACATGAAGCGAAAGGAGGTACGCCCTGAATTTCATCGTCGAAGCCTTTCGAAGACGCTGCGCCTCTACGTCGAATAGTTCTCCGCCTTGGATTCTCTCTCCGAAGACGCTAACTTAGTGCCACCTCTTTCGACATCATGTTCTCCTGTTACAATCTTAATTTTGGAGCGTTCAGAAAATTTTGGCCAGATTTTGGAGCGATGTATCAGGAGAACATGAAGCGAAAGGAGGTATCGCCTGAATTTCATCGTCGAAGGCCTTTCGAAACTCTGCCCCTCTCCGATTTTCCTCGATCCTTACCGATTTCTCAGTCACCCTGTATAGTAGGGTATTTTTCACCCCTTAGGAAAGTACTCGGTACGTGAAAGCGCATCCAAATAGTATAATAAAAGTACCCTTTGATTACCGATTTTACTCGATCGTTACCGATTTCTCGGTCACCCTGCACAGTAGGGTATTTTTCACCTCTTAGGAAAGTACCCGGGACGCGAAACCGCGTCCAAAGAGTACAATGAATGTACCCTTTGATTGCCGATTTTCCTCGATCGTGGCCGATTTTTCAGTCACCCTGTATAGTAGGGTATTTTTTACCCCTTAGGAAAGTACTTGGGACGTGAAACCGCGTGCAAAGAGTGCAATAAAAGTACCCTTTGATTGCCGATTTTCCACGATTGTTGCCGATTTCTGAGTCACCCTGTATAGTAGGGTATTTTTCACCCCTTAGGAAAGTACTCGGGACGTGAAACCGCGTCCAAAGAGTACAATGAAAGTACCCCTTGATAGCCGATTTTCCTCGATTGTTGCCGATTTCTGAGTCACCCTGTATAGTAGGGAATTTTTCACGCATTATAAAAGTACTCGGAACGTGAAACCGCGTCCAAAGAGTACAATGAAAGTACCCTTTGATCGCCGATTTTCCTCGATCGTTGCCGATTTCTGAGTCATCCTGTATAGTAGGGTATCTGCACCCCTTAGGAAAGTACTCGGGACGTGAAACCGCGTCCAAAGAGTACAATGAAAGTACCCTTTCATTGCCGATTTTCCTCGATTGTTGCCGATTTCTGAGTCACCCTGTATAGTAGGGAATTTTTCACCCCTTATAAAAGTACTCGGGACGTGAAACCGCGTCCAAAGAGTACAATGAAAGTACCCTTTGATTGCCGATTTCCCTCGATAGTTGGCGATTTCTGAGTCACCCTGTATAGTAGGGTATTTTTCACCCCTTAGGAAAGTACTCGGGACGTGAAACCGCGTCCAAAGAGTACAATGAAAGTACCCTTTCATTGCCGATTTTCCTCGATTGTTGCCGATTTCTGAGTCACCCTGTATAGTAGGGAATTTTTCACCCCTTATAAAAGTACTCGGGACGTGAAACCGCGTCCAAAGAGTACAATGAAAGTACCCTTTGATAGCCGATTTTCCTCGATTGTTGCCGATTTCTGAGTCACCCTGTATAGTAGGGAATTTTTCACCCCTTATAAAAGTACTCGGGACGTGAAACCGCGTCCAAAGAGTACAATGAAAGTACCCTTTGATTGCCGATTTTACTTCTCCGCCTTAGATTCTCCTTCCGAAGACGCTAACTTAGTGCCACCTCTTTCGACATCATGTTCTCCTGTTACAATCTCAATTTTGGATCGTTCAGAAAATTTTGGCCAGATTTTAGCAAATGTATCAGGAGAACATGAAGCGAAAGGAGGTACGCCCTGAATTTCATCGTCGAAGCCTTTCGAAGACGCTGCGCCTCTACGTCGAATAGTTCTCCGCCTTAAATTCTCTTTCCGAAGACGCTAACTTAGTGCCACCTCTTCCGACATCATGTTCTCCTGTTACAATCTCAATTTTGGAGCGTTCAGAAAATTTTGGCCAGATTCTAGCAAATGTATCAGGAGAACATGAAGCGAAAGGAGGTATGCTCTGAATTTCATCGTCGAAGGCCTTTCGAAGACGCTGCGCCTCTACGTCGAATAGTTCTCCGCCTTAGATTCTCTCTCCGAAGACGCTAACTTAGTGCCACCTCTTCCGACATCATGTTCTCCTGTTACAATCTCAATTTTGGAGCGTTCAGAAAATTTTGGCCAGATTTTAGTAAATGTATCAGGAGAACATGAAGCGAAAGGAGGTACGCCATGAATTTCATCGTCGAAGCCTTTCGAAGACGCTGCGCCTCTACGTCAAATAGTTCTCCGCCTTGGATTCTCTCTCCGAAGACGCTAACTTAGTGCCACCTCTTTCGACATCATGTTCTCCTGTTACAATCTTAATTTTGGAGCGTTCAGAAAATTTTGGCCAGATTTTGGAGCGATGTATCAGGAGAACATGAAGCGAAAGGAGGTATCGCCTGAATTTCATCGTCGAAGGCCTTTCGAAACTCTGCCCCTCTCCGATTTTCCTCGATCCTTACCGATTTCTCAGTCACCCTGTATAGTAGGGTATTTTTCACCCCTTAGGAAAGTACTCGGTACGTGAAAGCGCATCCAAATAGTATAATAAAAGTACCCTTTGATTACCGATTTTACTCGATCGTTACCGATTTCTCGGTCACCCTGCACAGTAGGGTATTTTTCACCTCTTAGGAAAGTACCCGGGACGCGAAACCGCGTCCAAAGAGTACAATGAATGTACCCTTTGATTGCCGATTTTCCTCGATCGTTGCCGATTTTTCAGTCACCCTGTATAGTAGGGTATTTTTTACCCCTTAGGAAAGTACTTGGGACGTGAAACCGCGTGCAAAGAGTGCAATAAAAGTACCCTTTGATTGCCGATTTTCCACGATTGTTGCCGATTTCTGAGTCACCCTGTATAGTAGGGTATTTTTCACCCCTTAGGAAAGTACTCGGGACGTGAAACCGCGTCCAAAGAGTACAATGAAAGTACCCCTTGATAGCCGATTTTCCTCGATTGTTGCCGATTTCTGAGTCACCCTGTATAGTAGGGAATTTTTCACGCATTATAAAAGTACTCGGAACGTGAAACCGCGTCCAAAGAGTACAATGAAAGTACCCTTTGATCGCCGATTTTCCTCGATCGTTGCCGATTTCTGAGTCATCCTGTATAGTAGGGTATCTGCACCCCTTAGGAAAGTACTCGGGACGTGAAACCGCGTCCAAAGAGTACAATGAAAGTACCCTTTCATTGCCGATTTTCCTCGATTGTTGCCGATTTCTGAGTCACCCTGTATAGTAGGGAATTTTTCACCCCTTATAAAAGTACTCGGGACGTGAAACCGCGTCCAAAGAGTACAATGAAAGTACCCTTTGATTGCCGATTTCCCTCGATAGTTGGCGATTTCTGAGTCACCCTGTATAGTAGGGTATTTTTCACCCCTTAGGAAAGTACTCGGGACGTGAAACCGCGTCCAAAGAGTACAATGAAAGTACCCTTTCATTGCCGATTTTCCTCGATTGTTGCCGATTTCTGAGTCACCCTGTATAGTAGGGAATTTTTCACCCCTTATAAAAGTACTCGGGACGTGAAACCGCGTCCAAAGAGTACAATGAAAGTACCCTTTGATAGCCGATTTTCCTCGATTGTTGCCGATTTCTGAGTCACCCTGTATAGTAGGGAATTTTTCACCCCTTATAAAAGTACTCGGGACGTGAAACCGCGTCCAAAGAGTACAATGAAAGTACCCTTTGATTGCCGATTTTACTTCTCCGCCTTAGATTCTCCTTCCGAAGACGCTAACTTAGTGCCACCTCTTTCGACATCATGTTCTCCTGTTACAATCTCAATTTTGGATCGTTCAGAAAATTTTGGCCAGATTTTAGCAAATGTATCAGGAGAACATGAAGCGAAAGGAGGTACGCCCTGAATTTCATCGTCGAAGCCTTTCGAAGACGCTGCGCCTCTACGTCGAATAGTTCTCCGCCTTAAATTCTCTTTCCGAAGACGCTAACTTAGTGCCACCTCTTCCGACATCATGTTCTCCTGTTACAATCTCAATTTTGGAGCGTTCAGAAAATTTTGGCCAGATTCTAGCAAATGTATCAGGAGAACATGAAGCGAAAGGAGGTACGCCCTGAATTTCATCGTCGAAGCCTTTCGAAGACGCTGCGCCTCTACGTCGAATAGTTCTCCGCCTTGGATTCTCTCTCCGAAGACGCTAACTTAGTGCCACCTCTTTCGACATCATGTTCTCCTGTTACAATCTTAATTTTGGAGCGTTCAGAAAATTTTGGCCAGATTTTGGAGCGATGTATCAGGAGAACATGAAGCGAAAGGAGGTATCGCCTGAATTTCATCGTCGAAGGCCTTTCGAAAACTCTGCCCCTCTCCGATTTTCCTCGATCGTTACCGATTTCTCAGTCACCCTGTATAGTAGGGTATTTTTCACCCCTTAGGAAAGTACTCGGTACGTGAAAGCGCATCCAAATAGTATAATAAAAGTACCCTTTGATTACCGATTTTACTCGATCGTTACCGATTTCTCGGTCACCCTGCACAGTAGGGTATTTTTCACCTCTTAGGAAAGTACCCGGGACGCGAAACCGCGTCCAAAGAGTACAATGAATGTACCCTTTGATTGCCGATTTTCCTCGATAGTTGCCGATTTTTCAGTCACCCTGTATAGTAGGGTATTTTTTACCCCTTAGGAAAGTACTTGGGACGTGAAACCGCGTGCAAAGAGTGCAATAAAAGTACCCTTTGATTGCCGATTTTCCACGATTGTTGCCGATTTCTGAGTCACCCTGTATAGTAGGGTATTTTTCACCCCTTAGGAAAGTACTCGGGACGTGAAACCGCGTCCAAAGAGTACAATGAAAGTACCCCTTGATAGCCGATTTTCCTCGATTGTTGCCGATTTCTGAGTCACCCTGTATAGTAGGGAATTTTTCACGCATTATAAAAGTACTCGGAACGTGAAACCGCGTCCAAAGAGTACAATGAAAGTACCCTTTGATCGCCGATTTTCCTCGATCGTTGCCGATTTCTGAGTCATCCTGTATAGTAGGGTATCTGCACCCCTTAGGAAAGTACTCGGGACGTGAAACCGCGTCCAAAGAGTACAATGAAAGTACCCTTTCATTGCCGATTTTCCTCGATTGTTGCCGATTTCTGAGTCACCCTGTATAGTAGGGAATTTTTCACCCCTTATAAAAGTACTCGGGACGTGAAACCGCGTCCAAAGAGTACAATGAAAGTACCCTTTGATTGCCGATTTCCCTCGATAGTTGGCGATTTCTGAGTCACCCTGTATAGTAGGGTATTTTTCACCCCTTAGGAAAGTACTCGGGACGTGAAACCGCGTCCAAAGAGTACAATGAAAGTACCCTTTCATTGCCGATTTTCCTCGATTGTTGCCGATTTCTGAGTCACCCTGTATAGTAGGGAATTTTTCACCCCTTATAAAAGTACTCGGGACGTGAAACCGCGTCCAAAGAGTACAATGAAAGTACCCTTTCATTGCCGATTTTCCTCGATTGTTGCCGATTTCTGAGTCACCCTGTATAGTAGGGAATTTTTCACCCCTTATAAAAGTACTCGGGACGTGAAACCGCGTCCAAAGAGTACAATGAAAGTACCCTTTGATAGCCGATTTTCCTCGATTGTTGCCGATTTCTGAGTCACCCTGTATAGTAGGGAATTTTTCACCCCTTATAAAAGTACTCGGGACGTGAAACCGCGTCCAAAGAGTACAATGAAAGTACCCTTTGATTGCCGATTTTACTTCTCCGCCTTAGATTCTCCTTCCGAAGACGCTAACTTAGTGCCACCTCTTTCGACATCATGTTCTCCTGTTACAATCTCAATTTTGGATCGTTCAGAAAATTTTGGCCAGATTTTAGCAAATGTATCAGGAGAACATGAACCGAAAGGAGGTACGCCCTGAATTTCATCGTCGAAGCCTTTCGAAGACGCTGCGCCTCTACGTCGAATAGTTCTCCGCCTTAAATTCTCTTTCCGAAGACGCTAACTTAGTGCCACCTCTTCCGACATCATGTTCTCCTGTTACAATCTCAATTTTGGAGCGTTCAGAAAATTTTGGCCAGATTTTGGAGCGATGTATCAGGAGAACATGAAGCGAAAGGAGGTATCGCCTGAATTTCATCGTCGAAGGCCTTTCGAAAACTCTGCCCCTCTCCGATTTTCCTCGATCGTTACCGATTTCTCAGTCACCCTGTATAGTAGGGTATTTTTCACCCCTTAGGAAAGTACTCGGTACGTGAAAGCGCATCCAAATAGTATAATAAAAGTACCCTTTGATTACCGATTTTACTCGATCGTTACCGATTTCTCGGTCACCCTGCACAGTAGGGTATTTTTCACCTCTTAGGAAAGTACCCGGGACGCGAAACCGCGTCCAAAGAGTACAATGAATGTACCCTTTGATTGCCGATTTTCCTCGATAGTTGCCGATTTTTCAGTCACCCTGTATAGTAGGGTATTTTTTACCCCTTAGGAAAGTACTTGGGACGTGAAACCGCGTGCAAAGAGTGCAATAAAAGTACCCTTTGATTGCCGATTTTCCACGATTGTTGCCGATTTCTGAGTCACCCTGTATAGTAGGGTATTTTTCACCCCTTAGGAAAGTACTCGGGACGTGAAACCGCGTCCAAAGAGTACAATGAAAGTACCCCTTGATAGCCGATTTTCCTCGATTGTTGCCGATTTCTGAGTCACCCTGTATAGTAGGGAATTTTTCACGCATTATAAAAGTACTCGGAACGTGAAACCGCGTCCAAAGAGTACAATGAAAGTACCCTTTGATCGCCGATTTTCCTCGATCGTTGCCGATTTCTGAGTCATCCTGTATAGTAGGGTATCTGCACCCCTTAGGAAAGTACTCGGGACGTGAAACCGCGTCCAAAGAGTACAATGAAAGTACCCTTTCATTGCCGATTTTCCTCGATTGTTGCCGATTTCTGAGTCACCCTGTATAGTAGGGAATTTTTCACCCCTTATAAAAGTACTCGGGACGTGAAACCGCGTCCAAAGAGTACAATGAAAGTACCCTTTGATTGCCGATTTCCCTCGATAGTTGGCGATTTCTGAGTCACCCTGTATAGTAGGGTATTTTTCACCCCTTAGGAAAGTACTCGGGACGTGAAACCGCGTCCAAAGAGTACAATGAAAGTACCCTTTCATTGCCGATTTTCCTCGATTGTTGCCGATTTCTGAGTCACCCTGTATAGTAGGGAATTTTTCACCCCTTATAAAAGTACTCGGGACGTGAAACCGCGTCCAAAGAGTACAATGAAAGTACCCTTTGATAGCCGATTTTCCTCGATTGTTGCCGATTTCTGAGTCACCCTGTATAGTAGGGAATTTTTCACCCCTTATAAAAGTACTCGGGACGTGAAACCGCGTCCAAAGAGTACAATGAAAGTACCCTTTGATTGCCGATTTTACTTCTCCGCCTTAGATTCTCCTTCCGAAGACGCTAACTTAGTGCCACCTCTTTCGACATCATGTTCTCCTGTTACAATCTCAATTTTGGATCGTTCAGAAAATTTTGGCCAGATTTTAGCAAATGTATCAGGAGAACATGAAGCGAAAGGAGGTACGCCCTGAATTTCATCGTCGAAGCCTTTCGAAGACGCTGCGCCTCTACGTCGAATAGTTCTCCGCCTTAAATTCTCTTTCCGAAGACGCTAACTTAGTGCCACCTCTTCCGACATCATGTTCTCCTGTTACAATCTCAATTTTGGAGCGTTCAGAAAATTTTGGCCAGATTCTAGCAAATGTATCAGGAGAACATGAAGCGAAAGGAGGTACGCCCTGAATTTCATCGTCGAAGCCTTTCGAAGACGCTGCGCCTCTACGTCGAATAGTTCTCCGCCTTGGATTCTCTCTCCGAAGACGCTAACTTAGTGCCACCTCTTTCGACATCATGTTCTCCTGTTACAATCTTAATTTTGGAGCGTTCAGAAAATTTTGGCCAGATTTTGGAGCGATGTATCAGGAGAACATGAAGCGAAAGGAGGTATCGCCTGAATTTCATCGTCGAAGGCCTTTCGAAAACTCTGCCCCTCTCCGATTTTCCTCGATCGTTACCGATTTCTCAGTCACCCTGTATAGTAGGGTATTTTTCACCCCTTAGGAAAGTACTCGGTACGTGAAAGCGCATCCAAATAGTATAATAAAAGTACCCTTTGATTACCGATTTTACTCGATCGTTACCGATTTCTCGGTCACCCTGCACAGTAGGGTATTTTTCACCTCTTAGGAAAGTACCCGGGACGCGAAACCGCGTCCAAAGAGTACAATGAATGTACCCTTTGATTGCCGATTTTCCTCGATAGTTGCCGATTTTTCAGTCACCCTGTATAGTAGGGTATTTTTTACCCCTTAGGAAAGTACTTGGGACGTGAAACCGCGTGCAAAGAGTGCAATAAAAGTACCCTTTGATTGCCGATTTTCCACGATTGTTGCCGATTTCTGAGTCACCCTGTATAGTAGGGTATTTTTCACCCCTTAGGAAAGTACTCGGGACGTGAAACCGCGTCCAAAGAGTACAATGAAAGTACCCCTTGATAGCCGATTTTCCTCGATTGTTGCCGATTTCTGAGTCACCCTGTATAGTAGGGAATTTTTCACGCATTATAAAAGTACTCGGAACGTGAAACCGCGTCCAAAGAGTACAATGAAAGTACCCTTTGATCGCCGATTTTCCTCGATCGTTGCCGATTTCTGAGTCATCCTGTATAGTAGGGTATCTGCACCCCTTAGGAAAGTACTCGGGACGTGAAACCGCGTCCAAAGAGTACAATGAAAGTACCCTTTCATTGCCGATTTTCCTCGATTGTTGCCGATTTCTGAGTCACCCTGTATAGTAGGGAATTTTTCACCCCTTATAAAAGTACTCGGGACGTGAAACCGCGTCCAAAGAGTACAATGAAAGTACCCTTTGATTGCCGATTTCCCTCGATAGTTGGCGATTTCTGAGTCACCCTGTATAGTAGGGTATTTTTCACCCCTTAGGAAAGTACTCGGGACGTGAAACCGCGTCCAAAGAGTACAATGAAAGTACCCTTTCATTGCCGATTTTCCTCGATTGTTGCCGATTTCTGAGTCACCCTGTATAGTAGGGAATTTTTCACCCCTTATAAAAGTACTCGGGACGTGAAACCGCGTCCAAAGAGTACAATGAAAGTACCCTTTCATTGCCGATTTTCCTCGATTGTTGCCGATTTCTGAGTCACCCTGTATAGTAGGGAATTTTTCACCCCTTATAAAAGTACTCGGGACGTGAAACCGCGTCCAAAGAGTACAATGAAAGTACCCTTTGATAGCCGATTTTCCTCGATTGTTGCCGATTTCTGAGTCACCCTGTATAGTAGGGAATTTTTCACCCCTTATAAAAGTACTCGGGACGTGAAACCGCGTCCAAAGAGTACAATGAAAGTACCCTTTGATTGCCGATTTTACTTCTCCGCCTTAGATTCTCCTTCCGAAGACGCTAACTTAGTGCCACCTCTTTCGACATCATGTTCTCCTGTTACAATCTCAATTTTGGATCGTTCAGAAAATTTTGGCCAGATTTTAGCAAATGTATCAGGAGAACATGAACCGAAAGGAGGTACGCCCTGAATTTCATCGTCGAAGCCTTTCGAAGACGCTGCGCCTCTACGTCGAATAGTTCTCCGCCTTAAATTCTCTTTCCGAAGACGCTAACTTAGTGCCACCTCTTCCGACATCATGTTCTCCTGTTACAATCTCAATTTTGGAGCGTTCAGAAAATTTTGGCCAGATTTTGGAGCGATGTATCAGGAGAACATGAAGCGAAAGGAGGTATCGCCTGAATTTCATCGTCGAAGGCCTTTCGAAAACTCTGCCCCTCTCCGATTTTCCTCGATCGTTACCGATTTCTCAGTCACCCTGTATAGTAGGGTATTTTTCACCCCTTAGGAAAGTACTCGGTACGTGAAAGCGCATCCAAATAGTATAATAAAAGTACCCTTTGATTACCGATTTTACTCGATCGTTACCGATTTCTCGGTCACCCTGCACAGTAGGGTATTTTTCACCTCTTAGGAAAGTACCCGGGACGCGAAACCGCGTCCAAAGAGTACAATGAATGTACCCTTTGATTGCCGATTTTCCTCGATAGTTGCCGATTTTTCAGTCACCCTGTATAGTAGGGTATTTTTTACCCCTTAGGAAAGTACTTGGGACGTGAAACCGCGTGCAAAGAGTGCAATAAAAGTACCCTTTGATTGCCGATTTTCCACGATTGTTGCCGATTTCTGAGTCACCCTGTATAGTAGGGTATTTTTCACCCCTTAGGAAAGTACTCGGGACGTGAAACCGCGTCCAAAGAGTACAATGAAAGTACCCCTTGATAGCCGATTTTCCTCGATTGTTGCCGATTTCTGAGTCACCCTGTATAGTAGGGAATTTTTCACGCATTATAAAAGTACTCGGAACGTGAAACCGCGTCCAAAGAGTACAATGAAAGTACCCTTTGATCGCCGATTTTCCTCGATCGTTGCCGATTTCTGAGTCATCCTGTATAGTAGGGTATCTGCACCCCTTAGGAAAGTACTCGGGACGTGAAACCGCGTCCAAAGAGTACAATGAAAGTACCCTTTCATTGCCGATTTTCCTCGATTGTTGCCGATTTCTGAGTCACCCTGTATAGTAGGGAATTTTTCACCCCTTATAAAAGTACTCGGGACGTGAAACCGCGTCCAAAGAGTACAATGAAAGTACCCTTTGATTGCCGATTTCCCTCGATAGTTGGCGATTTCTGAGTCACCCTGTATAGTAGGGTATTTTTCACCCCTTAGGAAAGTACTCGGGACGTGAAACCGCGTCCAAAGAGTACAATGAAAGTACCCTTTCATTGCCGATTTTCCTCGATTGTTGCCGATTTCTGAGTCACCCTGTATAGTAGGGAATTTTTCACCCCTTATAAAAGTACTCGGGACGTGAAACCGCGTCCAAAGAGTACAATGAAAGTACCCTTTGATAGCCGATTTTCCTCGATTGTTGCCGATTTCTGAGTCACCCTGTATAGTAGGGAATTTTTCACCCCTTATAAAAGTACTCGGGACGTGAAACCGCGTCCAAAGAGTACAATGAAAGTACCCTTTGATTGCCGATTTTACTTCTCCGCCTTAGATTCTCCTTCCGAAGACGCTAACTTAGTGCCACCTCTTTCGACATCATGTTCTCCTGTTACAATCTCAATTTTGGATCGTTCAGAAAATTTTGGCCAGATTTTAGCAAATGTATCAGGAGAACATGAAGCGAAAGGAGGTACGCCCTGAATTTCATCGTCGAAGCCTTTCGAAGACGCTGCGCCTCTACGTCGAATAGTTCTCCGCCTTAAATTCTCTTTCCGAAGACGCTAACTTAGTGCCACCTCTTCCGACATCATGTTCTCCTGTTACAATCTCAATTTTGGAGCGTTCAGAAAATTTTGGCCAGATTCTAGCAAATGTATCAGGAGAACATGAAGCGAAAGGAGGTACGCCCGGAATTTCATCGTCGAAGCCTTTCGAAGACGCTGCGCCTCTACGTCGAATAGTTCTCCGCCTTGGATTCTCTCTCCGAAGACGCTAACTTAGTGCCACCTCTTTCGACATCATGTTCTCCTGTTACAATCTTAATTTTGGAGCGTTCAGAAAATTTTGGCCAGATTTTGGAGCGATGTATCAGGAGAACATGAAGCGAAAGGAGGTATCGCCTGAATTTCATCGTCGAAGGCCTTTCGAAACTCTGCCCCTCTCCGATTTTCCTCGATCCTTACCGATTTCTCAGTCACCCTGTATAGTAGGGTATTTTTCACCCCTTAGGAAAGTACTCGGTACGTGAAAGCGCATCCAAATAGTATAATAAAAGTACCCTTTGATTACCGATTTTACTCGATCGTTACCGATTTCTCGGTCACCCTGCACAGTAGGGTATTTTTCACCTCTTAGGAAAGTACCCGGGACGCGAAACCGCGTCCAAAGAGTACAATGAATGTACCCTTTGATTGCCGATTTTCCTCGATCGTTGCCGATTTTTCAGTCACCCTGTATAGTAGGGTATTTTTTACCCCTTAGGAAAGTACTTGGGACGTGAAACCGCGTGCAAAGAGTGCAATAAAAGTACCCTTTGATTGCCGATTTTCCACGATTGTTGCCGATTTCTGAGTCACCCTGTATAGTAGGGTATTTTTCACCCCTTAGGAAAGTACTCGGGACGTGAAACCGCGTCCAAAGAGTACAATGAAAGTACCCCTTGATAGCCGATTTTCCTCGATTGTTGCCGATTTCTGAGTCACCCTGTATAGTAGGGAATTTTTCACGCATTATAAAAGTACTCGGAACGTGAAACCGCGTCCAAAGAGTACAATGAAAGTACCCTTTGATCGCCGATTTTCCTCGATCGTTGCCGATTTCTGAGTCATCCTGTATAGTAGGGTATCTGCACCCCTTAGGAAAGTACTCGGGACGTGAAACCGCGTCCAAAGAGTACAATGAAAGTACCCTTTCATTGCCGATTTTCCTCGATTGTTGCCGATTTCTGAGTCACCCTGTATAGTAGGGAATTTTTCACCCCTTATAAAAGTACTCGGGACGTGAAACCGCGTCCAAAGAGTACAATGAAAGTACCCTTTGATTGCCGATTTCCCTCGATAGTTGGCGATTTCTGAGTCACCCTGTATAGTAGGGTATTTTTCACCCCTTAGGAAAGTACTCGGGACGTGAAACCGCGTCCAAAGAGTACAATGAAAGTACCCTTTCATTGCCGATTTTCCTCGATTGTTGCCGATTTCTGAGTCACCCTGTATAGTAGGGAATTTTTCACCCCTTATAAAAGTACTCGGGACGTGAAACCGCGTCCAAAGAGTACAATGAAAGTACCCTTTGATAGCCGATTTTCCTCGATTGTTGCCGATTTCTGAGTCACCCTGTATAGTAGGGAATTTTTCACCCCTTATAAAAGTACTCGGGACGTGAAACCGCGTCCAAAGAGTACAATGAAAGTACCCTTTGATTGCCGATTTTACTTCTCCGCCTTAGATTCTCCTTCCGAAGACGCTAACTTAGTGCCACCTCTTTCGACATCATGTTCTCCTGTTACAATCTCAATTTTGGATCGTTCAGAAAATTTTGGCCAGATTTTAGCAAATGTATCAGGAGAACATGAAGCGAAAGGAGGTACGCCCTGAATTTCATCGTCGAAGCCTTTCGAAGACGCTGCGCCTCTACGTCGAATAGTTCTCCGCCTTAAATTCTCTTTCCGAAGACGCTAACTTAGTGCCACCTCTTCCGACATCATGTTCTCCTGTTACAATCTCAATTTTGGAGCGTTCAGAAAATTTTGGCCAGATTCTAGCAAATGTATCAGGAGAACATGAAGCGAAAGGAGGTACGCCCTGAATTTCATCGTCGAAGCCTTTCGAAGACGCTGCGCCTCTACGTCGAATAGTTCTCCGCCTTGGATTCTCTCTCCGAAGACGCTAACTTAGTGCCACCTCTTTCGACATCATGTTCTCCTGTTACAATCTTAATTTTGGAGCGTTCAGAAAATTTTGGCCAGATTTTGGAGCGATGTATCAGGAGAACATGAAGCGAAAGGAGGTATCGCCTGAATTTCATCGTCGAAGGCCTTTCGAAACTCTGCCCCTCTCCGATTTTCCTCGATCCTTACCGATTTCTCAGTCACCCTGTATAGTAGGGTATTTTTCACCCCTTAGGAAAGTACTCGGTACGTGAAAGCGCATCCAAATAGTATAATAAAAGTACCCTTTGATTACCGATTTTACTCGATCGTTACCGATTTCTCGGTCACCCTGCACAGTAGGGTATTTTTCACCTCTTAGGAAAGTACCCGGGACGCGAAACCGCGTCCAAAGAGTACAATGAATGTACCCTTTGATTGCCGATTTTCCTCGATCGTTGCCGATTTTTCAGTCACCCTGTATAGTAGGGTATTTTTTACCCCTTAGGAAAGTACTTGGGACGTGAAACCGCGTGCAAAGAGTGCAATAAAAGTACCCTTTGATTGCCGATTTTCCACGATTGTTGCCGATTTCTGAGTCACCCTGTATAGTAGGGTATTTTTCACCCCTTAGGAAAGTACTCGGGACGTGAAACCGCGTCCAAAGAGTACAATGAAAGTACCCCTTGATAGCCGATTTTCCTCGATTGTTGCCGATTTCTGAGTCACCCTGTATAGTAGGGAATTTTTCACGCATTATAAAAGTACTCGGAACGTGAAACCGCGTCCAAAGAGTACAATGAAAGTACCCTTTGATCGCCGATTTTCCTCGATCGTTGCCGATTTCTGAGTCATCCTGTATAGTAGGGTATCTGCACCCCTTAGGAAAGTACTCGGGACGTGAAACCGCGTCCAAAGAGTACAATGAAAGTACCCTTTCATTGCCGATTTTCCTCGATTGTTGCCGATTTCTGAGTCACCCTGTATAGTAGGGAATTTTTCACCCTTATAAAAGTACTCGGGACGTGAAACCGCGTCCAAAGAGTACAATGAAAGTACCCTTTGATTGCCGATTTCCCTCGATAGTTGGCGATTTCTGAGTCACCCTGTATAGTAGGGTATTTTTCACCCCTTAGGAAAGTACTCGGGACGTGAAACCGCGTCCAAAGAGTACAATGAAAGTACCCTTTCATTGCCGATTTTCCTCGATTGTTGCCGATTTCTGAGTCACCCTGTATAGTAGGGAATTTTTCACCCCTTATAAAAGTACTCGGGACGTGAAACCGCGTCCAAAGAGTACAATGAAAGTACCCTTTGATAGCCGATTTTCCTCGATTGTTGCCGATTTCTGAGTCACCCTGTATAGTAGGGAATTTTTCACCCCTTATAAAAGTACTCGGGACGTGAAACCGCGTCCAAAGAGTACAATGAAAGTACCCTTTGATTGCCGATTTTACTTCTCCGCCTTAGATTCTCCTTCCGAAGACGCTAACTTAGTGCCACCTCTTTCGACATCATGTTCTCCTGTTACAATCTCAATTTTGGATCGTTCAGAAAATTTTGGCCAGATTTTAGCAAATGTATCAGGAGAACATGAAGCGAAAGGAGGTACGCCCTGAATTTCATCGTCGAAGCCTTTCGAAGACGCTGCGCCTCTACGTCGAATAGTTCTCCGCCTTAAATTCTCTTTCCGAAGACGCTAACTTAGTGCCACCTCTTCCGACATCATGTTCTCCTGTTACAATCTCAATTTTGGAGCGTTCAGAAAATTTTGGCCAGATTCTAGCAAATGTATCAGGAGAACATGAAGCGAAAGGAGGTACGCCCTGAATTTCATCGTCGAAGCCTTTCGAAGACGCTGCGCCTCTACGTCGAATAGTTCTCCGCCTTGGATTCTCTCTCCGAAGACGCTAACTTAGTGCCACCTCTTTCGACATCATGTTCTCCTGTTACAATCTTAATTTTGGAGCGTTCAGAAAATTTTGGCCAGATTTTGGAGCGATGTATCAGGAGAACATGAAGCGAAAGGAGGTATCGCCTGAATTTCATCGTCGAAGGCCTTTCGAAAACTCTGCCCCTCTCCGATTTTCCTCGATCGTTACCGATTTCTCAGTCACCCTGTATAGTAGGGTATTTTTCACCCCTTAGGAAAGTACTCGGTACGTGAAAGCGCATCCAAATAGTATAATAAAAGTACCCTTTGATTACCGATTTTACTCGATCGTTACCGATTTCTCGGTCACCCTGCACAGTAGGGTATTTTTCACCTCTTAGGAAAGTACCCGGGACGCGAAACCGCGTCCAAAGAGTACAATGAATGTACCCTTTGATTGCCGATTTTCCTCGATAGTTGCCGATTTTTCAGTCACCCTGTATAGTAGGGTATTTTTTACCCCTTAGGAAAGTACTTGGGACGTGAAACCGCGTGCAAAGAGTGCAATAAAAGTACCCTTTGATTGCCGATTTTCCACGATTGTTGCCGATTTCTGAGTCACCCTGTATAGTAGGGTATTTTTCACCCCTTAGGAAAGTACTCGGGACGTGAAACCGCGTCCAAAGAGTACAATGAAAGTACCCCTTGATAGCCGATTTTCCTCGATTGTTGCCGATTTCTGAGTCACCCTGTATAGTAGGGAATTTTTCACGCATTATAAAAGTACTCGGAACGTGAAACCGCGTCCAAAGAGTACAATGAAAGTACCCTTTGATCGCCGATTTTCCTCGATCGTTGCCGATTTCTGAGTCATCCTGTATAGTAGGGTATCTGCACCCCTTAGGAAAGTACTCGGGACGTGAAACCGCGTCCAAAGAGTACAATGAAAGTACCCTTTCATTGCCGATTTTCCTCGATTGTTGCCGATTTCTGAGTCACCCTGTATAGTAGGGAATTTTTCACCCCTTATAAAAGTACTCGGGACGTGAAACCGCGTCCAAAGAGTACAATGAAAGTACCCTTTGATTGCCGATTTCCCTCGATTGTTGGCGATTTCTGAGTCACCCTGTATAGTAGGGTATTTTTCACCCCTTAGGAAAGTACTCGGGACGTGAAACCGCGTCCAAAGAGTACAATGAAAGTACCCTTTCATTGCCGATTTTCCTCGATTGTTGCCGATTTCTGAGTCACCCTGTATAGTAGGGAATTTTTCACCCCTTATAAAAGTACTCGGGACGTGAAACCGCGTCCAAAGAGTACAATGAAAGTACCCTTTGATAGCCGATTTTCCTCGATTGTTGCCGATTTCTGAGTCACCCTGTATAGTAGGGAATTTTTCACCCCTTATAAAAGTACTCGGGACGTGAAACCGCGTCCAAAGAGTACAATGAAAGTACCCTTTGATTGCCGATTTTACTTCTCCGCCTTAGATTCTCCTTCCGAAGACGCTAACTTAGTGCCACCTCTTTCGACATCATGTTCTCCTGTTACAATCTCAATTTTGGATCGTTCAGAAAATTTTGGCCAGATTTTAGCAAATGTATCAGGAGAACATGAAGCGAAAGGAGGTACGCCCTGAATTTCATCGTCGAAGCCTTTCGAAGACGCTGCGCCTCTACGTCGAATAGTTCTCCGCCTTAAATTCTCTTTCCGAAGACGCTAACTTAGTGCCACCTCTTCCGACATCATGTTCTCCTGTTACAATCTCAATTTTGGAGCGTTCAGAAAATTTTGGCCAGATTCTAGCAAATGTATCAGGAGAACATGAAGCGAAAGGAGGTACGCCCTGAATTTCATCGTCGAAGCCTTTCGAAGACGCTGCGCCTCTACGTCGAATAGTTCTCCGCCTTGGATTCTCTCTCCGAAGACGCTAACTTAGTGCCACCTCTTTCGACATCATGTTCTCCTGTTACAATCTTAATTTTGGAGCGTTCAGAAAATTTTGGCCAGATTTTGGAGCGATGTATCAGGAGAACATGAAGCGAAAGGAGGTATCGCCTGAATTTCATCGTCGAAGGCCTTTCGAAAACTCTGCCCCTCTCCGATTTTCCTCGATCGTTACCGATTTCTCAGTCACCCTGTATAGTAGGGTATTTTTCACCCCTTAGGAAAGTACTCGGTACGTGAAAGCGCATCCAAATAGTATAATAAAAGTACCCTTTGATTGCCGATTTTCCTCGATCGTTACCGATTTCTCGGTCACCCTGTATAGTAGGGTATTTTTCACCCCTTAGGAAAGTACTCGGGACGTGAAACCGCGTCCAAAGAGTACAATGAAAGTACCCTTTGCTGGCCGATTTTCCTCGATTGTTGCCGATTTCTGAGTCACCCTGTATAGTAGGGAATTTTTCACCCCTTATAAAAGTACTCGGGACGTGAAACCGCGTCCAAAGAGTACAATGAAAGTACACTTTGATCGCCGATTTTCCTCGATCGTTGCCGATTTCTGAGTCATCCTGTATAGTAGGGTATCTTCACCCCTTATGAAAGTACTCGGGACGTGAAACCGCGTCCAAAGAGTACAATAAAAGTACCCTTTGATTGCCGATTTTCCTCGATTGTTGCCGATTTCTGAGTCACCCTGTATAGTAGGGTATTTTTCACCCCTTAGGAAAGTACTCGGGACGTGAAACCGCGTCCAATGAGTACAATGAAAGTACCCTTTGATAGCCGATTTTCCTCGATTGTTGCCGATTTCTGAGTCACCCTGTATAGTAGGGAATTTTTCACCCCTTATAAAAGTACTCGGGACGTGAAACCGCGTCCAAAGAGTACAATGAAAGTACCCTTTGATTGCCGATTTCCCTCGATAGTTGGCGATTTCTAAGTCACCCTGTATAGTAGGGTATTTTTCACCCCTTAGGAAAGTACTCGGGACGTGAAACCGCGTCCAAAGAGTACAATGAAAGTACCCTTTCATTGCCGATTTTCCTCGATTGTTGCCGATTTCTGAGTCACCCTGTATAGTAGGGAATTTTTCACCCCTTATAAAAGTACTCGGGACGTGAAACCGCGTCCAAAGAGTACAATGAAAGTACCCTTTGATAGCCGATTTTCCTCGATTGTTGCCGATTTCTGAGTCACCCTGTATAGTAGGGAATTTTTCACCCCTTATAAAAGTACTCGGGACGTGAAACCGCGTCCAAAGAGTACAATGAAAGTACCCTTTGATTGCCGATTTTACTTCTCCGCCTTAGATTCTCCTTCCGAAGACGCTAACTTAGTGCCACCTCTTTCGACATCATGTTCTCCTGTTACAATCTCAATTTTGGTGCGTTCAGAAAATTTTGGCCAGATTTTAGCAAATGTATCAGGAGAACATGAAGCGAAAGGAGGTACGCCCTGAATTTCATCGTCGAAGCCTTTCGAAGACGCTGCGCCTCTACGTCGAATAGTTCTCCGCCTTGGATTCTCTCTCCGAAGACGCTAACTTAGTGCCACCTCTTTCGACATCATGTTCTCCTGTTACAATCTCAATTTTGGATCGTTCAGAAAATTTTGGCCAGATTTTAGCAAATGTATCAGGAGAACATGAAGCGAAAGGAGGTACGCCCTGAATTTCATCGTCGAAGCCTTTCGAAGACGCTGCGCCTCTACGTCGAATAGTTCTCCGCCTTGGATTCTCTCTCCGAAGACGCTAACTTAGTGCCACCTCTTTCGACATCATGTTCTCCTGTTACAATCTCAATTTTGGAGCGTTCAGAAAATTTTGGCCAGATTTTAGCAAATGTATCAGGAGAACATGAAGCGAAAGGAGGTACGCCATGAATTTCATCGTCGAAGCCTTTCGAAGACGCTGTGCCTCTATGTCGATAAGTTCTCCGCCTTGGATTGCCTCTCCGAAGACGCTAACTTAGTGCCACCTCTTTCGACATCATGTTCTCCTGTTACAATCTCAATTTTGGAGCGTTCAGAAAATTTTGGCCAGATTTTAGCAAATGTATCAGGAGAACATGAAGCGAAAGGAGGTATCGCCTGAATTTCATCGTCGAAGGCCTTTCGAAACTCTGCCCCTCTCCGATTTTCCTCGATCGTTACCGATTTCTCAGTCACCCTGTATAGTAGGGTATTTTTCACCCCTTAGGAAAGTACTCGGTACGTGAAAGCGCATCCAAATAGTATAATAAAAGTACCCTTTGATCGCCGATTTTCCTCGATCGTTACCGATTTCTCGGTCACCCTGTACAGTAGGGTATTTTTCACCCCTTAGGAATGTACCCGGGACTAGGGCTGTGACTATTTGTCAAATTTTTCGGTATTCGAATATTCGAATACTTCAGTTGCTCAAGTATTTGACGAATATAATTCGAATACCCGAGTATTCGAATACTATTCGAATATTTAAGCATTCGAATATTATTCGAATATTTAAGTATTCGAATACTGATGTATTCGAATAGTAAGGTGTGAAGTATAAATCGGGTTCTTTAGGTTCATTTTTTTAGAAGCTTTTATTTAGTTTCAGTTGTGAGTTGATTAGTTTGTCAGGATGAAATCTTGTAAGCTAATTTTGACCCACTTAAACATATCCGATGGGCTTGAAACTTTGCACACATACGTAGTTCCGATGACAATACAATATTTTCACTAAAAAGCATGAAATATTTTATAGTGAAATTTTTTTTAAAAACAAGCTTTTGTTCAAATGTACTAAAAAGGAACCAATAATTTTGATATCGGCCCACATGACTGCCTGAGAAGAATTCCCTCATAAGGTAAGTGCGGATAAAAAGGCCCAGCAGGTCATAAGGCCCACCTGTCATTTATCCTTGGCAGGTCAATCTACAATACTGGTAGTGCCATTTATTGCTTTTATTACATACGAAATGTCATTCAAAGAGTTTCCGCGCGATTAATATAACATTTGCGGACTGTAAGTTCAATAAATGTTTCGCGGGAAACTAGCGTTTATGCAATTATAAGAATTACGTCGGGTTCTTGGCTTTGTATAGGGACTCCCAATTTGGGAGTACTCATTGTCCAATTACGGTACAACTATAGGTATGTATAAGTACATATGTTGGGCCGGTATCAAAATTATTGGTTCCTTTTTAGTACATTTTAATAAAAGCTTGTTTTTAAAAAAAATTTCACTATAAAATATTTCATTCTATTTAGTGAAAATATTGTATTGTCATCGGAACTACGTATGTCTGCAAAGTTTCAAGCCCATCGGATATGTCGAAGTGGGTCAAAATGAGCTTACAAGATTTCACCCTGACAAACTAACGAACTCACAACTGAAACTAAATAAAAGCTTGTAAAAAAATGAACCTAAAGAACCCGATTTATACTTCACACCATACTATTCGAATACATCAGTATTCGAATACATCAATATTCGGATAGTATTCGAATACATCACTATTCGAATAGTATTCGAATACATCAGTATTCGAATAGTATTCGAATAATAACATTCGAATACTCAAATATTCGAAGTTTATTCGTAGTATTCGAATACTTGTAAATTATTCGAATAGTAAATTATTCGAATATTCCCAGCCCTAGTATCGATAAGGGATAACTTTGTTGCAATATTCAGATGGGTATACGTTATTCGATCTATCGGATGCCAGGGATAAGCATATAGGTGCTCTGCAGATTTCAGTGTTTCCACGTCTATTCGTACCTTCACCGGTGGCTGGAGATCTGGAAAAGCTTGTCAAAGGAATGCAAAGAACGATGAGCTCCGCGTCGCGAAAGTTTCCGCAGCTACATATATTGATGAGGAATGCGGGTCAGAAGCTTCTCTACAACTTGTTTGCAGTAAAACATTTGCGTTTTTGTGGATGTTAGATATAAATCTATATTGAAAGAATTCAAGCGTTGCGGAAGTATGTAAATCGTGGCAGTATTAAAATCTTGCGATTAAATCCGAAGATAAAAGTTCAGAACTACTTTTGAGAGAAGTGCACGTCTTGCTTTAAGGATGAATTGGACCTATTTTCAAAATAGTACCAAGTTGATGAACATTTGTGAGATTGTTCTTTTTAATCTTCCTGATTTGCTCCAATAATTTTAAACGAATTCACTATACGGTTACTGAGTTATAACGATTTTAATTTTCACTGATTTTACACGTACTCTTATGGAAAGAGACGATCTTGACGGATAAACCATCTGAAAAAATGTTGAAGAAATAGTGCCAATGTTTTCAATTTTTTTGTACATGCAGTATATGGGTAGATGAAAATATCTGCCGAGTTTCAATTGTTTTCACTACACCGTTTTAAAGAAATAAATTATAACTTGTGAAAATTGTGAATTCTGGGCATTTTCACTGCCAAAAGTTTAGCAAATAATGCTTTAGCAAATAAAGCATTTGTAAAGTGAAAAATGCCTTCCTCGGATTAAAAATAAGACTCCAACTATCGTTCGAATTCCTTACATCTAAATTTACTATGCGTAAGACGTAGATATTCAAGTATTTCAAATTTCATATAGGTACTTTTGTCAGATATTGTACGTCCGATACATCCTTAACAGGTTCACAACCACCATGAACTTGAAAACTCCTTTGCCACAGGTTACACTATATTTTCAATAGTTTATCCCATACTGTGTGCCCTCAATTAAATAAGTGCATACATAAAAAATTAAGAAAAAAAAGCTCAAACTGATATCCTTCCAAAAAGAAATTTCCAAATCAAGTTTGAGCATTCCCGACGTACCACGACATTGAACAGAAACTCACGGTCCACCGAGCAACTGACGATCCAAAATCGCTCCCAGAAAGGGTACGCACCGATCCAAAGGAATCACTTCGCTGATTGACTTCCGCGCTCGATCGATCGTTTATTAATCAAAATTTCGGGCCGGCTCGGTGTACGCGCACGAAGCGTGAGCTGGCTCGAGTGGCCGGCGTTTATAATTAAATTTCGCACGTGCGCCATCTTCCCCGCCCCTCCGCCTATACGTACGTATCCATATGAACCCGTATGAGTGACGTGCTCGTTTAGACCGCCTAATGAACTTGTTATAGTCACGCGTGTGTACGTATACGATTTCGTACGTGCCCGATTAATAACGCCCTCTGCCCTGCACTGGCCCTATTAAATTTTCGACTGGCGAAAACAGGATTATTAAGCTCGTTCAAGCGGGCGCCACAGATATCCGTCCATCGAACGCGGGATACGTGAGTTTCATTAATAAACGCCAGAATTTCATTCTTCTTCGTGCGCGGCTATGTAATTCCGATCGCCGATGGCTGGCTCATTTGTAACTACTCGCGTGGCAAATTGATGCCCGCTCCTCCAATTGGAAAGCGTCGACTTCCATTTACCATCGAGTCGTGAGGCGTGCACGCGTGCGCCGGCGAAGAGCGGGGCATTATAAAGACCTCGAAACTCCGTCAAATTCCTCCGCGGCAACGGCAAAGGTGGATGGGTTCGGATCAAACCGGGCGCAGCGGAGTGGAGGTAATAAATGCACGCGATTGCCAATCCCGAGCGTCTCCACTGAAATTTTTCTGATTATAAAACCCGTTCGTCTACTCCCTCCGCCCCCACCCCCCCCCCCCCCTCCGGGAACATCTGTCTCGCATATATTCTCATGAAAAATATCCCGCTGTCCCGCGTAACAGGGGATGAAGCCTTGCACCTGCGTATCTCGCCTGCTTGAATTTAAACAGAGGGCACGAGATTACGCGCGCGTCTCCCGCACCTTCGGAACGCGCGAAATGGGAAACGCTCCGTGTCGGATGCGAGCAGATTGAAACGTATAAATCCTTCCGTCCGCTTTTTTGTCGCTCGCGTGGATACTGACGGCTCCGGCGTGGCTACTGGAATTTTCTATGAAAGTAAAGAGCCTCGTGCCTCTGCGAGGGATTCGTGGGTGAATATGGAGGATTTTTTGCCGGGGTCGAAGTTAATTATTAATTATGAATTATTGTAGATATGGCGGGGCAGGATCGTTGGGGCTGGGCTGGCGAGATTTCGAGGAAATTTGATAACGCCTGGCACCGTTCGCAGGCGTTCCTGACCCACTGTACATATTTGTTTTAGGATAAAAGTGTTACGGAAAGTGGGTCAAGTTCGAAGCAGGTCAAGAGTGTAAGCACGCCCTTGTAACTCGGCTTTCCTTAATGGAACGGTGTTAAAATAGCTCCTTGAATTTGGCGATGTTACCAGCCGCAGCCAAGGATGTAATGGATTACAGTAACTGCGTCACTGAGGCGGGTTTTTCCCACAACGGCGTACAGAAAAACAAAACTTCTAATTAGCAGAATGGCGCTTCTCAATTTCCGAGGGCCCGTTTCAGAGTTTGAAATCGAAATTGAGGGAGAATTATAAAATACATGGCTCTTAGATTTTTATGTTCAACAATAAGTTTGATGGTGGAAAATAATATGTTCCCTCGTTAATCGAAGAGGATTCGATCTGTCCACGTGGATCAGGCTCAGAAGTTGCCGGGGATCCTCCGAGGGGAAAAGGGACGTAACAAATTAAAAGTCGATTCATGCACCGTCCCAGGGTAATGCCGTTCTCGAGTTCTCGCGATCAAAGTTTAAAGCGGCTTCAAAGTTACTACTCAGCTTCGGGGATAAAAAGTTGGGAATCCCCGTGTTGCCACGCGCACTTACGTATTTTCGCTACCAGAATCAAGCCCACGGTGGTGGCTGCACAATGCAATCGGATGGGATCCAGTTTCGCGGTTAGACAGCTTCAGTTTTCAGACACGGACACCGAAAAATAAACGGCGGGAAAACTGTATGTATGCTAATGCCGGCAACTTGGTTATCTCGTTTCACTTTCTAAATGTTACCCGGTTTAGTTTCGACGTCCTGCGGGAATAACCGTAGCTTTGGCAATCGGATTGAAAACTTTCTAATTAATTTCTATACTGCAAAACAGATTAACAATTTCGTGGAAGCTATTTGAGTGCCAGAGATTAGCTGAAAAGTTGGTAATCCGCGATTTAGCAATCGTTGAACGATTAAAAGTTTTGTTTTGTGTCGGGTGTATTTGGTGGAAAGAGGAATTTTATTTTTTAATGATTATTTAAGTGGATATTTTATGGCAGAATGGAAGTATGTTTCTAAAGTGTGTAGGGGTAACTATTGAATTAGCGTAAATAAAATTGTCTGGATCTCATAAAATATAAGGATATTGTATAATAATTGGAAAATTAATTATTATAATTAAAATAACTCCTAAAATATCTTTGATTTTTAAATATAAAGGGAAAGGAATTTTATGTTTAATTCTATTTATTCCTAGGGGGGTTGTTTAACTCCCTTAGATGTAAAAAAATAAATGAATAATTACTAAAATTATAATAATTACAGGTAAAATAAAGTGAAATGAATAAAATAGATTTAAAGTAGCATTTAGTTACAATAACTATGTATCACTATTTAAATAAATGAGAATGTCGTCACCCATATCTCTCAATGATAGATGAATAATAATACCACACGAGTGAAAGAGAAAATTTTATTCTGCTGTAAAATATGAAGAAAAAAAAATTTGTACCACTTTTTCCGCAAACCTTTCCATGCAACATTTGTTCTGCAACTGCATTTTAAACGCGTCTCGTAATAAATTCAGGAGAAAATGCTGTTTTTAATCCCAGTTAAAAAATTTGCATTAGTGGAATATTGCCTCAAATTAATAACTCGCCGCTTCAAATTACTAAGCTGAAGTACACCGCTTTAACTGGCACTCAACAATCATTTTAACGACATTAATTTTACGCTGCAATTTCATAGAAATCTCCCTCCCCGTTTCTTAACGAAATAGCCATTCGAGTTAGAATGGCCCTACTTGATTATGTCATCTCCGACTGACGTCTTTCATAAAAGCTTTATTACGTCTGGAGGCTCGAGTTAAATTTATCACTGTAAGAGCACTTAAGCACAAGTATCTCATAATGATTCTGTTTTCCTATGGCATTATCTTCCTACATAATTCCACTGTTATCATTAACGATAACCCATACAACCACAACGCGACTTCCTTTACAAAACTTTTACACCTGTACACAACATTGGCAAGTTCACTTTCAATATCTGCCAATTAAAAGGTCTTAAAATTCCTTACCTAATACACCGTCGAAAAAACAAAATTATCCTCCTTATCAAAAAAATTCCACTACTTCTACTACGTCCTCTGAATAATACATCACAATGCACAGTTGATCGTGGAACCCGTTTCTTCGCAATAACAGGCTGAAGAGGATTAAACAGTTCCACGAGGAGCATTATGCGATCAGATGAATCCGAAATGAAGCGCGACATGCAAATCGAAGGCAAACAATTTCGCGAGGGCGACACGCAAATTCATTCACATGCTATCGCGCCAATTATTATCGAATAATTATTTACAGTGCGACGCGCGGTGATGAATCCTTCGCTAACATTATCATCGACTGGCAGCCTTTGGTTACGCGCGATTTCGTTTTAATTAAACTTATCGCGGTTAATTTTGCCGGATTTATGATTTCGAAGAAAGGGGACTCTTTAACAGGATGAAAGGTCTGTCTCGTTTGCTCGCGGTGGATTATGCTGTCGGAACAACAACAGCCACGGTACACCCAAGTATCATCGACAATGCGCCAACGCCAGGAATGCAACTGCACAGATCGCCTCGGAATGCGGTTATTCGGGGTTGCGCTCGTCTGCATCGGAATATGCATCGCGGCACGCTGCACTTTTTCAAACTTACGAGCTAGCTGCTCGAAAGAAAGGATGGCGTCCACACTGTTTCGCGGGTTTTATCGTGTCGCCCGAGTGATGGAGTAGAATCTGGGTCAGGTTAATCGCTTCTAACTTCTACACCGCGGTTTATTTATCTTTATCCCCATAACGCACCTCATTATAAATTCACTTCTCGTATCCCTACTATTGGCCAATAAAGCCGTGTGAAAGGAATTAAATTTGACGAAGCTCAAACTAGGGGATGTGAAGTTTAAAATGTAGAAGTCGTCGATCTAATAACCCTTTAGGGACAAATAGAAATTAATTCAAAATTCCATTTCATTTATATTTTACAATTAAATATATTTTAGGATTCATCTTAATTCTTATAAATCATTTCTTAATTATTATACAATATCCATATATTTTAGGTGATCCAGATAACTTTATCTACGCTAATTCAATATCTACCCCTATTCATATTAAACCACAATGATACTTTCTATTTGCCTATTCTATTTTACGTGCTATTCCAAATAAATTAGGAGGAGTAATTGGTCTAGTAATATCAATTTTAATTTTAATAATCCTCCCATTTACTAAAACCTATTATATAATATGAAGAAAATTTTATCCTACAAATCAATCTATATTTTGAGGATTTGTATCATTATTTATCTTACTAACTTGATCAGGAGGGAAACATATTGAATATCCTTATAAAGAATTAAGTCAAATTTTCACAACATTATATTTCTCTTACTTTCTTATCAATCCTAACATAAATAAATATTGAGATTCATTAATTTATAAAATTTAGTTAATGAGTCTGATTAGACATATATTTTGAAAATATAGAATAGAATTAATATTTTCTATTAACTTAAACCTAATTAAAAAAAAACAATTTTAATCTAATTTTTCTAATTAATTAATCTGAAAAACAATTTTAATTAACATTTAGTTTTTTGTTTTTAGTCTTTTAATGACTCTATTGAAATATCTACTTTTACGATAAATACCTGTTGTTTACCAAGTCTGTATTAGTGAGCAGTGGAGTAAAGAGATTATCAACTCACAGTTAAGTAGTGCAAGTGTAGAAATGGAGAGTAACCGCGGTAAAGCTGCTCACATTTCCAATATGTTAATTCCGAATCGTGAGAACTTAAAAGTCAGATATGTCAGAGTGTGGCGTAAATTCGTGTCAAACGCTGGCCGCTAAGCGTGGCTTTAATTCCGCGCCTTCCTGTCGGATATATCGCGCGTTTTAGCCGGGCCAGGATTCATCAGAACCGTATATGTATTCAGTTATAAACGTTTAGCACTACAGAGGAGAATGGATACAGCGTTTAATCTCGCCTGGCTGTACTTCATCGCGCTGTGCGCGCTCGCGAAACTGAATTCATTCTCGACTGACGACTGAAAATAGGAAGCGATAAAGGGCATATGCGTTTCAGAATCTGTGGCAGATTTCTAATAATTGTTGTATGTGCGATCTTCGTACGATAATGTATAAATTTCCATGCTATGTTCTGTGCTACGTGTACTAGTAACGTAATGCGATATTTATAACAAGAAGATTTATTTATAACGCGATATTAATATCACAGTCGATTTTCTTTTATCAGATTCTGTATCTCTACTGATAAATTCTACTGTGGCGATGAAGATACGAATGAAAACATTCCCTGGATACTAGGGTAAATATTTCAAAACAACTAATTTTTCAATTTATCTCTCCCGCAGACAATTTGTTCAGTAGCAACGCGTTGCTAGAAACAGCGGACGCTACAAGTTATGAGTAGACATATTTAAACGAGCCGTGAGGCAGTAAATATTTGAATTCACAATTTCCAAACGGCAGTTTCCTCGCACAGTGGATGGGCATAAATGGAAAGCTGGCACATAGTCGAAGCCTCGATTCGCAATTAAATTACATTATTCCCGGAACTAATGGATGAGCATTCGTAAACTGGACGCAGTAACGCCCGATGCCATTTTCTCGTCCAAAGTTTCGCACTTAAACCGAGTACAGACGCGAACTTTCAGACGCGAACTTTTTGTCCGAATTAGGAAGTTGGCATCTCCAATTGCCCTCGAGGCTGATTACGACCCGGCGGATCGATGCTTCGAATGATATCGACGGAGTTGAAAATTCCGTTAAGTTGGCGAATTTTTAGGAGATACCTGACGAAATTTAAAAAGTTTCCATTTAAGTTTTATTATGGCCCTTAATAATAAATATGGCTCGTTTAATTTTTACCCATCGAAGAAAAAACGATAAATATTAAACCTTTCAGTGATGAAAGAAGCAATCACTGAAATTAACAAAAAGTAATTAGTTCTTACGCCTGTTAATTAATGCATTTCTGCACAAAAGTCACTTAAAATTTATTTCTCTTTAACCACGCGATGTCAAGTTAAATTGAATGGGTTTTAAAAGTTAAGGGCGCACGCTTGCAACCCTTAACTCAGCCCTTGCTGCAACATGCATTTCACCCTTTCTCCCCTTGGATCCTATAGAAGCGCGGCTTCATCTGTGGCACGAGGCAGATTGCAAATTGGGTATTGAAGCTCGTCGAGTGCATTGCAAACTTTTGCAATTTCGTCACAAGGGGAGGGAATTTCAGCGGAAGCAGTTAAGGCACTTAATTCTGAATCGATAAAAGTCAATCGTTCCCGAGGCTCCGCACGGTTAATTGGCCCGCTAAAAGCAATTAATGTGTGTCGCCGTCGTCGTCGTCATCGTCATCGCGCAGGGTGAAGTTCGCCGATACCGTCGCTGATCTAATAACACGACCAAATGGGTTTTAATTCCCTCGCACAGGATGGTAAACACTCGTTTGTGTGCGCTCTAAAATGTCCAATCAACGATTCCATGAAAAATTCCCCGGACGGGATTTTAATTGAACAGTTATGTTTGTTCGATTACTCGCCCACCTCGATCTTTCTACACAGATTACCGCTGAACTCGATGGCAATGTAAATAGCGAGGATGGAGCGAACGAATAAATCGCTGGAATGTTGGCACACACCATAAAACGGACGAAAGCTCCGACGTAAATAAACCAGCGAAAAGCCATATGTAAATAAAAGCTGAACGTTCTGTCAATAATTCTTAATCGTCTTCTGTGAACAGTAAATTGGAAATATATTTTTTAATTACTTCTATATTCGCAGCTACACTACAGTTTTACAAATAAGTGTGGAAATAAAAATAACTGAAGACTCAAGGCTACTAAAGATCCATCCCCATCATATTGCATACATATTTCATTACTTTACCATTTCACTTCGTCTGCTTCAAAGACGAAAGCCCTGAATCTACCTGATTTAACCTTGAATAAGTAAACAGGTGCGCCCAGTTCATTCTGTTTCGCCTATAATCCCAAAATCTACACGGTCGTCAAAAGTCCATAGCTTTAAAAGAGGATTTAAGCTCCCCCATACACTGCTTATGGCTCCGAAGAAAAATAAACTGAAAGCCTCCATAAATTTCCCTGTTACATTTACAGTACTTTGATGGCCCGTTCCCAGTGAAGCAACCTGTATAACAATGGGGGAGGACACAGGTGCATCAGGAAACTGCATCCCCATAGCCCCCTGCCTTTGAAGCATGAATGAGTTGGGCTTCGTTTCCCACCCGGTGGCCATTGAAATAAAAATTCTGGAGAGATTTCTGGCAGGGGAATCCTTATTTCCGCTCGTGACACAGAGACTTATACGTGACTCTCCACGGTTCTGAACGGAGCACAGGGTTTATTTGAATTCTTAAGCGGAATATGCGGGGGGGAAAGGACCGCAGGTACATCGTCTACCTGATCCTGGACAACCAACATTCCCCGAAATGAAAAGTCTCGGTGTACATACTTCCTTCGGTGCATCTGGAAGTCTAAAGAGTCAGAGGGGAGCAGAGAACCACGCGTCCCTGGAATCAGAACGAAATCGCGAACTGTAAGTGAATAAATCTTTAAACTTTCCCGCCAAGTCTGGACTACGTGTTCTTATGGAGGAAACTCTAAAGTGAAGCTGGTCTTAACTACTGTGATAAGCTGAGTGATGCCAATTACGCGAGTTACTGGACCATTGCACGTGAAGTCGATCACTTTTTTGCACCGCAGAAAAAGGGGTTGCGATGAAATTGAAATATAACGTAGTGCTTGTGGAATTAAGGGGAGTTTAAGTCATCGTTTTGCTGGATTCGAATTTGTGTAAAATATACAGCGTGGAGGGCGTTAATTTTAGAGAAATTTGCGAGGGGTGAGTAATATTCGATAAACCGTGGAAAAATGAATTTCGAGAAATCGAGATCACTGAAATGGAACGAAACACGAGGAGCTCGCACGGTGGAAATTTTGGAATTTCGATTTAATTAATATTTCAGGGCAGAGAAGTTTACAAAAAGCAGGCTACGTGTAATCCATACCTCGATTTTATAAACGAATGCAGAGGGAGTGAATAGAGTATGAGGGTAATGAAATTTATTACAAATTATAATTGAATTTGGCGCCTGCTGGAGCTTACGGTCGTCACGAACGTACGTTTCCTATGCCTGAAATATGCTCCTAATTTGTATTCCGGGGTTACACATAATTGTACGAGAATTTTAGCAAATTACAGAGCACAGGACACAGTATTTTTTAAAATAATTCCCAGGGCCGAACAGTTTTCATTCCACACGGGCTATATGTGGGCTGCTATTACATTCTTCTGCAAAGTGTTTTGTTACGATAAGAACGGGCAACGAAGTTTCAAGTTTCACTGCAACGATGTGCTTTCAGACATTTGTAAGAAAGTCGAAGAATCATACCCCACCTACTTCACAAACGCATGTAACATTTTCAGTAAAAGGAACCTAATAGAAGATGAAACAAGATGGCCTGTTTCTAGTGATTCACTTTACACCTAACAAACCAATTAATCAAAGATTGACAAAAAAACAATTAACCCAAATCCCCTTCGTTCTTTTCCTGCGAATACAAAACTTTGAGATACATCAACGAAATATCGAAAAATCACCTGCATGCTTTCAACCAAAGACGAAGAGTTTCGCGTTTGAAAAATGAAGCTACGCTACGGTGGCTTCCAAAGTAGCAGAGCTTGGTGCACCAAGAGTACGCGTGCAAAACTATCTTCCCAAGGGGTTGACCCACAAAAGTTCGATGTAAATTAAGTGTAACGGACCTGACCCCGTAAATCAGACGCAAGCTGAACAGAGTGAACATAATGTCTGTCATTGTTGAACGCCCTGGCAGCTTTCGGTCAGGAAGCCGGGCACGTCCACCATTGTAGATGGTGCTGCTTCCGGTATTCCTCCTTGGGTATTTCGATACCGTTGCATGTGTCGGCTGAAAGCTCGCGTTAGCACATACCGAGAGTACGGACTCCCTCTCCGAAACGAATAACTCGGACTAAGGTTGATACACCCCAACGATTTTCAGACTTAAGTTGATACACCCCAGATATAAATATCAGTTTCTTTTCTCTTAGTTTGTATATGTTTCTGCATTTGTAGTGAGTCGAATTTTTGTGTGATGTTAAATTTCATTTAGGGGGGGGGGGAGTGCACACTGCTAAATGTTTTGTAAGGAAAGCAAGTGCAAAGTATTATTTTCTTTTAATATTATAATTATTAAGAAAAAATAAGGAAACATGTCTACACACTTTTTAGTTGGATTAAATTTGAACGTGCAGCAGAGCACAGATATAATTGTTGATGAGCGAAATACGAGTGCGATATAACAGATATACCATTTCCAATTAATCACCAATGTAATAACGTCATTATTTTCTTTCGCTCCCATGTATATAGCGAACTCGCGAACGCCGGCTAACCGAAAATGTTCAGAATCTATGGTGACTACTGAATCATCCTTTATGGAAATTCCAATTGAAAAACGATGGCGCTTATGGCAACGGTCTGATAGAAATCGATACCTATTGCACGATATACATACGTCGCTATTTCTATTCTCTTCTGTTCCTCTCATACATTGCCAACTATTTCTCAGGCTTTTCAAATTTTTATAATATTAATAACAGTAACCGTACTTGGAACATTAATAAATAATCTTTCATCAATCATGTCTTATACACTGCTAAAAAATTTAGAGCTTCACATTTCTGAAAACCCAAGAAAATGTTGAAAATCTTCTTTAAAAAATTTAAGATCTTTTAAAAAACGATTCAGTGCTTAAAATAATTATTATATCCCTCCAAAAAGAGGAGTTCTATAAATGAGAACTTTAGTTTTCGGATATGAATATAACTGAAACGATTGGGGAATATTTTATTCTCATAAAATTCAAAAACACGTTGATGAACTAATCCACGAAAAGCTGCTGTAGTAAACAAACGATATTAAAAACGCGCAACAGTTTGAATGTATTGTTCACTTCTTTGCAAACTGAAATACCTATATACATACATGGCCGCTTTTGTACAAGCTTTGCTATGTAAATCCTCTCCACCGCGTTTGTCTGCGTGAAAGCAAAAATCGAAACTGTTCGGTAAAGGCAGGCTGGATAGTTGCTAGCTAGTTTTACACCCGCGCAGACTTATCAGCCGACTATACGTGGAAAAAAAACGAGGCAAACTATTCGCAGCTTGCACGAAAACTGCACGCCTCGGCACGCTTCGCGCGCAAATTTCTATGTTTATGTAACTTTGCCGTGCTCCGCGAGAATTACGAAGCTACACGTGATCAACCTACTTCTTTTTTAATTACATCCAGACTACGAAACCGCGATACGATGTTTCTCTTCATTTTCGAAGAGTGGCGATTTTTACCGCCTTTTAAAAAGTGAGTTCACGCTTACTGCAAATAAATATTACTTTCACATTTTTCTGCCTCAAGCTTTGCATTATCCATACAAGCTTGACGCTCACTTTCAATTTTCTAAAAATAAATCAACGCGAAGATAGCAATTGTAAATTTTTCTTCCCACTGGAAATTTAACGGCGCATCGAAAGCTTGCAAATGAAATGGCCTCTATCGGAGGAATAAATATTTATTCATACCCATCATACGTAAAGTTGAGCACTTTTTATGCTTCCTCGCTTCCCCGTGAAATAATAAACCGCCTTAAACAAAGGGCTTTCGCCAAAGCACTCTGCACATAACTGTATCAGCGAAACGAATTAAGGTTAACACCAGGGGAGCTTTATTCTAAAGTGCGTTGCATGTGCATCCCATCAATGTGGGTTTATGCTTCCTGAAAAGCTGGCCGCGTACATAAGCAGAGAAGCCCAGGCATCGTCGCTAACATATTTCTGTCGCGATTTATATACCGCGTGCACCACCGTGTCGCAGTTTCATCAATTTGTTATTATGCAGAAAAATTTGCAAAATCCCCAATGGGAAAAATAGAACGCCACGATTCAATAACGCGAATCCCGTTTCTGTTTTCTTTCAATACTGCAGCGAGTTCACGTCCATGTTTTCTTTCTATCTACGGCTCATGTAATGTAACGCATTTTCAAGCGTTGTTCGATGCTTGATTTAATTCCAGAGTGAAACGTTGAATGAAAAGTTGACTGGGGGTTGGCGAAATGAATAGCAACTAAAGGTCAACGTTTATATATCGGCGTAAGAGGGAGATTGCGAGGGATTGTTGTGTAATGCAGCTTTGATTTAATTCCGCGGTAACCATAATGGCAGGAATTGTAGCTAATGAAGACGCATAGCTGCGAGTTTTGATAAATGCGAGGCGAAGGAACAGTTCGTGTTGATTACGACTGTCATTAAATACATAAAAGGTGTGCAACTGACAACATCTGACAACGCTTATATCACACAACTCCACATATGCTCTCGTTAGACAAGAAGCTACTTAGTCGTGAATTTCAGTAGAAATATAGTTTGAAGAGTTCCTTTTAATTCCATTATCTAACCGTTTCTGGAACGCTGATAAGCAACGCACGATCCATCGCAAAGCTCACACCAGGCGTGCCTATCGTTCCGACGCCGACAGTGCCCCTCGTTCAATTTCTTTCGCGAGCAATTACAGCCAATCGCTTCCCGGTAACTTCGTTACAGGATCACGGATAACTTAAACGCCGTCAGAAAAACTGATTATGTAATGCATTATGCACGATCAAAGAGCCACCTTTAATCTTCGAATCTCTCAATCTGCCCGAGAAGCTCAAACTTTTCGCCTGAATAAAGTAAAGAGGAATGAACATTCCATCTACCCATGAAAAGTTAACATATAATCCTCTCCCAAATGCTCAGCAGCTTGTGAAACGATATTCGAAGCGAACGTTCATATTACGAGCACTGTAAAACTGTAAACTCCGCGATGTCTCATCATTTCAGAAAAGAGCCGGGAGAATTTATCTTCTCCAGTTCGCGAAAATGGGATCCAATAAATCACGTGGCTCCCGCGATATCCCATCGATAAGCTTAGCTCTCCTTGTTAGGGTGCTAGAGCAAGGAGTCGCAGCCATTCTGGTCACCGCTGTCGCGTGCACGAAATGGCAGATCGGGTGTATCGCCGAAAGCGTGGAAAATACGCGGACCGCTCGAGAACGATGATGTTTATCCCGTTTATTTGCGGGGCGAGGCGGACACGGCCTCGCTATGAGGAAGCAGGAGCCGAAGATGGTGTGTGCTACGCTCGTTTCGCCACGCGAGCCTGCACGTACGCGGGCTAGCATCAGCGCGGATTGCACGTAAAGCGAAACGTATCGCTCATTGTAATCACGTGTGTCGCATTCTTCGGCCTCCACTCTGCCCCACCACTTCGATACGATCTTGGTGATCGCGGAGATGAATGAACCCACTATCAGACGGAAGTCCTGGCCCACGGTAAGGTCGGGTAATTAACTGGTAACAATGACTGTTAAACAGACTGGCGGAGAGTGGTTTCGGTTTGCAGCCGTTGTAAATGGTGTGCACTGGGTGTCGGACCCAGTGTACATTGAGTGATTTACTTGTTTAGTTAGTGGAAAAATTGGAGGAGTAATTAGTACTTTGAGTGTGGATACTTATGGGTTTAGAGGTGTAATTGGTAATTAGTGCTCAGTGGTTCTTTGAAAAATTTAAGAGGCTACGATGCTGCGTTGGCTTTCGAAGAGACTTTGATTATCTTACTATAGGAGGGTTCATGGAAAGTTGGTTTGATTAAAATTGGATAAGTTAGGGAGTAAGTTGGGGAGTGCAAACAGTCCTTGCACTGTTTGTACAAGTTTCTACGGTTTAAGCAGAATGGAATCGATTAAACAGAGGCACTGATTCGCCGCACATGGGTGTACTATTTGGTTTTAAAGTGTTCACTCATATTCATCAGTTTGAAGAAGAAACAGGAATCCAGGGATTGCGCGTTCCTTAATTCATCAGACAATCAGTGCTCCTAATAATGTCATGCATGTAGATCACTCATCAAGAGTAATGCTTGTTATCAAACTGTTTGATGCATCGCTTCGTTAGCGAAATCTATTGACGTCCCAGAACAGCTTGTGAATCTTTCACGAGCATCCACCTACACGATTATCCAGGAGATGCGCAGAGAATTGAGTTCCTGTGTCTTGATTTGATTTCGGCGAATAGTGCAGGTACGTGTGTGACGTGTATAGATTGATAATAGAAAAAACTAATACGAATATCTCTCTCAGTTTCTTCAGTGTAAAATAAATTTTGCACAACAGCGATTTCAAATAAAAATAAAAGTGAGTGAAAAAATTACGAAATCCTCCCAACTATACAATCCCTGCAATCCCTTTTAAGAATTTAAACTTATGAAATTACTCTCCCATGATTACTTCCAAACTATTCCATGTAGAAACTACAGAATTAAAATAAACTAACTGGAAGTTTTGCCTATAAAAACAGCTGAACATAAGTGACTATAATTTTACTAATATTCTACTTGATATTTTTCCTACGAAGGCGGACCTTGAAGAAGCCTGGCATAACAAAAGATAAGTACACTTTGCTCCCACCAAATGTGTAACACAAACGACAATTAAATGAACCACCAGTCACGTACTAGCTTACATATACAACGAAAGAAAGGTGAGAGAAGTTAATTCGAAGAAGAGATAGTGCTAGATATATGGCCAGAGAAGGAATAAATACGAGAAGACAATTTTGTACCTTATTTTTAAATTGTTTTATCTCGTAGTCAGACCAGAATCCCCAAACTTTCTCGAAGCACTATATGTGTACCTAGTGTTATTTCAACACAGAATGTAACCACGGTGTCAGGAAAGTTTATGGCGCAATGCAGGTCAACTTCTACCAGAGGTTCTAGTTGTTCCAGTAAGCTGAGCTTAGCTCGGTCTCGGATTCGATTCTATCGAGGAATGTAATTCGCAGGGAATTATAAAAGGAGAAGCGTGAAGAATTGTAAAATGTGGCCAAAGCCAGCTAGATTATGTGTTCCGTTCAATTAACACACAAGCTGTATTAGTATCCCATTAAGCTACATAGACAATTACTGCAGTGAGATTATCGTTACACGACACTGACAGTGATTGCTATGAATTTCACATCCGGCAAAAAGTTTACTAATCTGAATTCACACTATAGGCGTATTCTACTTTGCAACACAATTTTTTTTATTTTATTTGAGTGCTCTTCTCCAACTCCTATACGAGTTTCTAAAAATATTGGGCTATTCTAGGAATATCGAAAACATGTTTTTGTAGAGTAGTATACGAAAATTTTTGCAAGCAATGTTGGTTACAATCAATGTACGAAATCCACTATGATAGTGAATCGCAGGTTGAATTATGATTACTTCAAACCGTCCGTGTAATTAAATTGTGTAATATATATGATTTCGTTTTAGATTCAATTAACTTACCAATTGGCAATATGGAATATGAATGTTTTGCTGTAGCACGGTATTACATAATAAAGTAATAGTAAAATGTGCTTTACAATTATGTAAACATTTCATAGAATTATTACGACTGTGAATTTCGCTCTACAGCTCACGAACACGCGAAATTTTTTATAAGTGTTATTTAAGTTCCTGATATATTACACAACGTTTCACTTCGTTGAAAATTTCACCTGCCCAGATATAACGCAACAATAACTCTCTACTAAACGCAATTACCGGCACATTCGTATTTTAACGTCATTACCGCGTATGCCCAATTGAAGTCATTATTAACCATTAAATATACAACGAGCAGCGCGTTATGTCGCACGTAAAACATAATGAGAATCTAATTGAAAAAACTTGTAGACACATCTGCGACAATTTAAAACCCTTAAAAATGCTTCGTGCATTACACAACTATTCATTACTTGAAAAACTGTACGCGATAAAGTTTAATCGTGATTAATGACAGGAAAGGATAAGAAGATAGATTTTTTTTAAAGAATCGATGGTAAAAGAAGAATTGAGGACTTTGGAGCAAGACTGGTGCAGTTCCAGTTTTGTCAGTTTCTCAGACGTGACGTGTAATATATGTAAAAAAAATTCTACATCGTTTGATGTACGTTTTTTGCAAACCCGGTAATAAATGCGTGAGTTATTGCAAATTTTGAATAAATCCCATTACGTCTTAAGGGCCATTATTGTTTAGCGCAATGATCCAGATTTTAAAAATTCGCCAGAAATAGAAGTAAAAACTTGTCAACTCAATAAATACTACTTATTGTGTGAAAATATATATTTTTCAATTCGTCTTCTCTTTTTAATGTTAAGTCATAGCAATAATTTTCTAAACAGTCTTTTCTAATTTACTCGAAGTTGGTAAAGATGGAGCTGCACCCCTGTTGCTGCAAGGTCCTCAATTTATTAATTGTAATTTATATGAAACAATTGAAACAGCAAAGATAAGTATCAACATGGGTAAAAGTGATACCACGGATAAGTGCTAATGTTTTTAACAATAATGCCACTTTTTACGTGTGACTGGCGTAAAGCGTTAGAAGTGGCAAAAAGTAGGCGTAAATGAATTTCAATGAAGGAGGAATTGTAGAAGAGGAAGCGTCAAATGCTTCACTAACAACGCGGAACGCATTTGCATGCAAACGTCCATCCGCACCTGCGTTCGTTTCCCCGTTCTTAAACGGAACGACGGGCAAATTCCTTTGGTAACATAAAATTTCTCCCTCCCATTTAAGACCCATTTCCCTGCGTTTATAGTACAGTTTAAACTTTACCTCAAATCAATTTTGCCAAAAATCAAATTCGATAGGTACAATAGTATTACCATTGGCACGTAGAACATGTTCTTACAGTGTTCTCAAGGACTCTTCAATTCTGTTTTATTAGGCATTCTGTAATTGAATGGCACCCATTACTTCTGCTTGAAGTAACAAAATGGGGGAGCAACGGAGTACATATACTTAAATAGCGTGAAATGATAGTCGTGAACCAAATGCAACGAGGTTTATTGACCATTTTCTTTAATTCGTTGTATCGTGGAAAATAAACCTCAAAGAATCTACAAGAATGCTCACATAAGACTCTTTCTATTTATATAGTTGCCTTTTTCAGCAATCATGATTCACCCCCTGTGTCTATCACCGATATAATTCACTTGTTAGAATATTGCAAATGCCTGTACGCGCCTCATACCAATCCCCCTGCTGTTTAAAGCGATTTAAATGCGATTCCAGACTCCAATGTGTTAATATCTGCCTGAATAATGTATTCAGCCGACCTGTCAAGAGTAACAAGCGCGTGTACTTAGACGTGGTAACGAAAGCATTAATAAAATTATCTTATTCCAATGTCACCGGTTGACAGTGAAAGACACGCTAACGCGAGCATAAGAGCCGCGTTAGGGACTGAATGCTAATCAAGCCACTGGCACCGATAAAAATTACTCATCGCGATGATGTAATCTTAGATGTCAAGGTGAGACTCGCTGCAACCAGAGCCAATGCGGTTTTTGCTACCTATTAAATGTGCACGTACCGTGAAATATGATTACGCAACGTGCGTCCTAATGGGAAGTCTTTCCAGTTTCAAATTTTTCCAGCTGATCCCGCGATTTAAAGGCGGAGGGGATGGCCGAGGAATGAGGGGAATTACATGAAAGATTAATCCTCCGTGTAAAGAAGGAGGATATGTTGCACAGTGTGTGCCAATTGAAATGCGGTAAACGTGCAAGTGAGATGTACGAATTAATTGCGACTGACAAGCACGTTGCAATGGTGGTTCAACTTCGACATGATAAATCGTACGCTTTAGTAGCAAATTAACGCTAACGAGTGGCTAGGTATGAAGAGGTTTAAGCGTAATGATTCCCAGGAACACGAATTTGAAGCTTAAGTAATTTCTGTCGTACCGGTTTAGTAATATTCTACGGTTTTTGGAACAAAGTGACTTGTAATTTAACCCTTCGTTGGCACACCCCTTTTTCGATCAACTTTGACGTGCAAAAAAATTCATGCGTCAATTTCAAGGTCTTTAGAATGTATTCCAATAGTTTTTTTATTAAAATTTTACCACAGTTTTTGTACAAAAATTCTAGATTACCATATGTCGAGAAATAACGAAAAAATATTTAAAAGATTGTAACTTTTATAAATTTCAATATTAGAAGCTGAAAATCTACAGAGTTGTTGTTGAGATATAATATTTTTAGAAAAAAAATTGTTTGTATGTCGGCTTTGGAAAAAAGGTATTTATTTTGCGTGTAGGAGCTAGGGTATTTCGATAATTGAAAAAACAGAGATGTTCCACGAATATCCACGATATTCTACGTATTGGAAAAGGTACAGAGCCTCAAAATCAGTCAAAATGTCACACCCAGAGTGTCAACGAAGGGTTAAAAATGGATGTTCCAAATTTCTGTTCAACTGCATTTTAATATTTTGGGGCATCCTTAAGTTATTTTTAATTTATTTGAAACAGATACAGGAAGTGCCTGCGTGATTATAATTTAAATCTAATATGGGATTATACAGTAAACTAAAACAAACAGGAACCTGCTTTCACAATACATAGGTGCAATCCCTTTCGTGATAGATCTGTACTTATAACAGCACAGTGAACAGAACATTAGGCCGTACCCGCTGAAACCACGCTCCCACATGGGCACAGCTCGCTTCAGTACGCTCGAGTTATCTAACCTACAAAACAATTGCTTCTACCCACTCTGAGCTAAATATTCTTTCGCATGAACTTTCAGTTACCTCATATATCCTGAAACTACAGAGTAAATCTCATCCTCCACGTGTACTCAAATCTGGAGCAGAAATTATTATTCAGTTTCTCCAGGTCAATGATCTCGATATCGCCGCAAATTTCTTTTCATAAACATTGATTTCTTTTCCTCCGATAATCATCACAAGTGAGAAGAAACATATTCCTCCGTTATAACAATACTTTAAAAAAGGAAGAAGAAAGCTACTGCATATTGTAGTTCCAGTAAAGACCTACGATTTTCCGCGCCTCAGTGTGCCCGAATTTTTCACGCAGTGTGTTCCGCGCTTTTTTTACTGGCACGTGTGAGGAACTGGCGGCAAAAAAAAAAATGTGAAAAACGCGCCGGAGTGAAAAGGTATTGCTTTTCAACGAGAGTGAATAACGTTGGTATAGCCGACTCTCCGCGAAAAAACTTGAACTCCCGAGAGGAGAATGCAACTGAACGTTTGCGTTTAACTGCACTCACGGCTCTGTCTGTCTCTAAACGTTAACAATTCTAACTGCAACAGTAAATGCCTCGCAAAAATACTAAACGCCTCCGACAAACTGCTCAACAATTACTCACCGTTCGGAAGCAAATTAATTATTCCATTTAATATCATCATCCACAGTACTTCTTCAAAGACTAAAATATCTGACCAAAAGAATACGAGTACAAATATAAAAAAATTCTCAATGCATATATAACATTTTCAACTTCAGAGAACAGAGGTCGGTTACTAAAAAAGTACAGAATTCTGTGTCTAAACTATTTAGTTACATGAACCAACCACGCGAGGTACAAACAACGACAATCGATTTCGGTGTGTGAACTACTCACGACTATTTAGTTTTAAAATCTAGAAAACTGTTCGTGAACATTCATCCCCGGCCCTCGGCCCAACGACTCGACAAAGCGTCCGAGGCACAAGTAGTAATTCAGCGCATTGATTCGCCATGTGCAAGTCAGTGGAAACCGCAATCAATCAGGCGTCACCTTGCGCCCTGTTTCCGAATTAGCCCGCATGAATTGCGTTAAACCGAAGCCGACTCCACCCCCGCAATCGAAAATTTCTCGTACAAGTATATCGGTGCCTCCCGCAACGAGGATCGTATGGCGGGCAGAGGCTCGTGTCAATGTTTTGCATTCTAATCGCCGCGGATCAATATCGCCCACCCCTGTAATTGCCGTGCGTCGAACTAATTTCCCTCTAATTACCCAACTAATTTTCACTTCGCGCCCGGTTTAAATACGCAGTTCGTTTGCTTTGTACTCGTACGAATACACGCCGGCCGGCCAACAGGTGAATTTTATACGCTGTTTGATTACACACGGGCGTCATCAGGCATCCGCGTCGATCAAAGAGAAATATGAATTTTGGTAAAAACAGATGAAGCCACTGGTTACACTAGAGTAAAAAAAAATTCCATACTATTTTGTAGTATGTCTGCTGTTGAAAGTGTATTTAACTCAGATGAAGGAAGTTGGAAAACATCGGAGGAAAAATCAAATTTGGGGACTGTGGTTCATGAACTTGCGAATCTCTGCAATCACAGTTAATGTTCCCTGAAATAGTGCTGTCGATATCTATTAAACATGCATATGATATTCAAACTCATACTTATCAATACTCATCGATAGAACTATTTCATTACTGACACTTCCACTTCATAAACGTCATCCACTCGTTACCAAATCCCCACGGATAAGATTGAGATCAATCTATTCTTATCAAACACATTTCAAAATATGTCTACTCCACTAGCATTACAACTCGGCTTCGCCTGGGATTTTGATTCATTGATTTTCTTGTGAAAATAGTCACATTCATGTAAACTTATTTAAAAACTCTTTTCTTTATATATTAAGATTACGGCGCTGCTGCGATTCCACCAAGTGTTCACACAGAATTCGAGCCCACCTCATCAGATCTCAAAATATTACTCGTGACACACTTAGCCTTATCACTGACCACACGCTTCAGAAGGACACTTGAACCACGAAGGCTAAGCCATCACAGGAACGTCTCTTATCGCCAATCGCTCGCGTAATTCTCAATCCAGGGAAACGATGAATCACCATCCTCCCCCTTGGATCTGTGGACGAGGCAAGAGTGCTGTATCATTCGAGATTTCGTTTGAATGGACCCCCGCCATCGGCGTTCTTCGGCGGCTGGCAGTGCATCGTTATGCATTGTGACGCGTTTGGTGGGCGAATTTAGAAACGCTGCCGGAGCCAGGCACAAAGACAGAAAAGAAAGTCGCAGGGAGGGAGGGGGGGGGGGCGAGAAAATGGAAGTGGAAAGCGGTATGAAAGCGAAGGGGGAGGATATAGAGACTGACCTAGATCCCGATCTCCTCTAACCCTGTTTTTCGTTTGGCCTCTGCTGGTAAACAATTCGCGAACTCCGTCGTGCGTGATAGGATCGAACGCTACCCCGCGAGATACGACGAATCCGTGTAATAAGAATCGATACGAAAGCAGCGAGGGGCTTGTTGCAAGGGACGGAGCATGTAACAGAAAGTACGTGGGGGAACGCGGCGAAGTCTTCGTGAAATTTCTGAGGGACAGCGACTTGGAAATTTCGAGTATGTCGCGGAGGAACATACCCTCGATATCTTTCAGAAGATTTATCCGGCGAATGATGGATTATGTACTGTTTAATTGCGCGGAGTAGCGTGGCGCGCTTATTGCAATCTATTGCGTTCAGAATAAATTATGGAAAATTATTGGAAGAGCAAGTGGAGGATTTCAGATCTTTCGAATCGATGGATCTTAAAGCCACTTCGTTTGGGTCAACTTATGTTCTCACATTGAAATCATAAAACTTTTGACGGATTCGTCTTTCCGCAGATGTGATATAGTATTTCTAGATTATCGCTGTTCTCCGTGTTCCATGCTTCATTTCTGGTGACTATCGTGGGTATTTACAGCCTTATGGGACAGACCGCCTTGACCACCCACAGATCGACGATTCCCTGGAAGTCGATCGGACGTGCATTTCAAAAGATTACGGTCCAACGGTCCATTGCAGCCTCTTTCTCGTGTCCGTCGTCGTGCAGCTTATCGCCGAACGCGTACAATTACGCGCGCCACCAAATATAGAAACTGTGTGTAAAAAAACCGAGGCAAGATACCGGTTAAAAAATGGAAGTAAGTTTTCGCCGCAACGAGACCTGCAAAAGTTGCGCGCCAGCTTATCTCGCAACTGCGTCTGAACGAGCTAACTTCTGCACCGAGCATTTTTCTACTGGTGGCCGAAGAACCTCAAGAAAAAAAGAAGATAAAACGCTGGTAATATATATATACACATATATATACAGGTATGTGTGTGGGGCGTGCGTATAGAATCGTGGATGACCTCGAGAATTCGCGGCAACGATACCGAAAAACGTGCCATACCTATACTCGGAGAGCTTCTACTATCGTTCACGAGGTAGCCATTTCATCGACTGTAAAATACACGGCACGTGTGGTGGTTATCGGTCGTTATTTCTAATGTAAGTCACATTTATAAATGTCGTCGCGCGACAGGACAACCTATTGGACGTCTTTAAATTTCGCTGATACTCGCTGGAAGTGCTCCTCGATACGATGAGAAATAGGAAACTCGCGTTCAAGGGAATGCGACCATTTTTGTGCAGCCGGGCGTAAAGCACGAATCGCATACAGATTTTTTTATATTTTTCTGGGTATAAACGTCTGTTGTTTATCATTCGATGAGATAATACGACCGAGGTAACAATCTTTAAGGGGTTGCGTATGCCGAGGATGGTAAAAACAATCGATTTTTCCAATAAAGAATTTGCAAAAGCTGCAACGTGAAAGTTGTAGCCGCTGTTTTTGTGAGTTAAAAAAAACTGTACCTTGAACTTTAAACGCTGTTTTCTCGAAACTATGTTTTTCAAATGGGTGCCAATGAAATTTAAAAAAATACTGAACCGATTTGAATGAAACTTGGCACGATTATTTCTCACATAAATATTTAAACTTTATCATACCGATTTTTTTTTAAAAGTCACAGTTTGTTTTTAATCATTAAAAAACTGATGAAATTTCTTTGAGAAAAGCCGAAGAGAACATACATTTTAATTTAAATTTTGAGCAGAAGTTATTAGATGTGAATCTTCAGTTATTACAGGTGGATTAGAAAGCAGTTGATGTTTTAGTATGGCAAAGTATAATTTTTTCCTTGAACCCATTTATTTGGTATGATTTGCTTTCAAACTTGAGTCCACTTAGCCTGAAATTCCACAAAATTAAGCACGCCACTTTAAATTTTAGATTGTAATATCGTCCTTTAACAATTGCCCAAGCTAAAAAAGCATTACTGTGCTCGTGACTCGTAGAGTGCATGCGAATAAAATAGTTTACGTCTGTGGCGTGTCATGAACTTTTGTTACGCGAAATGTGATCTGGTTTTAACGAGTATGGACCCGTACAGTTGTTATCGGCCGTTACTTCTGTTCAGAGTTACGTTCGCCTTGCACCTGCGAGGGGCATGTGAGATCGGCACGAAAAGAACTTCGGTTCTCGTTCACGCAGCAACGAGCTCTTGACCTTTTCCCCCGCGCGTCACTTTGCTCTTTGATTCGTTCGGCTTTGACCGACACTTCGACAACAGTGCTTAGACTACCTACGATGATTTCTATTAACTCTTAGCAGGCACCACGAGTTTTAATAAACTTTCAGTGCGAAGGATATTACGTGACTCTGTTTAATAAAATTCATATTTATATTCTCACTCGAAGTATCTTTAAATCACAAGCAAAGCTACTTCTATTATAAAAGCTTTTCCTAAAGTGTGTGCGAATCGAATTATGTGGTGAAATGGACCCTGCATCCGACAGGGGGTCAAGCCACCCCCCGTCCAAGGGTGGATGTTCGTGTGCGATTGTCTTTCCCCGTTTGTGAAGGTACACATCGATTTTACTGTAGGAAAGGGGCGATTGAACGGTGAAAACTCGAATTGAAATCGCTCTCGCGGGCAACGCGAGCGATCGAGATCTATTCTTGGTTCTGGGGGACGGAGAGGCGCCGATCGGTTCTAACGACGTTCGAGCCTCGTGACGCGTTAGGAGAGATAGGAACACAAGCGGACAAATCGGCGGTCCGAGCGTTTCGCTCGCGAATTCCGCGGATGTCTCGATCGTCTTAAATTAACCGCCCGCGTCTGTTCGCTCGCGGCGATGCGCGGCGAATCAGTTTTGACTCGTCCCAACCCCTTCGAAATTTAAATCTTTTCAGCGAAACGTGATTCGTGGGTGAAGTAATTAATGAATTGCTAATGGTAATCGGTTATTCGATTGACTATGGACTTGGCTTAAACTTTGGGGCTAGGTACGCAGTGTTAAGCAAAATAAGTAGAAAAGTTGTAAGACTCGAAGTTTTCCTCTACGAGTTGGTAACTAAATAACCAAGCTATATATATAGTATAATTGATATGTTACAGAGATTGAAATAACCTGTTGTTGAGAAATGAAAGAAAGGCCTGGGATCTTTTAACGTATACAACAATCCCTAAGAAGATGTGCAGAGACGCGTGTTGATACGAATGAATGATATATTGAACATTTACTACAGACACAGTTAACATTAGGCCAAATGAAACGTCGACTTGTAATTTGGAAATGAATGATCTTTGAACCCGTGATCGTTAAATCTTTTCTGTTTATTGTAAGGAGTACCTACTAGATACCTACCCTTAAAATTTGGCAGAAATATTTTTGCACGCTCTTTCACAGTAGAATTCATCGGTAATAGAGGACAGATAAAAATATTCCAGGCCATTGAAGGGTTAATGCGAATTTCATTATTATTTGGCACGACCAGGAGAGAGATTCTCTTGTTAATTCATGTCATATTTTATCTGTTGTATTGGAAGAACAAAGGGCAGGCGCGTTTGCTCATTTTCCTGCGAAAATAAAAACGTGCCCCGATCGTCCCATTTCGAAGCACTTTAAATTGAGTTTCCGACATTTATCTTTGTTGGCCGCCGATCAAAGAAAGAAAGCGGTTTAAGGAAATCCGGTGCACTGGAGATTACCAAGATCGATCGCCGTTCGAGTATTAAGTGAAATATAAACGTTATTTTCTAGGGAACCGTCGGGAAATCCTGTTTGGAGATTGCACGCGTTTAAAAATATCTTATACCAAAACACATTCGGAACTGTTCGTGTACGCTGTGCCTTCGTAAGTCTACTTTACTACACTACTTTACAGTTCATTTTATTGCAAATTCCTTAGCGATCAAGAGAAGGTACGTATTTTTACCATTTTCTGTTGGCTGTGATTTACAGGCGATTTTGCAGAGGGGTGTTTAACAAGAGATCAGAAACGATATCAAGGGACATTTATGTACGATATATTTCAAACACCGAAACCTAGTGTTATCATTTCACGGTGGGTGGAAAAGATTTAAGGAATTGGGGATTGGGTTGAAGAACGTCAGTGTGTAAAAATATTAATTTTTAAAGAAACTTCAAATTTTTATTCTCTACCTAGTTCTAAACAATATACAAGCTCATAGTCCCTGTTATTAGATACATTTGAATTCTTGAACATAAACTTTCCGGGCGATTGCCACCAAGTTTCCTATGCGTGCACTCGATTATTAGCGCTGCGCTACCTATACAAAACCTTCCGCAGCTCCCAGAATTTTTCGAGATCCACTTTGAAATTGTGCAGGTGTATTTTTGAGACCTCAAATATTATGAACATGCACAGAAAGAAAAATCGGAGAGAAAAAATGTTCACAGTGGCTTCCCCCTTTAAGAATAAATAATTTAATTCAATCCACTCACAACTTCAGGCCACGCTATCCACGTCTGTCCAGCGATCACGGCGACCGGCTGACGCACTCCGTTGCCCAGTTTCAGACTGCACTCGCCAGTTCCGCTGCACCCGCGGTCCATTCCCCCGAATCCTTCCCGAATTCTGGACCGCAGAACGCCGCCAGCGATCGCGATTTAACTCTGTCACAGTCCACTTCGGACAAAGAGATTCCTCCCTTCGACTCAGCGCCGCCAACAGGGATTTCCCCGCCGCGGCATCCCGGCCCGGCGATAATTTTCAGGAAACCGTAACTGCGCCGCGATTCGACTGGACGCGGTCGATTATATCGACACTGCTCTTACGCCCACGGAAGTCACGCGCCGCTGGAACACTCTCGCCGAGCTCTTTCGGAGCGGGCACGCGCTCGCCGACAATTAAAATAAAATCGCTCGCCCCGATTTCCAGGCGAATGTGCGCTTCCCCCCGACGCGGTCGATCCCAGAGTTAATCGTTCGTCAAATAGTCGCGCGCTACCAGGTTTAACCTTACCAGCGGTCCTCGCGCGAGGTTCAGTCCGGGAACCGCCACTGCGGATTCGAAGTGAGCGCACCGAGCCGCACGGCACGAGCACCCGCGGGATGTTACTGAAGCGACCACTAAGTTTCTCGGCCCTTTGACTTTGTTATACAAGTGGTTCGGTGTGTTTGGCTTGATAGTTGATACAGGTGACCGAGTTTCGCGGCAGGCCACGCGGGGCCATCCACTCCAATTGTCACTCGCGTCGGAAGTCCCTCGCGGACGCGTATCGATAGGACGCACGGGAGGAACGGCGCGAAAACACGTCGCGCTATCGGGGCGCGAAGTTAGGCGCGACAGGTGCAAAGGGGAGAGACCGCGGGGCGACGCGCGCAACCGAACGGTACGACACGGCTCGCGGCTCACGAGAAACTGCCGGCCGCGCGTTAACGCGACACTCGAAACCCCCTTCCAAGCCGAGGCTCCGGCGCAGGTACCATCCCTTTCTTACCCCCACCCTCCGGCAACCCCTTACTCTACACCCTCGCCACTTTCGACCTTTCGACGCGCAACCCCTTTCGAACTTATCCCGGACCCGGATCAGGGCAATCGGAATATCCCCCACCCCCTCCGTGTCACCTGGCCATCCCCGCCGTCACCATTGTTAGCTTACTTATCGGCCGGTCTGTTCCATCAAACTGCCGATTCATTCGGCGCATTTTCTTGTTTTCGTTTTCCACTTTCTGGTTTAATAGAGTCTCCCATCGCGGCTGGGGGATCGATCTCCTTTTTGTTTCTGGAGGGGGTGCGTTTTTTTTTTTAAAGGATTAGAGGATTCTATTGAAGCAGGGGCTCGTTTCAATGGGGATTTTTTTTATGGGGGTAGCAGTTATATTTTTGAATTTGTTGAATGATTGAATTGGGGACTCCGGGGTGGGATGTTGAAGGAGGTGAATCTTTGAATGTTGGGATTATCGGTGAGCCTGAATTATTTGTTTAATTTATGTATGTAGGTGGAAACTGTCCAAAACCGTATACTTAAGATTCTGGGTCCATAATTTTTTTAATTATAAAACAAACTGGGTAATGAAAACGGTATTTATTAAATATATACGTTTTTGCCCTGGCATACGGTTTTGTAAAGGTTTCCTCTAAAGTTCGAATGTGAATGGAATTATATTGAAATGTTTATCAGCCGTTAGAACATTAATCCTATTAAGAAAACAGCGGGGACAATTAGAAGAAAGAATGCTAGCATTCGCGAGCATTAAAATTCGGTGCACGTAACAGTAATTTACGTTTCGATGCACCGTGGATTGCGAGTTGAAAATACAAGAACCGTATTTATCCACCGATAGTAGAATTATCCACCTTGAATGCTAACGAAGGCTGTTTCCATTCTTTGCCATTGTTTCGAAATACGCTCTTGAAACAATTGTGACCAGGAACGAATAAGAATAATTTCTAGTTCAATTTAGACGTGCCACAAAAAATGAACAGGGAACCACCGTACAATTTCATTTACAGAAACGAAGCAAAGTATTACGGTTAAGCAATTCTGCGTTATTCGAGAAAGGAAAACGGATAGAAGAAAAGAAAGTGGATTATATTAACCCTTATTAAAGTTAATTAGCAGAAATCGTAACTGAAGTAAAAGTTTCTACGTTTTCCACTTTCAAGGCCGTTAAGCATATAAGACTGATATGAAGCAGTAATATTTCATACTGATTACTGCAAATTAGTACAAGGAATAACTAACATAAGTAGATCTCTATGTTAATTGAATTACATGGATCAATGTCGTTCGATAAGTAATTTTGTCCAAGCACATAATTTTGGACAGAAACTAATTAATAACTATCCACACTTTCGTATTCTAAATTACCAAAAAAAAAATGATTAAAGTAACAAGAAACTTAAAGCGTTAAATTTGAAACAATGCCAGGGATTTCGATGCGATTGAAATATTACGTAGTCCACATGAAATTAGGGGGGGTTTAAGTAATCATTTTGCTCGCCTCCAATTCATTTAAAAAATACAGACCTCCAAATTCAATAAACTTTATCAATTTTCGGGGGCACAGATTCCATAAATTAATTTTTATCTCCAAACCCCATCAATCCCACAAGGCTCGCTCCCCTTCTATTCCCACCGCCAAGAACTGAGCTTCCCGAACAAATTTGTTTTCACATCGAGAAATTATAAACGAATTCCTGTTCCCCAAGCATAAAAATGTTTACACTCCTCCTTCCCTCCAAAGCGAACGATGTTCACAACATCAGGTGGAGAAATTCGGGGAAGCTCCGAAGTGGATCAAACCCGTTGCTAAAATTAGAGCGCTCCTTCGGTTAGTCACGGAAGCCACGTAATCCAGGAATCCGCGAGCACGGCGGCGACAAACACGCCGGCGAACCGGCGATAAAACCATCCCGTTCGCTTCGACTCTGCCCGCGTAACCCCGTTACGTGTCCCGTATTTTACTCTTATCAACAATATGATTATATCGCCGCGCGATCCCCTTAATTCCCATCGAGCGTGCCTACCGAAATGAACTGCCGCAGCCAGCCGCCGTTCGACGTAATAAGATGTATGGACGCGGGCGCGGCAATGATTCCAGAACGCCCGGGGCCTTGTAATTCACGGTTTTCGGCGAACAAATGGGGTGATACCAAGCCGCCGGGTACGTGGCGCGCGATCATTGTAAACAAGATTCACGGCGTGATTAATCCGGCCCGCGAAAAGGTGGGGCTGGTGATTAATCAAAATCGCGGTCGCTGGGGAAGCGTAAAGGACAAACGCGAGACCCGTTTCTTCCGTCTTATTATTGTAATTCATCTGCCGGCCAACCCCCCAAGATTTATCCCGTCTCTCGCGCAGCCTGGGGCATCCTTCGTGGCCTCCGACAAGCGGATACCTCTTTGCTGGTACCTCGCGTTTATCCGGCTGTCTGCGAGCATGATTTGCGCACAAAAGGCGTGACGAGGAGGGGGTGGTGGGGGTGGGGGTTGGGGGTAGTGGGGGGAGGGGGACAATAAGAGAATCCCTGGCGATCCTGCGTGGTGATTTGACTTCGCGCCTGACGAGGTTAAATCCCGCCGGAATATGGAGCCTGGTGTAACTCGAATTTTCGGGAATCCAGGGCGGGTTCGTGAAAAATTGATCAAAGTTGGAGGTGTATTGGCCCGTGTAACGCGGCGGAGCTTTACTGCGCTGGAGTAACGATGTTGGAATTTTTATTCAGTTGAGTAATTACATTAATGATCCAAGTGATGAATAGATCGAGGTTTCTAGAGAAAGGAAGAAAGCAGCTTCTCGGGAGAATAGATCGAAGTTAATTACACGCGTCTTTCTCCGCGTTCTTATATTATGCGGCAAGGTTGCGCTGGAAATATGGGCCGCTCTATTATGCGAACGTCAGAGTCTGTGTGGCAGTAAGCTCCGATGGTTTTCCCTCTTTCAGATCGGGCATTGTGAAGTGGTGACGCTTGTCTTATTTCCCATCAGCCAAGGTCCCTACCCTCGGAAGTATCAAGTATCGGTTACGTGGCATAGAAATTGGAAATCCCCCCTTGAAACTGCGCCCCAGTTCGACATAATATTTTCCTCGCAATTTCCAAGGGATGCTCCCCGGAGTTTTTATAACGCCAGCCAGTGCTTCTGTCGAGCCAGTTAACCGCAGACCTCTGTCTCCAGCCTTTTTATGCCGGAGCACCGAGGAAGAGTCTCAAAGCGAGCCTTCACCGGCGTTGAGTCTTGGACAAGTTGTTTATGTGGGGCAGAATGGAAGGAAAGAGCAGTCGATGACGAAGAGTACTAGGGACCAGTAAACAGGATAGATTCGATGAAATGAAAGAAATCGGGATGGGGAACCAGCAGCGAAATAAGTGGACCTTGCGCTTAATCAACCGGAGCTTGATTTGAGGTAGTAATCTGGAATATCGATTGCTGACATTTCACACCATATTCCAATGTATTTAGTCGAAATTAATTCAAGAATAATCCAAATCCCTTAAACAGAGCAGTGATAATAGTGCCTAGTCCTAAGAAAATTGGAATGAAAACTCGACGCTCATAATGAAACCCTCCCAAATTTAAAAGAAGAAATCCATGCAGAGGTAAATTTGAACCCAGAACCATACACTCCGTTTTATATCAAATTTCATACGCGCTTTTCTAATTGTACCTCTATAAAACGATGCCCTAGTAGTGTTTCGAGTTTTTCGCGTATACCTGGCCAACATGCCCATAAAATTCTTGTAAAATGGAACATGGCGTGTACACAGTTAAAACGTCCATAGGCATGAGGCACGCGTTTGATCCGTTTTGACCAATACCAGAGGCGAATTTCCCTTTGCCACTGTTCTATCCTTTTATTTTCACGCGCATGCCACGCGAAACGGAGTCAGGATGGACGAGCACCACTAGGCAGCACCTGGGACGAGCCATTTGCCGAAGGACCGATTGCATTTTCCATCGGGGAACACAGTTTTTTCCGGGGGAAAATGCTAACTGCTGCGTGGAATAATACCACCGCTTCGGCCTTCACACCGCAGACAAGTTGCCACTTGACGCGCGGCACTCTTTTGTCTAACAATTGACGATTTTTCGATCACACGTCACTCAGAGGGCTCGAGTCAGGTTGGAAGATTAATTTGTCACTGACTTCGCAGCTCTTGTCGCTTCTGACGGTGACGCGGACCATTGTTGCTATTGATTTCCACGGACTGTTATGAAAATCTGGAATGCCTGCGCGTGTAGGCTGAATTAATATTCACGGGAATATTTATTTCTGTAAGAGATTAGTGATTACGTGGAGCATTCGAGGGAACCTCTCGATTGATGAACGAGGGATTTGGGTGAAATTTTAAGAGGTACTCGCAGCGGATTCGGAAATGTATGGAACTTTGGGAATATATGGAGGATTTATTCATCTTGACGAATACGTTACTTTGCTGTGCAGTTTGAATACACTCCAATTGGATGAAATCAAGCATCCAAGAAAGCCTGCTTAGAGGAAAAGTTCTTTGCTAAAAATCGTCTGATATATTCTACCATCTGTGAAGGATGGAATGAAAATGAAACACAGCTCAATCTAGGGAGGGAGGAGGGGTGGTTTTCTTCTTAAATAATTTCTTGTTTTATTTTGACGACAGAAGCTTGTGTTTCCTCTTTTTAACCAGTATACAAAATCTTTAACGTTATCTAACGGCGGTATTTGAACTTAATAACCCTTTGTGATTCGAAAAATGGACATTCCCTGTTTTTACCCTTACCCTTCATTTGTTTCACTGGAATACAAAACTTGCAAAGCAATTGTAAACCAATATTAAGAAGCATTTTTCATTTATTTTTTATAACTACCGCATGCCTTGAATTCTGCATTCTGTCCCTTTTAACCATGCAGTACCTACGCGCGAGTCGAAAGTACATACATGAAAGTGAATTCAGGTTGTTCGCTTTTCTACGGCATACGTGCATCAACATTTAGCGTGAGTGGTCTCAACCGTGTCTTCAGTTCCATTAATTTAAAAAAAAAAAACCGGTTGCATCTGACGCGTACGAGCGCACGTACGGAGGTGCGTCATTAATAATTAATATTAACGACGTTGCCCCTCAGCCTGAAACCTCGTCGCGGTACAATTTTCCACGGGCAAGGTAGAAAGCCTTCCTCGACCGCAAAGATGCTCCCCTCATATTTCGCTAGCCGCATTTTTCCATTAAGTCCTTCGTTACTTCGTCCAACTATTTGAACGAAACTAAACGCATGTTCGCGCGTTGTTTGCTGCATAAAAACGCGAACTTCTTCGCCGTAAAATTTTTAGTAGATCTGCTACTGCTTTGACCTACAGGTTACTGCCTAAAATTGGGTCACCAAGCTATTTCAAGTGAGTCGCCGAAAGATAGCGAATTCAAATTTAAGCGGAGGTAAAATGACACTGCGGTGAGCCACGCTCATGAATATGAACCGTGTGATGGGCATGCCTTCCACGATCATAATAAATAATAGATAAACCCAATACTTTGCACAGTAGCGATTAATTGCTAATGAGTGTTCCGCACCAGTATCAAATGCACGGATTAATAACTAACCGTGAAGTCAGAAGAATGAAAATAGTTGAAATGTTTTTTAGGTTCTAGTTGCTATTCGTTTGAAAAACATTTTTGTGTCACTTATAATTTTCAAAAGGAATATCGAAGAGGTGAAGGAAGCTTTGGAGCACAATTTTATCTGCCTTTGAATTACGGCAATTAAGAAACGAGCGATTGCTCCACAAGTATAAAGTTTCATAAACATCGTCATTGGGATACTTCACAAACATTCCGCTTAAGTTCGCGGTCTTACTGGAATGCACACATCAAATTTAAGTGGTCGGGAATAACATTTGCATTGCCCCTATAAATTCGTCAGAGTTAATTCGGTATTGCTCCGTGAACGGAGCAGCAGAAATATTCATGTTATCGCGGGACTTCGAGGTTCAGTCGAGATTAACAAAGAGAAGTACCCTAGTTTGTGGATAACTTCTGGGAGTTGGGCATACTGCACCTGCACTGTGCCGTGTAAAACTGGTGTATTACGAAAGAGTGACTGTAGTCTGACTCATGACAGAAGAGCTGCTGATTATCAAGTTCCCCGTTCCAACCCCTTTATCCTTTAAACCCTCCCTTTTCGTGCGATCCACAGGCAGCAAGTGTCAACTTCAGCAGGAGACACGGAACACATGCTCCATTCCAAAAATTAATTGTAACTACTTAAATAGAAACTACATCAAAGAAAAGTGGAATGTTAATTTCACAATATTATTAATATTTTACTGGACTATGTCAATGTATTAATACAAACTCGAAGTCAGGGATATGTATTTCCGAATTTTAATTTGGGACAAAATTATACGGTTTCGCAAAGTTTAACAGGGTTCAATTCAAAGAGCTGACCGTATTTGTCAGATATATTTTTTTGAATATGAATGCAGGAGGGTTCACTTCGCCGTTGCTTTTTCAATTTATTCGGACATGGGCTTACAAATTTCATACGCCCGATTTGAATACGGAATCCATTAATGTAACAAATGTTAGGACACGAGGGAATATGTCCAGAAAGTTGGAAACGTCGTGAATGTCGCCACATATACGCGTGCACACGAGAAGTTATAAATCCCATAGTTGCAATGGGGGGTAAAAGTTGGAAGCTAGACGAGACGGGGAATCGTATGGCTTCAAACTGTGCCCTTTTGGATGAAGACTGGCTGGCAGCGACTGAATTTGAATACTGTTCAAAATTGTATAAAGTGGGCACATTTTTCAGTGTGTAAATATCTTTTTGCACGTCACTTTGGTGTAATTAGAAGAAGTAGGAGGAATTTAAAACCTGTAAAATTGAGAGTGACATTTTTATGTGAAGTTGCAAAGCAAGATGACGAACGGATAAATCGTCAGAATGTATAGAAATGATTGAAATTAAGATGAAGCAATTGTGGAGGAAAAATATTGTCCATTTTTTAACGCAGAATCCAGCAGAATGAAATCCACCTTAGCAATTACTGGACTAGCGTAATTTCATTGATAATAAAGGTCAAGTGCGTATAAATTGATGGTTGACATTAAATGAAATACGGTGTTCAAATAACGCACTGAAGCGGCCGCTATAAAATATAATCCTCTTCCAAGTCCTTTGAAGTGTGTTTATACGGGAGAAAAGCTAGGTATTAAAGGATACGTTTGAAAAGGGAGGAAGTGGAACTTGCTACCGACGCGAATGAAAAACGCTGGCGAACCCGAAGCTTTCGAACAAAGGGAAAGGCGCGAAAGACGCAAAGCAAGGGGAAGAGGTTTACTTTATTTGCATTTAGAAGCAAGAAGGTACGCAGAAATACGGGGAATGAGAGAACATCTGCACGAATGAACTCATATAATTTGGCCAAGCCTCCTTAAATACTACTGAAAAATTCAGCAGGCAGAAGCCAGGGATGCAATTTAAAAAAATGAAAACGTGGAAACGTCCTATTTTCAAGAAATGTCAAAGGAAACACTATTAGGTATAATTTATATATGATAAATTAATTCGGGGTAAGGTTTTGTATTTCATTCTAACCTACTGAATTGGTCGATATTATAAGAACTGTGATTTGTTACGTTTTATGCTGCCATGATAACAAAAAGGTGACCGGGCTCGAATAATTAATAAGTGATTATAAACTGGATATTCGCCTTTTCATTACTAAAAGGCCAGAATCTGACGTCAGAGAAGAAGTGGGACGGGGCAGCTTTATTAAGACTGATTATTTTATTACCAAACTGGCACACTTCACACTTACACCACTCCGTATATACTATATATAGCAATAGCGCGATTTCAAAGCATGTAAACTGTGAAAGTTAATTATCTTGTTACAGTAAATAGTATTGCGCATTCTGTGCTTTCTACATCCCTGCACTTTATAAAATATTCCATCTTTAAATTATGTTTGTCTCACTTTCCCTTGTAAATATTAGACAACCTTTTGTGATTACATTACGACCCACTCATAATGCAAATAAATTATTGGAGATGAGACGCACTGAAAAGTATTACCATATAGCGTTAAATTACATATTTTCTTCAGTAATAAAAAGCTAAGTCAAAAGATTTCGCGAAGAACTATTTAATAGTTGTGGAAGATAATAATCACGAGGAAAAGTAAACATTCGATAGCACCAAGGATATTGCTATAAAGAATTTTAAAAATTTGTAATTTCCAAGAAAACGTAAACCACTGTACTTGAATTCCTAGTTACTTCTTATCTTAATATCTATCCACGTCCTGCTGTAATAAACGCGATGAACGTTTCCTTGAGACATCGACGCTCTTAAATTACACGCGGTTTTTTAAAATCAACAATGCGGTGTCTGCGGTTCATTCACGCATTTAGAATTCAGTTACAGGAATAGATACAACGTTCGATATGATGTAATTAAACCTTCTACCAACCTCATTGTAAACGCAACTCTAACTTCTCTTTCTTCGTCGGTACTTTATACACTCACACACCACAATTCACAATTCGCAATTCTGTGCCACGAGTTAAGTAAACGTATATCACAAAATATCTATTTTATTATAAAATATACGTCATTTTAAATGTTCGAAAATTCACCATCGCTTGTCTGCTCCATCTCATTTCATATTTCTTACTCGAGCGATCCTCTGGTTTCCTTGAGCAAGGAATAGGCAAATAAGATGCATTTAGAAAAAAAAGGAAGATCTTCGTTAAAAGTCTTCCTCGTCCAATACTATTTCCCTGAACCGTTGGATCGCATTTCTGGATAATTACTACGTGCCCAACTAACGCGAGCAATCAACCGCGCAAATGGAGCTGCGCTCGCATCCAGCACGTGATTCCTGTTATTTGTCGTCGGGTTGCATCGACTGGTTGCAACGGGTCGATTCGTTACACCGTTGCATGTGCAAACGATATGCAAAAAGGGGGGAAAGACTGGGACGGATACGTCAACGTAAGTACGTTTGTTTTTCTTCGTTCTGAACGATTTTACGAGGACGGCACGAGCGTACAGGAACGATGAAAGGCGGACGTTCGATATCCTATTACATGGCTACTTTAATTTCTTATTATTTATTATAGATTGCACGAAGAATGTAGCTGCATTCTTTTTCATTTCACCGCTCTACTTCCAAATAGCAGTTAATTAAAGTTTCGGAAGAAATGAAAGTACCTATGTGTTCTGAACCCCTCGTTCGGTTATTTCGTCGTTGAAGATAATGTAAGTTTGATATCTCAAGCTGAGTTTTAGAAATACCCAATTCCGAATGAAATAGAATAATAAATGGTTCTGGGTAATGAAAAATGTATTAAGAAATATGACCTACTTTACAGTTTAAAACTACACACATTATTTTTTGAGAATTATCTACCAGAGAGTTTGGCAATAAGTTATATGATAGCATAATGATGGAGAGTGTTCTCTATTGATAAGCAGAAAGAGTTGTGGAGTGCTTTTAACACTCGTGCGCGTGAAATGTTGTCTGCTAAGAGTGTTTTACGATTCCCAGATAACTCTTATCAATCCTGGAAAATCACAGTTTTATCAGGAACCACATCGAACACATCTTAAAAGAAAGCCAAATGACGTAAAAGGTGGAAGCGAATTAGTATCGGGGGAAACGTCCACTAACAATAACTACCTACGCTAACTACAATTCTACTCGAAATCGGACCAAATCCTTTAATACTCCGAAAATAGTATACAATCTCACAATTAAAAAATTATTAATCAAAGTAATATTTATCAAATACACTCCGATGTTTCGAGAATCTTAGAAAATATGCCTTCACCCTCAACATTTCCAAGCAAACGTACACACATTATTTGCCCACCAAAGAGTGATGCCAACCATTTGGTTCTACGCCTCGAAGCAACCGCTGAAATCAATGCCACGCTGCAACGAGTTCAATATTCGCGTTTGGCCTTAAAGAAGACGCCGTGGTGAATGAAAACGACGTGGAATGATCGCGCTCGAATTCAGGATATCCTGTGCGCGTCACCGTCCTCTCTATCGATAATTCACCAAATGACTCACGGTCGGACGCCCCGTTCGATCTGGAAATAATGAGGCACCAATTAGCCGGAAACGGGAGTTTGTTCTTCCCATCGGGGCGCAACGGGAAGTTACGTAACAAGAATCAGTCAGACGTCCCGCCATTTTCGTTCTTCTCCCTGTTTCATCTCGATATTTCGTTCCGACACGAGAAATCTATTACCGCGTCAGGAAGTGGAGTCGACGACGGTACACCTGGCGGAGAGCCAGGCTCACTTTCAAACATATTTATCGCTAAAGAACGTTTGCGTTTGTTTTCATCGGTAGCGACTACATGGCAACACTGTGCCTCTGTGCCATTAAATAAATGAGATTAAAAGATGTCAAGTTTAAATAAATAATAAAAAATAATGTTAAAAACAACATCTTTTCTATATTTCTCCATTTTATGCAAAAAGAGCCTGAGAAGGCTATAATTAAAATTAATTTCACTGATTAATCTTTTTGCAACTAATTATAACGCAACTCAGTACAAAGGAGATACATCAACTTTTTAAATATCATAGACAGTTTTACAACAACGTTACTATGTATAAAAAATATCTAACGTCGTAATGTTTACAGATACCTTTCTCGTAACTGACTTTTGGCACCGAGGTCCTTGCATCCAACAGTACAATTTCACTGCTAAGAATCTGTGATATTATATTTCCAAGTGATCGACGCTATTTATGAGTTAAAATTGCTTCGAGATTCCTATTTTCTGAGTGGTTGCAAAAATTCTTCCAAGTGTGAAATTTTAAGATTTCTGATATAACATAGTAGAATTACCCTTGTCAACAAATCGGCTGCGCGTTTCCTCCTGAAAATAATCCTCGACCGCGGAAATTTGGCCGGGTTCCTTGAATCTAATGAAAATACTTACGTTATACTTCCGCGACCAAGAATCGCACACAATGTTCTCCACGAGCTCTGATGGCCCGATGTCAGAGTAATATTGTTTGATCGGGAGTCCGAGTATTCTATCGTTAAACAAGTGTACCAGGGATGTAGATGAATGTGACTAACAAGCTACCATCCCAGACTCTTGTGTGGTAATTGCGCTTTGGCGTCGAGTAGAGTGTCTTGTTTCCATTTCTATGCCCCTTTCGAGCCACCTCTTTGCACACACGTTGCACACATGCCGCGTGCAGGCGCTGATACCATGCGTTTTGATTAAAGGGAGAAGCTCGTAGGAAGCTCTCGTTAAGCCCTTCTTATCGGACGGAAGTAGCTTTGATATAGGACCACGAGAGCCGTGCTCGGATAGCAGTAATTTACTCTCGGAATGATTAGAACCTTGAGTTCGTGGTGCATGTGGTCTAAAAATTCTGATCCTAGATTGCAGTCCTGATGCACCCTCTACTTGTCTGCCACACCATAAAACTCTGCGTTGTAATTGAACATTCTGCAGCTTGAATAACTACAATCTGCGTCGCGATAATAAAATTGCGATTCCATCTTTGCCGTTGAAAAATAGTGCGACGGTTACAGTTTATTCGACGACGAGGCGTCTGTGAAAGAATTGCTATTCTCTTTTGAAATTGTTCGTGTACCATGCGTGACGCAACAGTAACATCTGGAGAGTGTAATATTACCATTCCAACATTTGAGTGGGGATTGTTCCGCAGTGCCGGACGAAAGTATTGAGACACCCTTTAAAACGGAATAAGTTCTTTAAAATTCATCCAAACGACTTGAGCTTTTGCTGGGAAGCTAGAGAGATTATTTTACTAGGTGACGTGTTTCAAAACAAATTACAATTGATCGGAATAGCGAAGAAAATAGTAAAGGTCGCTTTATCAATTTTTTTATTCGAGAATGTAATAAAAATTTTAAAATCCCGTTTGTAGATTTAAGTAAGTTGTATACATTCTGAAAATTTCATCGGTGAAAGCACGTCACTTAGTAAACTAATCCTTCCAGCTACAAAAAAAGCTCAACTCGTTTGGACCAATTTGAAAAAAGTTATTCTGTTATAAAGGGTGTCACAATATTTTTGCTTGAGGCTCGAGAGAATGTCGGGAAAGGTGGCTCGAATTCCGCGAGTTCTAAACACCGCGATGATGTTTAAGCGGAACTGGATTTACAGCTGGCAAAACGATACTCGCCAATTGTTCCTCTGCCAACATCGGGCGCTGTATTGCTTCGCACCTAGCAACAAGTAGGTAGATGTTTCCCTCTATATGCGGATGTCTGTACGCCGACATCCGGATCAAACCGATGGTTACGCGACGAGACACGCTTACGAGTCGATGCCAAAAGCTTCGAATGAAATTATGAGTTAAAGGTGACTGAAATGCGTCGTCTGAAATTTTACGTTGCTGCATACGAAATATCGTTTCTCCGAGAGTGACGATGTCAAGTATATGATATTTCATGGTCAGTTGCTATATCTCATTAAAGAAGCAAGCATTTCTTTCTGCATGAAGTAACTTAGCAGAGAATCTTAGGATTTATTTTTTTAAAATAATTTAAAATATTAAAATGTAGAATGAATTGTGGCTAAAGTAATTTGCCAAAGTATCTTACAGGATTATCTTAGAATATTTTTCTTTTTCTTTGTAAAATGAAATGTTTCGAGACGAAGAATTCACAAAGGTAACGTCATGATGATATTAGGGAATTAATTTTATTTACAGCAATTTATATTTGCAGAATAATTGCGGCAAGCATAGAATTAAAACAGTGCAAGTTATCGTTTCTATTGTGTTCTGCAACTAAAGCTCTCCATAAGTCTGGATATACGTATATCATTAGCACGCTGTTGATGTTATGGCAGGACCAGCTCCATCAATCATGTAATAAGCTTTCCTCAGCTTACGTGTATGTGGTATCACCTGCCAGCATGTAAGTGCTTACAAGCTCGGAGGGTTCTATTCTCTTCTTAACGCACACGTTAAGCACCCTACCGCTGCGATACCCATATGTAATCCTTCTTCCCCTGTGGAAAGCCCTTTCCTCTAAAATACGATTTTCTAGGGCTCCAAGAAGCTTCCAAGATGAGCAGGTGAATATCAAACGAGTTTCATCTCTGTTTTGAGGACTGTGGTCTGATATTTATGAGGTGTATGCACCTTAAAAAAAAAGAAGCAATTGCATTTCCTTCACTGTCAACAACCGAGCTCTGAGAGCTTGACTGATCATTTATTCTATGCTCTACTTTAACATTCTACTTCGTTCTGGTTGTCATTTTGAATATAATTGTCATCCAAATTATATTTGAAATAAAGCATTTAATTTCCAATTCGTCATTTCCACCCTCGACTCAAAAGAATAATCTAGAATATTCATTAAATATTTGTCTCTAAAATAAGTATGCTTACTAAACGCAAGAAGCTGGAAAGTTGCAATATTATCAGAAGCGTTTCATATTATTATTTTTATTTTCCGCTGATCTCCAGCAATTGCTACGAGTTCCTCTGTGAAACCCAGTCCTAACACTCCTCTTCTACATCAAACTCACGTCACAGCCCCTCAAACATCGACCATCGAACCGAATGATAATTCCGCATGAAGACGCGAGGAACGAGTGCAGCTAAAGGGAATTGTCTCGTTGCATCGAATACATCTTCTATCCGATTACTCGAATGCACAGGCGAGGGAGGGGACTGTACCAATTACTTGGGCTATCAGAACGTTTCCAGGCTAAAAAGAAGGAGCTTAACGACTGCTCCGTGTTAGTAGCTAAGGAACGAACGAGGTAACGGTTAAAGGCATTATACCCACGAAAATTGTGGCGAAGCTTTTCGCTGACTTCCGCGAGACTTCCTGGCGGAAGGCACGGCTCTAATCTCTTTGGCTGAAAGCCCGTCATAAGGACGAGCACGGGGCTGTACAGGCAAAGTCCATAGCAACGTCTGCCCAAAATTATCCGCCAGCTTTACCGTAATCAACTCTTCCGCCTCTACTTTCACAATAATTATTTTCGGCTGGGTTGCTCGCCCGTCTCCTTCAACCGCGGCGTCGGGGAGCAGCTTGAATATTTGGGGGATATTCACGGTGGCCTGGCCAGACCACGAAAGTTAGTACAAGCAGTCAAGCAAACGACGAGGCAGATAATTAAATCCGCGAGAATTCTGCAATTAATGTAATCGGTGAAATCAGTGATTCATTTCCTGAAACTGCTGGTTTTGAAGGATGGGGGACGAAAAGTGCGGTTGGAGAAGAAAATTATAATCACTGTGTGGCATGATTTTGTTTAAGTGGCTTCTTGGATCAAGAAGGTTTGTTTGGTGTGTATAATTAGGGTGGTCCTTAATCTTTTTTAGAGTGTGTATCGAATGTAAAGAATCCCTGTTTTAAGAAGTACCTGGGTACAGAGTTGGGCAAAATGTAATCTAATTACAAATTGCAAATTACGATTAAACTGTAGTTGTGTAATTGATTACACATTATTTTCTGTAATTTTTAATTTGGGTAGTTGACCATTTGGTTTTGTCAACTATCTAAATGAACGATTACAGATGATAACGTGTAATCAATTACACAATTACAGTTTAATCGTAATTTGCAATTTGTAATTAGATTACATTTTGCCCAACTCTGCCTGGGTACTATAAGGATGAATTCTGCACCAAAACGCAGGAAAGGAGATTCGTAGGATCGTACATATATTTGATGTGATCTAGTTTTCGAGTTACAGAGTCCTTTATGTCATACCAATACGCTGACTTTTCAAAAGGAAGATCCAAGCAATTGTTCATGCATGAACTACACGCGACATGCAATATCTAGTGAATCCATCGTTCAATGTCTCCTTGCAAGTGATTTTTTAAAACACAGTTATAGAATGATTCTCTTAATCTTGTACCAAGTTGAAAGATTCTACCTGTCTAGTCCCCTTAAGTAGTACATGTTTACAGTATTTTTATTCATTGAAGAAGAATGGAACTACCTGAACCCTACTCAATTGTTTTATGCATTTTAACCACCAAAAAAAAATGTGAAAATTCCTTTTAAAAAATTCCATGTTTCCTTCAACGGAATTTAGGTGCCGGCGCTAAAGGGTTAATTCTATATGAACTTTTGCTATTTTTGGGTTCTGCATTTTTCTCCGTGCTAGGTTTTACATACCTATAATACTGCTCGTAGCGTCCTTGGTTTCGTGACTATTTATTCGCGACATTATTGAACACCAGCAGAAATGTCAACGGGCGTATAAAAGCCACTTTAATTGAGCGGCGCGCCAGAATATTCGGTCGAAGAAATCGTTAAAAGCTTCAAAGACCGTGTAATCCAGTTTCCGATAGAAATTGAATATCTACAATGCCTAACCGCCTACGCAGACGTGACCGAGTTTTCAATATCATCGACTCGACTGTTATTCGGGCGAGCACGATTTTAATTATCCATTAAAAAGAAGTCTACCCGTAAGTGGCCATTAGTAATTACTGGAAAAGGGGATACAATTTCTTAATTCTCATACAACGAAGCTCCGATTGTATTTCTGAACTTAATTGTTCAGCTTGATCGTGTGGAAACGCGTATGAAGTGGTCGATCATCGGGAATATTCCATTCGAGTCCCGTTTTTTTCTCTCCTGCCAGGAACTTTTCTGCGTCTATTATCAGGGGCGCGTGGACGGAGAGAAACAACATTATTCGCGGGGACAATATTAACAAACGCAGCCTGCCGTTCCCTGATATAACGCGAAAGTTCCACCATAACGCGACGTTGAATATTTCTATTAGAATACCGACCAGAGTCGGCGTCGCGTAAATACGGCGCGGTGGCGCAGTGAAAAGCGGGCGAACTTTTAAGGGGGAAGTTTTCGCATTAGCGAGAGGCTTCTGCAAACGTCTGCCGTGCCACCTGCTCAAAGATAATTCCTGGGGCGAGTTCGACCTCGGAAATCGAAAACGACAAAATTCTCGTGGCGATTAAAGAGTTGGGGTTTTCTCATTCAGATCCGTTCGAGAAACTCTCGTATTCTCTTTCATCTTCCGACCTCTATTTTAATTTATAAAACCTACAGACGTATCAGAAAATAGAGAACATTAAAAAGAAACCTCAGGGCATGCCTGTATCCTTTCGCTATTTCCATTAAAAATTCTGTTAGATAAAATAAAGACAGATGGACGATCTCTTACCTTGCGTGCCCCGTTCCTTTTTCTTCCGTCGAGGCCTCTTCTTCTGCACCTTCTCGTAAGCGGAGGATGACGAATCGTCGCAGCCTCCAACCTCCTGCCTCTCTTGATTCCTCCTCGCCTCCTCCTGGCGCTTCTTCAGCAGCTCGTAAACCCTCTTGAAGTAATCCCTAGCAATGTCCTCGTTCGACTTGTTCGCCAACAAGCCCTCGCCGTTCGCGCAGCCGAACGTATCCACCGAGCCCTCGTCGCAGTCACCCTTCGATTCGCTTCGATCGCCGCCCGCTTTAGGGTCTTCGCTGCCGTCTACTATTTTAAAGGTATCGCTTTTCTTCACGTTCGACCGCATGTACAGCTCCTTGTAATCCTTGATAGCCTTCTTGGGGATCGTGTTGTACCCACAGTCGGGAGTATTCACGTTGTTTGCTTCGAATCCGTGATCCTTCACCTGTACCTTGGCAATCACCCCGCATTTCGTAGCGTCCGTGTTTCTATCAATTACCAAATAATTCTCCTGCAAGCTGGTGCTCGGTCTGTCGCTGGAGGAGTCGTTGGAAACGACGTCTGAGGCGCCCTTCGTTGGGCAATCCTCCGGGGGCCCAAGTGTCTCGCGATTGTCGCCGCGTTTCTGCAACGGATTCATGCAGCTCTGCAAGTTCTGACAGACTTTGCAATTCCTGAAGGGGCACAGATCAGCCTGAAGATCCTTCCACCTCGGCTTGCTCATGAAATCCTCCTCCTTCACCTCCGTCTCGCGGTGAAGCCTCTCGTGCTTCTTCCTCTCCTTGTACTCCCGCCAGGACTCGTCCACGTTGTCCTGGCTCCTGATCCGCCTCGGTTGGTTCTCCAAGTCCTGCTCGGAGTCGAAGCTGCCGCCCACCTGGCCCAGCAGAACGTCGCTTCTCGTTTTCCGGTAGAGCTTCCGCTTCTCCGAGCCCGGGAACTCCCTCGCCTGGACCTTCTGACGGCTATTCGAGTCCATCGCCTTCAGCGCCTCTTGGACAGCGTCGCTCCTCGACCGACGGCACACACTTTGCCTCAACAGATCCTCGGAACGCGACTTGCCACTCCTCGATCTATCCCTCTCCAGCTGCCTGGCCACCTTCTGTCTGTCCTTCTGAAGCACCTCCGGATCGAACCCGATGACGTTCGTCTCGCTGCGCACCTTCCGAGTGCAATAGCCCCTAGGACCCTCGTTGTGCCTGCAATCCGAGTACCTCTTCTTGATCCCACCACCTGACTGCCCCAGCGAGTCGCAGCGACCCGAGCTGTTCGACCGTTCCTGCACCATCTTCTGCTGCAGCTTCCTCTGCAGGAACGCCCTCACCTTCTCCAGCTCCTCGTTCTTGATCTTCCTAACTGTTCTTTCATTTCCTTCATTCTCCTTCCCCGGCTCCTTCAGCTTCAGGCTCCCATTCAACTCCGGCGACTTCTCCATTAAATCGTTCCTTGAAACGCCCTTGAAGGCTCCCGGGTGGCAGGATGTCTTCAGCCTCGCTTCATCGATATCTTCCTTGATGGCTCTCCTCAGACGGTTCAAGCCATCTTCGGTTCTTTCATCTCTATTTCTGTCGCCGTTAATATTCAAGTTCGCCTTGTCGCCAGCCTCTTCTTCCTCCAGATATACCGGTCTGCGCAGAGTCTCGCTGTGGCTCCTCAAGTAGGCCTTCACCTTCTTGCACCTCACTTTGGCGACTTCCTCGGGAGTCATGCCCACCGTGCTCTTCGTCCGTAGGTCGTCTATAATCTGCTGTCGAAGGTAATCGCCGGCGGAGTACCTCTTCACCGTCGACTTCGCCTCTTCGTTCTGCTTTACGGGCGACTCCGGCCCGCCGGAGTGCCTCTTCCTGCCTCTCTTCTCCTTCTCCTTCACGGTCACTTCGCTCCTGGACTTCCGCGGCCTGTAGCCGAACTCGCAGCTGCCGAACTTCGAGCTGAACCCGTCCACGTTCCGATTCCCTTGCGCTGGCGCGATAATCGTCGAGGCGGTACACGATGACAGGGATGAGGAAGCAGTCGGAGTCTTTGGAGTGGATGGGAACTCCTCGTGGGACTTGAGACCTTCCCGGAACGAGCCTCTAGCTTTCTGCGCCGTTCTTCCAGTTGTCTCCACCAGCAGGCGGCCATCTTTGTCCAGCAGCTGGATGACAGGAAGCGTGTCCGCGGATGTGGTCAGCTCCCACTCCCAGTGCAACGGTTTGTCTAGCTTCAGCCTGATGATCGGCTCCGCTGGATCGCTGGACGACGAGGAATCCGGAGCGACTAGACTGGACGTGGTGGCTGTTATAATCGGATGTTCGTTGTTCATGTTTCCGGTCCTCGTGGTCTAAAAAAACCCGAAGCAAGTTGGCTTTGATCACGCTGGTTTGGAGTAACTATAGTGTTCTACAGGCGTTGATGGTCATCAACGATTTATCAATCTGCAGCGTCGTGAATTTGGTTTAGCTACTCTTCATGTATGGTGGAATTATTGTGCAGGTACTGCATTCATTCATATTGACTTGGTAACATGCTTGAAGGGAAAGAGAGTGCTTCTGTTACTCGAATAAAAAATATCAATATCAAAATGAAAATTTGAACTTGTCGATATTTCCTCCTATTTAATGCGCCAATACTCGTTCAGAGGTGTCAGGAACTGTCAAGGAAATTGTTGAAGCACGTCACATTTATACTTATACTTGTCAGATCATCGGAAGAATTCTGTCACTCCGTTCTTCATTTCTTCGGTATCATTTACTTTTGGTATAAAAATATTTTCAGGTAAATATTCCGGCCACAGAGTTCGTTCACATTATCCCAATCCTTATATCTGCCTCCTCCACTCTCGTTAATCACTGCCCCACGCCCGTCGATAATGACCATTCCACGTTTCAATTTGCAAAATGTTCTGCGTTTTGGCCGACACGATGCACATGATATTCCACTGCACGGCAGACGCGCTTGAGAGTAATTCTTCGACGGAATCGAATGAATATTACATCCCTTATGTAACGTGACCTCAGCCGCTTGGCAGATTGTCAGAATCGAGGGAGTTTGACTTTGGGATGTTTCCGAAACGGCATCGTACACTTTTCCTATCTGGCTTCGCTATATTTGCGGTTATTTTTCGTGAATATAGGAACGAACTTCTCCCTTTACCCTTCGATCGTCCAAGAGAACAATTCTAGGAATAGATATCGACAGACGTCTCTGTTCTCTTGAAAGAAATACACGTATCTGCGTGCAATACATTCGCGCAAAGTGATAAAAAAATTTGCAAAATTTCATTGGCAAATATAAACAGAGAAAGCCAATTTTACCCTTTCAGAAATCCCTCCGGTATTCTCATTTTATATAATTGTATTCTTAAGTTCTGAGCAACGAGCAAGATGACAGGTGGACGTTTTACATCATTACGTACAAAATAGTTTTAAATAGAAAATAATTTGTGCTCGAGCTAGATCCCTCGGGATTAAATATAGCTGAATGTATGCCAGTCACTTGAAATCAATTTAATCAAGTCACATCTCACTTCTCCTTCCAATACTAAACGTCCACTTGCAACTGGTCAAGATCACCACTATTTTACCACCAATTAAAATCAAGACATCAAGCACACGCAGCGCAGTACTTCGAAATAAACGCCCAACAAGAATCCCGCAACGTTCACTACTCGCTTTACAACCGTACTGGCGAGAAATAGCGGGCAGTTCGCGCGAAAGCCGAACTACGCGTGTTTACAATCACGGGTTATAAATAATCCGGCGCGAAACTGCAAGTAGTAGCATCGAAATTTTTCCATCCAACTCTGATCCAGCGATTCCCCCCCCCCCAAATTCTAAATTTCCTTCACGCACCGTCCGCCTCTCCACGCTCAATTTCCCAGAATCCTCGCTGCCAAAAGATTCCCCCGCACCCCGCGCTAAGTATCGCGGATGGAACAACGAACGACGAGCGCGGAGCGGAATCAACAAACGCGGAGCAACGTGACCCGAAAGTGGCGAAGTTTCCGTGAGATACTGTTCGACCGAGTTCACACGATCCGGGAAACTTCGGGGTGTCCTGATTTTCGAACCAGCCCGACTTCTCGGGCGCGAGTGTGTCCACGCATCTCAAAATACCTCGGGAGACATGCATACATAGCTCGCGGAGCCGTCGAAGCGTCGGAGCTAGCCGCGATCGGGCTTCAGTCGGACGATAGATCGATTGCCCGGTTACAGGCTCGCGCGAGCGTCGCGAGAGTGGGCAACGAACGGGGGAGGATGGTCGGGAACGTCGCGATTCAGCCAATTATCGGGCGCACCTCTGGATTCGGGCCACGAGGACGAGGCTCGGGACTCGTCCCGCGTACGGACCGCTCGTTTGCCGATCGCTATCGATCGTTGCCGGGGTGCAGCATCGTCGGTATAGCCGTGACTCGCGTACGAACCAGCCACGGATTCACTGAGGCAGCGCGGCTCGGCTGCTTGGCGGCAACGGCGTGTAAACCCACGGTGGCGTCATACCAATCCGAAAATAAATCCCGCGGGATCCAATGGTCTGTAGGGCGCAGGAATGCTGGCACGTGGGATGTGTCACGAATATCATTTGCCAGCACGGCTCCACATGCTCCGCTCTGTTCCGCCAGGTATGCGCCGTCAGTCCGCGCGCACCGCCGGGCCCCATTGGGAGCGTGACATTTTATTGGGTCATCCTTTGCGAAACGGATTTGCTTGCTGCAAGCTCGGAATGCGAATGATGAATAGTGTATGATGCTTGAGAGATGCTGGACTTCCTCCGTTTTCTGTGACATATAGCTTCTTCTCTGCTCCGGCTTCCGAGGCTCGTAGGGGTAGCCTAGGTTTAAGTTTAAACGTATTGTGACGGTGAACGGAAGGCTGAGCTTGGTGTTTCTGTGTAAGAATATTGATGGGTTCAATGTGCATCGCCCCTAAATAATTGCAAAAAATTGGCCTTCTAGACGAGAATACTCCCTTCAGGGTGTGAGAAATAATCTCAAAGTCAAACGGGCGCTCCAACATTTTCGCGTATAACTCATAAAGTACAAGAGGCGGATAAAAAGTTTCAAACAAAAGTTTAATGGCACAATAAGCGCTGCAAACTTGCGCTGACAAAATTTTGAAGAGTTAAAAAAAAAAATACCTGACGAAAAAAACTTTTTTCAAAATTTTGCTGACGCATGTTTGCAGGGCTTAGTGCGCCGTTAAACTTTTGTTTGAAACAGTTTTTTCTGCCTCTTGTACTTTAGGAGTTATACGCGAAAAAGTGGGAGTGCCTATTTGACTCTAAAGTTACTTTCCACACGTTTAATGGTCGAGTCACTGGATAAACCCACAAATTTGCGTCCCAATCGGGGAGTGCGGGTTCGTGATGTTCCCTTAAAGGAAATATGTAGGTAGTATGCAGTCTGAAACACAGCTTCGGCTAATTTCACAAGCCACCTTCACCGCTTAAGGAATTAACATTGTTGGCAAGAATTTCTCTCGCCATGGTTGCAAGTCTCGAGACAAGTTTTATCCAAAGTTTCGTTAGAAGTTTCTAAGTGCCTAAAACGGGCCAATTCGACGCAACAATGTAGATATAGAGGTTGCCAGCTGTTGTGTGCATCCGAGGCGTGCAACATTGTTTGCTAAAAGGGACCCATAGCCACAGCAGATCAATGGCCGATGGAAAATTTGTTTACATTCGATCACGTGAACTGCAGGCCATGTATGCGGACAGGTGCATATATGCATCACGGCTGGATACGGAAATAAAACGTTCAGTTCATCACGACCTATGTTGCGGTTGCTTTTGGTGGCTCAAAGGTGAGGCCAGTTTGTGGTTTAACGGTATGGGTTACAGTAGAACCTCGATTACTTATTGAAGACTTGTTGAAGAACTTCAACAACACAAGCACGAATAAAAATTTGGCCATTTTTTTCGGCCTCCAGTCAAGTCTCTGAATTCATTTGAATGTTCTTATAAACAGTGGCGGACTGGCCAGAGTGTCAGCTTGTCCGATGGCAAGTGGGCCCTGTGGGTTCCCTTAAACATCAGATAATATTAATAAATATTACTAAAAAATATACATTTATTTCACAAAAATTTGAATTGTACTTTTTTGCCACGTATGTATTTTTGAAAATTTTATTTATTTATTATAAAAATTAAATGATAGCTTTATACTTGTGGGTGAACCCTATTTGTCTCTTGGCAACCAATATTTTTAGACCCACTTCACCACAGCTTATAAAGTTAGCCCAATTCCATATTAGTTGAATATTGTTTATGGATTTGTGAATATTGCGCGATATGTACGAGTATTATTTTAACACGGAAATTTTTCCAAAACGATGTTAAGCTCGTCAACTTGCAATTTTTCAAAGTACTAATGCCAGTAACTGAAAGTGAGAGAGGAAGCTGTTAAATGAAATCTAATACGAGAGAGCTGAGGGAACCGTTAATTTACGTTCCCGTACAAGTTTATGACTTCGAGGAGGAATCACATTTAGTTGAAATCTCGTTAACTGAAATCGTTCAATAACAACGTCGTTCCATTGAAGCCGATGGAAAAGTTTGTGATCTCATGGTGACTGGAAACGTGATTCAATTCATAAACGTTTGTAATTACTTTAGCTTCAAAACAGTCTACATTTCACGTTTGAAAACTACTTACTTCACGTAGAATTTCGACGAAAGCTCTGTTGGGACAAATCTAGTTACATTCTACGTCACTTGCAGTAAATTCAGGGAAATAAAATCCAGCAAATCCACGTCTATTCGTTTCCACATTCAGAGTGTTATTAATACTTTACTTCTACCGAAATCGTACGAATCTAACCAGTTCAGTGGAGGCAAAGTTGATTTGACGATATAATTAGAATGAACCCGCCTAAATTTAGGAAGAATGATACGCGTGAGTTGCCATTAATCGATAGGAACGGCCGTTAATAGACGCTCCATTTTCGCAACATTTGTGCAAAAGGTGAGTCACGATGGAGGACGCGGAATTGCCAAAAATTGCCACTCTGACACAAATCGTCTCGTTACTCATCCACAACGGTTGCGTAAGCGGGGATCGCGATCTCCGAAGACACGGGGAGATAAATACTGGAACACTGTCCGATAAATTGTTTCCAACGGATACACGGTCAGCATAAATCTTTCCAGTTAACGTTTCGTTGTCATGCACACGCTCCTTTGACAAAAAACGGAACGAAGTGCGAGTGAAAACGTTTCTGCCGCGATGGGATAAATGCTTTATCCGGTGGAACAAAGCGAACGACTATCCCTTAATTGCAAATGCATTGATCCAATTTGCAGGTATAAGATGTCGCTGCGATTTCCTCTATGCTTTTCAGCTCGTTCCAAATCACTCGTTCCGGCAAAGAAGCTTTCCGAATCGGAGCAGAGAATTGTGCTCAAAGAAATCTGTATACTAATATAATAATTGTGGAGGAATGGAATTCCCCTTTAAAACGTGAAAATTATTTCTCTATTCAGCTTGGCTTAATCCGCACGCGAGGAACTCTATCGTAAGTTCTCAGAATTTCTTCTCGCTAAACGGGGAAGCTTTTAGCGCACTTTTCATTTCTTCGCAATTTACTACCTGGATGCTGGGCATTCTTCGTGCCCTGAGCGATTTAAGATGAACGCGTTTTAAATTTCTTTTTAAAATTTTTTAATTATCGATTACCCACGATACCAGAATATTCCTTGAAACAAGGAAAACATAGGTTAATACTTGAGTCCAAAGGATGGACTCAACAACAATCCCTTTGCAAGGGAAGATTGAAACAACATGGAAAAATTCATAAATTCTCTCATAAATGTAACGATGTATTTGCAAAAATAGATTGCAATTTTGGTTTCCCAATTATGCGAGTTCCATAAGGCTTCGCGTTAAATTTAAACGGTGCTTCAATCAATATCGCGCGAGCAGGTGGTCGAATTAATTGTGAAACGTCCTCGTAGCATAGAAAATAATAATTTATTCAGCGTTCAGCGGAAATATAAACGTACAATGTACTGCGGGAAAAACGTTCCTTTTCGAAACGAACATAATTGTCGACTATCCTGTTCCAAATGTCAACATCGAATGACTCTATTGAATACAATGACTCATTATTAATGAGGCATTGTTGGTACACACATTTATGCACGTTTTGCGCCTCGTCCGCTAAAAGTTATAAAACGGTAATAACATCCTCGTGGTCGTCTAAAAATATATTAAGAAGCTTGATCGATCGATTTCTTTAAACTCTTCACCCATGATTTCCTTTCCTTCTGGAAGAAACCAGCCACGTCCTCAAGCATTCGTGCTTGACGCGCATGAATATACAATGGATTCTTCGCGCGTGCTTTCGTTTGTTGTTTCCTCGATGCACATCTCGGTTTATTTACTTTTTGCGTATAATTTCCAACTGCGCTTTCTTCCGCGACAGCAACCAGAATAGAAATGCAGTTCTAAATATTCAGGCGACGTTGGGCTGAATAAATAAAATGTATGTATGTATTTTCAACTGTTGCTTTTTGAATAAATATTTCACGGAATGTTATGTGAAAATGTTCTGGCGTGCCTTCTGCATTTGTTTCTTTACAGTTTTTGAGTTATGACGTGTAATATATATAAAAAAATTCTACATCGTTCATCTCCAGATTTGAAAAATATGCCAAAAATAGAAATAAAAACTTGTCAACTAAATAACTGCTACTTATTGTATGGAAATATATCATTTTCAATTAGTTCTCTTTTTAATATTAAGTCAAAGCAATAAATTTATAAACAGTTTTTCATAATTTACTGGAAGTTGATAAAGATGGAGCTGCAAGGTTCTCAAATGTGAAGTCGCGTTTGAAATTACTTCTTTTTGAAATTATCAATTGGAATTTAAAGAAGTATACCGTTAAATAGTTGATTTTGTACGAATGGTGCTTCGAATAATACGTGAATGTAATGAATACTTAAAACAAGAAGGATGAAGAGTTTGTAGAAGTTTGAAATCAATTATAAAAAAATAAAAGCTTGTAATAAATATATAAAGCAAGCCACATGCAAGTAAATTGACATTAAAAATTTCAACTATTCGTTTCACATTCACGAGTTCGAAAGTTAAACGAATTACTGGGCACCTTTTTTTTTTAAGTTCCATGAAACATAGAAGACTGTTGTTTCTGGTTGACGCGAGAATGCAAAGCGTTTTTAAAAGCGACGAGAAGAATCCAGTGTACAGTTGTTTATTGCTTTTTCGATCTCCATTTAAAAATGGGCGACTACGCGTGACTTCCTCCTAAAACGCGATATATCGCTCGCGATTCGCACTTCCTGTGCTTCACTCTACCTAAATATATAAATCAACGTTATAAAAGGTCGCATAACCAACGGGGCGAGGGGGATAAATCGCATTGCGTTTTACGGGATAATTATCGCGTAATAATACTCACATACATCTTGTACAAGTACATGCACATATATATCTCTATAAATACATACACAGTTACATCCATTCGTTCTCACAAGGAGCATAAATATCGAATAGAAGTGAAAGAAGTCAATATATGAATTCCTCTACCCAAACTGTTAAATGTATCATTCAATCATTCAATTTAATACAACTTTTTATGTGAGCCTGATCTGCGAATAAATTTTAAGCGAAAGCAAGATAAGAAACTCAGTTACCCTACATCATTTGAGAAAAATCAAACTGCAGGTCAAAAGGGTCTTAATTTAAAAAAATTAGCACGGTAGTAAGTGGCCGCTCAAGATCACTAAAATATTATTCAAATAATATTAAAATATTATTTCCAATATATCGCCATATTTAGCTTAGCTGCTACTTTAATACGACTTTGATTTAAACTCGATTCTTTCGACTTCTACGCATCGTCTACGTCCAATGTGCCCACGAATGGCTGCAACTGTGCGTATATAATAATACTAAGTCGTAAGAAGCATTTCATTTACGTATATCCTAGGTATGAACGACACATTATTCTCATCGTTACCATTAATTTCCACCTACGTCGTATAATAAAGTAATGCACTCGGTCTAACGATAAATTATCGTACTTACAATAACTCAACAGAGGAAGATAATAAAACGATTGCGTAATTACACCGCGTTAAGTCTCATTTGGCCGACGAATTGCACGCTTTCAAAGGAAACCGCTATATATCACCATCGGTATGTCGGTGTTTTAAAAAGTACTATCATTTCGATTTGTACACTCGCCATTGTCATCCAACGCTCCATTCTGATTTCTAACAACGCATCGAGATCTCCAAAATATCGTGTGCTTCGTGTTAAAAAAAAATTCGACAACAAGATTCGATCCCAACAGATCAATAAAAAAAACATGAACGCGATCTCGTAAGAAACGCGAGTTTTCCTTCCTGCAAACTTGTCAAAAGGCGTATCACGGCTTGAAAAGTCCTTTTACTAGATCTGTCACGCATGTCAGAAACTTTCTGCCACCTGCTGCAGCCGACGTACCCGAAACCGGCCAACTTTGCACGCGCCTCTGCAGCAGCAATCTTCCAGAACGCGATTTTATCATAAAATTCAATTATTTGAACAGTTACGATGATCTGTATACTAGAGAAAGTAATTTGAATCCTCCGATTAAACAATTTTTATGGAGCACGAGAAACTTGATCCTCCTCGTCCCCAAGAACGTCCACCGTCGCGTGGACGTATTTAAAAATCCCAGATTTAGTAACAGAACATGTAAATTACCTTACACATTGCATCGACTGTCGTAAATAATATATAAACTTTGAAAGAGGTAGGGCATTGCACTCATTCTCGACTTATGACTACACTCCAAAGGAGACGGTGGAAACACGACGAGTGTGAAGAGCGACCGGTGAATAGCAAAATGGGAGTACTTTTTACGACACTGAATACTAATATGCGTTAAATCGATCTGCTGAACACGTACACGTAACACAACAGCGCAACAAGTATATTATTTCGCTGCTACACTACCACGTAAATTACGTTCAGTTTACGCTATAATTACACAACACGCGCGGGGCAATAATGGGGGGGGATTATACGCGCGAGTATCTTGCGATAGGTTCGCCAAAAACAACGTTCTCCTATAAAGACGCGCAAGGAAGTTTGCGACAATAACAGAGCTAAAAGCAGTTCGCAGTTTCGTTTAACGTACACGACTATAGTCTGAACAGAATCAAGTGGACACTCAAGGCCGGTGGCGCGGCTGCCCCCACCACTCCGTCTCCTGCCTCGGGTCGCGGACCTGTGACTTATAGTGGGAGAAGTGAGCAGTTGATTTTGTCTCGACTGTAAGTTGATCGGAGAACGGAAACTCGCGGTGCTATAGAACATCAACGAAAGAACAGATTTTCAGTGATGACGAGATGGACATTTTTACCACTGTGTGCCTCTTTTTTGTGATATTTTCGTCAAATTTATTTATATTCAGTTAAATCGTCAGTGTTCTTTTTTTGTGTTTTTATTGGATTCTGTTTTGAGGTAGGAAATGTTTGCGAATGGCATTGGAGGATTATTGTGGAAGGAATAATGAAATAAAGTCACCTTTTTATGCTTTAAACAAGTGAAGTTATGCTTGTTAAATTTGTAAAAAAAAAAACTGCTATTCAAAGTAGACAGATTTGCATTAATACCATGGATGTTCTGGAATAGCTAACAAAGTTCAATCGAAGAATCATTATTTTCCCGTTTTAGATGTTCAATTCCCAAGTTTTCTAGGTTGAATACCAAGTGATATTAGTCGCCTAGGGCGCCACGACGACGAAAAACCTTGAAAACTCGTTTAGCTTCGTAAGCTTTCTAATTAATTTTGCGCCCAAGCTCGTCCAAAACTATCCTGCGAAACTTTTGCCCCGATTGAATCGTTACGTCGCCCAAGAAATACTGTCTGAAACGAAGCCACAAATCGCGCAGCTTTTTGTTTTCGTTCCCGCTCGCTCCTCGTCGAGGGGGCAGTAAATCTAGCGGAGGCCCCCATTACCCGAAAATACGTAAAATAAGTCGGACAAAATGATGCGAGGAATTACGAGCCGGGAAGCGTTGCAGAAACCGGCCGGATCGAATAAATCTCAGCCAAAGATTCTGGGTTTGATCGTAGCTGATGCACTTGACCGAAAGATCTGTTTGCTGGCTGAACCTGCGTCCGCCTTGTAACTCTAAATCCCTCTGGAACGGCGAAAAATCCATTTGCCGCGGATCTACCTATCGACCATACCCCGAACGTCTGCCAGACAAACGGTTTACCTAAATGAAACGTCACGTGCCCTTTTTCCTGCTGCAAGGAAGACTTGGAGAAATGGAGGAAGGGAAACCATTTGGAAGCATGCGATTACGTGAATGTGGTGAACGATATCGATTCATTTGCTGACCAACAGATTACGGGGTCGCGGGTTTGTAGAATGATTCATGCTTCCTTGAGATGGGAAGCTATTTCTGTTAGCTACTGAAGCATCTTCGGGATTTCATTATCTTAATATATAAAGCAGGAAGTTTATATGCTTGTGTGTTTGTGTGTCCCCTAAAAACTTTCGAACGGTAAACTCTGGGATGGCGAAATGTGACTCAGCTCATTATGCCTGGCTAATCCAGACGAATGTGACTATTTTCACAAAAATACTAAAAAGTTTGAGGTTCTTCTAATTTCAAGACATATTTTTAAGACTTTAGTGGCAAGAATTCTTATCAGTCGGTTTCGCTGAGCACTGAAAACTCTGTTCTTCGGTTAGAAAGAAATCTTCGGTAAGGGAATGCTTGCTGTAGCGCCACGAAGCATCGAGGGTAAAATGTCGAGACTCGGGGGAACGACGACAACGACGACTTGTAAAAACTACAGTTTAACTATACAGTACAGTAAAATACGAGACGCGGGGTTTCTGGTTTTGGAACGAAGCGATTAATACCTGAAAATTCCTTGCCTTCTGCTGCGGCTTGTATCTACGGGAAAAAACGAAATAAACTGTTATTACTTTCCAATAACTAGACCTATAATACTAGACTGCACTTAGAACGCGTTTCCCCATTTCGCTAAAGCTCTAACTTCACTACACGCTACTCTAACTTCACTACAATCTTTATCCCGAGTTCCTTGATAAAATAAATGCTTTGTGACTCGTCATTTCATAGAAACGCAAATATCGAAAGCTAATCCATTATTTAACATCAACTAAATGTACCAAAACTCCCAACATTTAATATTTACGAATTAAAGGAACTATCTGACACTGAACACTAATTACACAGATGACCAACCTGAGCAGCGATTTCTCGTTTGTCGACAGAGCACGAGTCAGCGTCCACAAACTCCGCACCAGCACCTTTGGACTCGACTTTTTCGCTGAACACGGTTCCCCCAATTTCCGGTCTACCGGGAGCCCTCTTCTTTCCCGTCGATATCGCCTCTTGGCTCGTGAGACTCCCCACGGCACCGTTCTCATCAGGACTCCCCGTACCGATCACAGTGTAGCCACCTTGAAACTTCACCGACTTCTTCCTCCTAACCATGCCAGGCTGCTTGTTGGAATCGCCATGAGACTTTCGTACCCCGTCTCTCGCCTTCACCCTTTCAACGCCACCACCCTCTAGCAACCTTTCGACACGATGTTCGAATAAACTGGGATCTTGCTCGACACCATGCTTCTCCACAGCAGCAGGCTTGATTTCATTCCTCGTCGACTCCATTAATATATCGGAACCCCTGTCCATCATCGACGCGTAAAACTGGTCCTTCCGCGCGTCCAAGGACCTAGCCTCGATGGCCCTCGCCTCCAGTCCCCTGCGGATGCTGAACACCGACTGGTGTCCCGTCATCTTGTCTCTCTCTACTATCTCCCTATCGTTAGATTTAGAATCTTTGTCAGCCGTCGTCGCCTCGCCTCGGATCTCGTAGTACTTAACGAAGCTCCTAACTCTACCCGGGGTTATCGTCATAGTGTCGCGGGATTGGTCGTCACTTACAGCTACGGGTGTATCGGCCCTGTTATTGTCATTATTATTACAATGGGGTCGAGGAATCCTCCTAGCTATGGCACTCTTTTCTCCGCTATCCGCCCTCGTCCTTAACTCTAACTGTTGGCCGCGCTTGCACGAGACATCCTCCACGTGGCAGCGTCTCTTCAGCTCGCGAACGTTTGCGTCAGTCTTTTCGCCGCAGTCTGAGAGCTGCAGAGGTCCAGCGGAGTTCCCCGCGCCTCTGTCGCTTCCCTGGGGTGTCACGTCACTCTTTCTCGGCTCGACGCGACTTCCATCCGTACTAATCGGCGACTCGGGATGATCCTCGTTCTGGGACCATTCTGGTCTGTGCACGTCCACCTTCACCACCTCTACGCCGCTGTTGCACGCGGTCTCGCGACTTTTCGGGGACACCGTGGGCCCAAGTCTGGACGTAGTATTGATCGAAGAGCTAACATTTGAAGCTTCTGTAGGCTTCTCTGGCAATCGATTGCTTTTCTGTAGTGTCAGCTTCGGGTGGTTCATTAAAAAGCTTGTAGGCATTTGAGGTTCGTCGTAACTCCTCTGTGGTGGTAAAGGAATCTTCTGTTCCAAAGTTGTGCTACTGTTGGCTGCTTCCTTGATAATGGTACTATCCGAGGTGCTAGTGTTGCACACACTTTCCATGTGATTTTCCGACTTTGATTCAATTCCTTCTTTGTCGACGGTTTGTCGAGTGGTGGTAGCTAATTGTGGAAAACCTTCGTCATTGCTTTTCGTCACAATCTGTACTGATTTCAGCTTGATGTGGTTGAAATTAGAGAGCAGTTCATTCAACACGTCACACTTTGCCTCGCCAGCGTTCTTTTTTGCGGGTTCGAAAATTTTAGGATAGCTCGGCTTTGGAACAGCAGCAGGTATTTCTCTCTCCTTGGATTCTCGCAAATTCTTCTGGATCTCCATGTCCATTTTTATCGATTCGTTTAGCCTACTTGCTAGGTGGTTTTCTTCTTTTAATGGGAGTAATTCTTCGTGTGCGATCGTTGAAGATGGTTTCGGGTGGGCAGCAACGATCTTGCAACTTGACATGCTTGGTATTTCATAGGACTCCTCAGACAGCATGTTTTCCAGGAAGGAATTTCGTCGAATGTTAACTGGAACGCTTGCGTTTTCATTCTTCTTGAGGAACTCATCGTTTGCGAAATTATTTTTAGCAAACGAAATACTTTCAACTTCGTTTGCTTTGCTTCTCGTGGTAGAACTTTCTTCAACTTCGCTTGAAAATGTGTTAGAAGCTTCTGAACTATTCTTCACTTCGAAATTTTGATTTTCTTCCTCGGAATCAATTATCGGGAGATCATGATGGTTTATAATATTTCGCAACGAATCGTTTACAAAAAGTTTCCTTTTGTATTCCTGAGAGCACTTGAGGTGGACTTCTAAGTTGTTTGTAACTTCTTGCTTCTCATTTCCTTCTTCCTTCTCCTCTGCTGCTCTTTCATGTATCCCAGTTTCTGATTCATTTGATGTTAAGTATTCTTCCGCAATATCGTCCCCTACTTCGCAAGTTTGATCAAGAACTCCAGCCTCTGTTTCATTTATTGTCAATTTTCGTTCACTGGTCTCGAAACATGCTTCACTGATTACTGGCTCCATATCAGATTCAACCCATACGTCCTGTTCAACAGCCTCACTCACAACTTCATTTGTACTTTCAGTTTGTTCCACAACTGCCTCCTCATCCACCTGAACATTATTATTTTCTTTCTCAGAGGTCTCATCTGACAATTCTTTTTCATCCTGTGGTCCTCCATCTTGCCCCATGCAATCCGATGCAGCTTCCCTAACAGATCCTTTCAAACTCTCATCTTTAAACTTATCCAACACAAAATTCCAATTGCATTCCATCTTCGACTTCGCAGAGTTCAACTCTGATTTACCAATGTCCGCGGTTTTCATCTTCGCCACCCTCCACTTGGAATCGAACGACTCCTTCTGCAAGTTCGTCGACGCCGCAGCACCAAAGGAGTCATTCGAATCAACGCCCTCGTTTCCTCTAAGCGATCCTTCCTCAGCCAAGTCAACGGAAGTCAAAGCATTCTCCATTGGTGGTCTTTGAACAGCATCCTCTCCAGTCTCCAGAACCGAGCAGAAGGGCACGTCACCGAATTCATCAGGGTCCTGGAACCCCGCTCCGCGATCTCCATCCTCGCTCCCTTCCGCGCCATCCGCTTCATCCTTGATTTCAGTCAGCCTCGCAGAGGTGCCACCACTGCACTCGACTTCCTCATCCACGAGAGGCTCAATATTCTGCAAGCTGTCGCACATGTTCTCGCCATCCCCGCTTAATTCATGATCGGGGGTCGAGGAGCTGGGCGACTCGATCACGAACCTCACTTTAGTCAAACGCGGGACAGCCTGCTCCTGCTCGAAGCTCTCGTAGCACATCGGTCCAGCCGATCGCCGGATGTTCATCCTGTTGCTCCTGTCAATGTAGTCCTCGAAGATGAAGCGGCTGGATTCTTCAACGTGGCCGATGAACTGGTCCGCGAAGCTGGCATTCCACCTGTCCAGGCACTTCTCGAACGGCAGGTTCGTGGTGGTGACGCGGAAGCACAGCTCGTTCTCTTCGTCGAGCGACTGCTCGAACGACTCGCGGAAAGAGTCGCGGACGGAGCCCGCGAGTCTCGCGGGCGATCTAGTGCTGGGCTCCTCCTCGAGTGGCATCGCGTCAGACATCACGTTCTGGAAGTCCTGCAACGTGAAGAGCAACGGCGGGTATCTGTTGGGCTCGTTCCTCACGGTCTCGAACATGGGGAACGGACGGTCGTTGAGTGGTGCAGAGCGGGTCATGTTGCGGGTGTCCTTCTTGTCGTTCGCACTGTTGCTCGTCTCCTTGGTCGGTATTAAGTCAGTGTCCTCGAACCGCAGAGACGACGGCTGGATAGCTCCATCCGTTTCGGTGGAACTTAGACTGTTCAGTGTTCCTTCCGCGTCTTCGGTTGCTGGATCGTCTGCAATCGTTTCTTCCAGCGCATCTTTAGCTGTCTGAGACTTTGTTTTCCGCGCGGCTCGCGGCGGTGGCGGTGGCGGTGGCGGTGCCAGACGCTTTCTGTCTGGCTTCCTGAGACTCGGTGACGTCCTCTGTGGTGATTTCGCGGCCGCTGCGAACTTTGCTCTCCGCTTCTTGCGTCTCGGTGGGACTGGCGGCGTGCTTGCAGATTCCGCGCCTGAAACAACCATCGTCGACTCTTATTACCCCCTAAAACTCTTAATGGAAATGGTTGTGCTATATAGAGTAGCTACAAAAAGCTTGACAGGTCACTTTCTTCGTCAACCCTTTAGGCTTCATTCTCTGAGAGACATATTATAAATAATATATTATTTCACTATTCGTCAGTTTATCCACAAGTTTTGTTGAAATATGAATATTCCAATTTTCAAATATTAATGTAAAATTTGCACTCCGTCACAGTATTGGTTGCATGGGTACGTAGAAGTTATCTGAATATTCGGTATGCTTTGAAATTCCTAGCAGCGATTCGACATTTACATTTGTGCATTCTGGAGGCCGGTAGGCGACGGGTGTTATCGAGGCAACTCTAGATCCGGAAACGCGTGACTGACCACGGCGTAAGACCGCCCGATGGATACTAAAGGTGATTCTCTAGAAATGACAGACGATCCCCCGTGCCCCTTCCCTTCGCAGGCCGTGTGGTCAATAGCAGTGATTCACTAACGCTGCCAAGTTTAAATTTCCTATTGAATGAAGGAAGACCCTAACGAGACGTCTGGGTGAAATTCTAAAATCGATGGCGCCTCCGTGCGTGACCGAAGTCGCCAGCACTACCCAGTACCAACTACAATTTGCGTCAATACATATTTGAAACACGTAACGTTATCTAAACTCGATGCTGAGAAAAAATGGATGAAAAATGAGCAATCATTGTTCGCACTGTGCAAATGTGCAACCACATTTGCAACAGATTTTGAAGCTGCTTGTACATTTGACGTCGGTGCTTCTTTAAGAAGCTTACTCTAGGGGTGAAAGTAACTTGGCAGTTTGTGTTAGAAGGGGTAAGCTAGTTGAAAGTCGAAGTTCCGTGATACTTCTTCGGAAGGTCGGTTCTTGGAGAACGGAATTGAATGTTCGCTTTCGGAATGAGATTAAATAGCCAAGTTCGTGTTAAGGGGATGACAGAATCGTGTGTCAAATATTACTGACACGTGAGAGATGGAGACCTGATTGCGATCTTTAGTTGCCAGTTAAAGGACAAGCCTGGCGTGACAGTTCGTATTAAATGGGCAGGCAGAAAGTGTAGAAAATGGTGCCGCCTTCGAACTCTGAGCAAGGCTTCGCCCGCTAATTGGATAAAAACAATTCGATTAAGTTACGTAGGCGGCCTTAATGGTATTTTCTGCGGGATCTTACGCGTACGAGCATCGACCATCTGCCATTCCAGAGTGGAAATTAAAGGACAAGAGAAAGGTCAAGCGTAAGTGGAATTATTAAGATCTCGTTTACATACTGAACACATAATGACGTATTCGTAAATAAAATATACCTACGTGTATAATAATCTATAATAATTCATTAAGTGTTCTGCAACCACTGAATCATCAAGTATGATGATACTATTCCGAAGCCTATATTAAATAAATATAGTCATTCACGTGATACTGTAAATACAATAGAAAAAATATTTAAAAAGAGATCCAAACAAATTCTGATTCTAAAGTTAGTGATACTTAATTTCTTGAACTTCTATTTTTTTTTCCTGCATATGTAGAGTAAAATGCGTCGAAAGAACAGCTACCAACCTGTTTACCGTCGATTAAATGAAGACTTGGCGGCTGGTCCTGCTGACGTCGAAGTCTTCTATACTGAGCAACATGCTGGCGGACTTAAGTGCCCCGTTATCGACGAGATCGCTCATGTACAGGCTGTTCGCATTGTGATTGCCCATTGCACTGGATGCGGCACTGCTATACGCGCTGGAAGTGTTTTGCACGGACGCACCGTCGGTGGTCCTTTGGACCAGCCATTTGTTCGTCACACTCGAGGTATCCGCTTCCGAGGACACGTCGAACCTGATGCCACTGAAATCGATACGAGGGCATTCTTAACTCTCTTTTCTGAATGATTAGCAGTTAACTTTGGTTCTATACTTCAGACAAGGCAAGTTCACTCATGTCTTTTTGTAATGGATATTCTGCCACACTCAAATGAGTACAATAAAAATTTATTTTTAATTTCTACTTCTATATTATATTGGTTCTTTCATCGCGAACTTCCTCCTCAAGGCAGACTACTTCACTATATATAACGAACTTTAAACGTAATAGAAGAAAATCGATAGAAACCCACGATTACAACTTGTAATGATCAAAGTGCTGAATTCCTCGCAACAAGTGCTCGATGGATCGTGGGGAGAAGAGGTGAGGAACAATTAGCTCTAGAAAAGGGGGACAATGCCACAGACGAGCGGAATCAGACGCGTAGAAAGGAAAGACGCGCGGTGATGAAGGCAGGGTTGAATCGCAGAATGATCCCGATCTGCCATTAGATACTCCCCCTCTCTTGATATTCAAATTCAACAATCCACAATCTTGATAAATGCGCGTAACACGATAAACAAGGTTCAATAAACAAGTTTATGTACTCACTTCAAATAATTATTCTGTACAACCGCCTGCTCGTGGTTCTGCCTGGAGGTCGCGTTCTTACGGAGAGCAGGCTGCGAGAGGACCAGCTCGATCGTGTCAGACGTGCTCTGCAGCATCTTCAGAGCTTCCTCGTACCGTAGGTGTAATAAATTCTGGCCATTTATCGCCACGATACGATCGCCTGCAAGCGCAGTAAGTTATCGTTGGAATTAATGAGAGCGCCGTGAAAAATTTATGCCCATTTAATTTGCATACCTTTGTTCACGTTACCAGCCATATCGGCCGACCCACCGACCGACACGGCTTGAACGTAGACGCCACCGTCGTTACCCTCCGTCACTTGCAGCCCTATGCTGCCGCCGTGGCCCCTTTCCAGCTGGATCGTCTGCAGGATCCGCTCCTCGGCGAAGGATAGCTCCTCGAGGCGCGCCGCTAAGGAGGCCGACATCGATTCGTCCTCGGTAACGTGGAAGGTTTCGTCGTCCGTACGGATGTCAGCATCTGGTGGATGAAAGTCGAGGTAGTTGAACGTTTATTAAATCCTGGTATCTTTACTTCTGTGCTTTGAACTGCAGTAGCAATAATATATGTAGTTCTTCTATAAGGGCTGGCATTTTGCGCCAGCGAATATTCACAGGTTCGAAAGCTTTTAAATGACGTTACTAACTGAGCACGTATGCTTCTGGCTGAGGAGATTCCGCCGACCGCGCGGAGAGCGATTGAATCGATGATTCTGTATCTGATTTCAGCGATAGAGACTCCATGTCGTCGGTAAGGGCGGTGTCTTTCTGCGCCAGGCTGCTGTAGATGGCTCGCGTGCCCATTTTCACCCCCAGACGCCGTGGTAAGCTCGGTGTCCGGTAACCACCCGTTTGCCTGGATGTGCCGTAATTCGGTAAACTCGAAGTCTTTATCTGCAACAAGTGCACGAAATTAAAAGTTAGAGCAATGTTAAATTTAACCATAGTTTCAATTCCTACAACCCCTCCAATTCATTAACAGAATTAAGTAGCAAAACTTAAACCCTTGAAAGTTCTCAGATTTTATCGATTTTAAAGTCTTCCACAAGAAATCCCTCTCTTCAAATTAAAAAGTAACTGAGTCCCCTCTTAAAATTCAAATACCACTACAAACTTCCTTCTAAAATCACAGCACCGCTGTCATCGAGCCCCAAGAGTCAATACCATTTCAACACATCTCGATATTCTTCGCGAAACCTCCACCCCCCCTCCCCCCAAATGTAAAATCGAGATCAGAAAATCTGGGTTACCTTGTGTAACGACTTCTTCACATCCGCCACATCCCAGACCTCCTCGGGAACCGGGAACTCGTTCTTCCTCGAGATTCCAACCTTGTTGATCGCCGTGTAAAGCTCCTCAGGGTTCTCGGGCTTCGCCAGCTGATCCACGTCGTTGGACGTGACGATCTTCGGTATGGAGTAACCGCACTCAGTCTCCGTTCCGAGCTCCATCCTCGGGCAGTTGTAAAGCTTCCCATCGCTTTTAATTCCCTTCGCGTCTAACGAGAGTGGCTCGTTGGGGATCGTTAAACTTCTCTCGGATTCATCTTCCGTGTCACGGGACTCGCCTTCCGGCTCTAAACGGACGTTAACTTGCGCGTAAAGCGCGTCCTCCTCGAATGAATAAAGGCCGGGCTCGCGGTGATCGTCCTTCGTCTTCGGAGCCGCGTTCGTATCCTTCTGGGGGTTCTCGTTCTCCTTGTTCTGGTACTCTTCCAGCTGCATCACGTAATTCGGTCTCAGCTGCGCGTTCTTCACCGTATTCGCTATGGCTATCTTGGTCTTGCTGTCCTGAGACTTGGACTTGGACGGCGAGGCCTTCGTCTCGGTCGTCGTCGGGACTCCGAACTCTGGGAAGCGATACATTGCATTCCTGAATGGGTACTTTGATACTGAATGACTTTTTAGATGGTTAATTTTGATGATGGTTCACTTTGGACGGGTGTATTATTGTGCTTCAGATTGGAAATGCCAAAAGAAAGGTATTTCCTCTTTCTTCTTTTTCAATATTGGTCTTTTTGGAGCACTACTGTGCTAGATGTTAAAATGGAACGTATTTGAGTCTAAACGGCTTAATTTCACTGTAGCGAATGGAAAGTCGATATGTAAAAGCCGAAGTATACCTTTCGCGAGGCCCTGAAGCGAGGTAAGCTCCGAGCGCAGCCTCAGGAAGAACTGATGGTGCAGCGAGGTGAGCTTGAAAGCGAAGTAACTTCTGGAAAACAAAAATACTCTGAAACTCCATGCCCAAGCGGCGTCTCGTGCCGTACATTAAATCGCCTTTTCAATCCCATTCAAGACCGTAGGAAACTCGAGACGGTTTCACCCCCTGCTTGCTACTTTCCTTTCACTTCAAAACTTCAAACTGATTCGACGTAACATACCTATTTAGCTACATTTACTCGACGATCATTCATCCACAAACTGTGAAGCCTGGTGTCTCATTACCATACAAATTATTACTATTTTATTCTTATTTATTATGCAAACGGAGAAAAGGATTCCCTTTACGAAAGTTAAGTATACATTAAACATTAAAACCAAAGCAACAGAATACACGGTACTCACTTTCGATGATCCATTCGTAGCTTAAACTTGCACCGTTTCCCATTCAGTTTGCTGTAAACAACCAAGCAGCTTTTGCTGTAGCTCAGCGTCTGAATGTCCTTCCACTGAAACTGCGCCAGTTCGACCCTTTCCCTCGGTTCCCCGCCCCTCTCGAACAGCTTCAACCCCTGCGCGTGTACCGCCAGCCAGACGTTGCTCTCCGTCTTCTTCTTGCCGCTTTTACCGCTTTTGCCACTGTGGTTTATATTGTTATTGTTGTTCACGTTGTTATTGTTATTGTTGCAGGGCTCATTGCGGCACTTGGGCGACTTCTGGCCCGCGTAAATGTCGTTCGAGGTGGCGCTCCTCGTCAGGCCTTGGGGCTTCGCCTCGTCGCCGCTGTACGGGATCTTGGGGATGATTTCGCAGGAGCCTAACCGTGGGATCGGTATCCTGCCTCGCGGAGGATAGTCCTGAGGCCTGCCGTACGGGTCCTCGGTGGCATCCAGCAGCAATTCGTCGGACGAATCGCGGCTGTCGCTCGTCTTCCGGCGCCTCTGCTGCGCCATCACCTTCTCCAGCTCCTTCGAGTCCACGGTGGCGATGTAGTAGTGGGAGCCGTAATCTGGGAGCGTCTGTGCGTGAGTGACGAACATTTCCTCGGCTTTGTTCGAGTCCAGACCACGTCTGTCCCGATGAGCCTGATGGAGGCGGGCTCGCAGAGCCTCCGTCCCTCCGTTGCTCGGCTGAGATTGATGCTGATCTATGTTCAGGATCAGCGACTCGGGGACGTAGTGCTCCAGCAGGAAGTAATCGCCGCAGCCGTGCTCCTACGTGGGGACGCGACAGGCCACGTGTTATCGAGATAGAACGATTTGGGCGTGATGGTGGTCTTGGGGAAAGGATGCTGGTAACGGAATCTGTTTTGCGGATTAGAGTGCTTGGTATGGGTTTCTGGAGGTTGATTTGTTTACTGATATGTTAAGTAACACGGGGCTTCATTGGATGATGCAAGATATTTATCAGGAAGCAAAGCATGATCGAGGAACTCTCGAGTTAGTATAAATAAGAGTAAAGGTGGTGTTTGTGCAACGTGTTGTTGGGGTGTTATGAAAGTTTTATAATTGTCAGTATATGGAATGATCGATAGTAGGGAATTAAAGAACAGAGAAACATCCCATTTTTAGATGTACGGGATGATGAGTTAACATTCACTTGGATTGAGTAATTAGTCATGTTCAGTTTGTACGCCAAGCTGCGAATGGACGTGTAATTAATTTAATTTCGACTTACACAGTCTGGAATTGATATTTAATTTCATTGGTACGCGCGAATTTAACGAATCAAGTGTTTACTCACGTTCACGTTATAATTCCCGAATTCAGCCTGGAGAGCTAGTCCGGTTAGATTAATTAACTCGTGGTGCGGACACACCAGCTGTTGCTCCAATATGCACCGTCGTATTTGCAGGTACAGTAGATGCTTCGATATCCAACTCCTACACGAATAAAATTCATAGACATGTAAATACTCTTCGCTCGTGCATCACAATTGTATGGCTAGCAGGATGGATGTACCAGTGAATGAACATTTTTTTATTAGTAAAATAAGTTATTAAAATAAGCAACTAATTAATTAGAGACTTCTTCTAACTTCTTGCTTCATATCCAAACAATTTTTACAGCACGTGTAATCAATCGCGCTGCAAACATAATTTTATAATAGTGTTCATTCATTACCCTTAAGTGTTTATTTATTGGTGCGTTTACCCTAATTTTAAATTGTACTTGCAATTCAAAATTCTACTGCAGTACTATACATTATTCATTGCTGTCATTCCCCTCGTATTATTCATTTCGAAGTGCACGTAAGCTCTTTCAAAAATGTTACTACTACTCAACTCCTTCACGACAGTACACATTCACTATTTTGTACACCGTGAGAAATGAATACATGTGTTTCTTTACATGCCAGCCAAGCAATAAATCTCCGAGCAGCATTGCGCCGAAATCCACGGTGTGATGTTTAACCATGAAAAGGGTACTCGAGCGTACCTTATACCACGAAGAGAGGGTAGAAAGAATCTGAGCCTCAGATACAGCATGAAACTAGTGGGAAGACCCAGGAGACCCTTACTCTTCCCGCTGCTTAGCCATCCTGGCGGCGCGACCTTATTCAATTTAGTGTCGGGGGGTAAGATCGCGAAATCACCCGCCAATAGCACGGCCAGGCCAAGGGTGAAGTTTTCGTCGAGGCATTCAGCTTGCACGATGGCCTGGAATCATTTGTAACGAACGTATTATGCCAAACATTGGGATTACAATCAACGATACACGCTCTGTGGTCAGCTGCGAATCGTGTTCGTTGAATTATCGAGGAATACCTTGGTCTTCTCATTTTGATATATTTCAAAGCACCTGTCTCACATTTCAGAGGTAAACAATGGCAAAATTGTTTTAACTTGATGCGTGATTTTTTTAGAATAAATACATGATAATTGCAAACCATAGTATGTTTCTAATTGGTAAAATATACTTTTAGACATAGAATTAATCTGAAACGCTAATTTATGTGATAGCAGTGAGATTGTTCGATAGTGTAAGAATTTCAGTCGCCTCTTGCACGTTGTGGGAAACTTTACATTGGACTTCGCGAAGTATATATATCTGCCCGCGAAACTTCAAAGTTTACTCTGCTCTCGAACTGCCTGCGCAAGTGATCGATAGATTTAAACCGTTAACAAGCTTCTGAAATTTTTCATTTTATTTTTTAAATTTATAGCAAGTTGGTTAAATCTTTTAAATGAATATCTGTGACTCCACTTACTCCAATTGAACTTTAATCTTTTTTAAAAAATAAGTACGGTATAAGGAGTAATGTCGAATTGGGAGAAAATCGATTGAATTGATCCCCACTTGAAATTGAATCTTTCCACGTGATTGACGCTTGTTTCGGGCTATACAATTGTTGGCATCGCATAACTCATGGTCTGTGGATTTGTCGTATATAACGATTAACCCTGGCAGGACGCCAGAATTTCTCGTGAGTTCACACTGGAATTTGTGGTCACGTCAACAACCACCAAGCTAACATCTTGGTCCTCCTGGTGCTGTATTAAACGACCGTTCGAGACCGAAAACGAGCACAGGGCAACATGGAGACCACTTGCACGTACACATTTCGAATCGATTGAAAGAATAAAAAAAATATATCTTCTTCCTTATTTTTTATGTATTAACTTAATCGTAATTGGTTTTATCATTAATAGAGAATTTTGAATGATTAATTATGAGGGTGGTAAGAAAATTTTAAAGGATCAATTATGAGGGTTGTAAGAAAATTCTCCAAGTGATATATTCATAGCAATTTTAAAACATATTCCTACTTATGCTAACAGTCTCTTTTGCAAAGTATCTATCTTACAAATGTGACCTATAAATTAACTGATAAGGAGAGTTATCAGTGCGTTACGAAATGTCAGATATACGATCGAGTATGGTTCATGGATTTCCAATAAGAAGGGGAGTATCATAACAACGCTTTTTGGATCTGAAAAATGTATTTATTTTTAAAATTTACCAAGGATAATAATATGAAAGTGAATAGTACTATCTCTGTAAATTTCTGTGAGCCTTATTGTTAGAAATAGAATGACATAATTATCCCTGATTCGTGAAAAGACCTATTTTCTCTTTACGTCATTGTGGAAAGTCTATAACGTTTCTGCAAATGACGTTATACGTATCATTCAGACATAATTGCCCAGCAAATTGAATCTCTTATCGTCGAGGGACACTCTCCATGGAAAACTCCCGTGCCAGTTCGCCCTTTTGATTGAACTTCACCACGTTTCATCGCTTTTCATCTTCGAAACGCGATGTATGTATGCTTTGAATCCATTTACGGGATTTTGTTGAACTTCCAAAATTCATGTTACAAAATCGAGCGTGTATTGAAAGTAAAATGTATTGGGTCAGTCGGGTCAGTTAATGAAATGTATTAAGTTCTAATTTATTGTATAATTACCTGGAACAAATCACCGGCTGTGACTTTTTGAGGATCACAAGTCACCTCCACTCGTTGGCCAGTCAGCATTATCACAACTATTCGTCCAGAATTGCCAGCCTATTTTAAAGAACACAGATCATTTGTGTGTCAAGTCTGAAAATTAACATTTTCCAACATGCTTCAACTAAATGCCTACATGGAATGTTCTTTCCTACTAATTTACTTAAAATATGCAAAGAAAAAGTTACGGAATGATTTGATATAAAGTTTCATATATTTCTCTTCAATTCATACATTTTTCTATTTAATATTCCACGAATTTTTGTTATATCGTGAAATTAATTATTATTATAATATAGTATCATTGTTACAATATTCGTTCTAAATTGTAATAAAGAACGATAACAATTTGGAGACTACTTAGTTTCCAAATATTAAGTACTCCTTGCGTTTTGAAGGGAATTTAATTGGATATAAAGGGACAAACACATAAAAAGTGATTGTTATAATTATTATGAATAAATTTGTTGTGGACAAACTCAAAAGCAAGTCAACCAAGATCCGGTATGGTCTAGTGGCTAGGATACCTGGCTTTCACCCAGGAGGCTCGGGTTCGATTCCCGGTACCGGAATATTTCTTTTGTTTTTTTTAATCCCCAATGCCATATTCATGTATGATATCCATATTTTTAGCCTTATATCAATATAATTTGTGGCTTTTTACAAAATATAACATTTTATAAAATGTATAATGTAGGGAGCATGAAAGTACCTAACAATTGCCAATGATTTTTTGTCATAGTACTTGCTGATATTCAGACTACATGACTTGACAACTTATTTGTTCAATGAACATTAATTATTATATTATATTATATTATTAACAATACTCCATATGCGCCCACTTTTGATTCTAAGAGAAATGAAGCTCATATCTCCGGTATGGTCTAGTGGCTAGGATACCTGGCTCTCACCCAGGAGGCTCGGGTTCGATTCCCGGTACCGGAAGTTTCTTTTTATTTTTTTTTCTTTTAAAAATTGCTATTACAATTCACGTTACATAGTCAACTATACAAAATTCAATGTTCCTGCATGTTAAATAAACATTCTATATAATAAATACATGTTTCAAGAGTCTGTCCTGAATATAGGTAACCACCAGACCCAAACCAGCTTCATCTTTACGTATCTTTCCTTTTTGTTTCTTTATTTTCTCAGTTAGCCACTTCGATGTATACCAATTCCTGCTATCGCTACAATACTATTATACATAAATCATAAGAATTCGTTATGTTAAGTGAGTGTTAATACATGATGGTAAGAAAAGTTTTGTTACCTTCATTTGGCCGACGCACAGTGTTTTCGGTGGCTGATTGGCACGCACCACGAATTCAGGGCCAACGCATTGCGCTTTGTTGAAACACCTCGTGGGTCCACCCACTGTCCTGTACAGGCGAGACGGTGCCCTTTGAACAGCTTTACCCCGCCGAGCCCTCGGTCCATTCTTTATCAGATTTCTGAAAGCATTGTTAACGGGCGTGTGCTCTGAGCGTGTGTCGTACAAACAATATGCGCTAGAACAATGAAGGCTCCCAAAACACATATTTCACCTTTCTTTAATGTGTTATAAAGCTCCACTACACAATTTCATTGTCTTGCAGTAATTTACCACACACAAGTTTGTGAGTTAACGAAGAGTTACACTTAATATGTTAAATAACAATTAACTTAATGCTTTTAAGTATGATAGAGTTCTTAATGTAGGAATTGTGCTATATGTACTAGTTCTAGACGAGTTCTCTTCTCCAGTCTGATGAGTTCTGTTCGGAGGTACATAGGTATACTGAGTCCCCCCTAAGTGGCGAGATGAGCGATTATAGGAAACCTATGAAGTCCCTCTCAAGGGATAGAGTTTTTGAGTGGAGGTGTGACAAGTAGTTTTCTGTTGGTAGAGAAGTAGTTAAAGTTGAATTTTCATGCTTAATGGAAAAAATTCAAGACTTTCCTCTTGAGCTGAAGGCCGCTTACAGAAAAGTTTCTGAAATTTATGGACAACGTGTCCGGGTCGCTACGAGGTCATCTGGCAATGGTCCTTACTATCCTGGGAATCTTGGTCCTGATTCAAGCTAATAGCCTTACTTCCGTGAGACACAATTGGTTTTAAAAGAGTCGCAAGCTTACCGGCAAGGACTGTCAGACCAAGTGTTTGCCAGATGGGGCGTACAAATCGTTGGAAACCCTTACGAGTCCTAGACTTCTATGAGAAGACTTTCTCTCAGATTTGATAACACTGTGCAGGCATGTTTCAAGAAACAACACACTTAACATCGATTCCAAAATTCCGGGGGATATAACAACTATATAATTTTTTAATTTCATCAAAATGCCTAGAATCGAGTGCAACAAGTTACCGAATTGATAGAATGGCTCTTCCTTCTCCCAGCACTTCAATCAACACTGCCACATTAGTATTAGATTCGACGCCCCTTCCCCAGAAACAAAAGCCAAATCCCCGTTAATCACTTTGTCCTCGCGAGTGAAAACAGCACACCCGGTCTTTGGTATCTTTAGAAAGGGTGTTGCCTCGTGGCGTCACACAAGTCTGAAATCAGTGAAAGAAACCCCCCGTCGTTTACGGGATGGCTACGCGAGGGCTTTCTACCTGGCAAACGCCGTTGTGTCCTTCCGCTTTGAGGCGCGAACACAGTCTTCTGGCACTCTTCTCTTTGAGGGCGTTGGGTTACGGGGGTGGCGCGACCCAGATCGCTTGAAAGCATATATTAACGCGGACGTATGACTCGGGGGACAAACTTAATAATGCGGGCTGGGGAAAGGGGGCCGGAGTAACCGAAGGACTGCTGAGCACCGCTCTCCACTCTAATTTAACGCCCGAACGTCTTCGCCTCGAGATTCATGAGATTCCGACGGAAAAGTACGAGCAAGAACGGTGGTTGTAAATTTCTCGGATGCACAGGGGTCGATCCGAGGCTATCGGGCATCCATTTTGTCTTCGGGATCCGCTATTGAACTCGAAGAACTCCGCAGGCGTCACGGACGTAATTGGTCCAGAAGGGAATTATAACTTTAGTGACAGTGTTATTTTTAAAGAATCTTTCCGTAAATTTAAATTCCGTCATTTTTAGGGGCTTTAGTCTACCTTGCCTGATTTGAATGATTAGAGAAAGTAAAGGGAAACTGAATATGCAAGTATTCAAGTAGAATGTAAGAGTGACTTCTATAATAGAAAATGGTCAAGGTATTTTTAACATTTGAAAAATTATTTAGACTTCTTCAAATATCAAATGCGAGCAAGTTAAAGTATTTTTATAAATTCCAAAGTATTTTTTCAATGATTAAGCATCCGTTTCTTCTTTCTGTACCACATTACACACGCGAAAACAGTGGAAATGTTAACTACAAAATAGTAAAAATCAGTTACCTGGGTGGTTTCGCTGGTGGGTCCGATTTGCTGCTTTCGATGTCGGAGAACGTCGCCTTCTTCAAGGTGGTGATTATTCGCGGAGGTTTCGGCGGTCCTTGAACGCTCCTCACTCTTATGGAAGACACTGGATTTTGTTGTTGAACTACCTGCTCATCGTTCCTCCTGCTGCCGGGGCATCTGTGATCGTTGGGCGCGTGGTTCTGCTCAGAGAATCTCTTCAACTCCTCCTCCTGCTGCTCCCTGCTGGGAAGTTGAGGATTCGAGTGTTGCCTGCGCAACGCGGGATTCCCTCTTCCCGCTGATTTCCCATAAATCTCCTCCCGTGCACGGTCCGTGGCCGACGTAGCTATGTCTGGATGTGAGTAACCTGCTGCTGACGGCCGCCTGTGCGAGAGAAGTTTATTTCTATTGAGTTGTTTCAAGCGGTACAGTAAGTATTTGAAAAGAAGCGATACCTATATATAACACCGGTTAAACATGGTAATCAAGGGAATCAAGATACTTAGTCCTTACTTCCTCAGAAGCAACTAGTTCCCAATCAAACAAAAATACTCGCGATCCGTTCGAACCCATCACCACATTCGCCAAATGATCGAAACAAGAGTTTCCCACTCTGGACTGGCTAGAGAGGTATCTAAAACGTTTCCTTCCTCAGCGTTTAACCGCGTCTCTGAAACACATTCTTCCCGCGACGATGTCATGGCCCCTCGTCCCAGAATTAAAACGAAACGCGCGCCTCGCTGATTACACCCTCGCTCACAAATGAACGCGCATGCATTGCTAACAGCCCGCGAAACGGGGACATCTCGATTGAAGGGTTGAACAAACACTTGCCGCCTCGCGGAAAGTAATCGCAAGGATCATTAAGGGAGAGGTGCAGGGGAAGCGGATGAGACGGTACCTGGAGATCGTCGTGCCTGCATAAGCGTCCTCGTTACGATGTCCGGCAGGTGGTTTCACGGACAGCCCGTTTACCCTGACGTCTTGCGAGCTGAGGAAAGGCTTCACGGGCAGCGCGTAAATAGGGTCGCTGTAAACATTCCCCCCGGGACTGGTTTCGTCGACGACCGTCGTCGGTAGGTTGCCGCTGCTCCTCGTGTGCTGCAGCCTGCTGTACACTGGCTGGGAGTACGTTCTCGAGTGATGGTGGCGTCGCTGATGGTGGATTGCCGGGCCAACCTGGCGTCCGCTAGCCTGCACGTTCAGCTGGGACTGAAACTGCCCCCTCCGATCCTCCGTGTTCACCTCCTGACGTCGATGCTGCTGCGACTGCTGGCCGCAGAGGCTGGTCAGGTTCGGGTGGGAGTGAGAGTTCTGGGACTGAAGCTTGAACAGAGCACCTTTCGCTGGGTGACGATGGGGGAAGTGATGCGCTTTGGGTATCTGAGGCTGCTGGGGAGGCTCCTGAAGCTGCTGGTGCTGATGCAGGTGGAATTGACTCGGGGACCGTTGCACCTGATCCTGTTGACACTGGCGGGCAGGGTTGAAGTGGGTGGACGAGTGGTACGGGCGATCTTGGTGTTGATGATGACTCGTTGGCTGACTGTGGGTCGATTGCAGTGGCTCGTGCTGCTGCGGGGCTTGCTGGTGGTGATGGGGATAATTGCTCTGGCGACGAGTCTGTTCTGGCCTTTCCAAAGGATTTCGCAGAGGCGGCGGTGGATTAAATTGCTGGTAGACTACGCGCCTCCGCGCAGCGAACTGCGGCGATTTCACCACTTCTCGGTACATGTCCATTACGATGTGGGTGAAAGGCTTTGATTGCAGCCGGGTACGGCAATACTCGGATATTACCTGCAACATAGAACAAATTTGTCCTTTTGTTAGAAGTTCGGGGGAGATCATTCAGCTTGTTGGAGAGCATTTGGGCGAGATTTGGTGGTATCGGAAATATTCGTATATTTTTCATGCCTTGAAAAGGGAGATACACTAGAAATTTTCATCATACATTACCTGTGCTATTATATTAAAATATATCCTCAATGTACGAAACCACTCATCATAGTTTCAACACAGACATTTTAAAAACCATTAAAAACACCTTTAAGCCGCAGTGCAATCACATAGAAAATCCCAGAACTCGTGTAGCATTTAGTAAAACATAATTCATTGATTACACCCTGCTACTATCGCCCGCCATCTGGGGGTGGGCGCCGGGCGAGCGGATCCAGTTGAGAATTCCCGACTGGAGCGGGGCAAATGTTCTATTAGATTCACAAGTTCCTCAGAAACGATACTGTTACCAATCCCTGGCGTGCTTAATGAGATTGTACACGCGTGTTTGTCGTGTTACGCTACCAGCCTGATTATCCGATTTCGGAATTGCCACCCTCGTCAGACAAACTATTAGTTTCGGGAGGGGGACAATGGCTCCGACGCCGAATTCCGTGGACTCTGTGAGCCACGATATCAACGAGGGAAGCTGCTCGGCAAGTCCAACCTATTATCGCTTCATTGTGCCACTGTTCTGCAACGACAAAAGCCAACTCTTGGATACGTGGCTGTCTTTGAAAGGCAATTCTCGGTGAACACGGAGTTGGAAGAAGTTCCTTTGTATTTTTCATACGTCTAGCCACCGTCACGGGAGTGCTGACAAAGGAACACCGTAGATTCTGCTCGAGGCAGCTTAAGAATTTTTTAACAAAATTGCTTCAACGATCCTTGTATACTCTTCGGTGGAAATATATTATTTGTAACTGTTTGATGTATTGTGACGGATTGGTTAACTAGGAAAGTGGGTAAAGAAATTTTTTTTTCTCATTTTTGTGGTCCTTCGCAACTTTTGTATTCCTTAGATAGTAACTAAATATTTTTTTTACGGGTTTTATTGACCTTTTGTAAATTATTATGTCAGAGTTGTTATTTGTTTTTTAATTTAGCACTTCATGATCATCCTTACTATTTTCAAGCAGAAAGAGTTATAATTTTCGTTCGATATTTATTTAAGTGTTGAACAAAATTACCCCCCCCCCCCCCCCCCCCAAATTACATATTTCGGAAGGGTACAATGAAAGATTTTTTATTAATTTAAACGTAGTCTGATATTATACTACAGGAACATAGTTTCACTAATATAGAAGCACGAATCTAAAATAATTCTCAAAAATAAATCGCGACTGTAAATTTGGTGTTTCAAGAGTGAAAATTATCCTACTGTATAAGTCCAGTCTCCCCTTTTCCCCTGTCTGCGAGATAATTAACGCCACACTGATTAACATTAGTAAAGTAGGTTTCTATGAACACGCCCTCCCCTGCCTTCGAGTCGCAGAAACATAATTGTAAGACTTTTAATTACGTGATAATACGGTCAGATTCGTTATCAAGTTATAATTATGAGAACTTGAGTCCGACACAACACTGAAATTGGTTTAATTACTTTCGCCGACGACGGAAACTACTTTCTGAGTAATTGGATTGAAGTTGTGCTGCTTTTTTAAAATACTAAAGTCTCGCGCCACGTGCAATAGCGTTCCAAAAGATTTTATACCTCTACGCTCTACGCCTATTCCTGATATTTAGTTCGTTTAAATCATTCCAGTCACCAATTATGTCGAGCAGTATATTTTCATGGCACGGCTGAAGCATCACTACGCAGGTATTCTCCCGGCAAGTTTTCTAAATTTCCCACGAAAGAAAATCTATTGCTTCTTATATATTAATCAAAATGCCTCGTAAACCTTAGTCACCACTAAGAGATAACAATTTCGACGACTATCATAAGAAAAAATTCAAAATTTCACCAAGAATACGACAGATCACCTTAAAAAATTCCTCAAATTTAATGTAAACAAAACAAGTGTTTCAAATCATATTTCGGAATAATAGTACACTTCTTTGTCGTTAGAATTACAATCACAATGTATTCTTAAAAATGTTCAAACTACTACTGCAAAATCGTACGAAGATTGCGCGATTCAAACCCAGAAGCCACCATCTAATCCTCGTCAACCAAGATAGGAAATGGCTCCCGTCGCCATTTCACGTCCACGAAACGGGGTTTAGATACCTGACCCCTATATCACATCGTACTATCCTCTGAGAGAAAAAAGCCGATCGTTGGTGACAAACGTAAAATCAATAACGTTAATTTATCGCCAGCGTTCACGAAAGGACGACGCAGTTCATTTTGCCAACGAAGGTGTATTGTGGCTGGAAGGAGTATATACATATGTACATCCAAGTCCTGGACGCAGATTCTTTCACACAAAAATGTGAGATCACCCCTGTGGCTCACAATTACTGTACCAGCTGTATTCACTTAGCAGAAGTGTCATACATTTAATAAAGATAAAAAAGATGTAACAAAACACAAAGTTTGTGTAAATTACAAAGTGTCTCGTGTGAAAGACGTCCTCAGGGATGAAGATGGTAGTGTACCATTGAATATTAAATACAAAGAGTCCACAGAGATGTTCGACATACTTTTTAGAGATTAATACTTGAAGGATTCAAAGTATGGGTCTTAGGTAAATTTGTACAGTCTAACGACTTTGAGTAGAACAAGGTGGATAGTTTTGGGGTTTTCAGGGTCTGCAGAAATTTATGAAAAGCACATCTAGTGGTTCGTAAGTTTGAGGGTATAGCTTTACAGTTCACTAGAGTGTGTATCAACTTATCAAGTATGTGTCAAGTATATCAGCAGATATATTCTATTCACTATGCATATGTCACTATATTCCTTCCACCCACATATTACTCTTCATCTAGCCTCATGGGGCTGTGCCTTCGGTTTCATCTGCATAGCAGTCGACCGACGAAGCAAACGATCACAGACGGGATAATTTATCGCTGGTGGCGGAGTCCCCGCTGAAATTGGTGGGGGTTCCTCGGGATTTCATCAATTTCGCGGGCCATTCAGGTGCAACCGATGAATTACGATCGCGCCAACGAATAGCTTTATTAAAAGTGGCCAACTTTCGCGAAAACGACGTCGCGCGAGATCGAGAACCATCCGAGGTAATCGCGAGACCTTTCCTCTACGCATTGTCTGCCCGAGACCTGCTATTTCTAAAACTTGGGTCAGAAAATGGAAGTTTGATCGACTTTGCTGTTTTTTTCGTGAGTGACACCAGGAGTTAGAAGTCTCAGCAATTTTGTGTTGAGTGTTGCACCGATTCCACCCCAAAAAACCTCGACTAATTTATTAACAAATTGGGAAGAACTATTCTCCTTTTGAACTGCATCGTATGATGGGTCTTTTTATAAGGAAAATAATTTGAAAAGGTTAATAACAGGGTAAGCAATACTATTACTTCAAAATCATAAGTGAAATTGTTAAATAATTTGCATATTTTAGGGGATTTTGTTAAACTTCTTTTTAACAGAATTTTCGTGATAATGTTTATAGTAAAATTAGAAAAATATGGGAAGATATGATTAATCTGTAGACTGAAGAGCGAGACAGCGGCACAGTGGAGGAGATCAAGTGGAGGAGGATCATATATGGTCAGACGCAGTATGCAACGTGACTGGAACTATCTTCCTCTGTAACTTCTCACGCGATAATTATTTTAAAAATTGTTTTAAGTAAAAGTTGTTGTACTCCCGAAAACAGCACTTCATCCCCAGAGAATCATAAGATTTACTGTCCACATAAAACAAAAGACCTTCCTGTACCACCAACCTTAATAAAATCCATTATACTGATGCTGTAATCATCACTACCTCTGTAACGAGATGTAACCCATTTCTATGCACAAAAACTGACGACGGTGCATTAAAGAATAGTGTAACAAGTTACCTACCACATCACATGAATTTTTCAATAGTTCATTTTCCTCATTAACAATACTATTAACACAGAAATTTATACTCCTTTTATTTTAAACACATGTCAAGTCTTCTCGACAGTCCACATTATCAATATCTATTTTTAACATAGTGTTACCTATCATCAACCCTCTAATAACTCCATTCTTTCCTATCAGTACTCACCGCACAAACTTTTTTACAGTTACATACCATTGCAGTATAAGTTTTTCTATAATTTTCCCTACTAAACCACAGATAATTTTATACATAAAACGACAATTAAATTTATCGATTGACATAGTGTGATTTCAGCACAATCAGCTTATTTTTATTATACCTTCGAGTTTTTGTGATTCTCTGGAAGTAGTAAGTCCATGTTAGGTCCGAGTTATGTACGCTCGACTGCCATCCCGTTCTCTTTCCACCATTCCGTTCGCGCGATAGATAATACAATTAAATCGAGCACCCGTGTCCGCCTCCGCAAGCGCTCAAGTGCTCTTTGCGATCGCGTTAAGTTCGTCATATTCGCCTCTGTTCGACGGATCGTTCTGCCCTTCACGGACTCGATATTAATTAAATTTGTATCGGTAACGCGCCACGACAGCGGCGACGCCAGTGATGTAATTGTGTAATCCTCGGCCCTTTGCTGCAGACGATTTAATGGAATATCCACTTTACATGCAGCCATCTGCAGAGAAGTACTTAGGCCATTTCGACCGCTATCAGAATTATTCCGTAGCACTTCGTGAGATACAGAATAATGCAAAGAGTGGCCCAGCATCTGTGTTATTTAATGATTCTAGAATTTGTTAATACAACATCCTTGCTTCTATTTTGCAACATTCTATACCCATTTCGTGAGGGTTTCGGGAGTTCCCCTAATTAATGGAGTTCCCTTTGATGTTATCACAAGGTGACTATTGATTTCAAATTTCTTCTCAGCAGACTGCAGAAATATGCAAAATGAAAAATATACTTTTGAAACTCTCTAATGACGAAACATATTTTTATCAAAGTTCCACTTGGTTAGCCCTTTCCTTTAAAATTATATATTTGCATAAACTTCCACAGTGTAATTTATCAGCGAAGAAAATTATGGGGAAACGTTGATAAATTTCGTGCTTAGTTAAACAGTGAGATATACTACCCTCTGGTGAAAATAGTTGTAAATGTACGTAAAATCAATTCGTAGCTGTAGGCCACTTTTCGATTTATTCGATCTGATAACCAGAAGTTTAGCTCCGACATCGACACACGACGGTCCACAAATTTCAATAACATGAGCCACTGTATTTTATAGCTAGGATATTGCATTATTATGCCCAGGAACGTTTGCCCCTGACGTTCTCTCGTTGTTTGCACGGTATAAGCATCCGATTCAACTCGAATGCAGCTGCTTCTTCAATCGTGATCGAGGTTGAAGATAACACTGTGTTGTTTCTTGTTTCTGACCGTGACATGGAAATTAATTTTCGGCTCGCAAAAACGCCCCGCTAGCGTATTAATTAGCGTCATTATTTGGAATTGCAGGATTAAATTCGGTATAAATTTGGATAAAACTAAGTAAAAGAAATTATGCAGATAAGTCAAGGGATTTGATTCTGATTTTTTAAAGTGCTAGACCTCACAAATATGTATAGTTTAAGTAAATATGTTTTAGTTTTTATGGTAGTGGAATATTTAAGCTGTTTGAAAGATGAGGTGTGTTTAATTTGTGTTATTTGTTAACATGGGTGAGAATTATCTTCTGAAAGAACTGTGTTTGAAATTTTTAATGTCTATAATAATTTGTTTTTGGTTTCTAATATTTAAAGAATGTAAATTTTTTGTTCTTCTCTTTCACGCGGTTGCATCTTTTAAAATACGTCCATATTTGTGTGTCATAGGAGCGTAAATACTGCATTCTATAAAATTTATGTGACAATTTTCCCTGTGCAACCGTACATACAGATAGGCTCTGACGAAGGAGGCGCACACAATAGGAAAATATCGAAGCCGAGCGACGCAGAATGAAATATCGAATAGCGAGGCGATACCTATTGAATTATTTCGCACGTTCGATGTAAGTGTCCGTTTACACGTGTATCGAAAATTTACAGTTCGGGCGTGCTCGATACGTGCCGAAAATCGGAATCACTAAGTTTCTGTTAACGGAATCCGATTTGCACGGAATATTTATGTGCAATCTGTTTGGAACACCTCTGGAAGTCCAGGGTTTCACAAATTTATCAAGACAAAACAATATAGCCAAATAATTGAGAATCGTCAAAGGTTACTTTACACTTTTCTCTAAACCATGAAGAAATAAAAAAAATTCTGAGTTCAATTGATAGAAAAGAATCTCACTTATAATCTCTACTTTTCAAAATTATCATCTACCATCTTCAAAAGTACCATTTCCCCGTGATTATCATAAAATAAAATCAGAAAAATTCTAAACACACCCACAAATTTTCTCTAAAAAATAAACTTCCCCTAGTTCCCAATGTCCATTGCATTCCACAACAACCCTCCACCCCCAGTTTCTCGTTCCATTTCTCACCCTGACACCAATGAAATTTACACCAACGGACACAGCTATCAAGAAGCCGTGCAGTTACACTTTACGGCAACACGCATAACTCTCAAACACACGGGTCGCCGCGGAAAATATATTTTATCTGCCTCTTTCTCCGTCGCGCGCGACTCGCGGGGGAGCGGAGGGCGCATAGAATCCACCCACGATCACCGCGACAGATCTCGCGTCGACGGGAGATTGGGAAACGGTGGGAAACAATTTTCACTGGATTTGCAGACTTACGTCTAGAAGATTCATCAAGGAGGCTCGTCGCCGAGGATCGGGCTCTGTCATGGCGGCTAAAACGGACTGGAGCGCCGACGAGGGTGACACGGAAACGGTTCCTGTCAGCGCCGCGACTCTTGGAGTCGTGTCCAATAATGCCCTTCCCAGCGAGTACATCCACATCTGAAAGCAGCGAATTTCACAATTATTACGATAGTACCTTATCGCTTGCATTAATAAAACAAGTAAGGAGAAACACAGGATAGTTCATATTGTGGTGTAATGTGAGAGATTCGGCGAGGGGTGCACTGTTATTAAATCGAATCCTGAGATTGTGAAATATATTACCTTTTGATATGTAAATCCAGGAACGATCAAGATAAATAGCACCACGATCAGACACAGAAGAATGTAATCGTTCGAAACGAGTTTGGTAGATTCGAATATTGGTAAGATGGATTGCGGCGGAGGAAGACCGAACCGTTTCGAAGTTCAAGGGTAACTGGCAGTGGATTTAAAATGGCTCTGCTACCTGAACGCACCCCCGACTCCCTCACTCCACGGTCATACTCTTTGGAAAGGGTGTCGTTGTGTTAAGGCACTGAAATGTATGGTTCGTTTTCCTCAGGCACGTGACTTTAAGTCGCTAGCCATGGCCACGTGGGCAGACCTTCCACCCACGTGTTTCCTATGGGGGAACTTATTCAACTCTCTGTCATAAAACTCTTCGGGAGGACAGAAATAATACGAATACCAAATATCGTTGAGATATCTGTCCCCGAACTATTTTTAGAAATATGTCGATGCTAGCTCCTTCATTTGGAAACACCTATTTATCATTTATACCTCTAAAGAAAGCGACTTGTAGCAAAACTAGGCTGTTTATATTTTAAGCGTACGACTAGCCATTTGCATAAATTGCACGAGCGGCTGCTTGCGCGCATTAGATCCTCCAGAAATGATATCTGCTGTGGAATTGCGCCGCTCTGGTGAATAACTAACTATCATTAGGGGCGTCCTTAAATTACGTAAGGGTAATTTTGACGATTTCTTACCCCATTCCTCCCCCAGTATAAGAATTCGTAAGATTTGATATTGCACCCCGCCCTTTCACAATATTTTTTATATTGAATTTTTTCAGTTATTAAAATTCTTTTAATTTTGTATAATTCCTTAACTCGGTTTCAGGAAACTTAAACTAAAACTACTTTTCTGGAACATTAATATGATAGAATTTGTATCTATTGAAAATTAAAAAATTACGTAAGACGCTACTTGACTCTCCCCCTCCCCCTGTAAGAAAACTTAAGAAATTCGCGAACCCCTCCCCCCCCCCCCACATAAAAAAGCCTTACGTAATTTAAGGACGACCCCTTACAGAAATATCGCAGATATTCAAGCACCACAATTACAGAATGCTAAATTGCCACGTGGCATGAAGAAAAGTGTGTATCCCTTCAGGTTCACGTCGTAGAGGAAGGAAAAGGGCGCTATATATTTCGTCAAGCAGCTAAAGAAAAAAGATATCAACTATCGGTTCGTTAATTGGCTGAGCAAATCGCACGTGAAATTGGCTCCGCGTTAATTACAGACTCGTGGAATTGAAAGCTGAGACACTCGCGGATATTGCACATAATTCTTTTTCTGTTATCTAGAAAAGGATATTAATTTTTATGGAGGATTCTCGTGGAACAATTGACACCATGTTAAGAGGAGTACATTGACAGCGCAGGAGAAATAATTGGCTTGCAGATAACAGTGAAATAAAGTTTATCAAATAAAGAATCCTCGGTGTTCAGAGATAAACACTAGTTTACAAGCAAAATGCAATAGACTCGCGTGCATGAGTAAATAACGAAAACGGGGAGAAGTAGGGAGGGAGAGGAATCGTACAATAGAAGCGAAATCCGCAGCAGTTTCTCTGCTTTCCTTCTGTGATTCAATAAGAATTATTACTGCAAATGTATATTGTGCGCGGGCTGACAATTTCCCTCATTGCATTGCATTATACCGTACTGCATCCATATTCAAATAAAATAGAGGTTTCATACTTCGTTAACAATTTTATTCAAATTCTTCAAGAATGAATTTTCCATTTTCCCTTGCGGTTATACACTTTCGAGTATTCCATTGTCAATAAAAAGCTGATGTCAACGAAGTAAATTAAAATGACTTCAGACACAGACGTGAATATCACCAGCACACCTTTTGTTTGCTTTGAATTCGTTTACTTCCCGCGTTTAATTTAAAAATTCTATTCCATTTCAATATCGCTGCAAGCTAACATGGGACTCGACTGAACATCGATAGCACAAACCGGGAATTACCCTACCCACCGACAATCGAGAAACAAAAACAGCGAGCCTGCACACGATTAAGTTCGCGCGGAACGATGAATGCGGGCGAAAAAAGGGGGTCGCTAATTTCCCCGATAAACAATTTGCTTGGCAATTTGTTCGCCTGGCCGTTCGCTTTCCACGCTATTTTGTGCTAAATTGTCGAATTGTATAAAACGTCATTACACATCGACCGCGATTAATTATCGGGTCGCGAACACGGTGGCTCGCGTTAATTTCGTCCGAAACGCCGCTATTCAGTTAAAAATGTCTACGCTCGAGTGGGCGAGGGGGAAAATTCGGTGTGATTTAGCAGAGCTTTTCGTGAACGAGCGCCAAGTCGCGTGAACGTAAACTGAACGAGGCTTAATTAGGAAATTATACGCGGTTTAAAAGGGCGCTAAAGACTTATTAAAGAAGTCCAACACTAAGCTATATTTGAAATATATAAACTAGTATCGTGAAATATTCATAGAAATATCTGTTCTTGACAGTTTCATTATGCAATGCATGGTTTGAGCACAAATATTGTAAAATACTTCTCATCGTAAATAGGAAGCTTGAAAAAAATTATTTTAAAATGTCTGTGATTACATTTAACAATAATTTTGCTGCACTAACATTTATCAATTCATTTGTTACTATATATCATTTAAAATTCAATCCCCAAAATTAATTAAAAAGGTTTCGAATATCTAAATACATTTTAGCACAGTAAAATAATTTCTCTATAAGGTGTTTTCCTAAACAATTTTATCAGACAGCTTTAAACAAGTAGAATAATATAAAATATATACTTCCAATTGATGGAATAAATAAGTTTACGGTACGACTAATCCAGTTGCATCGAACTGCACTTGGATTTCAATCAACTATCGATCCTCCAGATCACAAAATCCTCCCCCCTCGGATCACGTGGTCCGCTAATTAACTCCAGCGGGAAGTTAAAGCGGCGTATAATTAGAATCGCGTACCTTTTCTGAATCGGTGTCCGAATATATGCGGCCCGGTCGATATTCAGGCGGCAGATACGCCCGAGCTGTTTCAGGTGGTGCAAGTTGCAGCAAAACTCTACCACGTGGTGTCAGCTCCAACGTGTGAAGGGTCACCACCGGCCCAGCTCTCGAACCACCCACCACGCCGCCGTCTGAAACAGATTTTAATGAAAATACAGATGTTACTGTGGGTAATATCATTTTGCATTCGAGATTGTTAATAGCTGCTGTTGTAGTCTATGAAACACAGGAGTAGGATTAGGAAAACATAGAATTAGGAGTACATAGGTGGTGCGGCAGGATCAATGGTAACAGTGCTTAAAGGGTATGAAATAAAAAATATCTATTTGATCAAATGACATTGAACTGCAATTTGTACAGTGTGTACAGTGAAACATCTATTTCATATGCTGTATTTAAAGTACAGAATAATTAGAATTCTATCATCACTGTCCTATAATTCGTAATTAAGCAATTTCTCATCTTGTATTCCAAATCTATGGCTTCCTCGAGCCATTTACCCCCAAACAGTCATGAAAGCTCTCAAATTTTTTTTAGGTCATGGAATTTTCACAATGAGAATAAACATCCCTCAATCAACCCCTTTAGCCCTTAATTGCGAGTGTTTGTTCAGCAGCTGTTGCACGAAACCACGCATATCAAGTGATCCGATGGGAATTTGGAATCGGGATGTTTCTAATTAATTCCTCCAAGTATTCGTTAAACTGACAAGCTCGAAGGTAGTTGGAAGTCGGCCACAGGTGCTCGAGTTTCGAATCTGCCAGACGGCAGAGAGGGACTTCCTTGCAAGTTGCTGGCTTTATTTATCGCGACAGGGTCCCGCTAACATCCCGAATCGTTTACTATCGTTCGCAGCGCGCGAACGTTTTACTCGTAACGTGATTCCGGGCCAGAGGAGGAGAGGAAGAGGACGATAGAATCGAATCAGCTTCTCCCAGGAAGTGGATCAAAGTTGAGGGTAGATACGAAGAAGAATTGAGGAAACGGCAAAGAGACTCCACGGCTGCTCTCGTTCCAGCCAGTTTATCCTTCATCGCCGGTACCATAATCTCGTTCGTTCGATTTGCTGGCTCTATTTCCGTCATCTCGGATCCAATCTAACCGCGTTACGCCAAAATAGCCGACTCGGCTGCCGAAATTCCAGGGACACATTTACAGCCTCGTCCGATTGACGATTCGTGCTGTTGGAGCTCCGCTTCGCTGCTTCCCTAACATCACGTTTTCCTAGAACTCTGAGTAGATGTTAAGGTATTTTGTCGGTGGGAGATGTAAAGACTTTGTCGTGGGGTAATAGTAAATTTCTAAAATCAAGGAATGTAATCATTTCAAATTCATATTTTATATTTTAAGCCACATGATCTGAACTATTGTGAATTGTAATCCTTACAGGAGTCAGGATTATTTAATTAATCATAATCGTCACTCCTCGTTGCCCACTTCAGGGTACTTGAAGAATTTTTTGCAATATATTTTCATGCCAACCGAAGGAGACTTCAAACTGAAGAATACATAGGAATTAATTAGCAACGTTCGACCTACGTTCACTCATTTAACCATTTAGTGACAGGTGAGGGACCAGGTCACCGTCGCGATTTTAAGGTGCCCACGACTTAATTACGCGAACTTCGAGCGTCCAGCATTATCAGTGCAGAAGACACTTATCTGTTTTCCAAAGGCACACTCTGTTTTCACGGAGCAGTCGGCAAACAGTCTGGCCAGAAGTGCCATCTGTTTTACCGTCGTTGTAAATCCACTATAATTCGCCATTCAGCCGTTAATTTCGCGCGTGTCACGGACATTAACAGGCTAACGATCGCTGAAGCATCTTGACGCAGGGAATTGTCTTCCCTCTCGCTGCGACCTACTAATTTAAGCATTCGTCCTGCCCGCGGGATACTTTCCTCACGGTGAAATTCCGAGGAAATTGAAGGGCCGCACGGGATGGAATAGCTCGGGGAACAAGTTTCTGTTTGCAGCTCAAAGTTCCTGCGGATTCCTGGCTACTTATCGAAAGTTTTCGTTCGTAGGCAGAAGGGTTCTTCATCTGGTGGAATTGTACGATATAACTATTGCATGGTCGTTTAATGTTAATAGCGTTTATTCGATTTTGAGTTTAGCATTAAAGGGAACACTTTGGGAAATAATTTTCTTTCTCTGGTCATCTCTCTTTCAGCATATGTATATTTTCTTTAATAGTACCACACGTAATAAATTCACTACTTATCATGCCTAATCTCCTGGTTCAGATTTAATATTTTTTTAACAACCTATAGAAGGGCAAGTCGCGGATAGCGCGGGGTCAGGTTGCCGCTCAATGACTGACGAGAATAAGATTAATATATAGCTTTATTAAAAAACAGTATCGCACGGGACGGTTCCTCCAGCCAACGTCTTTCGTCGGTCGCCAACAGAGAACTGCTTCCAACAGTCGAATCTCTCCTCAACGGTCCCCTATGACTCACTACTATTCCGTCGTTAATACGCCATCGGCGGTCGATCGTTTGTCGCGCGATCTCCTGTAACCGTATCCTTAAACCAACAATCGTTCGGGACTGTCGGCGACGATCGCCGACTGCCTAGCTAATCTCTCTCCGTTGGCACCATCGTCATCAAAATGCCTACAAACCTACACTTTTAATTTCGAATTAAGTGAATAGCCAATTGTGGCCAAGGTACCACTACTTTCTTAAGATATTACTTTCATTCGCTGTTTACCTCCCGTGAAGTTCAAGTTCGATCTTCGATCGAAGTATTAGTAGGGATAATTAATAGACGAGTGTCGGTGTATTAAATTGCTCATGTTTAATGCAGGAAGTGAATGTATTCATACAAAATTCCTACGCGCCAGATGCGAGTCGAAACTAATTGCATAGTAATGTGACGCGAGAGATGCGTCAGGATGCATTGCACCAGATGCGAGACGTCCTAATTCGTGCAGGCAGATATTTGGTCAGAGGACAATGGTTGCAGATACATATTTCAAATGTCCTTTCTCACCAAGAAAGCAGGGATGAAGAATTATTTCTTGTTTCCTGTTTCACGTCGAGAATGCAGAAGTCACCATGTTGCAACTGAAATTTTCTGCTTCTATCTTCGTGCAGACTATATCCCATGGAAATAGCTTTTATTATTAAAGAAAGTAAAGAAACCTCTCGTTTCATGACATATTAAATAAAAACCACATACACGTCCTAAATTCTTTTTAAAGTTATTCGAAAGTCACAGTAAAAGTATTGCTAACGTGAACACTGACTCCATTGCATTAGCATAAAATAGTACGAAAGCAAAATTTTTCCAAAGCGAGCTATGAGATTTTCGCAATCGATGAGATGCATTCTCATTTAAAATTCAATTGTACGTATTAAAACAGGAGGAAAAATTGTTCCACGCATTTTTCGAGACCTAAAAACTGTTGTAGTTTCTGTACGCGATTCAATGCATCCAATGCATGTGAAAATTTTGCAATTTCAAGTTGTATAAAATTTTAATTACATATATGAGAATTTTTAGCATCGAGTGTCATTCAGAATTGCTGCAATTTTTAATTCATTTAAATGGATTTTTATAGTATGCACCTCAGTAAATGTAATTTTGTTTTTAATTGTATTACCACGAATTATCGTTGACAATGATTGATTTTACTGAATGATCGTTATCATTTCTCCATTTTGCGAACCTAGAATTACGTATTATTCATGTTGGATATTAAAATCATACACGACTTATGTTAATTGAAACATGGAATATTGATTTGTCTATTAGAATAAATAATATAGACGGTATATTATTAAAAAGGCATCATTATATTCGAACACGGATGTAACTCTGAATAAATATGTATATAACACCACTCATTAGCATAAAATCACAATTTGCAGTGTTCCAATTACAAAGCAGATTTACGAATCAATTTTCTCAGATATGCAAAGAAAACAGTGTTTAAATAAAATTCCTCGCGGTTTCACATCGAGATTCAATATTCCCACCTTTTTCTTCGCGTCTAAAGAGCTTTCCACAAGGTTGCCGTATGCAGCACGTTGGAGATTACAAAAGAGTACGAAAATGTACGACCCTTTGAAAAGAAGAGAGGCAAACACAGGACACGTCGACTGCTTTTCAAAGTCCGCGAGGTGTTCTGTTGCTCGTTAAATTGCACCACCGAGATTAAAACTCTGAAACCCTTCCGACAGTCAAGCACGTGCAATGTGCATCAGAAAGAAATTAATTCAACACGCGACTGCCTGAAAACAAATATTTTCAATTCTACGCCTGATAAAAATACTGGGACATCAGGACGCGCATATACGTGGATGTTCCTGCGTTTTTGCCACGAAATTATTTATTGTTCCCCTCGGTACCTTGTATTTTTATAATATTTCCAAGGAATATCTCCATTTTCGTGTCAGTTAAAAGTATGATTACAAGAACAACTGTTAAAATGAAGACAACGATAGATTACAGACAAAGTGGTGTGTCTATGAAAACATGGTTTAGAGTCAATACGGATAGATGAGGAATGAATAAAAAATTCAATGAAATAAAGACCTAATCTCCCAAGTCTCTTAAGTTTGGTACTTGGTGGATTAAACTGAGACTTTCAAGGAGGCAGAGAGGATCAGAGTGTCATTTATGATTAATTTTCTCAATATTGATTAACATTTCATTTAAAATACTTGCGATAAAAGTAGTCATCGATCAAAGTCACATCCCAATGCTTGATGACTAGGTATACACAAATCAATCCAATTGCGATTCCTATTTCACCCATTTTAATCAAACATCCCCGCGAAATGTCAGCTTAAACCCTGACAGGAAACACTCTATCTGTCTCGCTATTACAGAAATAACAAACCCTCGATCGAGAAGCGACAGCATCAAGATTGTTTTCGAGATTCATCGCAATACCAGCATCACGCTTGTCTATTTCACCAACACTTTGCTTCCAGGTCCTCCTCGCGTGTACAGGGTGAGCCACATAACTCGATCACCCCGATTATTTCCAGTGCTGGCTGATCGACTAAAATCTCTTCACCTCGGCCAATTTGATCTAGAGTAGCTCACAAGCTATTTACGATATAACTTTCACAAGTTTTCAGGGCACCTTCATTGTTTTACATGAAACCAATTTAATAGGCACATAATGGAGTCCGCCAGGCACCATAAGCTAAAACTGTTTACTGTCAAAACTGAGCATGTAGGTACGTAGGAAGAAGATAACCAATAAGGGTACGTAGGAAGAAGATAACCCTTAATAATTCCAAAAAGAAAGTAACACTGAAAATGTATTCTAATCAATTTGTAGGTTAATCTGAAACAAATTGTCCAAAAATTACAGTTCAACTCGATCTTCAGATTCTGAGGACAATCAAGTTGATCGAGTTTTATGGTCCACTCTGTATAACGAGTGGGCAGAGTAGAGAAAGATGAGGATATATCTCTGTGTTGTATGTACAGGCCACGACGTTGATGGATAGTCTCCTAGAGCTCTTCGTTCCTGTCCGTCCTATTAAACGCTACCTACTCCACTGACCATTCGAAATCTTCCCTCCATCCCCAGTTTTCTCCCGTTTCGAGTCACCCTCCCTCCCCCCCCCCCCCCCCACATGCCCCTGACGGCTTAGTATATTTAGTGCCCACTGTAGACCCATTGTTCCTCACGGCTAATTTGGCATTCTAGTTGGCCGACGTGCACTTGCAGCCGACAGAAGGTTGAATAATAAAGGCGTGTTTACGACGGGAAGGATTTTCTTGAAGAAGCGAAATTTCGCGAACGAGGGGGCGAAGTCGTGGGTGGGGGGGGGGGGTCAATTGCGCTCGGGAGAGGCACGACATCTGCGTTTAAGTAGAAAATGAACGCGATGCCAGGCGATTTTTGAATTCTTCTGGAAGTCTGTAGAAAGACTGTGAGTAGGTAGAGTTTAAAGTGTCAGTGAAAAGATTCGACGGTTTTTGAAGAGAAGGTATTTACTCCCATTGAATTGTAAATGAAAAATCTCCAACCCCTGAACTTCACTTTCTGAACTTTGCATATTCTCCAGTAATTTTTATTTTTTTTTCATTTCACAGCGAATAATCCGACTTTAACCACCCAACCGCTTTGCGTCCCATCAATACTGCATTCCTTTCAACGTTACCAAAGGAAGCAATAAAAACATACTTACTCTGAACCATGAAATATTCTCAATGCTTTTAAAATAATATGTAAATCCCGATGTCAAGATGAAATTAAGTACGACTGAATGATCTCGTTTTTTTTCTCTCGATATGGAACAGCAAGGAAGTGAAGTGCACGCTCGAAAGCTTGGAAAGGAAAGGAAACCGTTTAGGCGTAGTGGGAAAAAGTGTTGCGCGTTGCCAGACGATTTATCCCGAGAAATATAAATTCCATTGACTGCGTAAATGGTATTAAGGAATTCCTGATACTGACGTGTCCCGTTTCGCCCGCGATGAAGCGGAAGAAAAATTCGTCGATGGCGACGGTGCTTACTCTCAGGTCGCTCGGCGACGAGCCAGCCCAGGATATCATTAGCATAATCGAGCGAAACTTTGTAATCTCTCTTTCGACAGTTTATACCTGATAAAGCGGCGGAAAATGCATGCAACTCACTCACCTCTGTACCCTTTAACTATCCACATTTTCCTATGGCTTGCATACCTCGTGTTTAATCGGGATAAACTGAACACGGTTAGTACCAAGATCAACCTTGATCGATTTAATAATTTGCATGTCAAGTAGTCGAAGTTGATCTTAAACGATCGAAATTTTCTTCTGTCCTTTTGTGTTAAATAGCCTGCGTATGTCGTAATTTTATATTAGGAAGATATGTATTTCATAGATTAATTAATTCTTAAAAGAAGGGTAAACAAATGGAATGATATTAGTGCAGTGATGAAGATTTTTATTAAAATCTAGTAGACATATTGAAGACATATTAGACAACTGAAGCAAACTAAGAACGAATTTTAATTTAGTGATCAGATTTCTTTCCGAAGCAAAAGGTTTATTGATTTTTCAGTAAAGTATGTTATCAGCGAAGGAAAGATCGGAGATTAGGGCTCGGCAGAGATCACCAGTGAAGATATATACGCGTACTTAGTACGAGTTTCAATAAGTAAAAGTGTAGGTTACGTTTCTCAAGTGGCTGGAATTTCATTTTATAAGGGTAAACGTGAAAATAAGTGGAATTCCCCGGGTGCCTTCAATTTGCATAACTTTCCGCTACACTGGTCGCGAAGGTTTACAAGCGGAGACAACGTATATCAATTATGGAACAATGTCAAGGCTCTAAGCAATCACGTACAAAAGAAGCTATCTGAACACGTGTCGAATATCGAATTGCACAATTTGAAATACTGCTTGCGTGATTAAAATTAATAGAAGGAACCATTTTATGGATAAATAGGATGGTGAAAAGCACGAAGTGAACGTAGAATGTGCTATGGAAATTTAGAATACCCTCTTGTTCCGTGAAAAAAAGATTCTAGTGACTTCAGTGGACGAAAATACCACACTTGGCATACGATGTTTGTCGGGAGCTGAAAAGCTATGGAAATTGAATGCTCGCGCCTCGCTCCAAGAGCAAAATCATTCATGAAACACCATACACTTCGAGGATGTTCTGCATTTTCCTCTCGCAATCACGTTTTTCGGTGGGAAACACTTGCCCGTCACTTTGTCCGCTCTCAGACTCATTAAATGTACTATTTTCCCCGACACTTCGACATTCCTCGAGGACTAAACCAAGTATCATTACCCACCGAAAAGTATGTCACTGGTAATTAACAAATTTTTTCAATTTTCAGGCGTCCCTTGGCTCTTTTTACATAGCTCCTCGCTTTTTTAAAAACGGCTTCCTGCTCTAATTTCCTTGTAGAGAATTCGAAAATGTATTAAAAGCGTTTCACATGTTCCGAACTTAGAAGACTTCTCTAGTACGACAAAAAACGATTGTGGACAGTGCAAATGAATGAATCGCAAGCTTGCACTTCTTTTAAAGGGATTGCTCATCCTCTAATTCAAATGAAATTCCAAGGATTCTCGCTGGGAGCGTTTTACTACTGAAACTGTCTTCCACTGATTCCAACAAGGCAACTTTTTCATAATGGAAGTCTCGTGTTCTGTCTGTGAAAGTTTAGAACTATCTCAGGAACTGTGTTTAATGAAAAAAAAAAAAAAAAATAGCACGTAGAGAACGAAGCTACAGAGTACCTACTATATTACAGCATCTTACTTGATTTTTATTTAACACACATTCTATCTCAATAACCAAATCTACCACAATTTTAGTCAAGGGGATACTTCGACACTCATCAAAGGGATTCCCACGACGCGAAATTAGTATCGGCTCCCGTGACGTATAAACGCGTCAACATTCTCGATGAACGTAAACGTTAATTTAACGCTCGCCTTTTATCGACGCCGTCTGGTAGTCTTCTAAGAGCCAGACGAGCCCCTCTAACGAAAGAGAATACGCGAAAATTAGAAATCCCCTCGCAGAGTGACGCCTGGCATTGACTGCTACTTTACTCGGCGAGTAAATATTTAGCCACGGACTGGCCAGGGCGGATGGGTAAATGACGAAATAAGGACGAGAAGCCATTAGGGGCTACTATCTTGCTTCAAGAGCGAGAGGGTCGCTCACCCTTGGCCCTCTCAACCCTCCAGAAGCCCGAACCCAAAGAGGTGAACGAGATGAGGGCACCTGGCTGGCGGCATACCGCTGTAAAATATGCCCTGTTTTACACACATCCACCGCGACCTCACTTCCTCTTTCGCCTCCAAGGGGGTTGACGCGCGCGTATACTCCACCCCTGGCAACGGCTACAGAAGAAAGCTTTGGCGGGACTGGCGATTGTTCCGTGGAACTTGACGATTAAAGTCGAGTGCGAAACGCTAGAAGCCTCGTGGCTTGGTTACATCCTGCGACTAGGGAATCTCTTGCAGTCGGGCTTGTTTCGGCTTGAATATTCGTGACAATTTTGCGGTGGAAATATTGAGGGTGCCTTCGCGTTTCTCGTGGTGGTGTCAAGTCGAGTTTGGGGAATAGTTTGTGTTATTAGATGGATTGTAGTGGCGTCTTGGTCCACTTGTAGTGTTTTTGAGAAATACAAGGTTTAAGTATGCAATGGTAGATAATATTCAGGGACATTCAATGAAGAAAAATATTATTTTTAACAAATTTACGAAATAGAGAAACAGTCAAGAACTAGGGTAGATGGTTTAATTACTGCCAGTGTCCCTGTTACTATCACTTTATTTATTTTATGTAATAAAATCGTAAAATATATAAAACAGTGTTCAAAAATATGTATTATTAAATTAGAATTATTATTGTACACGTTGCGTTTTTATTAAATAAACTAAATAAAGTGGTAGTAATAGGGACACCGGCAGTAATTGGGACATCTGTCCTATTTTTTGCATATAAAAACTCAAATTTCACAAAAAGTGGATTGGCAAAAGACGATCGACCCAGAAATTTTTCGACGAAGAAATTGCCAAGCTGAGATTCAAAAAATAATTGCCATCGTGTAGTTAGGTACCGCAGAAAAGTGCCACGCTACACTTTCCACGAGTGATAGCGAAGAGCCCGCAGGAAGTTGGCAGGTTCGTCAATGCGAAAGGCGATTTTGAGTGGGCAACTTCAGTCTAGGGTTCGAGGCGAGCGCATCTCGAGGTAATTAATGGTCGGGGATAGAACCAACAGACGCACAGGGATCCCCTGTTGGTTATATAGCCCGATAGATGAAGAGAGATCGAGAGCAAAGCCCTAACGGGGAACGCGAAGTATCTCGCATGGGCGGATCTGTGAGCAATGTTGCGAATTCGAGCTGCCATTATTGAGGCATCGTTCACCAAGTCGCAAAGGCGTAATTCCTAATTGCACTTCGAAAGCACCAAATTTTTTAAGTCGAAATAAATGTATATAAAGTTCATTGACAGAAAATATACTTAGGTATACCTACTTTAGTTTTCTTGCCTCAATTTAAGAGTGGGCTAGGAATTAATCGGCGATTTAATATAATAAATGTTATATCAGAACGTGAAAGATACGACGAACCTTGATAATATATCTCTGTGCACACAATTCATACAAATGAGGAATACTTTGCGAGACTCATTGAGAATTCTATACCACACAGGCCTCTAAAAATCATGAGGTATCAATAAAGCGGAAATAGATGTTGGAGGGCAGAGAGGAACGGTTGAATCACCCCTGGCACGTGCCTCTTTTCGAAACTGATTTCTCTTATCCGAATTTCTGGTCACGTAGCTGGCCGCTCATTGGCATATTATAAAGTGACATTGATATCGAGCACAAGGCGAGGATCATAACCGTGTCCGAACACGGCTCTGTTCTCAGAATTATTGTACAATTGTGCTCGATTCATATTCTTCAATGATAGAGGAGAAATTTTATCGAAGGAATTTTTTCAATGCTGTAGTAACAAAAATTGTTCCTCGATTTCTTCTGGAATTCCACTTTGCAATTCTTCTCATTTTTCTACAACCTACCTTCACTCAAATTTTCGCTTTCTATTATGATAAATAAAACGTTGGAAATCTACGTTTATGGATCAATTTTGAGATGTGTTTATTAAATTCTATTATTTTCAATTTGAACGATTAAAACTGCCACTGCAAGTGAATTTCTTTCTTTCATATTTAATCCCTACTTTCAATCGCAAAACAAAAAAATTTCAAACAACACTTTTGTCAGTTTAATACCTTCCATTATTTCCGTTTGATCGTTAAGTTTTGTATTGCCGCCAGTTTCGACGCCTCGCGTGCACGAAATATTCTATCGAGATAACGCGAAGCTGCGCGGCAAGTTTTTCATTCACTTAGCACGGCCGATATTTCATGCAGCGGCGGCGCGCGAGGAAAATGTTCATTGGAAAACATGAAAAATTGATATACCGCGCGGCAACTCTGGTAAGCCGTCGGAATACATCTTCGTCTCTGAGCGAGGTATTTGCGGCACCATTTCCAGCAGAAAGAAGTCGGGCGAAAAAATATCGACGAAAGTCGAGGATGAAATTCGAATTTATTACGTATTCCAGATTCATGATAGTAGCAGTAAAAAGTGTGCGAACAGGAAACAGGGAAGGAGAAGTTGGGAAACGGCACGTATGTACCTACATTTTCAGAGACACAAAGAGAAAAGCAAACACGAATATGGCGGGGTGCGAGGCAACCTCATTTACTGGGATTACCACGTTGAAATTGCTCTTCATGCAGCATCGAATAACGTGTCCACGTGTCTGGCGTACGCCTTTAATCCCCATCTCTCGATGATTATGAAATTCAACAAAATAAACAGTTATGTACGTCAATCCACCCACCATACAATTAACCCTGAACTGCTATCGCAATCAATTACTTTTGCACAAACAGCATTCACAGAGCGACATTCTAAAGAACACGCACGCGAGCATGTTTGCTTTATTAACTGTTTCAAGGTGGATTCACAGTCGAAAGTGGTCCCTTTGTGCAAGTGCTAGCAACAGACACGGACAAGTGTGAACTGCTCCATTCCAAAACAGAGAAACAGTACCTATGTTTTATCACTGACATTGACGGCACTGAACCGTCAAGAAAATGGTGCATGTGAATCCGCCTTTGATACCCTTTTCATAGGACACTTCTATGATTCAGGACTGGCATTTTAAATACATACATTCATATAGAGAATGTTGGTTTAAAAGACACAGTATGAATATATAAAAAAAAAAGAGTCGTCAGATATAAAAGTGTTTGACGTGAAAAGGCTTTAACTTGCAATCCTTATGTTGAATTTCTGGGGATCGAGATTGCCCATCCGTGGAAAGTTAGCCAGCCACTTAGTACACATTGCTGTACATTTAAAAATATGGAATTTTTATTGAATATTTTGGCAAGCCACGAGGTAAAGGGCGTAACGAGTTTCTTCAGAAGCAGACAACGAGAAGCTCGGATAACTACGGTGGCAGCTCATATGTAGGGATTACCAGGCTTGCTCCCTTTTCATCCCCATCGAGCAGCTTGACCTCGCTCGCGCGCTGCCGCGATCCTCATGGCTGTTTACAGAGCGCCGTGTAATGGGCATCAGACACTGTCAGACACGTATTTTGCAGCCCGGAGAGCGCAAACTTCGCGTGCCTGTTCGCGTGTGTGCACAGACCCAGGTATTGCCGGGTTTTCGACGTTTCTGCAATTGTGTGTCCACGCCTCTGGAATGACTAGCGTACACACACGAGGGGAACGGCGGGCGGCTGTCGCGGAGAAGAGAGGAAGAGGACGGTCTCGCTTCGCGCGGTACATAGGTAGGTATATACACGTGTAACTCTGATTTTATAGTCGCCACGAGCACAAGAGGGCTGTCGCGGCTATACACTTGCTGGAGGGTACGAGCTGCGAGGGGGAGGATTTGTTCGATGGCGTTGTAACGGTGTGGTGGTTTCAATACCGTAACTAGGGACTTGTCGATTGGATTTAAGGGGGAACACCACTGTGACGGTCGGAAAAATACGCCATTTTTAAGAATTTTTTTTCGGTAATAATATACAGTTTTCATAGCAAATTTTTATTACCTATCTTTAGTACGCTGTCTTAAGAGACTATACAAAAAAATAAATAGAAAAACATCCATAAATTTTGATATATTAATTAATCTTCTAAACCCCCCACGCGAGCTGGTCGAATGTGTAACTATGGAACAGCAAGTCCGAAATCAAATTTAATTTTTTGTTTATAATCTATATGAGTGCAGTTTCCGTTTTTCGTACCGATTTCTTAAACAAATTATTTTTGTGAAAATGGTGCGCTTTAGAAGAAAAGTTTCGAAAATCCGCGAATAAGATGGACAGTTTTTCGAGCGTATTTAAACAAATTTATTTTCAATAAAAAAATCCGTACGTACTACGAAAACTACACTCATATGGTTTATAAAAAAAAAATTAAATTTGATTTCGGACCTGCTGTTCCATAGTTACACATTCGACCAGCTCGCGCGAGGAGGTTTAGAAGATTAATTAATATATTAAAATTTATGGGTGTTTTACTACTTATTTTTTTTGTATAGTCTCTTAAGACAGCGTGCTAAAGATAGGTAATAAATAATTTCTATGAAAACTGCAAATTATTCCCGGAAAAATTTCTTAAAAATGGCATTCTTTTTCGGCCGTCACAGTGGTGTTCTCCCTTAATGAAGGGTGGTTTAGATGGGGGATGATTGTCGATATCTTTGCAAGATTTTGAGAATAGTTTGGGTATTTGTGGGTAACTTGGAGCAAAATCAGGAGGCTATCTTATGATCGCATTACAGGGGAGATATTTTACAACCGCCCCCCTGTTATTAATGCCCCCGGTCTACCCTAACTATGCCACTCCATTTTAGTGCCAATTTCTACTAACAATTTACGAGAATAAGGAGGCATTTGAAGGTGTCGAAATATTTTTAATCTTCTGCTTCGAGCCACGAACCCTTTCAGCGGCGATAACAACAACCGAACGTGTGTGGGATGCAGCGTTCAGAGTAACAGTGCACTTGGTTGATTATTTAGCAGGCTTGGCGCGGATTCTCGCTTCAAAGAATGGCGAAACGAACGGAGGCATTTTCTAAGACACGTGGTAACGCCTCGCCGACCGTATTGTGCCCAGGGACTTTATTAAAGTCGTACTTACATATCGCTCCATGCTAAGCTCACGCCCAAGGGAGTCTCGAGGGGAATTTCCGAGTGCATCTAATTCGAGGAATTCCGCGTGGGACGGGGAAGAGAGTTTTATTCGATGGAGCATCGCGCCTGCGACGAGCGACAGACACTACTCTCGTCATACGCCTTCGTGTAAAAGTGTATTTAAAGTATACAACAGAGGCCTTTAAGTCGGATGCATTGCAGCCTGCAGATTCTTGGAGACGTAAGACCTCGAAAATGATTCACTGAATTGAAAGTGGCAGAGTTTGAATGGAATTACGTTTCATGAATTAAATCCTCAATAGCTCAACTCTGGTACGACGAGGTTAGTGACCTCTTTCTGGTGCTGAATCAGGCTCTATTAGTTTGCTATTTGGTGTAATTTTCAATTGTATATCAATAGTTGAGAAAACAAAATTATATCCCTAAATGGATACAATTTTAAACTCTGTTGCACTGACTTCTCTTATCACAGCGATGCCAATCTGAACCTGAACTACGTAACAACTGTTTCACCCTCCCAGCGGGGAATCGAAACAGAAATTACACGAACAGCACCGAGAAACATCGTTCCTCAGCGGCGGCCCGTCATCCAAGGATTCCAGTCAAAATTTCCTCGCGAATGCCCGCAGGACAATCGAAACTGGAATCTGGAGTGAACGTCAGGACACGTCCGGACCGCTATAATTCCTCGGACATCAACTTCGCGCGCTCTCCGGCCGAATGCAAGGGCGAATCCTTGGCATTCGAGCCTCGAGGACCCTGCATCCAGCAGGTAGCTCTTCTCGTAGGACGCTCGTGAGTCATGCTATGCGAACGACGGCATCGTATTCGCATGCAGGATACCTCCAGGCAATTTCAAGGGGCCCCGGGAAGGGGGCGTCGAATTGCCAACATTGTGGGCACGCCTGTTAAGCCGTGCACGCGAGTCAAGAACCGCGCCAGGGAAGCGTGTGCGACTAAAACGCGCGTAATCTCGCGCGTCGCCGCTTACGGTCACGTTGTATCATCGTTGGTGCCCGAGGAACATGCCAGAGAGCATAATCTGCTTGATTAGCGTACGCAGGATCAGTGAATGAGAAGTGATGAGTCATGTAGCTTTGAATGGTGATCCAGATGGGCCTTATATCGAGTACGGGTAAAGAAACGTAAAGGAACGCGAGAGAAGACAAAGTAATCGTGTCGGTTTTTGTTTATAATATTATGCATTTAGGTTGGAGGAGATGGGTTAAAAACAAGCTGACTCAAAGTGGCTTTCAATTTTCTTTGTTTTTTTTATTAAGTCTGCCGAAGTGAATCATTTTCTTTACGTAATTAAGGAGATGGTTAAAGTTTTATTTTGTAATTTTAATGTATCTCGGGGAACTGTTCTTTGAATGAAGCGATGCGTTGTTTTAAGCTCCGCCTAAGCTTCCTTCATACTAAATATACGACGGCCTGATAAACTGGCAGGCGTAAAAATTTGGAAACAGTATTTTTGGAATAAGAATTCTAGTTGGAAATGAAATGGGAAAAGGGATTTCATTTGCCACATTAGTTAACGACTTTCAAGTACTATTTCCTCAGCTAATGCCTCCCATTTTAAGTTAAACAATACTCATTCTAAAAATCAATGACATGCTATAAAATCTTGAAGCACCAGTTCACAAAGGGGCTGTCTGGTTAAGCCTAACCAGATGTGGCCAGCACCACGGGTAAGGCGACGATGGGCCTGGGCCTGACCTGCGCGACGCCATACCCGTCGTAAATGAGCACGAGGGTCCTTTAGGGATTTTTTTTGCGAAGGACAACAGGGGACTTTCCGTGGCGAGGGAAAGTCAGTCCCTTGTAGAACTCGAACAGAGAAAGGCCTTCCTGAGTTATCTTGTATTCTACACAAAGTAAATGTTTAAAGAGTAAAACCAGGACGACGAACCTTCTCTGAATTTCAAATAACACTTTGAGGCTACAAACTATGGAAACCGTAGGCATCACTTTTCACATCAAATATCCCAATATAAATTTTGTGTAAAGTCGGCGAGCCATGAACGTTCTCACAGCACGTTCTTTATTAAGTTTATACTAAAAAAGCGAATACTTTTAATTTTTATGCATTGAAAGGAAGGGCTTTAAAAATTCTAAAACTACAGAACACGTATGCTTGCAGAATACAAAAAGCGATAGCTTAAGAGGCCTTCGATAACATTCGACCTAGCTCTTATCAGATACATAAATAAAAAGATACAAGAGCTTGATGTAATAGGGAATACAATTTATTTAAGAGGTCATGCCTAGTTGGTAGGCGAAAAAATAATATTTTTCTATGACAAAATTACCGAGAATTGCTGAATGCATGTACTTTTAAAATAAAGAAATAGTTGTAAAAAATATCCACTAGATTTTCCACAAAAAATTCCCGAAAATCTCGTTCTTTTTTGACTGCCAACTCGGCATGATCCCTTAAGATAGAACTTCATCCATGGATCTTTTTCTGACATAGATTCCTCAAATTTCCATGAAAAACATGTAAATAACACAGTAACTACGACTTGTGCAAAGTTGAAAAGCATTCCATTCTTAATACAAGACATCAATTTTTGGATGTTCCGCATCAGAAGTTTGCGAGTACCGTTAGCTACAACTCCACAGTATAAAATTACTCTAATCATAAATCTGAATTCAATAATAGTGAGCCCCGCTTATCCCAACGGTCCGTCACATTTTACACCTTCCTAAACTGCAGTAACAATTTGAAATGGGAAACAAATAAACTTCAGATACCTACTACCAACATTCTATTACAGCCTGGAAGCTAAATTCAACGAACATGTCTCGCACACCCCAACTCAACTGCAATGTGTGCTTCGCTCTTTGACGCCAGTTTGCTGTCAGGGTACCATAAACTACAATGCGCTGGGTACGAACACTCTGACCTCCAGCTAAGAAAGTAGAATTCGAAAGTAGACACGTCTACGCGCAGAATGCCATCGGGAGGCAACGGTTGCAGATTCAACGGTACCTTGACGGTCACGTTTCTCCACGCCCTGTGATTATTGAATATTTAACGTAGACCGGCCGACGTTTGACTTCCTGATCCGCCGGGGCGAACCGTAATCGCCCGCGATCGTACGATTTAACATCGTTCTGAATACCCTCGGTCCTCAGATTTAGTGTTATCGATCCACCCAAGGGTGGCAGCCCCTACAATATCCTCGCTACCACTTTCAACTCGTTCCATCCCGTTGCCACTCTACTTCACTCGATTCCCAGTCACTATCCTCGAGAGAACAGAAGCCTAATAGATATTTATCCGATCGTAATGATAGCCTTCGCACTTTGTAAACGCGAAACGTGGAAACACAGGAAGTGCCTGTTTACTGGCCGAGATGCATGCAAATGCTACTGATTCATCGCCAGCGGTTGCATTGTAATTTGTGACGTTACTCGTAGAGTGTAGACCCTTGTTTTGCATTCCGTGGATGCCACGGTGAATGGTAACTATCTTAATCGGTAACGTTGGTAATGTTGATATTAAGCTTGTGGCTCTTGTGATATGGTTTCGTCTATGGTAATTTTACTTTATTATGTCGATTCTAGGTTACCGCGATCGTGTTTCCTTAGTAGGTGCGTTGAAACGAAGGAAAGGGAAGAATTTTCTTCAGAGAAAGTCTCCTCATAGGACTCAAGGACCCGTAAGGGTTTTCAACGATTTGTATGCCTCATCTGTCAGACACTCGGCCCGCCAGCCCCTGCCTGCAAACCTGGGACCCTTGTAAAACCAATTGTAACCCTCGGAAATAAGGCTGTTACCCCAAACCAGCGTCTAGACTCCCAGGGGGGGGGGGGGAGGGGGGGGGGGGTAAGGAGCACTGTCAGACGACCTCGTACCTGCACGTTGCCACCAACAGTAATGGCCAATCCATAAATTCCAAAAACTAACTTTTCTGTAAGCGGCGTCCAGTTCAAGAGGAAGATCTGGGAATATTCCATATTTAATTTGACAATTAAGTAGTATCAAGCAGTATCATCCAATAACTTGGAACGTACTCCATCGAAATCCGGTATGGTCTAGTGGCTAGGATACCTGGCTTTCACCCAGGAGGCTCGGGTTCGATTCCCGGTACCGGAATTCTTTTTTTTTTTATTTACATAATTTTTTTATAATCACCCACCCAAATGCAAACAAACAAAGAAATAGACATAACAAAAATATAATAACTAATAAAAGATATCATGCAAATGATAAAAAATACATGTATGTAGAAAAACTTCCTTGAAAGTCACACTTTTAAAAACTTAACGTGAGAAATAAACCTCTCATTTGTAACTGAACAAGTAATAATATTTTATAACTTTAGTGTACAGATGATTATCATCTTATGTTTCAGATATAAGCTCATGAGCTCAAAGTTGAATGTGTAGAGGAAATGTAAGAATCTACTGTTGTGATAGATAATTTTGCAATCCTCGTCGTTGTGTAGTTAATTATCTGTATTTCAAGAACAAACGGCTTTCATTTGCCACTGTGGAATGAACATGTCAAGGTGAAATCTGACGACACGTGGATCGGTGATCCATGAGTCTCGTGTCAAGCTCGCCGATCCACGTGCCGTTAGATTTCACCTTCAGGAAGGTCATCTTTAATGGGATAATTTTGTTCACTGTGCGCTAAGGATTACTAGGCTAAATTATATATTGCTGGAACATAAATTCTTACTCGACAAAAAGAGGTCTTGGAGGGCCTGGGCAGCCTGGCATAGGAGAGCCCATGTTTCTGCAGCGGCAAGTCCTGTTCCTCGCAGAGCAAGCACATCTCCCGCTACAATAGCGAGACCAGGTCCTCCACTTGGGTCGGTTTGCATCCTGCAACATAAACAACACTGAACATTTTAATCTGGTAATAGAATCTCTTTTAAAAAGTCAACGAATTTTTATCATATAATCCTGTTTAAATAAAACTAGGTACACAGCTTCAGAAAATACTAAAATAACGAACTACATTAGGCTTGAATTAAAGATTACTTTGGTATATTTTGTCAAATGAATCTAACGAACAACCCAGCGTTCGTTAATTTCATTTCTATTATAAACAAGCAATTTTGACTTGAATATATTACTACTAAAAGTGACAAATATTAAACTGTAGTTAATCATTAAATTACTATCTTCTTAAATTATTAAGACGGCAAGCATAAGAAAATTGATATTGGGTAAAAGAAACTTGGTGTTCGATACTCTTATTCTACCCTCCCCCTTCCTCTGTGCTTACAGCCTCGCCGACATTAATTAACGCACTGTCCTGGCCACGAAAGAGACGCTAATTACTCTGTTCTTTATCACCGTCATAAAATGCTCGTAACCACCTGAAACATTATAAATCTCCCAGATAATTCAGTTTAGATGCTCCGAAATACCGTCCCTTTATTCTCCACTTAAACGCCACTGTGCCCAAACATTTTATTACACTTCCAAACGACTACAATCCGTCCATGAAAATATCAGTACACATTTTACCTCAAACAATATAATTTGTACATCCATTTCACTGCTTAAACTTAGTTCAATTACCATCTTCAGCATCAAGCCACCCAACTAACAACTTAATTACCTAAACTCAGAGCTCTTAATTTACTCCATAATTTCATTCAAACATACAATAAAACGTTTCACTTTCCCAAGCAGCAGCTTCACCACGAATAGCAACGCCTAGGATGGTTGAACCACAAATTCTTGAAGTTAGTAAACTACTCCCTAACGTGTGCCTTTGTGACGATTTAATAGACAAGTGTGTTTACTAGGAATAGTTCAACACGCAGTTAATGTAACTTTCCAAAGAGCACCTCTTTGCAAAATACAGATTTAGAAGGTACGCCTTGCAAAACATTTTAGCAAAAATCCAATCTTACGCGAAGCAATGTTTCCACTGTGCATCGTGGAACAGCGGCATATTGGCTTTCGGAACCACGCGTGGTGCGACGATACTTCTGTTCGCAGATGAATCTTGTTCCGGGCTTTTAGATTCCATATCGATCTTTCGCTCGCAGACAATACGCGGCTGCTGGTCACGAAACGAGTCGTGAGCATCAGCTTGGCTACGGTGGAACAAGATTGGAGCAACATGTCCCGCAGCTCGCCGAGAACAAACAAATGTAAACAGGCTGGGGCGTGCATATTGGATGTATCGGGCTTGTTGGATGCAGCAGCCTCGATTATTTCCATCCCTTTTGTTCGGCGTGTCGCTTCCGTTCCATTTCACCCCGCGAAACCGGCGGACCAGGGGCGTCTTCTTAATTAATCCCATCGAGGGATCAGGCCATCGTGGCACTGAGTGTTAATCGATCGAAGAATCCGATCGTGGATGTCGCGTTTGATTACCTTCTATTTTATTGGAATTTATGAAGTGTTAAATTATGTTTTAAATTTTTTAACGAGAAACCCAGGAGATATATAAAAATCTGTACTAGAATACAAACTTTCAGTTCAAATACTTTCTGAGAATAGTGTAAGTACATTCATTAACCCTTTGGTGCCCGCACCTAGATCCCGTTGAAGGAAAAATATTCCGTTTTCTTTTTATCGTTAAAAATGGCCTGAATTTATATATTTTTATATAAAAAATGTTTTATTTTTTCAGTGGTTAAAATGCATAAAACCAATGAATACAGGGTTCAGGTAAATCCACCTTTCTGCAATGAATAAAACTACGTTAAACATGTACTACTTAAACTGTTGCAAACAGCGAATTGCGAATGCAAACGGTAAAAAACAAAGATTGTATTATATATGATGATACGTTTGGCACTAAATGGTTAAAGTTATGAATGTAAAAAAATTTGTACTAGAATGATGTAATATCACAATTCTGATCTCACTGGCCATTAGCAAAGGACCTACTTAGTTCGTGGACACGATCGATTTCAAATTAACCACATAGAAGTTCCTCGACAATCACGGTCCGCCTGAAAATACCCCGTTCCCAGGGTCGAACCTCGATTGCAAACTTTCCGGGGCCGATACCGATCATTCTTTCTGTGTATGTTTTAAATGCAAATGCCAGAAAGTTATCGTCCTCGCTCCGGAACTTCGGCCCTCCAGTATTTGCAGAACGCTCGTCAAAGGCGCTTATATACCAGCGAAGGTAATTCCTTCTGCTCGAAGGATCGGGGAAACTTTCGGGAAGTATTAGCTCCGTGGCGACAAATATGTCGCCGGAAACTATTAATTCCTCGTTTTCTTCGCTCCCCTAGTAAAAAATGTGGCATCGATGAAGGATGAACGCGGCATGTCGGGCGTAATCGATGCAACCATTTTGAAAGGGTTCGTTTGGCAGCGTCGCGAAAATTTAATGGTAGACCACACATTGTTTTAATGATAAATTGGACAGTTGTTTGGGACACTTTTATAATTTATATTTTATCATTAATGTGAGGTTGGAGCATGTAATTTTGAGTATATATATTGTAGCAGGGCGTAATTTAAATGAACAGTGACACAAAATACGTACACTGTTTATATTTGAAATGTACAGGTACGTTAATCTAACTGGCAAATTACAGTGCCTTTCGCGACCAAGGAAATATACAATACTGACGTAAACTGGGTCATCGATTACCCGATACTTAAAGGAGATTGGAAGATTATTCAATTGGAATTATGCGATTCCCGGATGTATTCGATCTTAAAATGCAATTCAAAGGGACGGGGGCAATGCTTACTATTTCCTTCGACCTGGATAAAATTCTCTAACTAGCCGGGGAAATGTACCAAAAGTTACTCGCAGGAAAAGTATTTCGAATTTCACGACAGAATTCCTATACTCTTCCTAACTATTCTCAATAACATCCTGTTAAAGCGCCATTAAACTACAGAACAGAGAAAAACAATAGAATAAAAGTACCAAAACTCAAAAAAGAATCTATCCTTAAAAAGTACTCTAAACCAATATTCTCAAATTTAATTAAATTTATTCATATTAGCTACTTGACAGTTAAAAAAAATTCTAAAATTGTAACTAAACCACCATGCTTCCGCTTAAATTGATCTCCATTGATCCTTTGACCCATCTTCAATACCAAATGGCACGTGTAGTCCAGAAAGATCGTTTGAGTACCATTATCAACTGATTGTGCTATAATACCACAGAAAGCACAGAACTAAATAGCTTTGTCGCGAACAACAACGGCGATGTGTCCCATTAATGCGAATTCCGTCGTCGATTCGCGACCGGAAGTCCGCAGGTGAAGGCAGCAACATGCTCGTTACGGACGATCGAGACGGCAGGACGTTTAATTAGGGGACAATTCGTTAATGGCGGGGCCGGAGTGCACCGTCTAATTCCGCGAAATTTCATCAGCCAGCAAATCAAACTACAGCCGGCAAGTTCCTACGGACGATCGTAATCGAATAACCCCGCCGCTGTAGGCATAATTTTTCCAATACGCCTCTGATATTCCGTTAGCGGGGGTGGTCATTAAAAAAATTATCAACTACAAGGGACGATCTAACGAACAGAATTCATTCGCTGGATTAACGTTGCGCCAAAGAGTATTACGGCGCCGCGAAATAAAAATGGATTTTGAGACAGGGGTGGAGATGAAAATGCTCGCCAGGAGAAAATTGTTCCTTTGAACGGGCTGACCTGTTCGAATCTGCGAAGGGATTTATCTTGAGAGGCACGCTGAATCCAAGTAATTCAGCGGGACATTTAGAGATGAAGGTAGAAACACTGTCGGTTTAATGGGAATGTGTGTTGGTACAGACGAAACATCGGAGGGGTGGTTTATGATTCTACAAATCGGGTTTCAAATTCTTTTGCCCTGTGTAGGCGAGAAATTGCAATCTGTATTTTGGGCAGAGTTGAATTCGCTGTGAGACTATTGGAATTTTTATTTTTTAATGAAAGTATTACACAAATGAATTTCTAACTTTTTTGAAGGGTTTAGTTTCTAATAATATTTAAATAAGGACACTAAGAATAGTTTAGAATTATAGAAATCTTTGATGAGGGAGTGTTTGTGTTAAAAGTACTGAAAAGCTCTGATGTGATCTTTTCATTTTTCGACTCTGTCTGTTCTAGCTATAGATTATAAGAGCATATGTGTGAACGCATAGAAGCATCGACACACGGGACAGTTCAAATAAATAAAACGAGCACACGATGCATTTATATCTGTACATATTACGATTTGAAGAGCAGACAGAGATTTGATTGAAATCAAACACGATGTAATTATTTTCGTTCAAATTGGATTACCTGTTATTCAAACCACGTTCGATACGTTTAATTACTAATTAACTTGTCCAGGTTCGACGAACTGGTTAAAGGGATATCCTATTCTCTCACATTGATCTCTCACTGAGTGTGTCAAAAATATTGCCACTGTCTATTTACCAAAATATTTCCGTCGATTTTGAACAAATTATTCTTTCTAAAGTTCTCAACATTTTTAGTGTTAGAAAACCAGATGTTTAAGCACTTCATTCTGTTGTATGGATTAATATAATTTCCCACTTTAAACAAATTAGTAATCAGCGAAACGATGGCTTAAACCTTCTCGAATTTCACATAAATTCCATCCAACTTCAGATTTATTATTTCACATAAAATTTAAATAATACTGCGCGCTATTTTCATATGATGCAATATTGCAGTGTTTTTAACAGTATAATTGTACCACTGTGTAACATTATAATATGCATTTTCTGTTCCGATGTAGCATAAGCCACCGCCACACGTTTCCCATTATTCGTTCGTTTAAAACTTCGCCCCAGCAGCACACAAAAAGCAACGAAATTAGTATCACTGGAAGCTTAGCAATCTGGAAAGCAGTGAAAGCTCGGTTACACATTAAATCGGACAGAAGCAACGTATACGCGCGCGTCAGTCAGCCAACAGAAATTTAAACTTCGGCTGGTCTGTTCACTGACGCGCGCTTCGTTTCAATATGAAAAATCACCGGACGATCCACGTGTGCGCCACGTTGTCACACGCCTATTCGTCATTTCTCGCCCCACGGGACCGGAAGTATAAAAAGTAAAGGAAAAAATATCTCTGAATCGAGGTTTCACAGCAATCAAAGAACAGTCTAAAGCGGTTTAAACGAATGGGAATACGCATGAACGAGCCATTTCGCTAAAGTCACCAACACTTTTTAGACTAGTATCAATGGTAACTAACTTATAAAATTTCAAGCATCGAGTAGTCAGGAATTTAGCTCCCTCTAGCTAGCAGATTAGCCCCTCAATCTTATCCCAATTCTTACGAGGGTTACCATTTTAATCTCACCCCCAATTCAGCATAACACCAAAACTCCATCCATCCAATTACCCATATCATTCGATCCCCTTTCTACCGAAATAAAACACTACCCCAAATCTTCTTTATAATACGGATTCATCCACCTTCGGTAACTTTCGTCTAACACCCCGCCACTACACTTTCCCTGCGAAGGGTGCACATCATCGCCGAATCGTTCGATGGGAAAATTACACTCGATCCCTTGACGCAACTTACACCAAACGATTTGTATCGCCTAGCTCACGCTGTTTGAACGAAAGGGCCGATCTTGTATATCAGGGGATGAGTGTGGCTCACCTTAAACATTGTCGATGGGCGCGTCGTAACGCGGGGGCGTTCTCGACGTGATGATTTCGTGCGCGGCGAAGTCATTCGGCCGAGTGCCTGGCAGATAGTAAACCAGGCAGGAGACCCCGACGAGGAACAGGAAAAACAGGAACACGAGGTCGAACATCAGCAGGGAGTTCAAGGTCATCAGCTGCATCGTGCGCGTACAACTTTCTCCACCATTACACACATATATATACACGGTCTCGAGCACGCAAGCGCGTCGGTCAGGCGACGTACGAAATTTCGCGCCCCGATCGGCCGAGATTATTCGATCCTTAGATCACACCGCCTCCCCCGCCGCGCGCACTTCCGCGCCACGTGGGACGAAGAACTGGAAATTTATTTTCGGAAATCATTCCGCTGCGAATTTTTCACGGTGATTCGTTCGGAAGGCTGGTGCGTGAAATTCGAACGCAGCAATCTCCTCGATTGGCAAAATGATGCGTGGGAGGAATTTGGATGATCGATTGGATACTGGGGAATATGGGATTGCTTGTGTTGTGTGATGATGTATGGCGTGTGGTAAAGTGATACTGTCGATGGGATGTAATTTGAGGATTTTAGGGGATATGGACGTTCGATGGTAAAAGCAGGATAATGTGTTTTTATTCCTTTGATATTATTGATTTTAATGTATCATTAGAAGATTTAGGCATACAGGTTTCATAATTGAAAAATTCAATTTCAAGGTAATGGATATTCGTGAAATCTGAATTTTCAGAAACTCTGTTACATCGTTTTCATTAACTCCTGACACAAAGAATTACACTATCAATTCCTCGGAAATGTAACATCTTTTGCTTTTATACATTTCTATACACAGTATTCTGTTTTCGTATTCTATTTATGAATTATTTTATACACCAGATATATCGAAAGTGGAAGAATGTGAGTGGTTGGAAATACCTGGCATGGTTCAGTGTGCCTGTTTCCAGTGCTTACTTCCAGGCATTTTGTAAACTGCTGTCACGTTTTAAAGAAATCTTGTGTACACGAATAAAAAGCTACACAATTCAATCTGAATAGTTATCTATGTTCAATGAACACATAACTAGAGATTCAGGTGTCACTATTGATCTCTACTTAAAATAAATGCTTCCTTCTGTTACAGATCTACATTTTCGCCTATGTCGTCGTTTTTTCAGGAAATTAGTAACTATTGACAGTCGAGGAACCTGTAGTGATTATTCAAGATAGCCCAGCTGCAATCAGTTGAAACCCTGGGCCAGGAGTCGAGTCATAATTGGATTTTCCGCGGTGGTTATCGATACCAAGTTATCCATGAATCGTTAATACTGTCTCCATTGTAATCGGCTATTTGTGCATCGCGTATTGTGATATCGCCAGTTATGGATGGCACTTCCACGGCGAAATTAATGCGACATAATTGAAATCGTTATCGATTACGACTGCAGACGCTGATTTTCCAACGTAATTATGTAAAATATTATCAAAGTACAGTCACCGTAGTTCCGAACTCCCTTAATTGTTACTCAAAACTCTAAGCACCACGCTCAGCATTCAAAAGTTTTGAATCAATCTGAGTTCACCTACCTAATCATGGTGCAACTATCGAATATGAACGATGGGGAGAACTATAGCGATTGGGAGACGCTACTTGGAGTTACTTCAATCCATCCAACATGCCTAGTATATCGATTGCGATATCAGAAGGGCCAGGGATTGTAGTTTTCTTTAATACGATAGATTGGAACCATTACTTGCAGGGACAGTGCTACAACGCAAAGAAGAATCGTCATCGATCAGGTGCATCTAGCCTGTAGAGAAGTACTGTGGAAAAATCGTTTCTATTTGGGAATAAGAGGTGTTAAAATATGTGGCTACTTCTTGGAAGATGACTTTCCATAAGATTTTATGTGTTAGGCCCTTTCATGCATTTATGTTGTTACGTGACTATGTGGTGATTAATAAGAAACTCCTAAGTTTGAAAAATATTGTAATATTGTGTGTAATTCAAGGTGGTATTTAATAAATGTGATGTTCCGAGTTTACCACACTATGGAAAGTGGTTTCTCCCTACACCACAGGATCTTTAATCATTTTTATGATTCACTTACTGCCCTGGGAATTTATGTAACGAATAAATTCATTACGTTTAATGAGCAACAAATTGTACTAGATTTAGTAACGCACGGCCAGAAGGCAGGTTTATTTCCAGGAATCCGTGGGGAAATGTGCGACTTCGATCGACATCTTGTTAGAGCCACTTGACATTATTTCAGCGACGTTCGACGATCCCGTATTTCCGATTCGCTCAGGCATTGATACGGGGTTAATCTTATAGGCCAAAACAGAGTCGACTCTACCTTGTGCCTCTATTTTGTTTGAATAAAATGAAAATTCATATTTCTTAAGAATTTTTATTCACACCAACGTGATCCATTTCCAAATGCAAAAGCTTAAAACTTTTAATAGTAATTGTCTTTTGATTCAGTCTCTTGGAAACTTTCAATCGACTCAACAATTCTTTCAGTTTTGATCACCTCGATTATCCCCCGAATCTCAAAAATTTTAATTGCCTCGTTGTGTATGAAACCCACCACAAGTTTGAAGACTTTCGTCATAGTTTTGTCATACCTGTTCCAAATCATTAAAATTGTCTGTCATCTGTTCTAAGCGATTCAAATCTGTTTATATATTCCAAATGACCAAAAGTGTCTCAAAGTCCATTCCTAATTTCCAAGCCCTTGATTTGACATTTGCAATCCCCTGGATTTGTTTTCGATTTTCAATTTCGACCCGACGTTAATTCGGATTTAGATAAGCAGGCGGGTGCAGAAACGACAGACGCGGGAAAATTTTCCCCTATATTCGATGGTAATGAACGCGAACGAGCGCTGTCATTAGCAGCCATGTCGCGGTCGATCTGGCTTATCCATAAATGCGTGTGGTCCAACGATTTCCCACTTACGCAAATTTCGGCCGCGTGCTCGATGTGAACCGATTCTCCATCTCGTCGCCGCGTCACGACTACCGGCGGAAATTTACGGGACGACACAATTTCTGAACGGAAGTCTGCTCTCAAATGATAAACCCTGTCCCCAGCTAACTCTCGCAGGCCGTACAGATAGGAAGCGCCCACGAAAATTCGTAAATGGCTCGATGCTCTCGAAGACAACAGCTATCTATTATCAGCAATCGAGGATGTGAAAAATCACAAACATAATACATCGACTTCAAAGGGTCTAGGAAGGTAACATGAGCAACCGGCTCTCGTAACAAAATTTGTGTTATTGCTTGATAAGTACTGCTCAACATAAATAAATGAAACAAAAGTGGAAAAATAGCTACATCTTAGCTGTACTTCATATATATTTTTTTAATTATAAATCAAATATTAATGGAGCAAACGAATTAGTATTAACAATTGAGAAGACAATGGTAGAATTTATGTTATGCTTTCCTGAAATGTGATTTCAACGAGAAACCATTATTATTATTCTTCTCCTTCGTGACAAGTATTTTCATCATTATAAAAGAATGTTGCTTGAACTTATTTTCTTTAATATTCGATATAATAAAGCCAATATACATGTATTATTTCTTAAATAAGAAAGTTGGCTCTGTAAATGTCAGTGAATAAATATCTGATGCTCTATGTGGCAGGGTCTTGAATCATGTCGACAATCGTCGCTCTTCCTTGATAATGGAACCAAAACGAAAATGGCATGCTGCCATACGGTTGAACATAATAAATGAATAAAGGGAACGTCACACTCGTCTGCCAGCTGTTGCACCTCTTTCACGTGTTTTCTGCAAACCATGACGAGTGCACTTTGCGTAATCGAAGGAAATATGTTTAAACTTAACAGCATTCTTCACGCTATGCTGTTAAATAGTATCGAATGATTTTCACACTTAATTCTTCACATTTGGAATGCACAAACTTTATAACTGCATAAATGTTATTGTGCGATTTATGTGTTTCTCAAATATTCATTTACTACGCAAAATTCTTATTCAGCGCTGAATTATTCAACGACAACAAGCAATTCTTGCTACGAAAGTGCGGCAAGCACACGGACAGAATGCAATACACGTTCGAAGTGGGAAGTTTTAATGAACTCTGCGGAAATCGGTGCACGCACAATGGAGTACCGATTGTTGACGCTTCCTTTGCATGCAGAAATGAATATTCACGCTTCGAATGAAAATTTTCCGTACTCTAAGGAATCTCGATTGAATAAAATACAAAATTTCAATGAAACGAACATTAACCTTTCTTGCATTAAATTTAAACGCAGTAATGGCGCGTATAATTCCTACTCTGTTCAAAAATTTTCCTTTCCAATATATATAAGACTGAATATTTCTAACGCTCAATCTGTCGCACTAGCTTCAGCCCTAAACTCCAAATCCATCTGCTCCAACTTGAAAACTTGTATATGCAGATTTAATATTCAACAATTCACTTTGCCAACCACAGAGAGTTGACTCTAGAGCTACATATTCTGGTAAATTGGCCACACACTTCCCTTATCATTTACTCTCAGCCTCCCCCTTAAAAAAAATGGACGCAAGAACATTTCATCTCTCAAACAAAATCCTTAAAAAAATCCATTTGCATAATTAAAAATTTCAGACCTCTTCGTGCAATCTTCTCTTTCCAAACATCTCCTATCCATAACATTCACAGAATAACAAGCAAGAAGAAAACAACAGCATAGAGATAAAATTTCGATCTGAAGAAAATAAATGCGCCAGTCAATCCTGTCTTCAGTCACTGTTTTTCATTCCCAATTAAACCCCTTAGAGACTCGTTCTAAGCGTGGAAAAGGAAAACCAAACGATCAGGTGGTGTGCAAATACATTCTTCGCCCCGCGGAAAGCGCAGGAACCAGGAAAAAAAAAGAGGGCAGGACAGTTTACGTCTGACTGTGGGAGCCCCAGACGGATATAGACCGCAAGATAAACGACGCATTACCGGTATAAAGCAACGTCCTCGTGTGTTGACGCCCGTTCCCGTCAACACGCTCCTACATGCGCTGGTATCTTTCCCGTAACCTCTTTTCTCAATCCAATTGAACGGTACGTACATGCCCCAGCGCCTGCAGAAAAATCAGCACGCGCGTGAATTTCTGGAGAAGTTGCAGGAGCCGCGGGTACGCGCGGCACGTTACGCGGCCGATATTGATTCCGCCTTCCGTATTCAGATACCTGACTGTTGTGTCACTCGTGTAGTAAAAGTAGACGTCGAGATACTCTCCTATTCGGTACATTCCACTTTTCCTTCGGAGAATTTCCCTTCTACTCTGCTCCATAAATACTGGAGGGAATCATCGACAACAACGTGGTAACACGCTGAGAACACCACGAGTACTTATCAACATACAGAAGTGGTAATTAGAATGGGGAGAGATTTGATATTTCATAGTCAATTTGAAAACTCCGGGGGTGATAAAATCGGAGATTGAAGGAGGAAATTATTGTGGATAATTGTAGTACATGTGAAACGAATGGGGTGGATATGTACACTGGCTAAAACATAGGAGGATGAAGCTACGATAGAATATTAAGTGTATCAGAAGAACTGGAATATCGACGAAGGATCATCGCCATGTTATGCGTTACAATCGCGTAGGGAAAGAGAAGAGTCTCCATCAGCACTGAGTAAATGCGGGTTGATTCTAAATAGCTCGGGAAAGGATCTGAAGGAAAGCAGTCCTCTAATTTATGAGGCTGCCTGACAGACGTTGGGTCTGTCGTCTGTACCCGCCTGACACTTGGGACCTTTGGAGGGTGACGAAAGATCTGGAGCCACAATGACTCTCTGTGCAGTCGACTCCGGCGGTCCCGAGGTTCGGTGATATTGGCCAGGCGTCCTGTTTCACCTTTGGACGCCTTGGACGGTGTTTCGGAGACGGGCTGTTTACCCATAATTCATTATCCACGAGAGTACTATCCATGCAGTCTCAGTTTATTTACCCTTTACCATCTTAATCCGTCGTAGAGGGTTCCGCGTAATTCCCGGTGTCGGCAGATCCGTAGCGGGGCGTTACAACCCCCGTTGACCCGCCTGAGCTTACAAGGGAACATCCCGAAGCCGGCAATTCAAAAAATTCTGAAACTTTGTGAATATATAGGGAATTTCCTCCTGATTACATGGCAAGTTTTGTTTGCCGCCCAAATTCACTTTGAGGGGGTGTAATTGACCCCTGAAAATCCGGTTATTTTCCGATTTTGTGTTATAACTTGTGAACTGTAAAATAAATTTTTTACCAAATGATAGATCTAATTAAAAGAAGTAACTTTTGTGTTAAATCATTTTTCTGTTTCTTAGAGTTCACGAATTATAACACCAAATCGAAAAATAGCCGAATTTTCAGGGGTTAATTTCATTTCACCCCCTGCGAGCGAATTTGGGCAGCAAAAAAAAGATTGCGTTGTAATCAGGAGGAAGTCCTCTGCATATTCACAGTTTCAGAATTTTTTGAATTTTCAGGTTCGGTATCTTCCCTTGTTAGTCGGGTCTCATCGAGGTTGCGCGCGAAACAGCCGAGGAAAAAATTATGTAATGCCTGAGAAGCCAACCCAAATTCTTGACGGATGTAGCGAATAGAATATTCTGAAATCTTGTTCCAACTTCCCTACGAGGTAGATAACTTGGAAAGTTAGAAGAATCCTATACGAAAGTGAAGCAGACTGGACTCGGTTATCCTGCCGCGAAGTTCGGTGCTGTCGAGTGAGAATGATAAGACTTTTGATAAAAAAAACTGGCGAAATGATTCAATTTTAACAGAAGGAAGGTGATACGACAGTGACGGTTGTCTCTGATAGAGCCCCCTTTCGATTAATTTAATATGCAATTGTTAAAATAGTATTTCCTAATGGTAAATGGAAGAAAATAGCAGATATTGGTACTTTGAAATGGGAAATGGTTAAAATCTCTTAGAAATAATTAGACGCAACGTGAAGCGGGTCAAGAACCGCAGCGTTATACAAATAGGTCGATAATTACACCGGATCTACGTGTTTCGCTGTGGGACAGATGACAAATGGCCCCTCCCTTCGTTTTGTCTCAATGCGTTCATTCCAATTTCACGGTGGAAATGAGCATCGTCCAACGAAAAACAAGCGCGCACCGCGTAAATTGAATTTCCCTGGGCAGCGTGAAACCGATTTTAACGCAACGATGGTGCTCGTTGATCTTACGTTTCCAATTTTTCGCTCTCTGCGTCCCACTGCGCGCGCACTCCCTGGCAAAGTGGATTTTTGTCGCGAACCCCTGCAAATTTTAAAACTTCCCCCGAAGTTGTTCGATGTAATTAAGGCTACTTAGTTTCTCCAAGCAACTAACATAGGCTTCGTGAAGATCGGAGGTAAGGTGTGCTGTGACACTTCCATTATCCGAATTAGTAACGGGGCATATTTTTTTGGATAGGAATTTCAGGATAATAGAAGTCTAGCTTTTCTTGAGATACTACATACATGAATATATGAGATAGAAAACTGATGTGAAGAATGTATTGTCTTGGAGATAGAAGCGTCCCGTACATCTGTGGATATAAAATCGAGCTTTTAGCGTTCAGATAATAAAGTACTCTGATAATAGGTGAGGTGAGGGAGTTTTACTGTGCTTTTCTCAGTCAATGACAAGAACGAAAGTAGGGCACATGCAACAATCATGAAGGATTATTTCAATAGCTGCCTTATTGTTAGAGAAGAATGTACCAAACGAATGTAAATATTAGCGAGGAATATATCACTAATGCAAGTAACGAATAAACTTTACAATATTTTAAAATTGTATGGAAAGTATCCGATATTTAAGCGAGGTATGTTGAAATCTATTTCCCCGCGACATTCATTGGCCGCTGTATTATTTAATCGAGTTATCAAGTAAAAAAAAAATGAAGTTTTCCCGCGCATTTAACACGAGCTGATGCTTTGGCGAAACTTCCAGGCCGCGTTTCAGCACTTCCGCGGTCGTTGCTCGTTAGCAGAACGCTAGGGTAGCAACGCGTCTCTTCTTATGGAGGTTCGAGTAAAGCGGAAATGTAAAGGTAGGGGAAAAATGTAAGAGTGGAAATGGGGGGATGGTCGTGAAAACTGCACACGCATTTATTCATCAAAATGGCAACTGGGTACTTTCGATAAAAGTTGACTGTCAATATATACTAAACAAAAAGTGGAGTCCAGAGTTTCGATCCTTGAATAACCAACCAAAATGGGCTCAAATCCTCGAATATATCTCAAAGGAAATACCAGAAAAGATGTGAAATTTATAAACTACAGTAGAAGTGATGAAGGAGAAGAATTCCATTACCCGCCAAAGGAACAATGCCTTAACGAATGAGACTCGAATATGTGCATTTTAAAAGAAACAAGGAGAAGTGCATTCCCAGTGATTGATGCGACGCTGAAATGGAAAGAAACGGAAGCGCTGTTCATCGCAGGTGGGACAATTTAGTTTTCGCGGTTCCATTATACGCGTCCCTCCATCCCTATCAACGTTTCAGGAAAATAATTTAACGATGGAACGCAGTCGTCGGCCGTGTGCCCGTAAACGAAGACAGATGAAATCCTGACAGCCCTGAGGCATTATTCCCTAGAAAATAATCGGGTGATCGGGGATATCGCCGAATGCATCTCTCGAATCGGAAAGAGATGATATTTGCATCGCCTACGGGGACTGTCGAACAATCAACGTCATAAAAAAACATTGAGAATAATTCTCTTTGATGAACCGTGTCTGCCCGACGAACGCTATCCTGCTTTTAATGAAACACTTGGGTTGAGACATTTCAGAAAATTTCTGCAAGTTCTGGTGCTACGACGATTATGATGCTGCAGGAATTAAAATGCTAGAATCATAAGACATAGATAAATGGAGGGTAGAATATTGTTAATTTGTTTTTTCAGGGAATTAGATGTGTTTGTACCTATGCTATTACATTTGTTAAAAATACTTGTGAAGCAGCGAGAAGAGAAATTGGAGGGAAGACTAGAATCTTTGGTCACTGTTGTTTGATAATTTTGTATTCATTTAAGTATATTCAAATTTTTATTGTAAAAAGAAATAGAAGAAGGGAAGTATATTCTGTATGTTTCGTTGATTTCTTTTGAAGTTTTGAAGAACAGAGTGTTAGAAAGTCAATTCCTTCAATCTTTCGATTTTCCTGCCACTTATTGCAGTAATTCTAGGTTGATTAGGCTATCAAGGTACATTCCAAGTAACACTTGCTCCCAGATCGCGAATTAAAACAACGCTGATATGTACTTTGTTACCCGTGAGAACGAACCGAAGTAATTTAGTTTTCCTATTATTAACGACAGTGAAAACGTGAATGAACGCTACTACGTTCATTACCCGTGCCATTCTATAAAACCATGCGCGGGCCTCTCGTGTCTTTCCTCCTGCCGTGCTAATTTCCTTTCGCGTTAATTAGCACGGTATAAATTCGCTCGCGTCGCGTTCCAGGGAATCGAGAGCGTCGCGTAAAACAAAGGAGCAACATTTTTCCAAAGTAGTCCACCGTGAAATCGAAAGGAACTTCACACGTTCACAATTATACCAACTATGTACTCGGAATGAAATCTTTAAATTAGTGGGTCGAGGGAGAGTAAGATATCTGCTAAATAGCATGGTTCAAATAATAATTATCTTGCTTGCCTTCTGAAGGAAAAGTGGTGGAGTAAATATTCGTTGAAATTTCAGAAGTAAAGGTGACATCGATTTTCCACGAAACATTCTTTTCGAAATTGTTCGATGTCAAAATATAAGAGCAAAATAAAAGATTCTATTATCACTTTTATACATTTAAAAAGTGTCTATTATGCAGCATACATGAAGTAGAATATTTATATTCTAAATCAATAGGATGAATTTGATCTTGAATGAATATAATACATTTCCAACTAGGAAGTGAATTTTAGAGCCGAATAAGAGATAATGGTACGTGACGTTATTTGATGGTCAGATTTAATGGCAGATTAATCATAGCTGTGCCTCAGATTCTATACTTGTCGAGCCATAATAACGTTATTAAATTATATTTATTTAAAAGAATGCAAGTGGAGTGGTCTAAAATTATCAAATTAATCATGTTCTAAAGAATTTTCCCACAAATATGTGTAATTAGCTCTCCTTTTACCCATGTCAAGAATTCCATCAATGAAGAATATTCAATAACCACCTGTATTATACCAAATTATTTATACCTAAACCCTCCTAATAAATATCCCCCCAAATCTTTGGAAATTACTGCTGGAAATTATTTTTCTAGAGGCACAGTAAGTATTTTGTTACAAACTGCAGAACTAATTCCAACACAGTCAATGTCAATGGGATCAACTCGAGTCAACAACATCGAAGCAAAGGTTCAGCAGTAGCACGCAGTATCGGGACACCTGCGATGTTCCTGAGGTCAAATAGTAATCAATCATCCACACCGCGCAGATCCAAACACGCGCAGGGATCTATCGTACAGAGAAATCGCGTCGAAATTACGATTCACGTGGACCTTCGGTTTCGCGCCTCGGATCGCAGAGAATCGTTCGATTGACGCGGCGACGAACTTTGAACTTTGCCAACAGGCATTGACAACCGCGTGTCCGACGAGGGAAACCCTTCGCAGGATGCACAATTGAAGGGTCTTCTCAACCAGCAACGGAAGAAACTGCGCGGGACACAAACACGATCGACATATCTATGAATTAGGTCGGTACATTTGTAACCAGCAGATCGATGCGAACTATTGAAAGCGATGCACCGTTAAGCAGAATCACATTCGAAGCAATAGCTGTTCACAATTGATACGCAGGACCGGTTCGATTTCCTAATCGCACGATCCAACTTAGAATAAGATCCTACTGGCCAGCGCGATGGTTCAAAACGCACGCGCGCGGGAAACATGATTGCAGCTGTTTTCAAAAAAAAATAGTGAATGAATCTTCTTAACACATTACGGTATAATATTTATAAATACCTTGCAGTAATCACGGAATCCTAATTCCTACATGGAAGCACTACAATCTTTCTTAGATTTAAAACTGGAAACCATTTGGATTCGAAATAAAAGTCCAGAATATATATAATATCATGTAAAAATATTTCCAACCACTCAAACAAATTCTAAATGAAAATTCTGTATTCCACAAGACAGTTGCCAGACGCGATGTTCGATTGCTACGTTCAAAACCCACGTTCCTGTATCTAAATCATGCAAGTTGGGATTACATATTATAAAGTGTCAACTGCACTCATACGACTTTCCCTACAAATTCAGTTACGTTCTCCGCCAGCACCGTCTGCAGCCTCGTGGAAATAATCGCTTCCAAAGTCCTCCGATTAGGCTCACAACGTGCACTTAAAGCGTGCGTCGATCGTGGGAAACGCGCAACTCGATACCGATCCACTGGAGCACGGTGACTCGCGACACGGGGCTACCACCGGCGAGTTTCGTAGATAGGGTTGCTCACCGCGTGGGTACTAGGTGAATACTGAGCCGCGTCAACGGGTACCGAGATTTAACCCCCTTCTACGTGTGCCTCTCATCCCTCTTTCGGCCCTGCTGCCACCTCTCCCTTCCACTCCCTCATCAAGCGCGCATCCACCCACGCAACTGTTGCGCCCCCGCCCATTAGCGATCGTCCCTTAGCATTTTGCAACTCCTTAACCGCCCTCGTGCACTCTCCCTCACCGCGTGCCGATCATCCAGTCACGTGGGATCGATCGATCGACCCTGCAGGAGTATTATTTGAGGTTCGTACGAAACGAGAATTAGTACCTGACGGATGAATTAATTAAGATTATGGATATTCGATGACAGGATCTGGCGGGAGAGACGTCTCAATTTTTCGTTCTTTAAAATTGTAAGGTGGAATTTAAGTTGGGTAAATAATAATATTGTGGGGTATTGGGAAGTGTTAGTAATTTTAGAATTTGTTTTTTTTTGAGAGTGGAAGCTTGTGGTGGGGAGGACGTGTTATTTTATTTGAGGAAATGGTAGTAGACTCGGAATTGTGTAAAATGTAGCTCTGAAAAAGAATTGTAGATAGGTTTAGGATTTATTTCAAAATGACACCGAGATGTTGAAGGACAAAGTGGGAACTGAATGGTTATGTTTTTTCGAGAATTTCGTGTTAAATTCATGACACCACTTCTTACAAGGAAGCATTCTTGTCTTTTATAGCTTACTATTATTCTCTAGTTCCACATGCAATGTACATGTTGAATTAATAAACAAAAAGCAATTAATTCTTAAATTAATAATAGGTGTCTCCTTCTGTCTTTCTAAAAACGAGACAGAATACTGCTCAGAGTGGACTCCTGTTTAAGTATGCAGGAAACTGTCGTGACCAGGCGGGTGAATAATTAGCAGCAAGAGCCAAACGAATTGCCAATATCCTCTAATTTACTTCTTACTTTAACTAATTAGCCTTCTTTCTACCACCTGCGACACCAAGATACTATTTCCATCGTTCTATCATTTACTCTGCATAAACTTTCATGAAATCTTTTGCGACGGAACAATTCCATATTAGTATTAACGCCACCGTTTAAAATGATTTAATATGTCACGTTTCCACGAGCAACTCAATTTATTGCACCTGTGGTCCATAATCCTTTAGCATATGAATGCAAAGGGTCAAAGAAAATCAGGCACAGTCGGTCACTAACAATAAATGGTACGTGCCTTATCTACACATAGGAAACTGCCAGTGTAAAACTTTTGGAAACGAAGAACAGGTTTGGAACATTCCCCACGATTCTCTTTCCCATTACGTAAAGTTTTACAGTCATTTTAGCCTTGTTTGCCAGTGCATACAGAAGTTCCAAATTTCTGTTTACATTCTGCAAGTAAAATGGCATTCTCACTGCAGCTTCTCTCAATTATTTTTCTCAAACTTCTCGGCGTGGATGAGAAGCATTCTATAAGTGGAGCAGGGATTTTTAGTTAAGCAAATTTCTTGAACGAAAGAGGCAACGTTAATGGACGCTGGTAACGCTACCAACGGGTAAATACTTTTTTTATGCACGCTGCATGTAAACTACTATTTTAAGGGGTGGAAGAACGACGTTGCAGGAAGGTCATAGAAAGATGATTGTGATAATTTAGTTTTGACGAAAGAAGTGATTCAGACTCTTGTGACAGAAACCGTGGAAAATGCAAATTCCATGAAACCTTAGAAATAGGATTTCCCTGATTGAAAATAGACGTGCTGTTTTTTATTACGACTGCAAAATAAGAATAAAGTGCTTCCCTTTTCAGCAAGCACGCGATCAGCTGAACAAATATTATTTAAATATAATTTAGTTGGCAAGAATATCTTATAAAATTGACATTAAATAATTAGCAACTTACATAAAATTCACCTCGTGCCTTCAGTTAATTTCTTCCAAAAAGTGTACGCGAATGAAGCTGAAACAATTCCATGATGTCCTGTTTCTCCTTTGTTTAAGAACTCCCGTGAACCTGTTAACAGCATAGAAATAAGCTTTGAATAAAATGTGTATAAGGAACAGAGTGTGTGTTAATTGAATTTTGGAATTTTCAAGACTTTGCTACGATAGGATATCGTTAAATTGAAAAATGAGGAGAAAGTATTACTGAAAGTTCAAGATACTTGGATTTGGTGTTAAAACTTTCCCCGCGGAATTTTCTTGGGAAGTTTAAGTAAAAATAAACTCATTTGTGATTACAAGAACGATCCAAGACAGAATTTATGGATTATTTGCAAAGAAAAGTTTGCAGCGTGAAAGCATAAACTTTTGAAGAGTCTCCTTAAGAAAAACGCTCCTTCACGAGGGAAGCATTCCTTCTACCTTCGATCCGAAATTTTCAAGAACGTAACGATAAAATCAATTATCTTCTGTCAGAGCGAGGAGAGAATAACATTTTTATAGTATTCTTTCTTACTTATGAAGTCAATGGCACACTGCAATAAGTGAATGTAAAAGCTATTGTCTGCCATTTTCAATCGAGCTTGCCGCGCAGAAATACAATTTCAATGGGTGTTCAATACCAGAGCCAAATAAACAAATGAAAAAAGAACCGTGTGTGGTTCAGATTGATTGAATTTTTTCGTTGCCCAAGAATAGGTACTCAGTGAATGCAATATCAAACCAGCGCGGAAAAAAGCTGGAATATTAAAGGTACTTTTTATTTTTCACACCACGCTGATTGCAAGAGACAAAACGTTGGCAGAAGCGAATCAACAGTTTTCACTTCAATTTCCTGAAATTTTTTTGTAAAAAGACGTATCGCGTTTCTGTAATAATGAAATTAAATTAAATTTCATATTTCCCTATATTACCCATGCAAGAAATTTTAATAAAAAATAAGTGAAAGAAGAAATATTTTAACAACGATGAAAGAATTTAATATTTCTCATACGTGAATATGGAAAATGAGTCTCTCCGTTTGGCGAAATTCCAAATTCCATTTGAAGAGTCCAAAAAATAACGGGAAAAAATTCATTGTGTACCACATTTTCATCTCGTTATACTCTCAGGTGTTCTGTTTGACAAACCATCCTCCATGTAGAATTACAAAAAATGCATAAAATAAACATTCTACCAAAGGGACTTTGATATTCCCTTAAAAAATAATTATCACCTTCAAAAATGAATGAGAATTCTCATATTACTCTGCAAAATTGATGAGTGAAGCTACATTGTATAGAAGGGCAAGTCGCGGATAGCGCGTGGTCAGGTTGCCGCTCAATGACTGACGAGAATAGGATTAATATATAGCTTTATTAAAAAACAGTATCGCACGGGACGGTTCCTCCAGCCAACGTCTTTCGTCGGTCGCCAACAGAGAACTACTTCCAACAGTCGAATCACTCCTCAACGGTCCTCCATGACTCACTACTATTCTGTCGCTAATACGCCATCGGCGGTCGATCGTTTGTCGCGCGATCTCCTGTAACCGTATCCTTAAAACAACAATCGTACGGGACTGTCGGCGACGATCGCCGACTGCTTAGCTAATCTCTCTCGGTTGGCACCATCGTCATCAAAATGCCTACAATTGAATTTAGCAAAATCCAAGGAGCAAAATTTCGTTAAAGGTCGAAGTGCGCGTGGACAAAGCTGGACAAATAATTGTACGCGATCAATTAAAGGTAATCCAACAGATTCATAAGTGAATACTGCCACCAGATATTGACACGGGGGATGAACGATCAAATTAGCGGATGAAATCACCAAGTTGGAGTGTTTACCCTCGAAAGGGTGCGGTAATCGGATTATTAAGAACTTCCTCGTGGAAGGAGGTAGCTACCGGAAGGGGGGCTCGAATATAGGTTAAGACTTCTATACAGTAGCCCGCCTAGTTGCTCGAACAGCCAAGAAAGTTGGCAGACAGCAGCTGACTCGCTACACAAAGACTGGATTCCAGATTCTGGATATTCAGGGAAAAGAATTCACTGATCAAAAAATAGCGTTCACAAACATCCTTCCTTTCATCTAGAGTTCCAAAGATTCCTGATCTACCTTAACACATCATCATTCAAAACCTCCAAACATCCAATCACTCAACTCACATCCAAGATAAGAATTCAATTTTAATTTACAATTCCATAAAAAATTCACCAGAAATCATTAAGGGGACATTCGGTGATGGTTTTTATAATGAAATGCACATTTAAAGTTTTCAAACTTTTGGGGGTACATTGTATCACTCTTGAAACAGAAGAAAAAATCTTTGTTGTTTGTTTATTTCATTTGTTTGCATGAATATTTCGCAATGAAGTTGGCGTCTTCAGAATTTGATCCTTTGCTGGCGGTTGAAATATACATCCCTAATTGGTCCTATCACTTAGCAACCCCTAAAGAGTCCACCATAAACACCTACTTCGATAAAATCTAACTATCGAATAATTCCAAGAAATTTTTCAGTGAGATCGCTGCTAAATGGTGAACGATTCTGTGAAACAGTTGATGGATGTCCGAATTTCGTTTGGGCGGTGCTCGAGTCTAGTGATCGATGAAGTGAAAAGAAGAATTCATGGGTCAGTGTCGTTGCCGCCGTGAGGGGAATAGCATACGTGCCACCGTACTGGGGAACATTTCCCTTATTTGTATTCCACGAGGAAGAGCGTGATAGGAGCCAATGGAGAAATCACAAAAGAACCATACAGATAAGTCACGTTCACCTTGACGGACTTTCGGCCGGGTCTATAAAAGAGACGCGCACCTCCCTCGAAGGCGCACAGTCACAAACAGTACACAAAATGGCTCGCTCGATCGCCGTTGTCCTCTTCGCGGCCCTGGCACTGCTTCAGGCCGCTTCTGCCGTTGACGTTTCCAAGCAAAAGAACGTTCGATTGGAATTCACCGATAAAGACGGTGTGTCGAAGACCAGATTGGTAAGCGATCCAGAGATTTTTTAGATAACAACGAGGCAACAACGAGAGCAATACGCGTGTAGTGTTCAAACTAATTGTGAGGATTCTTGGGTTTGGTGAACGAGGGAATGAAGTGGGAAATAGTGTGCATTTGGCAGAGTGGAATTTTTATTTAGAATGCAGGAGTTGTGAAAAATAGAGGGCGTGAATATTTAATGCAGCTAGATTTTTATTAAATATGGAGATTGTAATTTTTGCTCGCAGACACCTGAACGAATTCTTTTTAGCCCGTCCCTCAATTATTTCGACATTGTTCATGAATTGGAATATGCTGAACGTCAGAGGCAGCTTTTCAGCTTCGATAAAAGCGTGCCTCTTTGACGCGTTTAGATCATGATATCTGATTAAACTGTAGGCATTTCACAATTAATTTTAACTGTGAAGGGGATAGCATAGCATTAATTTCCCGTGAAAAGTAATTTCCTGTTTTAATGCACTGATCACATCGTTGCCTTTTAACAGCAAGGTGGGTTTCCTGAGGAACGTGGACCAGCGTTCATCGGGGATTTGACGGTTGGACAACGTTACGCGGACGAAACAGTTTTCCGTCGAGTAGTCGAATTCAACAATCCAACGAATGCTGTTCAAACGACTACTTTGGTCCTGTCCGTCTCCAATGGTACGATTTCTCACTGTATCATTTAATTGAACCCTCCTTTGACTCGATACTCTGAAATTTTCACATTCACGATTGACGGCTGTAGATTAGAGCCATGAAACTCCACTTTTCTTCTGCCTTAATCGGTATATTAATACAATTGATCAGGTACCGTAAAATATTTAAATCAGTAGTACATCCAAGAGCAGCCCTCCAAATCCTCAACCTTCCTTAATCCACAATGTCAACAGAATCATCATCCACTGCTGCAACATCTTTTTGCAAATGAGACACGTTTGTGATTCATCAACGATATTTAAAAAAAATAAATAAATATTCTACATCTTCCTCTATCTCTTCCGAACCAACCACATCTTTGTCAAGTGAAAATATTCCTAACACCAATTGTGAGCAATAGTAGTGCCCTACGCAAGAAGACCCTAAGAAACTTAAAAACCATCAAAAACGCTGTTCTTCGAAAAACTGCATCCCGAATATTTTTTCCCAGGCGTCATCCACCAGATTAGCGCTAAAAACGTCCAAGGCAGCTACGCAGTCGTTTGCGAGGACTCAAACAGCCTGGGAACATCCAGGAGCACCTTGAACCTTCGAGTGTCGCCTAACTCGACATCTTCGTTAATTTTGACCATCGCTTCGCACTAGTTGACTAACTACTCCGCGCGTCATATGCTCCTCGCGAATTAAACTTAATTAAACGGGTTTGGGGAAGCATCTTTGCCACGTCCATAGAACACGTCTGCTGGAAAATTGGGTTCGCTCGGTCTATCAAGCGGTACTTTATCCCGGCACGCGATAACGCCAATGATTTTCGCCTCGGTGAAAACAATGTGGGGCATTTCCGTGAAACATAATATATTCTGCTCCATTAATCGACAGTTGTACTATCCTTAAGTGTATATGTTATTGTAGAAAAGTAGATAAAGTAAAAAATATATAGAGTATTAATAAACGCTACATTACTCCATACTTGTGTTGTTTTTTTTAATCCCATCGAGCTTATAGAGTTTTTGTTTTGGAAATTGATGAACGTGTCTATTCAAACTACACGTACCGGCACCGATAACCGGTTAAATGACCGGTTGGGAAATAAATTGTCATAAAGTCAAATGGGCGAAAGAAACAAAAATTAATGCAACATTTTGAACCGAATTTTAAAACCAGTTATTTGATCAGAAGTGGTACGTTTAGTGTTAACGACTAATTGTTAATCAATCAACTGAATTAAATTAACGTTAACTCCTCTGAAGTGGTGTTAAGTTGTACTCAAACTTTTTCTCTTTAAATCGAGCTTTTTTATTATTAACGATGATGTAATTATCGTGCAATTAGAAGGAGGAAACGGCGCGTGTAGGTCCGAATGAAAGTACGAAACAATCAGATTATTTGAATAAGGTTAGGTGTCCTGTAATTTCACTTTTCAACTGTGCACCCTTCGACCTCAAAATTGTAAACGCTTTTGAAAAGATTTGACACCGCTTGCAATCTCTCTACGCATTATTGCAATTAACTGCTGATACGAGCTGTTACACTAAGCAATTAGCGTTGCGTAACGAGCATCCCAACGATCCTGCAAACAAATCACGTCCTCGCGCGCGCAACGTGCGCGCACAAAGGCGATTGTATGCGTAACAGGTGAGCCACCCGACAAATGTAAATTTCACCCAACACTATTTTCATCGCGCCTGTCACGGCACCGTGGCTTTTTACGTTCCTTTAAATAATGCTGATTCATAGATACAGTATTCGGAACTCGGTGTGCATCCTCTGAATAACAAGTTTCAGAACAATGACATCGTGTCTCGAAAATCATTTAGCGAAGAGAGAGTTTGATTTCTCATTGTTTACTGCTGGTGTGAGCGAAACGTCGAAGCTATAATAAGCTGATGGAAACTTCAGGTGTCAACTATGGCGAAAACCAAATGCGGTCGCAACTCAGGACTCATTATTGGGGTTACCTCCACTCTAACTCCGCAATAGATTATTCGACAAACTGAAATCCAACTAACACACAATAAACATAAAAAAATCCTAAATTGATATTTTTCCATGGTCCTGAATAATATTCTTATCATCTATAATGCCCCTAAGAAACACCTTCCTACCCCTCAAGTGCATTTCTCCCCACATCGCGCATCCCCAAGCGCCTATACAAAAAAGCAGCAAGTCATAAAATAAAGTAAGAAGTGAAATAAACGCATTTCTCCATCTCGAGCTCGATAACTCTCCGAAAACAGCGCGAGGGGTGGTTGGGACTTCGGTCGTCATTAGGAACACTGTAAACTTTGCATAGATTCCTCGCGCCAGCCCTCCGCTCGACCTTTAATTTCACCGCGTAAAAGTGTACGTTCCGTTCGCAGCCCAAGTCACTTCTGGAGGAGCAATTTGCCCGGAACGCGTCGACGCGGAGAAACGACCTGCTGCTTTTCCTCCTTTCACGGTTAAGAGTGCAGAGTTAATACTTGTGGCGTGGATGTATTGTTCCCCGGCGGCCCTCGACCGCCCCTCTACCAACCATGCTCGCGACGCAATTACAGGTAGCGATGTTTGCGCTAGTGCGATGGCCACACCGTGCACAATGATGGGGTATTGTTTAAAAGGGGCCTCGTAATCTTGTCACTTGGGACGAGAGTGGTGAAACACTCTCCTGGCAAACAGTGCCCTAGACTGCCGCCCAAGCGAGCAACCCCTATTTTCTACAGAATGATCGGGAAATTGTTTGGTGATTGAGGAACCCTTTCTGTCGCGTGTAAAAATTGAATGTAGGTATGGGAATAATGTCTTGATTATTTTCATTGACTAATTCATTAACTATCCCAAATATCAAAATACATATGTTAATTATGAATAGTATTATTTCTTGAAGAAGCTGAGAATTTTAGATTTAGTAGGAAATGATTTTTATAAGACACCGTTCTGGGGCAGCAGGAAGTACTGAGAAAAGGAGAGGGTTAAGTTAAATACCACGATGACGTATCACACAGCAAGAACGTCTCGTTAAGCCGGAAGCACCTCGTGCCCAGTATTTTTCATTGCCGCTGCTACGCGCCCCGCATTGTCAGAGAGCGTTATACAATAATTTTTCGTTACTCCGCGAAGAGATACTACCTCTGTGATCCTTAGCAGATACAAGATAAGTAGGACGAAGGGATGTGGCACGGTGCACGAGTTCTAGAGAGACCCTTGACCACGCCAGGGTACATTAGTTACGAGCGGCCTGGAAGTTTCTCAACAGAACCACCGATAAACTCTATCCCCTGACCGTAAAGGAAGCTTTTCATCCGTTGACCGAGGATTTTCCGCTTTGTGGAAAAAAAAAACAGGAACACACTCAGATAATGGAAGGCAATCGTAACTGGGAAACAGCAAGTTTTTCCCTTTCACGAAACTGCAGACGATGCATGCTCCCTTCGCGATTACTCGTTCCTTCCACCACGTGCATTCACGCCCGCGCAACAAATGCAGAATGTGTAATTTAAATTTCAGTACACATTTCAGACTTTCTCTCTGATATTTCTATTTCCGCACGATCCATTCCTCCTCCAGAGAATTTTCAATCGAATTTACAGAATGCGAATTTACTATACCAAACAAATCGAAGGTAAGAACTGTGTGTACAATACGTGGATATTTTCCGAAACGCGTAAGCAGGGAAACTGAGGAGAGGAGTATGATCAAAGATACAAAATTCTTTAAAAAGATCCCCCAGAAGTGCATTCTAAATTCTACAGTTTCATCGTCGGAACGAGGTCTGCGGTAATTATATTAGAATTCAATTTCTTCGCCGAGAAAGAGCAAGCCTCCCTGAGGTAACTTAATGGAGACTGCTCGTTCAGGCGGTCCCTTTCCCTCGTCTGACAATTACGCGAGGCTAACTGCGAATCTATCGCAATATCGCTGACAGGATGCTTCTTCCCAAGGATACAACTCCTACCGAGATACCTTCTCTGCGGGAAACCACTGGCATTATTTCAACCCGACGAAATAATCAGGACACTTTTAAGGGGATGCATACGTGTTAACCGCGGCAATTCGCACTTCGCATATGGCAATTGGGTTTTTTCGTTACCGCCACGAACCTGCCAATATGCGGCATCAGCTCGCTAGGGGTTTCTAGATGGAACGTCACGCGTATGAGCTTTTAAGAAAACCCTTGATGTACCTGGAGAGACCCGTAACGAGCTTAGCAATTGGAGAAGCCGTATCAACGAGATCCACGGCAACGTAGAGGGGAAAAACGGGCAAACAGTCGGCGACGATCGTCCCGTGTGCCACCGGACGCGAACTGGGAAGGCGAGGAAGCTTGGAAAGCTTAGGAAGCTTCCACCCAACGCTGGAAACTCGACTGTGAATTGTGGATTCGCTAACCTTGCCTCGTGATCGACGGGAAACCGATTTATCGCGGTGAGTTCGCTCGCGATGGAAACTCCGCGTTCGGATAATTCGGTTTCGTCGAAGTTCGTGAAGGGAGGAATTGGGAAAAACGAGAACGAAGCACGCCGTCGAAAATAAGCTGCCAACTGTGACGTTATTCAGTCAGTGTCGACCATTTATGAAATTCGAACGTAACTGTAGATTAAATACAGTGTGGAAAGGTACGAGTTGTCGAAACTCTAGCATCGTTTTTTTTTTTTAAATGCTTGGGTTCGAGCGAAAAAGTTGGAGGAAAGTCATTTTTGTATCAAATATTGCTTTCATTACTAAAATGTGTTGTTTTTTTTTTTAAATTTGGGATTGAGGAAACTTGCTTTGGAAACCATTTCGTTGAGTGTAAAAATAGTGTTACAGTTTTCATGGATGTATCTGTGTATCCGGATCAGTTGAAGATGAGTTTTGCAGATAGTTTTTCTACGAGTAAAATTGCTAAATATCTTTTATGCAGACTGTACATACCTGTAACAGGGTAGCCCTTCAACAGAATTGTTTTCCTGCACTCTCAAGTATTCCCTTAATCACGTTTTCATATCGATTGATTTGGCTCAGTTATCAAACTAGCGTTAGACATTAGGAACCACTCAAACTTCCATTATCCTTAACGATTGGATTCGATAACGTTAAAATTGCACCGTTCGTGAGAGTGCATTCAAGGGATGCTTCAGAAAATGGAGCAAACTCAGGGAATATTGTGCAAAGTTGTAATAAAAGACAGAGTAAACTTTGTGATTCCTTCAACGCCAGAGATCAAGTAAAGAAGGAAATGAAAGGATGCACTTGTATTGTAAGTACTTTGATGCAAACGAGAAGATTAAAAACGACTGTTATTGCGTATAATACCTAAATATAATGCAGAAATTAAAAAATCAATTTCATCTATAAATTCATCAATTATTTTACTGGATCACAGAGTCACTTATGGAGAATTATTATTTTAAAATTTATTTCTGTGGACAGCTTCAAATCATACTTAACGCAAACAGGGGGTCAAAATAAAGGAAAGATTCACTACAGAAAAAAGTAGAGACGCAGAGCAAAAACTTCCTTCTTAACTAAAGAAAAGATTGGTCAGCAGGCATTTTGCTATCCCACCCACACGAAAACGGCCATATATTTATTCATGAGGCAATTACAATATGCTGATCTCGTTGCAACGCAATTTCAGTGTTTGAATTTCCACTGACCTAAGACAACTAAGAGTTCCCTAGTGGCTGCATTCGTACAATGAAAGCAAATTAAGAAAATTATCGGGATATTATTGAAATGTAATTAATCGTCACTCCTGCGGTCAAATTCTTTGATTTAACATTTGTTAACGGGCGGTTTGTTAATGGATGTAGGATGTAAAACGTCCTCCTTGAAAGAAAGATGGAAGAACAGACACCAAAGAGTATTGTCCAGATGAAGGCACCCATAATTGTCTCTTACTTAACAGCAAACTATTTTTGCCAGCGGCGGTGGAACTTTCGCCATACATTATTCGAGTTTCAACAGAAATAATGGAACACCGAACTTCGGTAATTAGAGGATCGATACGGAGGGACCAAGTTTCACGGAAGAAACAAGGGCAGAACAAAGGACTGAGGATTCTATCTTAACCAATGACGTGCTTCGCATTGAGTTCTCTACAATACAATCATGTATATATAATACTAGCAAAATATCCCCGCGCTTCGTTTCGGGCCTAAGATTTATCAAGGACTTCATGAAAACACACATCACCCCTTTTCCTACGCCCTTAGGGGTTGATATCCAACAAGCTGAATGCTCTTGATACTGTGACGCTACATAATATATTAAACATATTTTACAGATTGAAAATTTAATTAACTGCCTTCATCTCTATATTCGTCTCATGTGAATCAGTCAAGCAGAATGGAGAAATAAAATTTTCAAAATAGCTGACCGCCTCTCAGTCACACTCTACGCATGGAATCCTCTCGGGAAAGGCCAACTCTATAGACATGGATATTTTCACCCACGTTCCACTACTCCCAAATCCGTTTCGTCTCAGAATGCTGCATTTTGCGCGCGGCATTGTGCACACGCGAGTGAATCATGCAATGTACGTCAGATCACGGTCATCGCACTCACTCGAGCACCCGTATCTTCTGTACGTGCGGGAATGCCTGAAATATGCCTATGTCACTGCTATACGCGAACTTAATGCACGTGGATCGCTTGACATTTCGTGGACGAGAGTGGGCGTGCTGCGATCCAGCTTATTCTATACGAACCGATTTCTCCAAAATTGCCTCGACGGCTGCCTGACTGTATAATACCCGTTCTTTAGGGACGATTAAAATGGCTCTCATTGCAGATGTGGTGGGGCCAAAAGGGCCACTGTTATAAATTGCTGCAAAATTCTCGCGACAGCTGAATTACTCCGAAACCCTGACACTTTAATTTAAAGACATTTCGTATATCGTGATTTAGAGTAAATACAGGAAAATGTTATATTTCGTATGTCTAAGTGAGAATCACTCTAAAACTATTTGTTTCAATGACGAGTCTGTTTTATTCAAGACTTGTGCTTTTGAATTAGACTTGAAAACTTGGAGGAACTGTTTCATTTCAAGTTTGAATGATGGAAATTAATATTATACTGGGGACGTTTTCTTTGTTTCTAAGTAATTTGATGTAATTTCTATTGTGAGTATTGAAGAATTCGAACGGTTTTCAGATGAAATCCACATAGGAAGCAATGAAGAAACGTGGCCATCATGAGCACAAAGCTGCAAAGAGCCGACAGCATGAAAGCAACGTTACAGAGAACAAGAAGAACGAGAAGAAGACTGATAAAGAGGAGAAAACTGTGAAGGATGACATCGACAACGAAGGGTTTAGCGATTGGCTACGATCTAGCGATGGCATCGAAATGATGCGACTCTTCGTCTTCGCCAATGCGATTCTGATTATCGTCACCATGGGATGGCCCAAGATGCAGGAAGCTATCACTTCATTCAAAGACTATATCAACAGTGAAGAATAAACGAACAGGTGATTCAGCCAATTATAAATTCAGGCTTTTAGTATAGAAATTAGTAGTCAACGGTACGATTTACATATCATCGCGTCGAAGTAAACCGTTTCCAAAGAAACAGTATTTAAGATAAGCAAATTACTTATAGGTACTTGAAACGCTTCCTTAGAACTTAAAATTCTCAAATAGTTTAATCCTTACCATCGTGGTACCCGGTGGATAATATTACCAGCTTCCTGAGAATGTAAATTCTATACGCGTGCCAGTATTCGAGTAACGCGTAACACGATACAGCCTCAAAGGAAGTAACGATACAGAAGTATTTACTTTGCTCGCTGCAAGGTATCGAGTGTACCTTAAGATCGGTATGGTGTATCGATTCTGAAGGCCACGAAGCTCCATAGCTCGTGATATTACACAGACTCCCATTAAAAAATTTCTAGCACCTTCAAGCTTGAACACTCCAAGTGATTCATCTCCAAATTTTCACCCCATTCCTTTCAGTGCTCCGAAAAAAATCGATGCGAAATTTAACTGCTTAAGATTTTTAAGCCTGATCAGCTAGATACAAATCTTCAATGACGTTCAATGGTTTTCAGTGCTCCAACTAGCTCTACGATTCCCAAAGTGCGAACCCACTCCAAATACTACGCTTTCTGACCAACCTGAGAGAGAAGCGAACCGAACGAAAGGGAACCATGCTGGGATTGATTTTCCGCGGGGTTTTCCTCATTGGCGTACTCACCTGGTACAGCACCAGCGTGTGGAAAATGATCGACGGCTACTTCAGGGATCAGTTCCGGAGCTACTTGGAGGAAGAGTATCGGAAGAATCCGCGGATGAAATCAGACTTGGCGGCCGGCTCTGCCGGTAGCGTCGCTCCCGTTTCGACCACGCCACGCCCAGCGGCGACGGTGCCGCCGCCACAGGAGATCCCCGAAGGCAGCCTGTCGGACGATGCGGTCGAAGCTACAGAAAACGATTCCGCGAGCATCGCGGCCAAGGAGAAAGAGGAGGTGACAGGTGGCAGTAGTGAAAACGAGGCCGCGTGGGGAACCACCGATAAAAATGCATTCCTGGGAACAGACGCGGAATCGGGCCTGGAAAGTAGGAAGTCGCCCGAAAGCGAGCTGGAGTCTCGACGACCCATTAATCACGGCGACCGTGACCCTGAAGAGGCGAGCCACGGCGATGGCCATCGATCGGTGGCCTCCGCGTCCAAGAGACCAGCGAGGAGGGTCAAACTTGACAAGAAATCGACCGCTCCTAGGGACATTTCGCGCGGGAATCGGTTGCCAAGGGCGGGTACTCTGAAGACTATCATCTTCACGGAGAAAGATTACAAGGAGGCCAAGAAGAATGAGTTCTCGAATGATGATTTCTGGGAGTTCGAGGAGGACGCGTTAGAGAAAGAGCCGTCAGAGGGCATCTTGGTTTCGGAGCTACCGTTTAAACCGAGATTGGACATAGGGGATTTGGAGAGGGTCACCGCTGACGAGTACTGTCCCCTGACTTTGGAAGACGAAGCTTCTTGCGAAGAAACGGTTAAATGGCCTTGAACAAAAGTTACTAGATCATGGCTCTGTTTCATGAACTTATACTTCAAACGAAAACTGTTTCTCGTTGAAATTCTTGAGAGTCCACGAACGAAGGTTGGGAAATGAGCCTTGTAATATCAGAAGCACCTGTAATGCCAATCTTTGGAAGGGAAACGAACTTCCAAGATATGGCAGCACACAGAAAAGACACTTTTTGCGAACTTCAACGTAGCGAAGGATAATTGAGTATAATCAGTCAAGTGTTAATCATCACAAGGAGGAGGCGAAGGTCATTGACTGCAGTCAACGTTAATTACCTAATTACTTCATCCACTCAAAGTTTCTTTTTACATATAAAAAAATCTCCAAGCATCCAAAGAGAGGAATTTATATTACCCACCAAATGATTGAAAAGAAGTCTCGGATATTCAAATCATGTATACACGAGTACGATATAGAAAACATTAATTTCCCATTAATTCACCTATTCATACAGCTTCAGTAAACGGAATCATGAAATGTCATCGATTACTCTATCCTTCTTTAAAAAATTAAGCTCACCGCGCAAAACAGGTACAACGAATCGACTCCATTAGCATGAATGCACTTTCCATGTGAAACAAATACTTTCGACTGGGATGATAATGCTCGAATAAGGCCACGGCTCGTAAGAGCGCTGCCCTTTGACCCGGAAAATGAGGCCTCATATAGGGGAAACTACCAAGTTGCCGTGAAAGTGCAGAGAAATTGCGATCTGTGATTTCTATGGAAGCTTACCATTGCCGGGGGGATTGAAACGCAAACGAGGGAACCTCGTCTGGCGTAAAAGTTCACGCCTGTATCCTGCCCACTCGGAGCGCTGCAGCTTCTTTCGTTTGATACGTTATCGTGCTTCCGTAAATTAAGATATTGTTGACCAGTTAACATACTGCTCTGTCATTATTTGACTTGCATGATAATGTTCACTGGCGAGATATGTTTGCACGAAGATTGTAACTCTGGTGCGCCTGGCGTCGTAACGCAGTTTCTTGTATACTAATTATTCTTCCTGCATATTTTAATATAACGATTAATAGAACCTGAATCCAGATCTGTAATTCTCGGATAGTGTATCATTGCTAACATGGAGTGACTTTGAAACTATAAGTGGATCTAATCAGCATTATGGGGCAATAAATTAATGGCGAAGCAGTTGTACGGGAACGTGTTACTTGCCCACGTTTCTAATGAGTAATCTTCTGGCTTACGGGCTTGTACATAATTAATATGTGATAGTTTCCAGCGCTACCTTCAACTTTATTTACATCCAACTCATCTATTCTTATATTCATTGTCACTGGATTCTTCAAGACGCATTTATATTTCAATGTTAAACACCGACGAAGTATTGATTACACGTGTACTAGATTAAATATACATAATAAACATGTAACCTGGGTAGAAAAAAATGTAACGTGGCGCAACGTCATAATATCCCTATTACGTGGTAGTATCATCCATAGTTTGCATTAATTTCCCTTAAATTAACGTTGCAGCGCAAAGCTCGCATCGTTGATGTTTTATTTTTTAAAACATCCAAAGTTTTATTATTTCAAAAAAGCCGCTCGTTATTATTCAAAGGAGAAAATGGTCGCCACGAAGGTCGTGTAGGGTTTCTTTATTTATGCAGAGCATCTTTAAGAGCACCAATTAATGGAGCCTAAGGGCGTAATTACTGTGTAGTGGTTAAGTAGAAACTTAAAGTCTCACAGGATGCACGTTTCCTTGCAACAACGAGTTAACCAATGTTTGCATTACATTAAAGCGTTGCAATCAATTATAAGCGATTCAAGCTTCGGGGGATAATTAATCCTGAATAGAAATACGTAGGAATATTATCTACTATTATATGTGAAAGCTTGTGCCAACAGTGTACCTAAGTAATGTCATCCAGAATCAGTCTCATGACAAGAATTTATGGAGCTGGGGAAATGGCGTGCTAGAATGTATAATTTACAGCCATCAGAGTGATCGATGCAAATGCAACCGTGGATTAAAAAAAGGATTATATGGACACGAGGAAAATTATAACATCTTATTTATGGGTACAGCATTCTAAGATGAAGAATCATGTTTCTGGTTCAATGACAGTTACATTTTGTACCATCTGCTACTTGCTACCTGTTATTACGTAGGAAATATGAATATATTCATGCATCTTTCAAACACAGAAAAATCAACTTTTATCCACACACATCGATTCATGAATTTTGCTCCATTTGTACTGACTTGTATATAAATTATGAATTTCTCTCTCAATTATTTGCGGTATTAAATAAAAATCCAAACGAGGAATTGTTTTATATACTATATAAAAGATACTTTACTATTACTTAAATTGGCCTAAAAAATGAACCTGAATTTAATATTTTCCAACAATTCGGAACAGACCAGTTTGATTCTACGACGCATTTCCCTTTCAGCGAGAATTCTGGTTCCCACTACAGCAGGTAATAACCACCAATGACTTTGTTAAAGAACTGTAAACACTTGGAGCTATTGGTCAAAGCAATTGACATTCGACTGTACATACACAATGACAGGTGCATCTAAAAAAAGAAATGTCCGTGAACGCGTCATGAATGCTAAAGTAATTTTGTTAACAACAGTGCCAAAGTGCGCTAAAGTCTACACCATCATACTTCCTTCCTACACGACGTGAATTTAAAAACAAAACATCCCACAATCTCCAAACACTAAACACACGTAAATATACCTTCGACATTTAGCGAAAAAAAAAAATAAAATAACTGTCCGAAGAATCACACTGCATCGCTCGTAAATTATGCAAGACGACAAGTAATGCGTGCGCGTGTGTGTGCACCGTTTTACGTGTCCATGTCCATGGTCAACGTGTTACATATGCAACAGGTGCAGGAAATGCGTATTCGCGGCCTCACACTATGCCTTATCGGAATGCGTGCCTAGAACTAGGAGAAATATAACCTACTCGACGTATAAATAATAAATCCATTATGCTTCGTACTTGAATCGCAAACGTGCTCGATATTTCTGCGGGGCTCATCTCAGAAAGCTTCCCACGCCAGCTGCTTTTGCTACGATTAAGCAAATACTAATGGATGTATGTAAATCAAATTCATTCAGCTGAGTGTATATTTTCTTATTAACAAGATCGAGGAGTAATTAGTCGTACTTGATTTCCTTTTTTCAGTAAAACATTCAAGCTGGTAATTCTGCGCACCTTCAATTCTGTACAGTAGAAATGAAGAAGATTTTTATTTTGTACGCAGTCTCGAGTAACAGCGAGAAGATAAAAGGGATGTTCGTTTGTTATTACACTTTGAAATGTAGGTATTCAATATTTAAGGAAGCTTCCGTAAGGCTGAAGAAAGTCTGTCGCGTAAATCGTAGCGCGAAAATCGTTTTCAGGAATGGAAGAGGATGGCTCCGACGTTATTTACTTGCCTGTTCGAGTTTGTTATGTAGCGCACGCTGCGGAAAAAAGAAAGATGCGAAAAAAGTTTGCCATGAGCGGACGAAATCGTTTCCTAGATCACCGAGAAAATACACCCGGCAATGGCCTCGTTACGATCGACAGCGATTTCTCGCGAACCACTTCCCGCATGCTTCGATTCGGATCGATCTTTTTCTGCACGTCTCACCTCTATTTGCAATAGTCGCAAGCAGGAAGCGCGTAGTAACGCAACTGATGCGCCGCCGTGTAAATACGTAATCGATACACGGTAATAATAAGTTTCGGATAAGTCGGATTAATAATTTCAATGGCGCGTCGCACTTTCTTTGCAAGAGGGCACTGTTCGTTTTACGGATCTAGTAATCTAGAAACTTGCTGTAAAGTTGCTTCCTTTTCCCTAATCACAACACTCAAGATTCAAGAAACGCATTCAGGGAAGTAGTAGGTGCCTATTTATTTTTCAACCGATCTCCGAATGGAACACCGTGTACATCAATATTAAACCCGAACTGCATTCCACCGCAATAAAGTGGCGTTCTCTCTACCAAAGGAATTTCTCTTTCAACTCCTGGATTTTAAGTTGCAGCACCGGGGCGTGCGTTTAAAAAGCAACACAACAGGCTAACTTTCTTCCAACGATAACGGCATGCATCCCGTGGACTCACTTTCTCAGGTTTGACAGATTCTGAATCGAAATGAAGAAAGTGTGTAGGTACACACTCGCCGTCGATTTCAAGCTCTACAGCACACGGAAAGGGAATCGCCGCGCTCCTGGTAATTATGGGAAACATGCAAATGGTCCATGAAACGAGAAACGCTGATCAGTCGAGCGGTTGTGTCGGTGAAAATCGTTTCACCTTCTTTCCCTCATTCCTTTGTCCATCATTCCTCTTTAAGTGCGTTTAGACCAAACGAACGAATGCTCGTTCGCCCTACATTTCGAGAAAACTCGTGCTCATTTAGTGTAAACGGCAATCTTCACTTGCAACTTTTCATTACGTGAATTTTGTCGAAGTGGGGAGCGAACGAACATTCGTTCGTTTGGTGTAAACGCTCCTTTTCTGTCCCCATCAATCCGAGTGCACGCGAACGGCGAGAACTCTTTGTTCCCTGAATGAAGTTATTTCCTCGTTTAAGTAGCGCGAAGCGCGCGAGAAACTAGAGACTTTATTATAGTTGCTTGTCTCCCTCTGTTTGGCCAGCAAAGTGCAGCGATCTGTACAACAATCAGCGAATTAAAGCGTGCTCGCGGAACGTGTCGAATTACGGCGCGTAACAGCGAAACGAACCGCCATATGGAAATCGCCACGTTCTACGGCAGATTTCGAGGAGATTGCTCCGGAGGTGTTTGCTCTGCATCTGATACGGTCACCCATTTGTTCCAACTTCCGCTAACATACGCGAGCACGTGTGAATGGCGCTGCCACGAAAGCGGCATTCATGACTTAGTGGCTTAATTTCAAGTGCCTTCTTGAAACGTGAGAGAATAAGTGTTTCAGTGGAGTATCACTGGGAGTATCGATAAATTTTAAGTCTGAAAGTTGGACAGATAATGAAGATAGGTATCTGAATTTGATTACTATAGGAACATATGGAGTTATGCAACCGATTATACAGGTTTCAGTTGACGCCAGCTGACTGGGACGACGCAAATTTGCAATAAATCATTCGCAGCTTTCTCCTTTGAAACGTTAATTCGCCCAAAAATTTAACTTGCGAAATGGAGGTTTAATAAAGTGGTGCCTCGCCTTGTATACCTATTTTCTCCGCTAATTTGTTTGATTACGCAAGATATTGTGCAAGAATTCATTCGATAATCGAATAACTGGCATTGCAATGCGACTGGTTTAGTGGAAGTCCAGTGTATAAACGTAGTACAGTTCATTGAACTGTACTACGTTTCTTTCCAGGTCTGATAGATTCTAATTATTTGGAAACTGGCAGTGTTCTCGCGCAATGAACGATCATTAAATGGAACTCTATTCTTTGGTCTAAATGGGAATGTTTTTTGAAGAAACTAGCGACACGATTCATCAGAAATTTGGACCATGTGTTTATTAAAAATTAATATAAAAAAACTGCAACTTCTTCAAAGACGCATGAAAACATTATGCAAATTTCAGTTGAATCAAGTCGCTAGTTTTAAAAAAAAAAATCCCAAAGTTTGCTATGCTTTTAGTCAAAAAACAGGATTTCCTCTTAAAGCAAAGTTGTTAGTGACAGAATAAAGGATTCAAGGATGATGCTCTATTTTGTTCAAATCACTCAGAGGTCACCACATTACGCCATCATTTACGTAAGCTCGACTTCCAGGTGACACGAAATTGAACGATCAAGAGCAACGATTCCCATCGAATTTCCAGGACATCGTGGCAGAGCATGATAGAACAGGTCGAATAGCCCACGATAAAGACTCTTACGGATAATTAGATCAAAACCAGATCCCTCGAAAGCCCGACTAGCAACCTGTTGTACGTGTTTTGTGCGGCCAGTAACATTCTTCAATGATTCTACCGAGTGCAACGCTCACAGATATTAAACCCCCACTCGCAATCCCTTCGATATTCAGCAGAAATATTATTTACAATCTAATACTGCGACCTAAATACATGCCCCTCTAATTGAATTCATTTCGATACACTTGGAAATACATACACACTAACTCGATGAATTTCACTGCACTTTCACGTGGCTATAAGTGAAATTTCGCCGAATCTAAAAGTCAGAATATTCAGTTGGGATGCTAGAAATCGTATGAAACCCATTGCGCACTCATTGGCTAGTTAAAAGGTACGCCTGAATTTTAAATTCGATCCTACTTTCATAAACTCGGCGTACTTCTGCATCTGCGCATAAATTTCGAATGCAAATTGCAGCAGCCGCGTCCTCTAAAAGGTGACTTTCAGAAATACAGGGCCACGATGCTTTCGGCCTTGCTTGGTTCCGTACCGAGCAAGGGTTACGGTAAACGGTGCTGCACGCTCGGAGTAATAAGAGCGAAAGCAGGACCAATAGGATATCTTTCTCCCGCTTTCGCGTGTTCAAATGGAGTAGACTCCGCAGCTTTAGAAGTAATACAAATGCTCCGTGATTCCCGTGAATTATTCACGAACGCTGCAGCATCGTATGCCCGCTCAGAGAGACGTGTTAGCTGTTTTCACGAGCACTTTGGGCCTCGTAGAATTCTGCACAGAATTGCCTGCGCAGCGAATGAAGAAGGATATTTAGCACCGTGACAATTTGCATTACGCCGAAACTTAATGCTTCTGTGGCTGCAGAGATGCATGTGGTCTGCAGGCATGCTCCATTGTCAACAAACGATGGAACGGTACAAAGCCGCTGTTGCAAAATCGAAAATCGCTAACTTGCTGTTCTCGGCCAAATACACTTGTCAAGGCGTGAAGCATTTTCGCGCTACGCATTCGATTATAAAATCCGTTCACGTTACGTAAAATACATGAACGCGCGATGCGGGTCAAATTGCGTGCCGAAAATCGAGCACGTATGGGTGCAACGGTACACTTTAAAATTTCCCGAGCACGTCCAATGCGGGTGTGAGTAAACATTTGCTGTTCAGACACCTCGATGCTCTTGATTCGCGATTTGTTGTGGGTGAAACATTAAAAATTCTAGATAAATGGGGTGCTTTTCTCAGTTGGATTATTTTGGTAAGGTGAAAATCATTGGAAAGGCTAGGGAAGTAGAACGGTGTTCGAAGTTGAAGTATACGGCGAGGTCAAGAAAACCTTGGACAAAGATTTCTTATCGGTGATCGGCGAGAAATACTTAAGATACCTGGAATTTCAGAAGAAAACACCTTTAAAAGAAGTGTTGTTGTGGGGCAGAAATGTTTCATAAGCTGAAGGAATACTGGATCAATAATTTCTTAGCAGTGATAGATAGAAGGCAACTCGAAATATTGGATATTCCCAGTATTTTTTAATACAAATGTTTGACGAGATCATAATTTGACTCCAGATAGGTCGCATCCTCTTTGGGACTTAAATTCAAACATAACAACACACACTTTATACAACACTGAGTATAAATAAACCTCATCTCATCAACGTCGGAGAGGTTACTACAGTGCCAAAGAAACATCAACAAATCCTTAATATAATAACAAGAATATTAATCGTAAATTTGAATAATAACTGTGATAATTATTTTACCAATAATTCAGAAGCTTACTCCTACAATTGCATAAATTTTTCACGCGCTCTTAATTTTAACTGACAAATACTCAAAAAAATATTACATTTCCTATCTAACTATACGTCCCAATTCCAAGAACTTCTAACAAAAAAAATTCAACAAAGAGATCAACATCTGATACACAAGATAGTACCACGAAGAGGCTGCAAAGCTAACTGCTCGAAAATCACAGAGATACTCATCTCAATCCCCCTCTAATTTCAAATCAATCCTCGGAATTGAAGAGAACGCAAAGTTTCGTGATGACAAAGTGAAAGAAAGACGCGAGGGAGGGCGGAGGAGAGCCGTGGCCCATCACTACCTGTTGCAAGAGAGGTCTATGGTAGAAACACAGCAGGACCCCAGAGGTTCGCATTCCACGCTCTCCACTCGGTGGAGAGAAAGAGGGACGTGAGCCGGGCACGTATCGTTTAGAAACGAAAAAGGTACCCTTTTAGGCCCGGGCTCGAGAGGACCCGGATGCTTGGTCCTGCGAGGGACGGTATTGTTCGAGGCCAAAAGCGCAGCGCGGCCAAGACCACCGAGCAGGGGAATGCTGGCGGTCGTTGGGGGTCTAACCTAACCTCAAACCAGCGACGGCGACGATAGGGAAAGCAGCGTGTCGCTCACCTCGACGATCCTTCCTCCGTGGTTGTGCAGGACGCGCGCCGTCTGTGGTTTTCATTCATGGGAGCCGGCCTTCCACGGGAATCATCGTATCTTGCTCGTGTCACAACACTCGGCTGCACTCGCGTCACCGTGGCGCATAATGTGGCCCGTTTGAAATGCTCGCGGTTAAAGCCCCACTGGAATGCGCCTGTCCTGGCGATCACTCCAGTCGATTGGACGGTTTTTAACGCACTGGGAACGCGCGCGTACGGCGGGAATCACGTGATCCGAGCAGTCGTAGCTGGATTCGAAACGCGACCGGCCAACGATTCCACCCGACACCGAAATGAGAGATAAAACGTGACAGAGACGCTAACCGACGTGTTGCAGTTTGACCTGTCTCTGAACTGACCAATCGCCACGCAGATGGTATACTACGGATGTTTCTCAGCCGCTTGGTGGGGGGCAGAAAATAGGAGGGAAAAGACCACCTGACGCGCAACCTTTTGGGGCCTCGTAAAAGATATCTGGGGACCAGGTGGGGTTCTCTCTAGCCAGCTTGGGCCTTATTCGTGATCCGTAACCGGCAGTCGATAAAGTAACAGGCCTTATATCCTTTGTGGATGCTTTGGAAACTTGTTCGGTATTAGCATCGACGAAGTATAGGATAGACCTATCACGCAATGTAATTTTATGTCACACGCTCGGGGGGCTCGCGAGCCCCCTTACCATTTTCGTGTCACACCCAACGTTATCGATTCAGTCTAAAATAAGATTGTAACGCTAAACGTGGTAGGAATTAGAAATTAAAAATAGGACATTCGAAACCCGCGATTTACAAATGATTCTCATAAAGTAACAATGTAAAGATCGATTTACAAACGTATTCCGTGCAACGACAGAGAAAAAAGTGTCACAACAAGAACACATACGCCTTTTAACCTTGCTGTCCTATTCGAGTGTATTTAACGCAAAATAAATTTATTTAACATAAAAATATATATAAACAACAACATTAGTTGTGGAAGACATGCTTTCATGATGTAACGTGGGATACCTCGCAAAGGAATTGTAACTTAGTATAATTCAATAAGGTGCTGAAACAGAGAGGACTTTAAAAATTGTCATAAAACCCATCAGTTTCAGTATCTCGCTGAATGTTTCTTTAAAAATGTAAAAAAATTACGTCAGGTACATGAAGTAAAACAAATACAAAAAATTGAAAATAATTACAAAGTGAAAAAAGATGTGAAATCAAAATTAGCTGCAAGCACATAAAGGTGCTTTCCTGCAGCGTGCAACGGCGACACTGTGTAACAATAAAAGACAAGAAAATATGTCCGCGGCCTGGAAGTCAAATACTTGGCGTGGTCAGGCAAAGTATTCTCAGATCATCAATACCCATACCTTCCCCCTCCGCAGGCTTTCAGATAATTAGTCTATTTAAAACACAGCCAATATGAGTATATTTTCATTATATTGCGTTTTAAAATAATTGTAAGATCATTCATCGACACCGATGCCTTTCCTCTCATAAGCTTACACATAATTTGTAAATTTAAAACTCTGACAATATGAATACACTTTCATTATTTTGCGTTTTAAAATAATTTTCAGATCATTCATCGACACCTCGACCTTTCCTGGCCACGCCAAGTATTTGACTTCCAGGCCGCGGACATATTTTCTTATCTTTTCTAGTAACGACGTTTGTTATGACTGAACGATGCGCCAGCTTTGGAAGTCACCTCTGTTCAGACGGTTCGGCCACGAGACGCGATATATACGTCACTCGGCGTGCAATAACCGACCGATATTCCAACACTTCGAAAATACGTAAGCGTGTATTCTCTCGCGAGGCCTGCTTGCTCTCCCCCCACCAAAGCCCATATTCGCCGCGGTACATAGGCGGGGCGCGGGGGTCATTCGTTCTGTGGACATCGTTGAGTTAAGACGTATCAATAGGTGCGTACATAAATGGTACGTCTACATTATCTATCGTCACCTAATTACTTCTATTCATTATTAGTCTTCTTCTTTACTGTCTACCGTCACTTGCTGCTACCATTAATACACTTTCGTCCCGAAATTGATTAAATATCGCGAGAAAACCGTTGGACGTTCGTCGCGTATTCCCTTCGTTGCCTTCGTACCGATATTTCTGCACATTTAGTGCACACATATCGTGTCTCGGTATTCAATTACATCCCTTTTCGGGCATATTTCAAGTTTATTTCTTGTTTAATTGCCTTACGAATGTTTTAATGCTTTTGTTTCAACTTATTGCATCGTTTTCTTTACAGACGCTGAGGCGGGAATCGAAACCAAAGGGCAGGCGACGCCATGACACTTGGCGGTTAATTTGAACGGTGCTTGGATGGTGACTGGTCATTGCTTGGAAAAAGAAGGTGGCAACACGTGTGGTATACTTTTATCGTTATTTTATTGAATCATTGTTGGCTGTGAGGGTGATGGGTAACTTTGCAGTCGGTTAATATCGGGATGAAATGGGAAAAGATTGAATTATGATAAATTGAATAATTCTAGTCAGATTTGTTTAAACATTTCAAAATGGCGTCAGTAGATGTTTACGAAATATTGGAATGATCGAATTCTATTGCATTTCGGTCGCGTTTACGTAGAATTCAATAATATTTCAAAGATTTTTAAGAATCTATCTCTATGAAGCTAGTGTAATTGCATTTACGTTCGGTTTTGGATGCAAGTTTTGTTCTTTATGTACAGAAACTGCGTAGTTGATCGAGGACATGCTATTCAAGCATGAATAATTAACGAATTTTGATTCTTGCAATGAATTTTGGATATTTATAAAGATCGTGATATATTTTAAAGTATTATTCGAATAACACGAACGTGCTTACAACTTTAATGACGAAAGCCACTACTACGGTTCATTTAAATGTAATAATTATTTCTGATGTAGTATATTCTGGATAATATCGTGTTACTGAAATGTTAAGCTGCTCCTATCGAGCGAGCATTCTGTATTTTCGCATTTTTCGAGCATTTTGTATTCTAAATAACAAGGAGTGAAAGTTCCTTGGCTGGTTCCAAGAAAAACAATATTTCCTCGTGACAAACACTCGATCAAACCACATCCACCCCACCCTCTTATCCTACTTATTTTTCAGAGATTGTGACCGCGTGCAATGCGGCCAAATAGAGTCAGTGTTTATGTCGTACGAAGTTTTTCGTTTTGAAGAGCACAGTTGCTCATAGTAGAGTGTCGTTAACAATTTTGGGATACGCGAGGGTAGAGTCAGTGTTGTCTACGCAATTTATATTCTTTTGCGAGCATCGGGGCTCTGACTTTCGAATCGCGAGAATAGATTCAGCGGTTTGTTCGACAATTATGATCTTTGGGGCGCGTTGATAGTCTATTTCTTTATTTTTTTTACTTTTGAAAGCGAAACTCGTTATCCGGAATTAGAGTCAGTGCGTCAGCTGAAGAGGAGATTTGTGCGCAGAATATTATTGGAAAGATGTAAGTATCTATGTATTTCATTTAATTCCTTTAAAGTAGAGTTCATTCTTCAAAATTCCAGAAACAAAAAATTAAAAAATTAAAAGAAAATTAATTTCTAGAATAGAATCACCAAGAAATTCAAAACTAACGAAACTTTTTACAATTTAGACATTTTAAGAAAAAAAATTTGTTAATTTTATTTTTTAATATTTAATTTTTTAATTGTTTCTGAAAATGTCTGAATGATAAAAAATTTCGTTTTGAATTGTTTCATGGTTCTTTATTAGAGTTCGAACAATCGTAAGTTTAGAAAGAAATTATAATCGTGTTTTGTTCTTTCGTTACAGTCTAGGGGCAGCTGAGCAACCTGATGACTTTTTCTAGCAGCTTGATGACTTCCCCTGAACAGTTGCAGAGGTATTGGCGCCTTCGTCACCGGGGCACAGCGAAATGTGAGTGCGCATGAATTATGGTTCCTCTGGTCACTCAGTCATGTCGTAGGACGTTTGGTCCAAATCGACACGAGTGACCGGTTGTATACTTTGGCGAGCATAATGACCGCGGGTATGGTAACCATGCCCGTGAATTGTAACATTTTGTCTGTGCATGTATTTCTTAGACGAGGGCTAGGGTCTTCTTGTGCACCGCGCCTTTTCAATAGAATCAAATTATAATCATAATTTCCAAGATAAACGTTTCCTAACGCGAATGTTTATCATTGATCATACATTGATGTAGATATTTATTAAATAATGCACCTAAAGATGCATAGCAGCTCAGAAGGTATTGATATTTGATATGAATATCAATACGGCTGAATGCTAATTTTTATGTAGCGAAGAAGTCTGATACCCTCAGACTCCACAGCTACGATCATTTTTATTTAATATGTAGTCCAAAAATCGGATGCCCTCCGATTCCGTCATTGCGACGATTATAATGACTTGAATTTCTTTTATTTTTCTGATACTACTTACGCGTTCAAAAGTAACTTGATGTCTAAATGATGATAATAGACATACAAGTGTAATTCCTTTCTTATAAAGGTCACTCGTTTGCGTACACAAAGAATAATTAATTTCCATGTGCAAGAAGACAATTGAGGGTGGGCAAATTTCAGATTCAAAGTAATTAGCATGAGAACATACTTTCTTATTACCTATATGAAATTTACTTTGACGATGGAATCGCCCGTTTTAAATTCTTAAATTAAATTCTTCATGTTTTAGAGTCATTTTCTTAAATAATTCAATTTTATAGTCTTTTTTCTCACTAATTGAATGTCGAGTAGAGTCCTTTTTCTTTATCTAAAGTAGAGTCCGTTCTTATTTATCAAACTTTAATCTATTGACAAGTTGAAAGTCGAGTAATTTTGCTTTATAATGTTGAATGAAAGAATACTAGCGCGCTAGACACTATACAGACTAATCATATTTTCTAGTTGAGGATTTTCAGGATATCTTTCCGTACCCATTGCCTTTTAACTCATCCACGTGCCCATGCGTTACTTGTGTGGTTGAAGGCAATGGGGCACGATGACTTTCTTTACTAACTAATTACATGTCGGCGGCTGGCATTGCGTTAGTGTATCGTGCACGCCGCATTTTCCACCTGTGTGTGTTTGTGTGGTTAGGCGGTGGAATTTGCGTCGGTGAAAGATTTTTATCAAAGACCATGTTAACGAAACTTTAACATTATATTATTATTCATTGCAATAACGATACCAATGTATCATATTCCTTGTTGCACACGATGATCATTCTAGTAAATAATCTTGGAATATGAAAGTTAATCAATCTCGTACAATCAAACGAGAAAGTAATAACGTTTGATGCATGTACCTAATACGTACAATGCACATTATCAAGTAATCCATTCTTTGAAATTGAAAATAATTAATTGCTATGTAAATCATACTTATACGCAATGGTCACTGCCTTTGCCAGCCGATTTCAGTGAAAATTGGTACGTACTTATTAGAGTGTGATTGTGGCCAAGCTCGGGTGACGGAGTCGTCCCGGGACGGTCTCTCTAGTGTAGGCTTTGCACCCGGGCGGTGATGCTTGAGAATCGTGGAGTGGGTTGTCTGATGATTGTGTTTGAGAGACTGTTTTGATATTTTTTAAATATAGGTTTTGTGTAGGATAGGTAACTTACCTTCTGGTACGAATGTGTGACTTAAATATAAGTAGGTAGGGCCGGGGCAGGTCGTCGTATTCTCTGATCGCATGTTCCTCCGCGCGATGACCTGCTTTCAGGAAATTTGTGAGAAAAGTCGACGGCCAGACTAGTGCGAGTGGGGTATGCCCTCGCTTCTAGCCTCGCTATGTCGACTTTTTGACGCCAGTGGGACATTGCACATTGTCGCTGGTCGCGGTCGGCAGGACGGGCTTGGGCACGTTATTAACTTTCAGAAGGGCGGACCGCCCGAAGCAAGAAGTGGCTAAAGAGCCGAAGATAGCCCGGCCATAGAAAAGGCCACATCATGTGGGCTACCCAAGAATGGCCCTGCATCCTCGGGTGCAGGGTCATTCTTACGTATTATATTGCCATTATGCTCGCTGGTAGTTGTAGTAGTAGTAGTAGTAGTAGTAGTTTGGTTGGCCATAGGCTGACCCATCGAGCAAGGGTGTAACGAAATATAAGGGTAAAATATGTTTTTTATTATTCATGACTTCTAATAGTGGGCAAAAGTTGCCTTTTATAATGGAATTTAAGCTGCCAAAGTTTGAACGTGATCATCAAATTTTTTCAGGTGTCGCAAGCCCTTCAAATATTAATATTTAGGTACTGAAATATTAATTTTTGAAAGGCTTACGGCACTTGAAAAAATTTGTCGATCATGTTCAAAGTTTGGTAGCTTAAATACCATTATAAAAGGCAACTTTTGCCCACTACTAGAAGTCATGAATATTAAAAAAATATTTTGCCCCTATATTTCGATCCACCCTAATCGATACCCCCTCCCCTGAAATTGAGCCCACCGCGTTTTCAATTAGAGTTGCGAAGAAGATTACGGGGCCAGTTAGTGTTGCGACTAAATGTTGATCACGGTTTGAATTAGCGTTGCGAATCAAGCATTCCCCGCGTCTGGTTCTACCATAGCGTTGCGAATAAATATCGATCGTGGTTGCTTGTAGTGTTTCAAAAAAAAAATCGCGATTGTTTTTCAGATTATTCTTGTATTTTTAATTGGACTTACTAGGGTTTGATTCATTGCATTACTTTTGATTCATGGTATTTTTTTTATTAGAGTTGCGATGCGACTGATCGCGTTTTTTTAATAACTCGTCCTAGTTTGATTCTTAATATTTTTTTGAGTTAGTGTTGCGATGATGACTGATCGCGTTTGTAATTAGAGTTGCGACCCCCACCCCCCAATGCCCCAAAACTATCCTGGGACATGTCCAGAGACATGTTCCTGGGAAAAAAGAGTCCCGAGCAGCTGGATCTGCTGCACATGGGACTCTACACAGCCTTCAGGAAGGCTGCAACGAATTAAAGTTAGAGTTGCGTATTACGAGACACAGGTGCACTGAATTTTTATTAGTGTTGCGAAAAATGAAACCACCCACGTCGTGGTTCTCGGTAGCTCTTTCGTTTGCTATTTGGGATTTGTATTGAGTATAGTAGAATTTTCAGTAATGAAGCACCATCCGGGAATTTTGAATTTGTTTGAGAAATTAGTGCTGCGGGTAGTCCAAAGTCCTAGTGACTATGCTCGGGAGTTGATTTTAGTCTGTAGTGAGTTAGCGTTGCGTTGCGAAAGAAACGGTCCACTCACGGTTTTTTTGCATTAATGAGTGGACAATGATCAGCTGCCCTTCTGGCTACTGATCATTTTTTCTGGCAGCCCTAAGTGGCTGCACCATCCTCCTTCTCCTACCACCACCTCCCCACCCTTGAATCGAGTGTTTGTCACTGGAAATATTGTTTTAAAAGTATATTCATATCTTGCAGATAAATGTTTTCTATTTTTTTAGAATATTTTTAAATTTGAAGTTCCAATTTTTATGGAATAGCATTCCAAAATTTTATTCTGTGACTGAAAGAATGGCGATGAAAGGTGTGATTCATTATTTGTAATAGAAATTGCAGACTTCTGACACACCTCCATTCAATTGAAGTTCTAATTAGAGTCTTTGAAAAGTAGTAGTAGCTATTCCTCATTAACGTTGCTGATTTTTGCATAGTAACTTCGTCAATCGTTGTATTTCCTATCAGATTGATAAGAAATGTAGTTTTTTATTTTTATAAATTTTCAACATTCCTTTGCATTAATCAAAATTCACCCGCGATTGTTGCTTCATTTGATGATATTAAAAGGAAATTTGCACTGAAAAAGTAGGTAAATGCAATTCATCACTTTATATTGATAGTAAATTTTCAATATTAACGCGTCCTCGTTGTTGCTACTTTCTGTATGAAAGTAATTTCGATTACTGTGCAGTAAAGTGCAATTATTCCAATTTTCAACATTTGCAAAAATGTTTTTGATTACCCATTGTATATTATGATTGATTGTCGAGTCATTGATACATAAACTTTGAAGATGCCAATTAATGAGAAACTACAAGGAAATTATTAAGTTGATGTAACAGAGCACCCAATGTGCTTAATATTATGAATATCAATTGCTTCGGAATGAAATGTAATATGATTAGTAGCTTCTTTTTCATGAATTGCTAAAGTATTGCTAAAGGTTAATTGCCTACTTTGTCTGCTGATAATGAAGCAGTATTTTTTAATCTTTTCCTTCTTTCAATTTATTACCGAATCGATATTCCATATTGAGTTTCAAACTGTAGCTTCAAATGTGATATTTCAATATTTGGGCAATAGCGATTCAATGAAAAGACTATATCTGTAGATAGATTGTAAGTACTAATTCATTGAGAAAGTTTCTGTTGCAGAGTATTATGTGTGAAGAATATTGCAAAAATAGGATTTCAGGCTCATCATCCTTGAGAAACGAAACCTCAAGGAATTTTTATTAATACTTTTTAAAATGTTTCAGGTAACATCGTGGGTTCATCGAGGGAAGTAAGAAACACATGACAATTTCAGATTTTTATTAGGCAGGTCATTATTTAAATTTAAGTAGATATGTGTATGGTTAGGTAAGGTGTTTAGTGGCCACATAGAATTAAGTAGTTTTTAAGGAATAAAATAAACACTGCAGTGTTTAACTAAATATAAGTAGCAATTATTAAATACGAGCGCTCGTATCCGTAGGAATTATTAGTATTTAAGTAGCCATAGGAAATATGCACTGGCATATTTCCTATTAATGAGTAGAAAATTTGAATTATTCACTAATTGGGAAATATTCACCCTTTTTTCTTTGTTTCATTCCCAATTAATGAATAATTATCATGGTAGAAATATACCAGAAAATTCTTCCAATTTTAAATGAAAGAAACAAAGAAATGTTTTAAATTCTGCTTTAGTTTCATCGCGGTAGGTTTTTACAGAAGGACTCCTTCTGTTGCCCGGTTGTGGAGCGATCGAGGATCGTTTTGCAGCCGTGCATCAGGGGGATCTATGGAAATGAAAATAAAATTTGCATAAAAGGAGGGTGGATGGGCCGCGGTTAGGGCGGGTCTCCACTCGCAGCGCCTCCACGTGGTGAGACCTGGGCAATCTGTATTATTTGAAGTATAATTACTAATCGTATCGCAAGTAACATTGCAATACAATTATTAATTACGTGACAAGTAATACGAGCCGATTGGCTGCGATCATCTATCTTCGTCAATCTCTATTCCATCCTCAAACACAAGTTAAGTTGCCGAAATTTGAATTGCGACATGTTTAAATATCATCAAACTGTTTTTTATTTGTAACTAAACTCAGGATTTTATTTATTTATATATAGATGATCGAAGCGTAAAATGATGCTGGGATTGAATTTATCCTGAATTCTGTCCCGTGATAATTTGTTAATATAAATCACAAAAAATAGAAAATAATCATATAATATTACAAATTATCTGAAGTCATTCCCTATGCAAATTATCTTTGCAAAAAGAAATGAGATCCCGATAAAAACTTTAAAAAAGTAAAAAATTACGCCAAGTACATGAAATAAAAAAAAATACAGAAAATAATTACAAAGTAAAAAAGATGTGAAATCAAAATGAGCTGCAAGCACATAAAGGTGCTTTCCTGCAGCATGCAACGGCGACACTGTGTAACACAATAAAAGACAAGAAAATATGTCCGCGGCAAAATCACACGTATACAGGCACGCACACACCTTTCAGCATCTCAACACATTTCAGTGTAGTTGCTGAGCTGGACGCTGTTCATAAGCAGATGCCACTACATTCAGTTCTGAAATTATGGGTCGTAACACAGTTTGGGTGGCGACACGAACTTCCATAAGGTGATAGATCTATCCTATACCTCGTCTGTGGTTAAAGTGAATGGTTACTGAATGATTTTTAAAACGTTAATGGTCCAACCAGGTATGTATCTAATTAGGTAAAACTTATGAGTCACGAAACTCTTACAGTGTGTAAATTCTTTTTCGAAAATGTCAGCCGAGTAGAAATTTATAAAGTTCCAGTAATACTTTAATGTGAACCGAGATAGAATTTCGAATACTTCGCCAAGGATTTGGAACTTGGGATATATCAGTAAGAGGAAATAACAGAAAACACGCAGAAAATTTTCAAAATGACATATTTTCGAGTACCTCACTGAAATATTCCAAGTTCCACTTACCCTTCTATCTTAACACTATAATCGTATACTTACAACCTATAAAAGTATTACGATTTAAAAAAAATCTTATATATAATTAGAATATTTGACAATCACAGCTATCAGCTCGGTTCCCACCGATTACCAGGTCTCACCGCGAGGAGGTTGCTGCGTTTCAAGACCCGTAGAGAGATAGATGGAATCAAAGTTCCATCGATCTCCCTGTACATGAAACCCTTAGCCTACTAAACCAAAGAGATGGAGGGAAACAAAGTTTCATCGATCCCTTCGGTTTAGATATCGAATCTAGGGAACTGCCAAGCAATCACTCGATTTAAATAAATTCAGCAAGGAAGGAAAGACTACGGGTGAGCATGAAACGAGTATTGGATGGCGCAGTTCCTACCACCCTAATGTCCGAGTCGAAAGGGAAAAGCGCTCGGCGTCTCTCAGACGATTCCTCTTGCTCGGATGCAACTCGTCAGGAGCAACACTAGGTGTGACCTGACTCAAGCCGTCTAACACGGAGACTGGGAATCGAACCGGGTGACTTACGCAGGCAGTGTACCAAAAGGTACACCCCCTACGCCCGAAACTTTTCCCTTTCGACAAGAACACCAGGGGATGAAACTGATCCACCCATACCGATTCCATGTTCAGTCGCTTGCTTCCGGAAACGGAAGCAGCGGCGACCTCCTCATCGGGGATGAGGAGCCAACAAAAGAGCAACAAAGCTAATTCAGCAACTACTGGGCAATCCGCCAGGTCTCACCGCGAGGAGGTTGCTGCGCTTGGAGACCCGTAGAGAGATAGATGGAATCATAGTTCCGTCGATCTCCCTGTACATGAAACCCTTAGCCTACTAAACCAAAGAGATGGATGGAAACAAAGTTCCATCGATCCCTTCGGTTTAGATATCGAATCTACGGAACTGCCAAGCAATCACGCGATTGAAATAAACTCAGCAAAGAAGGAAAGACTACGGGTGAGCATGAAACGAGTATTGGATGGCGCAGTTCCTACCACCCTAATGTCCGAGTCGAAAGGGAAAAGCGCTCGGCGTCTCTCAGACGATTCCTCTTGCTCGGATGCAACTCGTCAGGAGCAACACTAGGTGTGACCTGACTCAAGCCGTCTAACACGGAGACTGGGAATCGAACCGGGTGACTTACGCAGGCAGTGTACCAAAAGGTACACCCCCTACGCCCGAAACTTTTCCCTTTCGACAAGAACACCAGGGGATGAAACTGATCCACCCATACCGATTCCATGTTCAGTCGCTTGCTTCCGGAAACGGAAGCAGCGGCGACCTCCTCATCGGGGATGAGGAGCCAACGAAAGAGCAACAAAGCTAATAAAATTCTGTAACTACTTGGCAATTTTACAAGGGGCCTTAAATACTTCATGCTATAATAAATTAACCTAGGCTTCTTTAGATGTCTTCGTTCACTATCACTTTTCACTATTTTCTTTTAAATATATTATTTAGTTAAACTCCTTTCCCGCGAGAGCGCGGACCTGAAATGCTGAAACAAACAACTACGTTATGTTAGCAATGGTGTGGTGGGCTCCAGAGGAAACTAAGAAAATACTTATTGGGTTGGTGCTGATCGAGATGATTTGGAATGTCAGAAGAGTACGCACGAGCATGCAGAACCATCGTAGAGATACCTATATGAAGAAGAACAGGAAATATATATCCATCGATGAGATGCATGAGAGGGAACAAATCATGCAAAACCATCAAAAGAATGCATCAAATAAAATAAATCATGTATATCCATCCAAGAAATGCATCAAATAAAATATATCATGTAAACCCATCAAAGAAATGCATCATGTAAAATAAATCATGTAAACCCATCGAAGAAATGCATAAAATAAAATAAATCATGTAAACACATCGAAGAAATGCATCGAATAAATTAAATCATTTAAAGCTATCGAAGAAATGCATCGAATAAATTAAATCGTTTAAACCTATCGAAGAAATGCATGAAATAGGACAGATCATGCAAACCCATCGAAGAAATACACGAAATAGAACGACTCATGCAAAAATCCACGAAGGAATGTATCAAACAGGACAGATGATGAAAAACAGTCGAAGAAATCAGTTAGAAAGGAAGAAAAATGGGTTTTGACCTTGATAGAATAATAACATTTTCAATGGCTTTTAACGAACCCGAAAATTTCATCGGCACCAACCGAATAAGCCAACCCTGACCAGGGGGGCGAGGGGCGGGAAGGAAGGACTAAAGGTTGGAACCCTGACCTCGTCCCCAGGAAGTCCAGGTTGTCCAGCAGGTCCGAATGGTCCAGGTGGCTCGGGAAATCCATTTCAGGGGGCCGAGGGGGTGCAAGAAAGACCAGGACTGAAACCTTGACCAGGTCCCCAGGAAGTCCAGCAAGTCCAGTAGGTCCGAATGGTCCAGGTGGCTCGGGAAATCCATTTCAGGGGGCCGAGGGGGTGCAAGAAAGACCAGGACTGAAACCTTGACCAGGTCCCCAGGAAGTCCAGCAAGTCCAGCAAGTCCAGCAAGTCCAGTAGGTCCAGGTGGCTCGGTGGCTCGGTGGCTCGGCAGCTCCCGGGTCCCCGGAGGTCCTCCAGGCCCGGAGGACCGACGACGACTGAGTAGATGGAGCTCCGTGAGCTACTCATATAGCCTTTGGGAAAACATGTCCTCCGATCAAAACAAGGTCGACGGTTAATTACAATTGCGAAATCCAACTAATTCTTCGGCAAAAATGGATTTTCCGCTTAAATATCCATTCCAGTGGCTATTGCTATGACAAATAATGTTAACAACATTTGCACTAACCGGCCAGTATAAATTATTATTAACTATGATCGATACAACTCGAGATATCAAGCAATTAGTAACATTTTGCCTTGGATTTGCAAATGATTTTCTACGCCGAATGAATTCTCTTTTATTCTCAATGTTTAAATGTTCGATAAATGTTAATACTTATATATATTACAAATTAGGATCCAGATAACAATAGAGTAACTATTATTAATTTACTAAAATATTTAAACAGTGTATTAGAAACTGTATGCAATGTTTCTGGACTTTAACTCCCAGTTAAATTTAATTCTGACAAATTTTAACAATGTTTTAATTCTCGTTCCCCAGGTCTGAGGTGCCCCCCTTATTCGGTTGGTGCCGATCAAATTTTTATGTTCATTGAAAGGCATGACTACTTTTTCATTATAATTAACTAGCAAAATACACCTGCTTCGCTACGGTATTGATTGGTAGTGCAGTTAATTTTGATTAGTACTGCAGTTACATAATTTTAACTATTCTACCAGGGCGGGTCTCCACTCGCAGCGCCTCCACGTGGTGAGACCTGGGCAATCTGTATTATTTGAAGTATAATTACTAATCGTATCGTAAGTAACATTGTAATACAATTATTAATTACGTGACAAGTAATACGAGCCGATTGGCTGCGATCATCTATCTTCGTCAATCTCTATTCCATCCTCAAACACATGTTAAGTTGCCGAAATTTGAATTGCGACATGTTTCAATATCATCAAACTGTTTTTTATTTGTAACTAAAAACTGAAATTTCTCAGGGCTAGACTAAATCTTATTTCGCAACGCGGGTTTCGAACGTAACGCGATTTGCAGTTGCATCCATGCACCCCACGCCACTCATGCATCATGCAACGTTCTGCGAGGCTTTTATGAATTAGGTTTTACTGTAAATATCAATGTCGGCGGTAAACTAATACTCGGAGCAAGTAGAATCAAATTATCATTACTTCACTGGAATGATTAAACAGTGCATTAGAAACTTGCGGGAATGTCAGTAACGGCTTGAATTTTTAATACTTTTCGGCGTACGATACGTGAAAGAGTTCTACTACACGCAAAGTATTACTTAACCCTTAGGCTGCCGCTATTTTTTCGTAAAAATAGGGGTCCTTTCTTTCCAAAAATTTTTATGTATGAGTAGTCAATAGGTCCCATAGAGTCGAGGGGGTAGAACCGTGCCAATATAGTGGCTAAAGCGGCAGCCTAAGGGTTAATAACCAATGTCATCTTGCAATTTATAGCTTACACGGGCTTTGAAGAAATACCATTCTTGAGCTTCATAGTCTCTTGATCCCCGAAATGGATTTTCGGAAAGAAATCCGGCGCCGCTCGTGCGCATGCGCGAGTATTTTTCGACTTTTCGGAAAAAAAAATTTTTTTCGAAACTTTTCCATCTTCCGCGGTCTGGGCCCTGCGCGCACGTCGCCCTGCGACCGCTCGTGCGCATGCGCGAGTATTTTTCGACTTTTCGGAAATTTTTTTTTTTTCGAAACTTTTCCATCTTCCGCGGTCAGGGCTCTGCGCGCACGTCCCCCCGGCGCCGCTCGTGCGCATGCGTGAGTATTTTTCGACATTTCGGAAAATTATTTTATTTCGAAACTTTTCCATCTTCCGCGGTCTGGGCCCTGCGCGCACGTCCCCCCGGCGCCGCTCGTGCGCATGCGCGAGTATTTTTCGACTTTTCGGAAATTTTTTTTTTTCGAAACTTTTCCATCTTCCGCGGTCTGGGCACTGCGCACACGTCGCCCGGCGACCGCTCGTGCGCATGCGCGAGTATTTTTCGACTTAGTAGAGTAGGATTTCGGCGAGATACTGGAACTGATGGGTTTTATGACAATTTTTAAAGTTCTCTCTGCTTCAGCACCTTATTGAATTATACTAAGTTACAATTCCTTTCCGAGGTATCCCACGTTACATCATGAAAGCATGTCTTCCACAAATAATGTTGTTGTTTATATATATTTTTATGTTAAATAAATTTATTTTGCGTTAAATACACTCGAATAGGACAGCAAGGTTAAAAGGCGTATGTGTTCTTGTTGTGACACTTTTTTCTCTGTCGTTGCACGGAATACGTTTGTCAAACGATCTTTACATTGTTACTCTATGAGAATCATTTGTAAATCGCGGGTTTTGAATGTCCTATTTTTAATTTCTAATTCCTACCACGTTTAGCGTTACAATCTTATTTTAGACTGAATCGATAACGTTGGGTGTGACACGAAAATGGTAAGGGGGCTCGCGAGCCCCCCGAGCGTGTGACACAAAATTACATTGCGTGATACGTCTATCCTATACTTCGTTGATGCTAATACCACAGACGTGGTATAGGATAGACCTATCACCTTATGGAAGTTCATGTCGCCACCCAAACTGTCTTACCGACCCATAATTTCAGAACTGAATGTAGTGGCATCATAGACCAGGTATAGGATAGACCCATCACGCAATGTAATTTTATGTCACACGCTCGGGGGGCTCGCGAGCCCCCTTACCATTTTCGTGTCACACCCAACGTTATCGATTCAGTCTAAAATAAGATTGTAACGCTAAACGTGGTAGGAATTAGAAATTAAAAATAGGACATTCGAAACCCGCGATTTACAAATGATTCTCATAAAGTAACAATGTAAAGATCGTTTTACAAACGTATTCCGTGCAACGACAGAGAAAAAAGTGTCACAACAAGAACACATACGCCTTTTAACCTTGCTGTCCTATTCGAGTGTATTTAACGCAAAATAAATTTATTTAACATAAAAATATATATAAACAACAACATTAGTTGTGGAAGACATGCTTTCATGATGTAACGTGGGATACCTCGCAAAGGAATTGTAACTTAGTATAATTCAATAAGGTGCTGAAGCAGAGAGGACTTTAAAAATTGTCATAAAACCCATCAGTTCCAGCATCTCGCTGAATGTTTCTTTAAAAAAGTAAAAAAATTACGTCAGGTACATGAAATAAAACAAATACACGGTGCATGATGAAGTTAATTGTAAGAGAAAGCAAAAGCAAAAGGTGTCACTCTCGACAAGCAGGTGTACCTCTACCCTTAAAAGTCGAAAAATACTCGCGTATGCGCACGAGCGGTCGCCGGGCGACGTGCGCGCAGTGCCCAGACCGCGGAAGATGGAAAAGTTTCGAAATTTTTTTTTTTTCCGAAAAGTCGAAAAATACTCGCACATGCGCACGAGCGGCGCCAGGGGGACGTGCGCGCAGGGCCCAGACCGCGGAAGATGGAAAAGTTTCGAAAAAAATTTTTTTTAAGAAAAGTCGAAAAATACTCGCGCATGCGCACGAGCGGCGCCGGGGGACGTGCGCGCAGAGCCCAGACCGCGGAAGATGGAAAATTTTCGAAAAAAAATTTTTTTCCCGAAAAGTCGAAAAATACTCGCGCATGCGCACGAGCGGCGCCGGGGGGACGTGCGCGCAGGGTCCAGACCGCGGAAGATGGAAAAGTTTCAAAAAAAATTTTTTTTTATGAAAAGTAGAAAAATACTCGCGCATGCGCACGAGCGGCGCCGGGGGACGTGCGCGCAGAGCCCACACCGCGGAAGATGGAAAATTTTCGAAAAAAATTTTTTTTTCCGAAAAGTCGAAAAATACTCGCGCATGCGCACGAGCGGCGCCGGGGGGACGTGCGCGCAGGGTCCAGACCGCGGAAGATGGAAAAGTTTCGAAAAAAAATTTTTTTTACGAAAAGTCGAAAAATACTCGCGAATGCGCACGAGCGGCGCCGGGGGGACGTGCGCGCAGGGTCCAGACCGCGGAAGATGGAAAAGTTTCGAAAAAAATTTTTTTTTACGAAAAGTCGAAAAATACTCGCGCATGCGCACGAGCGGCGCCGGGGGACGTGCGCGCAGAGCCCAGACCGCGGAAGATGGAAAATTTTCGAAAAAATTTTTTTTTTCCGAAAAGTCGAAAAATAATCGCGCATGCGTTCGAGCGGTGCCGGGGGGACGTGCGCGCAGGGCCCAGACCGCGGAAGATGGAAAAGTTCCGAAAAAAAAAAATTCCGAAAAGTCGAAAAATACTCGCGCATGCGCACGAGCGGCGCCGGGGGAGGTGCGCGCAGGGCCCAGACCGCGGAAGATGGAAAAGTTTCGAAAAAAAAAAAAATTTCCGAAAAGTCGAAAAATACTCGCGCATGCGCACGAGCGGCGCCGGGGGACGTGCGCGCAGAGCCCAGACCGCGGAAGATGGAAAATTTTCGAAAACATTTTTTTTTTCCGAAAAGTCGAAAAATACTCGCGCATGCGCACGAGCGGCGCCGGGGGGACGTGCGCGCAGGGTCCAGACCGCGGAAGATGGAAAAGTTTCGAAAAAAATTTTTTTTTACGAAAAGTCGAAAAATACTCGCGCATGCGCACGAGCGGCGCCGGGGGACGTGCGCGCAGAGCCCAGACCGCGGAAGATGGAAAATTTTCGAAAAAAAATATTTATTCCGAAAAGTCGAAAAATACTCGCGCATGCGCACGAGCGGCGCCGGGGGGGCGTGCGCGCAGGGTCCAGACCGCGGAAGATGGAAAAGTTTCGAAAAAAATTTTTTTTTCCGAAAAGTCGAAAAATACTCGCGCATGCGCACGAGCGGCGCCGGGGGGACGTGCGCGCAGGGTCCAGACCGCGGAAGATGGAAAAGTTCCGAAAAAATTTTTTTTTTACGAAAAGTCGAAAAATACTCGCGCATGCGCACGAGCGGCGCCGGGGGACGTGCGCGCAGAGCCCAGACCGCGGAAGATGGAAAATTTTCGAAAAAAATTTTTTTTTCCGAAAAGTCGAAAAATACTCGCGCATGCGCACGAGCGGCGCCGGGGGGACGTGCGCGCAGGGTCCAGACCGCGGAAGATGGAAAAGTTTCAAAAAAATTTTTTTTTTATGAAAAGTAGAAAAATACTCGCGCATGCGCACGAGCGGCGCCGGGGGACGTGCGCGCAGAGCCCAGACCGCGGAAGATGGAAAATTTTCGAAAAGAATTTTTTTTTCCGAAAAGTCGAAAAATACTCGCGCATGCGCACGAGCGGCGCCGGGGGGACGTGCGCGCAGGGTCCAGACCGCGGAAGATGGAAAAGTTTCGAAAAAAAATTTTTTTTACGAAAAGTCGAAAAATACTCGCGCATGCGCACGAGCGGCGCCGGGGGACGTGCGCGCAGAGCCCAGACCGCGGAAGATGGAAAATTTTCGAAAAAAAATATTTATTCCGAAAAGTCGAAAAATACTCGCGCATGCGCACGAGCGGCGCCGGGGGGACGTGCGCGCAGGGTCCAGACCGCGGAAGATGGAAAAGTTTCAAAAAAAATTTTTTTTTATGAAAAGTAGAAAAATACTCGCGCATGCGCACGAGCGGCGCCGGGGGACGTGCGCGCAGAGCCCAGACCGCGGAAGATGGAAAATTTTCGAAAAAAAATATTTATTCCGAAAAGTCGAAAAATACTCGCGCATGCGCACGAGCGGCGCCGGGGGGACGTGCGCGCAGGGTCCAGACCGCGAAAGATGGAAAAGTTTCGAAAAAAATTTTTTTTTACGAAAAGTAGAAAAATACTCGCGCATGCGCACGAGCGGCGCCGGGGGACGTGCGCGCAGTGCCCAGACCGCGGAAGATGGAAAATTTTCGAAAAAAAATATTTATTCCGAAAAGTCGAAAAATACTCGCGCATGCGCACGAGCGGCGCCGGGGGGACGTGCGCGCAGGGTCCAGACCGCGGAAGATGGAAAAGTTTCAAAAAAAATTTTTTTTTATGAAAAGTAGAAAAATACTCGCGCATGCGCACGAGCGGCGCCGGGGGACGTGCGCGCAGAGCCCAGACCGCGGAAGATGGAAAATTTTCGAAAAAAAATTTTTTTTCCGAAAAGTCGAAAAATACTCGCGCATGCGCACGAGCGGCGCCGGGGGGACGTGCGCGCAGGGTCCAGACCGCGGAAGATGGAAAAGTTCCGAAAAAATTTTTTTTTTACGAAAAGTCGAAAAATACTCGCGCATGCGCACGAGCGGCGCCGGGGGACGTGCGCGCAGAGCCCAGACCGCGGAAGATGGAAAATTTTCGAAAAAAATTTTTTTTTCCGAAAAGTCGAAAAATACTCGCGCATGCGCACGAGCGGCGCCGGGGGGACGTGCGCGCAGGGTCCAGACCGCGGAAGATGGAAAAGTTTCAAAAAAAATTTTTTTTTATGAAAAGTAGAAAAATACTCGCGCATGCGCACGAGCGGCGCCGGGGGACGTGCGCGCAGAGCCCAGACCGCGGAAGATGGAAAATTTTCAAAAAAAAATTTTTTTTCCGAAAAGTCGAAAAATACTCGCGCATGCGCACGAGCGGCGCCGGGGGGACGTGCGCGCAGGGTCCAGACCGCGGAAGATGGAAAAGTTTCAAAAAATTTTTTTTTTTATGAAAAGTAGAAAAATACTCGCGCATGCGCACGAGCGGCGCCGGGGGACGTGCGCGCAGAGCCCAGACCGCGGAAGATGGAAAATTTTCGAAAAGAATTTTTTTTTCCGAAAAGTCGAAAAATACTCGAGCATGCGCACGAGCGGCGCCGGGGGGACGTGCGCGCAGGGTCCAGACCGCGGAAGATGGAAAAGTTTCGAAAAAAATTTTTTTTTACGAAAAGTCGAAAAATACTCGCGCATGCGCACGAGCAGCGCCGGGGGACGTGCGCGCAGAGCCCAGACCGCGGAAGATGGAAAATTTTCGAAAAAATTTTTTTTTTCCGAAATGTCGAAAAACACTCGCGCATGCGTTCGAGCGGCGCCGGGGGGACGTGCGCGCAGGGCCCAGACCGCGGAAGATGGAAAAGTTCCGAAAAAAAAAAATTTCCGAAAAGTCGAAAAATACTCGCGCATGCGCACGAGCGGCTCCGGGGGAGGTGCGCGCAGGGCCCAGACCGCGGAAGATGGAAAAGTTTCGTAAAAATTTTTTTTTACGAAGAGTCGAAAAATACTCGCGCATGCGCACGAGCGGCGCCGGGGGACGTGCGCGCAGAGCCCAGACCGCGGAAGATGGAAAATTTTCGAAAAAAATTTTTTTTCCCGAAAAGTCGAAAAATACTCGCGCATGCGCACGAGCGGCGCCGGGGGGACGTGCGCGCAGGGTCCAGACCGCGGAAGATGGAAAAGTTTCAAAAAAATTTTTTTTTTATGAAAAGTAGAAAAATACTCGCGCATGCGCACGAGCGGCGCCGGGGGACGTGCGCGCAGAGCCCAGACCGCGGAAGATGGAAAAGTTTCGAAAAAAATTTTTTTTTACGAAAAGTCGAAAAATACTCGCGCATGCGCACGAGCGGCGCCGGGGGGACGTGCGCGCAGGGTCCAGACCGCGGAAGATGGAAAAGTTTCAAAAAAATTTTTTTTTTATGAAAAGTAGAAAAATACTCGCGCATGCGCACGAGCGGCGCCGGGGAACGTGCGCGCAGAGCCCAGACCGCGGAAGATGGAAAAGTTTCGAAAAAATTTTTTTTTTACGAAAAGTCGAAAAATACTCGCGCATGCGCACGAGCGGCGCCGGGGGACGTGCGCGCAGAGCCCAGACCGCGGAAGATGGAAAAGTTCCGAAAAAAAAAAATTTCCGAAAAGTCGAAAAATACTCGCGCATGCGCACGAGCGGCGCCGGGGGAGGTGCGCGCAGGGCCCAGACCGCGGAAAATGGAAAAGTTTCGAAAAAAAAAAAAATTTCCGAAAAGTCGAAAAATACTCGCGCATGCGCACGAGCGGCGCCGGGGGACGTGCGCGCAGAGCCCAGACCGCGGAAGATGGAAAATTTTCGAAAAAAATTTTTTTTTCCGAAAAGTCGAAAAATACTCGCGCATGCGCACGAGCGGCGCCGGGGGGACGTGCGCGCAGGGTCCAGACCGCGGAAGATGGAAAAGTTTCAAAAAAATTTTTTTTTTATGAAAAGTAGAAAAATACTCGCGCATGCGCACGAGCGGCGCCGGGGGACGTGCGCGCAGAGCCCAGACCGCGGAAGATGGAAAAATTTCGAAAAAATTTTTTTTTTCCGAAAAGTCGAAAAATACTCGCGCATGCGCACGAGCGGCGCCGGGGGGACGTGCGCGCAGAGCCCAGACCGCGGAAGATGGAAAAATTTCGAAAAAAATTTTTTTTTCCGAAAAGTCGAAAAATACTCGCGCATGCGCACGAGCGGCGCCGGGGGGACGTGCGCGCAGGGTCCAGACCGCGGAAGATGGAAAAGTTTCAAAAAAAATTTTTTTTTATGAAAAGTAGAAAAATACTCGCGCATGCGCACGAGCGGCGCCGGGGGACGTGCGCGCAGAGCCCAGACCGCGGAAGATGGAAAAGTTTCGAAAAAAATTTTTTTTTACGAAAAGTCGAAAAATACTCGCGCATGCGCACGAGCGGCGCCGGGGGGACGTGCGCGCAGGGTCCAGACCGCGGAAGATGGAAAAGTTTCGAAAAAAAAACAACTTTCGGAAAAGTCGAAAAATACTCGCGCATGCGCACGAGCGGCGCCGGAGGGACGTGCGCGCAGGGCCCTGACCGCGGAAGATGGAAAAGTTTCGAAAAAAGCCTACTAAACCAAAGAAATGGATCGACACAAAGTTCCATTGATCCCTTCGGTTTAGATATCGAATCTAGGGAACAGCCAAGCAATCAATCGATTAAAATAAACTCAACAGAGAAGGAAAGACTACTATTAATGAAGTATTTGATGGCGCAGTTCCTACCACCCTGCTGTCCGAGTTGAAAGAGGAAAGCGTCGGCGTCTGCCAGACGATTCCTCTTGGTCCGATGCAACTCGTCAGGAGCAAACGCTTGGCCTGACTCAAGCCATCTAACGACGGAGATTGGGAATCGGACCGGGTGACTTACGCAGGCAGTATACAAAAAGGTACACCCCCTACGCCCGAAACTTTCCCTTTGGACCAGGGGATGAAACTGATCCATCCATACCGATTCTATGTTCAGTCACTCACTTTCTGAAACGGAAGCAGCGGTGACCTCATCACTGATTTCCCACGTCGAATGAATTTTATTTTATTCTCAATGTTTAAACGTTCAATAAATATTAATGCTTACACATATACCAGAGTATTAATAGTTTTTATTTGGACTTCGTGTAAATGAATATTTATTGAAATATTTAGAAGAATGGAATTTTAATTAATTCCTCTTGCTACTAAGAAGGGTGTATAAGGTCTACAAGGGCTCGAGTATTTTTTATACCCTTATTCGAACGTGTAAACAATTCCACAACAACTTTGTCCAAGCAAGACTCCCGCCAATTTCAAGAGAGCAAAAGAATCGTTATACATATTTTACAAATATAAACACCAAAGTGGCTGCTAATCAAACTGAACCATTTTTTTTCAGTATAATATTAAACTCATACTACCCAAACGTTAGAATAACTTTAATCTATACAATCTATACACACGGCGCGCGTGCGCTAACTATACTCATTGTCAGCATATGAACAAAGTAGATACTTACATCCAAATGTCGTTCTCTCCCCTTGTAAGCTGCGAAACAACCAGTGCAGCCATATGATTCCAACAAATCCTAAAACAGATACAGTGGTGTTTGTTATTGAATGTTGTGCAAGACATTGATAACGCGAACGAAAACAGACAATTAGAGGCGGCCTCTTATCGGGCGGGAAATCCACTGTGCGCTATCATTTTGTATCGCGGACGGCGAAATATCACAAGGCAGGCCTAAAACGGTGCTTCAAGGCTGACCCGGTATAGGTACTTATTGTATCAAGTCTCGTTAACAGAGATGTTCATTCACTCGTACTCCCAGATGACCATCAGTGTGGTTCGTGCAACCCGCGACGGTCAGATTGGCCACGCATCGCGGTGCATAGGTGCCAGTGAGCAAACCGTCGTAAAATGCGTTTAAGGTATCGATACAGCGTGATGAAAAGTCGATTCGTGCGCCGGTACATTTGATAGCCATGGCAGCTCTGGTCCGTCTTAAACGTGGCAGCGTCCAGCTGAGACATGCGGCGTTAGAAATGAAAGGTATGGGTTGAATTTTTATTTGCCGACGAGTGAAGTATCATATGTTTTCTGTTGTTGAGAGTCTGAGATGCCTGTTGGGTCACGGTGGAACAACTTTATCGGTGTTCTATGCGTGCAATCGAGATCATTGTTAGATGGAATATATAATATTGACTTTATTTATTTGCATACATTTGGATATTCAAATTGGTACTTTCATATACTTGTCGATGTAATGAAATTTACATTTATTATGCTGTGTTCTGTTAATCTTGTCGTAGGTCACTTAACAGAGTTCTTGGTGTATAGCTTTTTAGTATGGAATCAGAGAAAATAGTTGTTAAAGTTTGATGTATATTTTTGTTACAACGTTTACCTTTTTCTGTACTTCGTTTTGTAATAAGGGTATCAAGGGTAGCATATCTACTGTGTTCAGTTAACCGTGAAGAAATAATAAAGATCATGTAGAAATTTGAGTGACCAGGGCCGGCGGAACACATCATGCAAGTTATGCGCCGCATAAGGGCGTCTACCGAAGGGGTGCTAAAAAATTATATCGCACGCTTAATAATAAAACAATCCAACTCCCACATAAACAAAATGTAAACGTAATTCGTTTTATTTTGCACTCCATAAAGGCGAAATATATTAAATGGGAAACAGAAGTGAAAATTTGGGGCGCCAAAAATTGTCTTGCATAAGGGCGCCAGCCATTCTCGCGCCGGTCCTGATGATGCGAAGGTACTCCAATAAGTTGCTGATAATTACTCCTTATCGCATATTTTATCAGCAATGATCAAATCTCGAAAAGAGACATACTAATTTTTCCTAACTTTTTATCGCATAATTTGCGCATTTAGCATTTGGTTCCCTAAAAAATAATTTCCATAAGAATGTAAAAAGATAAGAATTTTGATTTTACAAGTGAACGCATCACATGTTCATATCATCTATTGAAATTTTCTTTCAACAGCCATTTTATGTTTATTCCGCTGTGAGAACACCAAAGTCGAGGCCACTTGTATCGTAGGGAGTAGGAAAGAGATAATAGGCGTAGAACTAAATGACAAAACTGATAACGGAGGTTTGCATTCGTTGATTTTGTCTCTTTCGGGTTTCGTGAAATGGCAGAGTTCGTCAAGAGAGGTAGCGTGCAGTTAGTGAGGCATAGTGAACAATTAAAACAGGCTGCAAAAGAGGTTCGAGGTTCGTCAAACTACACGTGACAAGGATTATTATACGATATTCTTTCAGCGTAACGTTATTTTTGCTTCCTTAAAAACAAACAGTATCAAGTGACATTGACATTAATCTTAAGCTCCATCGTAGCTTTTAAATTGCATCAAATACATTATCTAAATTATATAATAATATAACGCAAAATTTATAATTCAAGCACCTAATTATACCAAAGATTTAAAAACTTTGCTTATACTTCGTCTCCATAGAATTTAATTCAATCATCATATACATATTCTGCTTTAAATGTAAAAGTCCTCTAGTTCATGTAAGAAGAATATATGTTTGTAAATTTTTAACCATTTCTACTAGATTTCCATCTATGTGTTGCGGTAAATAAGTAGAACATACTTCTGTAATTGAACGTGAATACGGAGTTCTAGTGTTTGAGAAACTTATCAAAATCAAACAGTGTTCTGTTAGGAGAGACGTCTAGCGTCGTCATTGTCAAGCATGATACGTCCATACGTATCTGTAAAACTGTCGCCTATTTAGCCTTTTAATCATAAAATTAAAATAACTTAGAGGCAAGTCGTGGCAATGCTTTCTAAATGAAATTCACAAACCCGCGACTCCGTTTACCACAAAAAGACTACTTATCAAAAGAACGGATAAAAATCCTGCATCACTGACATTAAACTCGAATTTAATGACTCGACAGCGGCGGTGCGAGCACGGCACGTCGTAGCTGCACTAGTTGCAGTTGGTTTCGCACTTTGTGGCGCGGTTGAAGTCAGCTCCTCGGTCGCATTGCTTGCCAATCAGAAAGATAACCATGCCATCATCGACACATCGTGGCACTGTGACATGCTGGTCAACATCAGTAGTCGTAATCGCACGGAGGACTTCGAAGTCATACTTATGGAGGTAACAATTTGACCACCGGAGCAAATCATCCCTTAAAATTAAAATGGAACACAAGAAACCTATTTATAGAAACCATTAATCAAAATCCAAAACAAAGCTAAAACAGTAAACCGTAAACAAATTTCAATTTGCATTTGCAAACGCAGGAATAAGTTATTCAGCTGCTATTTTGGCAATGAATACACGTATTCTCTGGTTACATGGTTATTCAATAAAAGTGTGTTTCATAAGACATTTATGCAATTTTCACGTATTGAAAGCAGACAATATTGGCTATGCTTGCAGCTACCACCAGAGGAACGCACAGAATCCATCATGAGGGAGGCGTTTCTCTGGGGGCAAGTGGCTGGACCGATTTTGGGAGGGTGTTTAGTGTGGGGAAGATCAGGACCGTCCATGGTGTTTTCGCGTGCTGTCCTTAGTGCTTGCTTGGCTTCCTTACTGGTACCAGCTGCATGGAGAGGTCCGTCTCACGTAGCACTTCGCCTGTTTCAGGGATTGTGTACAGTAAGAATTGAACATGAATACTTCGATAAAGAAACGACTTGAATCCTCAGTAAAAACGTAGAAAATCATGGTTTTACTTTGATAGGGCGCAACCATGCCTGCTGCTCACATGCTCGCTATGACCTGGTTTAAGAGCAATCACAGAAGCTGGTATTTCAGTTGTTACGCTGGTAAATTAGTTATTTACGAAGCTCAATATAAAAGTTGATAAAAATTATGAAATTCAGCCGAAGAAATTAGAATTTCTGTTAATAAAGAATTTTTATATACACTTTAATAGCTGTCAGCGTTGGATACTGCCTTACAGGCTGGTTGGGCACAGCCGTTGTCCGAAGTTTTGGTCGAGACGCTCTTTGCTACGTTCTGGTTATCATTGCATTGTGTTGGTACTTCGCTTTTGGGCGATTTGTAAAAGACACGCCGAAATCCTACCAGCACGACACAAACGTAAGAAGAGTGACTTCTTTTCTTAATAAACTGTTCAAATTGGTTTTCAATTCGAGCATCGAATCATAATTCACGAAAAATAATTGAAAGCGTTACTTGGAAAATTCTGTACAAATGGCTGTTTTTGCTATAATTTCTGATGTAAGAGAAATTGAATAAATCATTTTATAATGTAGATAAACGAAGAATGACAGTGTGAATACTGGGGAATGTAATTTTAAAATTAATAATAATATAGGCAGCCGTGATTCCATGGGGAAAACTGCTGCGTTCTGTTCCTGTTTGGGCATCCGCTGTCGCAACCATGGGGAACCAATGGGGGGATGCAACTCTCGCTCTTGGTATGACGAAATACCTGAAACTCATCTACGGATTCTCCACAGCTAACGTGACTTTCCCAGTTCACTTTTTATAAATCTTTTGGAAGAGTAAATGGTGTAAGTGTATTCTCGATTTTTAACGTTTTCAGGACTCCGTTCTGACGACCTTGCCTCACATTGGTCACTTCATGGCTGCACTAACTTGTGGTCTTCTGGTGGACCACGTCCGGGAATCAAAGATAGTCTCCACGACCACAGCGAGAAAGTTGGTCGTTTACACAGGTATATACTTTAATTACAAATTTTTATTTCGTTGAAAATGAGTGCAATCACGAGCAATTTTAAGTCCGTAGAGAATAAAGAATTTATCGATGGTCTTAACGTCTCCATGATTACGTTCTCTAAATTCGTGGAAAATGAAACTTTGTTAAATTTCGTAAGTCGGCCGGTGTACTTGTCAAATAGATAGTGACACATAATTAAAATTTGCCATTAATCAATATATCGCAAAAATTTTCAATCTACCATATTTTTCTTCATTTACGATTAATTTTGAGATGTCAATTTAATTTAATTCTCATTTAAATCGCAGCTCATTTTATACCCGCGGCGCTGCTATTTGTCGCTGGCTACGCAGGTTGCCAGGCGCTAGGAGCAGCATGGCTGGGCATAGCCGCTCTCCTTGTCTCTGGGACTGCGCCAGCAGGTGCATTGGCGGCTATAGCAGATCTTGCACCTGTAGAATCTCCAGCCTGTGCAGCAGCGGCATGCGCTTTGTGCTCTACTCTAGGGGCAGCAGGCCTGTTGGCTGCCAACTATTTCGTTACCCAGGCCCTTCACGGTTCTGTAAGTTGCATTGCAAACGTGCAAACCATTTGCTTTAACTTTGGAAAAATCTCTAATCACGATAAAGATCTTAATTTCAGTACATTCCATCGCAATTTCACTCGTTGAGAAATGATAAAAATATTTAAACAAGTGGTAATTATTGAGGGTGAGATCGAATAAATGTGACAGGTGGGATAAAGATTCGATATTCAACTCCTTCAATTTCTACATGTTTTGTTTTTTATAATACGGCATCTGATGTGGAAGACTATTTTTTAATTGAAAGATACAGATGCAAATTCGGGATAAACATTGGTTCCAGATCGCAGGTTCGTGGCGATTAGTCTTCGGCGTTGCGTCTGTCGTGCTACTGTCAACCGCAGCGGTCTTTTTGGCTCTTGGCAAAGGCACACCACAGCCGTGGATACCTTCCGTGGCTCGGCCTCGAAGTCACGACGCGATTTACGAACAAGATGCTTTGGAACTTGACCACGAGGACGTTGGAGTGCAGACAGAGCCTTTCAACCCTTACCCCGTGGAAGACGACGTCGAGAGTCTGAAGAACGTACCTCGCTCGGCCTCGGTCCACTCGAAGGTTTCGTTGGCTTCCATTTAATTCCCGTTCATTTCCCACAGTTTTTACATTTATAGTGTTTTCGAGTGTGTCACGTGGGTAAACCTGAACGCAGGGACGAACGATGTGCAAGTAAGGAGGGACATTGATTGACTTCAGGATAAGTACAATTGATAAGTGTGTATGAAGTGGATGAGAGACTTTTTAGAAGGTGATTCTTAATTGCAATGATAATTCTTGTGGTAAATATGGACTATTAAATGAGAAGACAGGAATATTTGTTATTGTGAATTAAAGGTGGTCGATTTTACCAGTTCAAATAGAAATGGCAGATAATTCTGAGTTGCAGAATATTCTTTCCTCATTCAGCACAGGAAATGAACTTCAAAGTGTTCACATGCAATTATGAATCGCTCCATATATTCTATTAGTTACCTGGAGCCGTCTATTCGCACAGACATCCAAATCCATCAAAGTGTCGTGAATGTTTCTAAAGCTTTATGTAAAAAGAGATAGAGAGGTACGAATAAACGTAAAAGTAACTTATTACCAGAAACAATCCTCCTTTTGTAAAGTATTATACTTTTTATTAGCAGATTTTAATAGGAACAACTCTAAAGAGAAGATGTACAAAGATACACAAAACATCTTCCTAATGCTGCCTAAGTGCTTAAAAATTTTCATACATAGAATCATTGAAGAGTTCTCTATCACCTCCTTGGTTCAGCATCCACACACTTCTCTCCTGAATTTCTACAAATCCAATCGCGTGAATCGCCAACAGCGCGAAGACGAATGTTGCGCAAAATGTGACATGCGTAGCTTTCCCTCAATATTTTATTGCAAGATACATAGCCGAGCTCGAGGCCTTATCAAGATCGTATCTGATCCGCGCGAATTCCCCTTTCTTACTCTTTGTTTCGTGTTTCTTCAGCGAATTGTATAGAGCTCTGTGCACGCGTCCCGAAGACAATGAACCTCTGTCTCTTACGACGACTTTCCACCACCGTCGAGGAAAGTCTACGAAAAATCAACGACCGCTCTAATTAGAAGCCTCGATGGGCGACGGCTGTCCCTATATCGCCCGCGTCAAAACGTGCTCGCGCGCCATTGGCTGGTTCGCAGGATACCGGAAGCGGCAGCTTGCAAAACATAAGAGCACCGTCTAGTTGGCAAATACTTCTGTTAACGACAACCTTTCACTCGTGCATCCGGCTGGCGGAGAAAAATCGAAAGGTTGCCTGCGGTCGTACGAAAAAATCCATTCCTCTGTTGCAGCTAAACTATCGGTTTCCGTTTTATTCCTGTGGCAACTGATACTTACAACTGATATCATGAGAACTGCTTATGCATATGTAGGAGTGTGGATTAGAAATATTTCTTTTGTGAAGGCAGTTAGTTGCGAGGAGTAAATTTATGGATAAGGTAATTAAAATTGAATGGGGGGTATGAAGAGATGAGGATAAAAATCTAGGTGGAAATGATGGAGATGGAAGCATACGTGGAGAAGATTAAGTTTCTGCGATGCGGAAAAGGGGTGGGGAGATTGGAAAATTAGGTGGGCACGAAGGAGTCGGATAAATTTTAATATTTGGGAATATACTTCTAGATTCAAGTTTCAGTAATAATTAAACATTTTGATAACCGCAGATTTAATTATTGAGAAACTTGAACGTAGTATTCGAAAGAAGTTAGGTACCTGTTTTTATCAGGAAAATTCCTGACACTTGGGAACTACCTTTTTACGTCACAGATTGTTGCCATATCTCCCCAAATGGAAGACATCCTGGCAGCGTCGATCAACCGTTTTCCTCACGCGAGCGTACATGGAAACTTTCCCGAAGCCGGAGTGTCTCCATCGAAAGGATTTGGCAACAGGTGAGCGAGCTCTGAATACGTGGTAATCACGTGTAAAATCCCATGATCTACGCCCTCGTCGTGCAGCCATCGCGTTGGCGATAGGAGCACCCAAGAATACAAGTACCCGACAGCAAAGTGTCGCAACCAACGATGCTAATTACCAACGGTAGACACGTTATTATTCTTTCCTGATGGCCTGGCTCTCAGAGGCTTATGAAATGAATTCTCACACCGGGCTATCCACCATCTAACTCGTTTTATTTCGATATGTATATTACACTAGTTTATATAACGTTGTATTTACAATGGAAACGAAAGCTAAAGGGCGATGTCGTGATACGGCTATACACGTCCAATATTATCGCCAATACTCTCCGCACCGACCTTCGTTTTGCTAAAAGTGAACGAAGATGGTATCTGCTGTAGATAATGTAATCTGTCATTTTAACCATCAAGCCAGAGATACAATTATAATAGGATAAATGATCTAAGAAAAATCATAAATTTTCTAAAATAAATCTAAAATTTTCCAAATAAATGTTACGCATAACACAACTTGCTTTCAGTCCACTGACAGTCAGCCCCGATCTTGGAGCCAGGATTTAATCACCACAGAATATATCAGTCACCATGAAAATCACTAGCGATGACATTAAACGTGCGCAGCCGTTTTTAAACTAAATTAAATTAAAGTACTTTTGCTCAGTGCTCTACTGGTCATCTTTGGAAGGTCTATGATATGATGTTGACGTGACACAGTGCAATCGCAGCTGTATGCAAGATCGGCGCAATCGTGTACTAGCTTGACCATATATATCACGTGCGTTTAATTGCGTTCGCGTTGAAACGGCTCAAAGGCAACGACGATCCAGCTGGAAAGCAAAAACGGTGCACGTTGCGAGACACTTGAAAGTTGTCGTGCGGAAAATCGTTGGACGAGCACACACACACATACACACGTGTGCGGGGACATTTCCCTTTCTGAGAAGGCGATTCGTTTCGCTGACGATACCAGCGCGCCCCGTGAAAACTGTGCCGCCGTGATTGTCTATCGACGTTACACATTTCCCTCCTTCTCACGGCCCATTGTACGACACTTCTCATTAAAGGAAAACGATGGGCCCTGGATTGTACCCCAACCAGCGTAATTAACACCGCATTTTTCTTACGTCTAAATCAGTTTCACCATAAATTGAAAGAGAAAGACGGCGATACTACCGCACTTTCCCTTAAAACCAAACGTCACGGCCCTGAAGTCATATTTCGCAATATTCTCCTTGCCTTACATAATATTCCACAAATAGACACTACAATTTCGATCGAAACGAGCCTAATTCCGGCTGAAATGAAAGCAAATTCGCCACGTACAAAAATAAACTCTGTCGAACAGTGAGGCTTCAGAAGTTAGCCAAAAAGGATACCCAACCGTTACATCTTCTTCTTCATCTCCTTCTCCTCCTCCTCGTCGTCAGTGATGATCTGCACGCTTCTGACTGGTCCAGTCTTCCTGTACCTCGAAGCCGGCGTGGTCGTGGTCATAACTGGGGTAGGAACCATAGCGGGGCGCTCGGCGTTTATAGCCAGCTGCAGCATCCTCAGCAGAAGCGCTTCTCTGATAGGGGCAGGTAAAATTTCGTCCCCTTCGTCGCTGACTTCCTGCGTGTAGAACTTCTGCCTGTACACCCTCTTCGCGTACCTCCCATCGCTATAGTCGTCGTACTGTTGCGGTTGGAAGACTGGATTCAAGGCTCTAGTATAAACAGGACGCCTCACCGGAACACGATCGCCATATTGAAGAGACAACTGCTGGTCGTAGCCTATCTCAGGCCTTGGGGCAGCAGTTTGGTAGCCTGGCTGGTAAGAGGGATAGGGTTGCTGGTCGTACAAAGCGTCCTCCAGGTAGCTCTTCGGGTAAGAAAGAGCCTGGACGCCGTATTGGCTGACGAGTAACCTTCTCAGTAGTATCTGAAAGTCGCGTCTGCTGAGGGGTGGAGCGATTGGATTCGGTGGCTCTGGGGGCAGTGCGAGTGTATTAGCTCTGTATGGATACTCCGGGGTAGTTTGGTACTCTCTCTCATCCACTGGGTGTGGGACAGGCCTCAGAACTGGTCTGGGTCTTGGTTCAGGCTCCGGATAGATCACTGGCCTTGGGAAAGGTCGCGGACGCGCGTACCCCGGCGCCATCGCTACTCTTGGGTCTTCCTCTTGCTCTGGGAGAGGGTTCTCCGTTAGGTAATGAATATTCGCGTCGGTGGTGGTTGAGAAAAGCGGCTGCTGGCTGGGTAGAGGGCGGAGCAGAACCCTGCCGATGGGGATCGGCCTGTAACCAGGGTTCTCTTCGAGGTTGGTCTGCTGGGAAGGAACAAGGACCCTTCCTGCTGGCAGTTCGCGGATAAATTGATCCGGCTGTTCTCTGACGAATACTGGCTCGGTGCTTTGCCTCAGGTACTCCCTGTTCTCAGGAATTATCGCAGGGGCACGGATTAGAAGAGGCTGAGCTTGGGTACGCTCCCCCTGGGGTGCTTTCGTTTCAGCTTCGTAGGCTCGGGGAGCGTCGAACTTCACATTTTCGAACCTTGCTGGTCCGAGGTTCTCACGATTCACGTAGACCTTCGGTCTCTCCACGCGGTTCGCTGAGACACGCTGCAGAACTCTCGGTGGCGTGGTTGTGGTGAACAGGGGCCGCGTCGTGGACAAAGATCCGCCGTAGACGTCAGAGTGGTCGTCGCTACTACCTTCTATGATCGGATTGGGCTTCGTGGTTTCGTCGTGCAGCTGTCTTCTTAAATTGTTTCCACTCGTCACCTTGGTGTCCTCCTCTTTCTCCACAAAGTCGTCCGAGATTGGTCGAAGGGTCTGGTCGATCGGTCTTTTGGCGAAGATGATTCGCCTGTAGGTGGAGGTCTTGTCCTCTGTGCTTGGTCGATTTATTTGAGAGTCTTCGTCCTCCGTGCCTTCTTCCTCTTCTATCACTAGCGGTCTCTGCTGACCGTTGATCACGAAACGTGGTCTAGTTTTTCCGGTTCCCTTCAAGTAGTGACCGAATATCGACTTCGGTTGCTCCGTAGTGGTGGTGGTCGTCGTGGTTGACGTCGTTGTCGTCTTTCGGTTTCGCGGTATCGTCTGAACTACTGAGGATTTCGTGGAGGCTTCGGTGGACGCTGGGTAAACGATGCTTGGCTTCTTGGTGGTCGTGGTACGGTTTACGCGAGGGATACTCTGCACGACGGATACTTGTTCCTGCAATGGCGACACGGTGGTTGCTTTAAACCCCGTTCCGTTCGAGGAAGAGTACGACACCCTCTTTATTTCACCGTCGGCGTCGACGAAACCGAACGTACCCTTGATGTTGCCTAGAACGTCGCGACTCTCGACCTGACAACCATTTCTTACGTTCAAATACTTTTCCTTCGTGTTTCTTTAAATAAGAAAGATTCTGTAACATTAGAAACTACTATCTCCGACAGAATCTGAACAAACTGAATCTATATTCTTACTTGTACCAAAGACTGATTTCTTCAAACATTGCTTTAATATTCAATTATCTAAACACAGATTCCCATTGACAGAATTAACTCCACGTAAGTTCTCCACTAGCTCCATGTAATTGCATCTAATTTCACTTCTGAACTAGTTACATCTTTCCTTCAACAAAGTGCTCGAGTTCTATTTAGAATATGCTAAGTGCAGTCGTAAATGATCTGTTCGAGTATTGAGAAATGCAGTACGCCCATTGCATGCCTGTTGCATTAAACGTAGGCATTTAATCTTACCTTGAAGGAACCGTCACCAGCTTCGTAACCGTACGTGTAAGAGCCGTCTTCATTCACTTTTCTGATCTGTTTCAAGATCGCCACCTGCTGGTCATGATGTGTCTCAGATGTTTGCTGATCCGTGACGTTCGAGCAGCCCGCGGTTGCCAGACAGAAAATCGCCATCAGCCACGTCGTCATCTTCAGAGTAGAAGGTGACAATATCTAGGGGCAAGGAACAGAAGAATCTGAATGAACGAACCAATCAATCTATCATTAACCGTCTCAATATTAATCAAGAAACTATTGATCGACATCAAAACGCAATTGCTTATAAAAATTCAAACACTACGAACGTATCAGCTAATAAAAACGAAATCAATGTTGAAGATGTCACATCAATAATTCAAAAACTAATATCCAGAATGCTCTTTCTCAATCTCATACGTCTGCAAACTAAAACCTCGTTCACAGACGTATTTGTAAATAAAAAAAAATTATAAAGCAATCAACTTGACGGTTTTAAAACACTTTATGACACTTTTCACCAAACGTACAGTCTCAGTAATCATTGCAAATGTTTGAAGTGAAGGAAACGTTGACACTGGCGATCGATTTAAGAAACCGTGCACTATGCGTGAACCAGCGATGCACCTTAATATACACAATCACTAGGAATGCACTGAGTGTACCCCGCGAGGATTACTTTATAATTCGACTTTATTAATTAAAGATTGCTTTGTATAACTGTTTGGTACTGAGCACAGCGTGCACGTTGTTGCACTAGCCGGCGAGTCGTGAGAGCTGCGGAGAACAAGTACCTTGTAACGGGGAACCATGTTACCGCAGATGCGGTGAACGTTCGTAATATCGCGTGGGGTGCTGACTGCCGTTATATATAGAGTGACACCATGGACAACCACCACCCTTTCCACCTGCTCACACTGCGCTGCAGCCTTGATGACCCCTAAACGTTACAGAAAGGTGTAACGTTGAATGACGGACGGTAAATAATTAATGATTACTAATGACGTATGCACTTTTCACGTTTCTTAATTTAATTTCTAATTCATTCTCCAGTTCTTGAACTAATTATGCTGACCAGTTCTTTTTAAACTCGAGTTTGTTTCTTCTATTAAACATTGTATACTATTTAGGATTCCTATAATTTGTAAACTTATTTATTCATTGAAATCTATTGTGCACTTTGCTAATTTTTATTAATCTTAATCTACGAGTTTTGGGTTTACTACTGTCTGCCTAATAGATACACGATAAAACTGGTTTCCTCTTGGAGTACGAGAAATTAATTCAATGTGAACCTTCATCGAACGCAATAACGATAATGGAGTTAGAAAGTCGTGGTAAAAAGTTAATTATTACGCTCAGTATACACTGAAATATTTCAACGACATTAATTCAATTCCTGAACGATGTAATCCTCTCGATCTAAAGCATATTATAGTTCAATTTTAATGTGCACTTCTAATTTCTATGTTTCACACGCCTGAACAATGAACGTATAGGCAACGCATTTTTTCTTCAATTTACTTCGCATTCCTTCTTATCTTCCAGACAAGATTTTCGTTCATAGTAATTATCTTCTGAATTTCTCTCTTTTATAAAACATCGTACAATACCTCGTTACCGTTGCACCGACAAATCCCTCGTAATACATAAGAAATGTCGCTGCAACAATAGGTCGTAAGCATTCCTAGTGCCAACATGAGCATAATAACGTAACTTCATTTTAAACGTATCATTTCCCCAGCTTCGAGAGACGCAGCATGCAATATTTAAAATAATACAGACTATAAATCTACATATTACCGAAGAAACACCAACAAAGCTTAACTTCTATTCCACCCAGACCCATGGAATTCTATAGAAACAGTGTATTTCAGTGCTAATTATTTTTAGAAAAATTTACCGCACTCTGAATGCAAAATTCCTCGCTAATGAAATGGAGAATGGAGTCCATTAGGATGAAAGTGAGTAAGGAACAGAGACACGAGTGAGCGGAAGTTTCCGCGGGTGATGAAGGGGCAGAGAAGAAGTTTTGGATTCGCGGGGACACCGAGTGAAAGCCACGTGGGAGTTCGCGGCCAAGCAAGAACAGTAGTAGACTGTAAAATCTGTAACAATAGTTCCCATAGTGTGCAACACTCGTATTGTGGTACCCCGTCTGTTCTAAACACTCCCACAGGACAATTATTACATCATGCAATTTCCTCCGGAGTTTCGTACACGGGTTTTTCGATGCCACCTTGATATGCCTTGTCTAGGACCTATCGGTTGTATATCTTTCGCCTCGTGGCACGCTGTTGCGTTTCTCCCGCGAATTGTCGTTGTAACGCGTTTTCTCTACGAGGCACCGGGTCGTTGTTCCTTATTTTGGGACACTGTTGCTTAACTTCTTGGTTGTGGCTTGAGTGGTGATGGTTTCTTCCGCTTTGGAGAACTGTTACTTGGTAGGCATTGCGATTAATCTTCTTCTTTGGAAGATTATGTATTTTAGTGAATTATGTATTTATGTAAATTAGCGATCTAGGGGAATATTAGTCGCAGAAGTCTAGGAGGAAATGGAACTTTAACGTAATCAAACTTTTTCCCATATTTCCTTTTACGCACCTCAACGACACCAAAATGTAATAAATTTTAGTGTCTTAATTTATTTTTATGTTTCAGATAAGCGCAGAAGGGGGAATTTGTGGCACCGAAATTCTACTCACTTCGCGAGGGACCAAATTTGAGCGACTATAACGGGAGGAGAGAGGGTGATTTTTTTATTTTTATTAAAAATTCTTTTAATGCTTCCAAACAGTGATCTTTCATTTGCAACAAACCCCATCTTTCTACATCTTCATTTTCATATAGAAGAAAATTCATAAAGAATGCTTCATTTTCCGGCAAAAAATGTACTATCCCCCCTTAAGTAATTGGATTGTATTGGAAAACATGAAACCTATTCCCTTTCCGTTGCAATGCTCGCACACTGGATTGCTGCAGAGGTTCTCGCACACCTCTTCCTACCGTAACTACCAATCAGTACCAGAAAATTCATCGAACAAAATTTACTTAAGTGGTGGAATACACGAGACTCTCCCACCACTGCATTTAAGACACCTCCGTACGGTAAGTGTCTAAACGCATTTAAAGGTCAGAAGCAATCGTTACAGTGACCCAATAAAGTGGCGCTGCTCGTTACGTAACTTAATTGATGTTAATCACAGTATGCATGCTCGGAATGTCAGGGAGGGAGGGGCCAGCGTGAGATGTGTATACTTAAGGACGTGCAATCCGACTTTCCGGAAGGAGTTAGCAGGCATGGTGTTAATTGTAACGCAACTACGGACCGCACATTACTACGGGTTCGTTCTGCTGGCACGCCTACATCATTACCCACGAAACGACCGACATTCTTCCTCTGTGAACCGAACAATTGTGTTCCGTTTTTGGCGTTCCGTAATACCGAAAATGTAACTTCGAATTCCACGGTTTTGCCAGGTGCTAAGTATAACAATTCGAATCGACCAGGAAATTGCGAAACGTTATTAACGAGTACCGAAGGATTCTTCGAATGTGGGAATGCTGTGCTTGCCGAATGCGGAGATAATTTGATATTTAATTTGCAGGGTTTCTGGTTTGGGGGGGACTCGAGGAATTCATTTTTAAAATTGCTTTTGAAACTGTATGAGGTGCTTATCTGTGAGAGAAATAACATCGTATTGCTCTGCAAAGTGTTTCCCACGCTAGATACATAGTTTACCATTCGTAATGGAATATCGAGCAGTTAATGACTCATTGATGACATACGACGCCTTGACTAGTAGTAGTAGCTAATAATACTACTGGTTTGTAGGGCGATGCGGACTGTATTCATTTTACTTAGTAAAGTTAATTGAATGAAACCAGCAAATTGGCGGCATTTTACTTTGTTTTATTAAACGTACATATGAATAGCGATGTACATGAATACATGCGAATTTGTTTAGAACGAAACATGGCCGTTTTCGTCGAAGCCACTATTTCCTGATTAATGTTCAATTCTTCGCAGCTTTCTTCGTTTCCCTGTTTCTTGAAGAGATTTATTATTAGTTCACTCGTAAAATATATCGACAACATTTCCTGTGAAGAAGAAATCTCACTTCGAATTAATCTAACAGAATAGAATTTAAGGAACTCTTTAGTAGAAACGATATGAAATTATTAACAAAATTAAGGAACTTAGTAACATAATAGTAAAATATATTGCATACAGGAATGTTGAAAGAAGAAGATAATTATTTAAAAATATCCCCGAAATTTTACATACGTAAATTAATTAATAAAAGTAGAAATCTTCTTCAGTGTCAAGATATTTTTATTCATCTTAAAAGGTTTCCTCAATTTTCAAAATTATATATTTATTTAATTTTGCCTCATTCTGAATTCCACATAATCCTTTTGAAAAGTACAGCTGCCATAGACATGCAACATCGAATTTAAATTATTGCAAAGCGTTAATGCCCACGATTTCCATCTTCACCCACTTAGCGTCAACCAAATTTCAATTTAATTTTCAGGCACAGCCCTTAATTACTCGAAGAAGTTATGAGATCAGTGAAAACGTGGCAATTGGATAACAGATTTCTGGTGACGTAATGACGCTAGCTTCCTTACTTTTCTAATTTCTTTTTACGGAAACGCCTTCCGCGTGCGCTTAACCACTGCAGAACGCGGACAGAAAATGGCTTGCTGTCAGGAGTGAACTCGTTAATGCCTGCCTGCGGGGATTACACGTTTGCAGGTTCGAATGCTAAATGACCAAGTAACTTCATTCTCCTTTCCGCGATAATGTAAGCATGCAATTCGCTATGTTGAAAGGAAACCGTCAATCTCCCATCGCGCATCCAGAATAGCTCCACATCTTCCTTAAACACCCAACAAACAGGAAAAATAAACAATTGACGTTGCATAAAAAATTGTATAATACTTTAGAACGCTAGGAACACTCTAATTAACTTCCATATAGTAAGTAAGTAGCAATGGTTACAAATTCCTGTAACGATCTTGCGATAACGTTCATTTACAATCACCAGAGAGTTCCATTCTTCATTAATTTGCTATTAATCGAATTACAAAATGTTTCAAATTCCATGCAATTACGCGACAGCTCGCAAAAAATTACGGAAGCTTGTACTTACGATCCTCCAAAGCACGTTTGCTTTCCATCCTTCTGGGTAGAGGTCGCGTGACCCGAGGCTACTAATATCATTCAAGGGCCCAGGAATAAATGACACGGCAATTTTCATTACGATACATCTTTCTTCGATCACGTTTACAAATAATATGAAAAAAAAAACAACTATAAACGTAAGAAACGTTCTCCTTACCGACAGTAGTACTGAACGCATAAATCTAGGGGCCGTGCAGCCGCTCTATCATATTAACGCTAACGGGAAAAAGTATTTACAATGTGAGTGGACAAGTGCACGCTGACACTTCTGCATGGTACTACCTACAACATACACCGTAATTGCTCTAGATTCGCAATTGTTAACCGTTTTTCCCTGAACACCGTCGTGTCTGTGAAATTTACCTCTGCTCGAGCTTACAGGCTAATAAATAGGGGCGATAAGCGTAACGAGATTGACAATTATCGATGGGAACGTGAGAGAAATTGCTGGCAGGCCGGGGCCCGCAGCGCCGAACACCTTTTCTTCCGTGCGAAAATCTTTCCTCGCGGTCCACGCCTTTCGATTTACGATCTCGCCCGATGGATTTACATGGGCGCACGTGCACGCACACACACGCGGCCAGCTTTCCTTGGGATCGAGTCGTAGGACGCGTTAGATTCGAGTCGATTCTCACACTTGCGACAGGGAATGCAAATAGAAAGTTCGTGGCTGCTGAATAGAATGTCTCTGTACGCGGGACCACGCCAATGAAAGTACCATTGGCTCTCTTAGGGCGGTTACGGACCGATCCGGCTTCGGGCGAGCTTGCGAGAGTTGCTGCAACCGTTCCGAAGCAATGCCGATTTCTGCTCTGATGCGCGGTACAGTTGGCAGTGACAGAAATTGTGTATTAGATTTGAGAGTGTGTTGATGAGCAATACTGATAAGGGAACGGCAGTGGCTATATTATACGTGCCTTTATATAATCGTCAGTGGAAGACTGTTATTTTTTTTTAACTAAATAGAAAATGAATGAAGCGAAACACATGTAGTTAGCTGATTTCACTTTACCTAGAGATTCGAATTGGCTTTTTTGCGTTAACAACTGAATACCCTGCACTGTAATTTTCTAAGAAACACGCATCTCGGCTGGGGATAACGATACAGTGATCGATGAAAACGCGGAGGGATAAAAACGATGCATTTCCGGCTGGTTTATAAATAGAGACACGTAACACGTATGGGTTGTGGTTCGATTTAACGTCGTAATTGATTTCACGATATAGTCTGTCATGTTTCTGGCTGGCACTATCATTACGCGATTAACCGTAGCGTCATTATTACGGCTGCAAATGTTTATCCGGCTCGATCCTGCGGGTCACTGGTGTTTTGTAATCAAATCAGTCAGTACGTAGGTCGGGTTCGTGTTCGAAATGTTCGCGTGTACATGGCGTGGAATCTGCGCGGTATAGCATGTTACTGAATTGCTATGGTAATATATCTCGTGTACGCGAGCATTGCGTCAGGCCATTGACTTTCACCGGCCGACGATAATCATTCCAGGCTTAAACAATGGAAAAATGGTCTTGGAAATTGGTCTCGGAGCTGGTGCTTCTAATATCGACACGGTTGCAATGCTTGGCGGTCGCAACGACTGCCATGGAAGTGCATAATCCGATTTTCGGATCGAGATTACCACAGAGATAAGTAAAAGTTCCATTTGAATGAGAATATTCCTATAAAATAAGTTATTTCATGCAAATTATAAATTTCAAAATTTTCATGAAGGTTTAAATAGTTAGTCAACTGGGTGGTTAGTGGTATCACAGTGTTAGTGTCGAGCTGATATCGATGTTTCACAAGATCTTGAAATTGAATGATCGACATGTCAATATCGTTACGTTTACCCAAGATTATCGTAAATATTTGTAACGCGAGAGAAATTTGGACACCTTCCTCGTGCACTAAACACACGATAGTCGATTCGTTCCACAGCGTGTTCTGTTTAGCAGAATAGTGGACATTCTCACTGGATTCCTACAGAATCTAATGTACATACGTCGTGTAATTACATCGTTGCCTCACACAGATATAAATAACAGATTCTTTCTTCCTCCGAAAATTTTGACTTCCCCAACGTACCATTTTTCAAGAGTTATTCCAACTCTTAAACCGATGAAAACCTCGCGTCCCACACAATTACACCACGTATGTACAAAACACCGTGCAATAATACCAAGAAACGTTTCGTTGAACTGAATAGACCTCCGCAAGAGTTACTTCGAGCACAACTTAATCTCGACAAGCTGCGCCAGTAATAATTTAAAGAAATCTACCAAAACACACATCTCGTGACACCTTTTTCTCTATTCCAGGCATAGTTCAACGTGTGACTTGGGAATATATCGCACGGTGGACGGTGAATAGCACGCCGGGCCCACAGAGAGCACCATCCTCGCCCGGTAATGCGCCGCGTGAGGCCCAACGGCTGAGTTAATGCAAGAAAATTAATCGCAGGGTGTCCCTATAAATTTCATACGTAGAGAAAGGACTCACGATCTAAACGGGATCAGTAGCCAGAGGCACTGGCTCGGAGGTACTGATCGATCTGACCTACAGAGAGGGGCGCGCTGGCACCGTTGGCGGACCTCGCGGGTGCAACGTAGTAGAAGGACTGGGGTTGCGTCTGGGACTCGAGTAGCTGAAGCCTGTGCGCCTGCGCCGGCTGTGGTTGCTGTTGCTGCTGCTGCTGCTGTTGCTGCTGCTGCTGCTGTTGCTGCTGCTGGCGTCGTTGCTGCTGGGCGTAGAGCTGCTGGGACTGCTGCAGCAGTTGGGTCTGCTGCTTCCTGTACAGCACCTCTTGAGGCTGGCTGACCGCTGGAGCGGGGGCTGACTGGGCCGCTTGGGTGACGGGCTGCCTGTACAGCGGGGACTGGCGCTGAGGCTGCTGAGGCGGGAGCTGCTGGAGCTGCTGGAGCCCAAGGTAGGGCTGGGGCTGGGCTACGAACGGTTGGAGTTTGTGACTTAGGGTGAAGTCACCCGTGGTTTGGGGTAGTGTCTGATATAGTTGGGTATTGTACTGACCGGTGGAGGGATCGTACACCAGCTCCGACTGGTAGATGGGGTCTGCGGCGGAGGCGGTGATCGACGCTTGACTCGGCAATTTTACTTGCGACGATTGGGGCGACGGTTGCACGGGCTTGGGAGCGGCGGGCACGCCGACGGTGTTCACGTAACGCTCGAGCTCCACGGCAAAGTCGAGGTGAGGCGAGCTAGCTGCCGTGGTAGTGCGCAGATTGGGCGAGACAGTGACTGCCGAGGGGCGGGTGTACGATAACGCTGGACGCTCTGTGCTACTGGGGGAGACGTACTGGGCAGCCACTTGCGCGACGTGCGGTCTGGGGGTGATGGCGACGGACTGCGGCTTCGGGTGGCGGTTTACTGGGCGGCGGGTGGTCGTTTCGAGGGACTGGTAGGCTGGAGATGCGACTGTCGGTTGGGTGCGAAGAATGGGCGACGACGTGGTCTGATATTGGGTGGTCGATGACGCTAGCCTGTAGAGACCGGGTCTGGCGGATGGTGTCTGCTCGTAGAGAGCTGACGACGGCGTCACTGCGGCGTAGGACTGTTGCTGAGGCGTTCTGTACGCGGATTGTCTCAACTGCGCCGGCTTCACGTAGTCTTCCTCGCTCAACTCCTGACTGGCGTCATCGTCCAGTTGGTACTGCGTCTGGAAGATCGTCGTGGGTGCTCGTGTGGTGGGTTGCTGGTAGGTTGGTCTCACTGGCCGCGGCACTGGCCTGACTGACGGATAGTTGGCTGGCCCAGAGAGATCGTCGTCCTCTTGCTTCTCCGGCAGGTCGTCTTCATCTTCCTTAGGCGCGTTTGGATCGCACGGGTTGCCGGACACGTAGGTGAACTCCCTTTTGTTGCCGTCAGGGTCGATGTAACCGTACTTGCCGCGCACCACGCAATCAGTTCCGCGCGTTTCCTCTTTGAACGAGCCGTCTGCTGCCTCGTAGCCGAACGTGAACGATCCGTCGTCGTTCACCTTGTTGTAATTGCGGATGGTCTGTACCGGTGGCGGTTTCGGCGAGTGCAGGGCGTCCTTCGAACGCGGCGAAGGAAGAGCACGCGTGCGCGGTTGGTAGACCGCTGGATTGTAGTCGTCCTCAGCCGCTTGGCTGTCCTCTTCTTCGTAGTAAACCTGCGGCTCAGCTATGCGCGGACGGAGCTCTACACGCTTCGCTTCCGTCAGCAGCAGGAAGCATGCTAGGATCACCTGAAAACGGGAATTCCACAGTTGAAATTTGTCATCTTAGAACAACGCAATCAGTCCCCTGAACCCAATCCTATTTAGTAATAATCATTCAGTACTGAAAATTTAAACGTTCCGAACTATTCCCACAGATCATTCCTCTTTACAACATGACAGTTTCTGCCAAAGCTACCTGAAGTCTCACTTTCTATCAAATTAAAAACAAGCCAGTAGATTATACCTTCAATAATTAAAACAAAATTCAATATTCCAAATATTAACGACAGAATGTCTTACAAAATGTTACAACACAAATCCAATTCAATCCCTTTCACATGCCCAGCTGCTACCTTCCCAGAAACGACCGCGCTGCATGCGCTACAACGTCGCAATTTCAATAATTACCGTCAAAACAACGCACCTAATGGAACGCCTCGCCTTATTACAGTCATCAGGCTGTGTCAGTCTATTAGTATAATTGCAATCAGCACACACTCCGTTGTGCAATCGCACGCACCGCGCGTAGCGGCGAGAAATTCGTTTGCAAGTGGCATAGGGAGCAAGTGGAAGCGGTCGTCGCGTGCCAGACACTCCGGACGGCTATGCCGATGGCTCGATCGCGCTCGAGGAGGGAAATTGCCTCCGTCACGTCATAGGAGTAATCGAAATTGCCGGATTAGCGATAGAATGTCGGCAGACCGGCCAGTTAGTCCAGTTTCCAGCCGCGAAACCGGATCTGCATCGGTTTATAGTCAATAGGAAGTAGAAGATGGCGAGGAGAGAGCGTGTTTCGCGGATCGGTGAACCCGAGTAAGCGCGAATGGTATGTACGGCAAAATTCCTTATCGCTCGCTGGAGGCAGCCTTAACGTTGCCGACCGTTAGTGTGTACACCGCCCGGCTGTGTACAGCGAGGAAGGAAAGTGTTGAGGCCGCGTTGGTGAAATGTTACGATACGCGGATTTACCGGCGCTCGATGCAATCTGCCTTTATTACGAGAGAAAAATACTAGTGAAATATCGTTTTATTATGTAAAGCTCTAGAGGCGCACTAAATGGTTACGGAGGAGGTAGTTTGAGTGGTAATGTTAAATTCACTTTCTTTCTGGCTTTTATTATGGTTGTTTTCTTCTGTGAAACTCGCGAGTTTCGTGTGGTTAACAAACGAGGGACCTTGTTTATCACACTTTGGAGTCTCGTTATGTTTCTCTCGATGCTCTTGCACTAATAAACCGCGCGGTTTTATAGCAGCGCCGTGGCTGTATGATATCGGAAACCGCAGTGCTATTACTGCTGATCGGTAGGAAACGTATCAGGGTCGAAAGAATTTCAGACATTTCTACTCGTGAGAAATCATATCGCCGCGGAACGTGGAAAGTTTTGATTTACCGCACGATGGAATTGTGCAACCAGGATACTAAATTTCCAGGAACAAGATCATGATTTTTGCAGCACGCTGTTCGATATAAACGTGAGAACAAAGGTGTGATAAATATGTCCATGCGGACGGTAGATGGGACGGGTGTTTCGCAATCTACTTGATTCACGTCAGAAAGTGAGTATCGATAAATTAAACTACCACCCCCAGAATCTACATGTTCTATAAATGAAAGTATCAATCAAACTCTCCAATATACCTCGAGGGATTAGGCCAACTTGGCCAGGTCAAACAATACCGCATCTTTGGAAATTGATTTCTAAGTGACAAAAATACTTTTTTCGATTAAAATTCTTCAATAAAGATAGAGACAATTTTTTTCCAGTTTTCTTTAAAAGCAAATATGGCGGCGACTAAACTACATTCTCCATCGAAGTACGTACTGATTTTGCGATTTGTTGAAAACTTTTTAAGTTATGAACAATTTTTTAGCTGAAAATGGTGCTAGAGAGTGAACTTGTGTTCAAATGCTTACCATTTCTAAGAAAAACAATATCTCACAATATCCATACGTACTTCGATGGAGAATGTAGTTTAGAAGCTACTGTAAAAATGTCATATGAATCGAAAAAATTTGTTCAATTGGTGCTGCTGGCCAATATGAAAAATGTGATTCCGAGAAAAATCCGTTTAAAGTGCCATTTTGTAAAACAGAAAAGAAAAGAAAATTGCTTGTAACTACTATTGTAACGATTATCGACTTATTTCTACGTTTACCCACAAACAATTGTCAAAGCTACACTACGTTTTTGTGCCGTTACAGTGGTGTCACCCCTTAAGACACCACCTCCAATAATTCTCACATCCCGCCAAAAATATTCTAAAAATCCCTCGAAATAATTACCTACACCTCGCAAGCTACATATCCGCAGTAAACAAGACGAATGCTACAACCATCCTTCCACAGGAAACGAGCATCTCCCCTCGCGTGTTCTTCAATTGCATTCTCATTTCCATATCTGATACCTATTTCCATCGATACGGCCGAGTTTCCTTGTAATACTTTTCGTCGCCTCTGATTCATCCTTGAGCGGGCTTTTTCCTATTATGAGCAGGATTTCCCATGCCTGACCGTATGCCCTTACGGCAACTAGACGTGGTCCCGACTTCCGGTAGAGCCGACTCGGTGGGAACACCGCCCCGGCGCACACGTGTTACGTAACAGCAACTTACTCGGCTGACCCGAATACGGGGCGAGGCAGGATTGTGGCGGCGTGCTTACCGTGAGAGATTCAGATTCAGAGCGTCGTATCTCGACGGCCGTTTCGCTACGCCGTCGCTTCTGGATCTCCTTGAACCGAGCGGGGAGCAAATGCTCGCGCAAAAGACAACCACGCCTCGCGACGACTCACAGGAAACGGCGCGACTGTCACTTTTAAAACGTTCCCTCGCGGCGAAACGGATTACTAGCTGCTCGGCGAGGCTCGAGTCTAGATCCTGGTAGGATACCTCGACACATCCATCAGGCTTTTGCGGATTTTTTTGGGGATGTTTGAGGATGTTGGGGTATGCGGAATGAAATTGACGATTAAGTTAATTTGTGGATAGTAAGTTTGAATTTTTTTTGAGTGAGGTGTCTTTGATATTTCTTCTGAACTGTGATAGGTGTTTCGGTGCTTTAAACTATGGAGGGTGTAGTTTATAGGATGTAGTACTCTTGGTATCACTCTGGTCTGAAAAGCTGGAAATGGTTTCTGAAGCAACTTCAAAATTCATGGATTGGTTTTCACTTTTCAGCTTAGTGGTACCATAAATTGATTCCCTTGGGTTATCATCATGGCTAACAGAATTCCTGCAATGCTCATTAGAATAATTGCAAACCAGAATTCCTCGAACTCCATCCCTCGACTAAAATAACAGCAGGTTCGACCTGCAGGAAACACAGTCCTTTCAACTATCACTTTCAACGGTTATGCAGAGTCTGCGGAGCCAATAACAGGGATTTTCGTTGCTCGTAATTGTCGTGCGATCCTCTTCCTCCTCCTTTCATCGATATAATTTCCCTTTTCCCTTACGAGGGTATTATTTCTCTCGTTACGCCCGCCTAAATTCCTGTACCGTGTTTTCCTCGATTGTCTCGCCGCGAATCTCATTCCGTTCAACTTTCGAACGTCCTTAAGGGGAACGAGAACACGCGTAAAAACCGACGATCATTTTTCATGCTCCGCGCCGTGTCCATATATTTATCGAACGTGTAACACGGATTCCGCGGCGTCCACGCGGGCTCTATCGAGTTTCCGTTACGTAGAAACGATATCGACGGTATAAAATTACGCGATGCCCTGTTTCGGTATGCCACGGGTGCAGGGAGCCGGCGTGGAAACGACGTAACAAGAAAATTCTTGCATAAAACCGCGCCGCACGCCTTCGAGGGGCGCGTAGAAAGCGACGCCGATTTAATTACCGCGTCTAACGTTTATGCATTCCAGGAAGGTTACGTTTATGAAATAATAGACCCGACACGAAGCAGTTTCTAGGCTTATTCGACCACTTCTTACACCCCCCTTCGTCTCTAAACGCTTTCTACTTCGCGAAATATACTGGAAGCTTTCGTCTACCCACAATATTAAAATCAATTTAAGCCGATTACACTCTCCATTAATTCTCCACCAGGGTTGCCATCTAACACACGCAAGTCTCGTTCAATTATATAAAAAATCGAAGAGCATACACAGGTACTCTCGTAATTTTACACGAGTCGTTAAAAAATATAGAAAAATATAGAAGTTTCTCTCACCACAAATGCCTGATATCTGACATACATGACCCCAGCGAGTTTGTTAAACTTCAACAACGTGCAAAGAGGGTGAAGCAAATCAGATTACAATATAAAAGCGAGCCAAAGAATTTTCATTTCTTACACCAACGAATTTGAGCGTGCAACAGAAAACCATTATCATACCAAAGTCACTAGAACCTTGGCTCTCTGAACAGAACCCAGTAGAAAATTTTCATCCTGGCATTAAACACTGCATTCTTAGATTTTAACGAACGAGAACAGATCGCTATGTCGCCATTCCGTGGGGTCTTCGAATGAGAGCGGGTCGCGCGTCGACAGCGATACTATCGACTCCGATGTGTCGATCGATGGTGGGCGCGCAGCCGCGGGAATATTCGAGACGCCTTTGGCACACGGCTTGTCCTTGAGGCAGGGTGGTACGTCGTTACGGGACTTTCGAACGATACGGTATGCATCATGCTTTGCGAGCGTGAGCAGATTAATTCGACCAGTGGCAAAACGCCGCTATCCTTCCTGACGAAACGCGACGAATGGAACGCGTTTCGTCAGCACTGGGGCAATCGAAGGTCATCGAAAGATCTGACCACTGGGTCACGGACCCTCCTCTGTTTGCGAGCGAAAGGGGAATAAAAATAATGCCTCGGGTGTGCCGAATAGCGTCAGGAATTTCGTATCTGAAAGTTCCGATTTGGCTGCTCGCGGTGGTGTGATTTATGTGCTGTCACGCTGTATTTCGCCGAGTTTTGTTCCACGACGGACGTAACGCGAAACGGTTATAGAATCATAAGGAATGTGCTGGAAATGGGTAGGTAATTAGTGTCACGTGGTTTTGTAGTTGGTTTACATTATTTAGAACGAAAGAGCCGTAAGCTAAATTCGATGAAGTAGCTCCGCTAAGCTGTTTATGTTATATCGCAGAAGGTCTGTCCTCAGACGTTAACGACTACTGAAAGTCGGTGCTATTCATAGTACGCACCCTTTCTTCAGCAGCGTGAAAGGATCACTTTCGTGAAACACACTTCTCCTTTTTACGAACCACTTATGAAACTAACGCTGAGCTGATCTACCAAAAGGTACCGTTTAACCGATGAAGCAATCGATGATCTTAAAACCCACCTAAAACCAACACGCTTCATTTATCGCTCCGTTGAATCCAGAACGCTTCTTGCACCTCGAAAAACAAACTGATCTCTCTAACAAGGAACATAAATAAAACAACCATGCTAAAGAAACACCACCAAGCAATCAACTGAAAAAGTAACATTCACCTGGATCACTGAAACCCATTTAAACACAACCAAGCCCAATCAACTATCAAACCCCATGGAACTGTCATTGCTAAACAGAGGATAATCAAGACCAGGTACAGAAGGATCACTAACGAAACTAAGTAGCCAGGAAGGATCTAATTTTGTCCCCTTTTCCTCGTTATTGATCCAATCATCGAGGGGGCTCGATTGTAGCCGCACGGAACCGGCATCGCTGGCTACTCCGTGGTCATTACGGAGAACGGGGCCCACTGGCCACGATAGCCTGGTCCACTGGAAGCGTGTACAGTCTAATGACTCTCCATCTGGTCTGGAAAATCGTGACGCCGTGGCCGGGCTCTGTAATCACCGTTGGAGCATGCCAGTCACATACAGTGAGAGGCACGGACACATTCGGTCGATCTGGTTGGAAGGAATCGGGCCTACCACGCCTTGTCTAGCCCTCTAGCTGCGACTTTCCAGAGAAAGGAAGAACAGCACTGCCGCGTAAACCTGTCTCGCTTTAAAATACTCCTACGAAAGTAAGCGTTACGGAGGCGGTCCGCCTGGCTGCACGCAGACGTCCCCGCGATTCCCCCGGAATCGCGGTCGCTGCACTATTCCGCAGCGGAAAAATGGGTCGGAACGATATCAACAGCAGCCGGGAACGTTGCGGTTGCTTGGGGGCAACCGAGTTCTCGCTTGGCATTTCGCAATTCCGAATCCAGGGGACCTGGACGACGGCTTCACGCGGTGGTGGAAGTTCAAGTTTCCGGTTGCTTTGGAGGAATTCAGGTTGGAAGTGCAAAACGTGGGATTGCCATCTTCGGAATTGGGATATTTGATTGCTCCTGTGTTTAACGGGGATTCTCAAAAGGGATCTCTTAAATATTGCGTCGGTGCAGAAGCTCCTTCTGTCAGGTGTAGGGAAATGTATCTTTTATTCCACCTACTTGTACTTTTATCAAGGAAATAACAAAAGATCATAGATAGCCTAGGAAAATACTTTGATTAAGGAAGCTTCTAATATTTTTTTACTTTTAAAAAAGACTTCGGTAGAATAAACGGAACGAACTTTTGCAGTGACCTAATATTTCCAATGTGGGTATGAGTTTGAATGAGTTCCAAGTCTCGGAAATCGTTTAATTTTTTATAGTATAGCAGTAAAGTAATAGCTTGGCATTGTTATGTAGTCCTAGATTTCTAGCATTATATTTACAGACGGAGAAAGAGCGCAGTGTTGGTTCGGTCGACCCGTTGCAGGCTACTCTTTCGAAAGTAAAAGTAAGCTTGTTGTTTGAGGGAGGCGGTAGCTGGAAGCGGCGTTCCTATTTGCTACAATTACTTCAATTTATTTCCGTTACCTATGCATCGAGGTACAGAGAGGGGGGGGGGGAGGAGGAGGAAGGATTACTGAAAGTTCAAAGAGTCAGCGATTGCTTGGCAGCCACCTTTGGAACTGATGTGTCACTCGACGAATCCAATTCTTAACTCCGTCATCCACCCTATATTTGCATCATTTCTATAAGTGAAACAACAAAATTTTCCAACAACACCGCGGGATCAGAATCGCTCCAAGATATTTCCCTGGTTATGAAGATTTTCTGGCCCGATGTTATCGCTGCAATTGCGCGCATCAGCTAGCAAACGGCTAGCTTAGAGTGCCGACAAACGATCACTTTCACGGTGAAGGTGAACCGTTGCTTTTAGGGAAAAAATGACGGTAACTAGAGGCATTTTCAGAATCGCGTTCTCTGTTGCAGCAAGCGCTGCGTAACGCGTATCTGATCCAGATACGGTTAGGAGAGCCGGGCGTTTGATTTATATCGTGTTTCAAGGGAGGAAGTAGTTAAAGTGTCTCGTGTAGGCTTTCTTCGCTCGTATTTCCGTAGCGGAAGCTGTCCACGATCGATGATTCGTTTCAGATTAAACCACCTGCTGACTGGCTTTAATTAGTTGACCGACGTAATGAGCGAGCACACGTACGATTCTTTCTGTGCTCGGCGCTGGTGAATGTGGTGCAACTTGTGGCCATTGGTTCTTAGGAAACGTTCGTACGAAGCCAATAGAGAATGAAATTTCTTGTCGAGAAATGCTATTAGAGTGTATGTTCAGGGACGAAGTATGTTCTACAACCGTAATATTAGATATGAAGCCTAACTTTTCTGTTTGTTTCGGTGTTGGACTGGAGGTCCACCGAATAACGCTTGGGAAGTGGAACAACCACATAATTAGGCGTACGGAGATGCCTCAGTGGAGGAGAGTATGATTCAGGGTTCCTTTGAAAGGAATGGGGATTCAAGTTTTACAAAAAAATCAAGGAATAACCTTAAAGCACCGAGTTGCATAAAAAATCCCACTTCTATAGAAATATTTCGGGATCAGGAACCACATAAGAGGGAGGCAGGAATAAGAAACTACGGAGGTTCGGCTTTGGTGGAGTTGGTTAGGCGGCTGACCAGTAAGCAGAGGATCCGCAAGATCGTGGGTTCGAGTCCCATCGCCCGAGATCCATTTTTTCCGTGGCCCGAATATATAGGAATTACGAAACCTATTCCTACAATATGGAAATATAAATGACAGATATATTAAAAGAAAAATCAGCCACAAATAAGAAAACACCAACTCCCCCAAGCATTCCTCAAAACAAATCCACATTATCGTCGTATAAACGCTACCCAGCGATTGCATATGCATCAGTCAGAAAAGAATTCGCATCCTTCTACACGTCAGAGGGAAAAACAAACGTGTGGTCGCTGCCGTACGACCTTGTTGGTCGAGTTTCTTCTCATGCGTCTAGAAAGCACTGAATCACTGCTCGAGACTCGCCTCGCACGCAGTTATAAAATAACAAACTCCTACCCACGGTATTAACAGCTTCCCTCGAAACGTCCGCCACAGATTATTTTCCACGTATCGAGAGAAGCATTTCAATGGTAATGCCGCCCATTAGTGTCAACGTCGTTAATTCTCGTTCGAACGGGGCGGTTTCGATCCATTCGGAGGTACGACAGAGGAGCCGCGGGTACAAGCGACAGGTGAAGTAACGGAGCGCGGTGTATCTCGAGATCTATGGATCCGACTTGGACGTGATAGAGGATGCAAGATGACGCGTATGTCCTCCCGTTTCCCGGCAGAATGTATCCGCCGGAAGCGAGACAGATGTGAAAGGGTGCGCCCGCGAGTCGCTGCGCGGCGGTGATTGTTCGTCGCGTAAGGTCGAGACGAACGTTCGAAAGTGTAAAGAGCCGAACGTTCCCCAGGCCTGGTAAAATGCGCGGGGAAAGAGTGCATAGAGTCTAAATATGGTTTCGCGTAGAGCAAGTGAGAGTGAACGTGACTCATTTCGTATGGGCGTTGAGAACCGAGCATTGGTATGCAGGACCCGCTCTGCCCTTGTCTTCTCAGCGCCGTTCGTCCGCGGCGTCACTCTTCCACTCGCGTTTCCCTTCGTTTAACAGTTGGAAAGCGAGCCAGGGCACTGAAAATCCCCACTGACCGGGTACAGTTATTATTGCTTTCGACATGAGCTACGTTTGATGGGTTGCTTTACTATTATTCGAATGTCATGCGTCGACGAGGTCTGAGAGGTATTTCTTTCACTTTTTGTTGACATGTTTTGATTTGACGCGTTAAATTTATTTCTGTATTTATTCTGGGAGATGTATTCTAGCCTAAAAATTTATCTCGTAAGAGATTAGCGAAGCTCAGGTTGCGATTTTAATGAATAATTCGGTGTTCGATTTGAAGTGTAAGATGTGGAGGTTGATTGAAGCGTGGAGTGCCTTTTTTAAAAATAATGTATACCTAGCAAGTTCTATTTGAAAATTGTTTTTAGTATCCTCGATGTTGGTAGCCTTATTAGTATAACCATAGACAATGAATATTTCAAAAGTAATGGTTCAGTAAAATCTTCAAGAAAATATAGTGCGATTGGTAACGCAAGAAAGCTGGCCTAGTTCTAATGCGATTTATCGAAAGAAGTAAATGTAACGTGACTTGTAGCTCGAGGTTAGCAGTTTCACGAATCGTTCCGCTTATTCCCTGGCATGCAGTCGCCGAGAAATGTCAGAAAGGAAGCATAACAATCTGCGAAAAAAAAACGTTCCTATGTAACGTCGGTTAAGGAAGCATTGGAAAATTAGATACCGTGTGTACGGGCACGTTCTATTAGCGCGTTACGAATCAGCCGAGCGTGACCACGTTTAACCCTTGCCTTGGATGCATTTTCACTCTTGCCAGGCTCTTTCACAGGTTCCCACACTACGTTTTGCATTTCGTTTCTCACATTTCACCGGCTCGAGCCCGTCGAAAATCTCCCGAGACTCACAGGATCCTGCTCTTAGTAGCCGATGCACTATTAACCCGCGATGCGTATCTTCCACGACAATGGAAAAGAAATTAGAACCTATTTCTACATTGAAAGTGAGGCATCTCTACTTTTGTGTTCCGCTTCGAAAGTAGAGCAACGAGGATTTGCAGAAACAGCGATGAACAATAGCAATAAATTGGAAATATTATGTCAGTGATCATTTTTAGAAGAAAAAATACTATTTTAACTCCTACGTCCCTTGAGACTTTTTTCCCCAACCGTGCTCACATTTCAGAATTCCTAATTATGTTCCCCCCTCATGTTTTTATTTAGGGACCCTTCTAACTTCCAGAAAAATATAAGCAAGTTGTTCTTAATATGCGCTTCTCGTTCTTACAAGGGAAGATCCCGAACCCGGAAATTCAAAAAATTCTGAAACTTCGTGAATATGTAGAGGATTTCCTCCTGATTACAACTCAATTTTTATTTGCTGCCCAATTTCACACCAAAGGGGGGTGAAACTACCCCTGAAAATTCGACTATTTTCCGATTTTGTGTTATAACTCGCGGACTGTAAGAGATAGAAAAAAAGTTTCCAGACAGTTACTTCCTTTAATTAGATCTATCATTTAGTAAAACAATTATTTTACAGTTCACGCGTTATAACACAAAATCGGAAAATAACCGGATTTTCAAGGGTCAACTACGCCCCCTTAAAGTGAATGTGGACAGCAAACAAAAATTGTGTACGGATCCCATGGCCTATAACGAAGTTCGCCAATGGAATGACGAAAGCATGCATACATCATTTAACGTCTAATTAAGTTACAAGATTATTCTGAGGCCCGTAAGCTGAGACGCAAGACCGAGAAAGTCTGCGTTAGACTGTTAATTAGGAGGATTTGTTATCGTCGTACATTTCTGCCGAACACGCCGCGCTATAATGATCCAAAGTTCCTGCGCCGCGGTAAATTTCGAGGGGGGGGGGGGGGGAAGCGGGAGTCTTCCTGCACACGAAGCATTCTCGCTCTCACTATTCCTGCGGCCCGGCTATCTAATGAGCCCGTTCCATCGGAGGTGTGCAAAAACGGGAAAGTTCCCCGTTAAAGCGCCGTTTACTGGAAACTGTTACCGTGCCGACCAGCGTTACACGGATTTCCTAAAGCCACCAATGAGTCGTGAACGCGTGCCAGTCGCAGTTTCAACATTCCCGATTTGTCTGATTCGTTGTTGGTTTAGGACGTGCGCCGCTACGTCCCATTTAATTTAATTACACCCGGCAGGATTAGCCGGAGCCGCGTTTACCAACGCTCTACACGCGCAACGGGCACTATTAGGGCCATTTTGTTAAGCGGCTCCGACGGTTTTCCTTTCGTTACGAAACGGGGAGAACGATCGTAAACCGAGTTCTAACAACGACTAATTTGTAGCGGATACAGGGGGCGACGATTTCCCGTGGCCAGGCGATCCTGCCGAGGTAGAGAGCAAGTACCGATGCTGATGACTGTTCGCGAGGAAAGCAACATCTACCCCCGTTGCGCGCGTTAGCCTCGCTTTCGCAACTTATCGTCGGACAGTTTCTCCGTCATTGGTTTCTATCAGGCCGAAACTAGGTCTCAGCGAGGACGTGTTCAAAATTCGATGCATCGTTGCTGTGGCGGACACGCTTCGATTCGAGCTGTGATCAAATTCTTCGATTGATTATTTTTGGAGATGGTCTGCGAGGTAGGTTCGAGGTGGGACGTTTTGGTCGAGCATAGGTCATTCGTCGAGGATTACTTTTTTAATAGCAAAATACGCGTCCGAGGTAGTTTACAGGAAAAATGTGTGAATAAATGTATTTTTGGAAAAAATTTCGAAGCGTAGAAGTGTATCAGGTTTAGAACTCCACGAAGGTGTTTTAAAATGGAAGTTTTTTAGTGCGTGTACCAGTACAAAGTGATCGTTAAATAATTGCAATGGTTAATGTGTTTTAAGTGCAGGAAACGTTTTCTTTACCGCGAAGGTTTAATGTTGCTACTTGTAGATGCTTTGGGATAATTACTGTTATTACCGGTGGTATTGGGAGTAATAGTTCTGGTAATCATATTTATGAAGATTTATGAGGGTTACTAGTATAAGCTTAAGGAGGCTTTTGAAACGACTGTTTTCCAGAACTTTTATTTTGTCTTAATAGTGAGATATTTGCCATGCACAGTTTAATCTATGAATATATATATTACATGATATTTAAAAAATCTACGGGTCTTTCTAATTCGTATCGTTCATGACTAAGCAATCACTGACAAGGCTACTTAAGTTCACGACAATGAAACTGCGCGCTGGTTTACTAAAAAATATATGAAATAACAGGTTTCGCTATAAATTGGTGAAAGTAGCTATAATAAAACACTCTAAGCCAGCGGACTGTTGATCCTCGATCATTCCCATGTTCCCTTTAACAACGTTTCTAACGACTTCGTCTAAGCTGGAAGCATTAGTAATTTGGTAAATTAGTAAAGAATTCTCTAATACTCAACGAAGCAAGTGTCTGAATGAAAGAGACAATTAAAAATCTCTGTGCCATACCTGGAATAAATATTCAGAACAGAATGTAAAAATATTTCTATACAAATACCTGTTTCCCTCACTGAAGAATAATCAAACTTGCTCGCAAGTCGAATTAATTAATTAGCCGTTCGAATAACTAGGGAACTCGTTATTATTTAATTAGGTACACGCTAGGAACGCTTTCCCCAACAGGAGCCAGCCATATCGAGGCAGAAGAACGAGTAAATTGAACTTGAGTCATTAATATATTCCTTATAGCTCGAACAAACGCCACAGGTGGAAAAACGGTGAAATTAGAGTTTTACAAGAGTTTCTATGCATGTTTTCGCACAACTGATCGTTTGATCACACGAGAGAAGATCGTAAGTGAAACCTGGAACGACTGAAAATTCCCACAGGAATTAAAAAGAGAATGCCCCTCTGAACAAGTAAGGGAAATGCTTTCGTTAATTATGACGAATTTTCTATGAATGGCGACGCATGAGTGCGACAGACGACAGATGGTTTCAACACTTTCGTTGCTCCACATACATACTTGTTAATTCATAACGAAGCCTAGTCACATCACCATGAAGACAGAAATGGAACGGAAATTGGCCAACCTCTTTCTTGTCACTAATAAATAATTAGATTCATACGTGAAAGAAATCTAATTTTAGTCAGAAAATATCACGTTTAGGTAGGTTCGTCAAATTCGATGTTCTCAAATTTAGAAAATTGGAATATTTTCTTTGCACGAGATAGATGGAAAAGTAAGAGTCTTGTTGAAAATAATAACTGCTCGCTGCACTGTGAGTAGTTACAGCGTGGTGCGTACGAGAAGATGAAGAATGCGTACATGTTTCTACGGGGGCTTTAATGGATTATTGTTTTAACGAGATACGTTGTAACAGAAATTATTCTCTGGTACATGGATGTCGGCAACGACCGTGGGAAGAGTACACCTATTTTTCATTCAATAAAAGCCCTGTGCATCTTAATTATTACACAGGTAAAGGAAATGTATAGTAATTACTGGTATATTAAATATGAGATTGTGATTCATGGTTATTTATAGACTGGGCTACCTTTGTCTGAGAAAAAATTGGATTATTTATCAGAAATGCTTGTAACACTTCCTGAATAAAAACAAATCCTGATTCAAGTAATTTAAAAGGAGATACAATTATACTATCTATCCATCTATTGATATAATTAACAATTAAGTAGCAGTATGTAATATCAAATCAACTGTTAATATTATGAAATACTACTCTGATTGCTGCCGCTCTCAGGTTAGATTGTAATTAAGTTTTCTCCTATTGTTGAACAGTGGGCGTGACACGAATAATTTAAACTATTATTTAACATTAATATTCATCCAACGTTATTTATAATGCAAGCACGAAAGGCAGTCGAAAGTATTCAGAGCACACTTTGTTGCATAATTTTCGATAGAGGCTAACGCTCGAAATACAACTGCGGTATCGTTTACCAGGCATTAAAGTCACTCCCAGACGACGAACGCGAGACTATCTCCAACGCAATATTTAGGAGTTCAGCAGAAAACTGTATGCACGCGAATGTTTTTTCGAAAGATTGTCACCTAAGGAACCATAATCTGAGGCGAATCGGATCACTGTGTGTTTGATGGTAAAACAATAATAAATAAAAATTAGAAAACTAGTTTTGTATTATATATTAGTAACTACTCAGTACCCCTTTGGCTTGAATATTAATAATAAAGAATAAAACCAAGTTGAAAAATCTTTCTTCTACAAACAATAATCCAAAAAGTGAGAAATATCCGATTCGCCCCAAACCTTGTGGCAGATTACCAGGAAACCTGTTGTTGACTCAAATTTTTCAAGATACTGTCTTACAGGTGCATCCAGACAATTTCGAACGAGTTCGCACACATCCATAAAATTCGAAACAAAAGAATTAAAAAAATTCATATTTACACTAAAAAACAAACCCCCCAAGCTCAGTGTCATTAAATCGCGACAAGTCCATCTTAACTAAAAAGTCACGCATTAAAATAATTCCACCGCTAACTAAGGTATGCAGCACTTGCAACACTGAAACATCCAATAAACATACTTCCCCACTAAAAAGCAACAACCATTCACCCCCAAAATTTCATCCATTCTCCAAAACCGATCCACAAGACCCTGATTTCTCAAAGTATCATACAAAACTCCCCGAAATGTACTCGTACCCAGCTATTCATGTGCCCTGTCAATGGAACATTACACGGAAGCACGTCGAGACAATGGCTCGCGACCCGCCCTCGCGTGAAAGCCCCCGCGTAGAAAGAGGCGAAATTACAGAAGCCAGTCTACATACCACAGATATAATCCTCATGGTGCACGCGTCGCAGACGAGGAGGGTACGGGCTGCTTGGGGGGAACGATCCTCCGAGAGTTTCACTGAGAGAGTGCAGTGGTATAGTACGCTGCTCGGTCCTTTATAACCTATACGAACGGTTTTGCTGATAGTGGGGGCCCACCGCGGATAGTAACTCCGTCCTCTTCGGCGGCGCGTTACACCCGCAAATTAGACTCCCCGGAGGCCGGGGCACGGCATGGCCATTGCCAAACCGCCGTGCCACGGGCCTGACATTGCCAAATTGCCGGTGGGTGTGCGTGGAACGTAACCTGCATTATGTGAACGCGCGTAGACGCAGCCATCGGACGCGTCCGGCTGTCATGTCAGCTGGATATAGGTCGAGCTCCGCGCGAGGATCGACACTAGGTGTTTTACAAGCTCGGGCCGATAACGATCTCCTTCGATTCGGCGGGAAACGTTCTCCGTTGTAGGCTGCATTTCGATTCCTACGTAATGGAATGACGTAACTGGGGGAATGTTTTTCGGAGGAACGTGACTCTCAGGCGAAACGCTTGTGGAAGATGAATGAGGGTGTAGCTTGTGATTTGCTGGTGTTGTTTGTGGATTTTCGAGGTAGACTTTGGAATAGGGTTGTTTGGTTTAATATGATGTTTGGGAAGGTTTGATGAGGAATTTTGGGGGGTTTATTGGAAGATAGAGGAGTTGGTGGTGTGACGTTTTTTGGAGGTGGTACTTGGAATGTGTGAAGGATAATTGGTGGTATTTTCTAAGAATAAGAAGCCTTCGTTGTTGAACACTTTTTAATTATTATATTCTTCTTTGGAAGATTATCAATATGATTTGTGTAATTAGAATTTAGATTCGAAGGTAGGGAGAATTTACTTAGGAATGTGATTATTATACATGATTAGTATGAGATATTGTTGCAATTAAAAATTTCTGAAGACTTCGTCTTGCATTCTACGTGTATCCAGCTTTCTAGAGGGTAGAAACTTATATTAAGCACATTCAAAGTTGCAGATGACTTTATTATTGTAGGTATACTAAAATGTATTGCATATAAAACTTAGAACATATTACTTTACAATAATGCCATTTAATACACACTTGCAATTGACACTTCAAACCACATGCACAATTTAAAAATCATGCATAGAGTAGAAATTAAATGGAAGGTTAATGCCACGTCCATTTCACTGCCAAGTATAAATTCCTACCTCGTAATTACAACGTTTGAATCTTTGAGTAAATAACAAAACCAGCAGCAAGCTTATTAAAAGTAGGAAGCTCGATACCGCGTTCAACGACTTCGAGGCATTAATTAATCACATTTTAACCGCAACGAATACTCCACGCGTGAGACCCCCGCGCTGCTGGTATTAGATGAAAGTGCGAATGGGATATGGCGGTTTGATCGTCGACGATACCTGAAGCAGCTTTGAAAATGCTGCATCGTAATTTGAGAGAGTCGCCGGTGTTCCTACTTCGCGCACTGACCATAAAGCACGTGATGCTTGAAATCTCGGGCTAATTTAACTTTCCCTTATTTCATTGGCCAAGGGATGCACACACAGATCCGTTGCACTTGATCTGTTCACTAACTGCGCGGATAGTATAAACACCAAGTACCTTGTCCAATAACTCCACCGGAAGTGGATTCGAATCCATCATGTTCAGACAGTTTTTAAAATGCATCAAGCTTATGCTCGCACGCCTAAAACGTAACGCACGTAAAAACGACGCTGTGCACTGTCTGAAAGTGAAAACAAAAGGAAGTAAACTTTCCCCGCCTGGTATAACTATTTACGATACGTTCCTCGAATTTGATCGAATTTTAAACGAACGGTTCAGCTATCGAACCATCGCTAATAGTCCTACAATATCGCGTTTAGAAAGTACCTCCATCATCCGCTTGAACACAGAGGTGTGAGATTCTAAAAAGAATGTGTAAAGTAAAAGTGCGAGCACCTTTTAAAGTCCTTTAAAGTCTGCGCATGATAAAAAGTAAAAAATCCTTTAAAGTGCAGTGTACATTCAGAGGAGCGATTAGTCAAACATGTTTTCATTTTTGCTGTGTTCTCAGATGTTTTGGTACACGGCGAGTAATAGAGCCTTGTAAATTCCCGTGCAACCTAGAAAGTGAATGATATTTAACGACCGTGTATTTTTTATCCCTCGATGATATTAATAAGACACGAAACGCAGGTAAAATGGAATGAAATCAATAACACGAATAACCCGCTTTATCTGTTATGATTTATGCTCCATCGCGGCGCCGGTTTCTCGGAAGAAAATGCACTTACCTACTTTCATTACCGCGAGAAAGAGGCGACGATTCCAGCTCACTCTCGGCACCGTCAATGGGAAGAAACGAACGGATGCACTGGTGAAGTTTATTTACACTGTGCTTCCCAGTTTCGTTGCTAGCAGGCTTTTAAGACCTCGTTTCTGTTGGGCAGAAAAAGGGGACATAGCTCTGACGCAAGAAAAGTGGAACTTTGCTCTGAATTCTAAATTATTCTTGCACAAAAACGTAGAATGTTATTAAGCTTATATTGCAGGAATAATGTGTCCCATTTATTAGTAATGGGCTGGATTTTAGCGTTTGAAAATTGTTTAATTGAATGGGGTAGAGGAATAAGTGAGCAGCCATTTAATGGTCACTCGATAACCACTTTCCTCAATCTTCGAGATATAAAGATAACTAAACTGCTTTCGTGGAAACTTTCTGGCTTGGAGGATCGAGAAATGAACAGTTAAGATTATGATAATGTATCAGTAGCACGCAATTTGTATAGAATAATGGCTAGAATAATATTAAAATTAACAGTACTAAGATATTAATAACTAGATCACCATTAATACACTCAGAACCTACTTAGTAAAATATACAAATAATAGATTCTACTCTAACAAGTGTATTAATAAAACAGTAATGCATCAATAACAAAGAATTCATGACTGTAATAAATTACCCCTGTTATACGTTGGTTGATTTGAAATATTATTTTAATAGTATAAACAATTTATTGTCGCAAGATGGTGTTTTAAATCTCAACGATAAAATGCTTCTACGTTGCTCAGCTGGCCGTCTTAGAACTTTCGAAGGGGAAAGTTCTTTTCACGTGTCCGTCTTCGCGCTCGCAGCTGCAACACTCGATTTACAATTTCATTAGATATTTTTGTTCCCTTATCTCCGTTTCACCTTCCGGCTTTATACGAATAAAAATTACTCGCCGCGCTATTAATGTCTCGCGATCACCGTTAGAAAATGCAGAAGCACCGAGATCATGTTTGTGTTTATCTAAGTACTTGTTAACTTCATCGAGCGGCAATTTCTCCTTTCGCTTCCAAGCAAATTTCACGTGCATTCATCCTATCCATGTTGCACAATTTATTTTCATCGATCTTCTGAAAACTTTCTGCCCGCCTCTCAAAAAAAAAGTCACATCAGAAAGACGAGAGAGACGTTTAACCGAAAACGAGCCCAATCCTTTTTTAGTCCCTTAAGCATTGCTGTTTCGTCACGAAATTATACGGAATGATCAATGACTGTTGGCACAGTACCCCGCAAAACAGCCGGCAGACCGTGCTGAACAAGGTTTCCGCAAACGCACCTTCGGCCCCGAGAAGAAAACGCCGTATCTGACGTGTACCCCCGTTATAGGCCGCCGTTCGTTGGACGAGAGTTGCCAAGACGTTTCAAATCATTTACGTAGAACTGAAATCGGCGGGTAGGTCACGACAGCTTGCATCAACCGATCAACGATTCCAACGATGACGATAAATTCCGGCAAAGTAGGCAGTCCCTGTAACTATGGCCTGGCGTGTTGAAACCCGTGGGCAAACTTTGCGTGACTCGCTTAGACGATAACAAACGTCACCCGAACTGCTTCTCCTATCGGGCCATCGAGGAAATTTCTATCAATTCGACGAACGATGCGCGGCTGCCAGTTCCACTGTAAAGATGCGAATCCACGATGCGAATCCACGATGAGATTTTTCTGTCACGAGACAAAAATCTCAACAATTAAATGTAAATAATGAAAAATCTCGCGAGAGATGAGATTTTTGAAAATATATCACGAAACTTGTCTCGTGAGAGTCTAATTTCATGAAACTGATGAGAAAAAAATTTAAAAAATAATAGAATAATGAAATAATTGTCCCGTGAGATTAAAGCCCCACGTGAGACACGATATTTTTGTCTCGTCGTAAGGATTCGTCGTCGTTGACAAAATTACCGGCGCGAGGGCCATCGGAATTGTGCAGTCGCGAAGGAACGCGGAAGAGAGTCGAATTAGTTTTGACGAGTGCAACTTTCTATAGCCTCCGAGTCACTGACACGCGCGTCGATATTATTATACGACGTTGCGCAACTCGCGAATCTTCGTACAACGTTACACCTGCGAACGTGATGGCGGCAGCCTTGTTGCACAGAAGAAGAAGGTCAATGCACATGGAGTAATGCTCACCTCGCGCAGACGTGCATTATGACACGATCGTTTGGCGCGGTGCCAAGACATTTTCCTGCGAGTGGTCCTGTAATCCTTGACGTTTTATTCATACTAATTTAAGGGTGGTATCTGCGCCTATGACGCGTGAGCACGCTATGCAAGTGTTTCGCAAAGTTTCTCGTGGCGTGGATTAATATTGTGGACGATTTTTGTGGAGAAATATTAGCAGTGATACTTGATTTCTTGTTAGGTGACAGATTAGTAATGATAAGTACACTGATGCGTCTTTTATTTCAGATAGTTTTGAGGGGAATTGTTAATTGAGGAGTTGAAATGGTAAAGGATGTGCGAGTAGTTAACATTTTCAGTGGAAACAAAAAACGCATGCCTGTTTATTTTTTCACTTACATCGTTACATTTGTCACTTTATCTAAATTTGATCTTTTATCACTATGGACTTTCAGCGTATACTACCTTTACAGATTTAGAGGGAAATAAAAAGATTAGGGCCGTAAGATTGTTGGTAATTTCAACGTTTTTCACCCCCGCGATAGCCCTAACAGTTAAAATAAATTATTATAAAATAAGTTATATAAATTAAGTATTACAAAATAAGTCAAATAACTTATAACTTTTGCCACCACATTTCGTATGAAATCCACATCCAGTTTCCATAAAAAAATTATTTCCTATTTTTTTGCCACTTACCTGCATCGTTTACCAGTTCAACTCCTTAATTAATGTTGGAGATTATTAATGGCATAGGTGTTACAGAGGAATTAGTGGATTGAGGTGGTGAAATTTGGAACAATTCTCAAGATTTCGTGAGGCAACACTAAGAGTACCTTACTACCACGGTCAACGAAACAGAAGTGAATATTCATGCTCTCGAAAAACACAATGGAGCCATATTTAACTTCGAAATCGTCTGAATGGAGTTGTACTTTTGTTGAATAAGGCTGTGCGGGCCACGGTACACGCATATTCTTTCGAGTGTCCAGAGAAATGTCGGTGTGGCGACATCGAAGGAAGCGCTGTTGTAGCGTAGAAAACTGTCAAGTTGCAACAAAAGGACGCGCGTGGGAATTGTACGAATTTCGGTGGCGAAGATCTGGGAGATAATAGAGAATTTCGTGTCGCTGCTGAGCTTGTTCGTTGTGCGAGACGGCGGCTGTAAATTCTATTCTTTCGTACGCAGGAATTTCGTCATTTTATGGATCCGGAAAAGTGATGGAAAGATTTGTGAAATGGGAAGCGTGGTTGTACTATTCTTTGTTTTGAAAGGTACAATACCTTAGTTTCACTGTTTACTTAGGAAAATAGACATGTATACTCTTCTGATTCTGAAAATTGGGTGGGAATATGCTTTTAGCAAAAAAGTAGTTATATCTGCAGTCTATTACAGCTTAAGAAATTGGGCTTTGAAGAACATGAACCTTGGAGAAAAAAACAGTAAATTATATCGAATAGATGCATTGGTTAATTTCAATATGATTGAGTTCTTTGGTACTAAATATACATTGATTTCTGTGCCTCGCACTTTCTATACGGTAGAGTAAGGCGCAGCTGTTGTGGAACCCACTTTACTCGAATGTATTTCTGGTAGCCATCGTTGCAGGCTGCGCGCGGAATTCAGGCTGCATTACTGCGATGGTAACTGAGGAGACATATAGTTCGTGAAAGATAAATTTTTGAAAAAGTTAAGGAAACTGAAGTTCAAAGTTTCACATCTTTCACTTTCTCCATTTTTATTTTCTCACCTTTGATTGAATATATTTTAATGTAACATTATTTTACTTTTATACAAACTGAAGTAATTAGTTCAGAAGAAGTATTTTCTTGCAATACACAAAGGGTTATGGTACTTTCAACACTTGCATTTCCAGCTCCTTACAGAACCCATAATCAGAAATACTCCAACACGAAAGTTAAACACTAAAAAAAGCTTTCCCTAACAATAGACACTTCAACCACACTGCACGTGTCAAGAAAAGTGAAACGTCTGTAGGGAACTCTAGAAAGCTCTTCATAGAAACTATCCTCAGCCTCGTCGAACTGTTGCTGCGTCACAGCACCAGAAATCTCGATCCATCAACAGCTTAATTGGCATATAATAAACAGAATCACTATGTTACCTTTAACTTCGAAATCTGACGTAACCACGCGGCAGCATTGTAGTGTCCAGTCCACATAAACCTTTCTGTGGAACGAACGCGAAGGTCGTCGAAATTTCGTAACTGAAATTCCAACGAACGTGGTTCCGGTATAACTTGATACAATTAAAGTGAGCCCGTTGCTATGTCGATCATAGAAGGAATAATTCGAAAGGTCGTTCGTTGAAAGCAGCTATGCCAGTCAGACCAGTTGAAAAACGGGACCGCTTAGAAAGTTGCATGGGCCATTTGTCAATATTCACTGGCCCATTCATTAATAAAATTGAAACGTGACCTGCGATCAGAGAGGGCGTCAGAATCATGGGTAAAAACACATTTAATCCTCATAATCAGATATAAATAGGTTGGCGTTACAGTTACGTGAAGTGTTACGTTGGTCTTACTTTATTCCAATCTAATTACAAATAGTAAGCGTGCTGTATTTATTATGCAGTCCCGCTAGACACGAAATCGAAGACGCGGCTTGACGAACCGAGGGTTCTCCTTGGAAGAAAAAAAAATATGGTTACGTTATCCTTCGCGACGCGTGGAAGCTGCACTACGCAGGATTCAAACCAGCACGGACACCTGCCGTGGATCGTGGAATTTTATTTACAATATCTTTACAATCTTTCACGCCACGGTGCAAGCGGTAGAATTTTTACAAATGTTTTTCACATTGACCAAGTGGAAACGAGGGTACTCTCGCTGCGAGGAATCGGATGCTTTGAAGAATGAAAACCAAGCAGTTTCATCAAATAAGATTCATTACGAGCTACATACATAATATCTCCAGTAAGAGCTACATTAAAATTAAGTCGTGATCCCTTGGAATCCTTCACTATACAGAAGTGTTTGATAGAAGATGGGCGAGAAAATATCGACAGCACAAAGTCTCTCAGTCGCGGCAACAGTACCCTCTGCATCTCCACTCAACAATCCTGTGCTAGCAGAGCTCGCATCAAATATTCTCTTAACATTTGGTTCCAATGGCAAGGATAGACTCGTGCTATTAGTATTAGAGTAATTACGACTCGGGTAGACAGACACGACGGCGGCCTGCTTATTACCGAAATGGAAACCAAGGACGTCCAGCTTATTCCTCGACATCACACGGATACCCTACACGACACTCCCTCTCGATATCTCCCCAAGCTCCTCCACCCTTGCCATTCCATTTCGTTAATAATCGACACGTGGCATACGAATCCCAGAGCAGCCCGCCAGAGTCGACGGGCCACGCCGCGACCACGTGAAAGAAACGGCACGCCATCGAAGCATCGCGTCTTCGAACGTTATAGAAAGACCAAAACGCGCAGGGGGACACCCTGACGAACACAGAGGGGGTGAGGAGGAGGGGGTGGGGGGGGGGGACTAGAGGGGCCTAGTAGTAACCGAAGCTGATGTCGTGCAACGGTGGCGAGGATCCCTGAGGCAGAGCGTAATCCCTGGCCAGCTGGTCGAGGATGCCGCCGCTCTGGCTGCGCGGCTGTGGCTGGGAGCGGTGCTCCTGAACGGGGGCAGGCGCGAACTGAGCGGGGCCCTGGTTGTACAGCTGGGAAGGCGGCGACGGGTCTTCAGCTTGCTGGAGGATCGAAGACTGCCTCGGGTACGAGGGTTGGGGAAGAGCGGCGGCGGGCGTGAAGATGGGAGGCTTTGGCAGGGACTGCTGCCGGGGCGCCACCTGCGCGGAGTAGACGGCCTGGGTGTGGGATTGGGGCTGCTGGTAGGCCGGTTGGTCGTATTGGATCTGTTGGGGTGCTGGTCGAGGTGCTGGGAGCTGCGCCCTGGCTGCCTGTTGCTGGTACTCGTCCTGGTAACCCTGGGCCTGCAGGGCCTCCTTGCTGGTAGTCTCGTCCACCAGCGTCGGCGGCGCCACGGTTATACCCTCGCCGGCGGGTTGGAAGCCATATTGGTTCGCGCCGTACTCCACTACTCGCACTTTGCCAGTGTCGTCCACGAAGCCGTATTTACCCTTCACCTCTCCATTCGGCAGCTTAGTCTCGATCTTGAAGGAGCCATCGCCCCCCTCGAAGCCGTACGTGTAAGAGCCGTCCTCGTTGTGCCTGTTTATCTGCTTCAGGATCGCCACTGGAGTTGGCTTGGGGGTAGTGGGAGCGGCGGCTTGGCGAGACGGCGCCGAGTCCGCGGAGTAGCTGCGGGGGGTTGGATGGGCTGGCCTTGGCGACTCGTATCCGGAGTATTCGTCGACATAGTTGCCACCTGGTTGTTGGTATTGCTGAGCCGATACTGACAGTATGGCAGCCACCAGTGATATTACCTGAGGAAGTGGAGATAAGTGTTATTCTGGGTATAGTCAGTGTGAGGTGATATAAACGCGGTATGGACACCGTAGATTATGTGCAATTAATTCCACGGTAATCGTATTGCTGTGGAAATTGGTTTTATTAGAAATCGTCTAATCACCGACCGCCGTCGAGAACGTTACGTGCGTCGTTCGATCACCGATACTATCGTTACCGGTTACTTTTTCTGCCTCTAATCGATTACAATTAGCGGCCGTAAAGATCACGACTGCAATTACCAAGTGACTCCCACTTCCGCGGTTTATTTCTTCAGGATGTCGGTAACGTTTCCCGGAAAAATTGAACTAGAGCTTTCTAAGGGCTGACACTTGTGGCTCGAGACTGTCGTACACATTCACAGATGTCCCGTCTATTTTTGAAGTAAGTCAAAATTTAACAAAATTGCGCGCATTTAAACTTCAAGTAAAAATGGAAAATTTCGATACTTGAAATTTGAATGCGTGCAATTTTGTTAAATTTTGACTTACGTGGCTAATTCTGGCACCTGCGATAGCGGTACTCATAATGATTAAGAATCAGTTTGGTCTTTTTTGTTTTAGATGAGTCTGTGAGCTGAAATCACTCCCGCCGTCTATTCAAAGGCGTGATTTTTAACTCCAGATAACATTGAAAAACACAATTAATAGTATATTTAAAAAATTGTTCTGTATACATTACAAGTATCCTAACAAATGAAAAAAAAAGTCTGACATTGTTATTCATTGTATTCTCTGAGAAAAATACCTGAATATAATCACTACAATTACACAGTACATAAGTCTCGAGCGGCAATCTCCCCTTAAAAGTACATCGACCAATTAAATTCGCGTGTGATGTGCATCCTCCTTATAATATACAATTAACAACCTCTGCTCATTCAAGGAACATTTTCGACCATTCATATCCGAAACTCGTGCGTCTTGCAATTCACGACGGTGCACGGCGGCTACGAGCACTATAAATTTAATCGGCCCGCGGTCAGCGTCGCGTAAAGTGTTAATCTCGAGGCTTCATAAAACGTAATTGCTCGCGGAAAGGTCCGCGGGCAGTGATGCATGACCCTCCGTTGTTGCCAGAGCCTTAACCGCCAGACGTGACTTTATTACACCACGTCCCGGGGACAACCACAGCCGAAGGATACCGGATTCTTGATCGCCAGGTCGCAGATTACGCGGGTAAAAGTCTCGTTAGCCGAGGCGAGCCACGCGATAAACGCGCACACGCCAGCTGGCTAATCTCCGTCGCGCTGGCATGCGCGGTCCACTAAATAACCGGCCGGACGAAAAGTCGACGTGCATTCTTACGCGGGCTTCCATCTGCGCCCAACGGGTTTCCTGTTGTTCCGCCCGAACGGCCACGAACGGTTTCTACCGCCACGCGCTCTGACCGACATAATTCTCGAGCGTGTTCCTGCTCGGCAGGGATCATTACATAATGCCGTTTCGTCGAGCGAGTAGGCGTCGAGGAAAATAAAAGTCTACACGGCCGACGCGCCGCGCGGCCCACCACTTTCAGAATTTCACGAAACGTGGAAAGGAGCGGGCCCCTTTGTTAAGTAACGTTTTCAAATCTGGCGCGCACGCGATGAGTTGCACAACCGTAACCGTAATTCATCTGCGAAGCGCTGGACAACGATCTGCTACCCATCTCCCCCGGGCCTAACGAAATTTCTCCACGCTCGTTACATCGCTCGACTCTAGATCGAAGCAACGCGCGACCTTTAACCGCTACATAGATCGAGCTGTAGACCAGCGAACTCTATCAAGCCTGGACATAGCTCCAGCTCCAGTCGCGGTGCACCAGTCAGGATGCACAATTCACAAGCACAGTTCGAGACAGAAACGAGCACATCACACGCGGGACCACGTCTCCAGGTGGCCCGTCGAAGGCGCAGGCGGCGAGGGAGCACGTTGACACGTCGATCATGCGACGACCGCGGAGGATGACGTTTTCGATGTTTTAGATGCGGGCCGATGAGATTCGCGAAGTGGCTCGATAATAAGAACGATGACGATGATGGCGCACTGAATACGTACCGTCGCGACGGTGTGCATTGTGTTCCAGGTGGTGAGTTGTGTTAGTGTGTGTGAATGTAAGTAGGCAGCGAGGCTAGAGTACCAGCGGTTGCTCGAACTGAGGCCCTCATATACCTTACTGGGGTCCCCCGTTCCTACCCCCCTCTTGCCATCTACGCTCCTGTTAGCTCTGGGGGACTTTCACTATCTATTCGACTCCTGTTCATACGGCCGCCTTGTCTTGTTACAGCACCTTATATCCCCTAAATGTTCCCCACCAGTCTGCCCCGGTTTCTCGGGAATCTGGAAAAATCGACCGGCTGGACCGATGAACCACTTTTCACGCAGCGCGGGTTTTTAACGGTTAAACGAGGCGCGCATTCCTCGCCGATCGGCCGTGGCACCTCGGACAGTTGGAGAAGATTTGCGCGGGGTTCCGTGCCAAATTTCGAATTGGAAGATGCTCGTTCATTGGCAGATGGCTGGGCGTTGATAAGGAATTCAAGCGTGAAAAAATGTTTGGAGGGGGCTGGTTGCGAAAGGCGTTTTTAATGCTCCTTTTCGAGCTGGCCTCTTGATTTAACGAAATTACTAGGCTCGCGGTTACGTTGTGCAATTAATCGAAGCGTTGGATTGTTCTGTGGGCACCGGCTGCCGTGGGTGGCCGGTAATGAGGATCAGGCTAGGCGTATGGAGGTTTCGGCTGATGGAATGGATCTAATTCGTACACGTGCCCTCTTGTGTTACCTCATTGCTGTAACGCGTATACGGCGCACGTCGCCCGGCAGGTTGCTCCAGTTTCTAGTGACTCTTGAAAATCATTCTAATGTTCCCGATTGGACCGCCGATCTAGCGCTGATGAATTTTTATTGTCCGCCGTGAACCTTTCACTGTATCCCCGATTGTTGGTCGTAACGGTCACCACGTGTGTGTTCATTAGGGCAATTTATCACTGTTCAAATTCGCTGGCTCGAGGGGAGAAGGAATTATTTTACATGCCTGCTCGATCATTTTTATGTTTCACTCGGCTCGTTGTGTTCTGAAGAAACGGCGTTTTAGAGATATAGTTACTAATGACCCAGTAGTCGTGATTCTTTTTATTGAAACAGAGCAAGTATGTTGTGTACTTTTACTATTGATTAATGAAGTAATTTCTTAATCTCAATACGCGTGGTATGGTTCTATTTTACAGTTAATAGTGCTCTGACAACAGCGCAGAATTATTGTGTAATTTCTGTGGAATCTGTGACATTTTTATTTTTTTTTTATAAATTGTAGAAAATTCTTATTTGTACCTTTTTGTCATATCGTCGCGTTTCTATATAGATTAATTCCATGTATATATTTATTTATAATGGAAGTGGTAAAACTGGATAAGTTAGCGAGCCTACATAGCCTATAGCAAATTATTCAGTGGAAATTTCAACCGTGCACTGTGGGATATTTTTCACCGACGTTGGATAAGTCTCTGAAAATAAACAAAATAGTAAATTCGCGATAGAGGCAAGTGCATTCGTTAAATTATTTTCTTCAACGCCTACGTACTATATAATATTTCAGTTACGTGACCTCAATATCCACATCGCTGCCTTTACATAATAATTTCACCTTAGGAACTCGCAGTGAAACAGTTTCGCGTGTTGAACTTAATTTAATCCGTTGATCTAGCTTTGCTACTGTGCTCGTATCTGTACACACATGTGGAATCATTAAAACTTCAACGATTGATCTTTTTAAAAACGCAGCGCTGAAAACACAGCTAATAATAACTGTTTCGTCAACTTATCCTTTGGTACCCTGCACAATTACAATCTAATTATTTCTGAACACTTCTACCATAACTTGCAACAAATCATTACATAAGAAACGTTCACCTTCCACACCCTGAACAGCCATTTCCCCATTTTTTAATTTCCACTTCTACATTTTACACTGACCCAACGAGCAGCACCTGAAAAGTTTATTGCTCTCGTTACCATTAAAACGAATTAACGCGAAGTTACCATAGAAATAGATCCGTGCTCCAATTTGTTGCAAACGTACTTGAACGATAAATAATTGAAAGGCAGTAACACTGTGTGATATTTATTCAGACTGGGCGCGAGGAACATGCAGATATAAAGTTCCCGTTGCTTCGTATTAACGTATTTGTTGCAGGCAGTAATCGTTTGTCCTTGGAAGGCGAAAAACTTTCAAAGTTCAAATGTCAGACTCGAATTACCGTTACAGACACTGTTGCCTATGTCTAATCACCTTGCAGTTAACTGATAACGATCCCTCTTCGCTGGGAAGCGATTATTCTCGAAGTGCAATAATTCGAGCAGAGATGAAGGAGAAATTAAGTCCGCCGAGTCTGACAGTGTTTTATAAACCACGTAATCTACAACATAATTCTTCGGAATACGGATAGACAGCTTTGTCGGCCACTGGACTGGTCGCGCGCTTATGGAGTAGAATGAGACAGTGCAAACCAGCCAGCACGCGCTTAAATCTCTAATTATAGCACTGCCCGCGACTTTACTTTCGGTGACGTAACAATAATTGCGTCAATTAAATAACCTTTATATAATTAATTTAAATAGTTTAAATGGTCTCTGGAGGACAAAGCGTATTTTACTTATTGAAGCCAGACTTGGATCCATCAAGAGCTACAAATTGCCTGTGATTATGATAACTTGCATCATTCTGATTATGGCTGGTAACAAGCAAGCAGTGGCGATGAAGCTTCTGCTAATTTCTTGCAATTCTTAATAATTAGAAATATCCTGAATTCTATTTCTATATTTGTATATTATTCGGTTGAATGAAATTTCGTCTCAAAATTGAATTGACAGAAGAAACGAAAAAGGAAAGAAGCTTCTTTCGGTCCAAATTATATTTTCGAATTCATCGTCTGTTTCCTGGATCCTCGAAAGTATCATTTTACGGATTAAAGTGTTTGCAGCGAAATCAAAAGGATGTCCTGAAAATGGTCAACTGCCACATTTATTTCTGGACTCCTCAGCTAAAAATCTGCAACGTGCCCGGGGAGAAGGGAAAAGGAGAGCATCGATTCCCTTACTTGTTACCTTGAAACTGACCGAAGGCAAGGCTGAACAGCGATTCGTTAAAACGGTGCACGGCCTTTGGAATCTCGCCGAGCGCTCGGCGTTTTCACTGGACTTTTGCGAAACGCCCAAGTCGGCTGCCTCGGTTTCCGTCGTAAAATTAGCGGGGGATCGACATTTCGTTACTTTCTATCGGGCACATTACTTGGTCGACTTGCAACCAATGGCTATTTCGTACTTCTGCAACTCTCTTCGAGCATGCGAATCCTACGCATTAATACTTCCGCCGTTCTCGTTGCAATAGAGAGAAATTATTTATTAACGTTAATAAGCGGGTGAATACGAATCCTTGCTTTTAATGTACATACATTTGATAGGGAAGGAATCTTGATATTTTTTGTTCCTGATACGTATAATTGAGGACTAATATATTTCTATCGATGAGAGGAATTAAATACTATATTGATGTAACGTGTTCTGTAGATAATCCTAAAAAATTTATAAATTATGAAAGGAGAGTATAAAGTTCAAGAAACAATAACGTGAACTTTGAGCATTGCAATAATTAGAATCCAAGGTGGAAGATTTATAAATACTACATTAAACTACAAATATGAATTACTTTAATCAGAGGGCAGGATTAAAACCAGTCACGTAGAAAGCCAAGCCCAAGACCTGAACAAATACCTCGCAACTTTTGGTGTCTTTTTATGTCTAATCACCTTTTCACACTGATATTTCGAACACATTCGCACATTTCCTATGTTTCTGTATGCTTCGCAATGAAACAGAGTCATTGCTACGTGAATAATATCCAGAATGCCAGACGACGAACCGCAGAAGTGTCTCGTATGGAAATGCCTTGAGGATCCGCGGTGCATGCAACAAAGATCGGCCTCGATTGCGATTCCCACGCGAATTTCATGCGTGACCCGCTCGAATCCATTCACGGCTCCCATATTAATTATAACGAACGCACAATTGTATTACGTGGCCGCAGCGGACGTAGGAATAATTGCCTCGCTCCCAGAAATGACAATCTTTCGCTTCCTCCTGGTGCAACGGAGTAATTGCACCGCCAAGGTCCGTCCATCGACACCGTTCGTCGCAATCTTCCATCGAGGCGTGCGGCTCGTGATTAAGGGTCGCGATAATTACCCGCCAACGACCGAGATTACGGCCCCCGCGCGAGTTCGGCTCGTCGATGATCGCGATGTGCCCTCAATGCCAGACGGTGAAAGGGAAATCGGGTCGGTGGATTTCGTGTGTCCATCGGGAATCGAGCGTGTCGATGCCTTCCAGACGTTTTCAGATCGTCGAAATACGTAACCGGTTGCTTTTCGGTTGCTGCTCCGAGCCGGTAATACTCGGCCGAACGAAATGCGTAACCGGTTGCTTCTCGATTTCTGTTCGGTAGCTGCAACCTCGATTACGAACGTAATCGGCTGCTTTTCGATTTCTACTTGGTAGATACAATGCTGAGGTGGTTGGAAACTGTTGGAAAAGTTGGGATTATTGAGGATTATTTGTTTAGAAAGTGAATTCATTGAATTTGATTAATGAAGCTATTAAAATTGCTGTCATGGTGTTTTCAGCAGGGTTACTTATGAATGATAAATCATCACCTTCGTGTCGGTACTTGGTAGTCCATTCTGGGAAATTCTATTGTGATAGGACACGTTCAAAAATTGGAGTGACGTCAAGAGATACGTCAAGCCTTCTCAGTTGCTCAATAACCAGTTTCGGACGCGATTTGGAGCGGAAACGTTGCTGGCGATATACACGGTGATCTTCCCGCGTCTGGACTCAAAGACATGCCGCCCGGTACCCCGTGGCGAAAACAACACCTCGGGATGACACGCCGAGTGTCATGGCCTTCGACTCGCGAAGGGGCTGAAATACCCATTAAGACGTGAGAAGAACGACATATTGCGGACTATGATGAAGGAAATTAAATGAAAAATCAATTTGAATATCTTCCAGCTAACTTCTTTAAAAGAAAATTAAAACCGACTTCAAAAAAGTAAAAATACAGTAAAAAGAAAAAATATTTAAATTAACGATTACAGAAAATAATGTGTAATCAAATACACCATTCAATTTTAATCGTAATTTGTAATTTGTAATTAGATTACATTTTGCTCCACTCTGTCGGTGAGGCATCGGAAGGTGTTGTTTTCGCCACGAGGTGCAGGGCGGCATCTCTTTGAGTCCAGTCGCGTTAGGATCACCCTGTAGAAGCTTCCGGTAGGATCTGAGAGAACGATCCAGAGTGTTTCAACACGCGGTCTATAGAACTATATGACTTATTGGAAGGTATGCAAGGTCAACCCGAACTGCAGTCTTGCCTTTCACGTGTCACTCTCTTTGGGAACAGAGACACTCTATAAGATAGCATTTCGTATGAGAAGTATTGTAGGGTTGAATTAAATTCCTAGCGGGATATAGTTCTCTACTAGTATTCCTGGAAATCTCTATACATAATTTAACGTTCAGAGGTGTCGAAGACATTGGCAATGATTCCGGAAACTGATTTGTTGGCCATCTACTTTGCATCAATGGCAACGGGCTCACGCGTCATTTGAATAATTAATGAAATCACTGGCGTGCTTTGTTGATTAGCAATTCTTCGGGCATGCATCGTGCTCTGATTGCAACAGAACTCAAGAGCAACGTTTTAATAGAAATTAAAGGTCATAGAATTAGTCAGAGGCTGAGACCACTCACTTCTTGATCAACTAGACTATTGATCATCTTTAATTGAATTAACTTTGACCATTGCTTAGTGCTCTTTAAAATTATTCTGTAGCAATTGAAATCTGTCGCAGCGATGTTAATAAAGTAATCTGTTTGTATTTGTGCTTCTGCATCGCGATTTTTCATTTTTAAACGTTTCAAACGATCTCCATGAATCACGTGAAATATTTCCACAGATTTCGCAAGCCTCGGCAGTTTTTCACGCGTTTCAGTTTCGCGATAAAGGAAGGTTACATTGTGTAACTATAAGTGCATTATACTTTTTGATCAGATCATGTAAAGTCGAGTTCATTGGTATGGATGCCGAGCCTGTTATTTTACCATTTCAAAGGCATACTGTACCAATTCTTTACTTTTTTATTTCCCTTTATCGCGTCCGCGTAGATCTTGTTTTCACTGGCATGTTTTTTTTAGCAGGCAGCCTTCTCTAATTGACCGCACTCCGCTTTCTATTTCTATGTAACAAACCGAACCGTTGTTACATCTGCGCGCTAACTAACAACGAGATCACGTCACTTCGACCAGGATTGGAAGTGTTATTGCAAGGACGTGATTAAACTGTGGTTGCACGAGAGATTGAGAAATTCTTTTCCCATTTACGATCGAACGAGCTTTCTGTTTCATTCCAGATGTTTGACAGGCCATCTCGAAGCACAGAATTCATATACACAATAGGTCGATTTCCATTCGCGATCGAGACATGCGTCGCTCGATCTTGACGTCGGGTCTGCTTCTACTTTTTCAGTAATCTGTTTCTATTCATCGTAAATGATGTCTTTTCAAATGTAAAATGCTGCGAGCTTTTCAGCGGTGACAGCAGAATTACTGTTCTTGAGAATTGGTTTCCAAAATATAAAATTCCTCCTCGCTAAGACCGAGAGAAATTGATAAAATCTTATTTACGAAGAGGATGGCTGGGCCAGTCTCGTGCGAATCCGCACGCGAACCGGATAGATTATTTCTTCAACATGAGAAACGTCCATGAACTGCCTTATCTTCGCGAACGAACAATCGCTGTCTATTATTTATGGAAGGCCACGGTATGTGAATTCTTAATCACGCGAGTAATCCAACGCTGATCCTCCAGCGACAATGCAGATGGTACACTTGTTTCCATTTTTCAGTCTCTCACGACCCTAGTTTCACGGACATCTTGATGCGCGATGCATCTGGGAGAGTATTTGCGTAATTAAATGAAAGAAACGGAGGATATACGCGAAAATTCGTCGGGTATTAATAATTGATTATAATAATCGATTGGTAAACATTGTGACGCAAGGAAAGGAATTTTCCCTTTTGGGTAGAAAGCTTTCTGTCAATTAAATTGAAATTAAATTCCTTATACCATTTCTAGACCTAAATTAGAGGACCATCGCACCACGCATACACTAAAAAAAAATAAAGCTTACTTTCTCAAAATTCTTCCTTAAATTTCAGGAAAGAATTATCTAAAACTATGAAATTATTAATTGCGATATAAAATACACCCAACGATTTTCTTATATTTTCGACAAAACATCTTACAAGGAAGACCTAACTTCCTCATATTTTATTTCAACGCTAAATCATACAACTCCTTTCTATTTTAAATTCATATTCCTCAATTTAATGTCCCATAAAAATTCCGCAAATTTGTCACATGTGGAGCTACGAATTTATCATTAATACAAGGGGAACTATGTCCCTCTTTATAGCCACACTCGATTCTAATTTACTACCAACCAGGGTGGTCCTTTAGAAACAAAGTTTATTCAATTCGAAACAAACGGTTTAATTACGTAGCCGCAGCGAAGCGATGAAAGTCGTGCGTGCGTATTATGCGAATAAAGGAAAGCAAGTTCCACCGATATACATATCTGGCTCTCGATAGTCCGTCGTACCACGCCTTGCATCAGAATGTCTCGAGAGTGAACGCGGAATCGCGAAATTGCGTACGGGTGTATCGATGAAACGCGTATCGTTATTGGTATTGGTATCTAGGAAATAAGTCTGGCTTGGAAATAAGTTCTGTCACAGTACATAAAGTGTCTTTATCTTTCGTCGCCTGACAAACTGTCTCTTTTCCTTTATCAATCCCTACTTGTAGGTAATTCCGTGTTCTAAAAGGATTCGTGGGTATAATTAGGCTCAGGTTGTTGGTTCAGTTTCTACAAAAATCCTTGATTTATAATACTGGGCTTATCACGTTATTATACAACGGATGCTGAGAAAAAGAGGAAAGGGTATCATAGTGTTACAATAAAATATATTCCTGTCCTTTCTTCTCATATTATTGCGCAACTTTTGGTGAAATGGTAAACAGAAGTTACTTAATGATATAATAAGGTATTATAGTGTCTACCAGAGTTTAAAGCCTTCATGGAAGTATTATACGTTTTACAAGAAACATTTCTATTATATAAAGTTGACTGCACTGTTTTGTAAATGCTCGCAAGTTAGCCGACGAAAATATTATAGGACAGTAATAATAATACCTTCCGCGACGTTTCACAAATTCATAAATTTTAATATCACAAACCCTCACACATTGTCAATGAAAATCAGTTCACCAAACAGCAGCAAGTTGCTTTCCCTAACGATCTCCAAATACCATTCCATATACGAGCACAAAGGTGACCAAAACCTGCGAGTGTCCACGATAATGCGACCAATTAAAGAAACTGTTACACGGGGCAAGATCAACATACTTTCCTTTCCAAGTTACATAACACATCTACGCGAAACGCGATCAATTCAACTCGACCACAAAAATCACCTCTCATTCACACCCAGCCCTAGCTAATTACTCCAAACCTTCCTCAATTGTGCTCCAACAATCTCACCTAAAATCCATCGAGCCACCTCCAGCGCCCAATGCCGCAAACTCCGACGCGGGTTTGACAATATCGATGACATTTAAGGCGCGAAGTGGAAAGACACGCTGGGACATGCCGGGCGTGTATTGAAAATCGAAATATAAAGAAGAGAGCGTGGATGGCGGTGGAAGTTCGGTAAAGGGCATCAGGATACGCTTCCACGGGCCGATCGACGAAGTAGATCGGCTAGATCTCGGTGGTGGCCGAAGCGAGGGGCACGTATATTGTGAAAGGTGGGCATGGGCGGTGGTCCGTGGCAGTCCCCACGTATCAGGTATGCGTAACGTGTAAGTCCGCGCGGGACAGTTCAGGATCAGAATAAAAGGTTGGAGCAGGAAGGCAGCCAACGGTTCCTGTTATACCCGCATGCCCACGTCAGGAGTAATCTCAATTGTCTGCTGACGCCAGCCGCCCGACCAGGATCTCGTTTTCCCGCTGAACAAAGGGTATCGACGTGTTTGAAGGTTGCTCTGTACAGGACGTCCCAGAAACGAGTGGGCAAACCTTGGCAGCTCTTTCTAAGCGTCTCCAGGATGGAGACAGATCCTGCGATCCTTGCGGTTCGAAGTACTTATCCTCTGAGTCACGGGCCCTTCTTTTTTAGGATAGAACCTTGTGGGAACGTGTGGGACGGTTTCAGGTACAGGTACTGATTTCTTTGCTTCTTGCGATAGTGGTATAGTAATGTATAGTAGAGGAAGTAGTACGCAGAATTTTTGTTGCAACTAATATGTGGGAGCTACACATTGTTGCAAAAATATTTCAATGGTACCAGGAGATCGATTCAGCGGTTTCCGAAATATCTTGCTCACCGATATTAACACAGCTTCTGCGAGAATGGCTGGTATTCGTTCATTTTTTTTTTATGTTTTTCTATAACAAAATTACTGAGAGTTGCTACATACCTATATGTACTTTTAAAATAAGCGAATAGTTGTAGAAAAATATACAGTAGATATTTCACAACAAAATTACCGAAAATCGCGTTTTTTTCTTCGAAAGCAGACTAGGCGTGACCCTTAATGTTTTTGTTCGAGAAAGAATTGATTAGGTAAGGAGGATAAATTTCTTGCGAAACTTTATAGTGAAGGTGGCGAGTTTGCAAAGTGGAAATTCATTATTTTTCATCCCCGAGGCGAGTGGAATAAGGTACCACGGTTTGAGAACTTGTTTGTGGTGCGGCTTGTACAGAAGGCTGAATTATGTATTGTAGTTAAGTCACCTCTTATGGAATATGGATGGCGTTCCATTCTGATACTTTGGCTCAACATATTTGAAATATCTCATTTTGTTGTACGCCGTTCAAAAAATGTAAAATGTGCAGGATGGGAAGTAGACGAATCTGCCATTTTAGTGGTTACTAGACAGTACTTAAATGTTTCAAGGGTTATCACAGTTCAAGAAATGACTAAACCTCGCCCGAAAGCAAATGTAATTCCATCGAATTATAATTCCATGCTTGTTTCTTGCTCCGAACGATTTCCACCGAAAATATCCCGCTGGTATCCTATTGTACGCCTCGAAAGGATCGAACACACGTTCAAGATCACCCTCCAGTGAGCACAGAACGAGCTGTTTTGCCGGTGCTCGAACTTTTTCAATCTTTCGTAAAAATCTCAAGCATTCTATTCCTTACCGAAAGTAACAAGAACATTTCCGTATATCGATGAGGTCATCTGGGAAACGAAAGCACGGAGGCTCTACTTTCACGTAGCCAAGGAACATATATTAGGTACTTCCCTCAAACGTCTTCACCCAGAGAAGTCCGCTGCCAGCACAGAAGATTTCCTCGAAAGTGCACGCAGCACTTGTCGATGCTGGAACGAATTCAGATTCAAATCTTCAGGTGAAACCTGAAAAACGTTGGACGTGTGCGGAAGAGTGGAAGGAAAAGAAAGTTGGACAGCCTCGAATTTCACGTTCAAACGGTGCTGCTTGCAATTTCATAACTCTCGCGTAACGACCGCCGTCTGCTATTATGGATGAACGTTGATTGCAGGAGCGCGTTGCGACAACCGCAAATCGCAAGCTCCCGATACGACGCGGTAACAAAGGATCCCCGAGTGTCAATGACGGAACTTAGGTCCGAGGGCGGTGGAATTGCACGCCCACGACCGTCGTTGAACTGTATCGGGGCAAACGACCGAGGATTATCCTAATGAAGCTCATGCTCGTGGTCTCTTCTTGGAAATGAGAAATTCGGCCGGCAACGGCGGAGGAAAGTTTCGCCCACAGGTGCACCAGATAATTACACAATGCGTCTGACGGTCGACGAGCCGCGGATGAAATTCCTGGGCGTGGCGACAGCCTTCCTTGCCAGTGAAAAAATGCCCCTCGGTATGTGCTGTTGTATGGCTATCTGCTGGCGTCCGAGGCTTTCGTGCTGGATGGCAAGGTCGTTCGTTTTGGAATTGCGTTGCTTCTGAGGCAAGTCCTGGATATTATTGTTAGTCCCTGGTGCGTAATAGTATGCAGAGGAATTTTTAGGTGACGTGGCTTGGGTTGGTTCTTGGTCAGGGTGCACCGCGTGGAGATTGGCAAGGTTAATAGTTTTAGATACAGTTCAGTTGTTTCTGAAACAAGTTTCGGTTATTCGTTCCTGCTACGCAGTATTAATTCACGTATAAATTCACTAGGTCGTTTGTTTTAGACATATCATAGTTGGGTACTGAAGTAAAGATTCCTACTTGTTGCTATGCAAATATTTGGAGAGAAATTTTTAGGGGAGTGTATGAATTCCTGCTACGAAGATCAGTTGTGAGTGGGAGATGGGCTGATTCTTGATCACAGTAGATCTCGGGTTTAAGATGAATTAGTGTCACGAAGTTGATAGAAGAGGGGTGCGCTGCAGGAAAGTGTTGAACGTGGGAGTTGCAATAAGGTTGCTGGATTTCATGATAATAAATAAAGCTGTGTATAAGCCTGCCTGACATTATGACTACTGAGATCGTGATCCTGACATTCTGTTACTAATATCTACAAAGTCTTCATTACTTCAACTCTCGTCGAATTCTTCCATAAATACTTTATTAACACAATACATGAAATTATGAGAAAACAGTGCGGGTAACACACTAAATTACATTAGTGTCTCTACTATACGAACACGTGTAACATATGTAACAGCATATCTGTAGAAATGTCTACAAATTTCCTAATTTATTATTACATCATCCAGTCATCCATCATCGTTTCTCTAGCAATTCTCCGCAAGCTCTTAAACGTTTATGCCTCCCGTCCATTCCCGACGGGAAATAGAAAAAGAAAAAAGAACTGCGATGCAAATTATCCACGCAGGAATCTCGCGGACATGCCCCTGATTTACTAGGTGGATCGCCTACGTGTTACGTTGGACAGGTCGTTTACATGCATCTCTTGATCGATATCCTCGGAAGGCCTTGGCTCGAAGCTATTTCAACGCCGGGATTTTTTGCCAGGCAGTCAAGTTCACCGATGGTTGCATTCGTAATTGCTCGCGACACGCTGATTAGCATGAACAGGATTCCATCTCAATCACGCATACCTCGCGAATTGTTCACCCCATTCGATCGCGAATCGCGCGAAAGAACGACTGGATCGTCGATTGGCAGGCGTCGATTCGGTTCTCGAAATTTCGACGATGAAATGTTGCTTAAGAATGCTTCGACTACGCGAAAGATAGTTCTGAAACGCAGCTACGATTAAGTGAGACACGTGTAATGGATGGGTGGTATGACGGTTTGAGCTTCGGGTGTCGGAAATTGTGGGAAGAATGATGGTACAAAGTTATGGTTGTTGATAGTATAAAGAGGTACGAAGGTGGAGGAATGAGAAAGAGGTAGAGTTTCACAGAGGAACTACTTGTAAAAATTATGATAAGAGTCATGAACATGTTGGAGTATTATGGCGAGTTTCTAAGGATAACAGAAGATTCGTGCGGAGTGTGAGATGGCATGTTGCCATGGATTATCGTAAATAGCGATAGTTGTTAAATATTGATGCAGTTGATGGTGTGCCGAGGTCCACGTTCTCTGACTCACTCGAGGTGCACAGATTTTGTGGAGAATTCGATTGATTTGTGGGTATTTTGTTGGTCTCAAGCTGTGGCGTGAGTTTTAGCAAAAGAAATCGAAAAAAATTCACTTATGTTGCAAACTGATGCTTCGTTAAAATGTAAAGGGTTAAAATATAATAACACAATGGGAGTTCGACTGTCTGACGATTGAGTGCAAATCAAAACATCATCTTAAAATGTAGAATGTACAGAAAATGTGGAGTGAATAATTTGTGAAAAGTGATAGAGTAGATCAATTAGTATAAATCTGTAAAATTAACGATGGAGCAAAGCTCGAATTTCTTGTGGTCATTGTTGTAACCAGGCAATGGAAAAACAGTGGAAAAGTTAAAGAACAGTCATTTTCCACCGTTTCCCATCAAAACGAACCGCATCGTTTTTACAAGCGGTCGATATCTACCTGAACACCCGCTATACGTTCTTTGTGTACGCTGAATTTCAAAGTAAACAATTTTTCCCCTAAAATCGAAAAGGCAACAAAACTTGTATCCTGTGTGGCGTAGGAATGTTCCAATTTGCAGATACACTGTTTTTTTTTCATATAAAAGTTTATAACGTAAAGAAGTTTTTACTATAACTGTGCGATGTGTGTGTGAGCATACGTGTTCGTGTTTCGTGTATGTGAGGAGCCACTGCCATTTAAGCAGCTCGGAAGTTGGACTCCCATGATAGTTGCTACACAGTAAGTACCTCCCATTTTTTTTTTGCATTTTACAGCTTCTCCGATGGTTATGGAATACTGTATCATTTACATTTTTAAATTTTGAAAATTCGTAAAAGTTACCATTGCTCTTCGCAAGGTTCACATATAGCAGAATGGTCGAATTCTTAATTTAAAGATACTAAAATCGCGATTATGAATTAATTGACTTTAAACTTATTAACAGCGATAATGTTGAACCTCGAATACTAATAAGGAGGTAAACTTAGAGTATGAGATAAGAAAATAACTGTCTCTATTTTCTAAGTAAAAATAGATTAAAGAATGTAGTCAATGATTGCTAATTCGATTCACTTTCGTCATCTCTCGCCACCTTATACTTTCAAACAGAAACAATAAGAAATTCCGACATAAATAAGTGTCAAAAGAATTCAAGCTATCCCACAACACACAATATTCTTACCCCAATTGCAACTGGACAAATAAAATTCAATCACCCCCTCTTCATACAACACCTTCTTACCCCACCCTGTAAATTCACCCTCCGTTAATATTCACCTAAGAAGCTTAATATAATCATACCCTCCAGCCTAATTAATCGAATTCACAGAACAATAGATCGAATCTCCACCAAACAATTCCACACCAATACCCACAAATCCGTTCCGACCTCCCCGTGTCCTTCGAGATCCGAAAAATCCGCAACCTCTTAATCAATTCGAAAGAGAGCAAGTATTCTCAGTATTTTAAGCTCGCGAGTGGCCTTGCTTCGATAGCCCACGGGTCGAACCAAGTCAGAAAAACTGGCCCTAACTACGGCGTACAAGACGCGTCCCGGAAATCGGCATAAATAAAACGATATTTACAACGAAGTGACGCGAGCCAGAGAGATGTCTATCGCCTGTAATTAACCGTGTAAGAGGCCAACCCGGCGTTGGGATCGATGCTGGGTTCTGGGCGACCTTGGGGCCCACTTTGAATCGGCGTGGCTGGATACGCGGCCCGTTGTTGCTGGCCCTGATATTGCGGTTGATACTGGGATCGGTACTGCGGTCGATATTCCGGTTGATACTGCGGCTTCGGCTGATACTGCACTTGCGGGGGAGGCCTGGAAAGCCGAGAGACAAAGTATGCCAGTTAATTCCGCCGTTTAATGCAACGTGGAAAGAGTAGCCGCCGAGTTGAGCAAGTCACGTTCCCTGCACTTTCAAGCGGGATTCACTTGACATTTAGGCGGATCGCTGTGGAGGCGCGCGCACGGCGTTGAGGAAGTTTTCCTTTAGAACTGTTGGAAGCGGCACTGGCGATCTTCGAGGCCGCTGCTTTGGAATAGGTTTCACGTGGCTGATTTAATGGGGGGGGGGGGGGTGATTTTAAAGATCGAAATGAAATGGAGTTTATTGTTTATATAGGCAGATATGTAGTAGGAATGAAAGTCTGACGGAGAGAATATTGCATGGTTTAATGACACCTGTGTTCTAAAGAGTCTCCAGTTGGGAACATCAGTGATAAAGTCTTCAGTCTATAGTTTATAATATTCAAGTAATTTCTATATTTCTGTATGATCGATACTTCTCAATGAATTCATCGCGAAACTGCCTTATTCACCCACAGATACACAATCCTATCAACCAAAAGTCTCACATCAAAATTTAAAGCAAACACCAGAATCCATCAAGTTATAGAAAAACATCCTACACGTAGGAAGTGCAACAATACTTTCAGCCAGTACTAAAATCCTCCTTCCGCGCATAGAAAACTACAGAGACGGGTAGTTAGAGTAATCAGTCCATCACCAACCTGGGTGGGTTGTAAATCGGTGCAGGAAGTGGTCGCTGCTGCTGATTGTAGCCCAAAGGTTGACGAGGTGGTGGTTCGTAGCGTTCTCCATTAGTGAATCGAGGGTCGGTGTAGTAAACAGAGGGATCCTCTCTATATTGTCCGTCGTCATCGGGTGAATTCGGGTTAGCGATGCTGTTGCCAGTCAAAGTTGGCGGCGGCACGTTTATTCCAGCGCCAGCTGGCTCAAATCCGCGTCTCGATGCCCCATATTCGACTTCTCGTATGTTCCCCGTGTCGTCGACGAACCCGTACTTTCCATACACCTCCCCAGTCGGATATTTCGACTCAATCTTGTAAGAACCATCCGCTGCTTCGTACCCGTAACTGTAGCTGCCATCCCCATTGTGCCTGACAGAGGGATGAATTGATTAAGATCGATTAAGACAATCGGAACGATAGTTACGCGGATAGTGGCTATTCGGAGGTTTATTTTTCTCCGATTGTATTTTTTTTTTGGTTATTTATGTATTATAAGTGTATGAGGTCGTTGAGAAAAGGTGATTTAAATTCTTAGATAGATTTTTGATAGTACAGTGATTCCCAATCTGTGGGTCACGATGTGTTTTCTGGGGTGTCTTCACGTTTCTTTTTTTAAATATTACTAAGTTAGAATTTTATTCTGAAATTCCTATTTTTATTTATCGTATCTTATATGGGGGAACGACACGCAGGTTATTTGAATATTATGAAAGGAGATCGCGACTCAAAAAAGATTGGGAATGACTGGGATAGTAAAAGTCGAGGAGGAAGTTTGAGTAAATGAGGGTTCCATGAGTTTTTGTTTGTGAAATACAATCACTTTAAGCTGTTTCATTATCGTAGCAGGTAGATTGATTATTGTTTTTATCATATATTAGTGCCTTTTCTGTTACGTAATGGTTGGTGCCGATGCTTATGCAATGATTTGCATAAGCTGTGTTTTTTGGAAATGAGTTTAATGCGATGATGGTTAATCTGTGTTGGAGGAAACGGGAAGCAATGTGTTCTTATCTTTATCTTTCCAAATTTCAGATGAATCGAATCGCTAGATTCTTAGAAAAAAATCCCCAATTTTGCTATGTTTTTAGCCGAAAGAATAGAATTCCCCCATTAATTTCACCAAGTTTTCATTTAGATTCAATGATCCCGCCCACGAGTATCCCAAGAGGAATTACAAAAGCGCGTCGAAGCGGGTTAACGCAATGCACGCGGCAATAGCTTATTGCGGAATCGAATAAAAGCATGGGTTTACCCTTGAAATTGCAGACAAACGAATCTTACGAAACTGGTCACCGTTACACCTACTTCGATGGTCAAACACAGTTTTCGCAGTCGCTCGTTGCTTCACGACCTATCTGCGCAAATCACTGCGCATGATACTTTCGCGGGAAAAGCTAATTCCCACAAACTACGTCCAAGGAATACTCGTATTTTATAAGTCTCAATCTTCAAGAGGAAGTACACAATTTTACAACAATACTTCTATTACAAAATCAGAGATTCATAGAAAAATCTTCACACCTTGTTAGCCAATGGAAAATTCTTGCATTATTAATCTTCTCGCGCCACAAATTCTAAGATAGTTTTAAAGTGGAGATGAGGGTGTTGAATGGTAAAAGGTGAAATTTATTTTAGTAGAGGTAGAAGTATCAGATGCATTGTTATGTTCGTTGACACAATTCTCTGCGCTATGGTAGCGAAACGGTACTTACTTGTTTATTTGCTTCAAAATAGGCACCGGCGTGGTCACGGGGTATTGATTGTGCTGGGCGAGCGCAAGGCCAGCGCAAAACAAGAGAAACAGCACCTGGTGACACGAGTTTGCATAAAATAGTTGGCACGCGAGTAACAGTTGACTTTCCAATAACCTCGCGCACAATGAATGATAGTCTGGAGCCGGGATTGCGCGTTTCACATTCTTTCCTATGTCGAATTGCCTCCGGTTTTTACGCTCAAGGAAAATCCTTAACGCCAGGTTGACGAACGTTACTTCGAGGCAATTCCCTTGGCATCGTGCATATTTTGCTTATATTTTACTGCATTCTTAACACAGCAGTTGCGATCAAATTTTACCATGCAAAGTCACTGCAAAGCACATGAACTAATACCGTTTTAAACCATGGAGGCAATTGAATAGAATGAAACTCGAGGGTAGGTCGTCAAAATAGTTAAAGGGGAAACCGGAAAACTAGTATTTTAAATCTTTGAAATAATTATTGCTGCCAATATCGAAACACTCCAGCCATCAAACGCACCCGTGCCACTAAATTAGTTTACTTAGTCATTCATCACCAGGCTATCAATGGGGAAACTTATCCAACAAAGTGACAATAGTAGGATACTCACAGAAAGACACATATCTTATTACAAAATTATTGAAAAGTACATTAGACTTGACACGAGCACTGATTTAACCTATCGAGAGAGATCTACTAAAAAAATAACTGGGCCAAGTCGTCATAACACTCAAAGAAGCAAAATACCGCTTGAACCATAGAGACAGTGTAAACAAAACACTGTTAGCAAATTAGGAAGGCACACTGTTCTAAATATCGAAGTCATTCACGCATAACAAATGCAATGCTACCACCGGATTCTACTCGCCCACTAACAAGCCATCGATGCAAAATACTGTCAGCAAAAAGGGAAGATACACTGGTCGAAACCTCGAACTCACTCAGCCATAAGTAATGCAAGCACGTTTCTGGAGTGATCTAGTCGCCCACTAACGGTCATCGGCGGGAAGCACTGTTAGCGAAAGAGGAAATGCAGAGGAATACTCACGGGAAGACGCATGTCTCGTTGCTGATGAGGCAGACGCGATTGTGTTATAGGATCGCGTTACACCGATCGCGAGTCAACTTATATAGGCCCCCTTGGGGAGCGGCGGGGCCCGCCCATGGGCCCGACCACCGCCTCAGCCACGCCGCGATCTAAGTGCGCGAGTTCACCGCACCGAATCGCGACTTTGAAAATCTCTAACGTCACAATTTTTATTCACCGTCGAGCATGACATGCCTCCGCTTTTCATTGCCCTGTTGCATAAAACCTGACGGTAGTGAAAAGCCGCGATTCCATTGAGGCATCTAGAAGGGCAACAGAGGACTATAAATCACTAAGTTCATCGTAATTGGCCATTTGCGAAACGCTGAAAATTTGGGTGCATTAGATGAGAACCCTAATTAGACACAAGGTTCGCGTAGCTTTGTTGAAACTGGCGATAAGTTTCTTAGACGTGATGAAATTTAGGGAAAGGTAAATCAATGCGATCCTTGTGGCAACTATTCCCCAGTTTGTCATGAGACTTTGGATTGCATTTAAGTCTACGTGTTTGTTATTTCATCAGTGATGTGATGGGTTTGCTGATCCGGGAAATGTTGCTTGGGCTGTTTTGGTCGTGTATAATTAACTAAAAATCGCAGGTCTGATTTAATTAAGAGAAGCAATTAATTGGTACCAAATTATCGCGCTGGCACCAAGTGCTAATACGGTCGTTTAAAAAGAGTTAGACCACGAACTGGATATTTACTCCATAGTGGATTTCATACATCGATGAAATTCGTATCGATGTCGAAACCCGGCGTCTGGTAAACGCGTAATAGCGTCTGTGGTTGCAGTCAAGGGAAAGCCCTTGAACGAACTTGTACAGACGGCATTCGTGTTTTCCAGAAGTGTGACTCTGCAAGGTGATCCTCTGCCGGAGAAATATTTTTTTCGCAAGGACGTTATGCGTGATATCGCCTGCAGAGATGATCTGTTCATTCGCTGCATCCCTACCTTGCCACTAGAAATGAAAGTCCTCCTCGGCTCTCTGATCCACATTTCACGCGAATTTTTCTGAACATACAAACGTAGAAACCGAGGAGTGTTGCTTCTAACTTACAACAGCTTAAACAGAGTTTTATTCTTTTGACATTAATTGCCATGTGAATAATACTAAAAAGAGCTCTGTATCATGTTTATAGTGTGATCGGGGTAAAGTGTTATTGGTGTTATAGAGATGACCGTTTGATGGAGAAGTTTCGTGATCATATAGTATAAGAGAACTTCTTGACATTTATCGTGATAGTATAAGGGCGCTATAAGGCTCAACAGAGTGAAATATACACTCCTTTGGCGATCTTGCAACCCAGCTGCTCGATTCGTGAGAATCAATTTCTGCAGAAACGGCTTTCACGTTTAGAACTGTCTTTTTGAACGATACTTTCGTATTACGCAATGCACATTGTGTTTTTGTATTATTTAAACTTGCCAGCTTTTTTGCCACTGAGAAGTGATAGGTTCGAGGAAATGAAAAGGAACTTCTTTTTGTGTTACAATAAGCTTGATCTATTAGGAACATTTATTTGCTCCTTATCTAAACTATCAATTGCCTTACTTCTGTGATATAAATAGAGAATTTTAGATTGATCTTTCAGTTTATAAATAGGCTATTATTGTAACAAACTTCAGTGAAATGATTCAGGGAAATAGTTTGCATTTGGTACGTGGTCATGTGTGTCCAATAGCACTTAATTAAGTAGCAACTTCTATCACAAACTTCCCAGAGATTTTCTAAATTTGAAAACTAGGAAGCAAGTCACAGAAAAGTAGAATTTACTCTGCTAGTTCTTCATTCTATTTATCAGTATTAAAATACAGGACACTTCAGAAAGTATGCATGTGAAAAGTGAGAATAAATTTTACTTTCATCGAGCTGCAGTATGTAACTGTAAATTCAAGAATTATCTCCTTCACTGTCACAGAATAAAACAATCACAGATTTTTGAAGGTTTTCAATTGTTACACGAAACCATTATACAGAAGGTACAAATTAATTTATTATAATCGAGAACTATCTCCAATTTCTGTTTACAAAAATTCTTCGAACAGCGATAATCTTATTAATTATTATTTACCTCTTCTTTTACTCCCCAACGATTATTACACACAATTTGAGTGCAGCACTTAATACGCAGTTCTTCAAATTCGCTTTCGAGAGGTGGCATTATATCTTTGCCACGAATTTACGAGCGTGAATAATACATTCATGTCGTCGTCCGATTTACAATTTAAAATGGTCGAGCGATTCGTGAGCGATCGTGATCGAAATGCATTCGTCACGGAGACATCTAGAGTGCAGTCGAATGCAGTGAAAGTAAGAAAGGACAGTGTACCGGAATTTATATCCGTGGAATGACAAACAGGGTGGACGCTGTCATTGCAATCAAATTGCAGAGTTCGCTGCTCGTCCATCGAAGGGACATTAGACTCATTTCTAATTACGCAACTCTGTTACGTACGACATAATTCGATATTGAAGCAGAGCACTTGTGCTAGTGAAACAAGGGCGTCTACTTTCGTTGAATTCCATTCTAAACATTTTTCAACCGTACAAGTATTTTGTAACACCTGTATTGTCTAACGTGGATTCCAGTACCATAACTCATTGAATCAGTCTTCTTTCTTAGCACAAACTATTCGTTAATTTGATAACTATGATATCTGATTAAAAAGTCGAAGCAACGTTCTGAGCATTTGTAATGGATAGGGTTTCAGTTTATTTCTGGAACAAACATTTCCTTGTCTTTTCTTTTCAAGTCCTCCTTCCATCCACTTATTTTAAGTATCGAATTTTTGCAGCAGAGCTTAGAGAGTGATCGATTTTAAAAGTCAGATATAAACAAGCAAGTAAATTTATAGGACATATTTCTGTGATATATTCTCACAATTTTTTTCTATATTTTTTTAACCAACATTATATCTTGCAAATGAATTTATCCGAAATACTAATTGTGATAAAATCGTTTGAAGACTAGGAAACTTTTATAAACAGCAGAGTTGGCGATGTCCATACCTTTCTTCCCCTTTTTTTAAAGAAATCTATATACACCTGCAAAACTCAGTCGGTTACTGTGAACGAAGTTCCCCGGCAAACCGTAAGGTAACGACACTCTGTTGCGTTGGAATCGTTACTTTCACATCGCGCCTGACCAAAGACAGCTTATTCTACTGCGGTGTACAGACAGAAACAGGCGGAAAGGAATCAATATACAGGGTGTATAAAAAAGACTTCATATTTAAGACAGTGTACAATACTCTCTACAAAATAAATCTGTAATATATTCCTAAGTAGCACAATTTACTTATTCACTATAAAAATATAATACCACTTATTGCTAAAGATTTAAGCATACCATCCGAGTCACCAAAACTGAAATCTGATCTGAAACTGTCTTCCAACCCTAACAAGCTTTCCCTTTCAACCGAAATTGACTAAACAGAAGTGTCTCAGCACGTTTTCAGCCACTACTCAATTCAATCATTACAACACACACTCCAGTTCAAAATCCTTTCCCCAAACCCCATACAGTGAATAAAACAACCTTATTACCCTCGCTGAGAATAATCGAGGAAACTTTCCCAGCAGCTCGGCGATAACTAAATGCGCGCAGCGGCAATGCATCAAGAGCCCTCCTGTCGGCGCCAAAAGAGAAGATGAACGATAAGACAAACGGTGCGCGATAAGGGGTCGCGTTGCATATTCATGCAATTACTTTAATTGACTCGCCTTGGTCCTTTATCGAGAGCAGCGCTGCCCGAAACGGCAGGAGGATGCCGTGACTGTGGAGGATTAATCCACCGTCGGCCACCCCGTTAATTCAGAAATCTCGATTAGCGGCCGATTCAGCGCGCCACGGACCGTCGGCCGCCTCATCGTTTCCCGCGTGATATACGGAATTGAAACGTCGCATAAAATAGATGCCGGGCTACGTGCAATGAAAGGGCAATTATCGTGCGTCGCCGCATTCCGTTTATATTATCGCCCCGTATATTCGGAATGAATGCACGTCTTCGGGGGGGGGGCGCGACGCCACGGCAGTAAACGTCAACGCGCGTCGGCCGTGGTAAAAAGTTAAGCGGCCGTGGTATGCGGCTGGGGACAGATTTCGGGAGTGGGTGGACTGGCAACGAGAAAAAGAAGCGACCGCCACGAAACTTTATTACGACTCTGCTCCCTTCCAGCGTTTCTTCCATCGAGGAAAACTTGCGGGGTCCGGTGCGGCGGATACAGTGCTGGTCAAAAGTATTGGGCTTGGGTAATAATCGAGGCGCGGAGGTTGGTGACATTCGAGGAATCTCTGGTGGAATCGATGAGAATGAAATTTAAGTGTCAATAAGGGAGTTGTTAGGGGTGGTAGTTTATTTTGGGGTAAGTTTAAATGTTTCTCCACTCCGTGTGTTTTTTAAACTGGAAATGGGAATTAGTGTGAACGTAGGGTTTGCTGATTTCATTTTATGGCTCATTTTGTATGGGATGGGTCCGCCAGTTTGGGAAGGTTGTGTTTTTTATATTCTTAAGTGAATGGAAAGAGGGTGTGGAAGGAGTTGAGTATGTGTAATGCATTAAGGCTTTTTCGAATGAAATGAAAGAGATTCGGCTTGATTCCTTCTACTATATTAAGTTGGAAATATGTTGAACATGATTTCTGTTGTTTCATATATGTAACGTGAGATATCTCACCTTAATGTCAGGCACTTGTACCATGGCCTCTGGAATTGAATTGTTTTTAACTGCATGGAATAATTTGCAGTACAATGTTCCTCATGCTTCACATTCTATAACCAATTATTCTTTCAAACACGTTTGCCTTGAAAAATTACAATCTCGTATTAATGATTCACGTATTTCAATCGAATCGTTGTTTCATAATTCTTTTCCACTGAAACGTAAATGCCTTCTAACACACTTCTAAGACAAATCCCTCCTTCGATAACTCTTTTCGCATAATCGATGTTCAAGAGATGGCTCATTGTTCTTATTTTCCTGTCGCTCCAACGAAACATCTGCATTTTCTGAATTTTTGGCTAATTCCCTGTTATCGTCAAGTATCCAAGGCGATGATAATGCTAACCAAAGCCACAATTATCGTTCGGTTTGCTCTGCAATCAAGGATGAATCATGGCATTGGCGTGGACCCCGCAACCGGTTCGATTTCGCTCGACTTATTTTCTCCCGTATATCATAATCGAAAGCCAATTATTGTTGCTGATCAAATTGCACCTGCGATTGAGCGTGCTCGATTTGGGCCGCGAATAAACGCGGCTTTGTTCGATCGATTGTAAATCGTCACACCTCTGACGACTCGCGTGCACGCGAAACCGCGGTAATTAACTGTACTTGGGTAGCGAAGAGAGACATTACGTTACGGTGTAAAAAAGTAAAACGAACTTGAAGAATTCGGGGGCATTATTCTTACAGAAGGTATTCCCATTAACAATCACACTGTATAAAAAAAATCCTTCCTTATAAGAGGTGTTTCAAATCTGCCAAGACCACAGGACTAAATGAGCTTTTCATTCCTTTCATCAAGGTTTACAAATTCGAAAAGAAACGAGACTAATACTTCGATGGTTTTAGTATTTTAAGTTCTGCAACAATTTTCCATGGAAATAATTTAGACAGTGATTAATATCTCAATGCCACCTTGTCAATTTACTAAAACGAATGCCTTTCAAAGCCTGACCCCTTCTTTTTGAGCGTTCAATATATTCTACGCGTCTAATCTTTTATTAATAGTGAATATAAAGTGTGCTACTAGGAAGAATACTGGTTCCTAAACGATTGTGTTCATAGCTGTCCCATAATGAGGCCACTTACCTTACCTAAGTTTCTAAAACGATGTCCGTAGTGCGTTCACCGATCTAAGCAGCAAGTTACTACAGGTACCTACCTCGGCCGCATGGAAGTCAATAAAAACCGCTAACAGTTGCATATGTCCCACGTGGTATTCGCATAGAAATGGAAATTCTGTGTGGCGTACTATTCGAGCGTATCTCACGCGTAGTAATGGGACACGCAATAGTACAGGTGGGCTGGTAATTTCCCGTATCTGATTGGGTCTGCGTCGAGGGAAGGTAAATTGACAAGGATACCTATAAGGTACAATGAAGCATCTAGGTTACGATTATCGCATGGAAACTCACTGGATAGCCAGGTTCAAGGTTAGAAAAATCACGGCGAGCCGGTTTTATTTTACTGGCGCGCGACAATCAGGAAACTGATTTCAGCTTGGGTACGGAATTAATTAAGGAACGGTTACTATATTAATGTTAATTCGGCTGTTTAATCGGCGTTAATTAACGGAGCGACGTCATAACGCAGGTGAAACGTGATTATTGTAAAGGTTGCATCAGATTTCTCTTTCGGACTCCTTTAAAATTAATTATATTGCCTTGGGAGTTTACACTTCTCTGTTCGTATGAGCAACAACAAAGTGACGACAGAAATATACTGATAATCGTTGGGATCGATGGAGAGGGACAGGTAAATACAGAATCAATTGCAAAATTTAACAAAATGCGAGGGGATAGTATGGAACCGAGTGGGACAGAACAGTGGGAATATACTGAAAATGGTTGGGATCGGTGGGGAGGATCAGGAAAATACAGAATGAAATGAAAAATGTGGAAAAATTCGATGGGGTACGACGTGGGGTATCTGTGGGACGACGAGGGACGTGGCATTACAAGAATGTCGCAAATGGTTGCAAAGGGTGAAGAGATACAGGCATAGATAGACTCTAGTGAAAAGAGTGAAGAAAAGCGAGGGAGTGCTGCGAAAATCCAGGGAGAGACAGGGAGAGACCAGACGCCATACCGCGGTACACAGCGGTCGTAGAATGTTGAAACTGGTTGCAATCGGTCCTATACCACCGAGGGACAGGCATATTCAGTAACAACTAAAAAGAGCACGTAAAACCAGGGAAGAGCGGGAATATCTCTCGTTTAGTAACTGAACATTCATTTCAAGCGATCGTACTCTCTCATTTCTTGAATTTAACCACAAATTTTATCTTATCACATGATCTTCTCCCAGCATCATTCGCCAATTGCTCCCCGCAGATTATATTCCACACATCGCAGGAACTACTTTTTCACGACCCCATAAATATATTTAAAGTAACAGAGATTCTTGTATCGATACTTTCCGCGGAGTATCATACACCAGCAAACGGTGGACACGTCGCATCCAGCGAGTTACACTTCCCCCGTTCGGTCTCTACTTCGGCGTGATTTGAAAAAGTGACGAGCAGGAAAGAAGCTGCGCGGACAAGTGCTCGAACCCATTATGCAAATGGGGCAGGGCCACGCCGTGTTGGAGCTGGGTGCGCGACTTTGAAAAATCGCCGGTGCCTCTGTATATCAGAAATTCAACCCGAGATGGGACTGGACGGTGTCGCCGGGGTGTAAGGCACCGGTTGACCTTGCGAAAAATGCAGATCACAAAGTGCCTCTTCCCGGCCCGTAAAGGACGATTCGAATTATACGGAACATCGGCGTCAGGAACTGGACCGTCGATTTCCCTGTTGATTGTATCCTTCGGGCGGCAAACGACGTGTTAATTTTCGCGGCAGACGTCGCCGTCCGCGACGTCGAGGCGGAGAAATGCGAGGAATTTCGCCTGCTCGTGTTTACCCGACGCAACGACTCTTTCCACGAAATGACGATCGACTTGAGGGCGAGTAGGTGGGTCGGAAGAATGCGAGGAACGAGCAGTTCGCGTAAATACGCTTTCCTTTAAGAGTTCTCCACAGACACGGTACAGTAATACAGTGTACAGAAGTTGGAAATTGTTCGTTATTCATTATTAAAAATTAATAAAAAAAAAAAAAACTGTAACTTCTCCAAGGATGCACAAAAACATGGTCCAAATTTCAGATGAATCGAAATGCGAGTTTCTTAAAAAACAATTCCTAAATTCTCCTATACTGTCAGCCCATATAAATAGGATTCCCCTTTCAATGTTTCTTGAACTTATTTTACGAAGAGCTTTGCAAGTGCATCGCCGTAAGCTGATCTGTGTTGTGCACACCGAAAAGCGTAGATATCTGTCAGCAACGTGTTCGTTATTCATTATTAAAAATGAATATAAAAAAAAACTGCAACTTCTCCAAGGATGCACAAAAACATGGTCCAAATTTCAGATGAATCGAAATGCGAGTTTCTTAAAAAACAATTCCTAAATTCTCCTATACTGTTAGCCCGTATAAATAGGATTCCCCTTTCAATGTTTCTTGAATTTATTTTACGAAGAGCTTTGCAAGTGCATCGCCGTAAGCCGATCTGTCTTGTGCACACCGAAAAGCGTAGATATCTGTCAGCAACTGGCGACTATTAGCGCTACGCGATCAATCAGAACGTCTTTAAGAGTCTCGCGTAATTCTGCCTCGCACGATGGAACCTCAGTTTCCTTAGGAGCCTTTTCAATAGCGTCGTTTCTGTCTGATTAATCGAGGCCTGGCGCAGCGATACAATTAAACAACACTAACGACACTCTTCGCGCCCTAAGTACCTCTGTTCCGTGCTCGGCCGTTATTAATATTCTGTTGAACGAACTGTCGCCGAAGGAAGCAGCAAACCGTGAATATTCATGACCGCTGATCGACGCCTGTCGACAAGCAGCCCGCTGGCCATCGAGCATGCGCGTAATTAATCAAGCTGCCGGAATTCCGTCCGTGCTGCATCCATTAATCGGGCCCGATGTGTCGGTATTTATCGATCGTACGCGGGAACATCGTGTCCCGTAGATCATGCCCGTGCACGAGCAACGAAACGGGCCCCCGCTGTCATCCCCCCCCCCCCCCTCCCCGCCACGGACGAAACTTTCCAGGCCCATTTCTCAATTCAGCTCCCCGGCGAGCACCGTCCTCTTGCCATATGGGTGCGCGATCAATATTTTATCGCGTTTGACAGAACGTCAAGTGAGTTTAAAGCGTGACGAATGAAAATAACTCGGAGACACTGGAGCCGATACAGATGGACGAAGCTTCCTTGCGCATAAATTTCATCAACCAGTTTGTCTGCTTATAACTGAATTATGCGATATTATTGGAGCAACTCCGAGAACTTTCGGAGTAGGTAATATTCAATTCCGAAATGTAGCAAGGGGCTTGGTCCGCAAATATTCCATTGTTTTCGTCCGGGGATAGGGTTGTATTTATTTTTCGGTAGGTAAGGCGGATAATGAGGTGGCAATTTAATCTCCACGAAGAAATATGGACGTCCGTATCGTCTCAGAATTGCAGATTTTAAGCGACATGCAGTCAGAGAGTTTTCCAGAGAGACGCGCTCGCCGGATAATTTATCGTCGCGCTATAAATAATCAATGTCTATACAAACGGTTCTGACAATTACGATAGAATCATAAATAAACCGGCCGCACGGAACGCGGCCTCCTCTGTTTGGCATTTTTGGCAGAGAATAAAACTTCACTTTATTCAAACACACCACGTAGAGTCAACACGCCATCCAGTTATTTATTCCGCGACTGTGTAGTCTTGTTTCTCATTGAGGAAAAGTTGGGCGAACTGTTTCACTGGGAGCTCTAACGTCCCGTGTTCAAGAATGTTGTAAATCACTTGCCCGAAGCGGAAGGGTATTGGGATGATTAATTTTTGCGGCTCCGGACGGAAATTATTAATGAGACACGGTCGCCGCGATTCGATAAAGCCGGGATTTATAACGTGGAGGAATTTGAAACTGCACCGGGCTGATGCGTTCCAGCTTGTAAATGGACTTATTCCAAAAAGCACGTCCAGTCGAACAAGCACAATATCCTGGGGCTAAAGGAATTCGACGGTGCCATTGGAATTTCACAGGGAAAAGGCAATAAGTGAAGGTTTCGAGTACAGCTCATGGTCACACACGCGCCTACTCGTTTATAATGCCCCTTTTAGTTTCTTTATTCTTCATATATATATATAGTAATGTTTGTCATGGGGATTCAAATTTATATTTGAAGTTAAAAAGAGGGATTATATTAAATTATTTTATTTTATTCATTCGTTTAGTTCATTTCAATTTTATAATTTTAAATTTAATTATATTTTATTATTTAAACAGTTTAATTAAAACTTTCATCTGTGGGCTCAAGGATGCAATATTTACGTTAAATTATTTTCACAGTGGTTACGAATACTCCATTTTTATGACAAAAACGAAAGTTAATCTTACTTCCTGTTAAGAAAACTGGCTCCCTCGGCACCACTGCTCGCGATAAAATTGCGAGTATAGGGAGACAGTTTCCTTTTGAGTCTCTCCTAGATGTTGCAACTCTTCCGAAAGTGATCCACCCGAATGGGTACAATGTGAAGTTATGTTTGCAGATGGTATCGCGTTTAATGCATCATTACGAGAACACTGACAATCGGTCCCTGAATTATGGTCGCTGCAAACCCTCTTTGGAGGCTCGCTGCGTGCGTGGCCGCGAAATATCAAATTTCATCGGCCTGATAATAATCCAGCCATATTTTACCCGAAATGATGGCCGCAATATGCATCGGCGAGCAACGGGCCGCGGAGCCCGGCCGGCCTGTTTCGTTATAAATATCAGCATCCAATCTTAATGTCAATCTCTGGTCGTAGCATGCTACCGTCTTACGTGCGTCGGCGAAAACAACGAAAATTGATCAGGGTCCGGCCGGCGATCTTCCCCTCAATGGCACGGCCGCGGTGGGTCGTTTAATTATGCAGAAAGAACGGACATAATGGAATAAAAAACGTTCAGCTGCTATCGGAATCCATGGTGGTCCCAAATTGACTGCTAATAACGTCGTAAAATCGGCTACCAGTTGGTTCTAGAACGCTGCACAGTCGAGATGGAATGTTACGAGCCCAGCAATCGCCACCATTTTATATTAGAATAGAAGTGACAAATTGGAGAATTCACGTTAATGAGAATGCTGGAAAAACTATCCTGAAAAAAAGGATTATAGAAAAAAGAATATGGAAAAATATTAATTTTTGTGTCTTCATAATGTTCTTATTTTTGCAACTAAACATATGTGCGTCTGTGACTTTTCTTTAAAGTAAAAAAAATTGTTCATTGCAATGAATGTGCTGTGCAGCTAAGCAGTTCATTTAAATAATGTAGAGGTAGGTTGAGTAATGGAAGTTATTTTTACGGGGGTTGCTATTTTAAACACAGTTTCGTATAGATCTGCAAAAGTGACGTGTTCTGCGCAACTTTTACCGTTTGCAACGCAGGAAAGGTGTACCTTAATTGGATGTAGCTGAGTAATCATCGACCACGTGAATCATAATACGATGCAATCGTCGGTTTATATGGACGAGAGTCTTGGACGGTTAGGAAGCTATCGTTAGTACTTACGTCTCGTAATTTAAGTTACATGGCGTGGTAAGATTTCAGACGGTACAGAAACGCTCGTAATTACCGTGGAAACGGAAATACGGTTCTGCAGTCTCACGATTTCAATAGCGCGGATTTTCGCTGATTTTTCTCTGCCCTCTGTCCTTGTGACGTCAAACTTCTGACGGCCTGAAACGGAATTTCTTACGTCACGCGTTAAAGGTCTAACGCAATCACAGTAATCGCCTGGCGAATTCTCCGCTCTTTCGTTCCCCGTTAATTTCCTCTAACCAATGAGCAACGGCAACCTCGAACGACCTTTCTCAACCTCGAATTCGAACGTTTCAACCAATATATCCATGGCCCGTGAATCACGAGTATGAGGAAACCGCTTCTGTGCAGTTACATTTCACGGATGAGATCTGCACGATCATTTAACCGACGCTTCTTCGAGGAAGAAAGCCTGGTGACAAATAAATATCTCGGAAACTGTTCGACAGAATTAAAAAATCAGGCTTTGTTTTATTACTTGCAAGTATAATTTTTAATTCGTTTAAAAATTATAAATGGAGACTGCCTTGACATTAAATCCATTTATTAATAGCAAAATTGATATAAATTGCAAACAGCATTTTCGACAGTTGGAAAGTTTTAAATTTCATTGCTAGAAACTGATTTGAACGACACTTTCGAAACGCTCTTGCTGGAACTGTAACAAAAGAAGCCAGCTCTACCAGCTTTATTTCCCAACAGTCGATTCGATTTTAGTTCCGTTCGACTCAATGACATCATTGCAACCGCCTTAGTGACCGCGCAAAGTCAACAATAATTATAGATTCGAAATGGTTTTGCAGTAATCGCGGCTGCACCGGTTCCGCGGGTATGTATAAGGGTCTCGTTTGACGCAGTGTAACAAAACGGAATTAATCCGCAATGATGCATGGCCATTCGTCCTCCGCTGGAGCCTTGCTGAATATTCAAGATTTGCAAGAATGGCAGTCGCGGTGAAACGCTTTGCAAAAGGATATTTCCTGTTCAGGATTCCAGTGCAAAGTCTTTCAAAATAGGAAACAGATATTGTTCGATCTGAGCCATAACGATCTGTCCATTCCTACCGTGATTAACAATCACTGTCATTAGTAGTCAAAGTGCGCGGTAGAATGGAGGTGGTTTTGCTCCAAGTTGCATCAGATGAAAGAATTTTCGATTATATTACATTTTTATGCAACAACTTGGGACAGAAATCTGTGAGATCGCCGAGGCGATGTCCCCCCCCCCCCCCCCGCTGGGAGAAATCACAGATTCGAGCGAATCATGAATGAAATCATGAGAATCACCGGGTTTCTTACGTCGCGTGAATGTGTCTCCTCCCAATGACATTCCGGATACGAACGAAATTGTATAATTAAGCGATTTCTGTTCAAGGTTCCGGAATTGCGGTAGGGAATGGTCCGATGATTCAGATTTGAATGAATACGAAGTTCCTGACTCGCTCATATTTTCGTGACGATGGAGTGTTCTTCCTGTGAACTTCTGTTTCTCTGAAAACCACACAAAGCAGTTCCCCGCTTTAACTTAAATAGATATATTAGAAATGACAAAGGAAAACTCTTGAGCTTCCTCAAGCACAGGTCACTTGGTCGTTCGAGAGTTCAATAGCCTTCAGCTTCGAACAATTAAAATACCAGCAGCATAAGGATATTCTGAAATAGTTCATTCAAATCTGAACTAGTCCCAGCGCAGCTCCACTTCGGTGATCGGAACTGCACCCGTGGGCAATGCATCAAACGGAACAAGTGCGCGGGCAATAACACAAGCACGCATGCGTCGTAAATCTCTGCGCGCGGTAGCCGGGCAAGTTTAAACCGCCACTTTATCCTCGCCAGCGTGGATTTACCGGGATTATTAAACGAGGCCCTTTTCATAGGATCTTCTATTCAGTCGGCCAGTGACCATCGCTGATCCTGCGTGTACAAGGACAAAACGATGAGCTTAGCATTACTGCGCAAAGTACACTTCGTACCTGAAGTATTCTAATTTCATTCTCATTGGACATGGAATTTTTCAAAAGATCTCTATCGAGCATGCAAAGTTGGCGAATCACTCTAAAGAATTTTTTAAAAATGATTCACCAGTTCTCTTTGGTGGTGTGTTTTTGTGGCATCGATGGGGTCAACAAATATTTATCAGTTGAATTTCTCAATTCTTTTTTCTAGCTGCATTCCCTGAACGAAGGCACGCACCCCATTCATCTCGTACCACCTACCCTCCCTGCAAATTTATTTTAATTCAACTTCAGTGTAGTCCAATGCGAAATTTATCATTGATTTGTTCTCCGCCGCCGTAGGGATAGCGGAGGATAAAGAAAAATCGAAGGGGAAAGGACAGCGGAAGCTCAAAGCAGCTCCATCGTCAGGCACGTTAGAAGGACTCCCAGCAGGCAGTCGCTAGTTTCATCGTTCAAAAGTCTAGCCGAGGCGGTCGATCACTGAAAAAGGCGAAAAAGGGAATGGCGTTCCATCGTGGCAACCGGTAGCCGAACCTCGTACGAGACGACAAAGAAAAGAATCGGGGAACGATGCAGCAGCACTTTTGCTAGGTTTGCTTAAATCAAATCCGCTGACGTTTATCACGCCCCGATAGAAGTCCTCGATAGAACCTCTCAAGGGTGTGAAGTGGAAAATTGAAGCAAAAAGGACTAACAACACTCTCATGGTCAACGTGATTTTAAAATATAGCGAAGTGACAGGTCCAGGGATGACTTAAAACGATGAATCATTCTACATGTGGATAAAGCGTGAGGGTTTCTTGGAATCTGTCTCTTCAAGCTTTGGGGGTTTGGTTTTCTATCATTCGGTAGTAAAATTTCACCAACCTGGTTTTTTAATAGAACGAACCTGGGATTCCAGAGATGACTTAACAATGAATCATCATAAAGGCACCTAGCATCCTCAAATATCCCGCCTAAAAGCGTAATAGTTTAATCAGGTTCATTAACATTTTTCTGTAAATGAACATGCAATAAATAATTGTCTACGGTATACAATGACTTTTACTAATTCAATAAGAACAAAACACCTATGCCAGTTTTCAATCGAGCTACGCTTTCAACAGTTCCATGAAACATATTTTGAGATAATTTCTAAAAAAAAATGCATCAAACATAAAGGCGGATTAGAAGATTTGGCGCTCCTAAGCTAACAAGCGTCTGCCATCCTTTCCGTGAAATATCATAAAATATTTTGATTCAAAAGAGTCGAGACAATTTCAAGATTAATTCAATATGGCATCACACACCTGAGTCATTGCCAATTCGTCACTCGAAAAAAAAAGGTGAATTGTTTTTAAAGTTTTCTCAAGCCTAAGTGTTTAAATCTTTTCTAATTTCTTTCGCTCAAAATTTGCCGCTCCCCAAAATTTGCCACTCTCCCAGATTTTTCGCCCTGGGCTGCAGCCTGTTTAACTTATACCCAAATTCCGCTCTGATCAAAGACCCAATGGTATGCGTGCGGGTGGCAAGGACGTTTCGACAAAGCGATGGTTTGTTGCTCTCGATGGGAATTTTCAGCGTCGGACACCGACAAAGGGGGCCATTAATTTCGTGCTAGCGAAGGAACCGTTATCTCTTCTCATAATGGTTGCAAAAACCACCGCGACAAAGTGGGGCAAATTCGGGGATGATTAAGGATCAAATTATATTATACGAGCCGTCATACTTCTTCCTTGACACTGAAATGCACTCCGGCAAATTGGTGGCGATAGAGTTCAAACACGGACACGATTGCCTCGGCAACTCGCGAGGAGGAAAAATAGATGACACTCCTCTTATCCGAAAAGTAGAATATCATTTTTCTAAATTAGAATGTCAGTCGGCGGCCAAGTAGGCTGATCGTCATCAATGTCCAGAGTAAAATGATAATAACCGTGTTGCGTAGGCGTGGAATCTTAACGAAGGTGCTCAAATGTCGAGCATGCACTCAAGCTGTCGCGAATGTATTTTAACGAACAACTTTGTTTTTACAGACTTTTAAAAGTGGTATTTTGCACTTTGTCAAGAGGATTGAACTAATTCGACGCGCGCGAATAACGCTGCCGCGAAATACTTTTTGGCGATGCTTTGCTATATTTATTATTATTGCTCAGGTTCCAGCCCGCTAATTGGCAATTTCGTCAAAGCGCATCGCATAACGAAATAAATTATCAGAGGAGATTCCAGCGGAGGCACTGCTGCGAATTGAATAATATTACAGACCTGACGAAGTATTAAACACGAAAGACATTTCTCACTGCCGCGTTGTTAATTCATTACGAAGAGCGAAGCAAACGGAACGGCGACTCCGCGAATTACATATTTTCTGTCGGAGGAATCGTGCGGATCAGGAAGCCATCGAGCCCGAGGAGGAATGCAATTACATGGTTCCGAGTGATTAACAGATTTGCGTCGAGATTGAATGCCCCTTTTCACGGCGTTGAAACGAGGAGAAAGAATCGAGATTCACGAACGATTTCGAGTCATAACGATGTTTTATGGGCCAGTTGGGTGAAAGGGAAAGAGGAAGGGCAAGGTGGAAGCGCAGATGGAAGTATGTGGACCGAGTTCATGTACATGTAAATGTTTCTTCCAGATTATTAACGATCCGGCCATGATTAACGCGGGGGGGGGGGGGGCGTGTTTCGCTATCGGGACGGTTAGCAATGCGTAATTTATGAACTGGTTCGTTTATTTAATTGGGTGTAGCCCGATGTAGGTACGTTTGATGATATTAATCGCGGGAACCGCGTGCCTAAAATTCCATTTAATTTTTCTTCCGCGAGTACCAATGACGGAGAGCTTAACCAAGTTTTCAGCGGCATTGGTTTCGCGGTAGTAAGAAATTTGAAGGTGCACTCTAAACTGATCGAGGGTTATTGGAACACCGAATACATTACCGCAGAAGCCGCTTTCGCAGAGGCTTCCCCGCGAGAACTGTAACAAAGACGTAACAACAGCATCCCACATCTCGCACTATCATCACGTCCTCGCGAGGCATTCAAAGTTTCCACACACACCCGCCTCCAGATAGCTCACCGCGCGCTCCTATTGCCCTCCCCCCCCCCCCCCCTAAATCAATCTCCCTCACCTGGCGCAGCGAACCGGCTCGCTATCGCCCACTCTCCAACAGAGGTCCAGCGGCTTCGATCAAGAAATCATCCGGCCCGACATATTAACACGCGCGATAAATATAATAAATAACGGGGCGGAAAAAAGGAAGTACAGGCCGGCGGGAAAAAGAGTCGGGGCAGACGCCCACCGCGCGGCCGTGTCCTTCGTCGAACCTTTATCTCCGGTACACAGCAGCCAACCTGTAATATTCGCGACGCGGCGTGTCGGTGCCTTCGTCCGCGCGCCGACCCACGATTTATTGCTGGCTGATAGCGCGCGCCGGCGTAATGCATTCATTATATCGGAGAGTGCACGGGGCACCGGCCCGGGCAAAAGTCCGCCGATGCTATCCTTAAATACGGCGGAAGGGCGTGGGATTTTTTTTCTTAGGGGACGGTGGGCGCGGATGCACAGATCCTGCGCGTCTCCACGGCGCGGCGGTCGTCGAGATACGTATCCAGGTTCGGACGTTCGCGGCGCTGACCCCGTTGACCGGCGACGAAACAATGCTGCGGCCGACGGAACAATGCGGCGAGATATGCCTAGGTCGCGGCTGACCTCCAATATAAGCCGACGCGTTTGCCGCGGCCGGCGGAATTCCAGCGCGCAAACGCGCCGGCCGAGGCGGGGACGCGGTGCCCAGGCATCCCAGCAATGCAGATAAAGGGGAAATTTAGCGTCCGCCGATCGAGGGGGCCCCGATGCACTTTGCTGTTTTAACGGGACGGGGAAAGAAGCCGCGACTGCCGGCGGAAAAAGGCCGCGGGGGCTTGTGTTTCGGTGTTCCTTTCGTGGAGCCTGGGAGACGAACGAGGAGAAGGATTTTCACTTGTGGGATGATTTCGGAAGAGACCCGCAACATTTTTTTCTCGTGGCTATAAAGTGTTAAATAAACACAACTGAAAGTGTAGGTAAACGTAGTTTAATTATTTATTTAAATTTCTTTAACAAAATATAACGTTAAGTGTATTAAAATTTTATTTTAATATTGCAATAAGCTTTCTAAAAAAAATGGAGAATGTGCTCTAGGCCCTAAGGAGAGATGCACTTATTTATTTGCACCCTCTTCTCAATATTTATTTTCTCTTCCACGCATGTTACACAATGGAGGATACATGGATACTTGGTACGTGTTTCGTGGAGACATTTTAAGCACTCCAGGCAACGATTGATTGGATTCGCACTGTAGAACTGGTTGATTTGTAATTTTTTAAACATTCATTACTTTATGCATTCATAGTCTCTCCCTTAAAAGGGAAGATCCCGAACCCGGATATTGAAAAAACAATCTGAAAGTTTGTGAATACCTATGCAGGGGATTTCCTCCTGATTACAACGCAATTTTTGTTTACTGCCCAAATTCACTCTAAGGGGGTGAAATTAACCCCTGAAAATTCATGTTCGCAGACAAGAATACCAGTAGGTATTAAAAGTTCAATCAATGCTGCCAATTATTTTGTGCAGCCGAAACAGGAAATGGTGCATCTCCCTTTCAGATGCGTCTCTCCCAAAACCACCCTATAGCGATGGAAGTGGAAAACAGGTGGGATGAATGGTGGCAATAGGATATTTAAGAAGCAGCAGTCGTTATTTATGAACTGCTATTGAATAGTAAGTATTCTGGGATTATAAACCAGGGAGAAACGAAGTAGCCAGGAAGGTGATGATATAAAAGTTTTATGCGACGATTATATAGTAGAAGTTTTTAAAAGTATCCAACAGCTCACTAAATTGTGATTAACAGATCTCAGACGGCATGTAGCATTACCTGGCTATTTTTAACTCTGATTACGAAAAGCATTTGTTCAGCTCTGTGCCGAGATATAAATGCCCAGGCGTTGATGCCTCAGCGTAAGCGCGCGCGCGCGCGCCGCCTGGCATTTCCGAAGATTTCGATGCCTCGTCGCGAACGAATTCGAGCCGGAGACGGGGCTCGTCGTGACGTGAAAAACTGGCAGGATCCTTGCGCTCTTAACTTAACGAAGGCCGTGCCGCTCGTACGCAAGGTCGGTTATTCATCCGCGCTGATTGCACAAGGATTTCATTAAATCGCTTTGTATTCCCGAATAGTCATCGGCGGCTGTCTATCGTAACTCCCGGCGAAATACCAGAACGGTTCCGTGGCACGATTCGGTGGATTTCTGTCGTTACAGTGGATCAAGAAGACGCGGCGAAAGCCTGCGTTGAAATGGGGTTTAAAATTTAATTGTCCGCGCTCCTCTCTTTGCACCAATTAGCGAGTAATATTTATTCTCCCCCGGCGCGTAAACTCGAATTCTCTTCTCGGTCGATGCGGTTTTACGAGACGGAATCAGTCCCGGCAAGGTTTATGATCTTTTGTTGCATCAGGCGTGATGGGTCCGCGCGGTTCTCGGGGCCCCGTAAATACCGACTTTATTCGATTTCAAAAAGTTGTTAAAGACGAACATGATACCGTTCGAAGGAGGCCACGTGACGCTACAGCTTTATTTTATCCGTCGCGGTCGCGACGGTTTTAAGTTCACTTTGAGGTTTTCTCGAACGGAAGCAGGGGGAGGGAGGTGGAATTTATGCCCGCGATAAAAGCTCGAATCATGCTTGAGATGAGACTCGGCTCCGTGTAAAAACGCCTTTGGCCGACCTTCCATTGGCGGTTTGTATGTTAAACTTCGCGAATCGTCCTTAGTGTTTTATGATTTTTTTATGCATCTGTTGAGCCTCACTCTTCTCCTAAATATACAAAGAGATCTATCCTAGCTTCGGCATTATTACAAAACAGTCGAAGCTCTTTGCTCGGAATTCGAATACTACCGTAAAATGGGGGAACATTGGCAGTCACTTATTAATGTGTTAAAGAAGGAAAAGTATAAAAATTATCTGTATTTTGACAATTGTAATACAATCACAAAAGATGCAATGTTATGATAGGATACTTAACCCGCTGTGAGATCGCACTTGGTCGTTTATGCCCGGGCAAGTTGACTCTTTTCTTAAACTTCCTTCCGAAATTTTATTTTTCCTAATTAATCCTTTAAACATTCCACCCAAAGAACGATTGTATATTAAAATAGAGACTTGAATAAGTATCCCATAATTTTTCCAGATTTTTTGAAATTCAAAAACCGTAAAAACACGGGAGGTGCGAAAATAAATGTGTCCACGGCGGGTTAACGAAAATGTAAAAATGTTAATTTTTCTATTATATAACCGGATTAATTGAAAAGAAACAGAACTTAATCTCTCATTCAAAGAATTGATGCAAGTAAATTCTCTTAAATAAAGAAATCCCATTAGCTACATGCGCCAAGAAGATCGCAAACTCAGATCCATTAAACTTCGTGTACAACACACATCCAGAAGTATCTACATTCTGTTCGTGCCCCTGTAGCAGCCTCAATTAACTCGCTTCGCCTATCCGCTGCCTCAGACGTACAACAAAAACGAGGCGTAAAAGCTTCCGAAAACTTCGTTAACGGTTTGCGCTGACAATCGCCGGGAGCTCGCGGGACCGTGACAGATTATACGAAAAGACGGACATTAAGGGCACGTGGGCGGTTTATCCAGAAGGCGTAGCTGAGGCGAGCACTTTTCTGGAGCGTGCTCGGCTGCGATCTCCGGCTCGAAGTAACGATATCCGCCTAATTAACGTGCCTTCGTAAAAGAGGCAAAATCTTTTTGCCAGCTGGTAGAAGCAGAATGTGGAGCACGGGAATCTGGGACAGCGGGGGTCCGTCGCGCGCGGCTATCCCATTAATATTCATGAATAATTCCCGAGGTATTAATTATTGCTGCTCACGTCCGCGGCCTCGTGACGGAAGATCACGCTCGCGACGTGCAGTCGGCGAAGAGTTCGTGGCCTTCGATCGTTTTATAACAGTTCAATGTCAACAGCTGGCTTAGGGACGCTGCGCGCCTGGGACGTCGCCCAAGCGGAGTCGAAAAATCCGAGAAGAAAATCTGTTGGCAGAAAAAGTCACTTCACGTGAAAACACTTGACTGTCACTCTGGCTGGGAATGCACTGGCTGAAGTATTTCCGCGCATATTCTGGTCAGAAGTAGTTTAAGGGATGTGTGCAAGTAACGCTGCTCATTTAACCAGCTTCGTATCCTTGTGATTTAAGGCACAATAAAAGGGCACTTTGTCATAATCTTATTGACAGTTCCAAGGATGAATTGTCCTCGCTAAATTGCATCGTAAATGCGCGAAGCACTTGGACCGTTAAGGGTCGAAGGTGGCAGGAACAGTGTTCCATTATTCTCGGCTCGAATGGGAAAAAAGGCGCGGGCGATACATCGATGGGGACGAGATAAATTAACGTCGTTTAGCCGTGTTACAGTTAACACCACGCTGAAACGTGTAACACACGTTTCGCGGTACTTTCTCTTACACTATTGTGCGGCAACAAAAACTTAATCAGACGTGAATATCACGGTCATAGCTTTAGCGCATAAACGAGGTGAACTACTTAGTGGCCTGGAAAAAATAACGCGATGGCGATCGGGTCGTTGCTGTGTTCGATTTGTCGTCGAAGGAGTGATTAGACGCTGCAACGTTGTAGATTATAGAAGAATACTTCCTACGACGTTGAAGTTAATTTTTTTTTTTAAATTCATCGCTAAATAGTACACGATTGCCATCGATCTTTTTACAGGCTTGGAAGAAGCACGTGTATCAAGTTCGTTTGAGTTAAAGTTCTCAGACAATCCGATTTTACTTTCCTTCGAAACTGTTCAACGTTGAAAGGGACATTTTTCGTGAAACTCTTTCTCTCGTTGTTTATGTATTCAGAGCGCGTGCGCAGAACCTGGCGTTACGAATATAAGCGCTCGCTTAACTCGAACTTTTAACGCTATTAAATTCAGGGGATAACGCAAACACACTTTCGACAATTTACCTAATTTTCAAGCTGAGTGTCTTGTGCAATGAGTATTAAAATATTAATTTGCAATCTGTGTGTACTGAGTTCTTTCTCAGAACTTCGCCCTCACCATTATTTTATTTTTTTAATTTTTTTATTTTATTGTATGTAAACGGGAAGGGGTTCCCTTTAGCGTACAAGAGTAAGAGGGTACATATTGAAACAGAAAGCGAAAAACATTAAGACAGATGACGCAGGGTATATAAAATAGTTTGTCTAACATGTCTAACAATTATCATATCCCTCCTTTCAAACCCAAGCAATTTTTATTCCGCTGCCTTTTCTGCAAGCTCGACTTTCTCACTGAAATATCACTGATTTACAAACCAAACAGACTAATCCATCCAGCAACCCCTTCACTCCTACGCGACACCTATAAATTCCAAGTCCAAGCGTAATAGAGACCATTATCTGTATTTTTCCATGTTCTCATCCACTTTCATATCCGCCAAACATACTCATCCACCCACTTGTCCCCCGTGCACCTCACAAGGCCAGAAAAAAGAAGCCAAGAAGGAAGCTGCCCAACGAACAAAAACCGCCGTCACAAAGTTCCCCGATGTTTCCCCGATGCCCGCGTGCACAAAGGTTACACGGTTTTCATCGGCGCACGGTGTGTGCCGCAGGGGGGGGGGGGAAGCTCGCGATTCGTCAGCCCCTACTCCCCGGTGGCTTTCCGGTTCGCCGATCGGCAAAATCGTGGGGAGCACCACCGTCGGCGGCGGAGGTTGAGAATCGCGTGTTAGAGAGAGGGTAGAGAGGCGAGTAGAGGCGATCGGGTCCCTCGGATCAGCTGTGAGAGCGGCGTGGCGCCGTGTGCCGCGGCTCTGACCCGCTGTCAGTTGCCTGAGCCCTGTGCTACGGTTAGGACCGTGCAATCGTCACCTTTCAACCACGAGGAGAGAAGCATCGCGGGATCGTCCTGACGGTACAGAACCACCGGGGCATTCCAGCCGCGTCCTCTAGTCCTCGCAGCCAGTTGCGCGTGTTGGACGGGCAGTGGTATCGAAAGGGGACAGCCGGGGGGGGGGCCACGGCGTAGTACCCAGGGAGCAAGCGGTATCCGGCTGCTGCGGTTCGATCCTTCAGAAAGTGATTAGACAGTGGTCATAGAGAGAAAGAGAGGGAGAGAAGGAAACACGTTGGCCGAGCGAATCGTTGGAAGGACTGATCGATCCTCGCTGCGACGTACAGCTGTAAATCTTCCCCGGTGACCTGGACCGGGTCTGGAGCTTTAAAGATCGCCAGCGAAGGTTGAGATCGAGCCTGAATTGCTGGCGCTGCCCGGTGGCGCCCGAGGAAGACAGAGGCTTGGTTCGAGTAACGTGGTGGTTTTATTTTTGTGGTGGAAAAGTGATCGGAGGTTAATCGGCGAGAAGCTCGACGAAGCCAGCGGCCGCATGCCTCGCTGACAGGTCCCAGGATGATGGTCTGGTAGAGGAGGAGCCTTGGTGGTTCGATCCCGAGAAATGGCGTGCGGAATATCGTTCGAAGCCACCGCCACGAGCACGGTATTTTTCCTGCTGGTGAGTAGCGATTTGCATCCCGTGCTCCTTTTTACACGCGGACGCGTGCCTCTGTGTGCCCCGGGGGGAGGGGGGGGGGGTGGCGCGCGTGTGCGTGTGGGCTCGTGAGCATCATTTTAATAGGCTCTGATAAGATGGCACGCCGACGGAACGTGGCACTTTCACTTTTTACCGGCGGATCCTTTACAAGGGGGCGTGCGTCTCAAGTCCGATGACTTTGTTGCCGATGATCGATCGGGGAAAAGTTATCGCTCCTCTGATTGAGGAAGCTGGGCGGTACGTCAGGTTTGATGTCGTAAATATTGTGACTGATGGAAGGACTGGGGCTTCGAAGGACACGACTTTGGGCTTAGGTCACTCGAGTTTTCCCTCGCGTAGGCTCGGTGTGTAGAGTCGACTGTAAATCAGTTTTATGAACCGTTTAATGAGTTTATGAGGTCACTTGGCGTGAATATAAGTATCGTGTGCTGGCTCGATGCATTCAGGATGCATTGTACTGGAGTTGAACGTTAGACTTTGTAACAGTAACATTCACGTTGAACCCGGTGGAATTCAAACTCGAGCGTGAAGTTTAGAGATACTATTTCCTGGATAACTATGTTCTATACTCCATTAGCTTGAGAATATTTCATCGGTATTATGTTAATATTGGGTGTACGTTAAAGAAATGAGAGGTTGGTATTTTTCTGCGTCTGATTAATTTGAAGGAAATTGTAGATGGTGGTGTAATATCGTTCTGTCGCTACTTCTTTCATATTTTATTTATTTTTCTGGAAGGGTATTGAACAATCTTCGCACAATTTTCCGTACATATTTGCAATTGGTTTTTGTTTAATTTTTTCAATTGTATTTCATATTACATGAAAATTGGAAGGCAGGTGTTTCCAGTAACTTATTGAGCTGATAATCGATAATACGAGTATCGAAGACCATCAGCATTTCCTTATTTCACAAACCGAGAGAGCAGGCATTCAACATCTACACTAAATAACTCCAAATTACATCACAGGCATAAATGTCACGAATTCGCTAACGTCAACCTTTGTTGCGTCCTCAACGCGAGCCATCATATTACTTTCAGAAACACCACCCTTTATAATATAAACCGTGACATTTCCTCCAGTAATTTGATCAATGTTCCCATAGCCCGTTTAACAACGCTTTCACAGTTAAAACAATAGATACATTTTTCCTATCCATACAGTCTTCTACTCGAGGCGTTTAGATTTAATATTAATCATGCACCTAAAAATTGTACAGACAAAGTAATATCTATAATCTGTAAAATAACAGTGAAACTTAATGTTGGATCCAGTTCAAGTATCGTGTACCCATTCTTTGAATCAGTAATTTTATTCTCGAGAGAGGAATGCGTTTTCCACGCTGCCATGCCACAAGTAATAAAGTAATATCTATTCAAAGATTATTAATTGACCCGCATCACAGCCATGGATGTTTTCACACCTGATTCTCCATAAACAGACTAAATGACTTCGTTAATGTACCTCTATCATATTCGTCAGTGTATTCGTCCCATCGTTTTACAAATTGCATCTCACTTGGAAGGTCATTACTACCTCATAGTCACTCAATAAAACATTAAGCAGCACTGTACTGAGCAAGGAGTACCGGTTCTCGTTTGATCAGCGAAATACTGGGTTCAGTCTGTGACTACGTGACGCCAATTTAATCGAAGAAAATAATTATGTAAGGAAGGAAGCACCCTTGACGAGACTCGAACCTCCTTTTCTCGGATTTCAATTCGAAACGCTTGGCCTGCGGTTCTTCTGTTACTTACACCATTTAGAGTGGGGAAATTTCACGCCCATAAGCAATCTCTTATAAAAGACAGTGACTCACTTACAACTAATATCCTAGAAACCACTCATACTCATCAAACTCCATATTTTAACACGGTGACTGCCACGCTATTTTCGCCACAGTGGCCTTCATTTCAACTGACTCTATTTATTATTTATCTCACAGTGTTTCACTGATTCCACTACTTAGCCACTGCCAAACACCATTAATGATGGTACAAATCAGCATCAATCACAATCCTTAACACAAAAGGGTAAGATTTTAAAACAGCATTTTGCTGAATCTCGCCACAAATGAAACAACAACTAACAGTGTATTAATCTAACACATTCTAATGGTGTAATAAAGGCATTATTATTATTATTGTAAAACTGTAACCCATATGACGATAACGTTGCAATCAGAGGTGGGCAAAATGTAATTTAATTACAAATTACGATTAAACTGTAATTGTGTAATTGATTACACATTATTTTCTGTAATCGTTAATTTAGGTAGCTGACCACAATTTTGTCAACCATCTAAATTAACGATTACAGAGAATAATGTGTAATCAATTACGCAATTACATTTCAATCGTAATTTGCAATTAGATTGCATTTGGCCCAACTCTGGTTGCAATCAATGTGTTCAGCCTCGTTCCACCCCAAAAACTTCACCCACGCCACAAACTCTACGATCTCCAATATACATTTATCACATAGACGATCTCCATCTGGAATTGTAGATCCCCAACCAATAATCAATAACGATCAATGCCAATAAACTCCGATAAACTTCCATCGAAACATTAACGTCTAAACGCAGACTATCCTGCACTTTGAAAAACAGTACCGTTTACATGCAAACCGTGACATTTGCCTCGCCGGTGTCATCAATGGTTGCCCCATCATCGTATTTAACAACGCTTGGTTGGCGTTATGATTTTCCACCGCGTCACGACACCGTCGATCATTGCTGCCCCAGCTCTATTCCGGTTCTCGCGAAACCGATGCGTTACAATCGCACCCGGTGGCATTCGCACAGGGCCGTGTGCCGAGGTGCACACGCAGCTTGGAGTCAAGGATACAGCCGTTATCTAGCCAGCGATTGCTATACTTACCGCGGCCGGTACACGCTGGTCGAGCGGCTGTGCTAGAGCGTTGAATCGTAGACAGCGGTGATGGGTGCTCGATCCGTTCTCTTGAAAATTTTCGATCGTTGCTTTGCTTCGAATCACTCCGGAACAATTATTATTAGACGGGAACGCGCTGCGCGACGCGTACAGAGCGTGTGGGTTAATAACGTTGCCTGTCGCACATTTTCTGGCGGATTCAGTGAGTTGAAACAAAAGGTGTGCGAAGAGTTTCAAGGCAGATTAAGGGTTTTGATAGTGGTTGAGGTGTGGGATTATGGTAGAAGTGATTCCAAGTAATTTGTAGCGTTCTGGGGCTCGTTACTAGCATATGGTGCATGTCACGTCGATGGCGAGCGCGCTCGCCTTCGTTATGCAAGCGTAGAATGCTAAGTTGCCGCGGTTCCTACGGGAGATTACGATTCTACGCTCTGACTTATGCAATGTAGAATCGCGACGATCCTCGGGCGGGCTGGTGTCGCCGATGGGACTGTCGTCTTGAAAATCGGGGAAAGGTCTGTACTGTGACGTGGTATCTTCTAACGTGGCTGAAGGTCGACCGTCCTGCTTCTAGTGAAATCCTTTGATATCTAGGTGGATCGTCAACCTGTTCGAGAAGATGAATTTGTTTATTAATGTATTGTAGGGATGTTTGAAGTTTCTTTGGGGAGGGAAAGATTGTTTGCCACTGTTTGAAGTGGAGTCTTCTATACGCCCTTTTTTTTTTTAGAAATGGAAGCTTTTGAAGTGGAAGGGGATCGTCTACTATTTTTTTCTGTAAGAGTATTTTTTGGTTGAGGTACGAAACGATGTAGTTCTCAGATCAGCTAGTACCTATAGTTATTAAAATGAATTCAATTATGGTAAAAGAAAATGTGTAACTTCTGCAATGTGAACGTGAAATTTTACACAAAAGCTTTCTACTCTGTTACTTACTTTGAATCAGTATTTTCCTCACGCATTCCCTGAAACGGCAGTTTGCGAATTTTATACACTGTGCCCACTTTCCCCCACACGTATCGGAGGAATATAAATTGTATTAAAGTTGCAGGTGAACTCAACACACAGTGGTAGCCTCGAACTGAATGCAGCCGAAAGCTTCGATATTTTATTCAATTTTATAAATAAAATTTCTGCATAAATAGGCGATACACACAGAAGTATTAATACCTACTGTATATTCTTCCATAAACTAGTCAGTTCTTTGGGTGGCTCAAATGCCCACCAAGAAGATCAGAGTCAAAGAAGTACCTATGAGATTATTTTCTTTACTTCAACATTTTCACTTCCCACAAAGCCTTTCCATTTCGTTCAAATTTCTCCACGACCCATTCGATCATTCTTTAAGCATTTCGACACTCGGCGCATCTTCTATAAGAAAAATAACAATCGAAGGTCAGAAGTCCCAAGTGCGGTTGTCTCACGAAAAAATAGAAGGAATCCGAGACATGGGATGGCAGTCGGAGGGATTACCCGTGGCCAAGATGCGGGCCCCGAGACAAATGCGTGCACGTGTCGAGAGTCGCGCGAATACCAGTTCCGTTTCCACTGCTCGGCTCCGCGATCACGTGAGCCGAGGTGTAATTAGTCCGCAGCAAAACGATGCCACGACACTCCCCGATGTTCAAGGAATTTCGGACATCAATAACCGATTAAACGCGATCCGGTTTCTTCGAAAGATACCTCGACCGGCCGGTTGATTAAGGATGTACATGGCACTGTTGATAATTATGAAGTGGCTGATCCTCGTGCTCCGATCTTTACAAATAACCGGTTGCCGGGAGCCTCTTATAAAACAATGCGGCAGGAATCTTATCGAAACGCAATATGGGCGTGTATATATTCAAACGCCGCAGAGATAGTTTCCCTAGGTGTACACGTACCTCTCACCCATTAGTCAACTACCAACTCCCACCATCTTCAACCCCTATCACCCTTACCATCCCCCTACACCCATCCCACCAACAATTCCCAAACCCTTATCCCACAAATCAGTGAAAAAAGCCAGCGAACCACCAAGCCCCTCGGATCCCCAGGTTCTTAGCTTCTCTGCTCAATCACTAGCCTGATCCCATCAAGTCCCTAGCGAGTTTCTCACGGGCAGAGCCTCGAGTGCCGTCAGGAAACGGCCCAGACGAGTGAAGACTCCAGGGCCGGCACCGCAGCCGAGGCATTAAAACCGACACCTCGACGGATCCGAATGGTTTCTTAATTCGCCCGAGTTCGCGACACACCGACGACCATTGCGGGGCTTTAATTGGTGCAGCGTGCACGGCCGCGGACTCCAAGCACCGAGATAATTGGATAATGGCCAGTTTAAGAGACGACGCCCGGTTTGAAGAGGACCACGATGGCAGCCGGCGACGTGGAAGTGACGACAAACGGTATAGGGCCGCGCCAGCCTGTCCTGGTTAATTAAATTGCGAAGCGGCCCAGACGCTCGGTCCCGGGACCTGGCGAAAATTGATACCAACCGCTGATACACCCCGCTGCGTTAACGAGCGACGACCGTTGTCCCGTCGGTGGCAAAAAGCGGCGTACAATCGGTGCTTACGATAAATCCGTTCCAGGCGAGTTTAACAGGCGGCCGCGGCCAACGGTAGCGATCCTGAATAAAAATTCGCGTGTCGCGTTTCGTAATGGGCCCGTACCGGCGATGTCTCGTTGCTTTTTCGCGCGCTTACTCGGCGCCCGCGCTTCGCTCCGCCGACTTCGACGTGTTGAAACTGGCAGTGGGGTGATTTTGGAGCAGAACACGCTTCCACGTTGCCTCCAAATGATTATTGGCTTCTCTGATAGAGGAACTTGTAGATTTGCGTGTCAGGAGGGTGGTTGGGACATTGCCGTGGTCGTTGAAGCATGGATTTAGTAATGCGAGTACTTCTGAGCGTAGTGAAGTTTCCACGTGCCGGTTCTTGGCTATCTCAGGTTCGTGATGTGGGGGAGAGAGCTTTTTCATGTGTGACACAGGTTTGTACTTTTGTACACTAGAAGGGGTGGCGAAGATGTTTCGCTGGACACAGGTGGGAGTTGGTTGAAAAGATAGAAGGGATGGTGGGATTTTAAATTTTCAGTTAGAGCAATCACTTTCCTACTTTTTCGAGAGAAATTGTTTCTCTCTGTTCGGATCTAGGAAACTTAACAATATTTAAGAATTGTATCAGACTCGTTACTGTACAGATATTGAGATTAGTTGTACTATAATATAGTATAATTTATAGTATACAATATTTAATATTTAATATTGTTAAACATATTTATAAACACCCTAGGGTAAACTGCACTAATGTTGGCACTGCACTAATCATTGGCACTCCTGATTAAAAAGCCAAATATTAAGAAGTACAAGCTTAGAAAGTACTTTTTTACAATTTCTTATTTTTCTTTCACTGCAACACTGCAAAGCACAGTAGTTGAACTACACATTTTACATCTGGCAACACGACAAAGTGGGACAAAGGCCTGAGTTTTAGGCGTTTTCTTAAAATTGTGATAATGGGTAGGTAAATACACTTCGTTGCTTTATAATTACGTAATAGATTGAAATACAGATTTACTAAGTATTGTAGGTATTTAATAATGAATTAAATTATCCTTTTTAAACACTGTAAACTTCGTTTTTAACTGCATATGTTTTTTTTTATATAACTTCAAAGTTTAGGGTGCCAATGATTGTGCTTTTATGCCTATTTTTGTTTTTCATTGAATATTTTTAAAATAAAAGACTTAATAGGTACTCAATATGTTTTATTTTAACGAGAAATCCATAATCATTTATAATAACTGAAAATTAAGACCATGTAAAAACTTCACAAAAAAATATAGACTTTCTAATTGGGATTTCCGCTTAGGGTGCCAATCATTGTATAGTTTACCCTATATGTATAAAATTCGTATACCTATAGCACATCTTGCACATGTTCATCATCCACGTTACCTCCTGTTAATCGTACAACGAAGCCCTATTACCATTACCGTACACATAAGATTTCCCTTCACAAGAAATTCAGGTCATCTGAAGTCGAATCTTACAAATTCATGCCGACAATCCTTCTCCATTATCTCCCTATCTACGCATGCCGAGCGTAAGAACCTCGATCATTCCAACAAAAGTCCACATAATCGACAGTTTATTGCTCCGTGTGTTGAATGCCTCACCTTGAAGCCTTCATTGGAACCTCCACGCGATCCCTTCCGTGGAAGCGTGTAAACTGCGAGAGAAACGAGAAGAATAGGGCGCATCTGTGGAGGCAGAATCGAGTTTTTTATCGCCGATTGGAATACCGAAGACGGCGCCGGTCGAAAAAGATTGCACCAGACACCCGTCTTTGTGCGCGGAGAGAAAGCCCTCCCCCGGGTGGTGGGCATAAACCCGACTTAATAGAGGGAAGAATTTACGAATTCGCATAACGGGCGACCGTATCTCTGCGCGTGTCGCGGTTCGTGGCCTTCGCTGAATGGTCATTGTGACCGAAGGTCACGGTCAAAGGGAACGATCTTAGCCTGTCAGGCGATCGGTGCGCGCTCGCGAAATTTATGCCCTTCCCATACTCGCCCGCTGGCTGGATTATATTGAATTATTATTAATTACGATTGTTATAGGCTCGTACACCCGGGCCGGTGATTAATGCCTGGATTACAAAGATATATTCGGTTTCGCCCTGTCCCTGCGCCCGTTACTAATCGAATCCATTCCACGCGATCCTTCGTTGGGCAATTTATAAATTGCCCCGTGTTGCATGGAGCTTGTAGCTTTGCCGTGTATTTTGCATCGCTTCGGATTTGCCACAGCTTTCGCGGGGTGGTGACATCAGCCCCATCGATCTTCCTCTTTCGACTATTCGCGTAGCATTTCAATGGGCTTATGTGGCGACTTAAGGAAAGGGTTGACGGGTTTGGAAGGCTGTTGTTCTCGGGGGAATGGATGGAGTGTGTTGGAGTTTTTTTTTATTTCATGGTTTAAGGCTTCTTTGGTTGATAAATTGAGGTTTGTTGGAAAGGTTCTGTGTATCAGTCTGCAGGGAATTGCGAAGGAAAGATGTAGAAGTTAGAAAAACATTTCACAGCAAATCGATTATTTTTGTTACTTGATGTCAGGGGATTTTGACGAAATTTAAATATGGTATAGTCCACGGGAAATTGGGGGGGGATTTAAGTCATCATTTCCCTGGCTTCGAATTTGTTTAAAAAGTACACGCCGTCGAAGTTTGCCATTTTTGCTTACTTTCACGGGAACGGGCTCTACAAATGAATTTTTATCTCAGAAACAATCAGACCTATGCACTTCATTCTTCTTTTACTTCAGTGAAGAAATATTTGCCTTCATTAAACAGAAAAGTCATTTTTGCAACACGAAATAATGTACAAATTAATCCTTGTTTTGCATATTGTGCTTCAAATTCGTGTTTTTGAAAATCCTAAAAAAAATATAATTAAATTCTTTGAAATCTTCTCCATCAAATAACATCTCGATTAGGACGATCACTTTAAAATTGTAACTTTTAATCTTCGCCAAATTCATCTCTAACCCATCCTTTCCTATTAATCTACTTATGTTAACTAAACATTTTTACTCAATGTAGTAAGTCCTATACACTCATTGAAGTTTAAAATCCCCGTTTAAAGTCCCATAAAAGATAACTACATTTAAAACTGAAGCCCAGGAACTTGAATCTTGCGTGTGATCGTCACAACCAGTTGCTTCGAAATTCTCATCTGTAGTATGCTCGCCGAAGCAAAATTGTCGTAAAGCCACTATCTCGATAAAAGTTCGAACAATGAAGCTTGTACTTATTTTAGCGTCTGGTATCAGCGATCACGGGGTCCCATACGTTCTCCCGTGTAACGATGTAACGTGCGCGCGCGCGTTCCACGGGCTGCAGAAATTCACGCATAAATCACCGCACTCCTTATCAGGCTCCCCACTGTCCTGTGTGTGGTATCCATGATGCACCTGCGTGAAACACGAACGCACGATCGGCATTGAAAGATCGCGTGGAACTCCTGTTCGAAACTTTTCTCGATTTTATTTCACCGGAGCGTAAAATTCTCGCAGGATGATAATTAAACTCGTGCTTTTTAAATTCTGTCATCTGAACTCGAGGCACCTTTCATCTTAACTTTTTCCACAGTCGTTGCTCAATGTGGGAAGTAGATAAATGTTAAATGCACCGACACCATGCATTTGTCAGATTGATTTAGCACTTCGAGTGGTTGAAATGTAAATCTGATGAATTTATATATTTCCTTTAGTTATTATTTTAAAATTTATTTTTAATTAATTAAAGTGTAATTATAATTATATATTAAAAATCATCTTCTTTCGAACTTTTCTCCCGACAGCGCGATTCCCAGCACAACTGCAGAGGGCTCCGTAAAAAACTAACACGAATTGGAAGGGCCAGAAACAAAAGAAACGACCCAATTCCGCAGGGGACTTCAATTTCGCGCGGGTCACTTTTTATCCCTCGTTGGTTCGCGTGCTGCTTCTAGAAACCGTCAGTGAAAACCGGTCCACCGATATTACGAGAGAATTTATCGTTGCCTTGGCATCGGTCGTTGCTGCGAACGACTGCAACGGTACAATAGAAAACAGATTATGAAGACTGCACTGCTACCAGATTCCACTCGCTGATCTTCGATAGTCGTCGAACATTTATCCTTGCGTCGTTCACGTGGCGAACAGTTGAGGACATAGTCGATTCGTGACCATTCAGAGCTCAACAGCAGGATAGCAATAATTTCCGAGAAACATTTGCTAAAGTGGCGACAGCAGAACATATTGTGATAGCAGAAAATCAGAGAATTCGCGAGGCTTATATATAATAATATTAAACACGATGGGGCAGGTGGATTTGGTAGACTAGATTCCAAGGAGAATATTAAGTCTGCACCGTGAATTGGTGTCAGATGAGATAATCAGGTGATGTCACGCGTCTTTCCTTCTTCTGCACGTATTTCGCTCGAAGAAGTTTATTGGAATTTCTGTGGGAGAAATGGATAAACATTCTGGAAATAATTTAATAGTTTTGTAATTTGAGGAACGGGGTTTTTGCTTGGATAGACGTTAATGGAATTATGAACATTATGAATATTAAATCGTCTTATCACAGATCAGTCCATTAAGTTGCAAAAAAAATTGACAAAGCTGACTCAATCTTGTCCTCCACAGTGCCTGGCTCAGTGGCACACCGCGATTGGTCAAGGAGGTCTAAATTTCGTGTCGTAACCGCGTAGATCCGATTTCAATATCATTTCCCTCCCGCTAAAACGATTCCAAGCGTCCAGCAGGAAAGAAAAAAGTGTTGCAAATACAAACGTGACACTTGACGAAAGATCGATAGAAGCACTGCCGGAACCCGAGCGTTACGAAAGTTTCTCTGCTACAACGTAACCGGGCACAGTTACACAGAATGATGTAGGGCATGCCTGGCATTCAAAGCTGTCCTGTTGACCAAAAAATTCCAGTCAGTTTGCATGTAGAAAGCATCGTTTACTTTCTTCGCTCAATCCCTGCAAGTCTTCCAATCTCAGCTGACAGTGTTTCCTATTAAAAGCCACAAACGCCTACAAGCCAACCCTAAAAAGAAATTAGGACCAGGGTACTTACGAGTTAAAAGAATCTAAAAAATTGATATCCGCGCAAAGTACTTTATTCCTAAAGCAGCTATTTAAGATAAATAATTTCAAACCTTCCACTAGCAACACACGCTCATCTCTCCTTTCTATCTCCTCATTTACTCGGCATCTAAAGGTGTTTTGACCACTTGTAAGAGTTTCTTTCACACAAAAGGGTATTGCACATAATCTGTAGCTTCTTATCGATCGTTTGAAGCACGAACAGGCGGCGTTGCTTTGATAACAAAGCGGAAGAAGCGAGAAGATAGGTCTGCAGGTTCGAGGTCCCGTTAAGAAGCATTAGAGACCTGCGGAATTCACGCGTTGCATTGTGGCGGCGGTGCACGGTGGTGGTCGTCGTGGTTTGGTAACGGTACACCGTAACGGAGAAAACGATGCCCATTTCTCGTGTACCGCTGTTCAATTCCGAAAAAATCATAGGGTCCGCGAGAGATTACGTTCGACGAGAGGTCGTCGCGTTTTCATGGGGTCGTGGGTTGTCTGCAGGATGCAGGGGGTGCAACTGATTGGTCGAGAGCTTCGTGATAGATGAATTCCAATGGGGCAGACAGGATTTTGTAGTAGCGATGGATGTTGGTAAATTTTCATTGGACGGCTAAAATGTAAAATACTGTCTGATCCGTTCTTATTACTTTTTTGGAATTAATGTACCTACATATTAATCCAACTTTTTATGTATTCTCTGAGTAGGTAGTTGTGGATTAGGATAAATTCTAATATACAGTATAAATTCTAGAAATCAAGTCTGATTCATCCATAAAAAGGTTCGAAGGGACGTGCGTTCGTGTGATGCAACACGTTACACCAGTCACATGAGGACAAATCACAGTCGTTGCTCCCTTACCCCCATTTCCTGTGCCGCCACAACGAGGAACATCCGTCGATAGTTCATAACGAGAACGAAGTGCTTTTGTTTATTACTAATTCCGCCTCGTGTATCGTCAAGTTCCCGCCGTCGCACGAACGAGAATGTTCGTCGCGACAAATTGATTCAATCTAACTGTCACGACGCGAGGCTGCGTCACTCGCGTTCAATATTTCCTGCACCAAATTCACCGCGCCAGCGCGGAATAAACGACCGTTTATCCACCTTCGCCGCCATTCTTATTATCACGGAGCAGTCGCGTTTCGATTGTTGTCGCGAAACTTCACGGCGAGAAAAAATTGATTTTCATAACTGGTTCCTACGCCAACGGAGACTTCTAAATCACATTCAGCGCAGGGGACTTCACCTGAATTTGTCAGCAAATTGTTTCGAATGTTGCAAATATTTAAACAGCTACTTTTTGTGCCCTGCTTGTCTCTAGCATCAATCGCACGAAATTTTGCAAGCTAAGGTGACAATTAGTTTCTGAGATATGCGAGGTCAGTTTTGCTGACTGCTAACAACGAATTTCAACTCAGATTTTCAACATCCCCCCTCCTCAAAATCAAGAAATATAAATGTCTGTGTAGTGGGTGCTTTGTTAAATATATCGTCCACCAGATTGAATCGGCCATTGTGAATTTTGCAAATCTAAGTTTAAATTTGCCGTTAGCAGTCAGCAAAACCCCTGGGAATGATTGTTTAAATTATCGGGCTGACATAAAAGTCCGTACATTGAAGCATATGGGCTGACGCGTTGCTGAATTTTAACTTCTTTGACCTCCCACATCTCAGAAACTAATTGTCGCCTCCACTCGAAAATTTCGCGTGATTGATGTCTCATCATAAAGTATCGTTTCGCATAAAATTCAGTTCCAAAATCGTGGGACCAAAATGAGGTGATTTCTTGGGTCACTCTTTCCTTCTATTTCAACAACATGGCGTGGTTAATTCAACCAACACCATTTCATTCCCCTCCAGCGCAGAAACGTCTCAGACGGCACAGCTCTCCAAAATTCCCCTGAAAAACAAAGGTCCCCTCTCGCAAAATAAAACAGAAAATAGCGACGACAGATATCCCGACCAGAACACCTAAGAACCCGTGTCCCATAATTGGCTCCACTTTATTTCGAGAAGCAACGAGAAGCATGACCGCGACACCGTGTCGTCCCATAGTCAGATCTACTCCACTTGGGCGAGAGGGCGGAGGAAGGGAGGCGCGCGAAGAAGGTCGTGGGGAACCGATGGAATGCAGGCGAAATCGGAAACGCGGGCCCCGGGTTGTGCGAAACTTTCGCCGCTAGAACAATCCTGGAAATAACTTATGGCGGGCCCCACCGCCCAGACGTGGTGCTCGTGCCAGCCGAATCGGATGGCGCCAGGTATTTTTAAACCCGCGCGATAACAACGAGGCGGCTGGATTCCACGGGAATAACTGTCTCTGCCAAACGAACCACCTTGCGAAATCTCTGGCTGTCGCTCCGGGATCGTCACGCGCCGCGTCGCCTGCAGCCACCCCCGCGTCTCGCTCACCGCCACGCTTTGATCTCTCGGAATAATAAAGCTCGCAAAAATGCCGACCTACGCGGCCCGGCGTCGCTATAATTCACGCGGCACGCTTTGCTCCGCGGTCCCTTCCCAAGCCACTTTGGTCTCGTGTCGCCGCGAGGCTCCCCGAGGCCTGCGCGCATTTGGGCATCCCTTAATTAAAAATCGGAACGGTGCATTCTGAAACTTAACACGGCGGGATAAGAAGGTCTAGTCGTTGGGAACCTTTGTGGTAGAAATGATATGTATCTTGTGCAATTTGTGTCGTTTCTTGTCGCTCGGCTGGCGCTTGTTTTTGGGAACGTGTTAATTTACTAAACTATGTTCTGCTATATGCTATGCTACAGCTGGGAATGTATCTGAGAGATGAGCTATGCTATGCTAAGTTTTAAACAAATTAGCTTCGATACATCCTTGTGGGACCGTTTTCACGAAAAGCTAAGCTAAACTATGCTATGTTTTTTTGCATGCTAAGTTAGCTCCAGGTACCACGAAATTCTCTCGCGAGCGATTTTTTAAAAACATAGCAAGGCACTGCGTAAAAATAATTATTTAACCGAGGATTGGTAGCGGGGGTAACTTGAAAAGTATAGATTTCTGAATAATTATTTTTACACAGCGTTTTAGATATAAAAAACAGCTGCAACTTTTGTTTAAACTTCTTTCCGATATCCCTCACCGTTCTCGAGATAATCCACGAAAAAGAAAATTCTGCATCTTTGTGATTTCACCCCCTAAAACCGCACTATATGGCACGAACAAAAAATAATTTTGTCTTACGGATGAACTACTCTACTCACACACAAACTTGCATCATTTTCTGAATTTTCGGGTTGCCCAAATTCCCTTGTTCGCTTACTTCCCAAGTGAATCCCCGGCTCAATGTGTGCTCGACTGTGTTGATGTTAGAGGAAATGGGTTTTGCAGAATTAGCGAAAGAAACCGGGTGGATTGATCGAACAATGAGACGAGGGAGTAGAGGCTCGCCTCTCCAGCATTCATACCTGCAGATATGAACTTCGAGCTCGCCTGTCCGCCCCCTCCCCGTCCCATTGTAATAACCGCTCTGATCGGCTAGCTGCAACCACATTGTTTGTACAAATGTATCTATCAGCCGCGGACTAAAAACTGCCGCGTGTCATTAGGCAATTTATCGGATAAATCATTGCGACACGTATGAAATTGATAGGCGGCATTGTTCCGTGCACGCGCGATCCCAACAAAAGCTCCAGGCCTTAGATCTTAATCGCGGGCAGCTCCAAACAGTTTCGAGAGCCGCTGCGAGCCTCGGCGCGCTCGCTGGTTGCAATAAATATCACCCCAACCAGCTGAGACTGCAGCGAAATTTTTACGCTTTAACAGCGTAACTGAATCAGTTCTGGGATATTTCGCCGGTAGTTGTGAGCTTATTTCTGTCAAAGAGCTTTTTCTATTGCAATGTGATATGTTCTAGCAGTATTCTGTGTAATTTAAACGCTACGCTCATCCCTTGGTTGTAAACGACTTTATTTTACTATTTCGAGAATCTTCATCCCTTAAATCAAACTCGGAACCATGAGACTACCTGCAAAATCTAAAATTTCTACTTTCATTTCCAAATTGAGGACTTCAAGTAAATTAGAAAAAACTGTTTATAGAATTATTGCTTTGACTTCGCATTGAAAAGAGAATATTAATTGAAAAATATATATTTTGACAGAATAACTAGTAGTTATTAAGTTAATAAGTTTCTATTTCTATTTCTGGGAAATTTTTCAAATCTTTCAAATGGGCGCAGATTCAAGATTTGCTATAAACCGTTAATTTGTTATCAGATTTGCATCAAACGTGAACCCAAGAATGTAGAATATTTCTGCGCGGTCCTCAATTATTATCTTTTCCGTAACAAGGATATCTTAATGTTGCATAGTAATCTGAACACACTCTGCTTCAAAATCCCTTCACAGACTAAACCTTATCTTCCCTATTAACCACCACTACATCATCCTCCAAAGACCCCTTCTCTGTTCGCGAGATTTCCCCGCGATTCGCGAGGAAAAAACGTATGTACAAGGGGGTGCGCGAGCAGAGGGCAAAGTCTGCGGAGGAGCACGAGACACTCGGTCAAGAAGCGAGACGTGGGTGGCGCCACGGAGGACTGAGGATTCCCGCTGCTATTAATAGAACTGAGGTTATCTCCCCGGCTCCTACATATAGTCGAATGCCATCGTAGGGTGGAGTTTCGCGAAGGGTGTCGTGCGGGCAGATTATTTGTACCGGTTCTCTGGAATGGTGTGCGTCAATCGTCCTGTGAGCGTTGCTTCGGACGCCCGTGTACAGGGTGGTCCCTGCGAGGTGGCCGATCCCCCGGAGTCGAGAGGTTTGCCTGAGATATTCCCCCTCTCATTCCGCTGCGAGTGCATTAACATAATCGAGCGACAATGCCCAGTGACCGAAGTACCGGAGAGTGGCAACTTGGCAATTTTTTGAATGACTTACGCCACTTACGCCAAGGATCTGCAAGGTGTTGAAGTATTTCCAAGTTTATTGGACAGAGATAAGGCGAGCCATGGCTGCGTTGGACGCCCTCGACGCCCGGTAAAAGGCGTTGAAGCGGAGATAAGCGATTTCGCGGCTCCTTTTGACTCGGGCTCGGGACTAGGAGCCTCGTGTTAACGTATTGGCTGAGATTTTAGAGGGCGATAGATTGCAGAGATTGGGCGGGAGTTAATGGGCTGGTGGTAGAACGATGAAGGGAAGGCTGGTCGGCCAAGGGAAGTTCGGCTGGCAAAAGGCAGTCGAAGGGAACGAAACGCGATGGACGCCCGCAGGTGTTAATGGCCGAGAGTGTTGCCGTCTGCGAAGCTTATCCGGGCTGCATGATTTAAGAGGCGAACGATTGAACGCCCGTGCTCGTGGAACTAAAACGCGAATTTCGTTAATAGAAGCCGGCTGCTCAGCTGACGTCAGAGAGGGAGGTCGTGAAACGATTATTTGCTCTGGCTACACACGCGGAAGATATAAAAGCGTGTTCGTTGGTTATGACATCGTCCCGCCATCAGCGCCGGTGTAGTTCGTCTCTCTCTTCTTTCCTTTTTTTTTTTTTAACATCGGCGTGCCGGGGATCCTCGAGCTGTTCGATTTTAAATTGTCCTTTTTAGGCGGGCCTCAATTTACCGCGTACACGCAATTTGCATTTGCTCGAGGGGTCGGATTTATGACGGGCGGATTCTTAATGAAGTGACGAGCCGCGCGAGCAGGATGGAAAGATTAATTGAAACGCACCGAGGGGGAACTTCGAAATGGAATTTCACACGAAAATTGATTACGCTGCAGTTCACTGTGACGCGCGGATGCTTGACGTGTTAATCGTGGAATTGAAAAATCCCGCGTGAAATATGAGGCTGATAAGACACTTTGCACCGTGTATGATGATTAAATTCAATTTACAGGAGCCTTTGTTACACATGTTCCGGTGCACTTTTCAAAACACGTCTTACCACTTTTAACTACACGATGCTTTTGACATCAAGCATGCTACCGCCTCAAACCCCATTACACATCCATTGAATCTTGCCTTGTTTGACTTTGGGGACTAAAGTGAACTATGCTTCGTTTAATATTAGGTAATAAAAAAAAGCACAGGTCAAAATATAGAATATTATTAAATTCTAGAACAAATGAAGTTTCAAATGTCTCTTCAGAAATTATTATTATTTTATTATTATTTATTATAAATCGTCTTTATTACTAAAAAAAAAAAAGAAGAAATCTGAATATTTACCCGAGTATTCCTGAGTATTCCCGAGTATTCATGTATCTCGCCACCTATTAATCTAGCGTTGGCCCGATGGGCGGTCCCAGAGCACGAGGATCTATTGCGTTTTCCAAAGCTCGCGTGGAAGGGGGCGCCCGAAACCAATGATGTTGCGGGCATGTAACGGATGGGGAAAACTCTAGTAGTGTGCGTGTAGGCTCGTACCCTGAAATCAGCATGTAACCGTTACATGCTGATTTCACTGCGATTAAATTGATTTGATTTGTGGTTATAGGCTGATTTCAAGTCGTTTTTCCACCCTCGCTTTTGGAAAACGCGATGGATGCTCGTGCTCTCGGACCGCCCACCGGGGCAACGCTGATTAATTAATCAGAAGAATCACTAAAAAGAAAAGACACGACACGCTTGCTCCTGAAAGAAGTAAATGAACGGCGCAGTACATGAATCGAGCTGTAGATCTGGCGTGTACCTACACGTGTAGAGGCATAGGTGGAACACGATGGCGCCAAACTCATTGACACCGCGCCATTACTTATTCCCTGATAGGAAGGTCGCAGAAAAAAAAGTGGCAGGCTAGCCTGCGAACTCGCCACGGGCTTCGTGCCGCCGCGTAGGAGTTCACTCCGTAAATCCTCTTGCCAGGCTGGAAAGTAGATCGAAGATTGTGTCACATTCACGTTCGAATCGCGCTGCACGCGGCTCCCGTTCGGACTTTTAATCCAATTATTTTAATCGAGAGGTATCGGCCGTGTAATTTCTTTCATTCAGCCGGGGTATCGTCGTCTCCGATCGTTGAGAACGCTGCTGAGGGAAACCGAGTTGCGTCGTTTCGCGAAATTTCAAGAATCGGCTCTCGACCACGAGGGAGACGTCATGCTTCTGCGGGCATTCGAGTCACTGAGAGTCGTGGCTGCGCAGGCGTTGGAATCGCCGAGCGCCGAGCCTGTGCAGGCGTTCAAATTACGGAGCGTCATGAAGTACGGATGGTTCGTTTGGAAAATAAACGAGTCACCGATTAGAGAACAAATGTAACTCAGTCTTTAGTCTCTAAGTAGCGAAGTCTATTTCCAAATTAGAAGCTTCTTGTATACTGTTTTGCTTAGTTAAAATGTCCTACCTATCTAGCATTCGTCCATTTTTTTAAGAAATGTTGAAATATTTCAAGTTCCACGCGTCTTTCACTTTTTGAGTATAAAGGTAGAAACCCCTGCGTGCTTCGCAGAGATCTAGAAACAGCCTAATTTATTTATTTATTTTTTACAAGAACGGCACAAAGTAAGTGGTAAAACTTCAGTTTCCTCAGATCCTTACTTTCGAAAAATGTTTAAAAAAAAATAGATTTGATAGAATGACCTCTTAAATAATACGCTATCTATGGAGCCTTTTTAGTTTCCCCTCAATTCCACTGAAAATCGGCACGTCTTCCTCCGAAAGGCTCCCCGCGGTACGAAAGCTTGGCGCGAAAGCGATCGCTTCTCACACTCGCGGCGAGCGTTTCCCAAGAGACCGCGCCGCCTTCGGTTCCCTGAAGCAATCGTACTTACGTAGCGGAGTGATGGCGAATTCGATAAAAAGACCAATCGTCGACGGTTTTCCGCGCCGCGCTCGCTAAAATCATCACCGACGGTCGCACCTACGAGGAATATCGCAGCGGACTGCGCCCGTGGCCTTTCCGCCCCCTTTCCGCAATGTTTATCCGGGAACGAGCGCGGCGATACCGGCGCGCCGTTTCAGGAATTTTGGAAAGGATCCCGATGGCGTCCTTATCTGAACGCTGGCTGTTCCTTGCGTCATATATTTGGGCCGTTGACGCCGGCCGGGTTGGAGGACCTCCGCAAGGACGAACGAAGGTAGACTGCCGATAAACAGCCACGTGTCCTGGGCCCATCCTGCCCGACTACGCGTTCCTTTTGTGCACGCGACGCTTCCCTCGCGGCTCCACTTGCCGGGATTCCTGCCCGTTGTTTGCTTTCTGTTTATCCCGGCAATTTAAATGTTGGCGCCCGGTGGCCGGCCGCGGCCGGTGGAATTTTTGTTATCGCGACGGTGACACGGCAGCCCCGATGCATCCTGTTCGAAACGTTCGGTTTCTCGTTACGGAGGCGAGGCCGCCGGTCCCATGGACGGCTATGCTTCTCCGTGGCGAACGATCGAATCGCTGTCCGCGGGGAATTCTGCGAAGAAATACGGCTGGACGGAGCGTAAAGGGAGTTTCGGCTCGGAGTGGTTGGGGAATTAGGGTGAGAATAATCGCCGCGGTATATACACATTTCGCACACCATCTCGGAAGGTTCCTTTTATGAAAGCCAATATAGCAATTAAGTTCCAGATATACGCAAGCCTCACTTTTATCCAAGGGTTGGGGCTTTGTTCGAGAACAAAGCGACGCTTTCGCGGTGGCGAGCGTCGAGGGCAACGTCAAAATGGATTTTTAGCGGGACGTTATTAAATTGATCCCATCTTCAAGGTGAGCCTGCGTGACTTCGTTTAAACCGGACGGATAACCTGTACGCGAACGCGTCCCATGACAGCGGAGCCTTGCGGGCAATTAAACAGTCTTTATGGGCACACAATGTGACACATTCCCCGTGTAATTTCACGGGGCTAAATGCGCCGGCTAGCGCGGTGCAAAGCTGCGTGCGTCAGGGTTGCTTTCATTCCTGCCGTCGCGCGGAACATCCTGGTGGGATTCACGCAAATCTCCTTCCAAGGAATTTCACTGAGCCGGGCGGTTACAATGCCGGATCCGCGCGCGAGTATCGAAGCAGAGGCCGCCGCACGTTTCGCCGCGTTAAAGAGAGGAGTTGGTAATCCCCGCGATCCCGAACGCCGCGTTAAAGGCAACGGAAATCACTCTGAATACGAAATTTCATCAACGCTCGATGACGAATGATCTATCACCAAGCAGCGGAGAGACTTTTTTATTACACCAGGCACCGAGCGAGGCACAGAAAGTTAGTACGCGGTAAAAAGTTATCAACATTAAAAAGCGTAAAGTAATAAAGAAAAAAAATACCTCGACATGCATGCTAAACACTTAAAGACGTCGGTAAGGCGCGCACCATAAAGCGATGAAATGGCCACTCATCGAGGGCGTCAATGACCACGTCCAGTATCACTTGGAGCTATAAAATTCTTCGCCGGGGCCCGCTAATAAATCCAGCCAGGAGGAGCCGTTTCCCCGGGCGTTCCACCGTGAAGGAATCGGGGGGGAAGAAGTCTATCGTTAGAAGCAGCCTAGACGGGTGCCCAGCCGGAATTATTTTCGTGCCATCGGACCTGGACGGCATTGAACGACCTTCACCGATCGGGGTCCACGTACTTGCCAACGGCAAAACACCCGGGACCATTTTTAGCTTCCACTCGCCTCTACAGGAGGTAACTGGATATCCCGAGACAGTCTATGAACCTCGGCGTGAACACAAGCAGGAAACGATTGCAGCTCAGAAAAGGGGACATGTTTTTCTGTGAAGTGGAATTTTCTTTAAAATATTCAGGGCCTCAGGATTTTCGCGACACGAGTTGGAAATAATATATTTACAGATTATGCGCGTCTTTAGTTTGTTATTCTTGATGATTTTTCTTTTAATATCGGGTGGCTTATTTTTGGATAAACGTCGTGGTCGAATCTATATTGTTTAATGAAGTACAGTTTACAAGTGTCGCCTCCTCGCGGACAAATCTGTGGCCATTCTTTTGCACGGGGGTGCACAGCGTTTCAAGTAGCTAATGGACCTTTGTGCCCGCGTCAGAAGTGAACATCTTCGGCGACAGTAACGAATGTACACAGCAGAAGTTCAAGTCAGGGTTAGCCATACGTTCAGTTCCGCTGACGCGAAGGAGCATAAAGTTATATTCAGAATGTCGGCGATAAATATTGCCGCATAATTTAGAACAGTGGAGAAGTGGACCGTTAACTGAGGCTATCTTGTTCCTTAAGTCACGTTCCCACAGCACCACCACCCACAGCACAATGGATGCACTTAAAGTGTACTCGAGGCTTCTTGCAAATAGAAGGTCAACGTTGCGAGCACCTCCTCGAATAATAAAAACCCAGCGCTAGATATTATTTCCCTGCTTAAAGAAAGTTAAAGAAAGTTACCACCGGGTGACAAGGCAGCGTTCCCTCGAATATTGAATATAAACCGTAACAGAATGCGGTTTGTGCACATTCTCGATCATCTGTTCATAAAGATCCTCGTCTTGCGCCAACTCTATGGATATCATCTTGAAATACGACCCATTAGGACCGAGCCACGCCGCGTGGACGCCTTAAGTTTGTCCAGTTAAATACAAAAGAGCGGTTTACGCCGGTCAGAGTGGCTTTCTTATTGTTGAAAACAAACGACAGGATTATTGCAGCCGGCACGACTTACGCAAAGTCGATTCTTTGCTGGTCTCGTAGAACGACCGTAATAGGGCTGGATAATTATTCTGATTCTGAATTATCGCCTGATACACGGGCGCGTCCCCCGGCGGGTTTAAACAGCGTTCGTAAATTCCGCTTCTCGTGTGTACGAAAATTTCGCGAGGATTATGATACGGGGCGCCATCGAGCGTATTTCGCGATAATATTAACGAGCTGCGACGCCGCCACATTTTTCGGCCGCTCTTCCCGACTTTACTGCCTCCACGATTCCCGCGGTTTCACGCGAAAAAGGGCGCGCATTCCGCCCCGCTCGCATAAAAGTGCCGCAGCATTGCGTTTTATAGAATTCCGCGCCGCGCGACGGCGCGATAAATTTTCCCCGTTTCCTTAATAAATTTAACGGGCCGTTAAACCGTTTTAATTACTCGTAAAAGCGGCCCATCGGGCCGAACAGAATCGTCCCGCGACGCGGGCCGATTTTTCGTGCACGCGAATGGCTCATCTTTTATAAATCACTGGACAGATATCCTTATTATGCGAGTGTATCCTGCATTGCGCAGGGGCACTCAGAAATTAATTGATCTTAATTTAAAGGCAGCCGTGCCCCTCAAGTTCCCCCGCACAGTTACGCAACGTGTACGGAATTGGGCATGGAATTATGCGTCCGAACATTTAGAGTCGTACTCGGGTTTACATTGCTCGTTAACCGCGGCTCCGGAAGGAAACTTTTGATACTTATTTAGCTCGTGACATACGAAGTGTCCACTTGGAGACATTACTATAATATTCGCGCAAATTATGCGAAGGATTTCGCGTTAAATGCAATCCGCGGCTGTAACGCTTGCGGCGGCGGAAAACCGGGAAAGAATTAATTTCGGGAAAGTAATGTAACTACTGCGAGTGGCACCTCAATTTATTCTCAATGCCACGCTGGTTGCGCGCTTTAAAACGCGAGGGAGAGTGAATTGTTCGGGGCACGATCGGATGGCGCCGCGCAGTTTTGCAACGAAATATTCGAGGGATGATTCAGGCCGCATAAATCACGAAATTTCTCGTAATTCGTCGCGAGCCCTCGCCTCCCGTTTCGATACTTTCAACACTTCTCGCGTGCAACGAGTTACTTTTTTTCTCGTTCGGTGGGGGGGGCGCGGGGCACCGCGAAACGCGCGCTGCGCCACGGCGGAGGATAAAAATCGCAACAGCCATTAAAGTCACCTCGTATTTCCCGTGATTTATGGCGGCACGATGCACAAAGCTCTCGGTTGCCGTTATATATCCTTCATCGTATTATGCAGTTTCCACGTGCACGCACCCGTTTATGATCTTCTCGCCCCGCCCAGCGTGGAATTCGTCCCTCGAATTCGTTCCAATTACTGGGATAATAGAAGTGGGTCATTCCGTCATGATGGATGGAAGACGAAGGTGAGCAGGAAGGAAACATTGCATATACGTCTGCAGTGGAATTTTCATTGATAAACTAGCGAGACATAGGGGAGGGTTGCCTATATCGTGCCACTTAAGACATTTTACGTTATATTTCATATTTGATACTAATTTCAACGCAAATGACTATTGGATATTGTAGCTTGATCTTTTAGGCACCTACTATTATACGCTTAATCTTTTGTTCAGAACAAATTGATTTGTTATTAATCGTTTTGTCGCATACTGTAAAAGGTACGATTTAGGCAACCGGTCTCCTAAATCGTAGCTCCACTAAAAATAGTATCAATAACAAATAGAGTAGAAAATATTCAACATAAAGTAATAATTATTATATAGTTACATATACATGTGTATATGGATCACACACAGGCCACAATAACCTATGAATATGATATACGTACATAACCTATATAACATACGAGTTGTCAAATCCTACTGGTACGATTGTAGTGGTACGATTTAGGAAACATGGTCAATTTATTTATAAATATCAATGTAAACTTTATAATGAATGTAATATGTACTTAAAATGAATGTGAAATATTCTACATTAAACCCGCTTTTAGAAAAATACAAAAATACAGGACAAAATTGCATTGTTTGATTATTATCAGCTAAAATAAACTGGTATAAAGTTACATCAATCATACCTGATTTTTTTTAATGTTTATAGCACGCACAAAATAGGGTGTAAGCTCAAATGGTTTTGTTTCTATTTCTTTATCCTCATTTACTTGATATTTTTATCATCAGATGTTGTTTATATTCATTAATTAATAAGGAACTGATGAGGTACGATTTAGGTGACCAGTACGATATTGGAAACTCTCCCCTACCTAAGTCTAAAACAAACACAGCTAGCCAAATGAAGTTTATAGTAGACTTAAACGTACAATCAATTGAACGATCCTTGTAGAAAGTACTGTAAGTGCCAAAAATCAAATTCTATACTATAGTATTACCACTGACACATAGAACCATTCCGCTAAATTTTACCTTGCACCAAACTGCCCCAACTCCCCCTACAGTGTTTTCTAAAAGAACTCTCCAATTTAATTTCACCCCCAAAAAGCACTCCCACGTCCCCCAAGCTCCTCCACTGGTTTTCTCACTGCGAACAACAACAACGAATCAAGCTTCTCGTGACTCCACGACAGCGTCGAACCACCAACCACCATCTGGCACCAAAAGAATGACAATGCGAAATGTGGCACAAGGCCAGAGTCGCGGAGATGTTCCAAAAACTCGCCCCTGGAGTCGCGGGGCCCGTTCCACGATAATTCTTCCACGTCGCGAGTTAACGAACCCGCGCGACTCGCCGCCACCAGACGGATTCGTTCGGGTGGCATTGTTTTTAGCGTTTCACAAGCGGATCGGGCCGCGCGCCCGTGGGATTCGGTGTCATGGCCAGCCGAGGACGACCTGGTACGGGGCACCGGTGGCTGGCTGTCATCAGTCACCCGTGAATCTGACCTGGTGATCGAAAAATTCGGCAGCGGGCAGCGCGGATCCGCGGGATCGATCCGCCGATCCGGTGGATCCCTCGCTCCCAGCGACCTTCGCGCGGCGGATCGTATCGCGACGGCGCGTTGTTCCGTTCCTTCACGGCGTATCAGGCGAGATTCGCATCGCGCGCAATTTGTCACGGCCGGTCGGCGTGGATGCGATTCGTAACGCGACACGGTGATTTATAATGAGACGTAAGAACGACATAATGGAAACAAACGACGGGTTAATGAGTTGTATCTCATACGGAGGAGGAGCACTCGCGGAAATAGTCCAGGGGATCGCTCTATTATCGGACACCAACGTGGGACTCGTGGCAGACGATTGGCTTCTGAAATTTTTTAGATTGTTAGAAAGTGGTTGCTAGCGTGGTTCTCTCCTAGAGACTGGGACTTGTTTCAGGCGGGTTTCTCCCGGTCATCCCGGGGTATCTCAGCTGGCTCACCATTACTGAGATCGTAGAAGAGGATTCTGAGATAGGAGATCCCTGAGAAAAATTGCGTGTTTGAAGCACAATAACTCCGGATATAACCACTATTTTCGCGTACAATATTTTTGTCATATTCTGCAAAGATTGACAAATAAAGCTCCAAAGCTAGAAGTAAATATATTTAATGGTTTTGTTTTAAAAAATTCACAAAGTTCGCAACATTTTTCGTCCATCAAAGTAGGGTAACCCCTTAAGGGGGAACACCACTGTGACAGCCGGAAAAGTAAGTCATTTTTAAGAATTTTATTTAGGAATGATTTACAGTTTTCATAGAAAATTTTTATTACCTACCTTTAGTACGCTGTCTTAAGAGAGTATATAAAAAAAAAAAATAGAAAAACATCCATAAATTTTAATATATTAATTAATCTTCTAGACTCCCACATGCGAGCTGGTCGAATGTGTAACTATGGAACAGCTGGTCCGAGATCAAATTTCATTTTTTTTTATAAACTATATGAGTGTAGTTTCGATCAACTCGCGTGAGGGGGTCTAGAAGATTAATTAATATATAAAAATTTATGGATGTTCTTCTATTTTTTTTTTTTGGTATAGTCTCTTAAGACAGCGTACTAAAGGTAGGCAATACAATTTTTCTATGAAAACTGTAAATTATTTCTGAAAAAAATTCTTAAAAATGGCTTACTTTTCCGGCCGTCACAGTGGTGGTTCCCCCTTAAACGAGGGCTCTGCGGTAGCGTATAGCAACCGTGGTTCTTTCGTCGAGAATGCCCATAAACCTTAATATCCTTGGCATAATTAGTTTTACCTACCCACTTACGTTAAGGAAATGACCAAAAGCGAAATACCTACGAAAGAATCTCGGTCGTGACCCTGAAATCCTCGCTGAATGAGATGAAAGCCTTTCAGCCTAAGCACCGTGAAACGGGAGGCTATTCCCACGCGTAAATACAAAGTTCCCCGCAGAAAACGTCCTCAGTCGTTGCATCTCCGATGGGGGGAATGGAAATAGCAGGAGATGCACGATGCATCGCTCGAGTATACCGATAAGGTCTCGACCTGCTGCAACTTCGTGCATTCAATCGCCAGCTATTCCACCTTCGGCCCACTTAAACTTACTACCTGTAATCATCGCAACGTTCGATCGAGTCGGTGCTTAATTGCGATATAGAATACGACGGCATAATCGGCGCGATTGCTCGAGCGAATGGTACGTGGACGTAGAAACATACGACTCATATTTATAATCATTTAACCACCTATTTAAGTGCCATTATCCAAGATCCGAAATTATACAAATCATCGTAAAAAAAAAAATGAAAATTGAAGAACAGAATCATTAATATTGTTCCTTTTACTCTTTCGAACTTCTTCGAATATTCCCCCATTTCTACTTCAAAGGAATTGAAACATCTTGAATTTTGAAAATACTCTACTAAACAGCCCGTTAATTGCGTATCGAATAAAGACGATTTCTATCGTCGGTGTAGACAAAGATTAGCGTTAATTACCTGTTCCGCCGGGAAATTTGCATTTGCCCTATTGAAAGCAGTGCAATTGTTTCCTCGTGTTGTTCACGAACGACAGGCGGATCGATCAGCATGCGGGAGCGAGTAGAACCAGTTAAATCGGCACGGGGGAGAAGTAATTATTATTCCAAGGTCTGAAGGCTGCGTAGAATCCTAACGGTTCCCAATTCGCGACTACGCCCGTCCACGATGTCGTTACTAATTAACAAACGAGCGAACGATCGCGCCGCGGGATCGTACACCGATCTCGCGACAGGCAAACGCTGGAGCTCGTAAATCAGCCACGTCGAAGCCGCGTTTCTTTTCCTCCTTTTTTCATTCCCTTAGTTCTGTCCCGTCGTTAAAGAACGAGCACGCCTAACAAGACCTCCGATTCCGTTTCCACGTCTATCTGTAATTCATAAAAGGCCGCGATTCAGCCACGATTGAGTTATAACGAACGATTAACGAGAAACGTTGCACCGATTACCGTGATTACATTCGCGAGGCAACAAGTCCACGGGCGTTTAGCGCACGCTCGGACACGTGTACGTACATGGGAACAGGGAGACAGGGGTACGAAGATCTTCCTATTGCTTCTACGTTTCTCATGTACAATGGTTCATTTCAAGGAATTATAACTTCGTTGGGGGACTGTGCATCCAATTCAGAAATTGGATCAGAGAGTATGCTCTTGCAATCTTCTGATATCCATTTTTTTTTTTGGGAAATGAAGTCTCAAAAAGTTGAGAACTTCAAGCTACAAAAAATTAAAAAATTTCATTAGCAATTTATTTCAATATTTCCCTATTAAATCTGACTTTTTATGATAACATTCCATACATACTTCCACACGATCTACGCAGAATTAATCCATTTCTTTATATCGCAATCAAGGAAACACTTGTACCTATATTTTCTGAAACAAACATTCCTATCCCTACTTTTTTAATATCCTTCTAGCACAGAAATCAGTGTCCATGAAGATCCCCAAAATTCACTATAACAGCCTTCTCCATTTGTCACAATTGATGTGTCCCAATTTCCTAAGAAATTGGAAAACTGATGAGAGGAAGGGGATCGGAAAATGAAGATACATTTTGGTTACTCGTGGTTTCTGTACCCTGGACAATTATTCTACCGTCTCGCCGACGGTCGGACTCAATAACGCCGGTGCACAAAGTATTGTGCAAGTATGTAGGAGTACCTTGGTACGGCCGATATGCCTTTCACATAACTGTGAGTAAATGCCAGGCCGCGGCTGCTCTCCGTACTCCACCTCCCAGATGAGACCTATCCTATCTATTCCAGCCGAGCAATGGACGTAATAACTTCTTTGCCAGGACGATCCGTTATGTCAAAAACCCCACTGTCCACGTATCGCGCGTTTCCGTGCCTCGAGGCCGCCTGGTAGCATCGAGGACCTGTCGGTTGAGTAGGATGGCAGATCCTTAGAGGCGACTGACGAGGTCGTCAAAAGCTTTCGTCACTGTCCCGGCGATAGCTTCTTTCTTTTTAATGGCTACTTAGTAAAGCGTTGCGTAATTGGAGCGCTGAGATGAAAATTGTAACATTTGATAGGTTTCATCATTTTTCGCGATGGAGGGGGCTAATGGGGTTCGCGTTGCAAACTTGTGTAGGCGGAACCTCCAATTAAATCTTAATTCAATTTGAAGTAAAAACAATTAATCTTCAATTTAATATAAAGTTATTTTTTGAACCTCTAATTAAATCTTCAATTTTAAATCAAATTATTTAATTTTGTATTTAGTCTCAATTCAGTTTAATATAAAAGTAATTTCTCGTTAAACTAATCTGTGACATAACCAGAGTTGGGCATTATTTAAATAAAAATTTATTTAAGTAACGCGTCGAGTAAAATATGCTCTTGGAATAAAGATAACTTGAATTACTCGAGCCTCGAATAGCGAATGAAATTTTTTTATCTTTTATTCGTTATTTGATATTTTAATTTAGATAAACTTTTTACACAACTCTGGTTTTGGAGGAATATACTTTTGTGCTAAGTACTTTTATAGAGGCTTCTTTTGTACTTTTGTTAGATTAGGTAATAATGTGTGTGGGAAAGTTTCGGTAAATGTGTGAAACTGGGCACAGCAAATTTTGAGAAGTTTAGTTAGTGACAGTTTTCCTGCCACTTGGAACCGTTCATATGTTTCTTGTTAAAGAAACAAGCCACTGTATTTTAAATTGAAAATGAATGGATTAGGGTATATGAAGTTAAACGTCCTGCTCCAAGCCGACTAGATATTGCTGCTAGACACGAGAGATCCTGCAGTGCTGGTTATCAATACCGATTGAAATTCTGTCTCGGCTTATCGATTATGCAATTGGCAGCGTATCGCGAAGGAAGACAGACAGATCACAGTTACAGAACACGTAGGACAGGCCCGCAACCGTGGTCAGCCTGTGAATGGGAACAGCTGGATTTTAGATTATATAACTTTGCAGAATTATCAGAAAATAATCGGCCGCCGGTGTAGGGTCGAGTGACTCGCGAAATTACTGTAAAATATTAAGTGGCTAATGTGTCTAAGTAAATGGATTCGATGGCGTATCTGTGCACGAAGTAATTTATATCCTTCGATTATTCCAGCGAGATCTGAACATTTGAAATGCACATACGGGAGGTCCGCTTTCTCCGACTTAATTTAGGCACCGGACGAGAAGCAATTATTAATTCGATCGACGAAATCCAGTTCGTTACGTGAATATGCAGCGTAGGAAACATGGTGGGAGCACTTTGTAGTATATTCTTGCAAATAATCGACATTTTTAAATCCAAACTGGATTGTTACAACTAGAAATAGATTAACTTAGAATTACCAGAAATAAAAGCTACGATGATAATTTTATTATCGTAGGAAATGGGGTCACTTGCAGTATTTTAATTATTGCGCAATCCATTCAGGCGAAAGATTTCCAACGTTGTTCAATTAAGCAAATGTTCATTGATCCAAAGAAACACTCCGCACATTTAAATTGCCATTTAAAGTGGAATTGACACTGGCATTGTGCCCGATTTCCATGGAAACTCCACTTCAACAGTCAAGACACTATTTCACCGCGATACACGGTGCACGTTGCAAATGCCAAGATCAAATGTGCACCGATCACGTCGACCCGTTTTCGAGGATAAATCGCTGACCACCGTGAACGTCATTTTCCACGGTTCTGCTGCTAGCAGCACCCAATCCCGCTTGCTCGATCGTGACTAGCGAATGTCGCATCTTTCTCGCGTTGCGTCGATATGGGAATTTCCAATATCCAGCTCGATTGCGGTAGATCAAAATTTCTGAAACCACTGGTATGTAATATAAATTCCAATCCAAGTGTGCCCGTTCTTGACACGTCTCATATAAATAAAAAAAAGGAACGCGCAGAGGGAAGGCAATGTTTACATGCGAAAAGGGCAGATTGCAATCACACTTCACCCGAGTGAAATCCAAAACCTGATATGTAATTCGTGAGCTCGGAATTTCGGGTCAAGATTCTGCCAAGAATAACTACTCCAATTCAGTTAATCTCAGAAGCTGCTAAGTAAGTAGAAGCCGTGTCGCTGGCTTGCTTGTACGTGGAGGATAAAAAAGTAACGGAAGATTAATTTCTCGAGTTGTATTTTATACGGCTGTTATGGCTTAATCCCTTGTCTCCCGTCTGTGTGCCCAACTACGTCATAATCATTCCCGATAAGATCGCGACTCCAAATTTGGCTACCGTGCCTCGTACACGATACCGCATAAACGCGAGATCATGTTTCGCCTTGCAGATCGGCATGTAACTAATAAATTCAGTGAGCAAGGTCATTAATGCCTCCGTGCGATTCTTAAATTCTGTTAGTCCCTTTGTCGAAAATGAGACGACAAGTTTACGTGACAGGCGTAATTACTATTAGCCTGCGAGTTGAACATTTTAACTCATATTCTGTATGCACTGATAGAATTATTAACTGCGGGACATTGCATGCAGTAACGTATGAAAGGAGAATATAAATATTATTCAGTCGAGTGTATAAAACTGAAAATCATAAGTTTTGTGATAAATGGTTTTAGTCATTGAAGAGTACGAAGTGCAATATATAAATTCCTTCTTCCTTTGGGTTAATTGTTAACTGTTAATTATTGTATTTGTCTCATGAGTTCAAGATTTTCATTATCCGAATACCTAAGCAAGTTACAATACCACGTTGTTCGTATGTTTATTTAATATGTATTTCTGCTTAAATAACACAAAACAGAAAACTTTTTCCAGTATAAAATTTAAAAACAAAACAGAACTACGTCCCAAAGTAGGGCCACTTAACTAATCCTTATAAAATTAATTCATTTTATTATGTATTACATTATTAATAGCCGGTGAAACCAGCTTGTTTTGAAATAAGTTTATAAACTCTGTTTGGCATTGAGTTAACCAGATTCTGCTTAACTGGCCTGCTAACAAATTAGCAGGGACAATCCATTACCTAAGTACTCTGAATTCACAAATTCCTCAAAGAATGCGTAGTCGTGCATTCTCTTCGATTCGCCAAATCCAGGCACATTTGTTTGGATAATTTGATATCAGGTGGTAACATCTTCCCATCAAGCACCAAGAATCCACGAAAGGACACCCAGTACTTTGTCTCTTTGATCGCGTCCTCTTATGTTGCCCCGGCACGTTGCAACAAAATAGAATTCTTTCTGGAGAAGGACGCGAAACACGAAAGTGGAAGTCGAATGTCCACAATGAGCGGCGCAGGGTGCCGTTTGCAATAACGAAGCTCCTCTCTGCTCGGCGTAAGGATCGTGCACCGTCGACCTTGCGTCGGTCGTGCAACGCCTTCACGTCTCAATTAAATCCCGCTTGAAAAAACAGCGGTCGTTCGAATTACTTTGCAGCTCGTGGATGGAGGAAATAAAGAGGAGGGTTATGTTCCATGACTCTCTGTGCGCACTTGCCGCGGACTGTTCCACTCCTTTCACGAGTCGGCGGGTTCGTTGAGACTGTTGGGCGGGTAATTTCGAAGACCTTGATAGATAAATGAGCGAAATCCTCCTTCAAGGTGCACAATGGCTTTTGTACGAAATATCTCCGGTTCTCTTCCATTTGGAAATTTATTTCCCCGTCACATTCCCTTAACACTTCACCCTCTTCATTTTTTGGTCCACTCACAATCGCTGTTCTCTCTCAAATTTGAATATTGATTTTTAGAAACCTCATAATTACGTTTGGTGAGGGAAATAGAGATCCTTCAATGGCACAATTTTATCGCTGATAAGTGTGAAATAATATTGAGTTTTTAAGATCGCAGGCGGTATGCAAGAGTAGCAGGTAGATTGTTAATTAGAATATTGGAAGGGAGTCGAGATCGAAACGACAGCATCAGAAAACTGGACACTCGGAGTTGGTTGTCTAATAGTGTTCACGTAGCAGCTGCAATAAGCCTTTCACGAACACACATGATCAAAGGCCGTGTTAAGAGAGACACGTAGCACCAGGTTCACGTTTCTCGTGTGCGAGCTCTGTATCCCTAAGCTGATCTCTTGCTCTGCTTTCTTGACGTAATATCGCAAGGCCGCGCGAAGAAATTGTTCGACGCGACCTGTTCGTCGCCAAGACCCTCGGAACAATTGATTTCATAATGATCGGTCACGAAGCTCTGTAACTGTTGCTGACATATTTGCCTACGTAAAACGGATGCGTAAGAATTACTTATTCGTACAAATTCGTGAATTTATTGCAATATTGAAATTAGTTTCTTAATATTATTAAAAGTAGATAGGATGTTTGGTGAATTTTAAATTCACTGCTTCTGTTGACACCCTGTTAAAGTTTCTTGAAACCTATCTACTAATATTCAAGAATTCCATATTTAAACTATATAACGCAGGAAATACACTTCGTCCATTTCACGAAGAATGATTGTAAATCTAATATTTGGGATTTATCTAGTATGGCACATTTCCGGGGGCAACAATTTTGAGGGGTGGCAAATTTGGGGGTGCGACAAATTTTGAAGGGCGGTAAATTTGGGGAGCGGCAAATTTTAAGCAAAAGAAATTGGAAAAATTTTTAACACAGGGCCTCGGAACAGCTTTAAAAATAAATCTTTTTTTTCATGTAGCGAATTGGCAAAAACTCACATACGAGTAGCCATATTGAATTAATTTTGAAATTGTCTCGACTCTTTTCAATTAAAACATTTGATGATATTTGACAAAAAGGGTGGTAGACGTTTGTTAGCCAAGGGGCGCCAAATCTCAAAATCCGCCCCTGCGTATTTTGCGAAAAACGTTCAGTTTATTAGCATATAAATTGCCAATAATATGTTTGCATAAAATCGAACTACGTTTATTGTCGTAATCAATATTCGTCGGAGGATCGGAAGGGCGCGCGCGATAATTATCCAGGAGCATTATAACAGGAGCGCGATCGTTCCGGATAATTGTCAGGAAAGTATCGCGATCAGCCGAGAGGGGGCCGTAAATAATAACAAAAATTTACATATACTCTCCGTAATTTTCAAGCTGCAGCGGTCCTTTTCAGTTTTATTGGAAATTCCAAGCGATTACGTTTCGCCTAACGTCCGCCTTTCCTTCTGTAATTTCTCGTTTTTAACTGGCAGCACTACTCGGAAGCGATTACCATACATTAGCCGATACGATCTGTCCCTTCTGAAAATTTTTGTCCAAATAATTTATACAAATTACGCCGGTCAAATTGCACGCGGAGATTCCAGGTTTATTACGGTGTATATTTAGGGCACACGTTTGCGTAGACTTTAAAGCGAGTGTAATGGATGTGGGAAGGATGACGTGATCGTTTGATGGAACTCCTGCAGAAGTGACCTAATTCGCAGCCTAAAATAAGTCACCACTCTTTCCTGTCTAACTCACGTTACTACTAGTTTCCGATTTCAACTTCAACTTCACGCAAACCGCAAAACCACTCATGCTCAGTGCGAAAGGGAGATAGCAGTGTCCTCTACTGTCAGTCATAAGATCAGAAACAAGCTGATGTGGAAGCTTAATTGGGCCTAGTTATGCAGAAAGCTACCAACCCTTAAAATGACAAAAAATTAGTTAAACGTACTATGGATCCCACACCTTTGTGACCTTTATTTTACAAAAAATTACCAACCCATGTAACAACTCTTACATTATACAATCATTGAAACTACCAAGCCATAATTTCATTTCAGGCTTAAAAAAAAAACAAAAGCTACAGAAAATTAAAAATAATACTAATTATACGACTCACTATTAAATAACCCATTAAAGAACATTGTAAAATATTAACAAGAAACATAACATACCCCAGTAGAAATAAAGCTACTTTTCTTTAACAATTAAAATCTTCAAACTAAATTTACTCAGTTTCAAGTGTATTACTTTATCAGTTGACCCATCACATATGTAATCAAGCACTTGGCAAAACTCATAGCAGCTTCAATATTCAACAATGGCCAAAAGGAATGGCTTGCAACTGAAAAGTAATCAACCTTCGAAAACTATATACCAAAGCATTTCTAACTCATTCATCTATCACTGCGCCACGAATTCACACAGAGTAACAAATTGCGAGATGCATTTATCACTCCCTTCATTTCGCACCTGCATTTCTAGCGAAGTGGTCAGGCGAAACCACTTCCCTAGGAATACTTTGGCAATCTCTCGAGGAAGGAGGCAGCCGTTTATAACCCCATGTTCTACTGATTATAAACAAGGACTGCCAGGTAATAATGACAGCCATATTTCGTGCAGCAGAGTCACGCCACGTGCACATGCACACGTGCATCGAGACTGGACGATTTATTAACCTGCGTTCTACTGGTGTAACGCGAAACCGTATCGCGAGTAATTACTTGATGAGTCTATAATGCCTTGTAATCAAGCCGTCGCGGCTTCCCGCGTGAGCTTGCGCGAGATTAATTACGGATTTCTTTATTATTGAATCGATCGCCGTTATTGAATCGCCGCGAGACGCACTCACTCGCGCTAAACACGAAGCTTATGTTTAATTTATTCGTACAATTTAATTAAAAAATGTTTTTCGACTTGAGTCTTACCAGTCGGTTGCAAGCTTGATTCCATATTACACAACGGAGTAGCTTTTAAAATCTATGTTTGACGGAACGAGCAGGTGAAATGGATGCGTTGACGTGCAGTGCTTTATAGAACGTGTATGCAACTGCATATGGGAGCGCAACGTACAAGAATCCTTAGATAATATCGTGTCCTGGCTGATATACTCGCAACAGATTTGCGCAGAAGAGTGGTAAAAAATTTCAGCTTGAATTTCGTGACTTAGGGATGTGGAAAGAGTTCCCCTTGGTCTGTGCAGCTTGATAGGGCGACTTTTTCGAAAGGTCAGCTGCAATCCGTTGTTACGATGCTGGATTCTTACGGTTAAATTTAATTGCACGACCGTAACGTGCATCGTATCCTTCGCTTCTTCTGCTCCCTCTCTCAATCGGGTTTATGTGGTGTGAAATTCATGGGACGTAGCCTACCTCGATCTGGATCAATAGCATCCTCTTCTTGCGGCCTACGAAAAACGTGGCTTTCTTACAAGCGATTACCAAACTTTCTCCACGATCAACTTCCTTCTCCGTTCGTTCTTGTGCAGTTGCTCCTATTTCGTCACGGGGCTATTTTTACCGTACACTGATAAAAAATAGTAACGAAGTGTTTCTTAATAGGTGAACCCACGTGCTGTGCAATCTCTCACATTTCTAATTCACAATAATTTCTGTACACTGAATATAGCTAGCGTTTTCTTAAAATTGTGACAATTCTTATTTCGCATCAAATATGTTAATACAGGAAGCCTAATAGTGTCTCAACTTCCACATCAATTCAACTCCACTTTACAAATACGGAAGATTAAATATCAATCACCTCTAAACTTCTTTCCTAGCTGTGCAGTGGATGCTCCAACACTTCTTACCCTCATTCCCATACAATCTTTCTAAAAATCATCCAACAACGTTCCCCCTGAAATTAATCCTCAGAAAAATGCTGGAACATTGCACGTGGCGCGTCTCACGAATGCGCAGCATCCGCGTGCCCTGTTGAATTTCGCTTTCGTCGAGTTCTGTTCGTGACGAAACCCGAAGACAAATGGAATCGTTGGCGCCAGGCGTCGATGGCGTCGCGGCGGTCGTTACCACGGCTCCTCGCCGAGGGATCCAAACAGCCGCCCACGCACGAGGAAGTCATTAGGATGATGTATCCGATACCAGGCGCCTCTCGACCGCTCGATGACCCGAATACTTTTCATACGACCCGTCCGATTACTCTCCTCCATCGGGGACCGTTCTCCGCGCTCGGCCCTGCTGTCGCCGGTTCGTGACCTCGGGATTATCCAATACCCCCGTACCGAACGTGGAATGTAACGTAAACGTTTTCACCTCTGTCCTTAACGCGTCTCTGTAACGGAAGATCGTATCTCGGCCGTGGCCAGTCGCCATCCTACAAACGAAAATAGAAGTCGAAACGGGACGGTGGCTCTCGTCGCCGCGACGATGTTTGCGCCCATCGACACACTTCCCTGGGACCTTTCGACGCCGGGAGCGAAAGGTCGCGCGACCCCGTGCGTGATTCAGTGACGTTCTCTCGTTTTCGGCCTGATCGATGGTCTCGAGGGGGCCGCGTAGGTGTCAGTGGGTGCTGCAACCAATCTGCTGCGACTGCTGGGATACCTTGGCAGGGGACGTGTGAAATTGACGGAAGGCAGGGGCATGGATAGGTAATTGATAGGGGTTTCCTTCTCCCCTATCGTGGTGCTGCTTTGAGGTATTGAGTTTAGAGTGGTATAGGTTTGGGATTGGAGGCGGACGCTTGGGTTACGATCGGGAGAAAAAAGTATGTACACAGCCGTCTTTGTACAAAGTGTGATATTTGGTACAGATTGAATAGTTTTCAGTGTCTTTAATTTAAAACACTAAATGAAGTTCTTTAATAAATTTGCAACGTTTCTCACAATTATTCCACAGAGTGAGTGTCCTAATACTTATGAACGACACAATGAGAAAATATAGTGGGAGCTTTTGTCAATGCTACTAGGATAAGTTAATACTGGATTTAATGCAGACATTTGAGAGTTAATTTAATTTTCATTAGATAGGTGGAGATGATCTTGGGGTGTGATGATGGAGAAACATTCTGGGTTGAGTTAGGCGGAGTTATAAGGGGAGGTTTACCTATAACCGTCAAAACAACAGCTTCTTTGGGAATTTTTTCTAGAAAAACCGAAAAACTTTTATTATTAAACGTTAGTCTTTTGGAAAAAGTACATCTTGTCACTCTTCACGATCTTCATAACACTGAAAATAAAACACCATTTCTGTATGAAAAACTGAAGCCCGAAGGATCAAACCGAAAACTAAATAGACCGTGGCTAAAAGTCGCTTTCCTGTTTGTCTATATAAAGCGCGCGCCCGCGCACCTTACGTAAATTATATAGAACTGGAGTGTGGGAGGACTGAAGCATTTATTACGGTGTCCCCGAGCACGAAATTACGCCACTGTGCATTGTGTAAGCATTCACGAGTGTACACGCATGCTAGTTAAACTTTCGCCGCGGCGAGACATTGAAAACTGACCCTTACTTCTGTCGATGACGAGAAACCCGTTCCTGCCATCGCTGGGTAAAGAACATTTAGAGGAATTTACGCATTTACAAATTTCGGGGTGGAGCAAATTGCACCGATTGGCTATAATTTCGACGAACGTCTCTCGCGACCTTTGTCCAGAAAATTCGTTTAACTACGGTGGCGATTGTTGTCATTATATTTTTCCTTAATACCGTAGCAATTAGCATCTCTGCCTATTATAAGCTTCATATACTCTGTTATGGCTATTAGTGTATTACCATAAAAATTAATTGGCTGCGGTGTACGTTTAATGTGCACTTAAGTATGTACACCACTCTTTGTTCTTTCCTTTTGGATAAATAATCACTATCATCGCTGGCGATTATTAATACTTTTACAGTTATTGCTAATATTACACTTCCTGCTATTTGTGCCACGGTTATTATCGTAACAATGTGTGCGTAGGAATGCAGTAAGCTCGCTGAAAATTTGCATGTGCACGGTATTCCCTATAATCGTTCATATAATTGCCTGTGTGTACAGTGACATCGAAGTTTATACAAAGTCTGATGGTTCTTTTATTCGTTACAAATTGCCTGGGAAGCTGTTATTAGGAGCCCATGACAATATTTATAAAAAGTGATTCTTCGTTGCATATAGAAGCTTTAAGGAGGTGAAAATTGGAAGAGAAAGTACAGTAATTTAAGACTTGCGAGTTAAAAAGTTAAAGTGAGCAACTAAATCTCCTCTGTTCAAATCTGGGAAGAGTCAATCAGCCGTTTTGAGGAGCACTGCTTGAAAAAGGTAAGCTGGTCCAGTGAACATCTCGTAGGCTAAGATGCCCACCTTTATGGGCCATTTAATTACGCGAACAAACCACTTAATTCCATCGCGACCTTGTTCGTCGCGGTTTAAAAATTCGCCGCGATTATAATCCTCCTTACAAGATCCCTGGAACACGGCGGCGGGAAGCAGAGCGTTTCGACTAAAAAGTTATTGCAAAAACGAGCAGCGGGACGGTAGATAGAGAGGAGATAAACGCGTTCAGTAAATAAAACGCGTAGTTTTGTAATTAAATGAACGTGCCGGGTAGAGGCAGAGCTAGTCTTTGTCTGGCACTTAACAAGCCGCCGCTGCGCGTCTCGCAATATAATTCGACTTACTTCCACTATAAGTGTCTGGAATGTTGTAGCTGAAATTCCGATAACGGAGTGCTTTGAAAACGATTACGTATTAAGTGATCCTAACGCTGTTTCCTTTACTGCAGCTATTAACGTAACGTTTCTTCTTTTGTGTCCGTCGTTTAACGATCCGTATTACCATTTAATGTCGCACCCCTCGACATATTTAAACGCTGAGGCTATGATCCTCCACAAAAAATAAACGTTTCCGACACTCCGTGCGCCGCGTTGTTGCGCCAATGATTTCGACATTGCTCAACGGTGTACAATATTGCTGCACAATAATTTGCCAGGACGTTTGCATGTACGGTGTACAATATACAGCAGGGTGTTCATTTGAAGGAGCGTGATTAGTTTCGCCCCGATCATAAGTCCGCGGATTTTTTTCGTCCCAGGCGTGGGAATGATCGAGAGAGCCCGCACGATCGCCGAGCAAATCGAGAAATTGCCTTCGTCGCAACCACGCGCTGCTTATTAATTGATATTTTAATCGCTTCAAGTGCAACGAACTGGGAAAAACTGATTTTTCGTTCCTGAGATGTTTACAAAGAAATTCTTATTTACAGTTTGCTTAGTCAAGCTACATTTTACTACATTTAAATCTGTTTTTGCTTCAATTTTGTTTGTGTTATTATTGTGATTTCGAAGGAAATGTGTGTTGCAAGGAATCGTCGTTACTATTGCGATTTTCAATTTTCATTAAGAACTGCCGTACTGAAGTGACCTATATTATTGTGGATACTATAACAAAGCGAATCTATTCCCGGGGAAAAAACGGATTTCATTACAATTAAGGGGCTACAATAATTGGTTTACTAGTTACGCTGTTGTATGAACCCTGTAATTACATAGACGAGCTGTCACTGGAGGCAATTCAATTTGTTAAGATTGCTGTTGAGGTAGCTGCACCTGTATAAGCACATCGATCGATTCTATTAATCCGTGTATCATATAAACTATAAATCGATGTTTGCAGCTTGTATTCGTGTAACTTGGAGGCCTAGAGTTTAGACTTGCAACATCAAAATTCGATATCCTAGTGTTTCCAATCTCTGGATCTTCTTACGATTAAGAGGTGTGATCTTTAGGAATTATAAAAGAGAAAACTACTAAATATAATTTAACGGGACCTTTTGCGTTGTATTAAAGGTGTCTTAAACTATAGAAATATATTTATTGTTTTATAATTAATCATTGCAGACGGCACTAGGGAGTCGTTAAATTCGACGCGTCAACAAATTCATCCAAATCGGTGGAAACTGTAGCGCCTAAACCATTGGTCTGAAATAAAAAACAATGCCAGATTATTAAACAGCATGAAACTCGCTCGTGGACTAGATCAGAAAAAATTACAAAAATAACATTTCTTGAGAAAATAACCGCACTTGAAGTTTGAAATCACTTTTTAAATAAAAAGCTTCCCTTCAAGGCGAGATCCCTCGGACCCAGGGCTTCGACATCAGCACGCGTTGTGTACAATTCGCCACTTGACTAAACCGCGACACGAATCCCTCCACCACAAAGTAGGGACAACTGGAAGAAATCGTCGACCTTGGTAGGACTATGTGCATCGTCATCGATGCGAGGCCCTGCAAGGGAGAGCGCGGGCGATACGAGGCTGGGAAGCTGTTCAGAATCTGTCGGAACAAAAGCGATCGTTGACAGACCATGCGTCACGGGGAAGACAATTAGTCGGAGCCGAGAGAGACTGGCTTTCATTGGAGGAAACGAGTTGGACGGGCTACCTATAGGGAACGCATCGGGCCTGCACTTGCACATGCATATTCCTCACCACACCCAGTCGCAACCTTGATCGCAGCCTCTTTCGCAGATTCCTCAGAACCTGATACGCTCATGTCATTTACTCTCGGCGTGCACGGGCCAGCCGAGCTATTCCCCCGATCACGTGCTTCACGTCGACACGTCCACCGGCCAGAACTGGACACGTCCGCCCGCCAGAAAATAAGCGACGGCGGGGTGAACAAAAAAAAAAAGAAGGCGAGCAGCGGGTTCTTGTGCTTCCTCCTTGAAAAATACGCCGACGCGACGGAAAAATACGTAGGAATAATGATCGACGCCCCCTTTGGACGGGGCGGCCCGCTCTGGCGGACATTCCTTCCTGAATGTTTTTCATCTGTTCCCTCTGCATCGAACAACGACAGCAATGAACGATATACACGGAGCTGGGTACTTGATAGTCGTTGGGTTAATGTTAAGCGAGGCACGGGGTGAAGCAGGAGGTTGCTGTATTTTATGTCGAACCGTTGGGCGATAAATGAATTTTCAGGATTTACAAACATAGCTATAAGTTGATTTTAGGGAATCTTGATTTTGGTTTAAATAGACATTGTTCGTTTTGGGGTTTAATTCAGTCACTGGGCTAGTTGATAGTTTTAAATCACACGCGTGTTCTATTATTTATCTATTTTTAATAGTAACAAGAGAAGCCTCTCTGAAATACAGTAGTAAAAGGAAATGAAACTATCTTCAGCAACCTGACGCAGTCTGACTCCAGTCGAACCTAATCTACTTGCCAGACTCCCTGGCGAAGTGGAACAAAAGAATCTTGAATTATCGCGATAGGCGACTCTTTTCCATTTTCAGAGTAAGTAGGCCAGCCAACCGTACACTGAGAGAAAGAGGGATATTAAAAAACCAGACATTGGAAACGGGGGCGACAGCATTAACTGGACTTGCGCCCACTTGCAGCTTTTCAAACCCGCGACTCCTTCGCGATGAGTTTGCCTTCGAAACGGCTATGTCGGTCTATCGTCGCTCGCAGCTTCTTTCCTAGTATCTTGTCGTAATTTAATTACGGTATTGCCTCAACGTTGAACACGCTCGCAACATAAAAAATTAGTCAATATCATCGTACGTTTCTCCTCGTTGATTAATCTCGGGTCGTTGCAACCGCATGTTATTCTTAACGACGTACTACTATAGGAACATTGTATCCCATTAATTGATGTCGCCCTCGAAGGGAGCCCGATATGTCTCTTGAAACTAGTTTCAATCAGCCAGCAATTACGCAAGATATTTTGGTAAGTCGTACTGGGTTCTCGTAGCAATCGTTTTATATTATATTTTGTTGAACAGATGATTGATCTTCAAATGGAATATTTCCCAATAGGCTTGTGTGTCTCTGTTGCACTAGGAATCTCTCGTTGTCATTAAAATATAATTGTATTATATATAATTTAATTTAATACATAAATATAATTTTATTTTCTTTATTACTATTATTATTACCCTTTTTCGTGAAAAGATATTATTTTTTACCATTGAAAAATTGTTTATGGTCCAAAGAATTATTTCTTGCATCCGGGCCCCTTTATAAAGAAGGCCGACCCTAGTTTGAAGCTAAATTAAACCCATCACAACTCCAAAACAAACCCAATTTCAGCGAGTACACTGAACATCGACGTGCCACTAGACTGAGCTCATTCCCGCTATATTAAACACCACGATTCTTTAACGGTGACGAGTCCGTCTTTAAAATTGCCGCACCTGCATATTGTTTATAACGCACGTGGATACATCAGCTCTCGGTCGGGTCCACTGTTTGTCCGCTTTCGTACCCACGCAAATTCCACCGATCGCGTTTTAACGGCTCGATCGCGCCGCCGCGTATACCGTTAACGGCGTCGATTTTGATCGATCGTAATCGAGGTCCGAATCGATCGGGACCCTCGTCCAAATTTGGCTCGTGTGCCGATCGGAAGGATTCATTACGTCAATGCCCGATGAAAGTGCGTTCACCCTGAGACACCTGCCAGTGAACTGACTTTAATTAGATCGGACGGGAGTGACCATAGCGTTATTGGGACAAAATCATTGGCGGAGGTCACTGGCAAGGTCTCTGACACGGACTTGATGGAAAGTTACAGAAGTCACTCCCGAGCTGGAGTATTGAGCAAAAAACCAGAAACGCAATCAACATACCTTTCTCGGGCAGTCAGTATGTATTATACTCCTCGCTTGACGGACAAGGGGTCCGTTTTGACCCACCCTAAACTAGCCTCACTCGTTCCTTCATAGTGTCACCATGTACTTTAAAAATACAAGAATGTTAAATTGGGAAAGGGTCGAAATCTTTATCATACTATGGGGGAAATTAGACTTCATATTAACCGTCAACTATCAAGTTCTCCATGAAGAATACAGTTGGTATTCTGTATCCTCAAAGATATTCATTTAAGTGGGTCCCAGGTTAGACACTATATCTCTGCAAGCAACAGTTAAATCGATTCAGTCTGTTTGGCAGAGAAAAGGAAATTGAAGACTCCTTGTAGAAAACACTGTAAGTGCCAAAATTAAAAAAGAAAATTATCAGAAAATGTCTCTACTATAATATAGTGTAGAATTTGATTTTTGGCGATTACACTGTTTTTTACAAGGACTCTTCAATTCTTCTTATCGCGATGACACGACAGGGAGAGGTGTCGCGAATGAAAGGAAATTGAGGAGCCTGTTCCGCGCGAGAGATTAATACCTTCCATTGTGGATTCCGGGTATCGGCGGAATTAATAATCGCCAGTTAGGCTGGCCGCGCGCCCATAAATCGTGCGCACACAAACGCGCGTACACGCTCGATTTACAAAGTTGACCGACTACGCTCGAGCCGGCCAGGACTGGTCTAGAACGATTTCCTGTTGAAAGGAGAACGCTCACCGCCGTTGTGGACACCTCGGATGAGGTCATCTCGTTGCGCCCACTTATTACCCTTGCAGATGGCTCGCGTTTCTGCTTCGTGTTATTTGGAAACGAGCAGTTTTTCGAGCAGCTCGCTTAACGATCGGAACGATCGGTGCATCGGGCGAGTTTTTGGCTGGGAAGATCTGTTGACAGGATGAGACTATGAAAAACCTTGAGTAGAATAGTAGACGTAGATAATTTTTTTTGCAAAATCCTCCTGGCTTATGCTGTCTTATGTTTAAGATACTCGTTGTCCGTCTTTATAATATCCTACTCAACAACCTTTTCCATCACTCCTCCAGCTCTCTTTCAACACGATCTCTTTTTTCTATTCCTGCACACAGTACCTCGAAATTCGAAGCTTCTTTCTCCTATATCGCTGGATATTATTGTAACTGTTTTTCATTAGGCTCCAATAATTCCCTTAGTGTAAAGTTTAATTAAATTTTGTGTAAAGAAGAAAAGCACAAGGTATATAAGTCTTGTAAGTCACTTATTTTGTCTGCTGTTAGTTATTCTGTAAAACCATGATATCAAAGTGGACATTACGTTTCAGGAACCACCTCAGCGAGATTAAAATGCACTCGTAATGCTGCAAACTTTTCCAGTATTATTTCTCTGCATGTAAACAACGTCGTCGAGGAATCCGCGAAGGAATAATGCACTGCCGCATAGGCGCGTCATAAAGTATCTGTCGCAGTGTATCCACCCACATTGCACCTTTTTCGCCTGTTTGCTCCCCTGCGCCATCCATTTCTTCTGTTTTCGCGGACGCGCCACACGGTGCACGTCCTTTCACGGGATCTAAAAGGAATTCGCATTTTCGTCGTCTTGCTTCTTTTCGGCTGTAGTAAAACATCTGTAGAAAATTATTCCTGGAAATTTGAATATTTCTCAATAACACGTGTGATTGGGCTCGGGAGCTGTCTACAACGAAAAAGGACTGCTATGGATAATCTACGAATACATAGCCCGGAAACAGTATCGATGCAATTTCCAAAGAAATCTAACGATTCGTCGGGCGATCGGTGCGCAAAGGAAATGGGACGCGGGGTGTCGAAGAAACGGCACTTATTTCGGCGAAGATAATTGTCTTGCTCCATGGCAGCACGTTTCTTCTCACATGTAATAATGTCCCTCGCAAATCCTCCGATTGATGCCGCATTGTGTTCCGTTTTTTCGGAGCTGACGCAACGAGCTTGGCGGCGACCTTCCCCAAGATTGCAAAAATCCGATTCGGAGCGCTTTACGGGCGAACCGCCAGCGGCGACACCGAAAAACCAGCAGTAAAACCGTGCGCGATGGACAAAGCGTGTCTCTTTAAATTCTTAACGTCCAGACTTCTTGCGCTTTCGCATTCGGAATAAACGTCCTTACGTTCTTTTCTACCCTCCGCCTTCTTTTCCCCTATCTCTTCTCACCGCTTCTTTTCTGTCCCCTCTGTCGTAATAGCAGCGTAAAAGACACCTTTACGCTCCGTATAAAGCGTGAGCTTCGTGTCCTTAAATTCAGGCAACCCAGAGCTGCTGTGATAAAGTACGATGGTGATTACATCATAGAAATATTAATCGGTTTTGAAACTTCAATAAATCTTTCTACACATTCCGATAAGCTCAGCCTTCTATTTTCCGTCGAGCCTCGCAGGATTCCAAAATTCAAGTTATAGCCTCGAAACTACCAAAGTCAATTTAAATTCATACCGCAACGTATCGGTACGGTCGATTTTCATATCAGAAAACACTCGACGCGCTCCTGATGTACGGACGTTCACGGTGGGCATACGAAGGCCGCCGATTTTTAAGCACACCAGGAAATGAGATGCTTCGCGAGATAAGAGGGTGACATCTCTGAAACCGCGAGTTAAAGCCACAGTGGGCTGTAATAAGCTGCGCCCATTGGGGGACTTTACAGTGGTCGTAACGTAATTTATAAATCGCTCGGATGCACCTGACAGCGTCCTTCGACCGTGTCCAGAACGGCCGGGCGCAATGGCGTCTTATCGTTTCGCTCGCGGATTGAAAAATAAATGTAGCCCGACGTGTTCCCTGTGTCCTCGGATCGTAAAGTACTTACGGACTTGTTCACCGATTCCACGTGGCTTTAATGGCCTCGCAACAGTTCGACCAAGCTTTATACACCGCGGAACAGGTCCAAGCTCCGCGTAAGTTGCGCTTACGGGCGGGTCTGATGCTACGCTGGTGGACACCCTCGGAGGCATGATCCTCAGTGATTTTATTATTTCGCTGATCATAAGTACCGCGTAAATTATGCAATGAGTGATATTCAAAATGGGAAGCGGATGGGTGGGTGGTCATTGAGAGTCTGATGGAACTTTAATTTCTTTTTTTTCCGAGAGCATTAAAGCATGTTAGATTTGTTTATATTGTGTAACTGGTACTGTAAAATTAATGTTATTTATGCGAGGATAAGTTTCTGCGGTAAATTCTTGTCACGGGTGTCGGAAAGGCTGTCTCTGCAGCGGTTACATTGAAGAAGTTAAATCTTGAGTAATCGGTAATGAATTTCTGAATATGAAATCAACCAGGCTTAGCGTCATCGTTGATTCTTTTATTAGAAGTATTCTCTTTTCTGGTATAAGATTTTATTGTGTAGTGGTACACCTCTGAAGTGTCTTTAAAATACGATGACACTAACAGACGTGGTCTATAATTCCGGGTTCAAGATTGGTGCCACTTTTCCAGTTGTACACTCCTTTCACTCGAGGAGGAAGAAAATCAAACACTTTTTTCTGGTTATGTTGATTCTTTCTAAAAGTCCTTAATGCCACCGTTTAAGTGTCCCTCGGTTCTGGAGGACTCTGGAATTTTTAGATTTCTTGGGGCCGCGTAATAGACATCCAACATAAGCATTTAAAACATTAAACGCGTTTTCCTCAAAACCATGTTTTCAAAGTTGGTGACACACATAATATAAAAATTAATGAACCGATTTACTCGAGGCTTCTCCTTATTTTTTGCCTAGATATTTTTACAATCGAAAACGAGCGATATTTTGCCAAATATTGATGCTTCAACTTCGCACATCCGCCATTTTGTCTCAAAATAATTTTTTTAAAATCGGGTCCGATAATGCCTCGATAATTTCATATATTATCTAAAAAAAAATAATCAAATTTTCAATTTTAGATGATCCTACACCGAGCTACGGTTGTCGCCGCAAAGCGCCTAAAAAAGAAGGGTGTCTCGGGCATCGCCTATAACTCACAAAACCTTTCCATACATTTTACCACAAATAATACTAAAATATCCGTAAAATGTACTTTTTCCAATAGCGTAATATTTACTAATAAATGTTTATCGGTTTTTCTAGAAAAAGTTCCCAAAGAAGCATGTTGTTTTGACCGTTCTAAGTAGCCCTCCCTCCTTAATTAAAATTGACTACTCTGCCCTTCGAGATCAGTGCCCACGACACTTCTCATAATTTCATCTCGCGCCAAATATCCCTGCCGCATTCCGCTAACCGAGGAAACCGTCTTTCAGGTACTGCTGCAGGCGGCACTGGTGTGGGACGAAGTACACGGTGCTCCAGCGAAGAGGAACGACATACTCGCGGGCACGGAATTCCTGTCAGTGTTCATAAACGGCGCAATGGCCACGCCGCCTCAGAGACGCAGGAGCTTCAGGCGCGGTGGACAGGCAGCGACAGCCGTTGACAGCGCGACAGCGGAGTCCCATCAGCACGAGGCGTCGATCTACCGAATATCGCGGAACCCGGGCAGCAAGCAAGTGGTCCCCAGAGCGCGGAACGCCAGCGGCAAGGAGGAGGTGGTCCGATTCTACCCGATCAGTCACAAAACTCTGGAGAACAGGCAGCAGAACCTGGCGTCGTTGATCGACGAGCTGGGCACCACCAGCGACCTATCCTCTACGCGGCTGACACCCCAGACTTCGAGTACCACGGTCTCTTCGGTGGCAGCGCGAGAGAAGTCCCCGTCGGGGACGAACGCCACCGGCGGCACGTCGAGCAAAGTCAGTCGGCAGAAGGTGATCGGCGTCAGCGTGACGTCCACCGTCGAAGCAACGCCGTACAAGGTCAGGGTGGAGCACTACGACAGCGGCGACGCGACGGTCGTCACTCGACCGCCGAGCACCGCCAGTGGTTCTAGAGAATCGACGAGGGAGCCGAATAATTCAACGACCAGGGCATCGACGTCGAAAGTGACCATTCCTAACACGACAGTTAGGACAACGAGCAGTGCGACGGCAACGTTGACCACGGTTAACACGTCCTCCACGGTGACGCCGCCGTCTTCCAGCTTCGTCACCGAGGAGCTCAGCAATATCGTGTCAGAGTCGAATAGAAGCGAGTTTTCTGTGGATGAGGGTTCGCCGAGTACCAGTTGGCAGGGTCAGGGTTCAGTGACCCCTGGACCAGTCGCCAGGCACACGCCAGCCTTCAGTGAACATCGCGGAGGCAACTCCAGCTCAGCTAACGTGCCAGAGGACATGATCACCCTGCCAACGGAGGAGAACTACGAGCTGCCAGAGGAGAACTCCGAGCCCAAGGAGTTCAACGAAGAACCCATGGAGATGCAGTCGGAGCACTTCCAGGCCCAGGGTCGAAAGGCCGGGAGACACTACGACGCCTCCCATTATAATCGCCCGGGTACGAAGGCTTACAGCCAGTCGTCCAAGAGCTACAAGCCAGCTAGACCGTACAACGAACCGGCCAAACTGTACAGCGAGCCGGCTAGGGTGTACGGCGAGCCTGAGAAAGTCTACGGCGAGCCAGCCAAGGTGTACAGCGAGCCGGCGAAGGTTTACAGCGAGCCAGCCAAGGTCTACAGCGAGCCAGCCAAGGTGTACAGCGAGCCGGCCAGGGTCTACGGCGAGCCGGAGAAGGTCTATGGCGAGCCAGAGAAGGTGTATTCGGTGCCTTCCAAGGTCTACTCGGAGCCAGCCAAGGTTTACTCTGAACCAGCGAAGGTCTACTCCCAGCCTGCTAAAGTTTACGGTGAGCCCAGCAAGGTGTACGACTCCGAGGGCCAACCTTTGAGCCACGAGCGCGGCGGTGAACCTGACGAGCAGAACTACGAAGTGGACGAGTCTGCCAGCGTGAGCAGCAACGGGAACGTGCACGGGCCCCAGCTGTTGCCCGCGGAGCCCTCGAACCCATCTGAGGTGGAGGACGGCCGCAAGGTCGGCTACGTCGTCGAGGGAAGGAACTACAGGAAGTACAGGGTCGAGGAGAGGACCCCGGACGGCTTCATCGTCGGGGAGTACGGTGTGGTCAGCCACGACGACGGTTCCTTGAGAGGAGTCCGTTACACCGCGGACGGCACCATAAATCCTCGGCTGATCCACGACGCACTGATGAAGTTCCTTTCCCTGTGAGGAGGGGTGGGGGCGGGGGGGGGGGGAGGGGTGGCGAACACGGCGAGGAGGGTGATAGGAACGTCAACGGAGGCAAGCCCGGCGTGAAGTTTGCTTGATGTTGGCGGAACGAAACGGGACGCAACACGACTGATCTTTCTGCTACTTCCAACTCAACTGCCTCAGAAAGTAATTTTAAGGACGACCCTTTTAGGAACTAAGGAATCACTCGCGGCTGTCGATCGGTCGTGCACGGTCGATCTTCATGGACGTATGGACTGTTATATGCTCTGCGGACCGGGGGACACGCGATGGGACGAGTCGAGGGGAGAGGAACTTTGAATTCTTGTCGATGGAGTTGCTTGTGTATCTTCATTCGTTTTATGACTGAGATTTTTAGGATTAGGATAAGACCGGGGACTTATAAAGTGCTTCTTCCTTTTGGAGCTGATGGAGCATAGTGTTTCACGCGTGCATGGTGTGATGCTATGGTGTTTGGAGAAATATAACAGGAGGAAGTGGATGAAAGATGTAATTTGTTTGGAGGAGTAGAATAATCGTGATAAATATATTAAATAGAAATTCATTAAAAAGGGATACGTGGTGGAATTGCGTCCTGATGCAATTGTATGTACGCGTGAAACATTTCCCGTTACTCTGCAAGTAAGGGAAATATTGTAGCTGATAAAGTGGAATGACTCACTCTGTATTTAGGAACCAACGTGTTCGAAATACGATCGTCGACTACGTGCGATGTAATTTCGAGAATTCAATGTCAATCGTGTAGCGAGGGATCGATTTTGTTAAACACATGGTACACCTGAGTTGCGCAGATAGGTGAGCTTGTTAATGGCGACGGTAATGTTCGGTTAGTCGTCACCTCCGTCGTTTCTGTGGCCTGCAAAAGGTCACAGAGATCCTCGGCGAGCTTCGCGATCGAGTCTTTCATCGGAGTGATGGAGGTTACAAAGAGAATACAATGTTAAGGATATTATTCATGAGTAACCATGAAGAAACTGAACTCTCACTGGATGGTGCAGTATCGACTTCGACGTTTTTATTAAAAAATGTGCCAAAAGCTTTGAATTTTAAAGAACCAAGAAGCTGCAATCTCAGAATAATATAGAATTCTCTGTTTCGGTGACACAGGTGACTGCCATCAGTTGCCTCATAAATCTTTTATCTAAAACTCCTATTACTTAGACCCAGAGCTAACAAATAGTTGTAGTAAACTGCAATCGTGACATAATCGCTAAACTTATGCCTGCCCGTCAAGACAGGTACAGTAATTTTAATTAGAAAATGAGAGACTACGTCGCAAGCTCGGCGACGACGACGTCAACTCGACGACTCGTCCAATATGTCGCGACGATGATCGATAATACGAAAACGACTGATACTTTCGCTCTTGCCAACGCAACTGCCTCGACGATTAATTTTAAGGACGGCCTTCTAGGATCTAAGAGAGCTCGCGTGTCGATCGTCAACGTGCGTGCCCATTTCGAACGATCCAGAAAGGTCTCTGGACGATTCGACGGTACGAAACGCGGCGAATTTCAAGCGATACCCCGTCGGTTGCGAAACTGGAGGAACGAAAGTTACACGTTTGGGTAGCGAAGATGGGAACTTTTGTCCGCTACCTAAATGCCCATCGCGTTAACGTCGCTGCATCGTCCTAGGAACGTTTCTTTCTCTCCGGCGATCGAGTCCCCGCCCGCGGGCAAATCCCTCGATCGTGGCGCCGCGCAAGTTGCGTAATTTTTGTGATCGCGTTAGTCAGAAGCGTGTTTTTCGTTGGCGTGTGTGTAACGGCGAAGAGGCAACAATGTCTCGTGGTTCAGTCGACGATTCTGAGATAACTTTCGATGCTATTCATGTTGTGATTCTAATTGTACGCCACTACCTTCAACTTACTCAACTGTTTCTTCCGTTAACGTCTGAAAAAAATTTACCCCTCTTCCTCAACAGTTCTTATTTATGCCAAGCTGAGAATTGGATAAGGTTTCGTTGCCTTTTGTGAAAGATTACCAAGACACTTTTCGATGTGAGAGATTTGTGAACAGACGGAAGCTGCACACTTGATTTAAGCATGTTTACACATCTGCTAGGATTTCTACGTCACAATCATTTGCAAGAGCGGCGAATGGGTCATGTTCTAAATTTGAATAGAGTAGTTTTAATATTGTAATGCTGAAGCAAGCGATTGAGACTGCCGATATCTCGATAATGAAGAATGTGAACCGTTGTCCATCGAGTGTTCAGCAAGTGTATAGAATAGTGCACTTAGAGAAACAGTTCAGAGGAGACAAGCAACCAGCACCGACCAGAGAATCACTCGTCGCCCTGCCGCCAGCAGGAGCAAACTGGCGGCGGGCAGATGCAACGTGAGATGGAAAATGAAATCGACTGAACGTGTTTTGTCGCGTGCTTTTCGTCCACGGCGACGCTTCTGCGATGAAAAAGCGTATCGAGAAGTCGCAGCTGCCAGGGCCTCAACTTTCGGACTCCACCCAAGACTAATTTAATTCATTAATCCTTTACGAAGCATCTTTAATCGATACTCGACGGCTCCGCCGCTGCGATGGACGCGCTGACTTGTCACGGCAGCGTCTCCGCGCGCGCCCCCCCCCCTCCCCCTTAACCTTAAGTTTTCCTCTAGTTTTTTAAGACGCCCAGCCCCGTCAAAGGAAGCGTCTCACTCGACGGTCCCCGCGGTCGCCCCTGGGTCCACCCTAGCTCGTAAGATGACAACGTTATTTTATTTAGGGTTAAATAGCTCATTCTTCCTCATTACCTCAATCTTTGAGATAGTTCCTCCTGCCATTTTGAATAACGTGTCACGCGCGTACACTCACCTTAAATTATACGGTCTCGATCGTTTCCATGTAAGCTCGCCCGACCTTTTCCCCGAGCCGCCGCGACGTGTCTGGGAAAAGCGTCGAATCGCCGAAACGAATGCCGTTCGTTCGATTGTTGCTCATCCTCGTAGGCTAAGCGCGCGTTAATCGTCCCTATTTTACATGTAAACGATACAGCATACCGATACGTTGCAGGTGATACCGTCACGATAACGGCGCTCCACAGTGCACACCGTAGCTAATGTTTTACTATGGAATATTGCCCTCAGCGCTGTGCAACCAATTGTCATTCTTCGAAAGAAACTTTGTAATAAATTCAATTGCCATGATACGAGCGTCGATGCGGTTCTCTTTGCTCCTTGGAAATAATGTACTCGACCCGCAGTGGGTGAAAGAATTATTGGCACACTCTTTAAAACAGAATAACTTTGCCAGAAATTGGTCCAAACGACTTGAGATTTTTCGAGAAGCTGAAAGGGCTAGTTTATTACCTAGGTGACGTGTTTCACCGTTTTGAAAAAAAATGCAATTTGTCGGAATGTAGAGAAAAATAGTGAAGTCGCTTTTACAACCATTTTATCCGAGCCTGCATTGAAAATTTGAAAATCCAAATAAGCAACAGGCATCGAAATATATAAAATCTTTAGGTTAGTACATTTTAGTAAAAGCTTGTATACAACTTACTTAAATCTATAAACGGGATTTTAAAATTTTCATTACAGGCGCGGATAAAAAAGTTGAAAAAGTGACCTTCACTATTTTCATCGCTATTCCGAGTAATTGCAATTTTTTCAAAACTACGAACGTCGCATACTAAGCTAATCCTACCTTCTACAAAAAAAAAACTCAAGTGGCTTGGACCAATTTTAAAAAAGTTATTCTGCTTTAAAAGGTGTGCCAATAATTTTCTGACCCACCGTATGTGATCAAACATGTACAGCTATCCTGAAAGTTGATACACTTGAGAAATCAATTTCGAGCGATTCTTTTGACTTTGTTAACCTTCATTGGCGTCACTATGCAATTGAACCTTCATTAACTACTGTAACAGAGAGACACGATCTTTCGAGTATCATATTCTAAGTCATTAAGTCCCCTTATTGTCACCTTTCACACGAAACGTCGCATTTTCGTGCTTCGAGGCCGACTTCTACCTGTTCCCCAGAAAATAAAGAAATAACACTCCGTTTTAAACTCTCTATACACTCGCCAGGATACGATCCGTAATACGATACATATAATGCACGTTTCAGATGGTAAAAAGTGAGAAATATTTTGATGCGTTTTAAATGGAAGTTAATTTTCAATAATTCTCACACCGCGGGCATGATTGATGCTCCGGCACCGAAGGGAGGTCGAATTCTTCCTATAATCTGCGTAATGGCCCCTCAATGGAAATTCCTGCCCCGCGCAAGGTTGCGCGCTGGAAAATAAAGGACGTCGCGCGTTCACTGTCCATTCGACTACGGAACGATTTATGCGGTCATTGTCGGCGCGAAGGTAAGTCGATAATAGAGGGGTTGAAGGAATATGTTAAAGTCGGATATAAAGCGATCAAGTCGCGAGAATAATGCTACGCTAGGCACAAGAAGACCAATCATGCAGCGGTAATTCACACTTCCAACGTCGATCCGTGTTCTCGATCGGCGCTCAGGACTTCGATATTATCGTGACGCGGAAGAAAAATTAATTTAACCATCGCCAGTTTGACCCACGGCTGCAGGACGTTCAACGCCTGTAGCCGCTTCGGTGAAATAACTCCTCTACGCTTCTCTACTCGAGTACCAAACTGAAGAGTTATAGATTATCAAAAAGAAGAGACCAATCTCCATGGTAAACACTGACTGCACGATCGCCAAGAAAGGTCAATTATTCAACCCCCACATACCGAATTATTTCATGCATCAGCGCTCCACTTTAATAACAGACGCAGTCCTCCTTTATGATTCAACTCTGACATTAATTGGACCTTGTAAATCACATCGGATATCCACCGTTATCAACGTATCCACGCGAGACAGCCAGAATTGCTACAAATGTAACAATTATGTCCTGAATAAATACGTCGTTGCGAACCCAGCTATCAAGTTGAAAGCAGTGATCGCTTAATTACGGACAAAAATTGCCTTAAATCGCCTCGATCTATCAAAACCGCATTGATGCAGACGTGGAGCCTGAATGCAGTTTAAACAACTTCTTAAGGTTCGTGTTTAATAATGGATCTTTAGATGTAATCGTGGTAGCTACGCTGACACTAATTGATCAATACACAAATTATAAAAAATAATACGAGCACACAAGAACGCAATTATTCAAAATCCTAACACTAACTCAACATCAAGTGGGTCGAAAAATCGCGTTCCCACTTTTTAAATCTAAATTGCCTTTGAACCACTCGTTCCAATTCCAATCGCATCAAATTTATCGAGTCTAATTCCCACTCGAACAAGTTCAATTCCTCGATGCTTGTTCATCTCCTCGCTCTTCCAGCTCGCGGTTAGAACCGGTAGTCTTCACTGGAAACGTTTCACGGTTATCGAGGATCGACGTCGCCTTATTTTTCCTTATCTCCCCAAGCTAATCCCAGTTCGTTCGCCAGGTCCGTTAAATTCAGCTGCGAGCAGTAGAAACGGAACTCTGGACGGATTAAAATATTCAAGCAGTTAGATCGATAATTCTACCCCGCCGCGAATGATCGACAGCCCCGTCCAAGCAGCTTCATTATCCCGGCGCCAGACAGGACTATCGTGAGCTCTCTATATGTATGCGTTTTAGTCGCGGGGGCAGTGAACGTCCTTGGTGTTCTGGGTTCCTTCACCCTCGGGGTACCTTCGATGCTACCGCTGTTCGATACTTTTACGCCCACTCGGGCGATGGGAAACGCGGTCCGAGCCGTACCGTCGATTTCCGTGCCCGATATGGAGGCTCTCGATGGGGAATCCAAGCATTCGAATTGCTGCGAACAATTCGCATCGGGCGAAACGACTTTCGACGCGGTTTCATGGGGATTATTCAGAAAGTTCGAAGGTGTACCTGACGGGTCGATGGTACACGACATGGATCCCTGGCAATCGACTGGTCTTAAAGTAATTACTGAGCGGTAGGTTCTCGTTAATTGCGTAGGAATCGGTTTCGTAAAATTCCTATGTGTTCGGGAGCCACGGGAAAGGAGGCCTCGGGCGATGGGACTCGAACCCACGATCTTGTGGAAGCCTCTGTGTACTGGTCAGCCGCGTAACCAACTCCCACCAACGCTGACTCTCCGAGATTTCTTATTCCCGTCCTCCCTCTTATTGGGTTCCTGAATACTGTTGAATTCCTCTTCAGTTCTGTATATTTCTTTCAGGAGTAACTTGCGCAGAATACTGTATTTAAATATTGAGAGTACATCACTGCATAAAATTCTTCCTGCCATGTAACTTTTGAACGAGATACATAATTTTCTGCTCTTTATAATTTAAGATAACAGACCTAAATGAAATCTGAATAAGAGAAACAGTGAGGAAACGATAGATTGAAATTGCACGAATGCACTCGTTTAGATTAGATCCAGCTTAATCCTAAGCAAAACTATCTTAAACCTGGCACACAGCACTCTGCGCCTGACCGTCCCGCAACCCGGAAAGCAACCCAACATGGTCGATAAGGTAGAAGAACAACTTATCCTGGCATGGTCCGGGTTAGGTCTCTGAGTCCGGTTTACCGATGCAGCCGGGGCGATCAAAAGCCCCCTGGAGAAGCTTCAATCGCCGGCGAGCAAACATCGCCACGTGGACGCTGCCACTCGACGTTATCCGCACTGGACAAAGAGGATGCAGCGCGGCGCGCCCGACAAGGAGGACCGTATGCGCGAAGGGAGCGCTGCGAGGAGGACGGCGAAGTACGGCCGCGTCTCATTGTGTAAATAATTGAAATACTAATCCCCTTTCCCGAGGTAGTGACAGTCACCTTAATCGTGCCAGGCGAGCGGCATTTAGGAGTGCGTGCTCGAGAGGGTGTGATCCTGGAAGGACGCGCGCCGCAAAAGCGGAAAGCAAACGCGACGCACGCACTCGACCCTGAGGCTGTACACGTGACTCCGCATGCGAACGCTCCTGCTTCCCTTTAGCTTCTCACCCCCTGGATCACTCGCGTGATGGGACCACGGTCCGGCAAATACATCATTTCGATCACATCTTGGGCCTTTGAACTCTTTGAAGTCTGCCCTCCTTTTCCGGCCATTGCAAGTCTTCCTTCGGTTTAGCTCGCATGTACGAAGTTCTTCTCTCTTTACTGTTTAGATAGATTCTGGGAATGATGAAGAGTTGAAGGAAGCTGAAAAGAGTAACGATGAAGGGAAGGAATAGGTTGGCAGAGATTATGGTCCACTTCAATTGGAGTGTTTAGTGGAGAGATAGAAATAAGCGGGTGGAAGAAATTTATTAAGGAAATGGAAGTAATAGAGGCGAAGATAGTACCTACGTGTGCTAAAGTTTGGAGAGTGAAGGATCTTTAGGATTAAATGACGCAAAGCTGGACAGACTCTACGGCCCCTTATCATATTGATATTCAGAGCGAAAGAAATTCGTGGTCATTAAACTGAATCTCAAACATGACTTTCTTTAATTTTCCTCTGAGGCACCCCCTTCATCGCTCTTCAACATCCCCCCGGCTCGAAGGGAACGGAGATCACGTTCGAGAGGGAAGACGCGATCCGCGGGATCCCTCGGCCAACAATGGGTAGGTAAATGCGGAACAAGAAGCTCGGAACCTCGAATGACCGCCTGCGGAGGATAATGAGGGAGAAATTAGTGGTGCGTGAAGGTACGAAGAGGCCACCTGTGCCTTATCCTACCGCCGACAGAACGTCCAAGGCCCGGAGAAAGAGGCACTCGTACACATCCTTCGTCCCTCCGCGTCGTCACTCCTCCCACGCCCTTATTTTTCAGAAAGGACTCGCCTCGTAACGCGAACAGGCACAATAGTACTCCTCGAAGGCATTCAGCCGGCATAGATCCTTGATTAAACACTGAATGCCCCGCGTCCATTCATGCCCCGTGTATCGCCCTCCTTCGTCCTCCCTCCTCGAGTACATCGTGGGCCCTAGAAAACGCGCTGAAAACGACATCTCATCTCGATCCGGCGAGGTGCACGGCCACGTATCGCGTCCGGTGGAAGGCTGTCAGTGAATTTCGATGACAAAATCTCTGTTCATCGGTTCCTTTCACTAGACGCTTCAGGCGGAGGGAGGCTGTTTCAAAGCACGCGCTGGGTGTTGTTTTCTTATTTTCTTGCGCAGGGCGGTTCGCCTCAGATTATAATCTGAATATTGTATAATTTTTGGTTACTACAGAAGCTTTTTAGAGAACATTTTCATGCCACTTGTTTACTATTCGTCGTTTATTACTGTGCTTCAAAAGTAAGTTAAACTTTGTCATCACAGGGATGTGTTTGGAAACGTGTTTACGCGATACTGGAAACAGGGATTCTCAAAGTTGTAGGGCAATGTACTGTGTTTACATATCGCGCTCCCACCTTGTTGATTTTCACTCGAGCGATCAGTCGGTGTTTGACTGTGGCGAAGATTAGCACGTTCGACAGCCTTTCCCATAAGTGAAATATTTAGTTACTGGTACAAAATTTGGTTTATAGAAAATAGTAGTCTATGTTTGTTGTTAATCGATACAGTATATCATGTTCCATAAACAATTTTAAAACCACGACAACCTAAACGAAAATCTAAAAAGCACTTCCACCCCTTGAATCTTCCTGAATTTTATCTACTTTGAAACAACGCAAACTTTCAAATTAACAATCTAATGAACCCATCATCGTATTAGAATATTAGATTTTAATCAAGTTTCTCGAAGCGGCACCGCGAATGCTCAGTTAATTAGACACTTTTGAATTAACTACTTAGTTCGTTGTCGTCTGTTTCTCAAAATCCCTCCGTTAATTAAACCCCGTTTCCTGGGAATAGCATGCTCATATTTTACCACCAAGCGCATACGTCATCGACGGTGATAATGGAAAATAATTTGTCACCCCGCGAGGCGGGGATGAAGAGCAACGAGCAGGCGGCCAGGTCGCGTTAAGTGATTTGTCCTTGCCATCTGCGGGAGCCAGCATTATCCTGCGCGGTGAATGTAGATGTCCGATTCTTGGGAAGGGGCGGCTTTTAGTCCTGTCGGGATGAGCCAACGCAGAGATATTAGTGTCAAACGGGACCTTGCTCGTCCCCGAACCACCCAGGCGAATCAATCATGGCTGCGCGAACATATTTTGCAAGCGAGAAGCTCGCTGAGTGATCGTAGTTGGCGAGCAGATTAATTATCCTCGATCACAGACTTATCGCGTATTGCTAGTAAAAGCTTGTAACAGTATAGTAAATAACACAGAGTGTACAAGCTTATTTATAGAACGATTGGCGAGCAAGTGATTTTCATCTTCACGTGAGCCAAAAGTTTTAGATAAAAACAGGACCCACAAAAGCTTCCGCAATTTTTATTGTCTCGAGTTTATAATTCCCACAGTGCCTACAAAGTGGACACAAAATAAGCGAAATGGGAGCGCACTGTGCTAGAATTCAACGCATTGTTGGATGTTTTATTATACAGAGTTCTCGATCATCGGCGTTACTGAGAAACGGGAACAATGGTGAGTGCGTGGAGCGTCACGATCGAGGTTTGACATTTCATATTCCCCGGAAACTTTCCCACAAACTGTTGGCAAGGAGAAGATATGCGGGCCGATCTCCGAAGGTAGCTTTTTGTCTTTCGAGTGGCTCAGGGCTTTCCTCCGGCCTCGGAAACCAACTCCTCGCGAGGGGGGCATTACACATTCACGCGCGTAACAGGGCACACCTCGCCGCCCAGCCATTATTTTGACCCCTCGCCAGCGCGTCGGCAACCCCACCTCGCACATGCTCGCACCCCGAGATCTTGCGGGGCACTTGGAAGACAAATATTTATATCGCGAACACCCGCTGCGCCATTGTCAGCTCCGCGGCAACTCTTGCTTCTATTAAGGCGTCGAGCACCTTCGACCCTCGCGATTCTTTCTCCAGGGGAGGTAAGAGGATGGGGGGATGATTTGCTTGCGGAGCACTAGAGTTCCTTCGGCGTATCGAAATCTACGCGTGAAACGGGGAATTTCAACGAAGCATCTGGATTAGACTGGCGACGATTTCTTTCCCTTGCTCTTGTGTACTTCAGGCAAGGCTTTGTGTATTGTTATTTTTTATATTTCGATAAAGCGAAAGTGGATTGTATTTTATGTTATTGTACGTTGTATGAACGGTTGAGTTTTCGTAGCAGACGTTCGATAAGTAGTGCACGTGAATTTTGAAAAGTGAGAATGATAGGAGTGTTTGTATGTGATGTGGTCGCAGGGGTGAATTTATACCACGCATGCGAAAAAGCTATCGCAGGCGGGTGTTAGAAAAGGCGTGGTGACCAGCAGGCTGCGTAAAACAACCCCCAACTGAATGATCCCTCAGGATCTTGTACTTGATACAGTTTTCTAAATTTTATATTATAATATCATGAAGCTCATTGCACTTCATTTAATAAACAAATGTTTGATATCTCAAATTAATAATCTCTGATGATAATCTGAGCTTCCCTTAAACAAATCATTCCTTTAATTCGAAGTTGTATTTTATAAAAGTTAGTGTTACTTTTTTCATAATAGTGTATGCATCACACACGCGCCGTTCCGACGAATATTCGAATCAGTGAAAATCTGTTTCCGCGGGCTCTGCGCGACGTATATTACACCGGAGGAATGGGAGGGCTCCATTTCTACACGGCTGGAGGAGGGACGGGCATAAATCGTGGCCGTGATAATGGAATTCTCAACGGGGGTCGCATTGACACGGCAGCGAAGTGTCCTGCCGTAGGGGTAAATAGATCGACGTCGTGGCGATGCCAACGGGGGTGTATCGAGAGGGTGGTAGGCTCCTACTTGTACCTACATGTCTATACAGGGTGTATCGCGAATCGATTTGCTCGGATTAACATCCATTGGTAAAGTAATCCACATCGAAAAAGAATTGATTTTTATTGGACCTCGTAAAGCCTACTTTTAAAAACCTTTTGGATTTTTCACAATATCCTGGCATATCAAAATATTGAATATAGGAACTATATACTTTTCAATTGAATTACAGGTGATTCGCATTAAAAAATGTTCCCTTCCCCAGCACCTACCCACGAAATACGATCTTCCTATGATAAGAGCTTAATATTCCAGCTAGTAATCCACGAGTTTCCCTCGATTCGCGCCTGATTCTCGGCACACCCTGTAGAAGCACGGTACCTTACCACCGAATGATTAGATTAGCTGACGAGAAATGGTCCCCGTGTGAACTCTCCCATAGAAGAAACACGTGCTCCATTTTCCCTCCTTCTCCTCGCAGTCGGTCCTTCCCTTCTCGATCTTTTTCTCCGATCGCGTCAGACGTCGCGCGTTGTTCGCATGAATCACGGCCCCATCGCGCCACCGATCTCACCCTCGCCCTCTACCTCCGTTTATCTCGTAATACCACGTTGACCGGGGTCCTTGGGAGACGTCCCCAATGGAAATAATTTGTCTCTACGCTTACCTGTCAAATTACTGATTCCATTAGCGCGATTATCGTGTCCACCACGCTGCCGTATCGTGTAACGCTTCCCATCGGCACACCGTACACCGTGGATAATGCACCGCGCCGATAGCGTTCGAGGGATGGGAAAATGAAACTTCACAAATGGCAGATAAAAATGGACATTATATCCTTAGGTAGTAAATCGGGACCACGAAGCAAGAATACATTTTTCATTTAAATTCTTCCCTCGGACTTTATTTTCCGAACTGTAAATAGGAAAGTACAAAAATTCTTCGTGATGTTTCTTTGCTTATTGAGAAAATTCGATAAACACCACCGGAGCAAAGAAAGGGAAAGGAAAACAGGTTAATACGTTTGTAGTAACTAAAGGGAATCATATTACTAAACACTACTTAGGTACCTTAACTTATCAAACCTCTTAAATTGAAATATCTTATTTAAATCCTATTCCATATGCCGTTTGTTTAACATTTTCTTTTCCCTCAGTATTACAAAATCACCCCCTAATCCACTGACATGTCATTACAGATGATCACCTTCTGCGCCACAGAGAACGAGGTCCACGCCAGTGTCCGAAATGGAAACAGCTGTGACGTGTTTCTCTCTTCACCGTTGTAGCACAGATCAATGAGAAGTGTATTGTAATGGCCCCAACAATTAACAATACCTCCGTACACGGTAGTTTACGATGCGAGTAAACAGCCCCCCAACCCCATCGAGGATACCTCTGGCGGCGCCGATCTTTATGGAGGATCGTCAGGTAGGTAATCCCCCGCCGAAAACTGATGACCGTTAATACCTCCCCCGCAATTGTTTTTTTTTTTTAATACCTCCCCGAAGTTGTTTATTACCATAAGCCAGCAATCTCTGGCTGGCCAGAGACAAACGGCACTGCCAATAATACGTAATCCTGCGTCGTCCTTATGCCGCACCAGGCAAACACGCAAATTAAACCGAAACTTTCTGTATCCCAGCTGCGGGGAAACATTTTTTGCAGCCCCCTCTTGCCTGGCAGGGCTTTCCTTTTCTGAAGGGGGGGAATTTTCTCCGTGCTAATCTGCGTGGATTAACCAGTGCTTCTAAAGTAGGTACACGCTTATTTAGGCGAGGTAGTGTAACAGTGGTCAGCGAATTTCCTGTAAAATTCGAAGATTCGTGGAAAATTCCATTTTCGCGTATTTTGAATTCAATAGATACATGGTTCTTAGATAACCAAAGGTACTTAATATTTAAATTCAAACTTACCTATATTTCCCATTTTGAAAAGGTTTGAAGAAGTTAAAAATACTTTAAAATATATTTTTCAAGTAGGCGATTTTGGAACAAGAAATATCCTTTCCTGCAAAAATGGAAGCAGGCTCCGCCAGCAACGTCGATAGCAGCGAATCGGTGCGTTGGAAGATTTATGCCTCGTCTCATAAATTTGCGACTCTGGCCCATCTATCTTACAAATCTCGGCGGCCCATTGCGGCCCGCCATTGTTGTGGTTTCCTAGTGAATGGTCTCAATAAACAGCGCTTGTGGGCGCGTGCCTAAATAGAAGGAGGAACGAGATACAGCGCGGTGAAGTATCGCGGAGAATTTCGCAGAATTCGGGCAGTCGGGCGCCGTCTATAAATTATGCCAGACAAAACGAGACATGGTGGCGAGTCCTCGAGGGTAACCTCGACGCCACGTTCTTCGTGCAGCGAAAGAGGCGAGAGAGTGGAACAGGGAAAACCAGCCATCACCTTGCCACGACTTGTTACGATTTCGAAAATGCACCTTCGCCGCAAAAAATCCTACCCGCAAACTGACCGTCGTAAAAACCCCGGCAATAAGAGGGAAAGAGACCCCGTCGCGATTAGCGGAAACCGAAGCGTGCAGGGTTGTAAACGCTGTGAACGTTGTGTTAGTGCCTCGACGCCGCCGAGGACAGTGGATTACAGACGCCTTATAACGAGTTCCGATGATAATTGCGTCCACGAGGATTTGCGTTTCGTTTCCTAATCATCCCCAGTGGTGGATTTAAGGAACAGTTCCGTCGAAGGGGTAAGTATTTTTCTAATTATATTCTAAGTAATAATTCTTGCCGATAATTGATGTAAACATTTATTGGCGCTTGAAATTTTGAATTTGGAAATTTAATAATCCCCCAACTTAACCGATTAAGTCGTGTATAAACTGTAAATTCTACTCAAATTTTATTAGACGATTTTTCTCAACTTAGCTCATTGAACTGTACAGTTTTAAACATAAATTTTTGACACTATAATTAATGATTATGTATTTAAACTAAAGTTAGTTATTCGAAAGTAGAGTGTACAGTAGGATCTGCGCAGCCCGTGTTTTTAACTCGAGAAATCAGTCATGATCTACCTGCGTCGCGGCGATATAGTTAAATCTCATGACGCTTCCGGAAGCGCTTTGTTTGGCGCGGGCGGGCATTGAATGACGCGCATTTCAAACCAAAGAAGCAGTTCGTCAAAAGGCGAATCGACCGGCGAGAACGCGAATGAAAAGAGGAGGCGAACGGCGAAACGGCGTCGACGAAATACGAGACCTCGCCGAGGCGAAATGAGAGCAGCGCGGGCCGCTCTTAACAAAAAACAGGACAGAGAGGATAATAACAAAGGCGAGGAGGCTTGGTGAGAAAGGGAGAGAGAATTCTGTTACGCATCTCGGGATCGAGATCCTGTGAAAGGACCTTACACGTGTTCCTTAACAATTTTATGCGAGTTTGACGTTCATAGCTGAGTCACCGCTAACAATGAGTTTCGATATGCATGGTAAATAATTTGCTGTAGAAAGGATCTATTTTAATTTCCATTGAAGGATCTTAATTATGTTCGTATATTTATACAAGGTCTCAAATTTTTTTTCATCCATTATGAAATAACATCCCTAAATATATTCTGTTTTATAAAGGTGAAGCGCAGGAAACGAAGTTTCAGAAATTTTTGCCTAGTTTGAACGTATGCACGGGTCAAAAAAAAAAATTGTCCGGTAAATCCAACGAAGGGATCTCACAGAGCAAACATTTCTCTTTAATTTCGTTTCTTTGGATTTCTTGTATGATTTTGATTGACCGAGTTATTCGGGATCAAATTAAAAAAAGTACTTTTCACTTTGAACACCTATAACTTGCGAACTTCATGATCGTAGACAAATTTTCACGAGTGTTTCGGAAAGCTAAGAAAGCTCCCTTTCCGAACCTTCAGTTACCAATTTAAGATTTCTTTTTTTCAATCATATTAAATCATTTTAAAATAATCCCAACAATTGACGAAAATGTTTTGAGTATAATAATTTGGCCAACCTCTGTAAACAAGCCTCAAGTCTTCAGACTGCATCTCCGAAAAAACACAGAGACGTCGATTTTTCGAGTTCATTGAATGATCGCCAGTGCTCGTTCAGAAAGCTTTTCCACGCACAAAACGCTCGAATCATCCTGTTCCCATTACGATGCGCCGCGACGGGCGCGTCGATGATAGAGGGAGGAACGGCGGCGATACGTCGTGCGGAGAGACAGAGAGAGGCTAATGCTGTGGCGGAAGAAGCAGAGAGAAAGGGAGGCCGAAGTAGGTGAGGCCAGCGAGTAGTCTGACAAAGGATCGACCGTCAGCACTGTCAGCGCTGACAGCGGGCTCGAGTTACGTCACTGGCTAGGCTGTTGTGCTTTTTCAGGACGGCCATTGAAAAGTTCGCTCACAGTCAGCGCGGCTGTGCTGCCATGGTCGAAGGCAAGAACACCGAGGGGATCTTTCTCCTCCGGGAGACAAGAAGACGTCCTGTGCCCTTTCATGGAAGAGGTGGGTGTGGTTGGCCCCGAAACGCAGCACCGCCATCGTGAATACGCGCATGGTGGAAAATGCTGCGAAGGCTTGAATGGACGCTACCGTGGCGGAGCTTTTGGTACCTCGCGATAGGCTGCTGGAACAGCCTAATATTACAATAGGGATATATTGTTCAGGTATCTGGGAGATACAATGTTGCTGTGTCCCTTTCACAGGAATAGTTGCTTATTTTATGTATGCCTGAAAGTTCCGCGAGTAAATTTTCGTGATTTGGAGGCAAGATGGAGGTTTCTAGGGAATGAAGAGAAGTGGGGTGACGTAGGAGTTGAGGGTACCATAAACTCTACTATAAGAAATGATTCTTCAACTCCGCCAAGCTTCTGTTTTTCCATTGAAGAAGTCACAAACAGGCGCAGGTAGCTTAAAAAATTCGCAGTATTCTATTGTGATGATTTTAGATGTTTCAAGCAGATGCCATCTCGGAATATGATAAAACACCCATCCAGTACTTACAAATGAATGCAACTTTTCAGCGCCGCGCGTTTAAAGGGAAAGAGGGGGCCAACGGAATCGACGAGAAAGGTTCCCACTGATCGCTCTCGTTCGCCGGCAATAACGAGGAGCAGTTTCATAGTTCTTGGATAGGTGAATGCGTAACCAGAGGCCGGATGTTCCCGCCCAGGATGGATCCACGTCTTGCAAGGTAGCTCAAGGAGTTTCGTCGCTTTCTTCTCAACCCCTCGAGGTGGTAGCGTCTCTGATTTCTGATCTGCTAGCCGGTGCAGCTACTTGTCACTCTGGTGCACGCCCACTTTCCATCGCAAGAAACGCGTAACGTAAACGGTGAGAAGTTCGTTAGGTTCCTTCAGGGATCTCCTAACCGACCACTGATTTTCATAACACTGAACTTCCGGCCGACTAACGAACGTTTGCGACGCCAGGCTGGGACGCGCTGCGCCCGTCTTCGTTTCCAGTTTCGTGACTTGTTCTTAAAGTTTTTCAAGGGCCACGCGAGAGATGTGTAAATAGTGGCTCAGTTCAATCTAGATATAAATTCTCACGACTGAAGAATAACGAAACTATGTACCTACTGTGTACTTTCTGCGCTGTCCCTTTTGCAGAAGTGGATGCTGCACTATTTTTCAGTAATATTCTAATTGTGAAATCGGAAATCCTTTACTAAAATCACAGCATCACATTAATCAATAAATCATTATTATATATATTTAATTTAATTTTAAAACCATTATATCCCCAAAGCTTTTCCTGTTTGTACACTTACTGAGAAATCAGACCCGGTTCTCTGAAGTATGTTGAAACAACTTGAGAATTTCCGCACGATTGCTATATGCATAGCCCCACTCGAGGCCCACACACAGGAGTCCTTGAGAATCATCGGCGAGTAATATTTTCGCGACCGCGGGGGATGATCCTTTCCCATGTCAAATTGCATTTAACCAGCGAGGCTCGGAGGTTCTCATGAGGCCATAACTTCGCATATGGCCCGATTTTACTGCCAGTTTCCTCGGCCAGGGCGCCCACGATCCACCCTCCCCGGCTCAGGTAGAACGCGTGGGCCCGCCGATGATGATCGCGCCTACGATATCGATCCGACCATATGCCTCGCGTTTCCCATAACGCCGGGAACGCGTGCACGCCGTTTTCGCGTTTAGACAGAGGAGCAACAGGTTGCTTGCCGGATCATTGTTCTAATCGCGGCGGAGATAAAACGGTTCCGTGTGTCACGCGAGCAGGGTGGTTCTTAATGAAATATGATGTGTCGAGGCTCGCGTATACAGGCCCCTGATTAGCTCTATCGGAAATGGATTAGACAAGGGAACGCAGGGGTGGAGTTTTATTTATCTCGTCGAGGTGATTTATTAAACACTGTCAACACAAAGAGGTAGATTTTTGTTTCAGATTTTTCTTTCAGAATCAGAGGGTCCTTGTAGAAAGCACTGTAACTGCCAAAAATCAAATTCTATACGGCAGTATTAGCATTGGTACTTAGAACATTTTCCGCTAAATTTTTTTTTAATTTTGGCACTTACAGTGTCTTCTATACGGACTCTTCAATTTTACTTGTATTGATATAGTAAAGTGTACTGTATTTAGGTTCGGTGTGTTCGTGACAATGGAATATTTAGAGAAGCACCATTTTTGCGAGCAAGAAAAGTACGGCATTGTTGGCGAGCAGCAAGACACCGCGAAGATTTAAAGGGACGGCAGGTGAACGCTGTAAAAGGCAGCTTCCCGTGGGATATCCGAGGAACAGAGGCAGAGTCAGTCCAGAAGCACGAGCTTATCCTCCATTAACGCGGTGCTCGCCGTTCACGGTCTTACCACCGTCTTATTTTCGATTCTGTGGGGCCGCACGAGATTTTGACGGAGCCCACGGCGCCCCACAATGTCTGCCAAGTCGACCGTGTGATTGCTATGGGATAACCACTTGCTCCAATGGTCCCGAACGTGAAGGCGCTTCGGCTAGGAAAATGTCAACCTAATTTTGCAAGATCTCTTCCTTGTGCCCAGACGACTTAAGAGGGTCCACCGTTTTCCTCTACGCTTCAAGGCCGATCGCTTTTCATCCTCGATAGATGGAACATGACGTTAGTTTTTGTCGTAAGATTACACGGACATCTGGATTTTTGAACTCTCGCGTGGATGGTGTCGAACTTGTTATAATGGACGGGGGAAATTTGTAATAATATCGTTTCCATGATTCTGCATGAAGATTCTGGGTAAATTTGTGTTCAGAATTTGATTCTTTATTCTGTAATTTTTTCGGTTGTTAATTCCTATGTTGATAGAAGATTAATCTTGATTTCAGGTTCACTAGAACTTCATACTATGGGCCATTATTTTTCCCATCACCTCAGTGAACATACCCCCATCGAAACCACGAAAAAAACACTCCAAAGTCCCCACAAGCTGGAACGCAATAAATTTCACTATTTCGACGGATGTCTATTCCTCCCAGATAGACAAAACAGGGGATCATAAAAGAGGAAAATCTATTATGTTGGTGCATATGAAATTGCCAATCGCGAGTAGCGTGAAAGTTCCATTGTTTATGCTGGGGATACAATAGCAACTGGAGAGGCCCAATGGAAAACAAGCACATGCCACCGGTTTCTGAGTTTAGAGGAAATTAAGTTGAAGGAAAAATTATTCTCATAAGAAATGGTACACGAGAAATATCGCAGAAACTCGGAAAAGTAAAATAATTAAAAAGCGAGAAAAAAAATTCATTCTGCAACAGTAATTTTATTTCACATCCACCAATATAATACATGCTTCATCTGTCACTCCCTCGAATCAAGAACAAAACATCATTCGAACAGTCTACTTCCTCCCATCCCATCCAATTATAAAAAGAAGAATAGAATAAAAGTAAAACGAGAATTACTTCCCAAAATTCCTTCCAAACTCCTATCACCCTGATTCGAAAGCAGAGGGTGGTTTACAGGGACTAGGTACCCAAAGGCCGCGTCGAGTCGGCCGCGAGTAATCGAGCTGTTCCCCCGTCTTGCGGCTTACGACCGTCTTTCGCCAAAAGAGGGACTAGCCACACGGAACCTCGTTAAATGCAATACCAGTAAAACAAGGCGCAAACAGTGAATAGCCCCGCCGGCAGGATTATCGTTGCCGCGACGGTCGGAGCGCTCCCCGTAGATGTAGACGGAGATAGCGGCGACATAAGACGCACAGACCCGGGATCACTACCTGGCCTCGCAAGTTTCTGGATTTAAAACTCCTAAGCGCGAGGCCACTTCCAGGCCCTGCTTACCGGCGTTCTACCTATTCCTTTCCTCTTCCTGTCCACCCATTAGGTCGACGATCCATCGTCCTCCTCCGGCGCGGGCCACAAGCCTGGACCACCCGTCGCCCCCGTTACTTATATAACTCTTTGTCCGGATCGATGGTCGGCCGAATTAACGACAATATTGGTGGCACGATTAGGCCGGGAGCTTCTACTAAACTGGCTTTGTGTTGCTTACGAACTGACCCTATTATCGGCGCCCTATCTGCTGGCATTTATCTGGCGAGCTTCTCCTCTGCGGGGATGGCGAGCAAGTCCTCCCGTGGAGGATCTTTCGCCCGAGGACAAAGCTCACCTAGCTGGCGGCAACGGTATTCGAATCTAAATGAAACGCTGGTTCGAGTTTACGCCGAGGGGTGGCTCCTCGAAGTAGAGCTCTGGGCTCTGTATGCTGTAAACTCTGGGGGTTGGATTGCGCGTGATTGGGCGCAGGGTTAGTTTTTGGTAGTTTTTTGTGATCTTTATAATAGGTATAGGGTGTTTAGTAGACGAGATGATAGAGGAGAAAGTTTTTAGAGGAAGTGACAAGGTGGAGGTATTTCTTACTGGTTAGATTGTGGCTTATTGCGTGGATGTTCTCTTGCGAATAGGGGAAGTACAAGTTTGTGTAAAGAAAATGGGAATCAGATTTCTGCTTTTCAATCAGTGTTCTAAGAATTTTATGCCCCACTTTCACGCTCCTTTTTCGGGGTCTGACGGAATAGGGTAGAAATCTCGGTAGAATCGTTTTGTCGTTGTGAATACTGTTACTACTGTTCGCTAGACAATTGTATTTTGATTTCGTCGATATTAGGGGCCGTTTTAGCTGTATTTGCCTTCTTGACAAAGCGACTCGAATCTCTTATTCGTCCCTCTTGCGTGCACCCATGCAACGGAGAATAGAGAATACACCATTGTGAAACCTCCTCCGGACAGTTACCGTGGATAATCTTCCCTCTCTTTCCCGACATATTGCGCCAAAGCCAAAAACTAGCCACGGTCCGCTGAGCATTCGGTGAAGTTGGATCTTCCAGGCCTGAATACCGAGCAAGTCGAGGGTGTAAATATGAAGAGGGCACTTTGGACGACTCTATCCCGCCCTGGGAACTATACAACATCGATATAACCTAAGCGGGGAAAGCTTTCCTACGTTATATTAGGTACTTTCCCCGAGTACAAATTGCACACTGCTTCAATAAAACTAATATTGGCGTTCGGTAGTGGTAGGGTTATAAACAGGAACATAAAAGTTTATTCATTTGCCTGAACTTTAAAAGAATCTAGAATTAAAAGTTTTCTTTAAAATCTTAATTTTCCTTCCGCTCACATTCTGTATTACAATCACGTCTTGCATTTCGAAATTCAAGCCATCGAAAAATCCAAATTTCCACAAACCCCACTGGACCTATACAGCATTCCTCATTATCTTCTTGCCTTAATTAACCCTGAAATTAATCTCGAACCCCTTCCTTTCTCTCTTCAGACGTTTTATCTGATCGATGCACGCACCCAAAAGAGAAACGCACCCCTGCGCGTATCGGGCGATATCATCGAGAAGGCCCTTGAAATCTGGATGGGGTGACCGGGCTCGCGATCCGCAGATCCAATCTCCGTAATATTACGTCGGTTATGACGGGATTCTTGTCGTAATTCGTGCGCTCGGTTAACGAGCACCACTGTATAGACATCGTGCACCCCAGAAACGGGTTTGCCGCGCGCGAGGGGTGCGCTCGTCACGAGGGCAACGGGCACGAGATAATTCAAGATGGAGTCAGGGAGTCAGGAAGAGGCGCATCTGCCTGGGCGAGGCATTATTCGACGGTGCACGGGGCTGTTTAACCTCCTCCGCGTATCTCTATTCAGCCCTCGGGCGGAGGCTTCGCTCCTGACCTTCGCACTCCTTCCACGCTCTTCCTTTCATCGCCTCTGTTTCCCTTGCTTCTTTTCGCCTCTCTTTACCTGAATATATTCCCATCCACGCATCGGTGGAGCTCAAGAGCGACGGCTATGCGTTGTCTCGTTTCGGTTTAGAGCAGTGTGAGGTGAACGCTCTTCGCTGCAACTGCGGGGGTGGCTTCGTTCGGCTGCCCGTTCCTTTCGTTCAGTTAGTTACCTTAATCCGGTTGAAAAGTAACATTTTTTAATAGCCGTTCATTCGCCTAATTTTCAAATGCACGATGGCATATTTAAATGAGTAATGATTGAAATCTTGAACTGAAACAAAAATTACACGTGGAAGTGATCAAGTTATAAATAAATTGCTACTTGCTCTCCTGTGTCCTCAAATTATCTCATCATGTCACGATTTCTCTATTACAATTTACAACACCCCAACTCAGCTACTTCTACAAAATCTTGTACTTAATTACTGAATATCACTTCTGCCTTCAAAAAATTACACGTAAAGGTAGTCAAATTATAAATAAATTGCTCTACTTGCTCTCCTCTGTCCTCAAATTACCTTATCATTTTACTATTTCTCAATTACAATTTACAACTCTCCAACTCAATTATTTCTACAAAAAGAGTTCCACCAAAAGTTCACAATTTCTCCCCTATAAACCCCGAAGGATAAAAAAACAAGGTGCAACTGAACATTGTCTCTGATCGTCGCGTGAGCGCGCCACGAAATTAGCCCCCCCTCGCGTGGAGGGGGTCGGTTGCGCGGCGAGAGGTCCGCGGACAGGGCGAAAGGGGTGGAAGTGCCTTCGTTTTCACCTCGCCGCTGGATGAATAGGGGCGACACAAATGGTGAGGCGGCAGGGTGGGGGCCATCTGACGTCCCCAGTTTCGTTCGCCACCTCTCCCTGCCGCCTCGGCTGACATTCAACCCCCAGCTACCCAGGGACGAACCAGCTCCATTCGAACGGACCGCCCTTCCACAAGGGTAGGGAAGCTGCCAGCCAATGAAGCGTCCCGGCGGCGTCGCCGTTTTGAGAAGGGTCAGGGGCCGCGGTTACCATCAAGAAGTCCCGGCCACGATGACTGTCAGTCACGTTTCATCGCGAAGTTAGCCCCCGTTTCGATCATCGCGAGGCAGGGAGCGGGGAACGCCGGAGTTGCAGTCCTTCGTTCACGGGGTGCGGAAGTCCGCCTCGTCACATGCCGTAGTTCCCGATCGGTGATCGAATCACCCCGCGCCCACTGTGCGATAGAATCGTGCCCGTTATTCCCAGTTGATGTTTCAAGTTCGATAAACACGGTTCTGCTTTACGTTACCGCGGAGTGCTAGTGTGTTTGTGGAGGACGCTTTCGGGCCGAAGATGCAGAACCAGGAACCACAGATTGGACATATGCCAGTGCCGCAGCCGAAGATGCCCGCCTCTTCGAGTGAGTTTTTGTGATTATTTTTTGTAGTCTTCGATAGTTTAATTTGAATTTTTGGGGAGGATTTATTTAATTCGCTGGCGCTTGATTTTGGTGCCTTTGATTTGGGAGGATTTTAGTAGTTTTTGGGGGAGGATAGTTGAGTTGGTTACTATATTTTATTTTGTCTCTTCTGTTCTGTGAAACGAGGAATTTTTGTGAGATTCGGTTGGTAGAGTGGAGCTTAAGGATCACTGAGGTTTATTCTTTTCTGTTTTTGGTTTGGTTTGAACAGTTATCTGGGGTATCTAGTGAAATTGTTAATTTAATTGTTAGAGGATTTTCAAGTTCCACCAATATATATTTCTGTTTAATGACATTGAAAGTTTAATATTAAATTTCTTTGTATCTTCACATAAGTTCGTTCTACTACGTAGATTTGTTTTCTGATCATTTATGATATTTGCCATGGATAATTTCATGAAAATATCTGTCTCCTAGTACTTACAAAACATATTTAATCCACTCCAAAAATCTGACATCAACAGAGACCTCAAATTCTTAAGAAGTTTCGCGAGATTCGCATCGAACTACTTAGGCTGGACCAAACTCGCGTATTTCCACTTAAAATCCTCCGCGCAGTCTTCTTCGCGCTTCATTCCGTCACCCTGTACCTCTCTCCTCAAAACTGTCGTCGATCCATTACTTTCTACTTAAACCATCTACATTTTAGTCCACACTTATCCACAGTTTTTATCGAAATCTTTATTACCTCGGGATTAGTGCTCTCTCTTCGACAGATTAACGCAATTCCTCCCCTTTTTTCCCGACTCAACGATGCTCGGTAAAATTCAGAGGCAATAACGAAAATGTCTGCTTTTTAATACCCTACAGTAGCCGTGTTTATCGCGCGGGCGGCAATAAAATTGAACCTTTGTTTACGATACTCGTTAGCTCTGAAACCACAGTCATAAAAGCTCCCATCTGCTACCCCACCGGACCTGGTGTCACCAACGGACAAGGTAGCATAATTACCTGCCTCGAGAAGGATCATACCTGGACGGAAAGGTGTCAAGCTTTTCCGTAATATTTACCTGTGTGCTTCAGCAGGGGTACACAGGTGATAGGACGTTAACGATCCGCGAGGTTCTGGTACTTGTAAAATGCGCTATCCTCAACTATTTAATAAGAAACGATAGTTCAAAACCTTTGACTTGCAATTAGAATACTTTAAGTCTAAACAATTGCAGTAACGCTGAGGTAAAGGTACATACTTGGCGGTGGGATAACTTGAAGATCGATTTATTAGAATCTAATGTGATTCCCAAGTGACATAAGTTTGATTAAAAATAATTATATAACTCAGAGATAAAAACTGCTATTGATCTTTCAGAATTTCTTTATGGTTAGTGTAATTCGATATGTTTAACTTCACGCTGCATTTTCCATCTGCAATGGTCTTCTTGTGTACTTCTCGTAGAAAGTTCATATGTTCCTATTTGAAAATGATTTTTCCCAGATTGGAAATTTCTAATTCTCACTTTGGAGTCGTTAATCACACCGAAAAGTGGTAGGCGTTGATAATTGGCCCGTCGCAGGGTGCTTCCCATCGCGCCTCGCATCTCGTGCGAAACAAATAGCATATGCGCGGTATTTAAACTCGACGGACAGTCGTGCATTTAAATGATTCGACCCCAGTGGCATTCATCCATGAGAAAATAACGGCAGATGGCCGAAATGCGACGCGGCAACTACGAATCCTCGTGATAGGTACTAACAGGTTGTCGTGGGTGGTTCAGCTCGGGCGTCATTTGTCGAGGAATCAATGCACGCTTGATTCGTAACGCTACTAGCCAACTAGGGAATCCATTTAAAACCCACCTGGACAGTATAATTCCGCTGTCTCTAACCAGCATGCTTGAATTTAAATACACAACCTCGCTTAATTGTAATGCGAGTTCATGAAACAGTGTTTAGCTGACAATACTCTTATGTTGTTCACTGAGTGCACATAAGAATTCAGAACTCGAAAGGGATAGATATGTTTAAACCTGGTATGAGTATTAATAACAGCTACAAAGAAAGTCGTTAATTAAGAAATTTTTAATGCTTCCACTATTCGATTTCCAAGTATCAGAAGCAAACTAAAATGAGCTCGAATTTCAGTACATCAGTAGGGGGTTAGGACAAGTAAATATTAGTTTGAAAAGAAGCTTCTTTAGCTATAAAATCACAAAATAATCATCCTCCCTAAAATATCGTGTTTAGAAGCCCCCAGTTGTTTTCGATTAATTTCACCCATTCGGTGCTCGCACACGATTACTAAAAGTATGATAATAAACGAGGCCTGTAAATGAGGCGGGGGCTGCAGTGATGGGAAGGTAAAAAAGCAGATAATGGAGAATCGCGCGCATCTTTCGCCCGAGGGGGTGGACGGGCCCTCGCGACCCCTACATCCGCGGCAGGGTTAGCAGATGACGGATGAGTGCACGTATATTTTACGTGCATGCATCGGTGGTAGACGCCTGGTTCGTGACACATGCCACGAAATTCCCATGCTCCACTAACGATACTCGTAACACCTGATGGACGATGACAAAATGAACGATAGCATCACCTAACAAGCACCAAGTGATCCGAGATTCTCCATCTCCAATTCTGCCACTTGCGAATTGTTTTCTATGAAAGCATTTGGAATTAATTGTCCTTCAGATTTAAGAATCATGATTTGAATTATTTATTTCGAGTAGTAAGTGTTTGTGAAATTCTTGATTGAAAGTACGCGGAGTGCAGAAGTACCACCTCCGTATTACCGCCAGCAAAGGTACTTTAATCCCAAGATTCCTCGGGCTTTTTTGTCGCGGGCAATTCTAAGGGAAGATTATCCCAACCCTCTTTTAAACACTGTTTACTTTCTGTAAATATTAAGTTTCCCTTGTGTAAGTACGTGTCCTCGGAATTATTGTTGCGGAAAAGTTAACCCATGTGAAATTTTACGTTTCGTTCCTGTCTTCACATATGTCTCAATTTCGTAATTCGTTTCGTGGTGAAATGACTGAAGGCAACGGGTACGTAGGAGAAGCAATTGAATTTGTCAGCTTGAAATGGCAATTGCACACACGACTCACGAGTAGAGCTAACTAGCCATTAGAGTGAACTTGTGCGGCTCGAACTTGCGTTGAACTTTTTGTCGGGGCCCCGTGGAATACGTTTCATCCCTTTTCACCCCTATCGATGTCCCCTAATCGCGACGAACTTTTCCATCGATTCTATCGTCACGAACCGGCATCATCGAAGCTGCTCGACCAATAGGCTTTCAACGGAGAAAAGTTCCGAATAAAGTGACGCTACCGCTGGAGTGAATCACATCCGGTCGAATCGACCCTGAAATTAACCCCTCTAACAGCAATCGTAGTTTTTAGGGTTGGAGAGGACTTCGACCGGCCGTAATTTTAATGTCTCGCACAGGACACGAAAAGCAGTATTGTGCCTGGAAATTCACTAAAATTGCACTCGCAGTAACGACAGCCCCAACAGCTGTGCGAGAAAAATGTTTCATGATAATCTTCCCTAGAGAAAAGTAGGCTCGATGTTCAATTTTCTTAATGCAGAAATTACTAATACAATCTCCAAATTTTATAATATTAAAATACTAAAATACCAATTCTATTTGCATCTGTATTCTCAAAATTTAACCAGCTTTCGACCCATCTTTTTCAGAAACTAAAATTCCACGTACTTTCATAAAGCTTCTGCCTAAATTACTCAAACTTCAAATATACGATTTTCATTGTATTTTTGCTCTCAAAATTTCACACCCTTCCTCGTGAAGTTATCTCGTCGATCAAAGGAGGTCAGCCAAAAACAGCCATTCCTTCCACGAGCAGGAATCCTAGTAGCATTTCTGGTTGGCATTTGGATGGCCAAATAATTGCCAACTTGAGGATACTGTGGGCCAACCAGAAAAGCATGGAAAACGAAAAGGGAACGGAAGAGCCAAGAAAGCCAGTCGATTTTGCAGTCCCCCTTACCTGGGGCGTGCGTTCCATGCTCGAGCACGCGATTTGCGTGTGGCTAATCGTAAGCAAGCGTGCGCTTCTGCGCATGCGTGCACCCCCCGCGAGTTCCATTTCTCCGGAGGGAGCGAGCTCGATCACTGTAAAAATCCCATGAATGATTGACGAGTGGACGGGAGGAAGATGTGAGGCGCCTCGTAAAACACATACCTCGATTCCACAGCCGATGAAAAATTCAGCCGCGAATGACTCGCGAATGCAAATTTCATGGATCGCTCGAGCATTGCCTCGCAGGCCGTGGCATCGCGTGATTCTTCCGATCGGGAACCCCGCGTTCCTTCGTGCACCGCCTCTTTCTGCCTGCGCTCGTCGGTAGCGCCGAGCTGTCCTCTTTTCAAATTATATTATTGAAACGAGTCGCGAGGTGGACGCGTGCGTAATAATAGATCTATTCTACTTTCAGGGGGAGAAGGCGTGGAAACTCGCATTTTCCTTTCTCTTTCGTTCCTTCTTCTCTTATTGCGAGCTGGAACTCGATTTCGTTTGTTTTGAAACATGATCCATAGCGTCCGACTGTTTACTTTTTCCGTGAAGCTATTCTCATTTGAAGGAGGTCTCGACTTGTTTATGCTGTGAAGCGACACTTAGTGCACTCGTGTAGGTTTTAAAACATACATTGTTATGCGTCGGTCTTTTCGACCATAGCGCGCCTGCTGACGTTAGTCTCGTTTCGCCTGTCGCATACAACGCGTAACTGTGTGGCAATCATCGCTAATACTGATTTCCGAGATTTCTTATTGCATGAAAACATTGAAGACGAGGTCAGTGATTCCGCAGAAGATTCCGATTATGTTATACAATCCGATCACGATACAGATTCGGAAATTGATTATGCGTATATAGAGATGAAATGTACTTTGTAGAGGAGAAATGTACTTTGAGTGAAGGAAACGTAAGTATTTATTCTTTATTTTCAAGTTTCTAATCTCGGGGAAATATAAAAATTTAATACGTTTGTAAAATCATAAATTTATAAGTATATTTTTTTAAAAACCAAAATTGAAAAACAAATATAAATATAAAATATATTGGATAATTGCTATTATGAAAAATTAAAAGTCAAGTGATAAATTCAAATTAATAAATAGAAAATATAATTTTATATTTTGCATTCGCACAAATTTTTATATAAAGAATAGAAAAATGGGAAAACGTTGTACTAAATGTAACGCATTCATTTGTAATGAACATACACTATACTTTTGTAACGAATGTTGTAATGATGCGAGCGACTCTAGTTTATCAAGCGAGGAATAATTATAGTTATTTATTTCATTGACAGTTAATTAAATTTATTTACTTTATATTTTATGTTTTATTTTCTTTCATTTATAATTATGTGTTTCGTTAACAGATTATTATGTATTTTATCATAAAAATGAAAATCATTTATGTATGACTATTCTGAAATAAGTAAAATACAATGTTATACATTATTTGTAGTATTTTAGTCATTGTATTAATTTATTTGAAATGACCGACGCGCGCCCACTAACGTAAGTTATTTGGCGCGCCTACTCCCGGGTTAAGGGGGAACACCACTGCGACGGCCGGAAAAGTGAGCCGTTTTTAACAATTTTTTTCAGGACTAATTAACAGTTTTCGTAGAAAATTTGTATTATCTTCCTTTAGTACAATATCTTAAGAGACTAGAATAGAAAAACATGCATAAATTTTTTAATATTAATTAATCTTCTAAACCCCCCACGCGCGGTGGTCGAATGTGTAACTATGCAACAGCGGGTACGAAATCAAATTTCATTTTTTCTTATAAACTAAGTATATGAGTGTAATTTCCGTTGTACGTGCCGATTGCTTAACCAAATTATTTTTGTAAATAAAAATAGTGCGCTTTAGAAGAAAAATTTTTAAAATCAGCGAATAAGATGGACAGTTTTTCGGGCGTCATTCAAAAAATTTGTTTTCTATCAAAGAATCCGTATGTGCAACGGAAACTAAACTCATATAGTTTATAAAAAAAATGAAATTTGATTTCGGACCTGCTCTCGTGGGGGGTTTAGAAGATTAATTAATATATTAAAATTTATGCATGTTTTTCTATTCATTTGTTTTGTATAGTCTCTTAAGAAAGTTTACTAAAGGTAAGTAATAAAATTTTTGTATAAAAACTGTAAATTATTCCTGAAAAAAAATTCTTAAAAATGGCTTACTTTTCTGGCCGTCACAGTGGTGTTCCCCCTTAACTTTTACCATCTTTTCGACTGTATTTGACCACGAATCATTTTTCCTCAATTAAAACTTTTTGGGAGAGTATGTACTTACACTTTTATCAGCACGTTTTTTACTTCTTCGAAATCATGGCGAAACTGTTCATCGTTTCGAGTTACATAGGAATTTTCAGTGCATCCCCTATTTTTTATCGAAATTCCTAGAATCTTTGGATCATTGCAAAGTTTGTAATACGTAATTATATATCAAGATACTTGTGTCATTTGAGGGTATTAGGAGTAGAATTCTGCGAAGTTGAAGTTGCGCGAAGTTTGCATAATGCGGTATTTCTGGCAACTTCGCGAAGAGAAAGTTTACTAATATATTCCGTAGGCTGCAGGCAAAAAGCATCGAAGCTTGCCATCCAACTTTCCCTCGTGGCAGAAGAGGGTCTTCTTTGCCCTGGAAGGGAGCAAGCCTGTAATTGCAACCCGTTTGTCATCGCGGTCAGTACCCATGCACTTTACTTCGCATGGCGCTCACGTTTTCATTAACGTTTCACTCGATAACGCGCTTGCTGGCTTTTCTTCTTGCCATGTTACACATGTGAATATTCAAGAAACATATTGATAAGCTCGGAGCTGAATGCGATTGATAACGGAATACCGCTCCGCGAAATCAACAGGTTGCTCCTGCACCCCTTTGGTTCCAATTGTGTGCTCATGAAAATTAAGAAAGTTTAAACTGAAAAAATTAACTTTGATCTTGCTATTTACGAACTTTGACCTCACCTCCTGAATATACAATGAAAATTAGTACGAGATTAATCCTAACGCTTTAAAAAAAACAGGGAAAATCGAACCCCCTGCAGGCGAAGCAAATTCTGAAAATTCAACAAACTCCAATGCCCATCGACTGCTTCCACCCTGGCAAGACAATTCATAACCCCGAATCATACCCTCCATCTCGCTTCTGCAACAAAAACAGATCTCCTTCCCCGAGAATCTTCCCACCAGATCACTCGCCTCCCTACACCAGCATTCCCTCAAACAACTCAATGAAACCCGACCAAGAACTGATGTCAAAAACCGACACAATCCGCGTCCCGGCACAATCTGGCCCGTCTTATCTGCCAAGCAAACAGTCCCAGAGTCTGTCCACCGACGGCCCCATCGACTGCCTCCTCTACAAACTTCACCAATCTCTCTATCCACCCACCACCGGTGCGCGGGTGAAAGGGGAGAGAGAAAAAAAGGCGACCGTGGTGGTTGGAAAACGTTTAACCTTCTCTCATAATAAGATCCACGTTAAGTAAGATAAAGGAGCGCGAGGGAACCGATCGAGGGAGCGATCAGACGATACGAGCGAAGTGTCGTGTTTCGGGCTGCTCACTTAAGGGCCACGCTGAATGCAGCAGCCACATCCGGTCCATTCAGCCCCATTCACGAGCCCCGTCCAGCTCAATGGCGTGGGCGGAGCCCGTGACAACGAGTTGCTACCCCCCGATTATATACGCACACCACACCCTTGCCTCTCTGTATCGCGTAGGAGTGAGTCCAGCCCTGGGGAACAGGTATACGGAGGCGCGCACGTCCAGGAGGTGCTCTTTGCCTCTAACTTGGCGACAAATCGATCCATTCATCGGCGACGTCACTCACGGGGGGACACGGTGTTTTCGCTGGTAAACGGGCCCGGCGATCCAAAATACCGGCATTCTTCAGATTAGACGCGGCTTTCTTGGCCGTCGGGAACGGGTAACAATGCGACGTTTAGCCCTGGACGAGATTCGCGGGCCAACGTCTTTCTTGCACCGCTCTTTGTCCAGTTTAGGGAAATGGATTGTGTAGTTTCTGTGTCTAGCTCGGCGACTGTGTCCGGAGTATTTTAGTGGAGATTGACGGCGGTCTTGCGCGTGGAATTGCTGCCGGAATTTTTGTACGATTCGATGCCTAGTTGGAAATGCTTTATGGGTTAGGTTTCAGTGTTTTATCAGCTGTTTTGGTGATAGTTTCTGCTGGTTACGGGTTAATTGTACTTTGGTTTCTGTGAATAGAATTTCAAGGGTCACTGTTTTGGGACGGCCATTTTACTGTAAATATAGCAACTCGTGTTCCAATTATATTGTTTTCTTTATTTTATCTATGGCATCCTGATTTTTCTAGTTTTAATACTCCCGTATTAAATTTCATAAATCCGATTAAATTGGTGTGTAAAACAATCGATCTGTGAATTACCATTTATCGTATAAACTGACGAAAGAGCGTTCTGTCTGTTGCAGGCCGCATCCTTTACGACATCCCCTGCAAGGTGTGCCGGGACCATTCCTCAGGTAAGCATTACGGCATATTCGCGTGTGACGGATGCGCCGGTTTCTTCAAGAGATCGATACGAAGAAACCGTCAGTATGTCTGCAAAACCAAGTCCGAAGGGGGATGCATGGTGGACAAGACACATCGGAACCAATGTCGAGCGTGTCGCCTGGCCAAGTGCATTCAAGCTGGCATGAACAAGGACGGTAAGTTGAAAAGTACGCTGCACAAAACAAGGATTTCTTTACGATATAAAACTCACTGTAAAATCAAGAAGGGAGCATTCATCGCAATCCCAAATATTCGTGCTGTACTAAAATTAAATAGCAAGAGACATTTTTGACTGAATACTTTATTATTTTGTATTCATTTTAAGTGAAATGTTTCTCCAAAAAATGTGAAGACACGCAGATAGGCTTATCTTTACGGGGTATCATAAAAATCGTCCCTAAAGACAATATGAGGCACAGGATAAATAAGCACGTTCTCTAATGTGTGCTAAACGGGTGGGTTAACGCGAATTTCCGTATTTTTCCAGCTGTGCAACACGAACGCGGCCCACGAAACTCGACTCTACGGAGGCAGATGGCCCTGTATTTTAAAGAACCCGAAATGATGGCTAACATGGTGCCCCCACCAGCGGCGGCTTTGGATCTGGCTTTGCCTAAACCACCGACAGAGCCTCGAGTCTCTGTCGCAGCGCCAACCCTTCATCATCCCCTTCCACACCCTGTTTACTGCAACAGCATGGCCATGTCGAAGGTGAGTTACTTCTGCGGATAATATTTTACTCCGTCACCAATAATTAAATGCAATCATAAATGGTAAAATGGTACATCGAGTAATGCCCTTTGAGGACAGCCAAAAATTGATGTCTAAGCTACTACTGGAAATTCTCAGTTCCATACCACTTCAGCTTCAATCTAATTTATTAGTGTCTTCTCTAGTAAACATCATCCACAAATCCAAGTCTGAGTAACATAAGTCTCCAGAATTTATTACATCAAACTTAGCCATTTTCTTTCCACGCATCCCTCATCCTGTTCCCAATCTCCTTCCTCCAAACACCTTCGGACCGAAAGCCAAGGCAAAGCCGCCATAAAGTCCGAATACACCAGTGGCATAAAACTCATTCCTTCCTTCGAACACGCAGATTCCAATGAGCATCGCTGGCCTGCCATCCGTGCCACTGATCTCAGCGATAACAGCGGAGTCGATCTGCGAGCAGGCAGCAAGGCTGCTCTTCCTCAACGTCCACTGGGCCAGAGATCTGGCTGCCGGGACGAACCTGGCCACAGAGGACCAGCTGACCCTGTTGGAGTCCTCCTGGAGGGAACTGTTCCTGCTCGCGGCCGCCCAGATCCTGCCAACGCTGGACCCGTCCGCCCTTCTTCCCCCCGGGCCCCAGGGCCTTGGCCTGGCGGTGGAGGTGAACCGATTCAGGGAGACGCTGGCTGGTTTCCATTCGATGAACCTCGATCAGCACGAGTTCGCCTGCATCAGAGCGATCGTGCTGTTCAAGGCTGGCCTGGACAGCGAGCCTCTGCCGAGCAGCAGAAGCAGCAACGGCTCGGCGTCGCCCGGCACCGGAAGCAGGCTCAGAGACGCCGCCGCGGTGTCGAGGCTGAGAGATGGCGCCCAACTGGCACTTGGACAGAGGCTCAGCGGCGCCTCCTTCGGCGCTCTGAGGTTCGGCAAGCTGCTGCTGTTGCTGCCAACGCTCCGCTCGGTCTCTGCGCACGCGATCGAGGAACTCTTCTTCAGAAGGACCATCGGCGTCATCCCCATCGAGAGGATCATCTGCGACATGTACAAGGCGGCTTGAACGAGGGCTTCTGTGGGGTGAAGGGCCTGGAGGAAATTAGGTGGGAGATTGATTGAGCAGTTTAGTGGAGGTTGATGGTGTATGTAACGTGTGAGTGGCTTGAGGTCAAATTATTGGTCTTCGTTTGTTGTTGACCGAGGAATGCGGGATGGAGGAATGTGTAGATCATTTAGGGGATGATTCGAGGATATGGTGGTTGTTAGGTTCGTAGTGAGTGGACGCGTTTTTGAAAGGCGCTAGGATAGGACCTAAGATTCTTGGTACTTTTTATAGGTTTAATGATTTACGCACTGTCTGGATTTGTACAAAAATTTTACAAGAGAAACCGCTGGCAGATTTTTAGGTGTTCTGACTCTTTTCGAAGAGAAGACTTTAGGGTGTAGTACTAAGTTCTCGGAAACTTCTCCGAGGTTCCTGAAACTTCTTCCCTGCCAAAGGAAGGGAGACACATATCAGAACGCTGTGCTGCACGTGGGTGAAATTTCGATGAGCAATATCTAATATCGCGAAATGCATTGTAGAACGACGTGTATCCGAAAAGTTCAACGAAACTTGACGGTCGCGAAAGTGACGAATTATACGAATATATTTTGTTTCGCGAGGATCAAATTAGGTTGAGAATAATATATGTAATGGTCAGCTGTGATGGGAACATATCACAAACGATTTTGTACACCACGGTAATGTTTCGTCCATGAGGAAAGATGGTTGCATTGGTTATTTTTATATTATTGTATGATACTCAGAGGCTCGTACGAAGTACGACGGTCGCAATAATCCAGCAGCTGCCTCTGACGGCATTAACGAGATACAGTTTAGTGGACTTTGAGTTGAACTTCAGCTACATTAAAAAAGTATATTTTAATTTAAGAAGTAAGGGACTTAGGGTAGTCGTAACTTTCACGAGAAGTACTTTGTGTTTAGTCGCGTTCGTGGCAATATAAACCTAATATGAGATATAAAATTTCGTTATCGATATCGCCGGCATTGGAACGGTAGGGGTAATTAAGGATTCTAGCTGGACTTCGCGGCGGCTGAGAAACTTGCATAAATAAGGGGCAAACGAACTGGAATCGCGTGTACAAATGTAAGATACGGTATACACATCTGTACGAATCAATGTTGAGCCAGCAATGATTAGTTCAAATATATTGGAGAATGATATTATCGCGCCCATGGCGTGCGTCTGATTGTACATAGAACTTTCAAAGTATGTAAATAAAATGTTACAGATCGTACACCGGACTTCTCCCTCAAACCTACGACAGTGGATACATAAATATAATCGTTAGAATAATCTCTAAAATCACACAAATTATACAACAATTACACACAAAAAGAAGAGAGTAACACAGGTAAGAAGAAACAATGAAACGCAGTACTTCGCAATTAATAATTCGTCCGAATTTATTGAAAGAACCCTGCGAATAATTCTGTCAAGAAATAAACGAAGAATTAAGAAGAATCAATGCTCGTTTGGGAAAATATTTCGAAACGATGGAGAGGAATCTTTTCCGTGGTAACACGAGGAACATCTAAATTTTACCTGCACTTCGGCGGCACAATGAAACGCATTTCACGGGAATTTCACGGTGATTTGAGTGGTAATCGCAGCACAAAGGTTGGCCCGCGTCGGAGTTCCTCCTCGGGGGCTGTCAGCATAGTTAGAGGCATTCCTTACGGCGGTAGACCAAGGTGTAATCACTAAGGCGGGTAAATAATCATCTTGGTTGACCGGTGAGAAAGCATTGGAAACATCCAGTGGAAGTCGGCTGGCAAAGTCTGCATCGACGTCTCTTTGTCGACCGAAATGTCACGCATCCCCTCTGAAAAATAGGTTCTGTTATTTTTAACGATGATCTGGGATCAATGATCCTTCCCGGGGGCTGATTGTTCGAAGTTACAATCGACTGTACACGGCCCATCATTGTGCGAGCATATTTATTTATCCCGACATTTTGCACGGTGTAATTGAATTTGCCTTGGGGAGTCTTTGGAAAGGTGAACCGTCTGCACTGGATATGTGTACCTATGCGGAGTTTAAGGCAGCATGCAACGAATGGTTTTTATTTTCTTCTTTTCTCTTTGGAATATTGTAGGAACATTGTAATCGTGCTGTTGAGGTTGAAGGTGGTTTAATCAGCTGGTAATTATTTTCTTGTTTTTGGAAATTAACAAGTACTTTGTATTTTCGTGGTAAAAAAAGAATTGAAGGTTTCTCAAGTTAAACTTGGCTTAGTTTTTATAGTTTAGAAGAATTGGTTATATACAACTATTCTAACTTGAACGTTAAGTAAAATCATCCCCACAGGATTTCACCCTTCTTTAAATTCTTTTATTTTCAATACTCTTTTTCTCGAGAGCTTCGTCGTTGCTTATTTTAGGGTTCCTTAAAGTTAGGTGTGTTATAACGACTGGGTCGATTTGCTGTTTCGAAAATATATTCTCAGGAATCCTTTCGAAGACGGAATGAAAAAGCGATGCGGGATGGAGAATACATCGGTGCCAGCTCCAACTGTGTTCGAGTGACTCTTCTGATTCGCATGGCTGAGCCCTGAAATGTTGGCACTTCACGGTACTAGTGTTCCTTTGCTCGTAAATCTGTTTATATACATCGATACACAGCACCTCGATAGGTACCAGCTTAATTCCCTGGATACTCGAGGCATTCAACGGTGTAACGTACGTCGAGACGCTTTAGAAAAAAAGACGTTGATATCTTCTTACAGCGTACAGCAAAGTAGCATTAAAGAGACCTTGGTGAAAATTCATCTAAACGTATTGCAGCAAAGACAAATAATTCTTAAGTTCGATGAAGAAGAAAATCGAGCACAAAAATTATTCCACAACCCCTGTGCAGAATCTGAAGACGAATTAAACGAGCTTCCATCAGTCGAGTATTTGGCAGACTGAAAATATCTTGACCCTTTAATTTCCCATCGCGGATGAAAATAGAGAATTCGGCAGACGAAGGGAAGTGTCAAATGGTAAGAAGAGGGCTATTTCTAAACGTGGAGCAAGGAGTCGCTACAGAGGCAAGAGGCCATTTGTACCGCCGCAAAGCTTGGATTAAAAGGTGACCACCGAGACCCAGAGGGCTCAAGGCTCGAGGATTTCGGATTCGAACATTGTACACTGACAAATTACTCAGGTAAACAGTCCGCCCAAAAGTATCGGTGAACGCCGCCCGCAAGGGAGCCCTTGCACCTCGACAGTTCGCAGAATTTTTTGGGACGAGCAGATGTTAATACTGCTCCACCGATCCGCCGACGAGTTTCCCTTAAACGAGATCGGGAAACAAAGCGGCAGATAGGATCGCTGAGAAAACAGTGCAACTTTAACGAGAGCTAGAATCCTCCACGAAAATGAAACATTAAAACTGTTTGAAGAATAATTATTCCGTTGTCGAAAAGGGAAAAGGTACAGGAATGAATATTAGGTAACAGAAAACGGAATCGAGCGGTGTATCGCGTGAAATTATAACACTCATAGAACATCCGGAACTAATTTTTCTCATCAAAAGATATTTTCTATTAAATTCGATCACGATCCAGGCACAGCGGTACGTCGGCGCGCAAAGAGGGAGGGAAAAGTTGAAGACAGGGCAGCGAGAGATCGTGGCAAAGGGAATCAAAGCACATCGTGAGGCTCGCAATTAACATCTCGATTTAATGAAACCCTCGAGCCACCGTATGTTACAATTTCCTGCATCCAGTGCCCGCCATGGGCCACCCCTGTGCGCCACTCTCTCCCTGTCCAGGAGTGGTGCTTCTGTTCGAGGAGGCAGCGCTTTTCAGCATGTAATACTGTAACGTTTCCGGCCGAGTGAATAATAATCCCCAGATCTCGATGGTGAGACCGGCGGAAGCTCGAATGAGAATCGGAACAACGGGGCCGAGTGGCAGTCGGCGGCAACAACGAAAACAACGGGGCGCAGCGGCGACGCCCGCGGAACAAAATTCCTTCGCTTTGCTGTAAAAGGGACCTCCCCATTCGCCATTGTGACAATCGTGCCGGCGCGATCGCGTAATTACGCCCGGCGTACGTGTGCGTATCGTTCGGAAAGTCGGCAAGTGGTTCCCACCGGTCGAGGACATCAGCACCTTGCCACGAGACGGCCAATGGGGTACGTAACACGCGGGTCATTTCGTGAAACAATGACAGAAACAATGCTATTCTACGCTGCGGATGATGCGAGACGGGCGCCTGGCTGTGGTTACTTTTGCCCGAAGTGTACCTTTGGAAATGGAGGACTTGCGAGTTCGATAATTCGATTGCTTGAAAAGGTACGTAGCACAAACCTTCATTATTCGAGCCTCATATTTAGTATTTCAGTATAGGAACTTTCTGTTCTCAGAATGGAGCACATCTCTGCGAAACATCCCTTCTGGCACAGAGACATCTTATATTCTTACACAGTTGTGGGTTTGCTTCTACTGTGTATTGGTCACCATTTCATTTAATTTAATTTTATTTGTAGTAATTAGTATTATATTCTTGTGGCTTATTAACAGTTCTTACTGCTGCCTCGACTTTACTCTTATATTACTTTCTCTATATATATTATATCTTCCATTTAATAAGTAATTAAGTCGTAGTAGTAATAATAATAATGTACAGCCTACAGTCTTCAGTTCTTCAGACTAATAGTTAATCATAGAATAATTTCCAAGCTTAGGTACCTAGTGAGTAATTTGTGGCTGGTTTTCGCGAGGCACCGAACTACCCCGCGCGAAACTTCATCTGCGATTTCGTTCCCTTGCCCCTCGCTGCCGTGTCCCTTGCCGCCCATTGCTGTCGCTCGGAACAAGGTAACCGGACGAAACTGTAACAAAAAGCTGTCGAGGCACAATGGGTGCGAGGATGTAATTGCGCTCTCCGCCGGTGGGTTTAACAAAGGGCACTCGACTATATGTTACAATCTCGATTTCGTCGCCCGATCCTCGAGCGACTTGTCGTCCTCCGCGTCCTGTCGAACGCTTCTACGGGAGAAATCGCGACGAGGGGCGGCCGCGCGACGCTGCCCGAGTGGCCACTCCACGGATCAGCCGCATTGTCGGCATTGTTTTGAGGCAACAAAACAGAAAATGCGCTCCATACGCGGCGGGCATTGTAGTCAATTAGCGAGCAACCGAAGGGCCCCCCTGGCCGCTGCAACCGGGACGACGCGGCACTTGAGCGATCTAGATTTTGGTAACTTCTTTCGTGGGAGACTCGCTACAGTTGCCGCGGCCGTATAACAATCGGCTTGCTCTTCAAACCCCTTATTGTTATCGGTGCGTTGTGGCTGCTGGTGCGCTCGGTTACTCTGTGGCGAAGAAACTAATCACTCCGCTGTTCCGAATGTTTCTTTTATCTTTATGCAAATAGTGAAGATTTTCCGAACTTTATCCTACATCAAAAAATATAATTACAATTTTTTTTTAAAGGTTTTGAAAAGTTTTTTCATTTATTTTCTACTTCGCCCAAAAAAATTCTGAAACTCACATGTGATTTTCCGGCCCCGAAGCCTTAGAAACATATGAGAATTATCCACATCGCTGTTACTATTCTTACAGATAAGTAATATTTCTCAAAAGTAATTTTCCCTCAGCGCATACATATTTTAGTAACAGAATCTCATAATCTTCTTTCAGAGTGACATTTCTCAGGGAGCATTTGGAATTCTCAATGTAAACCTTCCCTCTGGATGTTGGTTCGTGTAATAGGCGAATTACTGGGTGAGGCATTTTTGCAGAATGGAAACAGAGACTGCTCGACGACGTCGCTAAATCACACGCGTCGGCACGCCTTGAATGTAGCGTTAAGGCGCGCGCCTCCGCGGCGCGGAGCACCCTCCTGTTTTTTCGTCCTCGTGAATGAATATTTGCACGTGCTCCCAGGCGTCTCGTGTCAGGAATTTAATAAAGCAAAGCCGAGGCAGGGCCCGCACGTACGTTTCCGCCGGTTTCCAGCGTAGCAACGAACGGCGGCAGAGTTCCTTCCCTCCTCGTCTGCGCCCGCTGCTTAAGGGATGCCAGGTGGGCACCACCTACCCTTCGCGATGCCGCCGGTGTTGCTGGCTAACGCATTTTTCCTGACTCCTCCTCACTGACGGGCGGGATGCTTTCGTTTCGGCGTTGAGTTAGGATAACGTCTCTGGCGTGGGGGTGTTTGCGCCAGGGGTGAAAAGGTATCGTCAGGCTTCTATATACACCCCTTTAAGGCGTCAGATTAACGTTTATGCCCCCTTTTAGTTACTCTTACTCGTACTTTTAGTTAATGTTTCACAATAAAAGGTAAGACCTTTTTTCATTTTTGGAGTACACTGGTGCTATATTATTCGACATTAGATTTTGAAATAGATTGGATATTTTAAGTACCATTTAAAAAATTCCTTCATAAGCAGACGATTCTATAATTTTTCTATTTAATTCTACAGTTAACGTTTCCCATATGTTATCACAAAATTAATGAGGAGTAGGGAGGAGAGTGGGATTAGTGGCATCAGCAAACTAAAAGATCGCAGGCTAGGCAATCATTTCTGCCGATGGAGTGTGCGTGCATTGAAACCCCCTCTTTCGTTTACGCGTCGTTCTACTTTTTCCTCCCAGGTTCCACGTGGGGGTTTTTCGAGTTCCAGCGGCGCTCTCCTGTAAAATGCCGCCCCATTGTTAGCCCCCGTCGACGCGCCCATTATGTCTACTTGGCTGATGGGAACAGATTATGTTGGTCGTTGTCATTGAAGGGGCTCATCACCGCCATGACACTGATGCCTCGGAGCGGCGGGGCGCGACGGAGGGGGGTAGGGCACCGAAGGGGCGCATGCTCATTGTCCGAATAAATTATATCGGGCGGCGATCGTGCCCCCGTTTAGTACCCTTACCGGTCGCTGAGTGAAATGTCACGGATCGAGAAATAGGGTATCCGCTGTCGAGTGATTTGATTCCTTTATTTTCGTGATCATCGCTGGTCGACGTCACGTGCCGCCTCCCCCGTCTAACCAGCGCTAATCCTTTGAGAGACAACGTTTCTACAGAGAACGTCCTTTCTGACGATCAGCGTCTCTCGTGGCATCTCGAATTTCTTAAAAATGGATTCTTCGATTCACTTTCTATTATTATTACCGGCCTTGTTCAGTTTCTAGTAAAGGCTCCTGGGCAGACAGGGGATCCTGCCATCGATGCATGAGCAAAGCGTTCGTTAGGGACTCTGTATTCCGAAGGGCGTAAGAGTATGTTATTTGAACGCTGAAGCATGACTGAAGGTAAAAAGTATACCTTGCGTGAGATAATATTCATGGGATATAATTACGTAGGGTGTTTCCGAAATGAAGGACTACACTTTGCTGGCTCATATTATCCGCGATCTAAGTATATACAATAATATCTCAAACTCAGACCGCTTTGAGTATACATATAATTTAAAAACGTACCCAGTCCTTAAGGGTTTATGCCTAAGTAGTCAGCTTTCGAAAAAGAACGCCATTTTCGGGAATTTTTTGTGGAATATCTGCTGTATATTTTTTTACAACTATTCGCTTATTTTAAAAGTACAAATATGCAGCACCTCTCAGTAATTTTGTTATAAAAAACAACCATTCACGCGGAAGCTGTTATTCGTTTATTTTTTAATGTTTTTCTATAATAAAATTACTGAAAGTTTCTCCATATATGTACTTTAAAAATAAGCGAATAGTTGTAGAAATATATACAGTAGATATTCCACAAAAAAATTCCCGAAAATCGCGTTCTTTTTCGAAAGCTGACATAACACTGATCCCAATTTAAATACAGAATTAAATGCACAAGATACAGGATCAATTAAGACCGCAATTGAGCAGCCCTGTCTCGAGCATTTAATTCCATACCATCGGGAACCAGAGATTCATCCCCGAAGATGATCCTGCAGAATCGTCTTAACGTAATCTACGACCAGTATCCCCACGTGCGCTAAACACGCTTATTAACAGCCAGCACGGAATCGTGATAATTAACTCGGTCACGGTGGAAAGCAGGGGATCACGGTGGCTTTAACGAACCCGTTTAATCGGTTAACAGGTCTCGCGTTAACAGTTTCGTTGGCATCGAGCGTGGCACGGGCGCAGTTGCGCGCTAAACTACGTCAAAGTGCATTAAAGGGTACCGGCGGGGGGTCTGGTCTCGGTTCCACCTGACGTGGCTGTCTGTGAATGCAGCTAAGAACACCCCTTCTACCATTATCTCGGTATCCCCGAGGAACTCGGTCACAGGTGTCGATCGTTATGGATTTCTCGGTGTCTTACCTCGTTGCCGGATTAGAAGCCCTAGACCCGAGACGTAAGCAGGATCGATTTGGACACCGAGGGACCGAGCCAGCAGCAGCGTCCTTTCAGTGGACAGGGATCATCGTCCTGCTCATAATCTGTTTCCCCGATATAACTGACTTTAATTGTTGAAATTGGCAGAACGAGCCTGGAAGCTCGGCGTACGGTCGTGGCAGGTGCAGGAGACTTAAGGCGCTGACAGTCACGGTGTATTGACCCCTTCGCTGGTGCACTCTAGAAGGTAGGTACGCGGTTTAGTGAGTTGGTCAGTATTCCATTTCTGGCTGGGGATCAACGCGTGGCGGGACTTTGGGGTAGTAAGTAGATTTCGTTTATGGTATCTTCGCTGTATAATTGGTATCAACTTATCCATTATGAAATGGATCAATATTCCCCTCAAAATGTTATGCAGGAGAAGTTCACCACATCCCCCAAGTTCTCAAATTGCGAGATTCCAAGCGCTACTCTGCAATTTACTGTCTGCACACCGAATAATTGTTACCACTTCGAGCTGCTGCTCACCTCAATTTGTATTTCCAGTTCTCTAATCCCTTTGGTGAGCGCGCGCGCGCGTTGCGTGAACGCCCGTTACGTCCTCACAATGGCCGCTTCTGAAAACAGTGTGCCAGCGTTTTAAAAGCACGATTAGGTCTACAAAGAGGTCGCGGTGTAGCGTAGACAACGTCCTGGGCCCAAGATCCTGCATGCCCGGCTTAAGACCACACGAAGCCTCGTGCACGGCCGGACCATATTCAAGGGAACCTAGGGACCCCGTTCACAATGGCTGACTTTCGTAAGGCAAAAATCAGAAAGTTAGGGCGTCTCGGGAACGAAGAAGGGACGACAGTCGAAATCTTGATCCCCCGAGAGGGATGCGCAGCTGTCGCGGCTCACGCAACCATTGGTGCTCTCCCTCTGCCGGCGGCCATGCTGGATTTTTCCGGTCTGGCTTCTTTTCATAATGGTACCGCGGACCTGGAAAAGGGTCAAACGATCATCGAAATCGGCATCGTTTAGCCATAGCATACCCTTCCTACGTGCACGTACGTGCTATTTTTTCACCCTTTTCCCCTTTGTGACCCGTCTTTGTATCGGGGATGAACGATGGAGGTAAATATTGTGAACTTTTGCCTCATTTATATGCAACATTGCTGATAGCTTCGGGTGGAATGGGTGGTTGTGTAATGGAGAAGATATTGAGAGACTTTAAAACACGGCTTATTTAAATGTGAAAGATGAGTGCGTTGTTAAATATAATCAATAGGCCCCTTTTTAATCTCTTTGATATAGGAAATTGTGAATAGCGAAATCTTCTGAATTTATTGGCAATTACAGTCACAGAAATTTAATTCTTAAAAGTCTAATAATTGTTCTAGGTATTTTGTTCTTTTAAGAAAGATTTTGAGCATTCGAGGATTCTGTAAACGTGTTAGACAAGTAAACCCCAAATTTGGAATAAGAGTTGGGGGGCTCAGGCCTCTACGAGAGAGGGTTGACAAAGATTTGCCTGCGATTGCTGGCCGCGTGCCGCCACCCTAAGGATTAAGCGCAATTATTGGAGCGCTACGGCAAACCACAACCCGTTTCACACGCTCCTCCTATATCTTGTTATGAAAGTTATTAACTTAGCTTAACAATGATAAAATCGAACAATAATATTAGTTCACCAAATCCGCTAGATTTGTGGACTTAATTCGTACGCCAATCCCTCGAAATCTTCTTTTCATAAACCAACACCGGGGGATTATCCAGCGTTCGAGTGGAATATTTGCAATGACACTTGAAATGAACTCCACTCGAGTGTCTTTCTAATTCCACGATTAAAATTAAAGAAAAAAGCCTGGGAGATCTTAGTATTGAAACGAAGATTATTTAAAATTACTTAGCAACTGGGTTGGTGCTCAATTTGCCATTTGCCATTACCCGTCCCATTTCGTTATCAGCCGATAATTTGCGGATTTACTCCCGTCGTTCCTTTCACATTTCATCAGAGACCGGCATTCGCGGCCTGAACAATGAACCATCGACCCAAGAGTTTCTGTCTGCGTGTGTCCTCGTGTTTCGAACGTTGCAGAAACGTGACACGGTGATTGCAGCAAATCGCGCCGGCTTGCGAAACTGTGGAATGCTAAATCTCTTTCGTGCATATCGGATTTGCCTCGTAATTAGGCGTACGAAGTGTGTGCACGCGGTTTTCACGTGACATTTAACGAGCCTAGTACCAGAGGAAGCTATGCAAGCCAATAAACAGAAAGAAATACAGAAATTCAAAGCTGGGAGGCTTTTAACTTTAACTTAAAAAATTTTACAAAAAACCTACAACTTTTATTTTAAATTCTGCTTCATCTCCGCGGACAAACACTGGCAACTCAAAACTGAGGACCTTTTCTGCGATCCTAAATTAAAATAAAAAAATTGGGAGTCTTCACCATGAATTCAGAATCAAATCATTGGACACACAATGGGAGCACAAAGTTGGGGGTGGTTCGCCATGAATTTGGAATCAAGTCACTGGACACCCGTTGCAACTTCGTGGCCAGCACGTTCAGCGTGTGCATGTGGTGTCGGCTCGGTAACCGGGCGTCACATGCGACCCCTTCAGATGGCGGATTCGGTTTTGGCTTGCTATAACTCCGATAATTATGTTACCAATGCGTCGAAGGACAAAGGGCTCTCGAGCGACGTGGATGGCTCGCGAGCAAGACCCAGGAGAGAGATGGTTGCCTGGTAGCCCAGCTGCCGGTAATCCTCCCTTTGTAATTTGCCTCCGTGACCCCTCGCCCCACCACCCTGCCAATGGCGTCGATTCGATGCTGGCTTGTTTTTCTTTTTTTTTTCAAAACGAATCGTTTGACAGAAAGACCGGCGATCTTTTTGTCCTTTGCGCGCTGGTGGAGCGAAGCTTCGCCCTGTGTCTCCGTGTAATTGCGGTAGGGGTGAGAATTTAATGACGGGGTAACTAGCCGGAGCGTCTGAGTTGGCAGTGAAAAGATTTAGGGGTTATTAACGCACACGTGTGAAATATTTACTTTTATTTTGTGACAGTATTTTAATGCATTCTTGTCACTATTACATCGTGAGGAAGGAAAGTACTCCTCCGATGCAGTGGTGTATTCCGTATTCTCGCGAATCGAGTTTATACGATGCTCCAGTTACGAGCCTAATTGCCGCGTCGATTTCACTCGCTACGCACACTACAATTTTATTTCCGTTCACCATGCTCTTATTACAACAAATGTAGCCGTTCCAAAGCGATGTTAATTTGCTCGTATACTGCTTCTAAGCGCCTCTCGAATGTAACAATATTTCATTCACATTGACTCACAGTTGCATCTAAAACGAGCACAATTACTATCATTTCACTTACGTCATTTTCACTTCTGAAACATACTTTTGCTCTCGATCACTGTAACTCCCCAAAGAAAGCTTCTCGCATGTCAACCGAGAAAGCATCCTTCACCCACAAGAACTTAACTCCACTTCTACTTAATACGCAAAATCCTCATAAAAATTCCAATCCATTAAATCTTTCTCCGCCAACATTGGAACTAGCATATAACAAAAAGAATCCATCGTTCCGTGGAACGTTCTTGCAGTGAAGGGAAGGGAGGGGAGAAAAGTGCAAGTCCCCCCAGGGATCGGGCTGCGTTTCTACGCCACTGACAGGCGGTTGATGTCACCGTGGCCGTGCCCTCTGGATAATAGAGTCCGCGACTTTAATGGACTCGCTAATCCTCTTCCCTGTTTGCCGGTGAGTCCATCCAAGGGGGGGGAGAGGGATGTATTCAACGCACGCACGGAGGTAAAACTCGGGGCGGGGTGGTGTGACTGCGGTACGGGCTGCAGTTTAGGGGCTGCTCTCTGCCACGGAGACTGCAACGTGTGGGATGTCGTGCGGGGGGGGGGGGGGGATGGCGACAAAGGGGGTTGCTGTCTGTCCCCGGCGCGCCACGGAACGGTGGAAACCCGCCCCTTGTGCGGATTCATCGGTGCGATGATACCTTGATTTCTCGAGTGACGAATTGAGGGCGCTTAATGCGGGCCCGGCGCGTTTAACGACGCAATTTCACGTAATACCACGAGTGATTTCAGTTTGTTTGCGATAATGGCGATCGTTTTTGGATTGCCGGGGAAAGTAATAATAATCAAATTTCACCGAATGTGGACGTATAATATTTGTTCATTAAGCCATCGATATGTGGTGGCGTTTACTGGTAATGGTCCATTTTTCTTAAGCATATTTTAATAGTATATGAAAGTACTTGTGGTACACGCGATTATGAGAGTGCGTGTGGTTTGGGTCACAAATTTGGTCCAGATTTTGCATGTAGAAAATCGAGTTTAATGTTTTGCCTTATGCAGGAAAAATGTGTATGGTTGGAAAATAAAGTAGGGAATATCGAGACTTAATAGAAAATGGACTTTCGACCACGATTTTAACAGGAGACTGTGGGTGGTAAAGTGGAGTTGTATCCAATGAATGAAAATATTTTCACAGAAGTCATTTAACATTCTCGTGAAATTAAATAAAAGTATATTCATTTCCATTTTGTGCTCCCTATTTCGGAATTCAATTTCTCTTTATTGCTCTAGAAATCATAAATTAAGCACAATCCCCAATTGCAATCAGCAATCGCTCATAAATATTACAATAAACCAGTTCAATGAACCACTGAACTCTCCTTCAACTGCCTACTTCTCAGTTTAATATACATTCACCATACAAAAATATTAACACATAATAATCCTAATATATCATACATGTACCAAGAAACAATCTCGTTCTCCCAATGAACACCATTTTTAACATACATCTGGCAAGATCCATCGAAACTCAAAAAATGAACGGATCATCCTCCCCATTGCAACTTTATATCCATATTTTTCTTCAACCCCCAAAGAAATAAAAAAATTCCATTACGAATCGAGTGCAAAAACGAAAGAAGTGACTCAGCTTCGGTATACAAAATTCAATATACAATAACGAACTCGACGTGTCTCGATACCTTACCAGACAGTTCCCTCAATTTCTGCTCCTCAAACTACCATCCTTCGGCGTGCCTTCAACTACTACAGTTTGCCAAAAGGCGCGTTGGGCAAATTCCGTTGGTACTGCACCAGTTGTTGAAGGTGAGCCGGCAAGTTCGCAGCGTACTGGGGGTTGTCGTAGTTTGGTTGAGCTTGCTGAGGGTAATTGGCAGGGGCTGGACGGTACTGAGGCTGCTGAGGATAGATGGGCTTCTTGTACCGAGTAGGGCTGATAGGGATCTGCTTGTAATTCGGCTGTTGGAGCTGTTGGGGCTGCTGGGGCTGCTGGTTGTTGGGGTTAATTAATTGTGGCCGGTACTGCGAGATCTGGGATTGGGGCACCACCTGCGGCTGTATAGGCTGAGACGAGCCTAATTTTGGCGCTGTTGGCGCTTGGAGGGGGATGAGAGGGGGTTGTGAATTCTGCGCTTGCAGAAGCTGTTTCACGTAAGGTGGCGCCTCGTGGAACGAACGGATCTGGCTTTGGGCCTGCCTCTTCTCGCGGACGTGATCTGCAAATGAACGAAGTTGAGTAAATAGAGGTAAATAGAGATGGGTGTTTTGGTCTGCAAGTGGGTGATAAGATTTTTTCCATCCAAATTCAGATATTCGGGAGAGGAAATGATGAATGAATGCGTATGTTTTGAGGGTGTACTGTACCAATGGCTGCATGATGAAATTCCTGCCCCAAAAGATCGCCAAACACGTCTCCTGTGGCATAAATGGGCACCACGGCTAATACTAAAACCTGGAATTCGTAATGTTCCTTAGTACTAGATAAAATTATAGTTTCCTGATATATTTTATAGTAGTTGCAAGTAAAACTTACAATTTCTAGAACAGGAATGTTTAAGAAATATGAAAATTTCTATGGTATTTCATGACTTTTGTATTCTAGCGTATAACGAATAACGGGGAACGTTAAAATTAGTAACTTGCAGCTACAATTAATTCCACTGTATCAGAATTGAGTAAGGTACACGAATAGTTGCTTTTAAATAATCGTTCGTACCTATTCGTGAAAATCAGCATGCCTCGATCGAGAAAGCTAGATAATTCACTTTATGCATAATGCACTTTACTGATTTCTCACGATGCACACCATTGAGCGTAACATTCATACATATGTGCTCGATAGCAAACTATCGTAGCTAGTTCTCACGAAAGGAGAGGATGAAAGTATCTGATACGTGCACACCTTTAAAGTGACCCACCGTGATTTAGCACTCACGATAACTTGTAATATGGGTTAAACCGTGTTAAATAATGTCAAATTAAGTAATCTAGCTAATTTGTTAAAGAGTTTACCTTAAACTAACATTTCTCGAGATATTTATTCTCTTGTTTCTAGAAAAGGAACAATTCAATTTATCAATCCATATTTTGACAGAAAATGTTCGAATATCACTTTATTGACAGAAAAAACGAAATTTTTGACAGACAGGTATTTAAACACATTTCTCAGTAGCTCTTCACCCTTATAGACAAGAGATAAATCCTGATCAAGATATTAAGATTGCTTCTATGTTATTCAAACTACTAAATTTTTCTTAAATTTTCACTACACTGATAAAAGAAACTCATTTACTCTGTCTAGAAATCTCACAGCATTCTCTGATCTCTCGATAAGAACAAGAGATTCCTCACAGGAAATACAACAGTCTAAATCTAGCTAAGAATAATCAACTGCCCTCGATGCTTCCCAATTTTATTTTCACTATGGAAGAAAAAGAAATGAAAATACGATTCGAAGTAAAGACAAGGTGGCAAGAAAGCACAGTTCTACTCACGAGGAACTTCATGGTGCAGGTGTAGGTGGTTTCAGGATGGTAGCCAAACGAAACTGGCGGCCGCGTCGCGACGCACTTCTATATGGGCGAGCGTTTCCAGGGTAAATGGTCCGACCAGCCACTAACTTTCACGGTTGGTCGGTTTCGACTGATTTTTTTCTTCTTCCATCATGCCGGCCCCCTGCCCCCGTTCGTCACATAACAAACGCGCCCTGTATGCACGGCATGCAACGCATTTCAGTCGCTGCTGCCCAGGAAGTGACCCAGCTAGTTGCATTGGAAAACCTGGGATCGCGATAGTTCGCATCGAAATCGCGAGTAATTTAGAGAACCTGGTATTTGTAAATGGGTCACAGGTTATTGAACTCGCGGAGAACAAAACTGATGCTATTCTAACACTTTCAATGAATGGGGAAGCAAAATATAGCTGCTGGATATTAATTTTGTTCAGTAGTATGTTTAATATACTAATTGTACTATGTATCAACTAACTCCAGATGTTGATAATTGGGTGTCAAACAGATGGTTTGAATACTCTAACGAGCAATCGAGTATTAAGGTTCTCTTAATGATTTTTAATTGAAAATCTATAAGTATTTATGGTTCAATAGAAAGTTAATGATGAGTATATTAGTATTATTAATATACTTCTTTATTAACTCTTATATTGCGTACTTTTACTCTAAAAACTTGAACATATAATCGTTTTATTTCTAAATTATCTGGCTTGTATGACGCCTTCAAAATCTGCAATCACGAGAAAGTTGCTGCCATTAAAATCTAAAAGTGATACAATTTTTCCACGTGCTGTTCTTGGCACGTTGCTCGCGAGAAGTATTCACGTTTTAATAGTTTTTGTGTTTCGCATAACTACATGCCGCACGTTACATAATCATTCCCGTATTACAGTGCAGTGTAGTTTTATTAATAGAAATACATATTCTATTAAACAAACGAAACCTATAAGCGCTATTCAAAAATTTGATATCACAGTAAGGATTTCACATTCCACTACAATTATCCAAACACTAAAAATTCGTCAAATTCCTTGAACAGAACTTCAGAATTTTCTTTCTACTTCACTTCAACTTTTTCAAAAAATAAATTTCCGAATCCCCTGTTCCTATACAGCACACAAATTGTAATTTTATTTATTTCTGTTACGGTATTAATAGGCAGTATAAATTTAATGTTAACGAGACAACTTTCTTCCCCCACAAAAAGGACTTGAAATTGCCCCGCATTATTGACACGACAAATCCACGTTCCTTCGACGAACTTTCCCAGCCGAGTCCTTGCTCCGCTGCGTGAAATCCAGAACCAGACTTTTCCTAACTACGTATTATATCAGAGGTTAGTTTGGAGTTACGTGAAAGTCGTCCAATCAACTTTTTCCTTTAACCGCGATAGACGACTGTGTGACTTGGAATTTTACTTGGGCGTCGATAATTGCAGCGAGATCTAGAAAGTGGGGGATGCTGTTTAGAGTTGCCACATTTTTTACAAGAAAATAACGTAAATTTCCTTTCATTTAGTTTCGACAAAACTAAAAGTATATTTTAATCTTATCTCTGTCTATTTCTTCCAAACATATTTTTTATTGCTTCTAGCACTACAGAGCAACTTTGTATCATTTTTAAATAACGCAATGGCCTTAGTGCACTCAATATTCATATTAAAGTATATAAATAATGCGCCATAGTTTAAAAGTGAAAGCCATACTATACCTCTACTTAGTGTAATACCTACTATTAAATTCGTTTAATATATTGATGTTTTAAAATACTGGATACTTCACCGAGGAATAAGATTATTTGGGAGCTGAATCCTTAATTATTTTCAAAAAAGTATATATTAATACTCGTGAGTATAATGAATCCTAATTCTTCATTCCTTTCAGCTCTGATGTTTACAAAAATGGGAAACATGTGTGTAAAATTCTCATCTTCTTGGTCTGTGTGAAACTTCAGTGCACGGTTGTTGAAGTAATCGATACCTCGCGAGGTTCCAGCGAAACCGAAGGAAGTAGAATAGGAAGGAATTCAGTATATCGAAAATTGGTACCTATCGACGTAAATATAAATCACGAGTCAATGGTTGTAAAACACGTATTTCTGGTCACGTAACGGTACGGTCACTCGTTGCAGGAAGCATATGCACCGGTCACTTCCGTATTCCTAAGCCGACCGGTCGATTAATATCTCGAGCAAAGTGTGCCGTTTCAGCAGAGACTTAATATTCTGAAAAACTGCCATTTTGATCTGTACGTGCATATATTTAGCTTGCGCCAGTAGATCGTGCACGGTTGACCTTAATGCAGCTCCACGTTCGCCGGTCCATTCCTCGACGTGTGCCTTAGATGTTTAATGCTGTGTGAACAGCATCGATTTCGATCATTAATAATAATTAACGATCGCGTGACCATGAAGATCCTACTTTTCTAAACGCACTGCCTGGACGAAACTCGATGCTCCAACGGCGAAAGCAACTTTCCGATAATTAAATCATTAGGGCGATTAGCTTCTGATTAAGTGGTAAGAAAGTTTCGAGGGAAAGTGGATCAGGTGTGAAATTTTGATAAACGAAGGATTAAATGCAATCTTATTTTATAATAATCATATTTTATGACGGTTCTTTAAGGTTTGTTTAGGTGCTATCACAAGAACGCAATCGTTACGTATCATCGCCGTTACTTTTATTACCACATAATTACATAGTATTGGTTCCTTACGTGTACCTACAATTTAACTTAAACATTACACCGATGAACCTGACCCCACTTCCGTTGCGAGGCCCTCATTCACGCATTATCACCGCTCAAACATTCAACCAGTCGTGCATGGAAGTGTTTGATCGAGATGTTTCCAAACGGCGAACGTTCCAGTGGGAAAAGTAGCGAAAGAAACATGTAAGTATAAAAAATAATAAAATAAAAAAAAAGAAACAGATAAGTTTATTGCATAACGTCCATAGCATTTAACACGACATTACATCCGTCCTCCCGGGAGCCGTGCATCACGATGATTCTTGTGGCGACATCTACAAAATTGGCGCGCTGCTTTCCTGCAAACCATTTCTCTTTTGCTTCCCGAAGGGTTCAAATTATCTAAAAACACGTCCCCTCTACATCGACCTCCGTGCGATGGAAGCTCTTTCAATAATAAAATAGTTAATAGAATTCTTCTTTCGGTCCAGAAAAGCTCACGAACTATTTAGTAAGGAACACGCTTATAACGAATAATTCAAGTGAAAGTCAAGATAAGTTTAATCGATCTGCTTTTTTGCAAAAGTATAAACCTACGATTGACGGAGGCACGCGATGCGCTTCGATCGATCGATAGCGATATTAAACACCTGGTTATTGAAAAAGAAAACATACGAACAATCAATACGTGAATGATCGCCTTCAGTATTGATTCTCGGTGACAGGACGAATGTCATCCGTAGATTGTTGGTAGCCAGGCTGAGGGTATTGTATCTCTGACTGATAGCTCTGACTGTATCCACTCGGTTGACCCTGATACGCGGCCCCTTGACCTTGATACGTAGCCCCCTGATCTTGATACTGAGCCCCCTGATCTTGATACTGAGCCTGCTGCGCGGGCGCAGCTGTTGGAATGGGCTGAGGCACGAACGTCTTGTCAACCTTATAAGAAACCTCATTGGGTATGATGTTGTAGGGGAGTTGGGCGTGGAGCTTCATCAACTGTTGCAGAGGACCTGGAATATTGGTCGAATAATAGAGCTGAGGTTCTGCTGGTACTTGTTGCGGTTGCGGCTGAGGATGTGGCGCTTGCCTTTTCGGCCTGGGTTCCGGTCTCGGTCCTGTTCTGATCTCTGGCGGCTGCGCTTTCGCGTTCCGATAGTAGTCTTGGACCTGCTGCATCTGATCCTGTATAGCTGACTGCGGGTCGAATCTGAAAATTGCGATGTTTCGCGCGAGCTTAGGGCGAGGTGTGCAACTGCGGCGTAAAGAAACGGGTGCAAGACACTGGAGTGGCTTGGATGCATGTGCAACTGGAGGAACTGCGTTAATAATAGAGATGGTAAATTGAGAAGTCAATAAAAGATGTGTGAGCATTATGCGGGGGAGTTAAGTGGCAGGACTAACAAGCGGACAGGATAAGTTTGAGGGAACAGTATTGGTTGACCAGGAACTTCTTAGGCGAGATATACTTAGCTTGTTCCAATATCCTTCATTGCTATCATTATCCTCCTTCCAAGAATACTACAAATTCGTTCAATTTAAACTTAATGGCAGTCTAGTTTAGCAGGGATACCAAGTGAAGCCGGAAGTCAAACATGGCGAATACCATGGTGATCTTAATGAGAGATGGAATGTACGTCCAATGCATCGCTTTCGTGAGTTTCAGTGCCTCTCGTCCGAAGAAGCCTTTAGACCTCAGAATGCCAGTGAATAATTAATAAAAGGACGTTTAATTTACCTGAACGGCTCAGGGATCACACTTTGATAGGGAGTCTGAGACTGGAATTTCAGCACTTGTTGAAGATGAGGGGGCAGGTTGTTAGAAGGTAGAGGCTGTGCTGCATGGTGCCCACTCGGAGCCTGTCTTCTTTGCCTATGGTGGACACGCGATTTTCCACGGTAGGCTGGGCGTCGTGGCTCTGCAGACAGCTGGCCCTGGGCTTCGTTTTGGTACTGAGCTTGCTGCTGGTTGAAACCATCTGCTTTTACTACGCCGTCGTACCTGAGAATTGTAAGTAAGAAATGTACATACTGTAGAATTTACCTCAAACTCGTAGAAGAATCACGTTAATCTTTTTCAAGTATTCGATTCTTTCTGGAATCGTTTTCTCTTCCCGGTATACTTTTACAAAGATGCATGGCATCCTATACATTTCTGACGAAAGTAATCGTAAACGGGGAATCTCTGAGACCAGAATTTGAATCCCAGAATTTCCCAGAATTTCTTCTGAATTTATTTTAAAAATTCTCAATCACCTTTGCGGGTAAATTACCTATAAGGATGAGGATTGTTGTTCAGATACGGAAGCTGTAATTGATATTGGAGGAGCTGCTTCAGATACGCTGGCGACTGTTCAAACGGCTTTGGTTCTGGTAACCCAGGCGATTGTTGCTGTTGTAGCTGCGGCTGCGGATGCGGCTGCGGCTGTGGCTGCGGCTGCGGCTGCGGTTGAGGCCGTGCGTAAGCTCTTTGCTGCTGAGGTGGGATGCGTGGAAGGGTGTGTGGCACAGCAGCCGCCTCCGCATATTGCGCTTGCTGTTGCGCACCTAGTCGTTGGCGTTCGAAGGACCTCCAGTTCACTCTCAAACCTTTTACACAGTATCCAAGTTAATTTTCATCGAATTACTTTCTCTCGTCAGATTACAAAATTAATCAAAGCTCTGTAAGTACTATGAGCGAATAACTAAGAGCTTGCTTTTCGAATTCGCGATGTAAAAATTGCAAGTGGGAATAAGTTGATGAGACTTTTAGTTAATCTTATGTGTCTGTGTCTTCTGCAAATGGCAGAATCTGTTTAAAGTCTCACATCTTTTTTAAAAAAGATCCTAATATTTTGGTGAAAAGTGGTCGCACGATTAATTCCTCTTCTCTTGAAATGAATCTATTAGTCACTAAACATGGTTCACGATAAAATTTTATAGTAACATTATTTTAATGTACAATTTTGTTACTTACCACTGGGATCGTTGTACTGAAGAGATTTCTCACCAGGCCCATAATTAGCCTGACCAATTGATTGGCTGCGCCCATCCGTGGCTCCTTGAATATTATACTGAGGAGGAGCTGGCCCCTCAGAATATGTACTTGGACCACTACTGGCACCCTGAATCACATAATTCGATGTGCCAGCGGAAGCGCCTTGAATCTGGAAGTTCGAGTGCCCATCGTCGGCACCCTGGATGCTGGAGTGACCGTCAGTGGCACCCTGAATAGTGAAACCACTTGGGGAATCTATAGAATAGAAAAATAGACAAAGTGTAAATAAAAAGCTGAATTAAAACTGAAAAATTAATGGTACATGCTGAATGAAACTATTAAATCGTCCTGCCGTAGGAAAACTCCCACGATTAACTTATCTTTGATAAATTACTCGAATGTTACTAAAAAAAAACCAACTATTGCAAAACACTTAAGAAAATCTCATGCGTTTTAGAACGTAAATTATATACCCAATTTGTAAGATGACTTATTGTTTAAACGACTAGCTATAAGGATAGACACACCCGCTGATTTACTATTTAAGATTCATTACGAATGAGGTCTGCATCGCAGATCTGTAAATTTGTGTCAGTTGGTGGAATGGGAAGGATAGATAATATCCCAGAATTTTTCTTCCCGAGGTAATAGTATCAGTCTCTTTATTCATGCCTTACCATTTTGTTCCGTGTACCGGATTCCTTTCCCTTCCTCTACCACCAAGCCCTGTGCGACTCGGTTCCCGTCACTTGGTCCCTGTATTGAGAATTGTGCTATGCACATAGGAAGTGCTATTAACAATAGAACCTGTGAAAAATAATAATCCACGTCAATATGAACTCCATATTTCCTTTTAGAACATTTTTTCGTTACTTATCCTTAAATTGTATAATGTATAGTTATTTATTTCATAATTTAATATTCTGCTGCATTTTCAGGAGCAATTGCGAGGACTAAATTAAATGGATGATCAATACAATTCTGCTTAATGGAGGTAGCTAGTTTCGAACATGATTGCTGTTCAAATATTAGATAATATAAAACGGACATTAATATTAATAATTAGCGATAATATCGCTATTAATATTGTTTACGACGTAGACGTTTATGCCACTGAAGTGTCGTTTACCTTAATCACACTCATTTACATTGTAATTACGAGGAGTAGAACTGAAGGATATGGAAGTGCAGTTCCAGTGGAATTTTATGTGACCAATTGCGTAATGCAGAATTTTAATCATGGTATTATTTAATGCACTGGGACTTGATGCAGTGACAGCTACGATTACGTACTACTTTGTGCTGCATGCTTTTATATGGTATTGCACTTCGAGAGCGGCGCAAAATAGCTGCGAGGGAAAGTTGCAACTTCGAGTAGACCAGATTCTTTCAAGATAGAGCCAAGTTAATAATAGTATGTTTCGTGAACGTGGTGATCAAACGATAGTTCTGGAATTTTTGACAGTAATATTTTTTGGTATTTATGTACGTTCTCTGTTTTTGCTCCGGAAACAGAGAGTTTCAGTTTTTGACCTTCATGAAAATGAGGGAAAAGTTTTTAAAAAAATATTGGTTCCCGCCTCATTTTTAATTGAATAAAATATAATAATATAAAGCAGAATAGTATTTATATTTATATTTATATAATATATAAAACAGAAAATGTTTTTGTGTTTATCTGTCGCCTAAAAACTTTCGAACAGTATACTTTGGGGTCACGAAACGTGCCCCAGCTCTTTATGCCTAGCTAATCCAGATGAATATAACTTTTATTATAACTAAATTTTCACAAAAAAAACTTTTTTATATCAGAATCAGAATCTAAATTCTGGGCGGAGCCGGATAGTAAAGCTAGTAATTATATAAACCAGTGGTACAACTCATTTTAAAGTAATAGCAAACATGTGGTATAGAAAGCATAGTTCCTTGCACACTACCGCATAAGGTTAATTCATTCGTCAACGCTAATTAGCTTAATTGAACGAATCGAACGAGAATGAATCTATTCCTTTAATCGAACACCTTATCTGTCATCTCGGTGCAACGACGTTACATGCAACATATTACGTGTTCATTATCAGACGATTACATCGACAGAATAATCAACGCGTAAAAGTATCTCAGAATTGAGAGAAAAAAAATTTACATTCCTGAAACACTAATTCCTTTTACATTTACCTATATAATTATTCTTCAATGTGAAATCAATTTCACACGGTCTCATTTAAATGCTACACGATGCGAATGCGCTTATCTTGCATACATTAACTAATTTAAAATTATTTATACAAAAGTCAGAGTGAATATCTATGCAATTCCAGTTCTACTGGAAAGTCCCATGTCTTCGATCGGCAAATTCAGTTTCCGTAATCGGGAAAAGGCGTAGTGAGGGGGGGTGGGGGGAGCCTTTCCTCTGAAACATTCCACCTTCAGTTTGCAAGAAAAAGGAACGAGATCTATCTGGAAACCGGGACTAAGCCACTGCGCGGAGTAACGATCGAGCACACCGTTACAGGAATTACACGCTCACCGGTAGAAAGTGAAATATAAATTAACCAACAAGACACGCCTGGCTCGATTATGCCACGACCAAAAAAAAGAAGTTCGAGTTACCAGTTCAGCTTGTCCGATAGAAGTATCCCTCTAACGAGTAACATACCTTTGAAAAAGCAGATCTCGACACGCAATATTGGCGCCCCAACAACGGAATTCATCTATTCAATTCAAATTTCACAAAAATTGAATCTCTTTTTTAATTGCTTTGTCGAATCAATGCGACACATATAGTATAATTTGACGTATCAATGATGACGTAAAAATGATGTTAAACGATATAGTGTAGACTGTGGTATGAATAAGCAAATTCTTGGACCACGTAAAAGTTTCAAGTTAATGTTTTTCAAATAATTTTTCTGCTTTACATGACACTGTAAGCTTCGCGTAATTTAAAACGAGAAACCTTGCGTCTATTTAATGAAGGTTGATTGAGGTTTTCAGGTAATTTGGTATCTAATGATCGATCAGAAATAGAAGGAAGTCATTGCTTTTTCATGACCAGCTGTACATTCGTGCCACTTTTTGTTTTAGTGTTTAAGTATCCCTGAAGAGATCGTAGTAAAAGGATAACGCTGGTATAACTGGGTCAGCATAAAAATAAGCGTAACTGCTTTTTCGCCATGTTGGATACGTGGTTGCACCTTCTTCTTGCGAGACTTTCATTTCGTGGGTATGTACCGACTATGAAAGTAAATGAAAACATTGTAAGCTCTAAGTGATGTCAGTTTTTGGTTGTCTTTTTAGTGCCTGTCTACTGAAAGTACAGCTCAGAGAAAACCAACTCTTCTTTTGAAATTGAATGCAGAAATTTGCACGTCCGTTAAACAATTTACATTTTAAATAACGAAATTATTGGATAGAAGGTTCAAAGTTTCTTATGGTATCTTAAAATTGTTCGTCAAGGTAAAGCCTAATTATATGAAACTATCGGTAGTGCTGAATGTTTTATACTTTCACTTACGATCTTGCTGGGTGTGGTAGAATATTGGCTTTTCCGAAATAAACCTTGTTATCTCTAAACAAAATTAATATTTGATAGTAGTAAATTACATATTAAATTAGACTTAGGTATCCCAAAAACCAAAATCAAGAAAGTGTAAGTTTAAGACTTTTGTGATATTATTAAATTTCAGTATCTAAATCAATGCTCTTTTTAGTTCAAGCTCGCAAAAAACATTTTAAGTGCCTCAAGTTTTGGACCACCCCTTTAGAAACAGGCTGTACAATTCCTGGACTCTGGGCACTGAGACAGAGTGAGGGGGAGGATTTTTCTTTCAGGAGTAACTTTAGACAGGACTGATCTAAGCCGTTGTCTTGTTTCAGGTTCTTATCCATGATCAGCTACAGCGATCAATTTGGTCAGAGGCAAATGAAGTTATGGTCACGTTTAATGTATTGGACTCGTAAGCTGAGAAAGCGTGGCATTTCGAACTGAACTACACTGGTTAACCACGGCCCACCAATGTATTATTTGCCCCAATTCATTTCTTGCCGATGAAACTAGTTATAACGTAACTCTGAAGAGAAAACGGCCATTTCTTTCAAAGTTGGGCACCTGAATTATTCGAGTAAGCAAAGTGGTCAAGCTTTATTAAGTTTCTCACGTTAACAAGTTTCGTATAAAAACTGACTTAACAGTTCCAATTTACTTCGCTACGAAATACCTAGAGACGAGGAAAAGAAAGCGAAATACGATCACGAGACAGATTTTGAAACCCTAAAACAAAGTACAGACTTCAGTAAAAAACCAGGGTAAGACGAACTAACATATTCTGAATATGTGATGCTCAAATCTAACTGCACGAAACTACTTTCAAAATTCAATCACGTTTCCACATTCAACCACAGTGAAGCCGGCACAATTATCGAAATTTCCCCAGGACAATTTACATACACCCAACTCATAAGAAACCTAAGAACCACACGTAACTTCTGCCATACCAGAATTTCCCAACCAATTTAGATCCGAAAACCCCATATCCCTCCGACTTCCCTCGTAATCTACTTTCCCCATGGCCCAATTAAACCGCGATGCATAGACGCGCCTGCCAATTAAACGCGCACGCAGGAAGTGCAAGACTGTCTAAGATCCCAGGACAATTAGCCGCACGCGACACGCCGTATTCGTGAGACGGATGACCGTCGAGCTATCCTCGGCTGCCGATTCTCGATCGTCGCGCCTAGCCGAGCTACACGCGCTAGTTCTACCAAAAGCACGGATGCTGGGGGCCGGTGACGAGCAACGCGGGAACAGCTAATTGCCCCGATTTTATCGCATGGATGCGGAAGATTTACTTACGAGCAAATTCATGGCGAGAAAGCTGGCTGCCCGATGCGTTCAAGGGTGGAACGTTTCTGAGGCGGCCGCGCCGTCACCGGAACAACTTTATAGGCGGCCACGTAAGAGGCGCCTTTCGACGACGGGGATGACTTCTCCTGCCACCTCCACGGGCCACCGTTTCATCGGTACCCCGGCAACGCTCCGCGGAACTGGCCTTTTTAAGCGCGTGACCGTTTTTCCGCCATCCCGCTGTTGATCGCACTCATTGTCAATGGTGATGACTCTTTATGCGTGGATGGTCGCGGCTGTGTGATGTTTAGTGGCTGTATTGGGATGTATTGTTAGTATTAATGGCACCGTTGGTGTTGCTCCTTGGTCCATATTGGGTGTGGGAGTTTGAGAATATGGTGACAAGTATCTTTTCGTTTAATATTGTAGTAAATCAGTGCGAAAGTTGGTTCTCTCTGTCATTATTAACCCTCGGTTGTGAAACTTATTTCTTCGATCGTCACACTGGGTCCATTTGACCCAAGCCAATTTTCAATTAGCTGGTGTTTAAAAATTATCTGTTAAATTAAGTCCCAAAAATTCTGAGAGAATCGTTGAGAATTAACGTTTAAATCGTTGAGAATTAACGTTTAAAGTATCATCATGTTTAAACGGTAGACCCATTTTCGATGATACCTCAAAGATATTTTACCTCAAATTCTAAATTGTGGGCCATTTTGACCCAATGTGACTGCTGAGGGTTAAAAGTAAAATTATATATATTATAATTTTTTTAATCAGGGTATTTTCCTTGGCTGTCTATCACTTTTTATTTATATTTTGCTAGTTGTATACATATACCTCAAGATGGGTATGTTCCTCTAATAGTTGTAGTTAGTGTTTTACTATTGTATTTTTATAGAGGTGAGTACGCTTTGATATTGAGGTTGATTATAATTTAGGTACGCGAGGGATGAAGGATATTATAGGTGAGGTTAATATTGAACACCCACATTTCCTTTAGTATTTATAGTTGCGCAATACGTAATAGGTGATTTCCTCTTCAACGAATGTACCAGTTTCTTGTTTGAGGAAATCGCGTTTGATCACTGTCCCCTCGCTCTAGATATATTACAGAAATTAATAGAGCTACCCAGAACGCTGGTTTCTACATTATTGTGCACAGTGCAGTTTCTCGTTACACGTTAAAAGTGCATTCGATTACATTCTGTGAAAATGTTGAAGCCATCGTCCAGGAATGCAATTCAAAGCCGCGTTTCCCAAGAGTTTACTATTGAAAGGTTACCCGCACGATGACCGTGCGCATCAATTAATGCACCTAAGTATGTGTGCATCCAACTTGGGTAATCGTTACGACGGAATAATAGAAATATTTAAATTCACAGCTCTTACCTTATTATTTTTAACCCTCCGCGGTCACACCTGATAATCACAAATTGGTCGCATGGGGTTCAATTTAGAGTCACCATTTTCGTATTTTTGAATCTTTGTTACTTTTGAATGATAATTGTACATTCGTAATGTTCTAATAGCCTTTTTCCAGAAATGTAAATTTCGATATGTGGAATTTTGTATTTGAAAAAATAGTTGTGGATAAAACCGATTCCTTTTTTTTTTGTTAAAATTCACCTAATTTATAAATATTATTATTAAGGTCTGAATATATACAGAACTATTGGCAAAGACTCGATTAAGATCGGTGATTATGAATTCAGAATTAGCTTCCAGGTTTCTGTTAAGCCAAGCTCGTCGATCTGTTTTCACTGCATTCGGAATGAAACTGCATTTCTGGTATCTCATGGTTCTCTAATGTTTCCTCTGTTAAACGCTATTTGAATGTCTGGGAATAAATATTCCGTTGATCCGACGAGATACATATCCAGGGATCTCTAAGACGTCCTGCTGAATAATGCATTTGTGCGAGCGAGCAACGTGAAAACGAAAGTTGCGGCGTGCATGTGTACAAGCGCGGGCATGATCGCGATCGCTAAGAGTAACGCGAATCGGTGCACAATGCGTGAAGGCCACGAGACCGATTTACACGGTCTTCCTTGTCCGGAGAAATGCGTCGTTTTTGTCACGAAACGTATCTGGGCAGCGAAAAATTCTCTCCGAAACTTCACGCACGCAAAAAGTTTCCTGATTCTGTTGTACCTAATTACTGTATACTCCGGAACTGTTCCTCGTTAGATTTTAACCAGAACAAAATTGGAAATTGCAACTTTTCGTTATGAACACTAAAGTAGGAAACCAACTAAATACTTTCTGCTCCAATTTCCTCGCTTAAAAAGAAATTCATATCCACTTGCAGAATTCTATAAAATGACCCAGTAATCACATTGCCTTAGACTTCACAATACATTAGCAAAATTCAAAGAAATTTCGTAATAGGACGTTCCACTTCGCTCGAGCCATATCTTTCTAGCAATACACGTCGAAAAAAAGATAATAGTTTAATTACGAAGTCTAATGAAATCCGGATTAAAATTCCACGAACGTTTCACTTGCGGTACATATAATACCTTGACTCCAATTTTCGTACAATCCATTTCTACTTCACCGTGGAATTTGCACAGAATCGAATAGGTAACAAAAAGTTGGATAAACTTTTTACTCGTTCGAAACGATTGTTTGCTGGCAAAAATGGATCTAATTCCAAGCTCCCATCACTTTCATTCAGTATTTCCCAACTCATGCCATCTCACTCGACTGAAATTTAGGACCAAAAAGAAAAGTCGCGTAATTAAAGTATCCACGGCTGGTAGTCGCCAATTTTCTTTCCTCTCGTAATTAACGAACCGTGAATTACGTGTCGCTGCTTCCAGACGATGCCCCCCAAGTATGTATGCACATAGACTCGTAATCTTCCATTTCGATCGTGGTTTACGACGGGATATCGTCCGCCGTTTCGATGGGTATTATATTGATCCAGGAACAAATAAATAATCATCCAGTTACTTTCCATGTGTCGATGAACGGCGCAGCCCGATATTGCTTTCTATTATCAATGAGCGAACCCCGCCTGTCTTTATTAGAAAGGTGGAAACCATCTTACTTTCTACCGTGGCTTAATAAGAAGAGATTTGTTTGCCACAAGTAACCGAGCAGATCGCAATCCCCTCGAACTGTTCTTCCTCGAGCGACCGCTCTTAAGAAACTTCGCCTCGGAAGTGATAGATCGATAACCATTTCGTAACCGCCCGCTCGAGATACTTTTACGCCGGAAGTTCCGCTCGCGCCGCTTCCACTCGCTCGGCGAACACGCGAGTGGCCATTTTATGAGAACGGAAAACGAATGCATTCCTTTTTATAAAATAAAGGATCCGAGATTGTAGAAAAAGGCGCAAGTTTGTTGGAGAAATGTTTATTAACAACTGCAGGTTTTGTATAAAAACAGTAATAAAAGTTGAAAGTTCGTATGAAAAGGGAAATGGTGCGAATGATAGTGCGCTTTATATAGTAACATAGGATCAAGGGAAGATTAAAGCTTCTAATTTTAATGTTCATTTCGGACAACATTGATTTCGTATGTCACAGTGTTTCAACTGAAAGTTTAATAATATCGTAAATTATAACCGAGTGTATTTAAAGGCTAAGAAATATTCACGCCCACTTTAAAGCTGCAGAGAGAGTTTAAAGCTACAATCAGTGAGACTATGCTAAATAAACATTTGTAATTATCTTGTGCGACCTAAGAATACGAAGATGCGTTTCACTTGTCAATTACATCTAAACCTTCGTGTTTCACATTCTCAGAATTTTCAATCTTTCTACTTTGCAAGCAAACTTAAACATACCAGTCAAATTAATTCCCCAACCAATGAACATTTCATTGCAGATCATTTATCATCCAATGTAAATAAAATAAAAAAAACAATAATCCATTAAAACTCATGTTCTAAATGAAACCGATCAAAGAGTTACGAAGATCAAAATGAAACACGCTTCGCCCCCGAAAGCTCTCGATCATCCTCAGACCTACTCCAACCTTAACACCTAGATCCCTCTAGCGAAGCATCCTCGGTTCCTCCCTCGATCAAAGCCTCTGTTCCTCGTGCACAGGCTTGGACGAGTCGTAAATCGGTTGGTACTGATCATTGTGAACGTAGTAAGTCCTGCTACGGTAGCTGTACGGCCCTTTGCCATTTTCCGGCAACTGTTCTGGCACGAACAGGGCTTTCGGCCTGTAGTTTATTCCATTTGCGATCACGTCGTACGGTGCCTGCGCCTGGTAGACGAGCAACTGTTGCAGCTCCGCGGGCATGTTTTTATCGAGGAGCAGCTTTGGAGCTGGTGCCATGGGTAGGTTATCCACTGGCACCGGAACTTGCACCAACTGTGGCAGCTGTGGTAGCTGTGACAGTTGTTGCTGCTGAGGTTGCTCATCCTTATACACGATCCTGCCTTGAAGGCCCCTGCTCGAGTAGTCCCGCCTGGACTTCTGCTGTTCAGCTTGCTCGTAAGCCTTTTCGTACTGTGGGAGCTCCGCGGTTGCCGATTGCTGTTCGAATTGCTGCTCGTAGTTGGGGCTATAGAGAACGGCGATTGGATCTACATAGGGACGCTGCGACTTCGAGTTCTCGTAGACCAATTGCTTCACGCTAGCTGGCGCTTCGGAGTAAGGTTTGTAGGATATCTGGTTGAGGTCTGGCTGCGCCTCTGCTGGAAGTTCAGCTTGCGTGGTAGCTTTGTATTGCAGCTGGCTGGGGTCTGACTGCGCTTCGGCCGGAGCTTGAACTTGTTGGTACGCCTTGTACTGTACCTGATTCAGCTCTGCTTGCGCCGGCGCTGGAACTTGCGAGTACGCGTTGTATTGTATCTGGTGCTCGGGGTCTCCTTGCTGTTGCACCAGCTGAGACTGCGGTGCTTGTTGTAGGTGCTGCTGCAGGGGTTGCTGTTGCAGGTGCTGCTGCAGTGGTTGCTGTTGTAGGTGCTGCTGCAGTGGCTGCTGTTGTAGGTGCTGCTGCAGTGGTTGCTGTTGTAGATGCTGCAGTTGCTGCTGCAGTGGTTGCTGTAAATGATGCTGCAGCGGTTGTTGCAGTTGCTGCTGCAGTGATTGCTGAGGATGAACGGGTTGCCCTCGCTCGGCGCGCTGAGAACTCGCCAGAGGGCGCACTTGGTTTGGGGGCACGAAGAACTTCCAGTTGACCTTCAAACCTGGAATGAGGGAGGATAGTGGTGATAATAATATCTTGATATATAGACAAGTGGCATAAATAATACTTGTAACTTAAATACATATATCTCTTATCCTTGAGAGACGATAAATGCCTCTATAATTTCCTATAAACCTTACCACTAATGCAAATACAAACAGTATTATAAATATTACATCTTGCACAGGAACTATGCTCCCCAATCTTTCACCCCAAAAATCTACTCACCATTGGGATCGTTGTACCTAATTTGAGCCTGAGGTGTTCGCGATGAACGTTGTGGGCCTCGTTGCGCTAACGTTGTCGAGATCAACGCGGCAATAAGAATCTGCGAACAGGCACGAAGGTGAGCACATTACTCCCCGCGAGAAACCTCCGGTAAAGACGAATGCAATGATGCTGTAACGGTAATGGGATCCGTTAGAAAGTGAAGTCTCTTCCTGAACGGTCGTCTTTCTCCGTAGGAAACCGATGCCGACGACACCGCACGCGGAAGAGAATTCGTACGTTCGTTTTCTTCAGTAAAGCATTTGACTGCCGCGCTAGATTTCCGCCTTTGTCCCGTTACTTTGAGTAAACTGGCCACGTTACAAATAACGAATCGGCGTTTGCAACACCGTCTAACGTTTTCACTTCCTTCTACAGCGCTGGAATTGTCATGGAATTAAGCCCGGCCCTGCTTCCGAGTTTACTACGGACTGCACCGAATAACTATTTTAAGCGACGCTCAATGGCGGGATATTAAGGCTGATTGTATTTGAATAAACGGGGTATAAGAAGACGTTTCGTAATCTCCGAGGATCTATGCTGAAATGAATGAACTACGTACTTGGTGATTAAAGTTACTTAAGTGCGTGGTATTAAGAGAAAATTAAACTGCAGCAAGAACGACTATTACTATTACTTACACAACCTCATTATCCCTTAAAGTCTCGCAAAGAAGGAAGCAAACTAACGATCGCAAAACAAACCAGTCAAATACGATGTGCCCCAGTAACGCAATTCCACTGACGCAATCGACGACGAAATTCCCTATTTCCAGTTCCTACTTCTCCCAATCCAGGAGCATCAAACCTGTCAGCGCCGTAAGCGACAAGCCCAAACAAGGGGCAGCTAGACGAAACCGATCGATCCTGATCACCAAACGTCAGCGTTCACTTTTCCTGAACCTTGCGTGCGGCTACCGAGTTAATACCCGGCACTGGCGAACCTCCCATCGATCAGCACAAATTGCACTCCTCCAAATCCCGAAATCCATCACTCACTAAATACAAAACTACAAACCGAATCCAAAGAAACTTGGGAACAACTATATAATCTCGACGCTGAATTTGGAATCTACCCTCCCACAGGGGACTTTAAGATTAACTTCGAGGAGATTGTGTTGTCCAAGTGGTTCCAATGAAAATCGTGCGAGTCCCCCCAGAGCTTGACGTTCGTTCGAATGCACTCACTAGAAGCCTCATGGCTGACGATGAACGTGGATCCTCGATTCGCGGGTCTACGGGTGGAAATCAGCCGACGGTGGCTCGTTGCCTCTTCTATATAGTCGGAGTCGCTCCGGTGTAATTGGCCAGCCAAGCAGACGGCCGTTGGCTACCTACTTTTAAAGTAATTCTGCCTCCGGGTAACGAGCTGGTCGACGGGGGCCCCCGGGGATATTATCGCCGGGCCGATTGCAAGAATGCGTCTCTGGCGCAACACGGTTACAAAGCCGATCTAGGAAGCTGCGGACGCAAAACTGCCCGAGGTTACCGGTCTACAACCTCTCGCGGGATGGGCAATGACGCACGGGGAGGTACTTGAGTCAAGATTCATTGTGCGCGGGGCTTTCGCGCCTTTAAATGCCTTGCGATGGCCCTCTCTACCGATCCATTTTCGGTAACGGAAATGGGGAGCGCGATGTGGCGTACCCGGCACTTAGGGAGCTGGGGCTACTGAGAAATATGTTAATTTGGTGAGCTAGATTTGTCCCGGTGATTATGAAAGTGGTCTAAGTCAAAAACCTACAAACATTGAATTCATCTATTATTTTGTATTTAATAAAATTTTGCCCACCTCTGAATCGATGTAATACAAAATAAGAGATAAATTCAATTTTTTTTAGGTTTTTGACTTAGACCATTTTCATAATCACATGCACAATTTTGCAGGTTTATTGAATTATTAGTATTATTTTTTAGTTTTGTAGTAGGTTTTGGTTCTTTGATGCAATTGATGATTTTTGATCGTTTGAGAAGGGGGAGTTATTAGAGTATTGATTACAGCAAGAATGCTAAGATTTGTATATTACTAGGACTAAAAGGTCCAATGGTAGTGACAAAATTAGTAATCCAGGAATCGATGACAAGAGTAAATATGTACAATGAATAAAATGGAAAAATGCTTGTTTCATACCAAACGTCGATTAGCACAGAAATTTAAGTCGCCTATTGCTCAACCGGTCCTTTATAAGTCAAAGAAATCTCGAAGCTAATGAAACCAGTTTCGTGCATCAAATAGTTCACCTGTACTCAATTAAGGCATAACAGAAGTGAAATTATTTTTAGCTGCTACATTTCTTCCCCGAAATAGAAGTAGCGAAAAGAAATTACATTGCCTCGATTCGTTACACGTAGACCGATGACAAGATATGATTCATAAACTTTAAAAATGAAAAGTAGTGGAATGCAGTTGAATTCACTTTTAGAAAATAATTCCACATTTTCTATTTCGCGATGAAGAAAAATAAAACGTGCTTGCATACAATGATGCTGTATCCTGTCAAATAATTTTTCACATTAAAACGATGTAAGTTCTATTGATACGTAAAGAAACTTTTATTATTCCAGAATTAAATATTTTTATGGTAATCCACTGTTTTACTTCATTGAAATTATTTCATTAATAGTAGAACATTCTCTTTTCGGTAGTTTACTGTAAATGTAGCATAAAAAAGCAGCGAGACTATGTGCAATTGGTCTTATCTCCAGGTGCATCCTCACCTTTCGAAAACGAACGTGTAATTCAATGAAAATATATGCGAACAATTTTGTAGCAGACTAGTTTAATGCACAAATTATGTTAAACAATACCATTAAATTCAATTTCTTTTTAAATTAAATGTTTCTTATCGATCATTCTTCGTTTTCAAGAATTTTCCTTGTGGGTGCAATACACGTACTTATTGAATACATTTTACACATTTCTGTGGCTAAGCACTCACCTTTCTTCGAGAAAGTTGTCTAGACTTTGAAATGTACGAATATGATCGTTCTTTTAGAGAGATCTCACGCGTGTAATTTATCGCACATTCATCACTTCCTTTTTTCAAACATCGGTACATAAAATAATGGCTTATTATAGAAGTAGTTTTTGAAATGCGACAGGAGTTTATAAAAATATTTTTTAGCAATAATGCTACTTTCAATTTTTAGGTAAGAATTTATAGATAATTTAAAGCACAAATCGCCGATCTCAGAAAATTACTTTTCTTGAAAGCCACTTGACGCGAAACTTTTTGACAATAAATCTAAAAAAATATTCAAATCGTGATTGCGAAATGATAGTTCGCGGAACTAATTACTACTCATTACAGAAGGCATCAGTACTCATAAAACAGAGTTCGAGGAGGCAGCTTCGACTTCTTTTATCGAGCATGAAAAATCACGGTAATTTTCAAAATTACCAGATCCTTGTTACCTTCATTACACCGCGTACTTCTGAAGAACAGAAGAAGCAGAAATAGGAAGTTTTTACGTTAGTTGTTCAAAGTATAGAGGAGGGCAACGTAATTTTTACTTTCAGCGTAAATTTCATATTTATGTCGGTCATTAATTAATTTATAGATCGTCTTGTTGCTGAAATGGTAATGACGTATCATTACATTCATTACACAAATCTGACTAACTCGGACAAGGCTGTGAGTAAAAGATAAAAAGAAGATTTTTCCTAATAGTAGATAATTCACTTCTTACTTTATATTTATGTATCGACCACTCTGTCACATCTTCTTATTTTAATAGTGTCATTAAGATGAAGTCATTCAGTACTTCATAACAAAATATGTTCTACATTCAATGAATTAATACAATCACAGCACAACATTACATCGAATTTACAATGTATTTGTATTTTATAATGCAAAATAGCTTTCTTCATCATTTCTCTGTAGAAAATGACACACACGAACATTTTTTCATAAAATCTTCATGTATCCAGTTCCTTTCGAACCACGCCACTAATTACTATCAAACACAACCTTCAATAAGATAGTTTAGTATCGCAAAGACTGAAAGGTAAAGGCGCGTTCCGACGTGTGCAATGCATAAGATAAACCTGATACACCTAGCACATTAAAATTTGCCACCAAATTTAAATCCCTTTAAATCGCAAGACTGGTATAGATGATACAGACATTCTTGAGAATATTTTCCATTAATCACTTCCAATACATCACATGAAAAACAAAGATTTATTAAAACATTCAAGCCCCATCAACATATTACAAGTATTTACCGCTCAACTATTCATGTGTTTTGACGTGATTCAGAGCGTCTTGAAGCCCGTCAATAAGCGTCTTAAGCGCGCAGCGCGGGACCCGTGGGGCCGCGGCTTAACCCCCAGCCGCGCCACGATCGAGTCGGAAGATTAGCGTGATCTATCAGATTTAATTGGCAACGGGAGCCTTGGTAACACCGTGTAAACACCGCGGATAGGCCAAAAAACCGTACGAGCATCGGCCAGGAAAGTTGCTCGACGATATTCGAAAGGCACGATGAGAAAAAAGGATCCGTTCCGCGGAAACAGGCGGAGAAAGTCTATCGTAAGGAAGACCGTGCTTCCATGGAATCGCTTAAAAATAGAACGTTGCTCGCGTTGGCTCGCGGATATTAAGGCCCCCAACGATTTTCCACGTGCCAACGTGGAATCGCCTTTTTGCAATCGCAGCCCCTTTACCCTGCCCGCGGCTGCGCAGAGAGCGGCGGTCATTAATACGATCGGCAATTAAAACGGGGAACCGCGGTCGATCGGCTGGACGACGGTCAAAGAAAATCTGCCGGCGAGGATTGCACGACGGGATCGAGAAGTAAAAGTAACGTCGGGCAGCGGCTGAGTCACGGATGCATGGAAATATGGAAATGGAAGAAAGGAAGGTAATGGCGCGGCAACCAGGGGAACGTTAATTGTGATAATCGGAAAACGAAGAGTTATTGCCGCGGTAGCTCGTATTCCTAAACGAACATTGCAAGTTCTATCCATGGAATTCTATTTCACGGGACGCTTTCTACGGTATTGTGAAATTGACGTGAGTGTATTAACTTTCATTTAATAGAATCGACTGATAGATTAGATGGGCGAGGGGCACGAAACGATTTTTTGCAATTGGGAGATTTTTATTTAGGAAACAGGGGAAGCGAAATACCTATTTGTTGCGAAAGTAAACACTTGGAATTGGTATTGGAATAGAGCATTGTTATATAAGCCTGCGTTCTTCATATTTTGTGGCATCAAAATATCGGGAAATCGGTATGAGTGTGAAAGCTGTTGGTTTTAAATTGCGATTTCTTAGACGGGAAGCACGTAATGTTTTTATTTTCTCGATTATACAAAAAGTCTGTGTTTCGTTACACCTACTGAAGAGGTGCACCGATGCATCTACGTGATGCAATGCGCGCCCTCTGTAATAGCTGACAACGGTGAATTTATATCATAGCAAATTGCAAGTCTATCTGAACAAATTTAGGAGATAAGGCGAATGATAAATAATCCCTGTTAAATTCAGATGATCCATTACATTATAATTGTAGATTCCTTGTTTTCTACACTTGCTGCGTTCCCTCTCCTTGAGATTTTATGGTTAATCGGCAATTAAACGCGCTGGTTCATTTTCGAATAAATGGGAATTAAAATTCATTCAGCTTTTTTCCTTATGATTATATGCCAGTTGATATGCTCGAGAGGAACAAACATAAAATAGGAAATTTACTATCACCGCCATTACCAGCGGGATGTTACATTATTCCAGAAAAGGTGGTCGTAAAACATACGTTAAAGGAAAAGCAGAAGGTAATAATAGAATAGTTACGATGAACAGTATGACGTCAAATCGACGGTGTCGAAATTTCCTCCTGCCAATTGTAACACGGAACTGCAAGGTGTACATTTCAGTGCTTGTGCTTTTTACCGTGGAATTTAATTGCGCTTGCATTATGGGAAACACTTACGAATGTCGGATACCAGTGGCCTTCCTTGATTTAAAATAAAACTTATTTCAGTATGAAACTTTATTTTAAGATCTAAGGTGGGATAGCCTGGAGGAATTCTGACATTAACGCGAAACAATTCTCATATTTTCGAGGAGTAATTATCTGCAGCTCTTTCCAGAGATTTTTCCTTAGTGAGATTTCCCAGGCGATGTAGATTAATAAACGGTGTATGTTTTACATCGTCCCACTGTATGGTGTGATATACATAAGGAACGTGACAAATTGAATGCAAATAAAGAATACCAATAGATCTGGAACGCATATATTAAAATTTAGATAGTAGTACCAAATAACACAACACACCTCACGGCCCACAGAAGTGGATTAAACCTGCGAGACGAAACTAAACGCCCCATAAAAATGTAATGCACTTGCAAATAACAATTTTTTTAAAATTGTAGCAAATGGAATTTGGGCGCTCAAGTTCCAAAATCCGAGTTTTCAACTTTAGTGCGTTTCTGTGAACAAGTGTGTGCGGTTAGCAGTGGCACAATTCACAGTTCGCCGTGTACTCTTCACACGTCGTTAGGCTTATATTTTCTGTCACTTCGAGGAGCGAATTATCTGTCCTCGAAATGACAGAAAATATAACCTATATGCTATACCCGAATTCCTAAAGATACTGTTGCGGCGTAATAATAATGTTTTGGAAGGATGATAAAATGTTCACAAATGTAGCGTAAAAGAACAAAATAGCCAATAAACATTTATTGTCATATAGCATATACATAGGTTATACAGTATTGTCTCCCTATGGACTCGGTTTGGTGCACACGATGGGGGCTTGTCGCTATCCCCACCACTTCTGTCTCACTTTTGTCCGGCGAAGGCGAGAGCGAGATGGAACGAGAGCGAGCGACAGGGGCTGAAAGCGAGCGAGGACAGTACGAGACAGACGACGCGTTGATATTTTGTCTCGCTTCGTCTTTCGGACGCCTGACACTCCGTCCTTTCTTCTTGCAGATAAATCTTGGGAACATTCCTCCGAAGCCAGGAACGTTAAATGAGACAAACGATGGAAAGCTGTCAGCGTCAACAATGAACATGAAGAAGATAGTGATTTTATACAAAAAGTAAAATGAAATTATACAACATTGTACCACTGTAAAAAAGGCCTTTCATGCAAATAAACTGGAAAAAAATTGGGAAACAACTGTATTATTATTTACAAATACCTTTTACAAATTCCTATCCAAATTCCAAACCTATGATTTCCATGGTAAAACGCCTTTAGAAGGCGCAGCTCTTGTTCGCTACTTCAAGGCAACGCCTTCAATGGTGAAATTACAAGATACCTTCTTTCGCTTCATGTTCTCCTGATACATCGCTCCAAAATCTGGCCAAAATTTTCTGAACGCTCCAAAATTGAGATTGTAACAGGAGAACATGATGTCGAAAGAGGTGGCACTATGTTAGCGTCTTCGGAGAGAGAATCCAAGGCGGAGAACTATTCAACGTAGAGGTGCAGCGTCTTCGAAAGGCTTCGACGATGAAATTCAGGGCGTACCTCCTTTCGCTTCATGTTCTCCTGATACATTTGCTAAAATCTAGCCAAAATTTTCTGAACGCTCCAAAACTGAGATTGTAACAGGAGAACATGATGTCGAAAGAGGTGGCACTATGTTAGCGTCTTCGCAGAGAGAATCCAAGGCGGAGAACTATTTGACGTAGAGGCGCAGCGTCTTCGTAAGGTTTCGACGATGAAATTCAGGGCGTACCTCCTTTCGCTTCATGTTCTCCTGATACATTTGCTAAAATCTGGCCAAAATTTTCTGAACGCTCCAAAATTGTGATTGTAACAGGAGAACATGATGTCGAAAGAGGTGGCACTATGTTAGCGTCTTCGAAGAGAGAACCCAAGGCGGAGAACTATTCGACGTAGAGGCGCAGCGTCTTCGAAAGGTTTCGACGATGAAATTCAGGGCGTACCTCCTTTCGCTTCATGTTCTCCTGATACATTTGCTAAAATCTGGCCAAAATTTTCTGAACGCTCCAAAATTGTGATTGTAACAAGAGAACATGATGTCGAAAGAGGTGGCACTAAGTTAGCGTCTTCGGAAAGAGAATCTAAGGCGGAGAACTATTCGACGTAGAGGCGCAGCGTCTTCGAAAGGCTTCGACGATGAAATTCAGGGCGTACCTCCTTTCGCTTCATATTCTCCTGATACATTTGCTAAAATCTGGTCAAAATTTTCTGAACGCTCCAAAATTGAGATTCTAACAGGAGAACATGATGTCGAAAGAGGTGGCACTATGTTAGCGTCTTCGGAGAGAGAATCCAAGGCGGAGAACTATTCGACGTAGAGGCGCAGCGTCTTCGAAAGGTTTCGACGATGAAATTCAGGGCGTACCTCCTTTCGCTTCATGTTCTCCTGATACATTTGCTAAAATCTGGCCAAAATTTTCTGAACGCTCCAAAATTGTGATTGTAACAGGAGAACATGATGTCGAAAGAGGTGGCACTATGTTAGCGTCTTCGAAGAGAGAACCCAAGGCGGAGAACTATTCGACGTAGAGGCGCAGCGTCTTCGAAAGGTTTCGACGATGAAATTCAGGGCGTACCTCCTTTCGCTTCATGTTCTCCTGATACATTTGCTAAAATCTGGCCAAAATTTTCTGAACGCTCCAAAATTGTGATTGTAACAAGAGAACATGATGTCGAAAGAGGTGGCACTAAGTTAGCGTCTTCGGAAAGAGAATCTAAGGCGGAGAACTATTCGACGTAGAGGCGCAGCGTCTTCGAAAGGCTTCGACGATGAAATTCAGGGCGTACCTCCTTTCGCTTCATATTCTCCTGATACATTTGCTAAAATCTGGTCAAAATTTTCTGAACGCTCCAAAATTGAGATTCTAACAGGAGAACATGATGTCGAAAGAGGTGGCACTATGTTAGCGTCTTCGGAGAGAGAATCCAAGGCGGAGAACTATTCGACGTAGAGGCGCAGCGTCTTCGAAAGGTTTCGACGATGAAATTCAGGGCGTACCTCCTTTCGCTTCATGTTCTCCTGATACATTTGCTAAAATCTGGCCAAAATTTTCTGAACGCTCCAAAATTGTGATTGTAACAGGAGAACATGATGTCGAAAGAGGTGGCACTATGTTAGCGTCTTCGGAGAGAGAACCCAAGGCGGAGAACTATTCGACGTAGAGGCGCAGCGTCTTCGAAAGGTTTCGACGATGAAATTCAGGGCGTACCTCCTTTCGCTTCATGTTCTCCTGATACATTTGCTAAAATCTGGCCAAAATTTTCTGAACGCTCCAAAATTGTGATTGTAACAAGAGAACATGATGTCGAAAGAGGTGGCACTAAGTTAGCGTCTTCGGAAAGAGAATCTAAGGCGGAGAACTATTCGACGTAGAGGCGCAGCGTCTTCGAAAGGCTTCGACGATGAAATTCAGGGCGTACCTCCTTTCGCTTCATATTCTCCTGATACATTTGCTAAAATCTGGTCAAAATTTTCTGAACGCTCCAAAATTGAGATTCTAACAGGAGAACATGATGTCGAAAGAGGTGGCACTATGTTAGCGTCTTCGGAGAGAGAATCCAAGGCGGAGAACTATTCGACGTAGAGGCGCAGCGTCTTCGAAAGGTTTCGACGATGAAATTCAGGGCGTACCTCCTTTCGCTTCATGTTCTCCTGATACATTTGCTAAAATCTGGCCAAAATTTTCTGAACGCTCCAAAATTGTGATTGTAACAGGAGAACATGATGTCGAAAGAGGTGGCACTATGTTAGCGTCTTCGGAGAGAGAATCCAAGGCGGAGAACTATTCGACGTAGAGGCGCAGCGTCTTCGAAAGGTCTTCGACGATGAAATTCAGAGCATACCTCCTTTCGCTTCATGTTCTCCTGATACATTTGCTAAAATCTGGCCAAAATTTTCTAAACGCTCCAAAATTGAGATTGTAACAGGAGAACATGATGTCGAAAGAGGTGGCACTATGTTAGCGTCTTCGGAGAGAGAATCCAAGGCGGAGAACTATTCGACGTAGAGGCGCAGCGTCTTCGAAAGGCCTTCGACGATGAAATTCAGAGCATACCTCCTTTCGCTTCATGTTCTCCTGATACATTTGCTAAAATCTGGCCAAAATTTTCTAAACGCTCCAAAATTGAGATTGTAACAGGAGAACATGATGTCGAAAGAGGTGGCACTATGTTAGCGTCTTCGGAGAGAGAATCCAAGGCGGAGAACTATTCCACGTAGAGGCGCAGCGTATTCGAAAGGCTTCGACGATGAAATTCAGGGCGTACCTCCTTTCGCTTCATGTTCTCCTGATACATTTGCTAAAATCTGGCCAAAATTTTCTGAACGCTCCAAAATTGAGATTGTAAGAGGAGAACATGATGTGGAAAGAGGTGGCACAAAGTTAGCGTCTTCGTAGCGAGAATCTAAAGCGGAGAACTATTTGACGTAGAGGCGCAGAGTTGACGAAAGGCCTTCGACGATGAATTTCAGGGGATACCTCCTTTCGCATCATGTTCTCCTGATACATTTGCTGAAATCTGGCCAAAATTTTCTGAACGCTCCAAAATTGAGATTGTACTAGGAGAACATGATGTCGAAAGAGATGGCACTAAGTTAGCGTCTTCGGAAAGAGAATCTAAGGCGGAGCACTAAAATCGGCAATCAAAGGGTACTTTCATTGTACTCTTTGGACGCGGTTTCACGTCCCGAGTATTTTTATAAGGGGTGACAAATTCCCTACTATACAGGGTGATAGAGAAATCGGCAACGATCGCGGAAAATCGGTGATCAAAGGGTACTTTCATTGTACTCTTTGGACGCGGTTTCACGCCCCGAGTACTTTCCTAAGGGGTGAAAAATACCCTACTATACAGGGTGACTCAGAAATCTGCAACAATCGAGGAAAATCGGCAATCAAAGGGTACATTCATTGTACTCTTTGGACGCGGTTTCGCGTCCCGGGTACCTTCCTAAGGGGTGAAAAATACCCTACTGTACAGGGTGACCGAGAAATCTGTAACGATCGAGGAAAATCGGCGATCAAAGGGTACTTTTATTACACTATTTGGATGCGATATCACGTACCGAGATCTTTCCTAAGGGGTGAAAAATACCCTACTATACAGGGTGATAGAGAAATCGGCAACGATCGCAGAAAATCGGCGATCGAAGGATACTTTCATTGTACTCTTTGGACGCGGTTTCACGTCCCAAGTACTTTTCTAAGGGGTGAAAAATACCGTACTATACAGGGTGACCCAGAAATCGGCAACAATCGAGGAAAATCGGCAATCAAAGGGTACATTCATTGTACTCTTTGCACGCGGTTTCACGTCCCAAGTACTTTCCTAAGGAGTGAAAAATACCCTACTATACAGGGTGACTGAAAAATCGGCAACGATCGAGGAAAATCGGCAATCAAAGGGTACTTTCATTGTACTCTTTGGACGCGGTTTCACGTCCCGAGTACTTTCATAAGGGGTGAAAAATTCCCTACTATACAGGGTGATAGAGAAATCGGCAACGATCGCGGAAAATCGGCGATCAAAGGGTACTTTCATTGTACTCGTTGGACGCGGTTTCACGTCCCGAGTACTTTCCTAAGGGGTGAAAAATACCCTACTATACAGGGTGACTCAGAAATCGGCAACAATCGAGGAAAATCGGCAATCAAAGGGTACTTTCATTGTACTCTTTGCACGCGGTTTCACGTCCCAAGTACTTTCCTAAGGGGTGAAAAATACCCTACTATACAGGGTGACCGAGAAATCGGCAACGATCGAAGAAAATCGGCGATCAAAGGGTACTTTCATTGTACTCTTTGGACGCGGTTTCACGTCCGGAGTACTTTCATAAGGGGTGAAAAATTCCCTACTATACAGGGTGATAGAGAAATCGGCAACGATCGCGAAAAATCGGCGATCAAAGGGTACTTTCATTGTACTCTTTGGACGCGGTTTCACGTCCCGAGTACTTTCCTAAGGGGTGAAAAATACCCTACTATACAGGGTGACTCAGAAATCGGCAACAATCGAGGAAAACCGGCAATCAAAGGGTACTTTCATTGTACTCTTTGCACGCGGTTTCACGTCCCAAGTACTTTCCTAAGGGGTGAAAAATACCCTACTATACAGGGTGACCGAGAAATCGGCAACGATCGAAGAAAATCGGCGATCAAAGGGTACTTTCATTGTACTCTTTGGACGCGGTTTCACGTCCCGAGTACTTTCCTAAGGGGTGAAAAATACCCTACTATACAGGGTGACTCAGAAATCGGCAACAATCGAGGAAAATCGGCAATCAAAGGGTACATTCATTGTACTCTTTGGACGCGGTTTCGCGTCCCGGGTACCTTCATAAGGGGTGAAAAATACCCTACTGTACAGGGTGACCGAGAAATCGGTAACGATCGAGAAAAATCGGCAATCAAAGGGTACTTTTATTATACTATTTGGATGCGCTTTCACGTACCGAGTACTTTCCTAAGGGGTGAAAAATACCCTACTCTACAGGGTGACTGAGAAATCGGTAACAATCGAGGAAAATCGGAGAGGGGCAGAGTGTTCGAAAGGCCTTCGACGATGAAATTCAGGCGATACCTCCTTTCGCTTCATGTTCTCCTGATACATCGCTCCAAAATCTGGCCAAAATTTTCTGAACGCTCCAAAATTGAGATTGTAACAGGAGAACATGATGTCGAAAGAGGTGGCACTATGTTAGCGTCTTTGGAGAGAGAATCCAAGGCGGAGAACTATTCGACGTAGAGGTGCAGCGTCTTTGAAAGTCCTTCGACGATGAAATTCAGAGCATACTTCTTTTCGCTTCATGTTCTCCTGAAACATTTGCTAAAATCTGGCCAAAATTTTCTGAACGCTCCAAAATTGAGATTGTAACAGGAGAACATGATGTCGAAAGAGGTGGCACTATGTTAGCGTCTTCGGAGAGAGAATCCAAGGCGGAGAACTATTCAACGTAGAGGCGCAGCGTCTTCGAAAGGCTTCGACGATGAAATTCAGGGCGTACCTCCTTTCGCTTCATGTTCTCCTGATACATTTGCTAAAATCTGGCCAAAATTTTCTGAACGCTCCAAAATTGTGATTGTAACAGGAGAACATGATGTCGAAAGAGGTGGCACTATGTTAGCGTCTTCGGAGAGAGAATCCAATGCGGAGAACTATTCGACGTAGAGGCGCAGCGTCTTCGAAAGGTTTCGACGATGAAATTCAGAGCGTACCTCCTTTCGCTTCATGTTCTCCTGATACATTTGCTAAAATCTGGTCAAAATTTTCTGAACGCTCCAAAATTGTGATTGTAACAGGAGAACATGATGTCGAAAGAGGTGGCACTAAGTTAGCGTCTTCGGAAAGAGAATCTAAGGCGGAGAACTATTCGACGTAGAGGCGCAGCGTCTTCGAAAGGCTTCGACGCTGAAATTCAGGGCGTACCTCCTTTCGCTTCATGTTCTCCTGATACATTTGCTAAAATCTGGTCAAAATTTTCTGAACGCTCCAAAATTGAGATTGTAACAGGAGAACATGATGTCGAAAGAGGTGGCACTATGTTAGCGTCTTCGGAGAGAGAATCCAAGGCGGAGAACTATTCGACGTAGAGGCGCAGCGTCTTCGAAAGGTTTCGACGATGAAATTCAGAGCGTACCTCCTTTCGCTTCATGTTCTCCTGATACATTTGCTAAAATCTGGCCAAAATTTTCTGAATGCTCCAAAATTGTGATTGTAACAGGAGAACATGATGTCGAAAGAGGTGGCACTATGTTAGCGTCTTCGGAGAGAGAATCCAAGGCGGAGAACTATTCGACGTAGAGGCGCAGCGTCTTCGAAAGGTTTCGACGATGAAATTCAGGGCGTACCTCCTTTCGCTTCATGTTCTCCTGATACATTTGCTAAAATCTGGCCAAAATTTTCTGAACGCTCCAAAATTGTGATTGTAACAGGAGAACATGATGTCGAAAGAGGTGGCACTATGTTAGCGTCTTCGGAGAGAGAATCCAATGCGGAGAACTATTCGACGTAGAGGCGCAGCGTCTTCGAAAGGTTTCGACGATGAAATTCAGGGCGTACCTCCTTTCGCTTCATGTTCTCCTGATACATTTGCTAAAATCTGGCCAAAATTTTCTGAACGCTCCAAAATTGTGATTGTAACAGGAGAACATGATGTCGAAAGAGGTGGCACTATGTTAGCGTCTTCGGAGAGAGAATCCAATGCGGAGAACTATTCGACGTAGAGGCGCAGCGTCTTCGAAAGGTTTCGACGATGAAATTCAGAGCGTACCTCCTTTCGCTTCATGTTCTCCTGATACATTTGCTAAAATCTGGCCAAAATTTTCTGAACGCTCCAAAATTGTGATTGTAACAGGAGAACATGATGTCGAAAGAGGTGGCACTAAGTTAGCGTCTTCGGAAAGAGAATCTAAGGCGGAGAACTATTCGACGTAGAGGCGCAGCGTCTTCGAAAGGCTTCGACGATGAAATTCAGGGCGTACCTCCTTTCGCTTCATGTTCTCCTGATACATTTGCTAAAATCTGGCCAAAATTTTCTGAACGCTCCAAAATTGTGATTGTAACAGGAGAACATGATGTCGAAAGAGGTGGCACTAAGTTAGCGTCTTCGGAAAGAGAATCTAAGGCGGAGAACTATTCGACGTAGAGGCGCAGCGTCTTCGAAAGGCTTCGACGATGAAATTCAGGGCGTACCTCCTTTCGCTTCATGTTCTCCTGATACATTTGCTAAAATCTGGCCAAAATTTTCTGAACGCTCCAAAATTGTGATTGTAACAGGAGAACATGATGTCGAAAGAGGTGGCACTAAGTTAGCGTCTTCGGAAAGAGAATCTAAGGCGGAGAACTATTCGACGTAGAGGCGCAGCGTCTTCGAAAGGCTTCGACGATGAAATTCAGGGCGTACCTCCTTTCGCTTCATGTTCTCCTGATACATTTGCTAAAATCTGGTCAAAATTTTCTGAACGCTCCAAAATTGAGATTGTAACAGGAGAACATGATGTCGAAAGAGGTGGCACTATGTTAGCGTCTTCGGAGAGAGAATCCAAGGCGGAGAACTATTCGACGTAGAGGCGCAGCGTCTTCGAAAGGTTTCGACGATGAAATTCAGGGCGTACCTCCTTTCGCTTCATGTTCTCCTGATACATTTGCTAAAATCTGGCCAAAATTTTCTGAACGCTCCAAAATTGTGATTGTAACAGGAGAACATGATGTCGAAAGAGGTGGCACTATGTTAGCGTCTTCGGAGAGAGAATCCAATGCGGAGAACTATTCGACGTAGAGGCGCAGCGTATTCGAAAGGTTTCGACGATGAAATTCAGAGCGTACCTCCTTTCGCTTCATGTTCTCCTGATACATTTGCTAAAATCTGGTCAAAATTTTCTGAACGCTCGAAAATTGTGATTGTAACAGGAGAACATGATGTCGAAAGAGGTGGCACTAAGTTAGCGTCTTCGGAAAGAGAATCTAAGGCGGAGAACTATTCGACGTAGAGGCGCAGCGTCTTCGAAAGGCTTCGACGATGAAATTCAGGGCGTACCTCCTTTCGCTTCATGTTCTCCTGATACATTTGCTAAAATCTGGCCAAAATTTTCTGAACGCTCCAAAATTGTGATTGTAACAGGAGAACATGATGTCGAAAGAGGTGGCACTAAGTTAGCGTCTTCGGAAAGAGAATCTAAGGCGGAGAACTATTCGACGTAGAGGCGCAGCGTCTTCGAAAGGCTTCGACGATGAAATTCAGGGCGTACCTCCTTTCGCTTCATGTTCTCCTGATACATTTGCTAAAATCTGGTCAAAATTTTCTGAACGCTCCAAAATTGAGATTGTAACAGGAGAACATGATGTCGAAAGAGGTGGCACTATGTTAGCGTCTTCGGAGAGAGAATCCAATGCGGAGAACTATTCGACGTAGAGGCGCAGCGTCTTCGAAAGGCTTCGACGCTGAAATTCAGGGCGTACCTCCTTTCGCTTCATGTTCTCCTGATACATTTGCTAAAATCTGGTCAAAATTTTCTGAACGCTCCAAAATTGAGATTGTAACAGGAGAACATGATGTCGAAAGAGGTGGCACTATATTAGCGTCTTCGGAGAGAGAATCCAAGGCGGAGAACTATTCGACGTAGAGGCGCAGCGTCTTCGAAAGGTTTCGACGATGAAATTCAGAGCGTACCTCCTTTCGCTTCATGTTCTCCTGATACATTTGCTAAAATCTGGCCAAAATTTTCTGAATGCTCCAAAATTGTGATTGTAACAGGAGAACATGATGTCGAAAGAGGTGGCACTATGTTAGCGTCTTCGGAGAGAGAATCCAAGGCGGAGAACTATTCGACGTAGAGGCGCAGCGTCTTCGAAAGGTTTCGACGATGAAATTCAGGGCGTACCTCCTTTCGCTTCATGTTCTCCTGATACATTTGCTAAAATCTGGCCAAAATTTTCTGAACGCTCCAAAATTGTGATTGTAACAGGAGAACATGATGTCGAAAGAGGTGGCACTATGTTAGCGTCTTCGGAGAGAGAATCCAATGCGGAGAACTATTCGACGTAGAGGCGCAGCGTCTTCGAAAGGTTTCGACGATGAAATTCAGAGCGTACCTCCTTTCGCTTCATGTTCTCCTGATACATTTGCTAAAATCTGGCCAAAATTTTCTGAACGCTCCAAAATTGTGATTGTAACAGGAGAACATGATGTCGAAAGAGGTGGCACTAAGTTAGCGTCTTCGGAAAGAGAATCTAAGGCGGAGAACTATTCGACGTAGAGGCGCAGCGTCTTCGAAAGGCTTCGACGATGAAATTCAGGGCGTACCTCCTTTCGCTTCATGTTCTCCTGATACATTTGCTAAAATCTGGCCAAAATTTTCTGAACGCTCCAAAATTGTGATTGTAACAGGAGAACATGATGTCGAAAGAGGTGGCACTAAGTTAGCGTCTTCGGAAAGAGAATCTAAGGCGGAGAACTATTCGACGTAGAGGCGCAGCGTCTTCGAAAGGCTTCGACGATGAAATTCAGGGCGTACCTCCTTTCGCTTCATGTTCTTCTGATACATTTGCTAAAATCTGGTCAAAATTTTCTGAACGCTCCAAAATTGAGATTGTAACAGGAGAACATGATGTCGAAAGAGGTGGCACTATGTTAGCGTCTTCGGAGAGAGAATCCAAGGCGGAGAACTATTCGACGTAGAGGCGCAGCGTCTTCGAAAGGTTTCGACGATGAAATTCAGGGCGTACCTCCTTTCGCTTCATGTTCTCCTGATACATTTGCTAAAATCTGGCCAAAATTTTCTGAACGCTCCAAAATTGTGATTGTAACAGGAGAACATGATGTCGAAAGAGGTGGCACTAAGTTAGCGTCTTCGGAAAGAGAATCTAAGGCGGAGAACTATTCGACGTAGAGGCGCAGCGTCTTCGAAAGGCTTCGACGATGAAATTCAGGGCGTACCTCCTTTCGCTTCATGTTCTCCTGATACATTTGCTAAAATCTGGCCAAAATTTTCTGAACGCTCCAAAATTGTGATTGTAACAGGAGAACATGATGTCGAAAGAGGTGGCACTAAGTTAGCGTCTTCGGAAAGAGAATCTAAGGCGGAGAACTATTCGACGTAGAGGCGCAGCGTCTTCGAAAGGCTTCGACGATGAAATTCAGGGCGTACCTCCTTTCGCTTCATGTTCTCCTGATACATTTGCTAAAATCTGGCCAAAATTTTCTGAACGCTCCAAAATTGTGATTGTAACAGGAGAACATGATGTCGAAAGAGGTGGCACTAAGTTAGCGTCTTCGGAAAGAGAATCTAAGGCGGAGAACTATTCGACGTAGAGGCGCAGCGTCTTCGAAAGGCTTCGACGATGAAATTCAGGGCGTACCTCCTTTCGCTTCATGTTCTCCTGATACATTTGCTAAAATCTGGCCAAAATTTTCTGAACGCTCCAAAATTGTGATTGTAACAGGAGAACATGATGTCGAAAGAGGTGGCACTAAGTTAGCGTCTTCGGAAAGAGAATCTAAGGCGGAGAACTATTCGACGTAGAGGCGCAGCGTCTTCGAAAGGCTTCGACGATGAAATTCAGGGCGTACCTCCTTTCGCTTCATGTTCTCCTGATACATTTGCTAAAATCTGGTCAAAATTTTCTGAACGCTCCAAAATTGAGATTGTAACAGGAGAACATGATGTCGAAAGAGGTGGCACTATGTTAGCGTCTTCGGAGAGAGAATCCAATGCGGAGAACTATTCGACGTAGAGGCGCAGCGTCTTCGAAAGGTTTCGACGATGAAATTCAGGGCGTACCTCCTTTCGCTTCATGTTCTCCTGATACATTTGCTAAAATCTGGCCAAAATTTTCTGAACGCTCCAAAATTGTGATTGTAACAGGAGAACATGATGTCGAAAGAGGTGGCACTATGTTAGCGTCTTCGGAGAGAGAATCCAATGCGGAGAACTATTCGACGTAGAGGCGCAGCGTATTCGAAAGGTTTCGACGATGAAATTCAGAGCGTACCTCCTTTCGCTTCATGTTCTCCTGATACATTTGCTAAAATCTGGTCAAAATTTTCTGAACGCTCGAAAATTGTGATTGTAACAGGAGAACATGATGTCGAAAGAGGTGGCACTAAGTTAGCGTCTTCGGAAAGAGAATCTAAGGCGGAGAACTATTCGACGTAGAGGCGCAGCGTCTTCGAAAGGCTTCGACGATGAAATTCAGGGCGTACCTCCTTTCGCTTCATGTTCTCCTGATACATTTGCTAAAATCTGGCCAAAATTTTCTGAACGCTCCAAAATTGTGATTGTAACAGGAGAACATGATGTCGAAAGAGGTGGCACTAAGTTAGCGTCTTCGGAAAGAGAATCTAAGGCGGAGAACTATTCGACGTAGAGGCGCAGCGTCTTCGAAAGGCTTCGACGATGAAATTCAGGGCGTACCTCCTTTCGCTTCATGTTCTCCTGATACATTTGCTAAAATCTGGTCAAAATTTTCTGAACGCTCCAAAATTGAGATTGTAACAGGAGAACATGATGTCGAAAGAGGTGGCACTATGTTAGCGTCTTCGGAGAGAGAATCCAATGCGGAGAACTATTCGACGTAGAGGCGCAGCGTCTTCGAAAGGCTTCGACGCTGAAATTCAGGGCGTACCTCCTTTCGCTTCATGTTCTCCTGATACATTTGCTAAAATCTGGTCAAAATTTTCTGAACGCTCCAAAATTGAGATTGTAACAGGAGAACATGATGTCGAAAGAGGTGGCACTATATTAGCGTCTTCGGAGAGAGAATCCAAGGCGGAGAACTATTCGACGTAGAGGCGCAGCGTCTTCGAAAGGTTTCGACGATGAAATTCAGAGCGTACCTCCTTTCGCTTCATGTTCTCCTGATACATTTGCTAAAATCTGGCCAAAATTTTCTGAATGCTCCAAAATTGTGATTGTAACAGGAGAACATGATGTCGAAAGAGGTGGCACTATGTTAGCGTCTTCGGAGAGAGAATCCAAGGCGGAGAACTATTCGACGTAGAGGCGCAGCGTCTTCGAAAGGTTTCGACGATGAAATTCAGGGCGTACCTCCTTTCGCTTCATGTTCTCCTGATACATTTGCTAAAATCTGGCCAAAATTTTCTGAACGCTCCAAAATTGTGATTGTAACAGGAGAACATGATGTCGAAAGAGGTGGCACTATGTTAGCGTCTTCGGAGAGAGAATCCAATGCGGAGAACTATTCGACGTAGAGGCGCAGCGTCTTCGAAAGGTTTCGACGATGAAATTCAGAGCGTACCTCCTTTCGCTTCATGTTCTCCTGATACATTTGCTAAAATCTGGCCAAAATTTTCTGAACGCTCCAAAATTGTGATTGTAACAGGAGAACATGATGTCGAAAGAGGTGGCACTAAGTTAGCGTCTTCGGAAAGAGAATCTAAGGCGGAGAACTATTCGACGTAGAGGCGCAGCGTCTTCGAAAGGCTTCGACGATGAAATTCAGGGCGTACCTCCTTTCGCTTCATGTTCTCCTGATACATTTGCTAAAATCTGGCCAAAATTTTCTGAACGCTCCAAAATTGTGATTGTAACAGGAGAACATGATGTCGAAAGAGGTGGCACTAAGTTAGCGTCTTCGGAAAGAGAATCTAAGGCGGAGAACTATTCGACGTAGAGGCGCAGCGTCTTCGAAAGGCTTCGACGATGAAATTCAGGGCGTACCTCCTTTCGCTTCATGTTCTTCTGATACATTTGCTAAAATCTGGTCAAAATTTTCTGAACGCTCCAAAATTGAGATTGTAACAGGAGAACATGATGTCGAAAGAGGTGGCACTATGTTAGCGTCTTCGGAGAGAGAATCCAAGGCGGAGAACTATTCGACGTAGAGGCGCAGCGTCTTCGAAAGGTTTCGACGATGAAATTCAGGGCGTACCTCCTTTCGCTTCATGTTCTCCTGATACATTTGCTAAAATCTGGCCAAAATTTTCTGAACGCTCCAAAATTGTGATTGTAACAGGAGAACATGATGTCGAAAGAGGTGGCACTAAGTTAGCGTCTTCGGAAAGAGAATCTAAGGCGGAGAACTATTCGACGTAGAGGCGCAGCGTCTTCGAAAGGCTTCGACGATGAAATTCAGGGCGTACCTCCTTTCGCTTCATGTTCTCCTGATACATTTGCTAAAATCTGGCCAAAATTTTCTGAACGCTCCAAAATTGTGATTGTAACAGGAGAACATGATGTCGAAAGAGGTGGCACTAAGTTAGCGTCTTCGGAAAGAGAATCTAAGGCGGAGAACTATTCGACGTAGAGGCGCAGCGTCTTCGAAAGGCTTCGACGATGAAATTCAGGGCGTACCTCCTTTCGCTTCATGTTCTCCTGATACATTTGCTAAAATCTGGCCAAAATTTTCTGAACGCTCCAAAATTGTGATTGTAACAGGAGAACATGATGTCGAAAGAGGTGGCACTAAGTTAGCGTCTTCGGAAAGAGAATCTAAGGCGGAGAACTATTCGACGTAGAGGCGCAGCGTCTTCGAAAGGCTTCGACGATGAAATTCAGGGCGTACCTCCTTTCGCTTCATGTTCTCCTGATACATTTGCTAAAATCTGGTCAAAATTTTCTGAACGCTCCAAAATTGAGATTGTAACAGGAGAACATGATGTCGAAAGAGGTGGCACTATGTTAGCGTCTTCGGAGAGAGAATCCAATGCGGAGAACTATTCGACGTAGAGGCGCAGCGTCTTCGAAAGGTTTCGACGATGAAATTCAGGGCGTACCTCCTTTCGCTTCATGTTCTCCTGATACATTTGCTAAAATCTGGCCAAAATTTTCTGAACGCTCCAAAATTGTGATTGTAACAGGAGAACATGATGTCGAAAGAGGTGGCACTATGTTAGCGTCTTCGGAGAGAGAATCCAATGCGGAGAACTATTCGACGTAGAGGCGCAGCGTCTTCGAAAGGTTTCGACGATGAAATTCAGAGCGTACCTCCTTTCGCTTCATGTTCTCCTGATACATTTGCTAAAATCTGGCCAAAATTTTCTGAACGCTCCAAAATTGTGATTGTAACAGGAGAACATGATGTCGAAAGAGGTGGCACTAAGTTAGCGTCTTCGGAAAGAGAATCTAAGGCGGAGAACTATTCGACGTAGAGGCGCAGCGTCTTCGAAAGGCTTCGACGATGAAATTCAGGGCGTACCTCCTTTCGCTTCATGTTCTCCTGATACATTTGCTAAAATCTGGCCAAAATTTTCTGAACGCTCCAAAATTGTGATTGTAACAGGAGAACATGATGTCGAAAGAGGTGGCACTAAGTTAGCGTCTTCGGAAAGAGAATCTAAGGCGGAGAACTATTCGACGTAGAGGCGCAGCGTCTTCGAAAGGCTTCGACGATGAAATTCAGGGCGTACCTCCTTTCGCTTCATGTTCTTCTGATACATTTGCTAAAATCTGGTCAAAATTTTCTGAACGCTCCAAAATTGAGATTGTAACAGGAGAACATGATGTCGAAAGAGGTGGCACTATGTTAGCGTCTTCGGAGAGAGAATCCAAGGCGGAGAACTATTCGACGTAGAGGCGCAGCGTCTTCGAAAGGTTTCGACGATGAAATTCAGGGCGTACCTCCTTTCGCTTCATGTTCTCCTGATACATTTGCTAAAATCTGGCCAAAATTTTCTGAACGCTCCAAAATTGTGATTGTAACAGGAGAACATGATGTCGAAAGAGGTGGCACTAAGTTAGCGTCTTCGGAAAGAGAATCTAAGGCGGAGAACTATTCGACGTAGAGGCGCAGCGTCTTCGAAAGGCTTCGACGATGAAATTCAGGGCGTACCTCCTTTCGCTTCATGTTCTCCTGATACATTTGCTAAAATCTGGCCAAAATTTTCTGAACGCTCCAAAATTGTGATTGTAACAGGAGAACATGATGTCGAAAGAGGTGGCACTAAGTTAGCGTCTTCGGAAAGAGAATCTAAGGCGGAGAACTATTCGACGTAGAGGCGCAGCGTCTTCGAAAGGCTTCGACGATGAAATTCAGGGCGTACCTCCTTTCGCTTCATGTTCTCCTGATACATTTGCTAAAATCTGGCCAAAATTTTCTGAACGCTCCAAAATTGTGATTGTAACAGGAGAACATGATGTCGAAAGAGGTGGCACTAAGTTAGCGTCTTCGGAAAGAGAATCTAAGGCGGAGAACTATTCGACGTAGAGGCGCAGCGTCTTCGAAAGGCTTCGACGATGAAATTCAGGGCGTACCTCCTTTCGCTTCATGTTCTCCTGATACATTTGCTAAAATCTGGTCAAAATTTTCTGAACGCTCCAAAATTGAGATTGTAACAGGAGAACATGATGTCGAAAGAGGTGGCACTATGTTAGCGTCTTCGGAGAGAGAATCCAAGGCGGAGAACTATTCGACGTAGAGGCGCAGCGTCTTCGAAAGGTTTCGACGATGAAATTCAGGGCGTACCTCCTTTCGCTTCATGTTCTCCTGATACATTTGCTAAAATCTGGCCAAAATTTTCTGAACGCTCCAAAATTGTGATTGTAACAGGAGAACATGATGTCGAAAGAGGTGGCACTAAGTTAGCGTCTTCGGAAAGAGAATCTAAGGCGGAGAACTATTCGACGTAGAGGCGCAGCGTCTTCGAAAGGCTTCGACGATGAAATTCAGGGCGTACCTCCTTTCGCTTCATGTTCTCCTGATACATTTGCTAAAATCTGGCCAAAATTTTCTGAACGCTCCAAAATTGAGATTGTAACAGGAGAACATGATGTCGAAAGAGGTGGCACTATGTTAGCGTCTTCGGAGAGAGAATCCAAGGCGGAGAACTATTCGACGTAGAGGCGCAGCGTCTTCGAAAGGTTTCGACGATGAAATTCAGGGCGTACCTCCTTTCGCTTCATGTTCTCCTGATACATCGCTCCAAAATCTGGTTAAAATTTTCTGATCCCTCTAAATTGAGCTTCGTAACAGGAGAACATGATGTCGAAAGAGAGAGAATGAGTCGAAGACGGAGAAGTAATCAACGCAGATGCAGGCTTTACTTGTGATTGTGGAATTTGGGATTTAATTAGGAAATGGAAGTTATAGGGTACATTTCTACATTGAATGATGCGTTTTTTCTCTACATGTGATTTATTAAAATACTCTGAATAATGTACAGTGATATATAATAATTCGATTGTCTAATTATTTAAGTTTAACTTCAAAGGGACATATTGTAAATGCTGTAAATGCAGTCTTCTGGTGCGTTTTCGTTACACCCCACATTTAACACAGACGTCTGGAAGACGTCAATTGAACGTCCGTTTTAGATCCGGATGGCTTTTAGGACGACTTTGGGGCATCTTTAGACGTCTGTGTGCTATCTGGGACCAGTTGACACGAACCGACGCTTCCAAAGGAAAGAATTGCTTACCTATAACAGACGAAAGCTCCGAATTAATTAACCAGTCCTCAATATAATTGCTAATTGGACACTAAATACACTCGATAATTCTTACTACTTTAAAGCAAACTTATTCAATATTATATTTATTTGCAAAATACACAGCATTTTATTCTTATCCCGGGTACTGTTCCGTTTCACGCATAAGAGATAAATAAATATCGGTACGAAATATCGATACAATTAGTAATCCTCTATTTAGAGAGTGATCGGAACAACGTATATCGTCGCTGATTGGTTGCTGCGATTTGGAACAAAAGCGTAAGTAGACAGAGAAAGAAATTGTAAAAAGGAAAGAGACAGAAATACTGATAGAAAGAGGCAGAAAAACTGATAAAAAGAGATAGAAAAACTGATAGAAAGAGACTGAAATACTGATAGAAAGAGATAGAGTGAACGGTTAGGTTATGTTTATTTCCGGTTTTGCTCCAAATCTTGAAAAATGGCTGCGGTTATACCGATCACTCCCTGGAGGATCACTAGATTCAATTGACATGTAGCGCCATTCCTATTCTCGTGCGAATGGAAATTTTGATTTCCTAACCACGCATAATTACATTTCTCGATTTCATAAAAATACCGTTACGGCGTAACAATAATATTTTGAAAGGATGTTAAGGGGGTAGACACGTCACGTGACCTGGCCGATTCGGCAGGTCGGTATTACAGCAGGTTTTTTCTGCACAGAAATGGTAATACCGATAGATCGCCGATTGCCCGGTAAACGCGAGAGGGAGCTGTTTGCTATTTCCGTATTTTATTCTGAATAAGGAAAGAAATTCTCAGCTGTTGCGTTGTACTTATAAAAATTTAAACGGAAGTCGGCTGGTACTGCAAACATAGAAAATTCATTGTACATTTTAATTACTTGAAATGTGCTTATGCTACAATATTCTACGTTAGCAGTAAGGAATTATAAGTGAAAAGGGAAAATAGATGAGGGGATGTCCCCAGAAAATGAAGTTTGTTAGGTTAGACATTTTTTTACTTGCAAAGCACCGAAACAGAACATGAAATACACTTATTACACGTCCTATGCAGAAAGAAGCAGTTATGAACAAACATTATATATAAAATTGTAAGGAATCGATTGACGTCACTGTTGCAAAGATCTGATTAGAAATTGCAGAACATCAGATTCGTCACTGCTTAGCGTGCAACATTGTATAGTCCCGCTGGTTTCGAGCGTCGAAGCCCACGAAACTCAGCGAGACACATGATTGTTGGCGAGCATCGCGTTTGACGATTCTAGCTACAGAATCACCCCGTATAAATGCTAAGAAACGATAGTGTGAAGCGGCGTGCGTTTCAACTGCACATTGACAATATCGTAGATTCTAGGGCCTAGAATATTAGCTCCGTATTACGATGTTCTTCACCAGAGCACTGCATTACTGATGAAAATGATGCCAAACATGGAGCAATTCGGTCTATTTTTAGTGAACGTAGTGTGTGTGTCCTAATCATGTATTCATAAGAAAAAATAGACCGAATTGCTTCGCGTCTCGACTCATTTTCGTGGACATAAACTCACGAATCCATCGGTGGTAACACTCTTATCAAGGTGTAGTGAGAAATATGAACAATTTCATATTCAGTACTGGATGACTCAAGTCGCCGTCGACCGAGGGCCCTAATAAATGTGCATTTATTTGAGAAACCAAAGCCGTGTCACTCGTGACACCTACTCGCGAACAGATACATATATGTATGTACGAGAAGAAGTAATGCAATTTCCCGATGACTTGAAGCAACATTTCAATAGGTAAATGCATGAAACTCTGGGATCAGGAATTCCCAACCAAGTGATGCATATGTAAGAACTGGCGAAATTCAACAATAGTTTGTCGTCTAAATTTTACAATTAAAGTATTTATTTGACGCGAATATACATATGTAAAGTTTGTCAGCAAAGTCTTTCTCGATTTGAGTTCTATAGAAGGCTGACTTTCCTTCGCCATGCAAAGTCCTCTCTTGTCCTTCACGCTAGCAATCATGCAACTCGCTGAGTTTCGTGGGTTTCGACGCTCGAATCCAGCGGGGCCATACAATGTTACGCACTAAGCAGTGACAAATCTTCAGTTCTGCATTTCTAATCAGATCTTTGCGAAAGTGACGTGAATCGATTCGTCGTGTTTTCTCGATCAAATTGGCCCCAAAAATGATATTATTCGGACCATAATTAAGGAAATTACGTGAAATTTGTTTGCAGAATTGGAAGCCCGTTTCGTTAAAAATAGTCTGATTTAAATTATTTTCTGTCAATTTAATCGGGAGAATGCCAGGAATCCATTTGTGTCACTTTCATATTGATACGATGAAAAAAAAAACAAATTCTGTTTCTATATAATCGATGACACATCGCTGAGCAACGGCGATCTCGTGCGGCTCGGGCCACAAAGGTTCTCGTCAGTTATTCGAGCATCTAAGATCGTTACGGGCTCTGTTTGGTGTACACGGTACGGACTTTTCGCTATCCCCACCACTTCTGTCTCACTCTTGTCCGGCGAAGGCGAGAGCGAGATGGAAAGAGAGCGAGCGAAGGCACTGAAAGCGAGCGAGGACAGTACGAGACAGACGACGCGTTGATATTTTGTCTCGCTCCGTCTTTCGGACGCCTGACACTCCGTCCTTTGTATGCGCGACGGGCGTGCACGATGGTCGCAAGTGCTTACGGTGAGCACGGGAACCGCTTCGCAAAAACTTGACGCAGGCCCGGCATAAGTCTTTTTTGCGCCCTAAGCGAACTTGTCAAATTGCGCCCTTTATTATATTACATTTATTTGAGATTATTTATGACTTTACTCTGCAAAATTAGGCAACTGCTAGGGCGTAAGGTTGACAAGAAATGCAAAATGGCCTTTTCATTGTTGGCATTGTTGAAAATAAATTTTTAAATGAAATACTACAAATTATACTACAACGGTTTTAAACTACGAGTAGAGTAAGGTCATGAAGAAGCTCAATTAATGTATTATAATAAATGGCGGAATTTGTCAAGCTCGCTTATGGCGCAAAAAAGACTCGTGCCGTGCCTGGCTATCTGACCGTGGCGCGGATGCATCGAACAGTCACGATTCCATCTGAGCACTCGCGCCCGTCGCGTATACTCCCACCATAGGTACCGCTTAGCTGCCTCGGTGCTTCTGTTTGCAACGTTTTCTGACTCGCTCTCGTTCCATCTCACTCTCGCCTTCGCAGAACAAGAGTGAGCCAGAAGTGGAGGGGATAGCGCCAAGCTTCTGTTGTGTATAGGCCAAACCGAGCTGCAGCGTAGAAATACACACATCAGAATAGGTGTGCCTTAGCTCCGAAAAAATTCAGGAGCTTTATTGGTCAGAACATTGATTCTTTCTCGATAGCTTCATCTCGTATTAGTCATGACAGCCACACGGCTACGTTCAGACGGAGCCGCGCAGCATTCCCGTTACCCCACCATACCCTTGGGTGGCCGCGTAACTCCAACAGACAAATCCACGATCGTCAGATAGTGGTCGCTGATTTCTCCTCGATCGCTGTTCGCGAAAACGAATCTTAGGATACGACCTTAGGATAAAGATATAATGAAAGATGAAAAATTATTCGAAGCTCAAGATGAAACGCTTTCGAATAAACAAAGGAAACTAATAAATACCCGGAGCTAAATAAAATTTTAGATTTAGGGTACACACACCCTACCCCAAACATCGTGTCGATTGGCCACTGGGGCCATTCGGAAGTATATTCTTTTATTTAAATAATGCCCATCTCTGCATAGGACCGTAAAGAATTACAAAAAAAATCAGGGAGTCAACTGTTGACTGATTTAGAGACTTTTCCTTGTTGTATGTTATATGCAATAGTCGGAAGAATAATAATAAGAGCAATAATTGCATATAATTGGTGTAACTTCCACATTCTGAAAATATGATATCAGTAAATCAATATTTCCAGTATTAGTAAAAAAGTTCCAATCTCTTTTTTTATTTTAAATAATGTGGCCATATAATTATAACATAAATTCGACAGCGGTTTCAAGTGATGTATGTGTTACAATAAAAGCGTTAATTTACTAAATGTACACAGTTCCCAGCAGTTATATGCCTAAAATGCATATAACCTAACCTACAATCGTCCGAAAATTCATACATTGACTGCATCACGCTTTTACTGTGGCTTGTGTATCCAGCTAACGCTTCAGTTTTGCTATGACTCCACGTTGGCAGTCCTCCCGAGTAGGCGCCATCTCGTGTCTACTAGCTCAACTAAATTTGTCACGTGACTTGCTCTGTATTATCGCCAATATGGCGGAACTCGTAATTGGGAATGCAATTACGGGAATACGCTTTTCGTCCTTATATGAGCAGATTTTGAGCTGGGTGAGGTCTCATTCGAAAGAGGAAAGTTCAGTGCAGCGCGCTCTGGTCATCGTTTGAGTCACAAGACTCTTTTAGTGACCTAAAAATACGTTGGTTCATGCGGGTGTATTTTTTCGATTTTTGCTCTACTTTGAACACTCATATTATTAGATATCAACACAATCTCGTCGAACCATGACCAGAGCGCGCTGCACTGAACCTTTCTCTTTCGAATGAGACCTCGCCAAGCCCAAAATTCGCTCATATAAGGACGAAAAGCGTATTCTACTAAACCCATGTTTCGGGCCAGATTGTGTCGGTATACAGCGCGCTGCATTACCCGTGTCTACCCCCTTAAGTCATAAAAAGTTGCTTCTCTTGCGGCAACTCAAAATCGCTTGTTCCGCATTGCACGATTCTTGCACCTGCAACAGAGGCAAACTTTCGGCCTGCACCTGCAACAAAGTTGCAAACCAAAATTCAGTTTCTGGCGTGGCACCCAACAAAGCTGCAAACCAGGATTTTGGTTTCCGACGGTCGAAATTTCATTTGCAACATTGTTGCGCAAAAATTGTCCTTGGCAACTTTGTTGCGTTTTCGCGGGAAGCTTAAAACGAATATTCAAAGTTATGAAATGTGATGTGTGTTGTGTGTAACTATTTACCAATTTAAATTCAGAGAAGTGCATGAATGTGCGTGGTGTGTGATAGTGTAAAATGTGTTATGTGTGATAGTATACAATGTGTAATACTTATTGTAGATAGTATATTGAGATTGTAAAAATATAAATTAAATTTATAAAGGGAATTTATATGGCAAGAATGACGTTACTGAGTGGAACTAGACTTTGCCTACTCTAGAAATGTTATAAAAAATATTGCATATCTACATTGCAAGTTGCATGAATGACGTAAGTAATATGAGTTATACTTTATATTTAACAAGCTTCGACCTATAATTGTTTGGGTCATTTTCCCCATTAAAATAACGATTATAACCAAGAGACTTCGGAGCAATAATCAAATCGAATGCAACATTCTTTCAAGAATACATTTTGGAACAATATTCTGCATAATACAATCTAACAGCGAGAAAACTGCTCAGAGAATTGTCAGTACAAGTTCCCGAAAGGAAAGCCTAGTGGTAGTCGAAAGGCGTGGTAGAAGATCAGAGTGCAATGTGCATTATTCTGCAAGCAGGGCGCGCGGGCGGCCATCAAGGCCTCTTCAGGTCAACGTGATTCAATCTGCCGTATAAAACGCCCCTCTCAACGGTCCTTCGAGCACTGTTGCACTTCTCGTCGCCCCGGTGTCGTTATCGCTCTATTATGGGTGCCATATTCGTGAGTACTCTCTTTCAATTTCACTCGAAACACTTTATTTGTCACGCATTCGTAATGGATACAACTGTAATGTCCAACCTGCGTACCCTACTTGACGATCCTTTTATCACATTCCATCACGCTCCATTGTGCGGATTTTTTAATAACCCTCATTTCACATTCCCTTGAATGTTTAACGTAACACAAAGATAACTAGAATAATAATTATCTTAAAAAATAATTGTCTCAATCAACCTTGAAATATTGACTGCGTTTTATCGAAGCACTTCATTCAATTCAAAGAATCGTAAATCTTACAAATTGATGCATTGCTTATTCTAATATTTCACAAGGCGAGAACGAGGTTCCTTCGTAATCTCCAGGTGTTGCTGTTCTGCACGATGACACTGGTTTCCTGTCGGTCGTCCAGCGGCCAATACCAGTCGCCTCAGCAAGCAGCGATTTTGAGCGACGCCCGATATCTCGCTGGCGATGGAACTTTTGGCGCCGCTTATTCGCAGGAAGACGGGGTCGAATTCAAAGAAGAGAGTGACGTGTATGGAAATCGCCGTGGGTCGTACTCCTACGTCGATCCGACGGGACAAAGGCGTACGGTGTCATACACGGCTGGGAAAAATGGTTTCCAGGTACGTGAATGTGCATTTTAAAATAACCGCGACTGGAACAAAGTTATGTTAAATTAGATGTGATTGTGGAATTGTATCTTGCTCCATTATCCATGTACTCGTCTATTTTTTTTTTTTTCAATATCCTTCATCCCCGAATTGAACATTCACAGTGCTATAATTATTATCCACAATGATTGACAAATCGGATATGCTTGCTGCATCCGCTTGCGACACTAATTATTCCGATCGTGGCTTCGCAAACAATGCTAACTCAGTGTGACTACCTTCTCGCTGAAGGAAAGAAGATGCAACCTACGTTTCCCGTTTTATTCGCATTTCCAGGCCTCTGGAGATGGCATACCAGTTCCACCCCCGCAAGTCCCACCCCAGCCAGAGTACACGCCTTTGCCGCAGTACAATCCACCGGACTATCAACCACCGAGGTACAACCCACCCCCGCAGCCGCAGTACCAACCGCAGAATCAACCAGCGTACGATGTGCAACCGCAACCTCAACCTGTGTACGAGCCAGAACCGCAGTACGAGTACAGGCCTCAGCCAGCACCTCCGGTCCAACCAGCTCCTTCGTACAACCCTCGGCCGCAGTATCAACCCCCGTCCAGGCCACTGCCGCAGTACAACGCGATCACGACGCCACCCCCTCGCAGATTTTACCCACCGGGGAAATTGAGCTTCAACAGGACTCCTGACGGCTACTCCTACACCTTCAGTAAAAGTTAAGTCTGCATTAGCGAGGTAGGAGCGATAATTTGGAGGAGGAAACGAGAGGGACTTTTTGTAGGAGACACTTTTGTGGCGCGCGACTGATACGGCAGGTGTTCTTAAATAAATTTACACGAAACTCAGATTAATTTATGAGATTTAATAGATTTATAAAAGTTCAATTACCCTCCAATAAGTAAGTTGCTTTAAATATTTTTAATGAAATTAAATTAATCTTAAATAAATTTACACGAAACTCAAATTGTTTTATGAAATTTAATTAACCTTAAATGCATTTATAAAAATTCAATTGCTCTCTGTTATTGAGTAGTAGAGGCAACATTGATTTAGGAAAGATCAGGAAATCGGGAATAGAGAATGTGTGAACATGAATGAAATGCCAGTCGTGAGCCAGAAAAGTGTCTTATCTAAAAAAGGGTTGAATGGAAAAAAGATTTGTGTAGAAAATTGATAGGTGTTAAGTCACGTTTCTACGTCTGCGATGTGTGGTGCGAGGCGTAATAAAATTAATCTCTTACTGTACGACTTATTATAATTATATAATTTTTCTGTAATTTCTTGTATCGTTTCTCATCTGATAAATTTTACTCGTGATTAGGGGAGATTCGTTCAGTAAGAGATTAAAACGCCTTTGTAATATTATCGATAACGGACGTTCATATGTGACAGACACGGAATTTCTCGGTCATTGTATTCGATACGCGATCATGCATTCATAATTAAGAGATTGTAGGTAAGCAGAGCCTTGTCCATGATCTTACCGCGAGGCTTGCAACGGGATGCAAGTTAAGCTTCCTGTTGAAAGACTGCATAAACTTTGCATAAATTCTCGAGGGAATGCAACGAATAAATTACTCCGTTTACCTTGCCAATTAAAAACGATTCCTTTATTCGCGAACACTTTCCCTAATTACCTGTATCGAGTCACGCAAATATTCGCGTCGCGATACGATAGATCTGTTGGAAAGTTTCGTTGATTTAATCCAGTGGAATTTCTCTTGCCTCGATATGCAACATAATGAATGTTCATCTGGGTGCAGTAATCTGAAGTGAATCTCAGGAGAAAATATTAATAATTTATCAAAAGAGTCTGATACTCCTACACCATAATTAGACCTACGCAACGAAAGTATCGAGCAGATCTACCGTCAACGGTAAACAAATCAAATTATCCACCGGCAACTTTGTTATCCATGAAATATGCTGTTAAACACTAAAATCTAAGGCACTCGTATTTTGTCATTTACCCCAAATCTCAATTTCAAGTAGCGAAACTTGCAAAAGAAACGGTCACAATCGTATCCGCGCGGTAGAATAAAGAGTAAGTCGAGCTTGCGGCACGGCGGTCTCCTCTTTAGCGGTGTCTAAAAGGCCAAGGAAAAAAAGTGTGAACAACTAGGTGTGAGAAAAGAAGACGGTCTGAGTCTTCCATGCGTGGAAAAAAGACGGAAGACACCGTAGACGGGTGCAAGTAAGACAAGTGAAATTTCACTTGCGTGCAAAAAGGACGAAGCTGTCCACGCGGAGTAGAAAATCGGCTGCCAATCGAGAAGAGCAGGATTTTCTAAATATCCAACAGGAGCAACTGCTCAAAACTGAGGATACCCACTGCTAGAAAGAAAGCAGAGTAATACTAAGTTTAAACGCGTGCAAAAAGGACGGATGAACTTGTCCACGCGGACTAGACAAGCAGCTGTCAATCCTGGCGACCACGTTTTTTCTCGGTGGCCAATGAAACGAGGGGAGTAACGCGTACGAATACCAGAAATAAGACAGATTCAGTCTTTAAACGCGTGGAAAGAGGACGAACGGTGTCTTGGACGTAAGCAAGGAAGGAGAGCGGAGATGTGCGTGCGTGCGAGGAGGACGAACCGAGTTGTTTACGCAAGGCGAGGAGGAAAGAGGTGAGCCCGCGGCGAGTTAGATTTTTTTTCTCGGTACTGGGGGCTTGAAAAAAGGTGCGAACAACTAGCTGGAGATAAAGGGGTCGTAGTCTTAGACGAGTGCAAGAAGGACGGAATAATTCGTAGACGAGTGCAAGGAAGATGAGCGATGCGTACGTCCTTGTGAAAAAAACGAAGGCAGTTGCACGTACATGAAAAAGAACAAGGGGGTCGTGACCCGCGGCGCGGCGGCTTCTTTATCGTCGACGCTCGATAGATCAGGAAAAAAAATGTGAATAGACACGCGCAAAAAGGACTTTTTTCTACGTCCTTACAAAAAAAAAAACGAAGGCTGTTTACGCGCGTAAGGAAACAGTGATGTGCTGAAGCTCGAGCCGCAGCGAGGGTTTCTTGCGGATGCACGACGGAGTGTGAAAGACGTGACTGTGGGAAAAGCTGACAGAGAAGTTTATGAAATTGCTGGTACGGATGATTAATCAATCGACATTTCAGAAACGTCGATCGATCAGACTTCCTTCATCGTGGCGCATGGTCGACGCCCCTGTTTTGCATAGCAATTTCCTTCACAAATGCGAGCACAGTCTCAAGCAACTTCGGGGTCACACTACTTTCATCGAGCAACCTTTGGCGTTCCCTGCAGCGTTGCAGCAAACTGCTGAGAATCTCATGACTCCAGAGGGAGGATACACGATTCTATCAAGCAGACCCATGCTCAGAATGAAACATCGTGTAGACAAGCTACTTGAACTTTAAATCCATGTTAGCAACCTGAACTGTGATTGCTCCATACGAATCTGTAAATTTCATATCAATAAAACAATAGTTATTCACAGAAACTGTATTTTCATTAAAAACTCACTTAAGCCACCCTTGGTTAAAGTATATTTTGCTCATTCGCGAACAAAGAAGCATACATTAAGTAGACCTAATTATACAGAAAACCACCAACCCTTAATGATTTGAAATTGAGAAAATATAGTTTGAAGATTTTAATTGTTAAAGAAAAGTAGCTTTATTTATATTGGGTATATTTTAGTTCTTGTTATAACTTTACAGTATTTTTTAATGGGTTATTTAATAGTGAATAGTATAATTAATATTATTTTAAATCATCTGCAGTTTTTGTTTTTCAAGCCTAAAATGGAACTATGCTTTGGTAGTTTTAATAGTTGTATAATGTAAGAATTCTGCTATGAGTTGGTAATTTTTTGCAAAATAAAGATCACAGAATTATGAGATCCGTACAGAGTTTAACTAATTTTTTGTCATTTTGAGGGTTGGTAGCTTTCAGCATAACTATGCCCAAGTATCCTTCTTCTCAATCACTTGCACCTTGCATCACGCAAAAATAGTCCCCTTTCACACATTATTAGCCATTAGTCCCTAACAAAAGTCGTCATTACGCGTTCGAAAGATCCAATCCCCGTAGTCGATCCTTCAGACAAATCGTGTCCCATTGTGCCATTATACCAGTCCCTCTTCCGGGGCGCAACGAGAAGGAAGCGATCGAGAGACAAAGGGGCGATTATCTCATTACCACGGCTCGCGAATAATACCGGCGGAGGCTGGCCGAAGTGGAAAAATGCAGTTCGTTTGCCGGTGGCAGTTCTACGGGCGCGGCAAGGCAAACCAGCCATATCGGAGCAGGAACTCGATAACCTTAGAGAGGTGGGCCGAAAGAAACGCATACCGTAACGTTTCGCGTCACGTTGGTGTCGCTCGAGAAAGTCGATCGCCGATTTAATTTATGGCCGAACGGGTGCAGCCCTGTCGAGCTGGTTGCAACGCAATTCCACTGGCTGCATATTTGCCTGCGTCTGCATCCGCGTTACGCGCGGCATCGCTGCCGCACTGCGGTGGCCATTTCGAAGGAGGCACTTGCGTGGTTCGCGGTTGCGGAAAACGGGAGGAAGATAGGCGACTGAGTATGAAATATCAATCGCGAGTCGCGGAAACAGCACGTTGGAAGGGGATTTATAAGAGCTAATGACTTTCCACGTGCTAGATTAGGGGAATTTAGAATGAATTTTCTTAGACTTCGATTAAATTTAAAAAAATATATTCGTATAACTTAAATATCCAATAAAAAGTTGTGAAAGTTTAAAAAAGATTCATTGCGTAGTTTGCTTTTAATAAATTTCCAAAGATACCTTTTCTTTTCGGGTCATTACCGTGGTGCCCCCCCTTAACTTTGCAAAATATTAAAATATCTGTTAAATAGATTCTTACACTGAACTATGGTTCTATTTAAAAAACGAAGTTGACCTTCGTATCTTCTTTAGATTTCTACCTACGAAACAATTAGTGCCGTAAGTTTATCTTTATCTGAAATACTTTTCAATATCACCAGAAGTTTCAGACGTTCCCGCGGATTAATTTGAACACACCCTGTGTGCATTTATATGCTCTAGTATATTTTTGGCAACGCTCTTGGGAGATCCGATGGTCCGAGGAACGACGCGTTACTTTTTCCAGTCGTGTTTTATTTATAAAGGTATACGGGTATACATTTCGTTTCATGGGATTATGGCAGTAATATACTGACTCTGAGTAGCTGCGCGTGACATCAACAGTATAAAAGTAGTCTAAAAACAGCTGCTATTAGAGGCAGTGGCATTCGAACGTTCACGCCTCGAAACAACGAATAAAAAACGAAATAGACATCGAATAAAAGGGAACGAGATGGAGTAAACCTCGTCTTGCCTACGGTCTAACTTATCGTCGTAATTTAAAAAAAAAAGAAGAAGAAAAAGAAGAAAAAAACACTTCGTGCCGGTGTGCCTCCTTAACACGTTCAATTTCAAATGATCGGAAGTCGGATAAAGTCCCAGAGAAAAGGCACTATACGTCTATTAAATACAGTATTCGTCTCTCGATCGTACAAAGTACTACAATATAAATTGTCACGATTTCCTCTCGTACCCCGGCGTCACGCCTCGCGCGAGAATTCTCTCTCGAGGAGCCTGAAGGAAAAAGAAGAGCTCGGATCGTAGATCGCGCCAGGCATTCGCGAAACATCTTTTACATTAATTCGACGGCGTGCAAATGGCAGGCATAATTTCTTCTCTAACGTGTCGGTTCCTGGTGCTTCTTCCTCTCGAAAACGTAACTTCGACGAGCGTGCAGGTCGACTTTAATCGCGTCTTCGTGCTAGCTGGGATTTAATTGCACCTCCGTGCCGGCTATCACTGATCCGCGATCGAACGCGACTGACGGCCGTTGTAAAGTGAAAATCCATGCGTACAGAGCGATCTAAATGAAGGGGAATGAAGGTCGAAGAAATTGTAGGAGCGCGGTACTCGTGGAGGATGAAAGAAAGCAATTACAAATCGACCGCGATGTCTGAAGTGTCTTATCCAAATGCGCGGTATTCTACGCTACGAAAATTGAGATTTATATAGGAATGGCAAGCAGGTACATAGAATGTCTTCCCTGAAAGGTTCAAGTAATGATCTGACTCGCAATAAACATCTTCTGCTGGCCTCACTTCGACGGCGGAGTTGATTCGCAAAATTCGACACTTTTTAGCCACCTTTATAAGTACCACACGCCTCTAAATCCTTCGACGGCCCTTTCTTAAATCACGCCTGTATAACCACTTGGTCGAGTTGTATTTGAAAATAAATTGTTCGCAGTCCGCGACGCACGTTTCCTGCTCGACGTTCCGTCGCTTTTCTAATACGTACCACTACGTAGAAAAAAGTTCTCGTAACTGTGCAAGAAAGGCCAGCATTTCTACCTATCCCTTCCTCTTCCTTTTGTTTTTTACATCGCACTAATTAAATCGCTATAAACAGCGCCACTTATGCTTGACTCGTCGTCGCTAGCTTCCGAACGTTACACCGAGATCACTCGCAGAAATTTCTCCCCCCTTCCATTCGTTCCTTTCCCTATGCCTTTCTCTTCCTCCATCGTCCTTTTTCTTTCCTTTCTTTTTTTTTTTACAATCGCAACTATTGTCGATTCGATTAATTCTATATTGCACTAGTTACAATTATACAAAATATATACCTAACGGTAGGCTCGTTAGCTTTTGAAGTATACCCTCTTAGGCACAGTTGTCCCGGAAATGGTTCGGACCGAAAAGAAGCCGGAAGTGGGTCGGGTACGTGAGGCAGGAGGCACGGCAGTTTTCGGAACAAGAGCTTCGCGCTGGCTGTCCAACGTTCTATTCTAAAGACGAGAGGGATGTTAAGCGCTGCGAAAGCGAGCCCTTACGAAGTTACTTGGAAGAGACAGTTTGTTCACAATGCAGAGTCACTTGCGGGAGGATACTCGACGAAACTGAAATACACCATTCGACGGTACAGAGACCGACAATCTCTGCGTTGTAAACCGAAATGGTAATGTACAATTATTGTCGTGGAAAGTTCGCTTGGCATTCGATAAAAGAAAATATGTAACAATATTCGCATTCCGTTATGCTTCGGATCACGGAAACAGATCTGCAAGCATAAACGCGCGCACTTTTCGTAATCTCTCTTCTCCTACGACAAAATGTCCGTTCGCCGCATGCGCGGTGCGCACCGAGTCTTACTCTTCCTTGGTTAAGTACGCGATTGCACCTCAGGTGCCAAGGACGCTTAGTAACGACGAACAAGATACTTTAAATGAAATAAACGATAATTAAAAAAGAGATGGTCTATTCGTTTAAAAAAATCGATGAAGAATATAAAACATCTGGGATGATTGGTAATATTGTCAACACTTACGCTATAGCACAGTTAGAAACTACACGTTTGGTACTACAAATCGATAATGAGGATAAAAGTACGTTGCCCTCACTTAAAAGAAAATTCAGGGAGAAGGAATCACATGATCGGAGCGTACTCTCGCCCATCGAGGCGCTTCAAACATAGCTGTTCTAATCAATGGATTTCCAACGACAAATAGTATTCGTATACTTCTCGGAGGCAACCACGCCGAACGGTCGGTCACGCCCTCAGAAACGATCGCTTCGAAACAGCGGATTCTCCGTATCGTAGAACGTACAGTATAAAAAAATATGATAGCATTGAGAACAAACCTGTACATCGAATGGCGTATACTGCTAATGCCTAAAGATGGCGGGAAGCTAGCTATGTAGGAACGTATACTATTATTTAAGTAATCACGTTTAAATACTGACGCGATAGTGGAATACTTACTCTCGCCACAGAATCAGTATCGCGTCAATACCTAAATAATTTACGAATAACGTATGCCTTGATTCATATACATATGTACGGGGCGCACAGTGGTACCGCCACGGTTCTTCGATCCTGCCTCGCTGATATGTCGCGCGATGGAGAAAGATTGCTCTCCGTTTTCCCCCGCGAAAATAATGGCCGCCACCGCGTGGCATCCGTGAAATGAAACGACAGCCAAGATGAGCTGAGCCGGTAGTTAAACAGCTTGCGGTGAAATCCCCCCCCCCCCCCCCCGCTCGTAATCGCCACAGCGCCGACGCGTTGCGCGCTAGCGTACCACTGTGCGCCCTCTTATTAATAAATCAGTATATATTCATTACAATCACAATATGCATGACACCCTATGCAAAAGTCCTGGTCGAGAATGGAGTTGTGAACTTGTACTATGGTAAGACACGGATCGATGGTACGTATCGACAGGAGGGATAATTCTAGCTGCATAATCCCGACGGGTCGACCAGTCCGCGTGCGATCAGCTCGGCGGTGGCGGGATCGCCGGCCTGCTTGCCGCTGGAGTGCTGCGGCGGCGTTTGCTGGGCGTGAGGTTCGAAGTGAGAGCGAACGTGGAACATAAACTCGGCCTTGTCCGTGAAATCTGTGCGGCACATGAGGCAGAAGTGCCTCTCGGACGCGTACGGCTGCGGCGGGGCGGTGGAGCCTGGGAAATACGGTGCCGCGTGCTGCGGTGGGGCTGAGGCTTCCAAATGCGATCTGCAACAGAACAATCACCGGCGATGTTAGGCGAGGCCTCCCTCTACTCGGCGATCACTCATACCGACAATGTAAATCGATATTACCGAGCATGCTGCATCCATTCCTCCCTCGTGGCCAATGCTCGGCCGCAAAGCTCGCACGCCCAGCTGACCGGCTCCTCTTTCAACTTGTGTATAGTGTCTTGACGAGACGGTTGCTGTTGCTGCTGCTGCTGCTGCTGCTGTTGTTGCTGCTGCTGTTGCTGCTGCTGTTGCTGCTGTTGCTGCTGCTGCTGCTGCTCCGTGTTCGGAGCAGTGGGCGTCGAAAGTGGCGCCACTCCTGGTCTATGTCTAAGTTTGTTCATGTGGATAACTAGCTTATCTCTGCGGGCGAACGCTTTCCCTGCAAGCAACCTCCGTAGAGTTGAACCTCGACAAATCGGACCACCATGCGCAACTGATTTGAGCACACTTACCACAAACCTCGCACGAGTACGGCTTCTCCCCGGTATGGATGCGCATGTGAATGACGAGCTTGTCCTTACGGGCTAGCCCCTTGCCGCAAACGGTGCAGGCGAACGCCTTCGTCGCGGGTTCCCCTGTGTTGGTGGCCTTGGACGCGAAGCCCGGGCGTGAGGGTACGTTGTTCGTCGTTCTTAACGGCTGGTTCACCGTCGGAGCCCTGCTCCCAAACTGCTGCTCCATCGTGCCAGGGAATGGAGGCATTACTCCGCCGGGGCGCATCGCCGCGGAGTAATCTGGGGACCTGTTCCCGCGTTTAATCAATAAGGGCGCCGTACAAACCGATCGCCGAGGCGTTCAGCTACCCACCAGGTACCGATCGAGCGTAGAACTCGCACGCCGTCGTCGTAGCCCAGGCCGTCGTCCGGCAATGTGAACGTAGGATTGGGCGCTTGGGGTGTCGCAGGTGGGCCGGGTCCAGCGAGCCTCGCCTGTGCAGCCTGTTGTGCCATGTGTTGCTGGACCGCAGCATGGGCCACCGCGTGCGCTTCCACGTAGGCTGATCGCTGCTGTTGCTGCTGGCTGCCGTTGGACATCTTGTCCTTATCCGCGCCCTGTTGATCGTACATTTAGTCTTACATCGCGCCCTTCCGCTGACAAAGGCAAAGCCCCTCTCTCGCAGTACGGTTCACCGAAGTGACACGGGGATCTACTCGCTGAGTGGAAGCCAATGGGTGGACATGGCAGTTCTCGCGCAATAGCTACGCGACACCGAAATCCAACTGCCTCGAAACGTCGCGATCGCCGTTTATCGGCATAGTTGAGCAATCCGTCAGTCCCGGCTGGTTATCGCCAAAAATACAAGATTAAGTGTCAGTAAACTCTGCACGCAGCCTGCGCAGAAAGTGAACAAAAGAAGGGAGATTAGCGAGCGGGCGATTCGGAGTGAGACGTGACCGGAGGCAGCGAACCAGCGACATGTTGTTCCCAGCGGTTTTCGGAGTTTATTGTTAGGCCGGGCGATATAACGCGCCAGAATTGAAGCGGCAGGCGGGGGGTGCAGCAGCGGCGATGTTTGCAAAATACACGGCCGAACAGCGAAATATATCACCCGTGGTTGTTGAATTAAAGGCGGCCTGCACCAGCAAACATTATTCCGCGATATTTCTATCAATTCGCGCACAAAAGCGTGACCGGTTCGGGGCCAATATGGGGAAACGATTAATCACGGGAACAGAGCGGGCGAAGGTGCGCTCGGTGCCAAATATCTGTTAGCGGTAATCGATATTTACCGAACAAACGAGTTTCAAACATTGCCGCCGGACCCACCGAGCTTGTTCCATTCCCTAGCGACGCGGCGCAAACGACGCGGGCGTCCGCATCTTCCATTGGGAAAAATGAAATTCCGCCGAGCTGGCGACCGAGTCGAGACGCTCAGCAGCTAATCCTGGGATCGGGCTTAAAAGTCATGCGTAAAACATGACACAGAACGGTCTACGGCTGCTCGTCTAGCCAGCAGATGCTCAACAGGGCGAGCGGCTCGGAGTGGCAAAAACGTTGGAGTAGCTGCCGAGAAACGTGGCACGGCCAGCGATAATTTCGTCCACGTGACGACCGTCGCCGAAGCCGAGGGACCGTCGAGCCCCTGTATCGCCGAGGAGCATTTACAGAAGCCCGCAGCCCAGGAGGACGACATCGAATACATAAAAGACAGGGGCCTTCGGAGCAGCCGAAAAGATCTCTGCACGCAGGCTGCTCCGTCAAGGTCCTTCGGTAAAGAACGATGACCTAAAAGTGAGAGAGACAGCCGACCGGAGGAAGGGCAGAAGGGCCGGGTGAGAGGAACGGAACGGTGAGAGAGAGGGAAAGGTTGAGGGAGAGGGAGAGAGAGAGAGAGAGAGAGAAAGAGAAAGAGGCTGGCGTGTACAGAGCCAGACACGATCGTTCCCACAAAAGACGGGCAAACGTTATCCGCCGATCTCCAGGCACACGTACCTACACTTTGGGTCCCGATGGAGAAACCGTGACTCCCGATCGATTCACAGTCGGATGTCCTGGTGGAACGGTATCACTGGACGACGTCACTGGCGGAGATTCAAACGGAGCACCGTGTCCTCGTTCCCATGCCGGTGGGGAGTTCTCTCCGAAGTGGGTGAAAAAAAAAAAAAAAAAAAAAGGTCGGGGCTACCTGGGCACTGGCTAGGTGAGTCCAACAACTGTCCCCGGCACGGATCGAGCCTGAACGAGCGCGACGGCAACCACCACGACGACGAGGAACAGTGGACACGCGCGTTCGTTTCTTTTCGCCACGCCACGAAAGAATCTCGCGTTTTACGGGGCAACCGGAGTGTGTCCCGCGGAGCTAGCCGCCGATTCCCGGCGCGGGAGGATGTAAGGACAAAGAGACGAAAAAACGTCCCGTCGTAGCGGAGGGGGTAGCCGCGGTAGCGAGCGAGAGAAAGAAAGAGAGGGGCAAGCGACGGGGGGGGGGAGAGGAGGGGCGGAGGGGGTAAGAAGAGAGAAGAGCCAGGGGGAGGCGAGGCGGTGGTAGGAGGAGGACGGAGCGCTGTGGACGGAGGGAGACGGGGTGGGGGGGGGGGGGGGGCAGACGGGCAAGGGGAAGAAGGGAAGGAGAGCAAGAGGAGAGAAGAGATAGCCGGTGACACACGAATGCAGCGCGGCGTAACGATATCGAGTGGAGGTCCCCGCGGAATGCACCGTGTGGCGGCGTGCTTCTGGAGCGACTGGGAGAGGGTTAGAAACTCCGGGGTGCCTCGGACTGTACGCGGACGGGACAAGGAGCAGGGAAACACTTGGGCAGAGCCAAGCACACGCACAAGGGGGGGGTGGAGATGGGGAGGAGGGGTGGTGGGGGGGTCGGGGAGGGGGGGAGGGGGTTGTTGCGCGTTCGATCCACGAGGTTACGCGGCTCCTCGCGTGGCGGAGACGAAATCGACGCGACGAGGCGCGGGTGCAGGCTCCGAGCGACACTGTGAGCGGGCAGGGAAAGAAGAATAGGCACCGGGGAGAGGCGATACGCGGACGAGACGACGCAACGGTGCAACGATATCGAATGGAGATCCCCGCGGAACGAAAGCGAGAGGGCACCGCTGGGGGCGGGCGGGGGAGGGAGGGGGTGGGGGGGGGGGTGGGGTGGGTTAGGGAAACGGAGAGAAAGAGACAAAGGGACGCCCTAGAGGGGCAAGTATGCGCGCCAACGAGACCTTCGTGTATACCTTGTTGTGCCGTGTACACGGACTACCGAGTGACTCGCCTGCCGGATACACACAATGACGGAAGAGAGCAGCGTAGTCGACGACGGCGTCGGCGGCGGCGGTGGCGGCGGCGCTCTGCAGTGCGTCGGCCCGCTGACCTTGACACTGACATTGACTGAGCGAGCGAGAGGGACGGAGGCAGACGCGTATCGGTCGGACGGTAACGTAAGGCGCGATTAGGCCGAGACTTAAAGCGCGCGGCGGTCCCGCGACCAAGCGGACGAGTGTACCGTTCCCTCCGCGCCGTTCGCTCCGTTTAGTCCGTTGTTCAGGCCCCCTGGGATCGGGACCCATCCACCATCGACCCGGGTAACCAGACTCCGCCGGCCGTTCTGGGGTATTCCAGACCGCGAAACAGGTTTTCAGAGCCTGCATGCCTGGCTCCTCGTTGCACCTGTGCCCGGGACAAGGAGGTCCAACGGGTCAGCCGCGGGAGGGGGATCGAATGATCTTGAGGATACCGGAGGGGACGGCGGGGACGGGCGGGGGGGGGGATAAAGGCGAGAGCTACGGGAACGGAGCGACGAGGACGCCGACGGGCTCAAGACGGTTGTGGGAAAAGGCGAGGATAAAGCGAGACGTCCTGCCGTGCGGAGGGGAAGGGGACGGGAAGAGGGGACTAGGCGAGACGCCGTGGAAAAGGAGGACTCTCTGACTTTCGCTTTCTGTGCGCGACGCAGCCTAGCGTCGATCAATAGCGCCGCGACGGCTTTCCACACACACGTGATCGTGCGTGCACGTATTACACCCTCTGTCCTCGGCTGCTCCGCGCGATCGGTCTCTCTTTCGCCCCTATCTGTTCATCCGCGCGCTTATCTGTATACAGGGTGATTCGAGAAACTGGCACGGGCCCGTGGGTCTCCTCTGTAAAGATTGGGAAAATTGGTGCAGGGAAATGTTGCGACATTTCGATTCGAAAGGTGCACCGATGTATTCATACTGAAAGTGTATTCGTCTGCACTTAAATAGTTGCATTCTTTTTTTTAGAAACGTGTCCATAGACAAACAGAGATGGTTAGGCAGTACAACATTTCCCATTTTCTGTGTGATCCATAGCCTAAGTAGTTCGGTATCTAGAATTACTCTGTATTACCTCTTCCACCCTCGTCTGCTGCGACGCGGAATTATTGGGAGCATGCCTGGTTGGACACCGACAGGGGTGGAGGGACAAGGAAATCGAGGAGCCAAAGGTACCGATCAGGGACGCCCCTTGCTCCCCCGTCTGTGTTGCTTCCAGCACGAGAAATTTTCAAAATTCGATTTCCTTGCTAATACAGCTCGATACAAAGGAACTTCATTTTACCCTTATCAACTTACTTTTACACTTGGCATCATCCCCTATCCTTCGCACTACCCACCACACTCCACCCCGTGTAACACACACACACACGCTTCTCGAACACTGAAAGTGATACTTCTCCAAAACGGAATTTGTATTCCACATTCATAACAGAATCAACTTCCTACTTGCATCACCAGTTAGCCTACACCCTGCGCTCGGAATCTTGTTAACCTAATTGCAGAAGTATCGCGTCCACTCCGTTACGTTCCAGCATAGAAAATGGAACAGCAACGGCGGGTACGCACGATTTCAACCGTGAAGCGTCGCACGCCCCTCTCGCCCATCGAGCACGCTTATCGAGCACCAGGACGCGGGATCACCGCGGCTGGAAGGTGGGACGAGCACGAGGAGGTGTTACAACGCGGGCGCGTGTCGCCTCAAGGGCTTTTTACGCCGGTCGAAATGTGGAACCCGTGTCGGCCACCCATTCGACGCATAAAGTCACTTTAACGCGTCGTGTCGGAAATTGCTACGCGAGTTTACGAGCCTGTAAAGAGTCCCCGGTACTTCCTAGGATACGTACGACCGCCACTCGGATAGCCAGTCCTCCGCGACTATTCGTGCCCGCCGTTGTACGGCGATAAATTCCGCCCCGACCCCCTCACCGGGGCGGAGAGAAGAAGAAAAAAAAATGAGTAGCCTCTCGAGCAGCGCCGGAGATACCCGCCGTAACGCTTTACGCCAGACCTTTAATCTACCTTTATTAAGCGCGCTGTCTCCGCCGTTTGTAAGGCACTTGCTCGCCAGCCCGTAAGCCACGTGGGCCCCGGGGTTTAAACGCGCCCGATGTCCCCGTGAAATCAATTAGGAGCAAATAAAGTGGTAGCCCGTGAACGGGGCGGGCCGCTATGAATTGCTCGTTCGTTACGTTCAGCTGTATTTACGGGGGTGTGTTGTGAATATTTTCGCCCGTGTCTTGTTTAAACGGACGTGGCGTACATTTCAGCGCCGCCGAATGCCCGTCCCGCGAAACAATCGGGGGATTTATGTACAGTAGCGTTTACCGTTGGCCTGCCCCGCGGGGCGGCGGAAGCGGGGGTAGCCCGAAAATTGAGTTACCTCGGTGTTCCTGCATTTTTACAGGGAATATTCAACGCCGAGCGTCGAGCTCGCAGAATGAGTTCAGATTCCGACGTGCCGTTGCAATGTTTAAGAGTTTCATTACGCTCGCACGGAAGTGGGGATTATATTTTATGCTTGTCAAGCGTTCCACTTTACCGCACGAGATTTGCACTTTAATGCCCAGGAGTAATGTGCATGGCAATAAATTGTTTGAGCAGTGAATTACAGGAAGGGAATCGATGTGTTCGTGAAATAGCTCGCAATAGAGAAGGAATAAGGAACGGAGTAGAAGGTTTTTAGGGTAATGGCTGTGTATCATTTTTTTTTTTATGTATTTCTCAACTTACCTGGTTCACGGATGCGGCGAGGTGCTTCAAACTGTCCGCGTAATTTTTCAACACTGTGTCCGTGGTCATGCAACTCACTCGGAACTCATAAAACATATCCAGCTTGTACACGCATCGCTGGCATATATTTTTCGGTAACGCGTCCTCCTTCGTTATCTGCAATTAGTTCGATATTTCAACTCAGACGTTTCCGCGAGGGACTAATTTCGAAGTGAATAGTACTTTCATTCTGCACCAAAATTGAAATCGCACTGGATTTCTCTTTGAACAGGAAAATTAAGATTGAACATTTGGAATGAAATTTGGTGGAGAAAGTAATGCCCAATGTGGAGTAATTTTTTGAACACAGAAATATGGAGGAAGCTGAATTTCTTTCACTTTCCCACACTCTGCTTTCATTTTCAGAGTCTTATATCCATCAAAATACAAAGAATTTTTGGGCAACGCTTACTTTTTACTGTATTTCTAATCTCATTTCAAAGGACACGTGAAGACAGTCAAGTTACTCAAATAAATTTGTCAGGATATAGTGATTACAGAAATTAACCCTGTCTCTCTCCCTTGAACCCTTGACTTGAATCCCATACTACCTTTCAAAGTTTGCTCTTTTTACTATTTACCTAGCAACATTTTACAATGAGAAATTTAGTTTCTAATTTAACTTTTAATAGAAGTTTCAGTTGCAACAATATATAGCATATTGGTAGTAAGTACTCATAAATCTATTAATTCCAACTGCTTACTACATCAAATAAAACGTGTAATTATTTAGAGTAGATGAAAGATACGTCGCGATCAAATAACATTCAGGTTCAACACTGATGAGTCGGATAAACGTGGAATTTTTCAAGCGAAACGATGAAAATATTTGACTCACCACAGCGGGAATGCAGGAACGTATTTTGAAGAGCAACTGCCTCTGCTCCCCCTCTTTGTCGAATATCTGCAGTTGATGGTTACTCTTCAGCGAGCAGAGTCTGCAGAGTTCGGCAAAATTGAAGTCTTCGTTCATTGCCATACTTTCGCAACGCGGTTAAACACAAATGCTTTACGCTTTCGGTTAGGTTATGCCGTTCCCGATCGCTCGTTTCCAAGTAGAACCCTCGATCCGGTAGATAGCTCTGTACGCGACGTGGGAGCCGATACGCGGGATCGTGGCGGTAAATAAAAATCGTTTCGATCGCGGCGGGCGTTGACAAACACGAAATTCTAACAAAAACTAAAGTAACGCCGCCATTTCATTTTTCCCCTCTGTCCCTGTTGTCCACCATGCTCGATGCCACAACTCCACATGTTCTGTGGGTTTCTAGACTTACCGCCAGAGGGCCAAGGAACCCGCAGCCCTCTATCAATGGCGCATGCATTTCAGCAGTGGAACGTTGCTTTTCAAATTTCCCGCCGTTCGAGGTGGGCTTTGCTAGTGAGGGGGTAGAATCAATTTAAAATATAATGAATATTACAGGCAAGGTAGTGGATAGATCTAACATGGATTTTAAAGGCTTTAGGGCCTAGAGTCTCAAGGGCAGTGCCGAGCTGAAAATTTCTGTATTCTCTGAACGAATTTAAAATACAAAAAATTTTCTTAAAAAAGCGCGAACTCTACGATCAAAACTGCAAGATTACTGTGGAGAAAGGTTCTACCGAAAAGCGATTTTACAGTTTTCGCAGTAACTCTGCGCAAATTAATCGATCGGGGTATTTTACGATTTATTATTTGAAATAATTTAATAACAATCCCGAGAAGCTACTTGCGCGTTCTTTATCATAAGTATATTAATTAAATCAATTTAAAGTTTTCGATTGTGGAGGAACTATAATCCACATTGGAGGAATTATAAAATACTAACTTTACTACTCAGCTTCGCCCGAAATTTAGATTCTGAATTTATAAAAAAAATTTTTTTTTATTGCAATCGCATTGCGCGCGATTACGAAAGCACTTCAAGTTTGCATATATTTATACACATTTCAATCGTAGGGGGATGTGACCACTCGTTTTTTAAAAATTCTCGTAGATACTGGGCATATTGCAGTGGAATAATGTTATACGGTTTCCCCTGTAATCCAGTAATCGATGAAATTGATGCCGGAATCGAGATTTCGCGAAGTAGGATGTATTTACCGTCCCATGGTAATACGTTCACAGGTCCGATCGCCGCCGCGGTTGGAAACGGACTGGTTGGGAGTTGCGACAAGGTTGATCGATGTATTGACATTGTTGGGAGATTTTGTCGAGCACGAAATTTATTTCAGCTGATTTGAAATTCCTCTGGACCCCAAAGAAGTCTGTTTGGCAATGCAGTTTGCAGAACTAAGATGGTTTGCCTGCTGCAGCCATACACCCTTAGACGCTTCTGAGTCGCGAGGGGGTGAGATCGGACGCGAGGAAAGTGTATCTCAGGGAATGCCTTGATAATTATAAATAATGAGTAGTTCCGTGGAATCCTGCTTAACGGCTTCTTGCGTAATCGAGTAATCTATTAACTTGATGCAGTTTTGCAAAAGGAAAGAAAACTGGATTTTATTTTTTAAATAAATTTTTATAATTACCTAACGAATTTTATTGAATTTGCATTAAGAACATTTTTATCCCTTCAACTCGGCTCCCCCAAAGATTAAATCCTGACTGCGCCGCTGCACTACTTTATTTTATTCTTGTACTTTAATTACTGTAAAAGTGTAATAATTCTCCTGACAATGAATTTAGCGAGCCCTGAGTCTATCTTTAGCAGTATCGTTGATCCATAGCATTAACTATAAACAGTTATATCTATATCACGCGTAATAATAATGAGTAATAATCGTTAGCACCTACGTTAATTAAAAAAAATCATATGAAAACACTTCAACGATATCACTAAACGCTGACGCGTGCTGAGTATTGATCATAAACGAAAATTGTGACGGGAGAATTTTAATTGTTGTCAGTTTCGAATTTGATTGAATGATATACCAACCACGAATAATTCATGCCACCGTTTGTATCTTTAACATAAATCCACGTTACGTGGCTGCACGAACGTATAATTAATAAACAATGAGTGATACGCCAACGCAAAGGTCTCGAGCTTCAGTATGGGAATGGATTTTCTAAGCATTGCACAAAACAGTCATTGGAATTTCAGGCCTAGACACAGTTACTAAGTGACTAATAATTCTAATGAAAATATTCATCAATATACGCAATTGAATGCAGGAAATTTCATGATAGTTAAATCTAAAAAGTAACGATGATTCTTTGCGGTTTATTTGGAGCCATTTTGATAGTGATTGGTGCAGTGCTTGGTTGGGGACAGTATCTGGTGATTTACGTACTAATTACCGTACGACAGGTATGCTGTAGTTATTATTTTTCAATGTTAAGACTAATTGTCAGAAAAATATTACTCTCTCGCGCAGAGTAATTCTTATAAAACGAACAATGCTATTATACCTTCAAGGTTCGATATCACCTCGCACGTACCAGCTTCTTCAAATTTTAACGTCACTAATGATCCATGCGCGGGAAGACTTATTTCATTCAATTTGTAAAATACCTATTTACAGAACATACCGCTAATTGATGGTACAGCAAATTACAAGGCATGGTCATCACCCATACATTTATATTTTTCGTGCTATCTGTTCAACGTTACCAATCCCGACGACGTGATGCGAGGAGAAAAGCCAAACTTCGTCGAAGTCGGCCCTTTCACATACGAGTAACAATGAAAATTAGCCGAGAACGCTTTTCAAATGTCTATATGATCTTTAGCAAAGCTAAGAACCTTCTCATGTTTAGCGTACTCCTTGAGAAGCAAATAATAGACGTCGACGAAGAGACAGACGAAATCACGTACATGGAAAAATCGACGTACACCTTCAATAAGCATAAAAGCCTGAACGTGTCTAGCTCCGATAAAGTCACGATATTAAATCCAGCATACATAGGCACCATATTGACCGTGAGTAGAACTAAACGTGGATTTAACAATTGCATTTCTCGTTTAATCATCTACTAGCAACGATGTGGCTATTATAATTAGGATAACATGAATTCGGCCAAATTATGCAGAAACTTAGAAACTCTCGAAATGCCAAGAAATGAATTAAACACACTACGGATCGCATAAAACTTGCGATTTTTATTTTGCAAAAAAATTACGATTTCGTGGAACGGGTCATACGTTATACTATTATTAAAACTACCAAACCATAGTTCCAGTTTAGGCTTGAAAAACAAAAACTACAGAAAATTTAAGATAATATTAATTATACTACTCACTGTTAAATTATAGCCCATTAAAAAACATTGTAAAACAATAATAAGAAATAAAATATACCTACTTTTGAATAAAACTACTTTTCTTTAATAATTAACAATCTTCAAACTTTTACTCAATTTCAGATTATTAAGGGTTGGTAGCTTTCTGCATAACTTGGCTCAATTTTAGCCATTCAAAGTCACTTAATTGGGAGCAATTTTTTTTGTCAGTGTCCACGAGATATCAGTCAATTACGTCGCATATATACTTGTACTATAAAGTATACACTCTATTCACTATCAAAGAAGTAGCAAATTATTCGAACAACGCTGCTGTTGTAATCTACTCCAATTTTCGTGAGAAAATTCGCGTTCCGAGTGAATAGAGCACAACTTTCCAGCTAGCTACCTTGCCTGCCCAAATCATGGAGAAATATGGTGACAACATACCGAAGCTGTTTACAAATCGCAGCAGCATCTTTTTGAAAGCTCGGCCGGTAGATATCCTCTTCGACGGAGTCAAGGTTTCGTGCAATGTGAAGAAATTTCCCGAGCTGAACCTGATTTGCAAGACACTGGCAGCCAAGCCACCACCGGTCCTGAGGGCAACCGAGAAGGAAGGGGTGTATTTTCTCAGTATCTTCCAGAGGGTGAGATTTAACGACGCGAATAGGCAGAATAAGAAAAACTAACGGGCTTCCACGTTTCCCAGATGAATTCCACACCTTCTGGGCCATTCTCTACCAACAGAGGCCTGAAGAATCTAACCCGGTTGGGCGATACAACCTCCTTCAGGGGCAAAAGGGTGCAAACATATTGGTCTTCTGAAAGTTGCAACAAAGTTAGAGGGACAGACACCATCACGTGGGCGCCATTAGTGGAGCCACTGCCTAGCGTTTCGACTTTCATACCCGAACTGTGCAGGTACCCTAGTACTACCTTGAAAAATGTTGCAGCAGATTTGAATTCTTTCATTGCAATGCGAGTTATCTGGACGAAACCGTACGCAGAACCATAGATGCTGATTACGTGGTTGACCTGTCAATAAATGGTTTAATTGGGTCGCTATATGCCATGAAGGAAAGGGTGTGGTTCCTAAATGAAACGGAGTGTTACTGTGCCGTAGTGCAGAAGAAAACGGAGTGTTTGCCACAGGGGTTGATCGACGTGGCGGAATGTCAGGTAACGTTACATTGAAATTCGAAGGGTCTTTTTTAAATCCAATGTCCTGCGAGTTGCAGGAGGCGCCTATAATTATGTCGGAGCCGCACTTCTTGCATGGTGATCCAGAACTTTTGAGCTATGCTCGTGGCTTGAAACCTGACGAAAAGCGTCACTCCACATATATCGTTATCGAGCCAGTGACTGGAGCACCCCTTTCTGGTCAAAAGAAAATACAATTAAATTTGAGGCTGAATAGACAGTCAGTGGAACTGCTTTCTAATGTCAGCGAGGGATTCTTCCCTCTCATATGGTGCGAGAAAGTAAGTTTTCTCCGTGAAATTATTATAAAGTTTTAGGCTTTGAATTTGAAGCTCCGATTTTAAAACAAGAGGCAAGATATTAAAATAAATAATTTAATGCGGCGAGTGCGGAAGTGGTTAGAACTATTTATTGTTTATTTGAAATTTTATCGTTGCACTTTAAATTAGATAGCAATGCCGCGCTTCATTTTCTCCTCTTCTGTTATTACCAGAAGTCTCGCCCTTCTTCGCCGTGTCCATTAATTACACGCTATTGGATCATATAAAATTGTGTTATTAAAACATAATTACAAGATTCTTAGGGTAACAATAAGACGATCGAACAGGTAACGAATATTTTACAGGGAAACACACCAACATTGTCTGTGATAGCGCCGTCGTATCAAATCGTACGTGTTGTACGACTTTTGTCGTTCGTGCAATATCTGCCACTGATTATTGGAATTTACATGGCTCTCCTGGCTGTATTTCTACGTTGTTCTGCGAGGCATAAATTACAGCCGACGATTTCAATGTCGGAGCTGATATTGGTGTCGCCGAATTTGCAGATTAATAACGCTGCGCGCGAGGCACCACGGCAGCCTGTGCACACGTTCGAGAGATTTCAACGCGCGACCACTGTTTTGTAAAGTAGAAGCCACGGACGAGAGCAGGGAAGATTAATAAACCATTACACTTCTACGTTTGCGTCCGCGTAAAAATCTCTGTAATATGTTGCACCAAATTTGCAAGCACCGAATCATCCGAAAATTTTGCGATTTCAATTGAGGGATAATTTAGCTTTCGTTGCACAATTATTTCATTCCTCGTGCACAACATTCTTCTTATTCGCTGATGGAAAAATAATGGTGACAGCTAAGATAGTTTGCTGCGTACAAATGATTGTCTTTCTTAAAAGAAGTCCTGTGGACATTAAATTTTATACATTTACTGATGAAGTTAAATATTAGTCGACCTAGATTCCTTAGATTCAATTGGAAATGTGGTATTATAACTGTTTCAGTAGTCTTATACAAATCTTTACACATAAGCAAGTGAACTTCCTTCATTTGTATAAAAGAATTAATTTACTGTACCTTTTTCCTGAAGTTCGCCGCTGCTTTCAAACGCGACCACAGCTACGTCGACCTGACATATGTACACTATTAAACAGCTCCTGCTTAATCAGCGAACTGCCGTTAATACAAATCTCATCTATTTACAATAAATAAAACTTATCCTACTATCAATCCCTTCCTCCAATATTGCTTGATTTCAACCACAGCTAGCAACACTCAATCATTACGATAATCGAAACAACTACTTAAGTAATTACGATATTACGCGCGCCTGAAAGAAAGATGCTTAAGTAGAATGTAAAAATAAATACAGAATGTACATGAGAAAGTCTTACAAATAAATGCTGTACTGCAGTGTAAACTGTGTTAATCGTAATTACGTCACGTTGGTTGAACACTTAAAAGTGATGTAATAAACTCTACAGACAGAACAGAATTAATCAGCTCTTCAAGGTCACTAGGAAGCCTCCCCCCACTCTTTTACATCTCTCTTCTGGGTGAATATAACTGTATATTCAGAGCAGGGGGTGGCCATTGATGGCCACCTCACTTTGTACCGACTGTAGTATCGTTAACTTCTTGTCAATCGTAAGTCTGCACGTGCGTGAACAGATTCGGAGCATCGTCTAACGATATAGTTGGATTATTTCTACTATGGAGATCCACGAGCCGAATATCAGCGCGAACATTGAGAACACCACGAGCAAGGTGTTCTTCCACAGCCTCCACTTGAACGCGCCAAGGTGGCCCTCCCAACACGAAATCGTTTCCACGATTGCTGGGATGCTGATACCGAGGATGGAGAAGAATATCGCGCCGACCAATGAAATGAATGGTCCAAGGTCCGGGACTATCAACGCCACCACAACTGAAAGCACATAGAAAAGATTGTTAGAAATAATATTCTATCGATTACACGAGTAGGCTTAGAGAGCAGACAGACACGCGTGTCGTGCTTCTGGCAATTTCGTTATATCTTGATCGCTCCGAATTTAATTATTCAATTGAAAGTGGCGGTAGAGGTCGAAATTTAGGCACTACTTAGGAAAATTTGTAGAATATTTAAGGGGTTACGCCTAGTCAGGAGGCCGAAAAAGGTGTGAATTTTGGGAATTTTTTTCTCAGAAACGATAAAACTTTATTCAAAAAACTTTTTTTTGTTTGAAAAGTAGGAGATTCTAGGAGATTATAAATAACTTTGTTATTAATAAATATTTTTTAACGCCAAAATTCAGAGACATAGCTAAATGTACTACCTTTCAAACAAAGAAAAAGTTTTTTGAATAAAGTTTTATCGTTTCTGAGAAAAAAATTCCCAAATATCACACCTTTTTCGGCCTCCTGACTGAGTGTGATCCCTTAAGTTTACGTGAGTAAGCTTAATCGCCTCGGAGCATGTACTTCAGCTAATGAATTGGATGAATAATGAATACGCAAAAAATTGATAAAGCTGACTTTAGGTACCATTAGCATTCAAGGCAAGTTTATTTACTTATTACTTTTCATTTCATGGCAAAAAGAATAACTATATTCGTTATTTCACGTCTGCTGTATAAAAGTGGAAGCAGCTGTTACATTGAAAAGTCGAAGCGTCAGCCGGGCAAAGAGCAACTCATAGATTCTCAATGAGCTGAACAAGCACGAGTCATTGAACGGTGCTTACGACTAACAGTGAGTCATGCGGTTACAGAACCAACAGGTATTTCCCTGGCCCAGTCTGCCTCCACCTTTCCATAGCAAATCGCGTTTCTCTCTCTCCCCCCCCTCTCTCTCCCTCCCTCTCTCTCTCCCTTAAGAAAGTAACACGCGTGGTCTGGTACACGCTTGGCAGCGCAGACGAGGAATAACCGGAAGAGTAATCACGACTCGATGTCTGAGTTCTACTATCAAGGTATTCGCGGTTTATCCCAGTTTCTATTAGCCGACACAATTCGTTCGATAATACAGAAAAGATTAATCTTTCATTAAAAAGAATTATCTAACTATAACTGATGTGTTCTACGTTACGTATGGAAGTGAGTTACGTTGCGAACAAGATTTTCCTTCCATTTTTTAAATTTTAAAACCAATTTTAAACCCTAAGGTAATTTACAATGTTGCGCCTCGATGATGTGTACCGCTGTGGAAACTTTCTTAATCGAGTTACACCTAATAATACTTTAAACAACACAGTTTATCTCGCGTGGTGTCGCCGTCACCGTGGTGTTCAATAGCCAAAACGAAAGACAACCGAGTCAGGCGTTTGGATATTGCATATCATTGTGGGAACTTGCTCCATCGAGTTTGGAGTGATTGTAATAAATTGTTATCATGTATTTAGGAATGACGGGACTAGAGAGTAATTGGATCTAACTACCAGGGCCCGATCTAGCTCTTCCGCCGCTCTGGGCAAAAATAATTTTTGCCGCCCCTTATATTTGCTTGTGAATAATTATTTTAAAATATAATTTTTGATGGTGAGTAAAGTTTTTTGTGAGCATGGCAAGATAAACTTTATATTGCTTTCGTGCGAAAATTTCTAGTGTAGACTTGTGTAGAATCTTTTCAAAAACTCAAGCTACTATTGCAAAATTTTTATTAAAGCATTGATTCTGAGAAACACAATGACCAGGAACGAAAGGAAATTTCTTACCTGTCAGTAGTACCATGAGCGCCCTGAACAAAGTCTCGCACAGTCCTTGGAACTTGTGACTGAATTTATCCTTAATGGAACCCCACATGATCTCCAATGCCACGAAATACTGTAGCCCGTACGTGAACAGGACAGCCAGAGCGATGAGCAGCTTCACCACTTGCCCCAGACTGCGAAGGAAAGAAAGAAGATTCGTTGTAAAGAATTCTATCATCCCTCTGCTCACTGCCTCGATGTTAGAAGCTTAGAACAGATTCTGAATGAATTTGCCAGAATTACTTACATGTCCTCCGTTGGTAGGTTCAAAGTGATGCTTCCCAGAACTTTTTCTCCATACGTCAGGTAACCAAAGACACCCAACACAGCGTACAGACTGACCACTATGCTCATCGTTATGTTGAGGATACCTGGACATCCGAGGAAGTGTTGAGGATTCTTCATGCTGTTCTCCACGGGCATCACCTGCGCGAAAATCAATTTATCAGATCACGAGGATAGAATTCGGGTACAATTATGTCAGTTCGATTGAATGAAACCGACAGAAGAGTGACTCCCGACCCGTGGATCGCGAAGTGTATTTTAGGGGGTCGCCGCGGTTATTTTTAGTTGAAGATTCTTAGCACTTATTTATTTTATTATGGTTACATTTCTATATTCTATTAATGATTTACACTGATTTTTCATAAATGAAAAGAAGAAAAAGCTGGTTATCCAGATGCAAGCACGACCTTCAACACTAAATAAGATAATTAAATATATTAAGCCTCTTTAAATATATTTAATATACGTATTAAAATAATTAAATATCATTAAGTTACAATTATATTCTGAAATACCAATTTTTAATGTGTTTTCTTTACCTTACTTTACAATATGGAGGTGAGGGGTGGCAGATTATTCGAATATTATAAAAGGAAGTCGCGACTCAAAAAAGGTTGGGAAACACTGCAATAGAACTAGGAATGTTCACTGATGTAAAGGGCTCGTGCTCAAATTACGTAAGTCTTTTTAAGGGGGAGGGGGCGAATTTGTTCCGTTTTCTTACAAAGATGGATAGAGGGAGTCGATTAGCGTATTGCGTAATATTTTTTTAAACCTTACCTAGTTAAATGAATTATTTAAACGTTCAAAAGAATTTTAATAACTGTAAAAATGCAACGTAAACAAAATGGGGGAGGGAGTTGGAATATAAAATCTTACGAATTCTTCTGGGGAAGGGACTCAGCAGGGGGTAGGAAATCGCCAAAATCACACTTAGGTAATTTAAGGACGGCCCCAAAGTGCGTAGAAACGGGCAGAATGGTAGGTACTTACAACGCCGATGCCCTCGATGGCGAATATTACAGTGGCGAAAAACGTGGGCAGTTGTTGGGCCGAAGCGACCAGCTTCACGTCCTCCGTCAATTGGATGCCCGTGATGACGTAGTAAAGGGTGATCGCGAAGCCAATCACCATGCAAATGTTCGCGACCATGGAAAATGGCACCATGTACTTCAGATTTCGCACCTGTCCCAGCAACAGCACTGCTGGGATCAACGTGAGTATGTACATGCGATTCGATATGTCCATACCACTGTGATAGTTGGCCACCTGAAATCAGAAGAAATGATTCACTGTAAATTATAGTGAGTCGAGTTTAGTAATCGTTGACGTTTGAAAAGAAAACTGTATCGCAAAGTAGACTCGTGTTTGCAAGTGGAGGGTTCAGAAGCCAATTAGTGTGAATACATTAGCATTAAAAATTAAAACCTAGATTACGACTTATCCTCTGCCTAGTAATTTTGCCTAGTAATTCCGGGGTTCATATAAGTACCTACCGCCATTTATTGCTTACGTATGAAAGTAGAGACTTAATTGGTTTATCAACTAAAAGTTTAAACAATAAAGAGGGTTTTCAACTACGTATTGGCGTCTGAACCCTCCACGTGAAGTAAAGAGTCGAGCTTCTCTCCATGGCCCCTTAATTTCTATTTCCTACTGTGTTGTTAATTTTTAACATGTTCTTTAGCAATTACTTTCTATCTTAGCAGCCGTGTGCTCGACAAAATAGAGAAAACGTCTTCCCGAAATATTCTTTCAGGGGCAGCTATTAAGTCGATCAGCCGGCGATTTTTGCGCAGCAAGTTTTACTTAAAGCTAGAGTTACACGATGCCTCGAACTGGTTACTTGAAACTCGTTCAAACCGAGCGTAATCACTCGATGCCAGCAGGCAGGCCGGATTCTTGGGGGTCGCGCGAGTCAGTACGAGACCCGAGGCTACGCGTTGGCACAGATCTTCAATTGTGATCGGAGAAAAAAAGGAGAAAGATGCACGTGCAACGACGGACTGGCTGATCACGTAGATTATACTGGTTTTACAATCTACTTAGGCCTCGACGGGCTTACAAAACCGGAACACAATTCGCAAAGACAACTACCTTAGAAGCTACTCTATTCCAAACTTGATTCATTCTATAAACCCAACGGTTCCTTATAAAGTCCCAGGGGGAACACCACTGTGACGACCGGAAAAGTAAGCCATTTTTAAGATTTTTTTTTCAGGAATAATTTACAGTTTTCATATAAAATTTGTATTACCGACCTCTAGTACAATATCTTAAGAGACTATAAAAAAAAAAACGGAAATTACACTCATATAGTTTATAAAAAAAAAAAATGAAATTTGATTTCGGACTAGAAGATTAATTAATATATTAAAAATACATGTTTTTTTAGTCAATTTTTTAAAGTCTCTTGAGACATTGTACTAAAGGTAGGTAATAAAAATTGTATATGAAAACTGTAAATTACTACTGAAATTTTTTTTTAAAAATGTCTTAATTTTCCGGCCGTCACAGTGGTGTTAAACAACCAGCCAAATGCAAAATTCAACACAACCCACTGGCATCGATAAACATCCCCATTTATTGTCCGAACTCAACTTCCTACTTAGTATCACCACTCTCTGGAATTCAAACACTCATGCTTCAAGTATAATGAACCGTCTTGCACTGAAATCGTATCAGCACACTTGCAGGATTCGATACGACGGTATCAGTACTCCACAGCGACTCAAACCGTTAGTACGGACTCTGCACTGAAATTCTCAGGTAATCACGATATAGTTACGGCAGTGGTGTTATAAAAAGGACAGGTTTTAAATGGGACAAATCATATTGCCAAAATTCTAAACGCATTACACATACAAGTTACTTTTCAACGTTCGAATTGTTCCTGCCACAAAAATACGACTCGTTCTTTCGCGCCGCCAAGGTGAAATTGCGCTCGACGCGGGCTACATGGTTATAACTCAAGAAACCAGGAGGATCGTGGTAGAAGAGGCTTGCTTACCTGCTCGATCGAGGTCGCTATGAAGACCACGTAAACGCACGTGCCGCCCACGTACGTCGCGCACAATGCGCTGTTTACAAATATTCGACTGGCATTGGCGAAAGGCCTGATTGGCTTCGGTCCACAAAGGAAGGCAGCCTCCGCGGTCTCCGCGTACGTCATCTGAGGCGTTTTCGTCCTCCTGCAGAGCACGTGGGACGAACGGACCAGTATGTGGACGCAGTGGGCGCATATGAAGCCGATTATTATCGTCCCTATTCCGCCGAACAGTACTCCGCCGTGCAATATCGCGTTGGGCATGGCCAGGATACCTGTGCCCAGCGACGACTTCAGCAGATGCGCCAGAGCGCCGAAGTCTCTGCAACGCGCAAGACAATTCATTCATTTTATTTTCGCTAGAAACGAGCATTCGGCTTCATTTGAAATGCTCCTCAGTTCCGTTGTGACGAACATTTGCAGAGGCTTTGGAGTTGGTTGGGAGAGAAGGAGGGTGGAACTATGGGGATCTAGAGTGAAATGGTTTTAATAGAGTGGAGAAAAGGGTAACTTACGAATTGGTGTTCTTCTTGTCACGGTGCTCGAATGGGTTGTACAGTTCATCCTTCTCGTTGTACTCGCCAATTACGACGCCAGCTATTTTGGTGCTGTTAATGGAAGAAATTACACTGATATCCGATTCAATTTTATTAAAAGGAACACCTCAAACAGTATAGATAGCGAGATCGTATGGAAGATACTAAACGGAATGACCTTCCCATTGCCACGGTATTCCCACCAATTCACTGTCAAACATTTCTCAGCTGATACGTGTCTATTGCAAGTCACTTAATGAGTACAATGATCAATGTTTCGCGGGAAATGTGATGCACGCTAAATGACGAGCCTTTATCAGACTTCATTCATCGTGTTGATAAAATGGCGCTGATTTTAGCTCATCAATCGAATGTTAGGATTCGCTTAAAAGATCTATTGAATCCCCTGTATCAGAAGCATGCATCAATATAATATGTATCTTGTAACTACTGACATTATTATCAAGGAATGCGATACATCATAGTGGCTGTTTGAATTCAATGATAAATTTTATCTTCCCTTAAGAAATTGTTTCGTTACATATAATATACGGTAGGCGAAGCAAGAATATTATATTTAAAATAGAAAACAATTTTTCAACGACTTTAACTTGCACCGTTTTTAACCCGAGGGACATAATGAATTTATTTCACGTCTGACAAGAGTATTCAGTCAGATTTTAATTGATAATTGACGACCATAACGACTTGAGGAAATTCTACCGCCTAAGCAACCGTCAATAATGATTAAAGATAAACGTGCAAGAGATCCTTGTGCAAGTAAACATAAGGGTGATTATTAAACGATAGCTACCTGCTACTGAACTCCTGCATCGGATTGTCGATGGCCGACTGGTCCTTTGTATTCTTCCCCATGGCGAGTCTGAAACGAAGTATACATGCTTCTTTTAAAACATGCCGCCTATTTAATCGCGCGTCATCATTCACACTTCGCGTCGCTAAATTACACCGTGTACCGTCCCTGAGGCCAAGGAACGGCTCGAGCACTGTTAATCAGGACTCCGGCGCTCAGTGTCGCAATGATCCTTGCGCGAGGAAGATACGAGTCTCGGCGATTGGAATACAGTAAATAGAATTGTGATCGATTACTATGGAATGGCAGGTGGGTAACTGAGCACTGTTCTTAGAAGTAATTACAGAGTCACGTGCTCGACGCATGAAGAATATCCAGGGAAAAAATTTGTATGCAGATCCGATACGTGTTGGTACAATAAGTACACAGTATTTTCAAAACAAAGCGATAAAACGCAATCCGTGGTTTATTTACATCATCATTAATTAATAATGCGTCCTGCGCATTTCATCGTTATTAAAGCATCAATCAATCTCCCGAACGGTCTACTGGAATCGAGCCACGATTATCAATCAGTTTACTAAATTAGCCGATACCACTCCGAAGACATGTCATTCGGTACACGGGAAAAAGTTCTACGAAATTAAATCGAGCTGTGATGTGATTATTAAATTCTTATCGAAATGTAGAAACGATCCTAGAACAGCGATCTTGTCGGCACTCGAGAAGAATGACACCGCGAAACGTGCGTGTGTAATTAAAACAAGTGTGCGATGCCGCGGTAGATGATACAAACGTGAGTGTAGATAAGAAGGGTGTTTGGAAACAGAACCACCTGACAACTTTTGCGCGTCTAAAATGGCCAGTTTACAAGTACGTTGCAAGTATGTAGCGTTCGACGAAGGTCATCCCTTATCGGCGAAAATTTTCCACCGCGACTGGCGAGCCATCTCTTTCCACTTATCACGCTGGATTTCCATAATTCGCGGCCACTCTTGACACGCCAATTTTGATTGATGACGGAAAGAATGTGAGGTCGGAGACACGAGAGTGATAATAAAATGCACTACCACTCAAGATAAAATCATTCTCAAACCATTGCCCAGTCAACGGTTGCATTCCTTCCGATTCCGAAGGAGCAGCGTACCGTGAGCAAAATCGAGAAAAATCCTGAGTCAGAAAGAAAGAGAGGATTCGTACGTCTAGCGAAAGTCCGAACGCCAAGGCCACGAAACCTTCGGTTCATATTTACAACCCCATGCCTGGCCTGCTTCTGCTCCGCGCGAAAACCAAAGATACGCACGTCACAAATATTTCGGCGCAGTGACCAACGGATACGATGTGTAGATAAGCACCTGCACGTGATTAAACAATTACTAAGGTAACGCTTTCACCGTATCAATCCATGCTTATCGTTCGCAAATCGACCGAAGTTGATCGCGTTACTATTAACACTGACTATTCGCTCACAGGTGTGCAATTTTGTAGAAAGCCTCTGCTACTCAGGCTGTAATTACCAGCAATTTACTGGATTCGAGCCTGCAGCAAAGAAGACTGGACGACATTGCAGAAAAAGGATGGATACTCTGGGCTACATCTCGCTGCAGGGGAACAAGCGCTCGCACTATTAGCACCGACGATTAACAAAAACAAGCAAATTACGGATGCGGCACTGCTCAGTTTAACGCGTGTCGTTACATCACGGTGTTCGACCCTGGATACAACTGCTCTACATAAAGGAACGCCAGGTTTTTCCGCGTAGCAATAATTCACTAGGAAAAGGAATGATTAAGTGACGCGTCAGAACCATTACTGGAAAGAGTCGACAGTGCGAGGAATATTGAATTCAAGGAAACAGATGTTCCATTGTCCCGTTCGATAGAAAATATAGAAAATTTGAAACGACGCAACTATTAATCTTGTGAAGATTAAATTTTACAAAATTTCATCGATGAAAAAATAGTTAAGGGGGTGCATGGGTATTAGACAGATAAAAATCAACGGCTGCTTCTGGGCTAGATTGTAGAGACAGTAATAACTTAAACATTTGCTCTTTTAATAATTCTTTCTATAAGTTACCGCTTGACCTTTTTATATAAACCAAGCGGGATATGTAGCATCGCGAACAGAGCCGATCGCACAGATTTATATAATTATGACAATCATAGGCAGATGGTGCCACAGTGGTGTTTCAACATGTGATGTTTCCTCACGAAATAGAAGTGTTCTAGACGGGAACCTGTGACTTGGCAGTGCCCTCACCATATTCATGAAATACTGTGGAATGTTAGCGATACAAAAAAGCCAGCCCTAGTAAGCTCGAATGCAATCGAATATCGATCGGCCACAATCGTTTGAGCCGTGTGCACCCCTTTAAGTACTAAAGAACACCAGTGACCACTCCTAAAGCAGGGCGACGAATATTATAAATTGTAATGGCCCGCCCTGCGCAGCGAGTCGCGCACGTGGGAGCGCGGCTTAAGGGCCCATTTCGTTAAACGAACGAGATAGGGACGTTGAGCAATCGACCGCCGGGAGAATCGCCCGTAAGTATGTACAATTACAGTGTTGCAGCTGGGGCATATCCTTGAACGAATCCACGGGAACGTACGCGCACAATGCACGTGGGTACTTTCTAATGTCAGGAAGGAGAAAGGACTCACGACGTGGCTAATAAACGACTCTGATGTAAGCAAGGGACAGAAAAGAGTCACGAGCAACCACCGGGTTGGAAGGGATTACGGCCCAGGTGTACCGAGATCCAGGCAACGAGCCCGATACACGGAGATCTACGAGATTCTGGACACGAGAGGGCGATATCTTGCGATAAATCGGCACGAATTGTCGTGGCTGGTTCATGGAAATTCGTGTGATCGTGATTCGCCAAATGTCACGTAACCGTTCGTTCCCCTTTTTGGCGGGCGCTATCGCGCGACGGTGTAAGCTACACGTTCCCACCCCCCATATGAATCGGTTGCTTTAATTTCTCAAGAAACCAGCAAGTAAATTACCCTCGACAATTCAAATCTGTCGTTAACCCGCCGCAAGTGTCAACAAGAGATATCCAAGAACCAAGAAATACAGAAGCTGTTAAGTGCGAGAAAATTATGAAGAATGAATCGTTAACATTACAACCTTATTTGTTTAGCGACCGTCTCGCGGCGTTGCTTCCGGGCACCGTTCTGGTCGCACAATGGACCATACAGCCAGGAAATATTCCTCGTTCTTCCTCCCATTCCGTAACCACGATGTTATCCCGAATCGAGGTTGCGTTCTCTAAGTTCCAGTTCAGACGAAATCGGGCCGCAGTAATTTGCTGCGCTCGAGACGAAATTTCGCTTAACGACTCGTATCGACCACCCGGAAGGAAATAAAGGGAAGCCACCTCGAAATTATATATTAACCACTGTAAAATACGTTATCGCTAATGCTAATGTACTTTGGAACATTTGCGTTATTTACGTGACGTGCACCGTTGTTAAACGCATTCCTCGGTAAACGTGCATTCTAGTATTTAGTGAACTGCCCGTAGCCTACAGAACCCCGACTTCCGGCACGCACGTGCGCCACGCGAGCGGTATCTGAAAAGAGCGCCGCGTTTATGATTCGATACGCCGATCGATAGCGTCACGGTGTCATTGACGGTGCATTTCTCTGGCCAGGCCTCGAGAGCACCGTTCCCAGCAACGGATCAGCTCCACGATCCTCGAGTGCCATTTACGAACGTTTTACGATTCCCGAAGTAAATCCTCGCGGAGACACGAGAATCACTTCGTTACAGGAAACTCGTTAATTTCAAGGCTCCGCTTGCAAGGCGACGGTGAGCACGTTCATGGAACGGTCACGTCTCGATGTTCCTCGAGGCTGAGTTTCCTTGTGCGGAGAAAAACCGTCGGGGGGAGGTGTTGTTCGACAGAAATTCCCGAGGTCCTTCGAAAAGCGACTCGCGCATATGTTCGAGGACCAAGTGGGGATGCTTCCTAAAGTCTCGAGTAATAATCTGACGAGGAACAGTGTATGTAATGGCAGCGAATGAAGGTTCAAACATTGGCGGATAATGATTTATGTATGGTTAGTGGATAGGAGGAAAATATGTTTAAGCTAAAGTTCAATTAGGTATTCGCAGGAACCCCCAAGTTCTTATCTCAAGCCACTTACCCGCCTATTTCAGATTAACTTTCTTCGACGCTACCTGCTTAGAATACTCGAGTGCCCCCGTTAAAAACGCGACTAACAAAAACTTACTTAATATTCCAGAAGAAGTGAAATATGAATATACGCTATACAGACACGCTCGGGAATTATTTGCACAGCAATTTCAGTCAGAGGGAAGACAATCAACTCGGCATTCCGTCGATTTCAGACGCCCGCGAATGCGCGCAAACACGCGGCAGATATACGAGGCGCAAATAAAGGGATTTCCCGAGTCGTGGGCGCTGCGGAACGGAACGCGCCAGTTCGTTTCCGCGTACGTCGCCAGGCTTGCCAGCAAAGTACCTACCTATCCGCAGAAAAGTCGGCGTATCGGTAGGCGGCCAGTGAGTTATCGTGATTTCGCGGCGCGCCCGCCACTCGGGAATTAACAATGCTCCCAACGGCGATCGATAACGATCGGCCAACGGCTCCGGCAATCGTCGAAATGTATCTCGAGTTTTACTCCACGTCGAAAGTCCATCTGGTTGCGTAACGGAGCGCGAACATCGGCTAGCATCGCGGGTGTCTAATCGCTCCGAAGCATGTTTACACGACCATGAATATGCTGCGACTGTATTTATGCAAAATAGATGTACTCACGTGCACCCTCGGCTGATTGAATTCAAGGCTGGATGTAATGCGTCTGGCGGCGTTCCTCCTCTACGTTCAGAGGCTGTGGCTGAAGCTGAGCAGGAGAATGCGGTGGGCTGGATGTGTCAGCGTCCTGTTCGCATCCTCGATCGATCTTCCAAGGATCCAGCTTCCTCTTCGACGCGTTCCTAGCCACGATCAGACACTACGGAACTGACCCCAGTTTCCCGTACTTTTATCGCGCGAGCACGGTAGCGTCGCCACAGATAATGGCTTTATCAGCGGATCCTGGAGCAGCCTCGGCCAGTGTCATGCGGTATGATTTATTGGCCAGCGGGTCTGTGCACCTCCAGATCGAAATCCCGCGCGCAACTGATACCGCGGAATGATACAGTGACAACGGGCTTCTGTTCCCCCGATCGAAACGCTCAATCGTCTATTGGGATTTCTCTTATCGCCGCTGATAATCAGGATGCGGCGGCAGGTAGATGATAAAATTCGTCCCCGAGAGTTGGCTAAAAATGCTTCCTTCGGTCCCGACAGCTATCGCGGCAGGGAACCAGTCAATCCCAGCGCATGTGACACTTCGATGCTCGCCCACGAACAAGAAGCTGATTAATCGATACCACGATGGCGATCCCCTCTATGTACAGAAGGCGAAACGCGGATAGGGCTTTGTGGGTATCGCTGACGTTGGTGCATCCGCTGGTGTACTCAATTGATTCCTCACTGTCAGTGAATACGATCTGCGATCTCTCCCTCTGAATTCCTCAAGAACCCTCAGCCTCCGAAAGTTGCGATCTTCTCGGACCTTCCAACCTCTGCCAATCCTTCCCCTTGATATCCCAAGCCACGAGGAAACTGAGCTCCTGAACCTCTCACTTTGGAATCTTCCTATTCACCAACTTCCCAGAGCGCTCCAAGTCTCAGCAACTCTCGGCAAACTCTTCGCCTCTCCAACGACCCAACAGTCCCTGCGAGATCCACCTTAGATCTTCTCTACGTTCTCCGACCACCCAAGGGTCTGGCTCAGCTCTGACCGGAAAGGATGCCGACGTTTGCGACGTGACAGTGCTCGCGACAAACGATCTCGTGGAGCCGAAGGTGATCCTTGCGGTACGGCGACAGACGTTGCACGACTGGCCGGATTTTTTCGGCGCTACTCAGGTATATATATACGCGGCGTGATACAGTGCCGGGCGTCCCGCTAGAATCGACGTCGCGACGCGTGGGAGGGGAGATACAGAGGCCGTCCTATCGCGTTCTATCGGTCGTGGTCTCGAAAACGGTCCCGCCGTGGCGTCCTTAGCATCGCGGCGATCGCGGGCAGACAGACGGGGCAGCCGCGATCCGCTCTGCTCCAAAGCGGCGATCTCGCGCTGTCTGCATTTCGCCAGCTCCCTTTCACCTTTCCTCCGTCTCCCTCTGCCGCGCCAGTTTGTCCTCTGCTCTCCAGCGGGGCCGCCGCGTGTCCCTCCACGAACTAACCTCTCCAACCGCGCCGATCCTCTTTTCCATCGCTCGCCCGTTCAAGCCCGATCCGCGGCGGTCCGCGAGCGTTGCGTAAGTGGTGCAGGCGGATGAATCGCGAGTTTAGTCGCCCACCATCGCGGGCAGAATGTTGATGGGAATTGGTAGAAGCGCGGGGGAGTTTAGGGCGCGTTGGCTTGGGGAGGGTAGATGTGGGGCTGGCACCGTGAGGAGTACTCTCGTAATCTCCTTGATTATCGAAATTTAAATGCAGGGTAGTGGAATGTGGGTCAAGTGCGGGACGTAGATAAAGCGGTATGGAGTAGCTTCAAGTGTTTCAGATGGGTACTCGATTGTACTCGTTTGTGTGTAATTTATGGAAATATTGAAGCGCGAGGCGTGCAGATCGAATTAGTCATAAGGAATTAATAAGCCGTGCGAATCGCACCTCGCTTCTGCTCAAAGCTGTCCGATTTGCGCAAGAACTAGTATTTCCGGGATTTACCGATCTTTTCTTCGCGCTGATGCAAGTGGGATACGATTTAATGCTGCTCCGTCGCCGCGGATATAGTTATTTACGATCGCTCGCAGTAATGAGACAGAGAATTTGCGGAACAAGGTTGTCTTTCCTGGTCGTTTTAACAGAGTATCGGAAGTCGTGTAACGTTGCACTGAAGATTTTATTTCGTTCACGTTCGCTTTATCGCGAGATGTTGAATTTCTTCTTATCGGAATTCACCGGCTTCACGAGTGGTACTTCACAGAGACGAATGAAACTAAGTTTTCTAATCTCGTAACGTGGAATATATTTTCAGGTCGGTTAAAAAGATACCGATCTGTCGATTTGCAAAATTAGCGCATGGCGGCGGCTGAAGTCATTTTCGTTTTCACTCGCTGGCTGCTCATTAGCATCTTTTCTCTCTCACGTCATTGTATTCCCTGACGATGGACCACGCACTTTCGATCACTCCGGAAATCTGACAAAGGGAGATAAAGACATTAGCTTTGATACAGCTGGGAGGCATATTTCTTTTACATGAAAATAAGTGTAGCACAATAGGGAAAACTAAGAAACAGAAGAAACATAATTTTATTCCCTAATGAACACAGGAAAGCAGCCATTCGATCTGAAACAGACAAAATCGCTGGTCAGACTTCAAGAAAATCGACTGGAAAAAGTATCTCGATGACGAAATTAATAGACGGACGCCCCATATTGAAGTGAAAACGATTGCAATGCAATTTACGTTAAACATTGGCTAGCTTTTACGATCAGCTAAATTACAGATCGGGTTTTACATTTTGTTTTACAATCCACGAATGCGGAAGCGTAGTCGACGCTGATATTGCAAAATATTTTACACCGCACGCGACAGTTGTTGCGCATAAAATCGCGGAATAAAAGAAACTAACGATAACTAGTCGATAATTCCACGTTTAAGAATACACAGTACACTACTTCCTAAAGGCTGATGCAGTGGCGCACCCAGAGAGGAAGGGATGGGGAGGGGCAAGGGGCCCTGGCACCCCCGAAGAAGAGGCTTTACAAAAAGAAAAGAAAACTGGATCTTATTCTTTAAATAAATTTTTATACTCACCTAATAAATTTTATTGAATTTGCGTTAAATAAATTTTTCTTAAAAACATTTTTATCCGTTCAACTCGGCTGCCCCCCAAGATTAAATCCTGAGTGCGCCACTGGACTGATGCAATTGCATCTATGGTTGTCGATATCAGAAGACGAAACATTGTTTACATCTGACATCAAAATATACTATCTTCGTGTTCTATCCTAATCGATATGTCACAATCATTTCGTTAGTAGTTGTCGAAAGAAATCTATGTGTAAACTGATAAACTCCTACAACGCAGTACAGTTGGCCATTAATCTGAGAGCTGGCATCTTTATTCGAATTTTCCGTAATATCACTGTTCTAACATTTACTTTACTCGAGAATGCTTCACGTACCCCCCGGTTTTTTTTGGAATTCTTGAACGACTTCTTTATAAAATACTTTTACAATCAGGTCGAAGCAGAAGACATCCCCTATGTGCACTCACCAACAGAAGTATCCAGAGGCCGGCGATACCGATGTTTTTCGCGAAAAGGAGTTTCGTAGCTGTCTCCCACTTCGTTGTGGTCTCGATCAGCACAGGAATCAGTAGCATCATCGTGGTCATACTTATGGCAGTGAGAAGTCCGACTAGAGGAACCATTTGAGGGATTGCAATGCCTATCATCACTAAACTCACACAAAAGTAAATAAGATACATTAAAACATTCCTATACAGTGCCTTAATTTTATGTCACTTTGGAGAAACCTTCTACAGGCCCACTTCAGTACAGACTACAAACTTCCGCTGGGATTAACTCCGCTTACTTGTTCCAACTATCTGAGCCAAGCGAAACGCGGCTTCAGAATACTTGTGCGTCTTGTACGTCGATTCGATTATTGGCCATATTGTCGAATGCGGAATGTAGTACGCTAATCCAAAAGAGAACATCACTGACAGGGAAATAACTATCTTAATTGATTGCGCGAGACTGTAACAATAACAATAATCATTTTTAGTAAAGACTTGAATAACTTGGCTAGTATGTTTTTTTTTTTAACTAGCTTTACCACTCGGCTTCGACCGAAATTTAGAATCTGATTAAATAAAAAAAATTGTATTTATTTAGTTGCGAAGCTAATTTGCACGATAAGAAGCAATGTCGAGAGCACGTGTAAATAGTGATACTAGAATTCCGCGAGACGCATGTACTCGGCCTACATTGGTACCAGATAAGTGGACAAATCGATGACGAATAAATCGACGTCTAATTCCTTCCAAGTATCACAAGGCTGTGGGGTGCAAAGCTGACAGACTCAAGCAGGCGCGTTTCGACAGTCGAGGTAGCAGTAGCCCCGTGGAAGATCATTGCGAACGATCGCTTGTGTCTGACATTTTTGCTTGTAAAAACAAGGCACAAGAACTTGATCGATACAAGTAGTTTGCAGAACCAAAAGGAATTTCGTGCAACTGTTTTTGATAAGACAAGAGGGATTTCGCTGTGCCATTCTTTCATTTCGAGGCGTTCCAACTATTCCACTAATTGCTCCCTCGATATTCTAGTAATCGATAACAGTTTCGTTGATAACGGTCTGATTAATATTGCAATAAACTGAAGCCAATGGTATCGGGATTCTTTCAGAATTTCGAGTCATCTAGCCCCCTTGATACTTTCACTCGATGCACACGTACAATACTAAGAACTAAAGAAAAAATTAATTTCCAGACCGTCACCGTCGCTAATGGAAAATTACAGTAACGCTGCTCTGTGTGATTCTTTTCAATTAATCCCCCATCGGTTCCCAGTAATTGATTTCTAAGCTGGCCATATATCATTCACGCGACGCGAATACGGATGTTGAGTCAGAACAATGGGAATGCACAGACAACGGGGATAATAAAAATCGCATTATTTTTCAAATCGACACTTGGCTACTTTGTGAGCCCAGAACGGATTAGTGGAAGCCTCGTAATCCTATGTAATTTCTATCAGAAAAGAACGCAGTGACTTTAGCGCCATCAAATTCCTTAATCCCGGCGATATCGATTCAAGACTACTTGGCGATCTTTCGATTAAAATCATAAATACACGGGAACTTATACGCGACGATCTGTCTGAGTATGCGACGAGACGATTGCGGATAGGTGCAATAGAATGTACAGAGTGGTACGTGCATCTTCGTGAAAACTATCAGTACAGTGATAAGATTCTTCTTTCATTTACATACATGAGTGACAGTCGAAGGAGAACTGGATGCTGATACTTTTACACCTTGTGTGAAAATAAATCTTAAGGTTCACCATGACATTTTGTACTGTAAAGTATCTCTCGTTAAGATCTGCCTTTAAACTTAATCGATTTCCACGGAACACGGGCAGTCCATGAAGCACGGGTTAACACCGCGCATGGGTTGGCATTATAATTAAAAGAGATACTGTCTATTTGATGAGCCCCGATTACGACAATACAGGGAGCTGGTCTATAAGATAGTAGAGAATGAACTTCTCCTTTGATTACCTCTGACGCAATAAAAAATACCGACACAGTCGTTATCTAAATATTATTATCAGACCACGTGTTTAATTTAATGTTGGAGCCGAATCACGTGGTGGACACATTGTTTAGGTACTTTCCGTTGTACTAATTTTCGATTACGAAGATACCGATCAGCTGATGTTACAATCGACAGCCCACTCTTGCCGGAATGCATTGTACCGCGGCGGGCTTAAACGTTGCTCCAAACGAAACGCATAATTTTCATGGTATTTTCTTACCCGGAGCATATGAATTATGTATGATTGGGTTTAGTTTATAATTGCTTGTTGCGTGATTGAGTGCCTGGAGCAAAATTGCGATGGATGTGTATTTAGTGGAAGACACTGGCATCTTTAAATTAAAGTGGCGTTACCGAATAGTATAAACACATGGGTTGGTTATTATTTTTAGACGAACAAAGGGGAGATAGGTGGGGGTAATAGCCACCAGTAGTATTCAGCAGTTAATTAATTTTGATTTCTGTGAAATCTCTGAATGAAGTATAAAGTTTGTCATAAATTACAGGAAACTGATTCATCTGCAGAATGTCACGGTTATGAATTATGATTCTTGGAAATGAGTTTCTAAAAATCCTTGTTACGAAGCACCGTAAACTGGCGGGAACAATGACATGTTTTGTGACATTTTATTATATAATATAAAAGTTAACATTTTTACATTTGCTTTAATCCTATTATAACATCGCATATTTTATGATTGTAGTAAAAGTGTCAAAATGCATCAAATTTTTGTCCTTTTCCTTCTTTAATACAAGTAACTACCAATGTTACCCCGCTCTACTACCAATGTTCCCCCAGTTTACGGTACACTTTATACGGATTATGTGTTTTCCTCGTTAAAGTAATCTGCCGTGTTACCATTCTTTTCCCATTACGTGGAGCAAACAACGCCTCTCTTATTATCGTTAAGACAACAAAGCTGTACATGGAGAAAAATGTGAATGCACTTTAGTCCAACACGTTCCAATCTTATCAATTCCTAAGGCGGGATAACCAGTGCGCGGTATTTCTTCGCATTCCATTCAATCAATATCATCTGGAAGTCGGTATCTCGAAATATGAACACAATACAGCCTGCATTCCCGTGAAACTGTTGCACCGCATACAATGAAATGCATGCAAGCGAACAGAGAAAATATTTTCTATCTGTGAATGCACTCGTTAGTGAATTCTATCTACCGTTAACTATGTCCTCACAAAAGATTGCGCTAGCAATGTACAATTGTACAATATTTCCCCTCAAATCAACCAAACTGAAATGCAACAAAGATGTACCCAAGCAAACAGTGGCGCACCCAGATGGGGAGCCAAGGGTCCCTGACACTCAGAGATGGACAAAAAATTATTTGAAATAAAAATTTCTCACACAAATTTTTATTTAATAAAATTTTATTGTCCTCCTCTGCTGGCACCCCACAGAGAAAAAGGAAAAAGGAGATTAATGTATCCAGGACTGAAGTAATTTAAGAGTTTTGTAAAAAGAAAAGAAAAACTTGATTTTATCCTGCAAATAAATTTTTATAATCACCTAACGAATTTCCTTGAATCTGCATTAAAAATATTTTTGTCCCTTCAACTCTGCGCCCCCCATTAAATCCTGAGTGCGCTACTGCAACCAGGTAAAGACAGAAAATTCTAGACTCAAACTTCCTCCCTGTCAAAATAAAAGTACCCCGCTGCTTCCTCCAAAAATCGACATCATCGAGAAACGATGTTCCTGAAAACAGATTTTAACAAGCAACAACTCCATCGCACCGCTCACGCAACGTGACCGTTCATTTCACGAGGTCGTCGAAAGAAGCAGCGGGGATCTGGAAACAGGGCTGGTCCACTCACTGTTCCTCGATCGGCAAATTCTTGATAACCGTGTCGCAGGTATTGACGGAGTACTTGTTGTAGCCTAGGAATCCGAACACCGTGTACAAGCACATATTGAACAGCATGCTCAACGTTATCAGCTGCGGTAGGTGGTGAGGATGCTTCATAGTGTTCTCCAGCGGCAGGCACACGGTGGCGTTGTGCATGGAAAAGAGGAAGAGGCTGCAGTACATCGGCACCGGGAGCGGGTGCGTGAAGGCCCGCAGCCTTCCAGGATCAGGGAAATCGTCGAGAAGGTAATAGAGGGTGACGGAGAGCCCGAGGAACATGAAGAGGAAACCGATCATGGAGAACGGCGCCAGGTACTTTAGGTTGGGTATGAAGCCAAGAGCACAGGCGAAAGGGAACAGGGCCAATATGTAAATCCGCACGTCCATCGCGAAGCCAGAAAAGAACTCGATCACCTGAGGGAAACACATGGTCCGAGGGTACAGTGTCGATTCGGAATGGAGCAACCGTGACAAGTCTCCAGGTTTGGCAATTTCAGAAAACGTCGATACTTAGTGTCCGCGAAGGTCTTCACTCGGACATTAATTTCACGAAGCAGTAAGACGCGCTTTTCAGCCAAATTCGAGAAGATCGACTTTGAAAAATTCTGACTCAACTCGAAATTAATGTCCGAGCGAAGACCATAGCGTACACTAAGTATCCAAATTTTCTGAAGTCGCCAAACCTGAAGTTCCGCTTGTGAGATCGATGGATAGTCGTTGTAATCTAATGAATATAAGTGTTAATACCGAAAGGAATTCGTTGATAACGATCGCTATTGCGTAATCGAAATAATTCTGCTGGCCAACGGGTTAATTAATTTTCATTATCTTTAGTAAGAAATTAATGTCTAAAGTCTCAAATCGGCGCCTACGTAATCGACGCGTTTCAGACCTGAAAGTCTGCATTAAGATTCAGTGCGCCGTTGAAATTTAGAAAAGCTAAAGTATCTACCATTTTTCACCACTCCGAGATAAGCCTGCGCGCAACAACGGCTGAGCTAAGTAACGAAAGAGCGATCAATTTTATTCGTTGGTACCGAGGGCTTTAATCCATCGAAACGAGGATATTTAAATCTGCCGTTTACGAAAGTGACGGCCGCGTCTGGGAGCGTTAAGCGAGACTTTATTATGCATTCCGAAAGTGGTTTCGTAAATGCAGTAAGAATAAGAGTGCGACCGCGACGTCCTTTCGATGCACATCGAGGAATCGATCGACGCAAGAACCATTCGAAGGAGGAAAAGCAAGTGCCAATCTCGTAATTGGCAACGGAAAGTTTCGGCCACGATTCACGATGCAACTTGAACCACTCCTGTAATTATATTCAGTTTTATTAAATAAAAAGAACCATGTGGCCACAAAGAAACGCTTTGCATACCGAATCAGGCTTCTTAAGGAGTATTTGCGTAATTTATGCATGTGGGTAATTTATATACCTATAAAAAAAAGATTTTTTGAAGCCTGAAATCCGCAAGTGCCCCTTAATGCCGGGAATATTCTTATCGACATGTGTGTAATATTCTTGATCGTCGTTCGTTTCGTCGATACTCGAAGGAAAATTAATTTGGTCACCTAAATGCGTCGGTGGAAAATAGTGGGCGTACGAGTTGTTTCTCACTTGCTGGCAGGAGGTGGCCACGTAAAGTATGTACACGACTGCAGCTTGGAAGTGGACGAAGCAGATGACGACGTTGGTAAATACACCGAAGATTTTCCCGTACTTTCGAATCCCTTCTGGGCCAGTCTGCAAGGAAACCGCCGCGGTTTGGGCAAGATCCAGCGCCGGTATGCGATTACGCCTGCATAACACCTGAGAGCATCGCACCTGCATTCAAAGAACTCGTTCTCAGACGTGGTCCTGGCACGGCTGTTACCTCACCGTCGCGACCCCCTTTAAGTCCACGACTTTGTAAACACTCCCTCATTCTTGAAAATATAACAATATTTCGACAAAAGGAAGTATTCCTTTTCTATCCTTTTGTCGTCTTTGTCACTCCTCCATGTAATTCAGCTATTTCTCTTGTGCACCACAGTAGGGGGTGACACCCTCTTTGATGCTGAACATTTCCCAAGAGTATAATCAGAGTTAATATGAATTCTTTTGTGGGTATGGAATATAATAAAATTGGATAATAAATGAGTGACAGAAAAATTATGTAACGAAAGTTGAGGAAACTTTTTTCTATCGTTTTTAAAGTAGTACTGTCTGTACTGGATGAATATAGCGAAAATAATAAAATGAAAAGAGTTTGAGTTTCACACTTTGAATTTTTTGAGAAAGCGTGTCATCTGGCGTGATAAATGTTACACTTTCACAATCGTATTTGTCAAAACTTCAAATGCAACTGTTTCTTTCTTTCTATTCTCAGCGAAGAAGACTTAGAAGATTATATTTCCATTGCATTTTATATTCTTTTTGTTTATTTTCTATCTAGGTACTCTTTCTTTTTTCCTTTATTTTGTTAATTTTTGTTTATCTACTTTTATGTATTTCCTCTACTGGTTTTTTATATTCTCTGTGTATCACAGAGTTTTCCCCGTATAGTATATAAATAAATAAATATAAAAATGAAATTGACTTTCAATTTTCTACTTAATTATGAGTATGATTTTACAATAACAGCAACAGCATCCAAGAAGAATACGAATTACAAAGTGCTCGGGCGAGGTGTTTGTTCTACTTGACACGATAAATCAAAAATGACAAACTCGTCGTAAAGTAATTAACCGTTAATGCCTTAATTGCTTTTGGCTCAGACTATACCGTGCGTTTCTGTGTATTAGTCCCATGCGTCGTCGATTTTTAGGCAGTTCTGTGCTTCTGGAAAATAATTGCAGTGTTCCCGCAATGATTTAGAGATTCGCGCAAAATGATAAAAATCTAAGGCCAGATTAAGTTACGGAATACACTCATACACCACGAACTGCTCGCGAGATTTCGTGCGTTTTATAAGTCGTTAGATAAGGATGAATCGTAACGTCTCGTTTCGTCAAGTTTCGACAAAAAAGACACGTATCAGTTACTGTGTGCAGAATTAAAATTTTTTTGATCAGCTTGCTGAACTCTAGAGGAATGTGTCAATGTACTAGTCGAACTGTACCAAAACACTTCGAGATGTTTACCATTCGAAAATAATACATTCGCGTAATGGTAATTTTGTAACTCCACGATTTTTCATGCAAAATGCAATTTTCAGGAGACCAAAAACGTTTCGCCGAAAGGATCAATTATTATTGGTGGATTCCGTTCCATCGTGATTCCGATAGTTCTCGCCCGATTACACAACGCCTTGCGCAATCGTGCGGTTTAATTGCTACAAAACTCTCGAAGTAACTGTCTTTCTCTCTATTACTTTTTCCCGTTACGCGTCCTAGGTCTACCCACCAGCACCACCACCGTGTGAGTGCACAATAGGCCTATAATGACACTGCAAATCACTGACATCACGTAACCGGCTCTTCTGAATCCGTTCGGCAGGAAAAGGATCCCGTTGCCAATCGAGCACTTCAGAAGGTGCACCATTGCGGCGAGGTCTCTGAAAAGAATTTTGCAATTCGGAACGAGGCGATACATAGCCGAGAATATTGCTTCTGTTTATTTTTAAAGTAATCTGTCTAAGTAGATGTCGTCCTACATCCCACCGGGCCTTGAAATACAGATTCCATTTGTCACGCGAACGTATACGAATTTCTACAATTCAGTGAAACAGTAGAATTTAGTAAAAAAACAAAATGTCACGCGGAGTTCTGACTTGAATACCACTCTAATGTCCACCAGCAAGTACTCTGAATCGTCTGTGTCTATAAAGAAGTCACGTCACGCGTGTGATGTTCCCGGGAACCTCTTCTTATTTCCCATGTCGCTAGTTTCCGATGTTATCTACATTGTTGACGAAATTTGCGTGAATCGTCTACAGTGGGCCACCTGGTACACTATGCCCTGCTTGAAACATTCAGAGCATGTCTTCAGATTACCATACTGTTAAGATTTCCACGTCTTTACGAGGCCCTCTCGTTTTCATTCCCGACTCACCATGTGTAGTGCTAGCCAGAAGAAAGTTGAGAAATGCCATTTTTTAAGTAGGTGTACAAGTCAGATTAACACTAGACACCTATTCACACATCATAACGGCGTCGCTGTCTTGCGCAATCCTTAACGCCACCGCATATAAACTCTGCCCACCCCACGTGACACCGTTCCTTTTCATTAGACCACTCCATTCATGTTACCGTTCGCATTCTAAACTTTCTTCCGACCATCCTTGCGCAATCGAGACCCCAGTTGCTGCATGAGCTTCCCTTTTGCGAGCCAAGTCACAAAGAGCTACCGCGTTTCGATTGTCTATCAAGGAAGCAGATTGAAATACCAACTGGTCTTGAAAAGAAACGAGGAAAAGCATGAAAAGGGGCGTAGATTCCTACGAAGTAAGCGGCCCAGGAGGACGATGCGCGGCAGGATCGTAATCCTCTTCCTCGTTTCCATCCCCGTGTTCCGCGTGTTTCGCGCTCATGGACCTGTGTCATGGGGAAGGAATGCAGAGGCAAATAAATGGGGTTTCGAAGCGGATCGTGGCGGGGCCTCACTTGTCGGCCATATCACGAGTTCCGAGGTACTGTGCAAGGTCCCTTCCCCTCCTTCCTCCGTCAATGAAATATCCGGAAGCTTCGTTCCTGGACTCCCAACGATGTCTGACAGGTGAAGGCAGCTGAATTTTAATTGGCGACCTCGCGCAATGACGTACAGCACCAGGCAGGTGCCGTAGTCTGACCTGAGGCCGATCTAGCTGGGAACGTCAGCGCTGCACGGTGGGTAATAGTCGCTGGAAAGCATACAGTGAATGAAGCATACATCTAGGCATACTCGAATGGTGCTAAAGAACAGAACAAGTACTCTCGTTTGCTTCTTCTTTATCGGTTTCTTCTTTTCCTTCCTCGTTTTATAGAATTAGGTCCACTAGTGTCTCTCAATTTAATAGCAGTTTTTGAATGTCTGATTGGTCTTCTACTACTATTACTGCTTTGGATTAGGATGATAGAAGAAATATTTGTTAGCGTAAATTGCGAGATGTTTGGTGCAATGCTTTCTTTCTCTTGTAGGACTTTGTGGCACTATTAGTATCAGATTTGGTGCAATATGTATTTCAGCAGTGGAACTTCTGGGTCCTTGGTTGATTCGTCAGCTGTGGACGTTGGAGTACACAATTCTTTTTGCGAGACATCTGCCAGCTGCACTAATGAGCTTCAGCTACCCGGCATTTATATGAGATGAAATATTTATTATCTGGGAGCTTTACTTTGTAAAATTCATGAAGCCAATTTAGCGACTTAAATGAGGTGAATGATAAATGCTCACGGTAATAAGTGGTGAGCAATGGACACAGAATTATAAATTTAGATGCAACGTCGGTAGTAACAACACATTATGCATGAGAGGCTGAATTTCAGTTTCGTTAAATGGGTAGAATAAGTACTCACGTATTTGATTACTGAACTATGGAACTGGATAACCTTAATGAATATGTAAACATAAGAAACACACGTGACACGACGAAGTGAGTAACAGTGTTTATATCATTTGAAGGTGGTCGAACCGAATTGATCTGAAACGGCGACAGACGCGAAAAGCCCGCAATCTGAAAAATGTAAGTGCGAATGGCATTAATAAGATCTAAGTTTTTGCAAGAACAAAAAGAATATATTAAAAGAAGTGTATAACGAGTTATAGAAAGTATTTTTCCTATACGCGACCGAACGCAATGTCAAGAATTTCAAAGTCGATTTTCTCGAAAATGTTGCGCAATATCAAAAAATTTTATTCCTCTTCCTCGACTTATTTACTTGTTATAAATAGAAAAGGAACAGTAACTTTTTTTTATATCGCGCTTCATTTTCGAGAAAGTCGACTTCGAATTTCTTAACGCTGCGTCCGGACGCGTATAGGAAAACACCTCCACACATCTTTCTATAACCGAATTGAACTTCACCCTCTACTGTCACAAATTCATGTCTACTTGAAATAGAAAAAAGAAACAAAGAAACTTGACGAGCAATTCCCAAGGATCCGTCTGCACACTTGCACCTGGAACAACGAAGCAGCCAAGAAAGCTTCCCCTCCAGAATCGGAGGACAGAAATCACTCTGGCTACGTGGTATCGTATTTATTAACCGAGTCACATTATCGCAGATATCGTTACACAGATTCGTCTGTACATTAAACTAACTTTTAAATAATTTCACGACGTCGTTACCGTATATACATGTTACAAATGGTTGATCGAGGCGTGTCGATAATAAAAACAAAGGTCGATGAACCCGAGCGCGGGCCGACTTGTAAACCTAGGACCAAGTATCGTATCGCATAATACAACGACGATAAAGAATGAAAAAAAAAAGAAGAAACGAAACGACGGGAGAAACAACGGCGTCGTCGAGGGAAAAGAAATAAGGAAGCTGCCGCTTATCGGCGCGGTCCGCCCCGACGCTCTCGTCATTGGCGGATCCAGAGGGGGGCGATAGGGGCGATATCCCCCCAAAAATAATAAAATATATATAAAGATAATATATATATATTTATATATGTATGTATATATATATATATTTATATTTATATATGTGTATATATATATATATATTTATATATGTATATATATATATGTGTAGTTATTTATTTTTCACATTCCGCCCCCCTCCCCCCCCCCCCCAAAGAAAGACTCCTGGATCCGCCACTGGCTCTCGTTCGCTCTCCTCCTCTCGCAGTCGTTAATTAATAACGTATAAAAATAATAGCCTCCAGTCGGCACGCACAGGAAGTCCGCCGGCTGTTACACACCGAACAATCGTCCAAACACTATCTCTGAGCATTTTCTGTTTCTATTCTCGCGATCGCGTACCGCGCGATCCGTTTCGCGCGCCGCGCGCGGCGACGGCTGAACGAGGAGAAGGATACCGTCGCGGGCTAGCGCGCGCACGGCCCTCGATTTTGGTTTGCTATCCGCGTAAAAAATATTTTAGGCACTAAAATAATAATAACAGTAATAATAATTACAATAAGTAAAGTCCGTCAGTCCTATGAGTTCGGCTAAGTTAATCACATGTTTCGCGCGGTTAATATTTATATCATACGAACTAGGATCACAGGTTTAGCTCTGTGATTAGACGCGTACGCTGCCGATGTTCTCGCGGCCGTCAACCCCCTAACACCCCCCCCCCCTCCCTCCCTCCCTCCCTCCCTCCCCGCCCGTTTAACCCTCACTTTTATAAATAACGAAAATTGGTTGAAGCAAGGAACTGTGTGGTACGTAGCGTATCGTCGAGTCACCGTAACAACACCTTTCACGATCCCCAATACAGTCGGAACGAAGTCGATCGATTTCTGTCAGCCCTTGACACAGAGTACCCCCGCAATAGTTTGCCTCTAGCGCTTAAGCAGGAAGAGTGGGGGAAGTGGCCTTCGACGATCAATCGACTTAGCTCCGACTATAATGGAAGCCTGTGATCTCACAACGTGGTGCGCCCTAACGAATACGATCATGTAGTAAAAACGATTCTCGCTTTTCAACGTTTCCTCTTTCCTCTTCTCTCACGTGTAAAAGAGTCTAGTTCTGCGTTAGTCACGGGTTTGTCTTAATTGTAAATGTCTGGGATCTTACAAAGATTCGAAAGATTCCGAGGATCTGAGATACTTTGAAATAATTAAATAATTGCCTTCTATGGAAGATAATTTGTCTTCGGTATATTCGAGTGTAGATGTAACGGGAATATTTGGGGATTTTAATTCAGACAGATTAGTAAGTCGACTAATCATCTCGGTTTTCAAGGTATTTATCAATTCTGTAGTGCTTCGAAATCTAATCTTGTCTGGAAATCCTTCGAAAGCTTTGAAAGTTCCGCAGACTTGCCAGCATTCTTGTCGCTTCGATTTCTACCCCGACTCGATGATGGGAAAGTCTGACAGTTTATTGAATCCCAAGATTGATGAACGCCTAATACCGCGCGACGAGTAATATTGTCCAAGATACATTTCCGTGCCTTCACCCGTGATATGTGTGATTCTAGAGAAGCTTTTCGACGATCTATTCATGAATTGCCACCTCCTCTTTCGCACTGCTCATTTTCTCGTGATTTCGCGCCCCGTATTTGGTACTCGTCGACAAAATCTCTCGAGGGTTGTGACGCTCTCTCTATTTCTCTTCTCTACGAATGTTCGATGCAAGTCCCCCGCATCGCACACGCACACAATAAATAAATTATATTAATTACCACGCACGTTCAAACGAAAGGTACAAATGGTACATTGGAATACGAAATTGTGGCTCGAATTCGCAGAATGGAATGTGCTAGTGGTCGTGATATCGTCTAACGTTCATTCTCATTAACCCCTTCGTGCAAAATTACGAAAAAAGGCAAAACCGCTGAAACATTTACGTAAATCGTAGTTTCATTTTTTCTTCGTCGAAAATTAGACACTCGTGCAAAAACATCGTGCTTATACCAGACGCGCAGATAAAAAATCTCGCCAACACAGTATTCCAAACAGGAAAAATAAAAATAAAATGTGTATATCGTCAAAACTTTTCTAAAATAAATATAAATGCAACAGAAAATTGCTCCAAATATTTCGCAACCAAAGTATCTCAAAATCATTCTCAGAATCTCTCAATATCTTCTTTTAAAATTCATAAATCCATTCTAGCACGAAAAGATTAATAGAACTAACTGAACCGCTACAAAAGTTAAGAACAGATTCACTCGCGATATTCATAACTCTATACGAAAATATTCGACGATGACAAGACAATTTTTTATATCAGCAGATAGGTACAGTCTTAAGATATAAAGATACAAATCTAAAATCCGCTGAAACGTACATCTCAGAAACTTCGTTAACAGTCGATTGTAAATCACAAAAGGAAAAAAAAAAAAAGAAATGTTCTTTACCGAACCAGTATCAAGTAATAGAAAGTTTGTAATACAAACTCATCCTTGAAGTTGCTTGTAAAAGAATGCATCAATTGCTTTGTATATCAATGCTGTCTGGGGAAATGTATTTGATTGAACTGTAAAAATCGTTCAAAGTGGTCACTTCTAAAATACGAATGGTACTGTTCGAGCAATACTTGAGGTTCCGAAATTTTGTACTAAGAGAATATCAGAGTTGAGGCAATATTTGATCGATTACAGCAGCAACAAATGCAACTGGCCACTCATGGCCTCTGACAGTGCTGACCCCCACCATTCTTCTACATTTTATGGCAGGAGGAGCATGTCAATGATCTTAACTGGCCAGTTAATTTTGTTCCAACTATAATAAGCGCCACACACAATGACACAGAGACTTTATCAAAGCAGAGCATTTTTTTTACCGTTGCTAAAGATTGTATATTGCAACTTAGACCTAACACGTGTCATAAATTACAGTATACAATTATATTTCAACATAATACTTACGAAATAAACGAAAGTTCATACGAATAAATGCAGCAACGCGTGTACTTAATATCGATAATCTACATAAACAATCCTCAACTCTGAAGAATAATCCTATACGCGGATAAAACTGGGTATCCTTGTTATTTTAAAGGCTTCATAAATGCACAATGAATTGTTACGAAATGCAAATAACTGGGGATTCATAAATGATGGGAACGCATCAAATTACTGTTTCCTCTCTCAAGTGTCAAGGAAATGCCTCGAAAACTGTGATTCATAGTGACTGCTGTAGTTAGAAAATTTTTCGCGGATGCCGCGAGTGCTCCACGTCTGCGAAAGAAAAATAAATTCTACGAAAAGAAACTTCGCGGACATCCTTTCGCGGGAAATCATTGCAAATCTGCGCGTGCTCGTCAAATATTTAAAAAGTGGGTACTTTAAAGAAAGTTCAATTCTGTCTCTCGATCGATACTTAATATGAACACACGGCGGTGTACCACGGTATAGTTATCAATTTTTCGCGTGCAAAACACACATCGTACCCGACACAACTTAATCACGGTTAATTTTCTGTTCTGCCGGTCGTTAAATCGACGATGCTTAATAAGGGACAATTCCACAGTGCGCGAGACACGGAAATTACAGCTTGACCGATCTGTTGCGCACAGTCGATCTGGGCGATGAAAATGCAGCTGAAATGCAGAATGAAAGTGAGACGATGGTGACAGAGAGATGATACGATAGGCTGCTGCGAAAATAGCTCGCACACATACGTTCCATTCCTCTTTACGCCAAAGAATCTTGGTATTTCAAGTTTCCCATCATTTCTCGACCCTGCCATCTTTTTATCAAACATTTACTTGATAAAGAATAAAGGTAAAAATAAGAGTCCAAATTCTTTAATATCTGCAATTATTTTGCGTCGTCGGAAGAAAGAAGATGCATCTTTTTACACGATTGTTCGAAATTCTATTCAATACAAACTTCCCTCTCAGATATCTATAAAATTCCACGTAAGCCCATTTCGAACTACCGGAGGAACTTCCAAAGACCACTCGAAGACCAGAAGCTAACGAACCACCCAAAATTCAATATCCTTCCGAAATCCCCGCCCCAGGAAGTTTCAGAATTCAACATTTACTGTCATCTCCACTCATGCGCAATGATCGTAACAGCCAGAAGATACTGCGAGTCGATGGTAAATATCCAAAGTTCGACAGCAGTAGTACACGCTGACCATTAACCCCACCATTCATGCAAATAAAAAACCATGAAATCCGAGCCTTCAAGTGCCGATGGTTCCCCACCCTAAATACTGATCTAGCAGCAGGAAAATAGGGAAAAGAAGGAGGAACAGAAAGTACCAAGATCCTCTATCCAACCTGCCAAAGAATGACAAGTTTCACACGGTTCAGCTCTCGTTCGAGATCGGATGACATTCGAGGGAATCGCACTCGGCGAGGGCCTCTCCGCGACGGAGGGAGAACTCGTCGGTTAGGAGACTTTCGGGCAGCATGGCCGTGGAATCTATGCTATCGAAGTAGCGATGCGGCCAGACAGAGCTCTGGCGGAACCGCCTGGTCGGCGAGCCGATGATGAACTCCACCCTGGTGGAACCGGTCACCGACGAGGTCTCTTGGTTCAGCGAGTCCGGGTACAAGGAGGAGTCGCTGTGCCGGAAGCTGCCGTTCGTCGAGCACCAGGAGCTCGGTGGTTCGGAGCAGCCCTGAAAAGACACCGTGATCGATTAGCGTTGCGTGGCCAGCCACCGTCGCTCCTGGACGAGAATTCGACATTTCAGAGACTCGTGGCGTGTAGGCTTTTGTACTCGACTGCGTTTCACGTGGCGATTCCTCCCGATGCAAAGTACACACACACAAAAAATACCCCACAATGATCAGTGCTCGTATACGTTCTCTGGTAGTTTACATGGTACTAAGGGCTACTAATGGTGCTGCTAGTTCTCATGGAAACGTGACGACCAAACGGTGAAGTTGGATTCTCTATGGAGATCGCTTGAGATCTGATACGAATGCAGTGACGATCAAGAATTCGGTATTGCAATGGCGATGGGAAGCTTGCGGGTTTGTATCTTGGGGAAGGATCGATCTATGCCTTTATGGATGCACGAGGTGTTTCCAAGTTACCGGATGAGTTGAAATACTCGAATTATTATTTCAGATGAATTGATTGTGTGGTTATTTTGAAGTTCGTGTGGTGGAAGAATGTTTTGTGATTTATGTAATTTCAGGCATCGAAGCCTGCAATTAGAAAATGGTGCAGGATTAATCTATCTCGTTTTTGATTGAAGAGCTTGCATGTGGTGGTTTGTGAGAGAGAATGAACTTTTGCTCGTCACTGCAGATTTCAGCAGAATCGATTGGGGCTCCACGTATGCGTCTTAAAGTACGATTTGCATCGTAAATCAGTGATTAATTCGTAGTGACACGTAGCACTGGACGTGAGATGGACAATGAACCGCAAGGCCAAGCAGGTAAGCGTGTGGTCGATTCATTTTCCTTTACATCAATCATTGTAAGTGCGACTCCGAGCAACGTCATGGCTCTCGAGGCTGTGTCCGCATACAAGCAACGCTAGCAAAATAAGATCAAACATCAGCAAATGAAGAGAGCAAACAAACTGGAAAAGATTAATGAACATCCAGAAACAAGGGAGCCCCGATATGCGCGATGGAAATTTACGGTAATGACGTGTTTCACGTGCGTGCCGAATAAACAGCTCGTTCCACCATTTTCAATCTGTGAATTCGTCGGTTGCAACAAACGTAATGGCACGACGGAGAAGTGTAGATAGTGAAAGGGGAACGGACGAAGGGGAATAGCCGAAAGGAGAAATTTTATCCCCCCGCGTTCGCCTCGCGGCGAACGATCTGTCGAATTTTCTAAATCACTGTATCAGAAGTAATTACGGAATTTAAGATATTAATAATGATTTAAATCTTCTCCCGTTTGATACATACGTTTCACATTCTCGTGAAAGTTAATTGCTTCATCCTACAAGCGTATCGTTGAAGGAGCTTGAATAAAATTACATCGAACGTTCAGAAAATTCGACAGGGATTCTTGATACCCACATGCATCTTCTACTGCAAGTAAATGTAACACTACCATAGTATGAAAATAAAAATGGATATTTAGGGTCGTGATTAATACTACGGGGAAGAAATTGTTTAACTGTGCAGGACAGTTGCAATTAGTATGTCCTTTTTGGTGCTCTTTGGCTGCTCAAGAACACTGGCAGAGCCATTCTCAGCTATTGCCTTTGGCAAACAGAAAGTGCAAACTTTTCATCCCTCAAACAAAGCAGCTTACGAGTTATAGAGGTGATCTTAAGCAGCCCACTGATTTTATTCCAAAAACAACAGAACGTCAGGAGAATCAGACACTAAATTTTCCAATCCTCGTCGCGTCTCAGGGTGAAGAAGCCCTGCTTAAGTCTGGGAGTTAATGGGAACAGAGGATGCATTCAAACGTATGCTACAGTGAGGACCAGCTCTGACAACTCCTAAGGGAAGGCTCACTACGGGTGCGTGCGCATGCCAAACTCCAGGTGAGAGGGTCTACTGACATGTCACTACTGATCAAGGGATGTGTGAAAAAGAAAGAAGGAAAACCAGGATGAAAAAAAAAAACAAACCAGAGACAGGCTCATAGCTGACCACATCCAGGAAGAAGCATCGAAGCAAATGATAATAAAAGAAGCATAACTTACGAGAAAAACCGGCGGCACGCGAGAAGGGGCCATTTTCTTTATTGGACCGCCGGGGACGGGCTCGAACGCACGCTCGCCTGCGCTCCAGATCAGACATTTCGGTAGTGGATCGCCGGGCGATTCGTCGGTTTTTAAGACAAGTGTCGGTCGAGTGTCTCTCTGTGTGCGTCAGAGTTTGAATAACGTTTGCAGGGATGATGGTGTCGACATGAGGAGATGAGGTTGATCAGAAACGTGTCCCATCTCTCGCGAGAGTGGCCGCGTCGTGTGAACGGGCGGAGGACAACCGAGGAATCAGGAACCGCGTCTTATGACAACGAAAATGGTGTACCGAAGTATATCGGGAAGCGGATAGAAGTATGACGCGATTAGAAAGGGGAATCGATCACGATGGAGAAGTTCGTTGCGCTGTGTAACGCGAATTAATGGGGGACGATATAATTAGGACTAGCGAATGGTTGGGCCGATGTGAGGAGGATCGTATGGGTTCGACTGTAAGTAGCTCCGGTAGCGGATGTTTCCTCGTTTTGTTTAACCGGGTAACGTACGGTGAGCACAAGTCAGCGTGTCGAGACGGGAACAGAGATAGAGAGAGAGAAATAGAGAATCACGGCGTCGGTTGAGGCGTGGAGGAGGATGGGCTCGAGTCGGGGTAGGGCTGGGCGCGATTAGAAGCAGCAGATTATCCCTATATAAGAGCGACTATCGGCCGTCCTTGGAGAAGAGGAGGTACTGGTGGTTCGCTCTACTGGACCGGGCCGCTGGACAACGACGGCTTCAGCCAGTTGCTCCAAAAGTATTGCTTTGAGGGTCGTACCTTGCCGTTCTCGTTATCAACGGACGTCGACGCGCGGGCCAGGCTGTAGGAACGGCGCGCAGGAGCGGGCGGTCGCCGAGGAGGCGTCGTCCCCGGGGATGGGGACGCGCCGAGGTTGTTAGACTCCAGCGAGTCGCGGGCGCGGGACAGCGAGGAGGATTTGTTTAAGGAGTCTCGGCTGGAATTGTTACGCGGCAGGGACCTGTTCAGGGACTCCCTGTTCGTCTCCTTGCTGTTTCCGTTCCCGTTACTGTTGCCGCCACTGCCGCTGTTACTGTTCCTCGTCAGGCTTTTGTTGCCCAGCGAGTCCCTGTTGGAGTCGCGCGGCCTCGACAGGGACTTGCCACCGTGACTGTCGCGACTAGAATCACGCGGAGGTCTCGTCAACGATTTCAACGACTCTCTGCTGTCGTTCCTGCCGTGGCTGGGCGGCCTCGGCGCCGTCGCCTTCGTCGTGGCGCCGGGTAATGGTATACGACTAGGACGCCGTCGGGGCGACGGTTTCACCTCGACGGCCTGGTGGTGGTCACGAGCCGATTCCGTGCTGCTGCCCGGCTCGAGACCGTTCTGCTCGCATCTAGCCTGCTCCGCGTCCGCCTCCGGATCCGTTTCCGTCGGCGGCCGCTGCTGTTGCTTCTCCAGCACGCGAACCCGCGCCTTCGTGCCCTCCAGCTCGATGTTCCTCTCCTCCAGCTGCAACAGTCATCGAAATGCCATGCTATACACTGGTTGTTCCCGAAATTATGCCGCGCAATGGAATGTGGGAATCACTTGTACTAAAAGAGCGGTGGGACTAAAGCCGGGGTTCCACCTGGAAGCTAAGCTAAACACAGCTATGCTATGCTATGCTATGTCTGGCTGTGCTATAAAACAGAAAACATAGCGCAGCTTAGCTTAGCTTTTGCTGGAAACGGTCCCGTAAGCATGTACTGAAACTATTTTTTTTTAAACTTAGCATTGCATAGCTTAGCTTAGCTTTCAGGTGGATTCCCGGCTTGAAAGCTGTTGCGTCTTTTTATGCACCAGTGTACTTGAAATTGAAAATATAGAATTTCTGATGTCCGTAATGCTAGAGATATAGATCCCTTTTAGTACAAGGAATTTGCATGCGATGGTAATTTTAGAACACTTTCAGGGGTAGACAGAATTTGGATAAGGGCTTCTTGGCTAGAATCCAGCTTATAAGGTGATGAATTTAAAGAATCAATAATATTAATACAAAAGTCTATGATAAATTTGATGCATTTTAAACTGCCCCACTAGTATTCATCCTCGCAATTGCATCCTTAAACTTCCACTTTATAATATAAATTACCTGGAATCGTAGGTCATCATTCTCCTCGCGCGCCTTATCCAGCCGCTCGGAGAGGGTTTCCGTACTTTTCTGAACATCGTCTAACCTCTTTTGTAGGACCTGTAATTAGCCACAGTATTCTATGAAACTGTTCTTGCAAACATCGAAACAGTTATCAAGAACGTCATAACTCTATCGCAAAAAAAAAAATAGAATCCCCAAGTATGTAATATCCTTCGTTAACTGACCTGATTATGGACGGTAGTAGTGATTAAATGCCGCTGCAGCTCGAGGGGGGAGTGTTCACGGAGGATGGCAGCGATCTTGTTGGCGTCGACGTCCTTAACGTGCGCCACCCTGGCGGGCGACACGAGGATGGAGTCCAACGCTCCCAGTCTCGCCCTTCTCTCGTTCACGCCCGCCTCGACGTTGATGTCGCGCAGCTCCTCGTTGTGAGCGGTGACATCCAGCAGGACGTTCTTCTCGATGGTCCTCGTCCGAAAGCGACTCTTATGGGCCTTCGTGGACGCCGCCACCGAGGCGAACGCCGACGACTTGCTCTTAATATTACTAACGGTATTGCTTTTCGGCGAGGAGACGACGGGCAACGCGGTCACGATCGGTTGCAACCGTTGCGCCCCTGGCGCGAGGATATCCGAGGAAGTATCGTTCAGTCCGGCCCTCAGCCTATCCTCCAGGCCCGTCTTCAGCGCGGACAGGGCCGCCAGCTCCGACTGCAGCTCCTGCGCCCTGGCACTACTGGATATAGTCTCAGCCTCGAGCTCGGCCACCTTATCCAGCAGCTGCTCCTTCTCCCTTCTCAGCGTTATCACCTGAGAATCCCTGTTCTCCTCCGTGGTGATCGGCGACGTCCTCTCGCCGTCCAGGCACGTCACCTTCCTCACGGCGTCCAGGATGTCCGTGGACGCCAGATCTTCTGGCGCCACGCTCTCTAGTCTACCTTGCAGGCACTCCACCTCCTCTCTCAGCCGTATACCTTTCCGATGGATCACGTCCAGGAGGTTCCATAGCTCGTCCTCCGCCTCGTCGAGGACACCCGGCCGAGGGCTGCTCGGCCTGGGCGCTATGGCCGTCGAGGCGCTGTCCTTGGAGGACGTCTCCGTGCTGAAGCCCGAGTCCTGGACGGTGGCGCTGCAGTTCTTGGTCCCGCCACTATGCGAGTTGCTGCGACTCCTGGGCAACGAGGACGACGAGGACTCGCCCCCTTCCCGCGGTACCCGCCGTCTAACCTTGCCCGGCTCCCATTCGTTGATTCGCCTCGATGGGCTGGAGAGCGGCCGGGGTATATGCGAGTTCTGGGTGCACGAGGACGATATCACGGACGCTCCCGCGGACGCCGTCGCGGCCATCTTGTGCCGGAGGTTTGGGAACGTCTCGATGACGAGGTCCCGGAACTCGAGAAGGGCGCCGACCTCATTCTGCAGCTCTTGCAGGGCCACCAACGACTTGGCCTGCTCGCTTATCAAATAGTGAAAGGGGCCTGGACGTAGGGGCATGCAATCCATGCCACCGCCGCTGCTGCTGTTACCGCCGCTTCCGCTACCACCGACGCTACCGACCACGCCTTCCGTTGACCCACCGCCGCTGCCACACTGAAACAACCCCATAGCACCGATTGTTAGATAGCTGTGCTAATAGAAGCCGCTGGAAAGCGACCGGCACGCTTCGCTACGCGACAATTTGCTTAACGTACGGTGCTCAGGGCTAGCCGATGCCAGTGCTTGCGACACGATCGCGGATCGTTGCTAGACTCTCGGCTGGGAACACTGTTGCGCTATCGTCGCGTGCTGCCGGGAGCGCAGACATTGCCAAGTGGGAAATTAGCGTTGATCGAGGAGCAACTGCCTCCCAGTGTTCTGACAGCGTAAATCTACAAAGTGTCAGGTCCTTGCGAAGCCCTCGACAGCCCGCGACGACGCGACAATCGCAACCCAGATACTGGCAACAGAGCTGTAGCCACGGAACTGCATAAACGTCGGGGAGAAACGGGCACTTTCTTCGGCGAAAATGACACGTCTCGAGGCGGATCGCGCGCCGGGCTCGCGGAGCGCAAAACGCGCGTGGCAGGTGTTGCCAGCGCGCGAGACGTGCCTCGTTGTCCGCTTGTTTCGCCTCCCCGACGGCTTTTACGTGACGAGCTGCCGCGACACGAGCAACACGCGAAACGGCACCGATAATCTCTGTGATTTATTGCATTCGAAAGTACAATTTCTTTCGCTCGCCCTTCCTTTCTCAAAATCCTTTATCGCGCGCCCGATCGATTTGTCACGTTGCCCCCAACGACTCCGATTAATATCTCGAGGTCGTTGAAACTTTATTCGACTTTCATTTACGACAGAGAAACTAATTAATTTCTTTGTTTCGCCCGTGCTCTGAGAATCCATTCACATGCACCCCAATTTTCACTGGCGTAGAAAGCAAAGAATCAATTAAACCCGGCAATAGGAGAACGGAACGAGAACTATACGCGCTCCTTCGGGTCTTTGAATTCTAATGGGAAGCTGCTTAGGTGTAATGACTTTTATAACGAGTCGAATTATTCGATAAGTTTCTCCTTTTCTTTTTCTAATTAGCCTTAAGCCTCAAGTGTCCGGCATAACACTTGCAGGTAGAAACTGAAGTAATCCTCTATACGTGGCCAAATGTTTCCACGATTTCTACAGGAAACTTAATTATTTATACTGCACTTCATGGTTACGATGTGCTACTTTACACCTGCGCATCAGCCTCCCTGTCTATAAGTCAGATTCTTATAGAATTATAATTAAATGCAAAGCTTCAATTGTACCTCCGCGAACTCCTCGCCCCGACACCTTCCCCATCCATCCACTAAATGTCCCCGGTATAATCCTCAACCTTTCAGCAATAAGCGCGCCTCTTCGCCCAGAAGGCACAAGAAAGGCACAGAGACCGAAGGATTAAAACGAGTGATGCAACCCAAGCGACTACGCGAACCGTACGCTGCATCTGACACATAATTACTGTGCGAAATAAAGTGTTGCCCGCGGTCTGTCGCTTATCTGGCCAATCTGGAAACGGTGAGACACGCGGCGGGCCGGCCGTGTTTCATCAGTTTTCGCCTCCACGAAAGAGAAGTCGAAACGGAGGGAAAGATACAGTCGACGCGGTGAAGCATCTGCGGCCAATTAATCACGGCGGGCTGGAAAAGTCCGCGTTTCACGTGTGCAGGTTGCCGTTGCTTCGCGGCGAGTAATTGGTATGCACCTAAGTCGTACGGAGAGCGCTGAAAAACAACGTGTCCGAGTACGCGCGATGAGAATAAAGCGGCGAGAATCAGGTTATTGGGGCCTAATATCCGTCCGTTTCTCTTGCGAGACTAACCAACCGGTACCGAACGCTCGGCTCTTGTCGTGCTGGAGACGTTCCGCCGGGCCTGCGCATCGAAAGAGACTTTGATCGATAGGAATGATGGATTGGAAAATGAGAGTGCGTGCAGGATGGACGATCTAAGAATCATTCGTCTTCGGTGGTGTGTCGATTGAAATCGATAGTGATCCAGGGATTCGGTATGTAACTTCGCCGTTACGAAGGTCGTGAAATTAACCCTAGAACAACACTGTGGAATGGGACCTCGGAAGATGCTCTCTACAAAAGTGTCAATGGACGCTAGGATATCAAATTTCTGCTCCCAAATTTCGACTTTCTTACTGTCAACGAAAACCATATGCTGTAAATATCTCCTCTGAAGATACCCATAGAGAAATACAAAAGATATTTTCGGAAACCCTAAGGGGATTTTGGAATATTCAAATTTCACAGTGTCGTTCTAGGGTTAGGCTGATGTTTTAGGCAATTTTGTACCAGTAATTGTACAGAAGTATCTTTCTACTGTGGGAATTATACGACTGCAGGTGGCGAATGAAAGATTCAGGTGACTACAGTTTCATTCGTGACACTCGGAGAAACTCTGGGTTATTAGAAAGACGACAAGAGGCAGAACTAGAATCGATTATTACATTCCGATGCAGAAAGCAGAGATCTCTGAGCAGAGTTTTTTCATTGCCAATCTGTGGGATATGGACTGAGAAACCTAACGACATCGAGGGTTTGAAGACTCGTCGAAAGTTCCGAGATCTATCAGGCTTCTTAACACTTTTTAGCTTCGAAGATTTTATGTAGTTATTGTGCATTCGATGCGATTCGAAGTCCATCAGCAATTTCATTCCCTTGAAAAAGAATCGAGGAGCGCGTGTCCAGCGTTTCTGCATCGTGATGCACAGCACGACTATGTAGTCGAGCGGCAAAGCAGGAAAGTAAGAGAAAACGGGGCTTTTGTGTCAAAGTGCCTCCTTCGTAATGATTCCTGCGACGAGAGAACACCAGAGACGACGAAACGTGAAGTCTCTGTTACAGATGTCATAGAGAGCCAGGAGAGACTCTACGTTTCCTTTTGGTGGCTATGGAGAACGTTGCCTGTATAAAGTCTGCGTACCCCGTTTTTTCCAAAGCATGGTAGGCTTAATACGGTATTAATGTGTCACGAATACGCTCCAATTCTCGCGCCTTTGGGAGCAGATAATGGGAAAACTGTGACATCTAAATACATAGCTCGCCTCCAAGGAAAGATCCCAAACTGGGAAATACAAAAATGATGAAGCTTTGGGTGTGTAAAGGTGTTCCTGATAAATAATACTCCATTTCTTTTCCTACTTAAACACACTCTTAAAGGAGCAAAGGAGAGAAACCTTGATGACTGATTTGATTAAGTGAATATGCAATCGTTATGCCTATATCATTACGAAAGAGCAGCTAGTTGATCTAGTTTCGACTATAATTAGGTATATTACAAAACAGTAATGCCCGAATAATTACTTCCACAAGGTACAACTTCTCTTTTTAATAACACCAGCCTACTACATATTCAAATGAGAGAGCCCCGATAGTACCCCAGAAAAATACAGAAACAGTTAATTACGAATCTGCGTTATACTATGTACACCGAGTTTCTCTAAAACCACGGGACACGTTGCACTCGTTTCCTCCCACTTGGGAAAGGAAGAAAAACCTTTCCCCGCTGGTTGAAATTAATAAGACCGAACAGCGTATCCTGCCTAACCGGCCATTACGGTGTTGAATCTCGGCGCGGGACGAAACGCACGAAATAATTGTTCAATTACACATTTGCACGGGACGGGGCACGAAGGCAGAGGAAAAAGGTCGACAAACTTTCACCGAGGTGAAACCTTTATATTTAAGCAAACACTGAAGGGCTGTGATTAAACGATTACTGCATTACCACCCCGCAATTACCCGTGTAATAGACACGCGGACTATTCATTAGGCCGACTGCTGTGCAATTGTTCCACGTAGACTATCGGGAGCTAAATAAATTGCCACTTGGGAAAAAAAGCTGTAACCGTGCGATTATATCGCTTAATATAGCCGCTGCTTATAATCTCTCCTCGATTCGGGGTTATTTTTCTATTTATTTATTTTCTGCTCTGTATTGGTGTACGGCATTGAGGAGGGTAATGTTGCGTTGGTAAACAGTTACTTCGAATTTGTTATGATGCAGTGAAACGAATTCCTCGAATCGATATTCATTTTTCCACTTTTCAAAAGGGAGATGCATGCTCGCCCGGTTTTATGCAACAGCCACAGTGTCGAGGGAATATCTTCCACGTGGAACGCGTTAATTCCTCTTTCGCAAATGAACGAGGCGCTTGCTAATTAGTATCAGACCGCGCTGAAGTATTACTAATATCGCGAGCAGGCAACAGCCGCAACTGTGCCGGATAAAAACGGTTGCGGTAATTTGTAGATTTCGCCCGAGATGAGTTGTGCAAGATAGAGCAGTCTGGTGTAAGAGAACGCGTGAATGTGTCTGGTGATTTTGAAGAGGCAAGAAGTTTGCTGAAGATGGAATTTATCTGATTAAAAATGAAGAATGCGGAATATTGATACCTATTGTGAAGGCTTCGTTTCGTTTAGAATCATAAATGAGAATGTTAAGATAAATTGCTTCAAAAAGGAATAAATTAACGTGGAATACACGAGGGAACAAATTTATTATTATACTTTCAATTTTGTTTTACACTGAACTTTCACATTTTCAAAAGTAACATATAATTGTTCACTCGTTTAGATATTTTAGCGAGTATATGCAAGAATAGTTCGAAAATAATGATAGACAGAAGTCGGAGAGTCACTGTTCCTTCTGTCAGTCTCGTAAGGTTCGAGAAACGAGTAGGATGGCAAGGCTGCTCGTAGGCAACTGATGCGCAACTTCCGTTTCGATGACATTTCCTACGGCTTTCCATGTCAGACGTCAACTGGTGACTTCAGAGCCTTCGCATTTACACTTCCAGCGACTAAATCACGGCCAATTTGTCCAGGAACTTTCAAGACCACTTGCCACTTGATGATTACTACACGAAAGACTAGATCCAAGCAAAATGTAAATTGTCAAATTTAAGAAATGTCAAATTTAATTCTCTCACTATCCAGGAGCCGTCTTGTATATTTATGAGTAATCAATTCGAAGTACACTCGAGTATATTACAAACAGAGATTCAATGGAGAAGTAGCATGGCGATCAGGAGCATGCAAGCGTTTGATGGCAGAGAGAAACGATGGGCAAAAACAACGCCGAGCGTAACTCAAGGAACTCGGGGAACACTCGACCCTGAATGAGATCAACGATCGAGTTCAGTGTCAGATCGCTGGAAAAAGAAAACGGGGTGGGCTGGGAGGAGGGACGGACATCGTGTCTAACCCGTCACGCGCGCCTGGAAATGAGAGTAGTTGCTTAGTCTACCCTGCAAAAGCGAGGATTTCCTGATCTCCCGTCGGCCTTTACAGTATAAACACTATAAACCAAGCGGGTGGACTTTCCTGCGTCTGCTCCAGCCATGAATCTCTCCCTTAAACCCACTGATGACATTCTAAAACACCATTGTTGGGCACTAAATTCAGGTGCCCACGTGTATTTTTCTGAAAACGTTCGACTAATCCTGCTTGCCACTTGCAAGAAATATTCATAGCCTTGGGACCATTTTCTATTCTCAGTTAATGAATTATAAAATCATAGAGGATATCAGAAGAAATGAAAATGGAGCTTGCAATGAAATTCTACATAGGTACACGCTGAATGTCACAAAATTATTTCGTGTTGCTTTGTTTGCTCAGAACAGAATGGCCTTTCGATTGACTAAAGCAGAACTGACGTCAGTCAAAAACACCGTCGTGAAACCGAGTGAAAACGCGCAATGTCTGAATCGCATTTCAGATGAAATCGACGATACGATATTAGCATCCCACCAGTAGACGTTGCATAATCGACGGGGGATCTTTCGATTATTTTATTTCTGCACCGGCCGCGGATATAATGTATCGAAATACCGCGCGGTAAACGATATGGACAATAATATGGTCAGCGATTTAGCATTCGAGCCACGTCTAGAGGAAGAGCTCCGCTGAGCCGCCTCGGAAGTCATGATTTATACAGTTCATAGGTTTACATTGCATTCTCGTTTCTGTATACCGTAATTCTTCTACAACGTATGAAAGAAACATTAGAAAATCGTTGCTCCGTGGAGAGAAGAATATATTCAGCGAGGTGAAATTTCTCCAACTTTTATCTTTAATAAAAATGCGCAGTGTTTCTTCCACGGTGGTGTTTTATAGGATCGAGAAGAAACGTGGATGAAAGCTACGGCCATTCTCTAAAATACATATAGAAACTTTAACAAACAGGCTAACTCAAAGATAATAGAATGATGCAAAGATCGTACTTGTTGGAACAATTTTTCTACAATTTCTCTGCAAATTAAAATCAAAGTAAGATTCTCTACAATCTCCATAAATAATTGGAGGCTTAGAAAACGTTATTATTCCAAGAGTATCACTAATATCTCTCCTTTAATTTACTTTCAGAATAATTATTTGTACAACAGAAACTACATTTTCTTGAATATTCATATATACTCTTCCAGAGGTGGGCAAAGTTTCAATTTAAATAATATTTCGAATAACGAATGAAATTTTATTTATTAACCTAATACTGCAGATGCATTTAAATTAAATTTCCTCGCTAATACCAGACACCACGGATGTCCACAGCGGTGCAATGTGGCAAGGAATTACGAAAACGTTCTTCGGTGCCGTGACTCACGGTGAGAAAAATTGTGACCAAGTGACCGACAGGATTTCAACGGTTGCCCAACATTTGACTTTTCTCAGCTGGGTCACCTGGTTGCGGCATTTAAAAGCCTCTTTCGCCGTGTTGTAATTTCCCTGGAAGCATAATGCGTCCCAGTTGAGGAAGCGGATCCCACCTTCGCCAGTCGGCGATGATTCATGCCCGTGGTAGACAGACAGTGTCGTTTCCTTCGCGAGCGTTGTTAAAACAGCCAATAACTCCTACATCTATATCCCCCGCTGTTTAATTTCATTCCACGTGACTGGCGAACTTTCCTTTTTCTTTGAAATTGGATATTGCTATTAAGTACCGGATATGTGTACATAGAAACGAAGGTAAATTAACTTCAAACTCTCTTGGTAAGGATTTACCGATTACAGGATAACAAAATGAGTTTTAATTGATCGAGACCACAGACCTGTCTATAAACACTGTGACCATTGCATTCTTCGCGACCTCCTCTGGGTTTAACCTTACAGTAGGTGCTTTCGTCTGGACCTTTGAACCGCAAATCAGTCCCATTGGTGCTAGTGAAACACTATCCTAATGGCGACGATGTTGAAAGCACAACACAAGTCACTTAGAGCCCCATCTTAACCATTAAGACTGAGGAATTGAGGAGTTGAAATTATAAATGATGTAAGTGTCAGAAACAAAATTTTTTAGTATTTTCTTTTCAACCACAGGGACTTTGGTACTTATGACCTAAAATAAATTATTTACCACCGTATCCAGCATGGAGTTTACATTCTTTCCCACTAAAAAAAATCATTTTTTATTTCTTTGGCACTTACACCGTTTATCATTTTAACTCTTTAATCGTGAAAGTAGAATACTGAATTAAAAAAAATTCAAGCAACCAAATCCACATCCTCCACGTTGATATTCCAATCAGAATGTTCATCGCCCTTCACCAGAGAGCAACTTATTCCCCAAGACTTTTCCGCGCAAGGCTAGAACCCCATCCACGGCAGAGCCCGACACCGTCGATATCCGTGTTTTCTCATAAAATTTACCAGCACGTTCCCGCCATTGTTCCCCCTGAAATGGCCACGTCGCTGTTCCTTAAGCGACTCTCGTTAGACGCCGCGCGAAGGAGGACGATCAGGAGTGAATTCTTGCGCGATGCCGGGCTACAATGCGGCGGCTGGTGCTTGAAAGGAGCAGGAGTGAACCACCACCCCCCCCCCCCCCGACGAATTACACGGCGAGGGAAGCCATTCCAGGATCGAGATATCGGATCGATTCGTCGGGAATTTACGAACGGGCCAGGGAACGGGGCAATCTTCGCGGACGATCTGCGGATAAACTCGCCGTTACCGTTCTCGTCGGCGATTTGCTCTATCGGCGTCCTCAGGTGCAAGGAGTCTATTGTTCCACTTAAGGACGGTTTATTTTCGAGCACGTGCTCCCGCGGGGAATACCAACCAGCGGGCGCCTTTTTTTGGAACGCGTCACGGGCTTTAATGAAATAATAAAGGGTCGTGCTGTGTTGGAACTTGTACATTCGTAGTAGGTGGGTGACAAGGCGTTGAGAACAATTTTTAGGTGTACACAGTAAGTAGTTTGGAAGAGTTTTATTGTTCTATCTCCACTCTTGATGTGGATATTTGAATGGAGCACATCCTTTCCCGTTAATTCAAAAATGAGTAAGAACTCAAAAGCATTGTTGGTGGAACAGATAACTTACTTAGAGTAATCTCGCGAGTATGTAAGTTATTTAATATTGGTATGTGTTTCTCATCACTGCAGGACCTTGCAGACTCCCAGGGATCGGCGGGCTCCAGCTACCGCTGATGGAGGGGGAAACACCTACAGGAGCGGTGGTTATGCCTGCGCTATGAACTGCGCCTGCATCAGTCACGCAACATTACCACCGCTCCTGTAGCTGTTTCCCCCTCCATCAGCTGTAGCTGGAGCCCGCCGATCTCTGCAGACTCCAAACACCTATCTACCTCAGTGCATATACTTCAAATCAGTGGTGGACTGGCCACGGTGTCAGCTTGCCCGATGACAAGTGGACCCCTGATAAAGTGGGCCCACTTAAACATTGTAATTACTAAAAATATACATTTATTTAAAAAAAAATTTAATTGCATTTCTTTGCCACTGATGTATTTTGTACATTTTTATTTGTTTCTTATAAAAATTAAATGATATCCTAGAAATCGTGGGTGGGCCCCCTTTGTCTCCTGACAACCAATATTTTGAGCCTCAGCCCACCACTGCTTCAGATCTTAAAGTACTTTGTATTAAAGTACATTGCGTCTATCTAATCAAGCAACAATCCAAAGCATCAACTTTCCTTCTCCACTTCCTATTGCTCCTCAACTTCCGCCCTAACCTCAACAAGTATCTCAGTACTACTGTATAGGCTGCGGAGGGACACTAAAAGAGGCAAGCGCAAGAAGGAACGCCCGCAGCAGGGCTCACGCGCGTTTCAAGAGGCGTCGATGCTTATCGCGTGGCTTTTCTTTTCACCCCAGGAAATAAGGCCCTGGACAAGGCGAGGCGACTATCCCCCCAGCCACGGAGCACGGTAATCATCCGCATAATAATCCTCCGCGTCGGGCGCGCGCGTGTGTCACTCCTATAAGGAGCGAGCTGGTGCCTACGCGCTCGTTCCGCCGTCTTCGCCGCTGGATCCTTTGTGCCTATTTCCCGTACGGCGAGGGAAGAGGGAAGGGAAGAGGATCCTGTCCGCCTCCACGTGCCGCGGACTCTCCGCTTATCCCGCCTGTGTTCGTGTAATTCAATAGGCTGGGCATCGTTCGATGTGATTCCGCGCGCAAGTGTGCAGCGTTCGAAGCCAAAGTAATGTTCCTGAGCTGTTTCAACTCTAATTTTCTTGTTCTTCCAGTGGACTGACGGGGCTGGATGGGGCTTGGCCGCAAGTACGATTCGCCTTCGCCTTCTCTAGTCTAACGTCTTCTTCGTGCCAATTTTATATAGCAAATTCGATTTCGCGACGTTCCGCGGGCCTGCCAAAATGTCTCAGCCATGAATCCTTTTCTAACATGATTTTTATTATTTGATCGTCTTGGATCATGTCCAGCTTATCAACCACATGGTCATTATATCGTTAATTCATTTGATTAGAAATTAGAAACCCTCGTTATCAGAAATAAAATATATATTACACCTATGATATCGTAGAATAGATGTTCCTCCTCTGAAATTTCACTACGTCTCGATAAAACCATCTAAAGTTACAATACCCCTTTCGACTAACACCTCAGTTAAGAGATTAACCAAACACACCCATCGAATGTTTACCCCAACCCTCAGCACTCACCTAACAATACACAGAACACATCCCAAAGTTTCTACATTCTACAAACAGCAATCCAAAGCCCAAACCACATCAGCTTCCCAAAGTACGAATACTAACACTGCCGGTGCTAAATGTACCGACCAGCCAGAGTGTTACAAGCCACCACACTACAGACTTCTTCCTAAACACGCGTGCATCCGTTCCGAGTCCAGGGACCACCCACGAACTCGCACGACGCCGCGCTAATCGAACCTACGTCCAAGTCAATTAAGCCCGACTTCTCGTTAGCATCCACTCGGCTGGAACATTTATCTTAATGTCTGGTGCCGCGACGTCCCCAGAACGAGCCGTTGCGAGAGAGGCCAGGGGCCGACCTATCGCGGCAGCTTCCGCCAGGTAAACGATACGCCGATTCGCACCCGGAGAAGGCTGCGCGCCACGCTCTGCCCGCGGCACGAGCTGCAGAAGTGGTGGCCTCGCGTCTCAAGGACACTGCTTAATGCATCAAGGTCCGCCGTCCACACGAACATGGACCCGCCGCGTGTCGCTGTGCTCCGGGCAAGCAGCCACGTATGTGGGATGGTTCGGGCTCGCTCCGTGGCCAGTTCCCATTCGAGTCGAACGGCAGCCGTCCCCCAACCCTTTACGACCGGGCATTATAATATCGGAGGAGGGAAAAAGGACGTTTATGGGGAATCGAGGGAGGCCCGTTTACGATGAATCGCGCGCCGCTCGAGCTGACCACGAGACGCGGGCGCAATTTCATTAGGCACCGACGTCCCCTTTGTGCGTCGCCGACTGAGGCGGGCAGGTGTTTGCTGCTTCGCTGCTTTGAGTCGCGTTCGATGTTTTTATTTCAGTTGGCAGCAATGGGTAGACAACGGCGAGGAATTTGAATATTGGGGAAGATTCCTTTTGAAGTAGAAGTCGGGCGTTAGTACGCGGATTCCTTGGGGAAACGCGGAGAAATCGGAGTGGTGCTCCAGTCATATTGGTTCTGTGGGTGGTCGAAAGATTTTTTTTTAAGTGTAATATAAGAAGTATATACATAGCTCGGTCCAGTGGCGCGCTCAGGATTTGATCTCGAGGGGGCCCGAGTTAAAGGGACAGAAATAATTTTAAGAAAAATTTATTCAATGCAAATTCAATCAAATTCATTAAGTGATTGTAAAAATTTATTTAAAGAATAAAATCCAGTTCGTAGTCTCTGGGTACGCCACCGACTTGATCCATTAAATTCCACTTCTTGTAAGAGTCAGTACCTATTTTCCATTAAACCGAATGAACTGTGTAATTTACAATCTTGTGAATGGACTCGAGGGAAATCGTCTGTAAAAACAGAGCCACAATGTAGCTTTAGATCGCAGTAGATTAAAAGGAACAACTATTGCGCAACCATTGTTACCGAGGGGCATGAAATTATACAGTGCGGTTTCCTCCCAGACGTTGCCGCGAATTAATCACCGTTCACTCGCGGAGAAACATCGTGAAATGGATAAGGTTCGAGTGCTTGTGAGCGATCCTACGCGCGGGTCTACACGTACCACTTCAAGTTCATGGCTCTTCGAGGAAATTATCAGCCGGACCATCTACAGTCAACAATATGTGGGTGCCAGCATGACGAGGCAAGAGAAAGGCCGTGTTAAAGTTCGCGCAAGGATCACCTTGATGAACTTGTTACGAGGTAACCATAAAACACGCGCCTTGCACAACACCACAGGCCGAACGCGGCGCGCGATTTTTACCATTTTTTACCGGCGCGTTCATCACTCTGCATTTTTTTTTCTTCTCCTTTTAGAGTTCCTTGCGCGAAGCCTCGCGTTGCCTGGCCGTGCGAAGGAAACGAAACTTCTTAATTTTCCACGAAGCAGCACGCCAATTACGAACCTCTTTTTCTGATTAATGCCGCACTCCTACGGAACGCGTCGAGAATATTTGCTGCAAGCCTGTTCGAGATTTATAGCGCAACGTTTCTAGAATTCTATTCGCTGAGAGTAAGATTGAACTTTTCCTGGCGTTGAAGGAGAAAATAATGAATTTTTAGTAAAAGGACACTGGTTTTTGTCAGGAGTAGCATAGCTTGAATATGCGATACTAGTTTGGTTGATGCATCGTCTCTAATATAGTAATACAATGGTGAATTATGAACTGCCTGCAGTCACTTGTAATAAATAAATAAATATAATTCTCCAATGGTTATACGATTAAAACCGAAACAGAAAGTAGTATTCGTATGAGGGTCAAGGCGAAGAGTAATGGGGTTTCTGATACATCTACGGAATGATCGGCAACTAGGAAGCAGTTTCTATGCAAGACCCGCGAAAATTTCACCAAACTTTCTCACGCGACTTATTCCCACGAGCTTATCACCGTCACATAAATCACGTTCCTTTTACGTATTTTATAAATTCGATCGGAAAGGAGTTAGATCGTAATACTTCCAGAAAGCAAGATGAATTACCGAGGAATTCGAGAGAAACTTGATAAAGTACCAGTCAACAGCCATACAAACTCAAACAATTCCCAACACAAGCAACAGTATTAAGGGGTTTACGGCATCCGGAGCGCTCGAAACAGCACCAAATTAGACGATTTTTTTAAGATACTATGAGGTTGAAAATTTGTTTTCACTTATTTTCCAACTTTGCCCCAAAAGTTTCTGAAACTCACATATGATTTTCGAGCCTCCAAGGTAACCCTTTAAGAAGTTGTACCTAATCAGGAGGCAGAAAAGTGGCGAAAGTTTGTGATTTTTTTTTTAAAAAGCGGAAGCATATATTTTTACAGTACTTTTTGCACTTAAAGAATATTTGATAATTTTTTTGTAGAAAAATATTTACGTTTATAATAAAAATACAACGACATCCAAAAAGCCTTTTTAAAAACGGCGAGCAAGATATCTCAAAAACTGCACCAATCTTTCTGAAATTTTGTGGGCTTATTTTTTAACCACCCCTTGTATTCCAATTTAAATCATATGTCTAGCTAATTCGTCACATTTGCACGGTTCTTTAACGATTCATCCCCACCGCGAAGTATCCCCCCGCACCGACAGCCCAACGATCCACATTGTTCGCGATACGATCGCTGCCAAGGTGGAGACGCTTTTCGCCGGCATGAAAACGAAGCCCGCCGCCGGCGTTTAATTACACCGTCACATTAATCACACCCACGAGTTGCGTAAAGCCGACGCAACGTCCGCGCCGATGCCCGGGATCCTCTGTTTTCCAATTACGCCCCGACGCCCGTGGAATATAATAAGCTGAAGCAGATCGAGACAAATGCCGTCCATTAAGTTATTTCGCCTCGAAGCTCTTGACCTTCGACATTCGATGGAATGCTCCCTTGCCGCGGGAGGACGATGATCCTGAAACGCGCAGGCCTTGACCCAAGGCGCCATCCTACTTGCCGCGGAGCAGTCCGTTTCGTCCAACTTCTGACAAATGGGAGGGATCCTGGTGTACGAGACGCTCGGGACACGGTTCTGGTAGCAGGGCGAAGAAGAACGCGCGGTCGGACCACTCGGAGCAAGTGTTGCTACCGGCTAGTCGACTTGGAAGATGATGGAGACGTTTTAGGAATCAGGATTCCCCTGCATAGCTCCGCGCTATGAAGATATATTGATGATAGAGGAGATTTCTAAGTGCATCCGAGCTTAAGCCACTCATTTACCAGGCGCGTGTGTTCGTAGCTTCGCAGCTCGAGGTAGCATTCGTGCCAAGTCCTCGGAACCTACCGCCGTGTCATTTGAATTGATCGCTCTAGCACCCTGCTCTTGTTAAACCGAGTATCGCCGGTCGATCGGGGCCGGCACCGATGTTTCTGATTGGAAAAATCCCGCAAAGTAACCGATCTGTCTGTTCACTCTTAGTAACACGTCAGTTCCCAATCGTCTTAGAGTCTTGTGCAGCTGAACCTTCGAGCGAGGCACTTGGTTGCATGTCCAGACCGATAAATCCGTCGCCTATCAATCATCGGAGCGGTTGCACTTTCCAGATTAGCCGAGCCGGTTGCAATCTTAATTTCAAATCGTTCTGATACTCTTTAGAAATCGAACTGGATGAGTTGCACTTGAACCGTGAACGAGTCACTAGGTTGCGTTTTCAACGCCGCAGCGATAAGATGCCGTTGGACGTCGACGTCGGACAGATGCACTTCTCTCGTTTACTCGAGCAGATACTTGTGACTCAACAGAGCCGAACAGGTACGCACGTTTTAGTGTTACAATCGAACAAGTTTGTAAAACGAAACGACGCCGATGCTGGAGAGATGGAATAGAAAGTTTGCCGATACAGAGAACCAATTGCTCATTTCTCATCGACGTATCGAGTTTATGAAATGCATAGAAAGTGTTCTTTACGACGATCGTAAAACGTCAATACGACTCGATTTTGCATATCGGGGTGAACTGAAATCGATTAGCGAATCTTGGCAAAAGGACCGTTACGTGGATTGCCTTTTGTTTTTTGCAATTTAGAAATGTGTCTTTTGATACCGTGATACATTATTTACAGCCTAACATATATAGATACAGAATCAAAAGGCACGGAGAAACTTTATTTTTGAAATAAGTATAAACAGGGAGATTGGTTAAATGTACCTACCTTAGTAATTAGCAAAAATGAAATTGATTATAGAAATAAGAATCTATCTGTTTGCTGATCTTTTATCTAAACATTTGCTGACAGCTAGTTAATATATGTAGAGTGAAATTAAGGTTGAGTTTACTGTAATTTAGAAATTCACCATCGTTATCGCAAATAACTAATTGCGTCCTGTCGTCGGATTAAATTTACGAGATGTCTTTCATTACAGCACATATCGAGTTTAACGTAAAAGCTACATAATTATCATTCACAGACTTCCTGCTTCTATTTAGAAATTTTGTGATGAATCGCTGCCATCCGTTGCTGCAACAAGCTATTTAGGGTACTGCCATCGCGTTAAATTCATGGGATACATGACAGTGTTTTTGCATAACTAACATCTTTCGAAATTTTACTTGGTTTTTAAATGATGAACTTCCTCCTAGAATTTAAATTGGTTGGCCAAAATGAAAGCTTCTGCGAGAAATACACGACAGATGGTTACCCCGATATGTAGGATTGTAATTTACTGTAACAAATTGGTTATCAGTTGGTGATATAAAAAGAGAATGAAGTGCTCTGTAATTTCATATAGAAAAAGAGACATAAAAGAAACCTTTAATTAGTTTCCCTGTGTTACATCACCGGTACAATATCACCAACAATAGTAGTCTGTCACGCGACAGAATTTCACGACCGAAGTCTTGGATCAGTTCCAGAAGCTCCCTATTACGAGACAACGAAACGGAGCAAAAAGTATCAAACAGCAGATTCAGCGAAACTTTTAATTAAACCAAACCACTTTTTGGGGGAAATAATCGTGATACAGTTACTTTGCCATTATTCTTTGCCTTGGAAATAATTATCATCCGTTTCTCAGCCACCCGTTAACCTGTCAATGATCAAAGATCTATTACCCACTAATTCAACGATCAGCAAAGTGTTCCCTGACTAATCACAAGTGTAATTACTGCCTCGTGATGCAGAAAGTTTATGAAAATGCGAAACCATTATTCTAATAACTAGTGTGTTCGTTTAAATGAGCCCGAGTGCTTCTAACGCTAAGTGCCGTACATTAGCTTCGTAATTAATCAAGAACCCATAAAGAAATTGATAAATATCGAGGCTGGGAGAAACAGGATCACTGGTAACTTTCCATTCTAACCGATCCTCTGTTGTGCTGCTGCACGGTCCAGCGGCCGTGCACGAGGATGCTCGAAAAATAGTCGAAAAGAACGGAACACCGGAGTGTCCGTTGAAAACTAGAGCGAAACAGATCCATCTGCTTCTCGTACTTTCGATCTCAGTTTTACACGTCCGCTCCGGCGATAGGTAATTTGTAGCATATTAAATAAATATAGATTGTTCCATGTAACCGGAGCAACTATATCATCGGCAGAACTTTCTCTGAACACTCCTAGACAACGTTTACACATGAAGTTATAAATTGAGCAGCTTATCGGACCAGCAGCGCGGGCTATTTAAGCAGATACTTGAATGAATTCAAGTCTGTTGGTGCTGCGTGAAAATTGATGAAGAAGTCTAAAGAAAATTTCAAAAACCTTCTCCAAGGTTTAGAGCTTAGATTTAAGAATCTTCATAGGGTGACAAGGAGATATCTAATAGCTGGGTGATGCACTTTTCACTATGAATTACACAGCGCTAAATTTTCAGTGAAAATTGAACGACTTTACTTTACAATTCCATATCATAATGAAACGAACGAAAATGTCCCACACGGTTCCCTATGATCGATAGTTTGCCCAGCAAGTGCGTGTCGACCCGTTTCGAACGTTATTCAAACTGACCCAGTTACTCGTCTACGTTTTATTATCTACCGGCCTCCTGGACGCATGGAAGCAGGACCGGGGAAAAATGAAAAATCGAAGGCGAGCCAGTCGTCGTTCGCGAAATCTCGCCGATTCGATGACCCGATTGGTTGGTCCCCGAGGGTTTGCATAATACGTGCGGCCGTGTCCTGTTATGGAATCTATCGATCACTGCATCGATATAAGGCGATACGAGGACCAGTTGTCATCTCGTCTCTGATCCTGTCCCTGGTTCTGGCCATGGGCCCGTTATTCAACCATGAACCCGATTCACAACCCCCTTACATCAGATTAATCCGAACTTCGACACGCGCGCCATCATCGTCGTCGTCCTTTTGGTCCTGCGGACTTTTCTCCTGTAATTCGATACGATCGCGATATCTTCCTCTTCTGCCTTGCTGCTCGAGCATGACATGTCGGTGATTAACGCGTTCAGGATGCTGGGGACGTTATCGTGATTTTATTGGCGGGCTGGCTGCGATACATCACTACACTCGTAGTGGCTAACATGGCTGGTTTGATAGAACGGGTTTAGTTTAAATTTCTAAGATTAATATTCTTTCGCGCGGGTCGCAGAGACAAAAGGACTGAAAGGTGATCACTCGTGCTTAACGAGCTCGGTGAATTAAGCTTTTTACGAAGGGAATGCTTGACTGTGGGAGCTTGCGTCTTTACACAATTACAGTCCCCCGATGAGTGGCTAATCGTTTTCGTTTTTAAGGCTTCCAGGTACTCTGTGTGCTGCAAGTTTCTAGGTTAATTGATGTAAATGGTAAAAATGTGGGGAATGGGATAATTATATGGTAATGAGACACAGAGACTAGATGGCGAGAGAATACGCTTTAAATTTTAAATGCCTGCAGACATTCCAAGTTCGCGTTGAAGATTATTATACTGGTTAAATATAAAGCAGCCCAATATGCAAAGGAAGATTATCACGCGCTAAAGATTATTTGATAAAAAATACATTATACTATGCCGCACGTAGGAACTCTTCCCTTTGAATGACTCCGCTTTCGTGGAGCAGATCTTGATTACACCATTTGCATTTCATGAAAAGGCTATAAAACGCGAAGCCGTTTAGAAGTCTGTAATTCTGAAGAATAATAAACACTCTTTCACTCTCGATTCTTTTGAATTGTTACAACCCCCTGACATGGGAAAACATCTGTTACGTAATAAGCCATCCGAGCAGCTTCGAAAAATAGTAATCACGATAACAGTCTATCGCGCGTGCCTCGCTTTTAATTAATTGGGAAGCGAATCAAAAGTGTTTCGGTGGCCGAAGCCGGAGACAGGCGGGGGAGAGAGAGAAAAAAAAACGAGTCTCTTGACCGTGAGTCGGCGGTAACAGTGGCGGAATTTCTTAGAAACCGCGGTTCAATTAGACCTAATTATCGTTGTAGTTCCATGGTTCCCTTCCTTTCCGGAGCAGAACGGTATCCGATTAATCGATAAATTAAATTCCACGCCGCGGAAGGAACGGCTAACGGGAAATAATCAGGTTTTCGATCGTGCCACGTGGGAAGGAACATTTCCGCTCGCCATTCATTCCTCCCTATGACAGCACCGTGTTTACGTAACGGACGCATCGCGCGGCGTTTTCGAAACGACGCCGCACATTCCCTAATTATCCCTCGTAGAGGCGTGCCAATCGGCGGCGGAGACTCGTGCCGATCAGACGGATTTGCCTGCGCGGTCGTGGAAACGGGGATATATGAGCCGCGAACTGATCTCGCGTCTTTTAATTAACGATGAGCACGAAGGTTCTGGGTGCAGTCGCCAGGACGTAAAGCCGCACCTCGGCGACCGTAGTGGCCCACAAACGCTTCGTAATTATGTATTAGGCTGGGTTCGCCACGCATTTACCTAATTTGCTTCGAGGTTACGCCCGCCGGCGCGCGGCGCCGCGAATTTTCGATTTAAAAGGAGTTTAATGTTTGAAGCGATCTTTAACGAGGGTTTAATGGATCGTGCGAGGCACTTTTGAAATGGAAGCAGTTTCTCGTGTGATTACTTAAACAATTTCGAGTGCCTTCGCTTATAATTCAAGCCCTTACGAGCGGTGCAAAAAGAGAAGCGAGGAACAACACGTACAGCGTAATAAGAACAGCACATACTTGTTGAAGTTCCTGCGAAAACACGAAGAAATGGATCGGTCACATCGTTCTGCAACGCAAAGTTGCTCCACTCGTGGAACTAACGTAATATTCAGCTAACTAGCAGAGAAAGCAACAAGTATACTACATCGTGGAAACACGGACATCGCGCTCAAGCTTTTTCATTATTATTTGCGCCGCCAGCAGTGCTGGAAAATTGAATCGTCTTCGTATCTCCTATGCCAGAGCCGCCAACAGCGAAGCATCGAAAGTGACGCGTGCCCACTTGGCTGAGCAAAGTTGCCATTATTATTCCGTTTCCTATTGCAGCGTCTGGGACGGATTCGAGCACCTCCAATTTTATTGTTTCGCCAGCGAAAGCAAAGTCCTACGTCATGCCTACACACGACGTCTCCATTTCGAAGTAATCGTATGGCCAATTTCAGCCAAGGCGCAGTGGGCGATATTTCGAACGGCCTGTTCCCGCCTGGAGAGAAATTACGCCTGTGCGAACAGTGGGTTACACCATGCCCGGCTGGAATTGGAAGCGAGACGGTTTCATTCATCGAAACGCAAGTGGAACGGCACATCCAGCCGATAGGGCAATAATAATGTACGGAGGAGTGTCAGCTGGCTCTACAACGCTGCTAATCTGACGCAGACGAAAATGATTGCGAAAATTTCACCCGTAGCTTCAACGTTTCCGACTTTCCCGGCAAGAATTTATATACGAAATCACCACCACGAATACACTTTCGATCTGAACTAGCATTTCGGTGAAACTGAAGTGACCGCGGTGATTAAATTAGTTAAATAATGAGCATCTGGTAAGCTCCTCTTAATCAAAGGGTTGAACCATCGTCGTTCACGTTTCCAGCGGTTATTTGACCTCGTTAAGCTGCGTATTACGTTGCAGAAAAATTAGACGATGTCGAGAGCCGTGCTCTGCGGCATATTAATAAGAAGCACGGATCTCTTAAAGTGCACGTTTATTGGAGGCAGAGCCGAGTCAATCCGCTCGGCACTGCATCGTTATTATGCCGTTTCTCCGCAAGGTGTTCATTATCGACTACTTTTCACTCGAGCTTTTCCCGCTGGATGCTTGCTTTAAGTGGAGGAAAACGCGCGGCTGGAAAAATCTTGCGAAATTATGGCGCGGCGTATCAACGAGCGCCGTTTTCCTTTTCGCGTGCATTGCCAAGCGTGACGATGATTGTCGGAATAACGAAACTCTTCGATAATTACTGTCGATTCTTTGTCTTAAGCGCGAAGCACGAGATGTGCGGCAACGATACTTTCTGTTAGATTCTGATTTTAAACGGGACTCTACAGTAAAAAGGAATCTTTACGCGATATGCGAGAAAAGTCTAAGTCCCCAGGCACATTGGTTCGGAATATGAAATTTCTTTAAATACAAAAGCAAAGTAAAATTCTACTAGGTAGCTAGTCTCAAGAACAATAGACACACGTAGAGAAATTAGTAAAGCACTGGTCAATTTTTCGATGAAATACGAGGAAATGGAGCAGTCATATTGGTAAATCTACAAACGGGTTTTTAAATTTTCGTTACAGGCTCGGATAAAAAAATTGAAAAAGCGAGCTCGACTATCTTCTCCGCTATTCCGACTAATTGCAATTTTTTTCAAAACGACGACACACGCTTCGAGCTTTACTGACACTGACAGAAGCTGACGAATTGAAAACTAACAGTTACTAGCACAGGCGACACTGATTAATTTTCACTTTCCCCTGATGCCTCCATAAACTCCGCCCAACACAACAAGCAAGTATTGTTTGATCAGTCAAACAATTACCAAGCAAAAGTAGCGCGACCATAATTTCCTTCCGACATTCACAATTTCGCTTTCACGACGCTGCTGGACGGACGTAATATTACAACCGTCCTCGTACGTCGTTCATGCTTGCATTGGCACGACTTCGTTTTATCGATATTATTTGATTAACTTTTACCGCACAGCCTCGATACACCGGCCTCGTGTGCCTCGTGCACAGTGAAAACGAAACGAGAAACGCGACGAAATTAATCTCTCCCTTCTACAGAAATCACGAAGTTAGAAGATCCTCGCAGGTATTATGTTATTTCGAAAGTTTCTTCGTATTTTTGTTTGAATATTATTACGAAGAAAAACACAGGTACAACGAAATAAGTCTAATCATTAATGTAACTTCCCTCTTTTTTAATCACTTCTGCCATCGTTTCACTAACAGGTCGGTGCCTCGTTAAAAAAATTCAATAGGTTTTACAACTGCGTCCTACGAAATGCGCAAACAAAGACTTTTAAAATGACCCGCTAGAATCCTTCCAAGAATTACATCTAATTTCAAAATCCAGCAACGTCCCCCCGTCCAATCCGGAAAGCAGCAAGCTTGCCAATGACTGGCTGGTATAATTCGCACTCGATAAGTACCGTTACCGGAAAAGTATCTAGAAGACGTGTCCTCCCATTTACCTACCGTTTAATCAGCTTTATTAGGCACGCACGATCGGAGCGTTCAATAAACATTAATAGCATCCCGCTCGATCAGGCCGCGTTTATCGACGATCCTCGATCGTAACGCCCGTGATACAGCCTCCGGTCGGCGAAGCTGATCGTGCCCGAATGAGTGTAAATCATAACCACTGTCTGTTATCACGGACTGCGTACGGGCAAGCCGTGATTACGATGCGCGCCGCGCGAGAGAAAGGGATGAACGAGGTCGCAGGATGCAGTTGATTGGCGATTCGCGACGTATTGCGGCATAAAGCATTTTCGTGTCAGTGTGTGACGATGCACGTTCAAGTGGCAGGCAGGTATAAGGCCGCTTGAAAGGGTGTCGCGTATAGAAAACGCGTACAGCCTCGCTATAATCGATTTATAATCGAACACCCAATCACTTCCGCTCTTTTCTTGCGGGTTCCACATTCCTTCGCGTCCTCCTCGCTCTCTTCTTATTCAGAACTCCGCCGCTATCCAGGAAACGGGCGTCAAGAGCAGCTTGTCCGGATAAGAAAGGCAGTGTGTCACTGAAACGTGTAAATTTCTTGGAATAGGTTCACCGCTCCCATTTTTAGAGGCTGGTGTTGTAGAAAGGCTAGCTCGAAAATGAAAGGAGGAAAAATAGTTGCCCGTCGATTCAGTAATTTAATAAATATCACGTGAACGACGTTAACGACACGGTGTCAGCTCGTACCATCGTCGTTGTCACGGGCGTCGACCCATTTTTGTTCGCTCGCTATTCTGATGTAAGTCTTCGGCTCTACGGCGGGGCTGCTCGAAAATGCCGTGACAACGAATCGTTTCTACCCTGCCTTTCGTGAACACGGCGGCTTCGGCAATCACGCGTCTGTTGTGGGAATAAATCCAATGAGGAATCAAGAGCGAAATAAATCAGGGGAATATCCTATCGTCTCCGTTGGATGGAATCGCGTGCGTCTGTAAAATATACCCAATGTATCGCGATTATTCTCCAGAACTCATCTCGGCAGGAAATTCCCGTGGCGAGCTTTTACCAACTTTTAATCTGGCCGAACGTTCGCGTTGCCAGCTTCTCTATTTTCTGCTCTTTAATTGGCAAAACCACATTCCCGCCTTTCTGTAATGAGCAACACAACGTTTCCCCCGTTTTATTGCTTGCCACGCCGGGAACAAGGTGGACGTAGCTCGTGGACCTTATTTTCGAGGTTTCTCGAAGGATCACACGATAATTTATTGACTTTTCAGGCTTACGTGCTTGCTATATTTTAACGCGAGCTTTTGCTTTTCTGTTTGGAAAGTTTTCAACGTTACAGATTAATGTATTTCCGTTGTAACTGTATAGCTATTGTAGTGCCATTACATATACGCATCTAACAGTGTTTTGTTTTCAAACGGATTTCAAACATATCGCGAACCTAATTGGCGTAAAACAAGTTTGGAGTAATTCAGCTGCGAAATATTCCTACTGCATAATTCAAAGAGGAATCTGTGAGTTTTTGCTCTTAGTAACTGTTGATATATACTTGTGTTTAATTAAATCTGTAGAAACCGCTCGATTCTAAGAATCCGATGCTAATGGCCCTTTGAAATTATATTTCTGAACTGATGATAATCCGCGCGGCGTTAAAGCTGGAAACTTAAACGATCTTGCGTGCCTGTTTGTGAGCTTCACGCTTATCGAACACGAGTTCGCCATTCATAAATGGCAATAAACGAAGTGCGTTGACCTTAACGCGTGCTTGCAGTAGTTTGACAAAATACTCGTGTGCCTCCAGGCCTTGCGAATTTTACAGTAATCCCGTATAAATTAGACGGGACTCGCGGGATACCTACTGAATTAATATTTATCCTCAGCTACGACACGAAGGAATAGTTATTTATTCCACTACTGTGCAGTAATATTTTAATGAACTCTGTTACGTGTCACGAGTTCTGCTACCTTTATACAGCACATGCACAGTGTCGGAAAGATATTAATCGATCGGTGATACCAGCGAGCAGATAAAAAGTCAGACCTGATAACAGAACGTTTTCGATGGAGAGCAAACAGTTCCACTGCACGCTAGATAAAACGAGCAATGTAATTTCCATATTCACGATCATCTTGCTTTTACATCTACTCTATTTTTTACTAAAAAAAAACAAAATCATTTCATCCAGTTTCCTAGAGTGGGTACTCTATCATTCGAACAATAAACTCTAAGTATCGGAAAAGTGGGAGCTTTAATACCTCGAGAACAAATCGTAATACTCGATTCAGCGTTTCGAATAATCAAAGAGCACAGCAGTCGAGGAACGCTTTCCATCGTTCGACGATGATCTTTTATTAGACGCTTTTACCCGCGCATTTTCACGGGCGAACGAGGGAAAGTATCGCGCGTGGCAGAATGTTGATCGAGCTCTCGACAGCCACGAATAATAAGACGAAGAGATCGTCTCGCGAATGATAACAGATCATCTTAGACGAGAAACCGTCCTTTCGATCGCGTTCGAGCCGAATCGAACACTTTCTAGAAGAAAACGTCGCGGGCCCCCGGGTCCCCGTGTTTTCACCGCGTTAACGAGCAGGTGCCTTCGCCTCCGATGATGATGATGCACGCCTTGACAAATGAACGAACAATGACGCTACCTATTCCTACCGCTTCCCGTGTTCGCGTGATTATGTAAGTTAATTGACCACGGCTGCCATGCCATCGTGGCCTTTTTCGGCTTCGCCAATGGACGATGTGCTCATTAATCCCCGATAAACAGAATCCAAATCGAGTGGAATTATCGAGAGCTCGGATTAAGCGAAACTCGGGTCATCGGGACTCCAGTGTAGCTGGGTGTACAAATGAATTGAGCGTGGTGATTAAAGAACAAGTAGAAATGGTGCAAAAGGAAAGTAGGATGTATCAATCGACTGCCGGACGAGATGAAGAGCTTGTGTTAATTTAGAATAGAAAATATCCTTTAACTGGTTGCAAATTGATTATCTTGGAAAGTATAATTTTTACAGATGCTCTGCGATTTCTGAATCGGTGAATTAATATAAATTCTGATAAAGGTAATATAAAAAGATATATTCCACGGGCCGTAATGATGCAACGGTTTGCATTCGAGTCGTCATTAAACGTAGGTGTTCTCGAGTTACATCATTTGGATGTTGCCTGACAGGTAAAACTTTGCTCCGACATAACCAGCGAAATTATGATACTACGATATCCATTTTGATAAGTTGAAAGTCACAAGAAGTCCGGCTAAAGATTACTTGTAACGTCACGGAGTGAAAAATACCTTCCGTGCCATTAAGTGGCACGTTTCTCTGACATCTTGCGAGACGATAACGTTAAACCTCGTTGGATCCATGTTTCATTAAACCCACGTTGCTGTGAGTGTAACTAAAAAACTCTGCTTCTGCGGAAAAGCAAAGTTATATTTCAAAATTATAGGAAAACTATAGTAAGCATGAAAACCTGTTGTGTTTAAATTTATTCTTTATTTTTAAAATGCCAGGTGTACGTGTTTATTTCTGCCATTTGCAGAAAGCAATGGGGCGAATAAATAATGATTATATATCGTGTAAATGAGAGATTACACGAAATCTATCGATTATTTTTCCGCACATTACTGGAGCAACGCTATAAATATTCATCGTTCTATTTATCGTGACCAAGTGTTGGCTTCGTCGAAATTAATCTCTCTTCCGCTATGAGAAGCGACCACTAAATTGCCATAATACCGTACACTCTGCATTCTAAATCGACTTAGCTACCCGTAGAAATTAACGTTGCCCCGCGATACCACTAATTACAAATAACTGTACCGAAAATTGACCGACAATTACTCCATTACACCAGTAATCAAACGAACACAGCAGCGAAATGAGTCTACATAAATTATAAATACCACAATAGCTACTAACTTTCCTTATGCATAATGTATCAATGACGAACGAAATTTTATTTTCATACGCTGCCAATATGTCCCCCGACGGTTCTTAAAAACATTCCCGACGGGTCAGTCTTCGATTATTAAACTTCCCCGCGCGATATCTTCAAAGAAGACTAATTAAAACAGACGAGAATCTCTACTCTCTCATTCCCTTTCTTCCTACACACATCTATATTTCCTGTGTGAAACAAAGTGCCATTTAAAAGAAAGAAGACGAGAGACGCGATAAAAAGTGTAACAAGTGAAACTCCGATTACATAAAACTGAGGGAAATGGCTAATATTCCTGCACCTGGGGATTATATTCCGCGTGAATCACAGCGTATTATTCCCCTCTTTATAATAATGAGGAAGTGCACGACGCTGGCGGCGTCTCGCACGTACGAACTCTCGGTAAACAGGTGTTCTGAAAATGTAACAGATGGCGGATGATGGGAACGCAGGCTCTGGCCAAGTGAAATCGTGTCGAGATCCATCGCTAACAAAGATACTCAACGTGTTACAGAACGAAATTCGGCTTTCCTGTCGCATTCACTGAACGCTCTACGCCCCTAACCGATCGGCGAGCGATTTTCCATCCGCGTATGCAAATAACCGTGTGTCATATTTACCTCGCGTGTAATGGAGCCGAGTATGACTAATGGAGGCGATCGTTTTATAGAGAGAAAGCCTATTAATATGTAAACGTAAAATGGCATCGAGTCGTTTAATTAAGCAGCTAGATAAGTGATTCGCAAATCTCCTTGGGAATTACTAGTTCCCTGCGATCCATCACTGCTGTTCAGAATGAAACGAATCTTCGCTTTATATCTCTCGTTTCCCTCCTCTAATTCATTGATCAGTTAACGCACCGCGATTAAGTCTTAATGACGTCTTTAACTCGCGAATTGCCCTTCGCGTTCTGCCCACTTATTAGTGTACTTATAAATATCATACATTTCGATATAATTGAGCAGTGTTTATGACCATACTTGGCTCGGTAAAAGTTTTCGCAGTTATCTGATACTGTAGGTACTAAGTGGTACACACTCTCAGGTCAGTGCAAGTTGCCTTAATAAATATAAAAGGCAAAGTCAAATTCCCGAGAAAATCGGGTATGACACAAGATACCTTGCGAAACGTTGCTGTATTCTGCGCCGTGTTTCATCAGCGAACAGCAGGCACCGAGTATAATATAATACTTGAACGAAGAATTACATTTACGCGGGGCCATTTCATTACAAAAACCCACGTACACTGGAACCCATGGAAACGAGTACCGCGTAAAAATGAAGCATCGAAATGGCAACAGGCATACGTATTTTCTCCGTTGATTTGTAGAGCGTGGCCGCTGTTTTATCCATGGTCAGCTAGCGAGCACTCTTGGCCATACAGTAATCATTTCCGCGGAGCGTTTGTTGCTTCTGATTGTTTATTTATTCCGATGAATCATCACTGAAGATTAGCAGACACTTGTAACAATGAGCATCATTCAGCTCGAATATTAGAATGATGAAGATTTAGGTCGCATAACTGCTTCGACTATTTAAACCAGGAAATAGTCTACTATTTCTACAGAATTTCTAGAACTACAACTACTCACAAACAAGAAAACGAGTCTCCATGGGGAGACCCATTACCTGGCAATCAATACGAAGTACATTCGAATGTTTCCAAGAATATCACATAAATCTTGCACGGATCTATTAACCCCAGGTGATGACCGAATGTAGCAAACTAAAATTGGAATTTTCAGCCGAAAACCAAAGTGACGTGGGCCCTATATTCGAGACTCAGGAGCACCCGCCCAAGATACAAGCACGCGCCAGATTAACTGTATTCAGAATGGATCTTAATGTGGACGCAGCACGCAAAAGTGCATCCAGATACGGTATCTGGCCACTTGCAATTAAGTACTCGCTGCCGGTGCGAGCCACAGGACCGGAAACCCCAGTCTTTTAGCGTCGAGGATCTTCTAATCACCGTGCGGTAATTATCCTGTAATCCAGTGATTGAAAATTGAACGCCACCCTCGACGATACGCATGGTATCGTCGTCAGACCGAACATAAAAGTGCACTTTGAAGGAAGGAAGCCCAGGCATTGCATGTATTAACCTGAAGAAAGAGAAGGGAATTGGTGTTCACTTGACAGTGACGCGCAAGTGTGTGTAATGGCCACGATATTTGCACACACAATGGCCAATGGATGGTAGAATAGATTGGTATACTACTGTAGAAGGATGAAAGGCACTGGTTGTTAGCGGTGACGCACTCAGGATTTTATATTGATGGGAGCCGAGTTGAACGGATAAAAATATTGTTAATGCAAATTTCATAGAATTCATTAGGTGATTTTAAAAAATTATTTAAAGATTAAAGTCCACTTTCCTTTTCTTTTTACGAAGCCCCTTCTTTGGGGGTGCCAGGGCCCCTTGCCCTCCCTCTGGGTCGCCGTTTGTGGTTAGGTAGGTTTGAAACACAGGGACATTCCACGGAATCGACAAGTTAAGGCGTGAAGTTGAAAGTAGACGTTCTCATTTGAACCAATTGACGAAATTCACGCCCGACAGAAGTTACTTGCGTAACTCTTTTGCAATTCCCTGAGAAGGTTAATAATACGAAACCTGCGCTCAAGAATGACTGTCTCAAGATTACATAAATTTGATCACGCGAATGGCGGTTTGTGGACCAATGATTTGGGAGCTCGGTCGAATGGAAGTGTTTTTTCTCTTTCGATTGCGAAACTGAAACTTTAATTGGGATGCAGACAACGTAGCGGTGCGTGCAATCTCGCAAGATTAAAGAAAACAACCACCGAAATCTGTTTCACGGGTTTACAAAGCGTGGAAATGGAGTCTTGCTGTTTTAACATCGAACTGTTATCACTTTCGAGAGCCATATTTCATCTTCCCTGTCGTAAGAGCGGCGAGGCCCCTCGTTTAATTAAGTAGAGAATTCTGCCCGGAGAGGTTTCTGGTCTGTTCGGTATATAAGCTGCCCGCGGTGCGTTTTTCGAGAACAATTACAAAATATACGGTGGTCTGTTTAACGAACCGTCAAACGCGGCTCAAGCATGAAATTCATACGGCCTCAGCTTGCCTACGAGAATTGTCGCACGCGATGCGAAGCGTGTACGCTCCTTTCCGTGACGATTCGCGATCCCAACGCGAAAATAACCGCCAACCATCGCGATTTTGACATTCGGCTCGTGAAATGATCGCGGCACTTAACCAAACGGTACGCACGCGGAATTACACGAATAACGAGTGGCATGAAGGGCAGAAATAAGGGACAGAGACTTACTCACAATTTTTTCCATCTACCTCTCTCCTTTTCATCGCTCTTCCTGAAGTACTATGTATCGAGAAACTATTGGGAGGTCTTCAGACTAGGTCATATACATAAAAAAAAACTCCTCAGAGTACCGTGGCTTCCATCTGTACCATTAAACAATTTTTCAAGTTTTTTAATAGCCACAAAGAACTTCATCTGGTAGTGTTGGGGCAGAAGAATTACCTCCAGGAGCCCAAATTCAATGATACAGACTCCAATGTTATCTTTACAGCAGAGTTGGACATTAACTAAATAAAAGATTATTTAAATAGCAGATCAAATAAAAGTTACATTAACTTCACTCGTTATTCGAAACTTTTATTTAAATAAAAATGTTGCCCATCTCTGCTGTTCAGAAGAAGCTACTACCAGCTGAGTCCCTTGCACGGTCTCAGCACTGAGTGGGCTCAAGTGTCCGGGATCGCCAGTTCCCGTCCTAGGGATGAAACACCCATGAAGCAAACTCCCAGCCCTGAGGGAGGTCAATAACCTCAAAGAGAATTCCTCATAAACAGAAAGGATCACTCTGAAGATCAATCCTGACTTTACAACCTTCACTACCCCTTCCATCTGTTTAATTTCCTATAACGAGCAAAGCCATTGTTGCATTCGTACACCGCTCACCAATCTAATTTTCAAAGACATTTTTAGAGAACATCTGGCCATTGGAAGCAGAGAAACCACGCGGTGAATACTTGCGAACACTATTCCACATTGTGCACGGGCATGTACCATGCAAGTTTTTGCCCCAAAAAAGTATCAGTGCGCCGCATGTGGTACGCAGACGGGAAATGGGTTAATTAGGCTGTTCCTAGATGAACAGGAAACGAAAAGGGGCGACACACGCCTTCGACTGTGAGCCCGCGCAACCACGTGCGCACTACTGGTCGCGAAGCAAGAGGCACCAGGTTCATCCGTGTTCATCCGGCGCAGTAACGCACGCGCGTACCGATGCACAAGCGGGCCCGTAATGCACCGGGCGCGTACACGTGTTGACATTGTATCTGAAGTGCATCGCGGAACAGGGCCGTTTCTCCGACTGGCTTCCTAATCCGGTTAAACGATAGCGGAGAGCAGCTCTGCGGCTGCTTCTCTGGTTGTGGCTCAATCGTTCCTTCTCCAAGACGCAACGAGGCCGTTCAACCGCCTCGCAAGAGGAACGCGGGACTGCAGGCGAGATTTTGCAGCGATCGCTGTGCGAGGTATCCCGGGCAACAATGTCCATTGTGCTTTTCAGAGATACGTGGGCCTGGGGAGCAGTTGGGGATGGGAAATAAGTTCCTGGAAGCTTCAGCTTTGCTTGGTGGAACGCAGTGATGTACAGAGGATAAAGTTGACGGGACCAATGCTGGATTAACCAGTAGGCAAAGTAAGCACGTGCTTGGGGTATCAGGAGAAGGGTGGGCACCATAGAAATTTTCTGAATTTCAAAATCTAACTTCTGTTAGAAACACTTTTTAGTAAAATTATCGGAAATGGCGACGAAATCGTGCATTGCGTTGAAGTGCTCACCCTGTATAAGGGGGCCTCGAAATCTGTTAATTGCTTAGGGCCTCTAAAGGTCTTAATCCGACCCTGGATAGTACTTTTAAGTGTGTTGAGTTGGGAACACAGAGATGTGTTTAGAATAATTATTAAATGTTAGTAGTTTAAGACCCTGAGGTATACTAGAATGTGTTATGATGAATCTGTTATGGAGAATATCGCTTTGCAAAACACTGGAGCGAGTCTCGGGTTTGTCACTACACCTCTGCAAGCCACAATGCACTCCTGTTTCATAGGAAGCAGTGTATTTAAAGCGGGTCGAATGGTTAGTTGACTATCGTGAATTCGACCTGCCCACTCGAAGATGATAGAGCTCGCAACACCCATCTGCCTTCTGTCTGCGATGCCACGACATAATGCCACGATTCCCGTGGAAATATAGGTTTCTTGTTTGTGAAACGGTATCCAGCCGGCTGCTCCTCGCTCTTAATAACGGCGAAAACGTAGCAAATTGTAAGATGGCTGGAGATTACCGTGCAACGCGTTATTCTTTTGTCGTAACGGGAACCGAATTGCTGGCTGCAGGGTTGCGTGTCATTCCTATTCTGCTAATTCCAGCCCATTCGTGGCAGAACATTGCACACTCAGTGTTCTCGTTACGTTCCACCGTGGAACCAACTTTTGGTAATTAGTTTAACATCGGAACAGCACAGACTTTCTACAAAACAATATTATTGCAACTTGTCCATCTGCTCAGAAATAAAACAAGACATCCAAATTTTCATGAATTTTTTTTCAACAACGAATGTATAGATTTTAATGATTTTTATTATTAAATGTTTACTATTCCTTGCTGTACAAAATTGTATTTTTCATATATCCAAAATATAATTATAAATGTGTGAATTTAACTCACAATGTTTGTGCCTCTGTTACAGCAAGGAATAATAAATGTTTAACAAAAAAAAACATTAAAATCCGAAAAAAATCATGAACATAGGCCTCTTGTTCGACGGGCAAAGTAGAATGGACCTGTAAGTCGCAAAATCTTGACTGTAACTACACAAGTGGTGCCTAAACTTATATCCACAAGACGGTATGCTATTCGACTCGCGTTTGTTCTTCGCAAAAGAAGTAGTGAGGATAAAAATGTACTTCTAACCAAACAGGGGAACCGGACTTATACCGGGGCAACACTGCAATCTGATAATGAGATCTAGCATCAAGTAACCCAATATTTTACGTCCCTAAATCACTGCGAAGCCAAGTTGACCATTCCCTCGTAATCCCCTCCCGCAGTACGTGAATTAAACACTCTCCCCTGCTCGCCCAACATATCGAACCGCCTTAATTCCCACGAATGACCTCGCTCGAAACTATCGATCCGTAGTAGCCCGCGTCAAATCACCAGGTAACATGTCCACGATATCGCATCGCGCCGCTTAGCTCGCACAAGAAGCATGTCGAGAGGTTACAGTGCTTTCAAACCACATTTGCTTGATCGTTCTCAATTACGATTCTATCGTTGCATTAATTTCCCCGCGAGGGCGATGCTCGATGACTGTAGTACGTCAACTCTTGCCTGATGAACTGCTGGGACGCTGACACGTCGCGGGACCGGTGTTCAAACGTCGAAAAGCCCGCTGCTGTTTGAAAGCAATGGCGACGAGTAAGGGGCACAATTCAGCAAGTTCAATGCACGCGCTCCGTGTGCGTGCGTAAATGAATTCGCCTATGGAGTGGCAAATGAACCAGTGGAATTGAAATCAGCGCATGTGGCGCTGGGTGGGAGCGCGCACATGGTGTTCGCGGGGTGCCAAGCTGTGGGACTTTGTGGGCGATTGATTTTTTGGGCCGCGTGAGTGTTTGGCGGATTTGTGGCGCTGTAACTAAAATGTAATAAGTGGGAAATTTTAATGGTGACAGATAAATGGTTTGATAGCAGTGCGCTTTACGAAGGATTTGTTTTTGGAGATGCAGTGAATGAGGATGACACTAATTTTTGTGGATACGGGAATTGTGAAAATTATATGATCCGTGGGATCAAGTTCTACTCTGCTTTGTTTGTTATTTCAGGCACTAATAGTGGACACAAGAATTTGTAGGTTTGGGGTAGGACTGTGATTGATCGTAGGAGAAACTCTGAAACTTTAACTGACTCTACGCAGTGTCTTCGCTTGCTAATTGCCCTGTCAACTCGTGATTAGTTACGCGGACTTTGTGACCCGTTGGAATTAGAAACGCGGGGAATATAAACGCTCTCGTATCACGTGCCGCGCTTGGTATCTGCAAATAATAGCCTGCATTAAATATATAAATAATCACCGCGTACAACTATATTCAAGATTCCTTTCGTCGATCTAAATTAATTCACCGCACCGACGGAATCCGTCGATTTACCGAAAGATTTCAATTTCATTATTCAGTCATGAAGGGGAACAGTCTAGCCCCGCGAACACCGTCTTCGGGTTCAATAAACTATCGCTGATGCCCGCATATTTATGCGCATTTATGTAATGCAACAATCTACCGGGCCGCCATTTTTGTTATAATGACGTACCGATGTGCAGGTAGGGAAAAGAAGCGAGAGGAGTGGAAGGTTGGAGAGGTCAGCCAAGCGTACCGGCGGGCATCCGCTTCCGCAGGATGTACGATTGTCATTTTCTTTTTTAAGCTTCGAACGCGTCGGCCATCCCGACTCGCCGAGAATTTAGCTTACCGAAACGGGAGGAAATGAACGAGCTGAGGATCAAGTTCGTGGACCGAATAAGTTAACCGTGACTCTCTCGGAAGACTAACCAAATCAACTGAATTTTCTGCAAATATCTCCATTGTAACTTAAGACTCCCTCCACTTTTTATCTTGTACAGTCAATCAGTGTGGCTTCTGTGAGGTCCAACTGCGTTACTACACAAAAGTTACACGAACAATTCCCAGATGATGCTTTCAGTGATCATCGTCAATGAAAGAACCTAGCTGCGAAGAAAAGCAAGCCAGCCAACTGCGTCCATTGATTCTACTCAGACGTTCTAACTGGGCAGGATGAATTAATTCATGGCTGATGATAAATATTCGAGGTCTAAAGCTTGTACTTTCATCGAAACATTATCTTATCGAGAGCCCCTCGATAGCTTTGTTTCGAATTCTTTTACTTCTTATCTGTGACAGCTGGGCAAGAGACGAGTTGCGTTTTGTAAAAAATATTTGCACGGTTATTACGTATAATTTTATCAGAATTACACTGTACCGAAAAGAAAAGCAATCAATTTCGATTGCTTTGGTTTTTTAAAGGAATTCGATATCGTTTAAGTAAATTGGGAGATTGAAAGACTTTTCAACAAATTTGGACTTTTAAGAAATAATAATTGCAGTAGATATTACTTATTCAAAAGACAATTTTGAAGACACTTTGGTGGACCAAAAACTTTCTTTACGACTACTCCCAGTGGAGCACATATTTAATGCAGAGTCCCAAAGCTTATCACCTTGTTCACGATGATTCACATTCATGTATGCGCAAACAAGGTGTAAATCCTCGCGTAATGTCGAGTGTTTGGTTACTTGTTTGATTAGATGGTACACATCTAGGGTTACGTCGATAAGCACACATCGCGTATTCTTGATGAAATTCGATCGTGTGTATCGCTTTCGTACACCGTGATCTTTCCGACGAGGCGTACTGTCCTTCGTCAAAGGCGAAGGTGTAAATTTCATTGGAAATTTAACGTTGCACCGTTGGATCAAAGTCTATGTCGTCGACTCGCCATCTCATCGAAATTCAATTCGCTGAGGTACTTACTTGCATTCAAGATTACTACCCCCACCATTTCATCAGATAACTTTAAAACCAAATATACCAAAAATAATACTATTAAATAAACAAACACTACCGTAGAACAAATCAGGGTACAAAATTTCCATAAGACTTCCCTTTCCTAAATTATTATCACAATTAGACCGTTGCCTGTTACGTTAAAAATAGATTTTACAACTCTCAGTACAATATTCTACCAAGAAAACGAAGAATTTAGAAGTTTATAGCATACCACTTTCCTAGAATTACTTAAAATATTCGCAATTACGTTGCACTTCTTGCAGCATATCGCGTTTGCAGTCCCCCATAGCCGGCTCTCAAGCCATGCCAAAGAGAAGCACTGGAGCTCGATCGTAAAGAAAGTTTCCACCCCACGCCTTGCACCCCTTCCCCCGTTCGTTCTATCAACGCATAAATAAACAGCCTGAAATATAATGCAGCGGATTTCTTTAATTCCCGCTCCGTTCGCCATATAAAGATCTAACAAGCTGCCCGATACGAGACACCTACGTGCCGGTTCCGTCTACGCGCACGATCCACGCGATCCACCGCGCCGATCTTCGCGGGGCTATCTCTCTCTCTCTCTCTCTCTCTCTCTCTCTCTCTCTCTCTCTCTCTCCCACTCTCATTAACGCTCAAATTACTCGCGGAGATCGTACGACGCGTAAAAGTGCGCTCAAAGCGTAGCGGAATGTCTGTCGCCTCGCTTTATTAGGCGATCACCGATCTACTGCCAGAGAGTGTCGTATGCAAACGAGCCACCTCCTCTTCTTCCTCCATCCCTTTCTCCCTCTGCCAGGCCCGTCTCTTCCCCTCGGCCAGGTCTTTCTATCGCGAGGAGGCCAACTGCGCGAGCTTCGTTCCCTTTGCACGGGTCGCTTTGCTTGGAGAACTCGTTCCCTGACCAGCAACACGGCCGCGATTATCTCCCGAGACCCTGGCGGAGAGGAATACGAGGGAAAATAAAAGGGGGACGAAAGGGGAACCGGATAGGAGAAGGAAACGAGACGGGACGATACACTTGACGCCGAAAGAACGCTGCACGAGAGGCAACCTTTCCAGGGCATTCGCGGTGCGTGCCGCCTAGACAGCCACGAAAATAATTGAGCAGAGGACTCTTCTGCAAATGGCGGAGCTGCTTCGCCGGTGGAAATGCCGAGGGTGGCGATGTCTTTGGGAATTGCTGTGCATCGGGTTTATCATTAACTTTCTCTTGACTCTCGGGAGACTGACGCTGGTAACCCTTTGCTTAGTATTTCCCTTTTGAAGGAGTTAGAATTTAGTGACAGCACCTGCGTTCGATTTATGAGTGATTCAGTTGAAGCGTGTAGGGTTGGATTTCTGCGGTAGGAGAAGGTCTAAGAATTGTATTGTGAATTGTGTTTGTAATATGAAGGGAGTATACTTGTCATTTGAAGTACCAAAAACGAGAAGACTGAGAATCCTAGACCAGCTTTCGACGACGTTGTCTTACCTGAAACATACAAATTGAAATAATAATGAAACAAAATTCACCTTCCATTTTACAATCTTCTAGCCCACTTCTACCCAAGAAACGGCACTGTAACACTCTCTATCACAATTAATCCCACGTCATTTCTCCCTCACCAATCAATCTCCCAATTACGCCGAGCAGGTCGTCGGAAATCCCCGAAACCCGCCCCGCAGCCGCGAAATTGTACGTGCGCCAGTCGGAGATAAGAGGTTCTGTTTCCACGAGTCCCGCGCACAAAGGCGTACGTGCAAAGCGTGGGCCGAAAATTGACGAGTTTTAGTGGCCGTGGCATCGCGATCGTTCCAGCCGCGACAGGATGATATAGGAGTTTCACGCCGATTTGTAATCGGAATAAATCATTCGGGGTGGGCGTCGAGCGGCCGCGGATCTCGCTGCGATTTCCAGCGCGGCGGTCAACGATCCAGAAACGAGCATCGATCCCTCGCGCGGCTTTAACGAGTCCGCGAGTCCGATAGAGAACTTCCTAGATTCCACTCAGGCTCGGCTTTATTAATCCTCCGGCCCGTGATTGTCGCTGACAACCGTGGACTGGCACACGCGTGTGTACGCGCGATAAACGCCACGTGACGTGTGCAGGCTGGAGATGAATGCGTCCTGCGGATAAGCGAGAAACCGAGGCGCAGGGAGAGGCGACAGGGAGTTACAGGAAAATAGAAGTGACAGGAAGAAAGGTATGTGTCTAGTAAAAAATGTGATGGGCCAAGAAGAGATGCGAGAGGTGGAATGGTGGGGGTACTCGAGTGGTTTAGTGGGGATGGATCGAGTCAGTTGCCTTGAAAGGCTCAAGGATTGCGTTCAGACTATAGGCGGGTGAAGAAGGACGGGAATAGAAAAATGAGAAGCTTAAATGGAAATGAGGAGTCAATGATGCAAGGAAGGTGGGAAAGGGGAGACTAAAAGGTGAAAGGTGAAGGGACAGGAAAGAGGACGTGATTAAACGTCAGAGACATCATCTATCCAGCAAGATCGATACAGTTCTCGAGACTGCCATCGGTGATACGGATACCTGGCACCAGGGCAAAACAACTTTCCCGCTTTGCCTCGTAGCGAATTACCCGCAGACATGCTCGAATCGGAGACGCGCTTAAATCTTCCAGCCGTGATCTCAGTAGGAAATCGTACGACAGAAGTTTCCCTAATGGTCGTTAGATAACTCTATCGCGAGTGCATCCGAGGGCAAGATTGATTAGCCGTGGAAAATCCGTGCGATACTTCGCGGCCCATCTTTAAACGGAGAACGATTTATCATGGTTCATTTTTACGATTAGAAAGTACGGAAGAAGCAGGCAACCCGTGGCTTTACGCTTCTCGAGTTCTTTTTTTTTTTTAACTTTTTTTAAGGGAGAAAGGATTTCCCGTGGGAATAGACACGTTGCTACATTTAATTATACGTCATCCATTCATTTCCGTTGCTTCGGTGTACGAAATATAAAATAACTACTACAGAAACAAAGGGAGATTCAGAAATAAATTACAGACTAAAACTGGATGATCAGGAACAACAATTTCTCTCGTTATCTGAAATCGGTGCGCGCTCATTATCTAATAACTTCCCTTAATTAATCAATTATAATGACACGATGCATTTATGGTGACAATGTCGTATAAAATTCAGTGTTTGCACGGGTCGCTGGCAGACGTGTCGAAGCCGAAATCTGAGATCTGACGGGAGGAGCACAATGTGGCAATTATCTTGCATCGTAGCAATCTTCATTAACGTGCACATTCACTGGGTGCATCACGATTCGGGGCGATAGCAACGAATGAATGTATATACGTGCACCGGATGGCAGTGCAACGTGCTAGACACGTAAAGAGACTAGCTCGTAACGAACACGGTGAAAGAATGAATGAAAGTCGATTATTACGAACAGTGGATGGTTATCTATCGCGGAAGACAACCTGGTTCATTCCTTGTCTTCGATATCGATGCCTCCTCGGTGTGTAAAAAATGCCCGCCATTATGTTCTCAATTCAGTCTATCCAATGATCACTGTTTTATGCATGATTATGCATCACTTTTATCGTGTTGATATTAAAGAGAAACTATGAGAAATTAAATGGTAGTGCCCAGTATATTGAAATTGATAGATGTGCTTCCTTTTTCTTTGAAATAATTTGAGAAATTCTCGTCCTTATAAATTTGTAATAAATGTACACTTCGAAAATTGTATAATTACTATTAGAGTATATAAATGCACTTTCCAGTCGCTTTTTGGAAGACTGATTTACAACCGCTGCCTCATTCATTTTTCACCTACTCATTTGAAATGGAATTCTGATTCACGTGGTGTCGTAACTTCCAAGTAATAATACTGATAAGTACTAATTACTACAGAATAATTACGAAGATTAATATTAGCCTTTCTCTCGCTAGAATTTAATCTTCCCAAGCATTCACACGGAAAAAGTACCTACTCCATTTGTTTCTCATAAGAATTTTTCCAGCGCGTCAGCAGAATATAATGCAATCCACCGACTCGATGCATTATGCAGTGAATCAATGCTGCAGATTATAAAACAACCATGAAGATATTTAAAAGATATTTTTCATTCAATTTCGTATATCCTTGTGAGACTCATGTTCGTCTAACAAAATTACGGGCATTTTTAATTTTATCAGAGATCTCGGCTGCTAGCCTCTACTTTTCCCCTTAACTTTAATCACAAGCCACGGGTAAAATAACAGATAATCCCTGATCTAGGAACTATCGAATGGTTAATAAAATCAATGGAATCGTGGAATCAAAATTAAAACACAAGCAATAAGGAAGTACCATTATAGTCTGCACATCAAACTAGACACTACAAAGAAGTCTGCTCCGTATACTTTTACATGCTGATCATTCCAAATCGATAAGGTAATAAAAAACGGACTTCATAATGCGTCCGTCTCGAGTTAAGAAAGTAAAGAAACTGTGAACAAACAATCCTGTCAGGCCACCAGAATCTATACCTAATTCGCGTGTGGTGCGTTCCTCATGCCGATAAGCCTCGAGGAAGCAGAACCGCGCTTTTCGTTCAGCGGGATCGGTCCTTAATTACGAAAACCATGTTAATTATCGAGATTAGAGGCGACTCGATGTTCTTACGGAAAAGAAAGCAGCCGGAGCAGCTGCCGAGGAAAAAGTAAGAGGAACTAACACGTGAAATTTTTCATTACCGAATGCATTTCCTAGAGTTGTGCACGACAATGAGAGGAAACGCTGGCGCGAGTCGTTAGGCTGCTTCTTCGATAAAATTGTTTCCTATCATTAAAGAATTTACTTTCAAGCATCCCGTCCAACCGTGTAAAATTTAAAATCCGCTTGAATATAATAAACTATCACGAGATTAGAATTACATATCCATTCGTCACTGAAATTCCCGAGAAATGTTCAAAAGGTAAATTCTAAAATAGGACCGACCTCCAGAGGTTGATCATTGAATTATTGTCTTTCAGAGGACAGACTGCTCGCGTGCACGAGCTCCCCGAAGTGTCTGCACGCGCACGAGGTCCTCAGCCAGCAGGCCGGTGACGTCCACCGATATTTCGGGCGTCGTAATAGGAATAAGGAAAAAAAGTGAACGAGAAAGTAGCCCGTGTCGAAGCTTCGTTACCTGGACTGGTTTTAGGTACTTTTACGGTTGGCTTTAATTACGTGGCGCAATCGGCGACAGGCTCGACGTTGCTCGAGTTTCCTTGCGACGCCATCATTGAAACCAGCATGGGACAATTGTTCCTGAATATTGGAAAGGAATGTGTTGCGTGTCGATACTAAGAGCTCGGATTTTTAATTATTTTATTAATTTTTTTTTTAATGAAACAATGATTAAATGCAAAAGTTGTATCACCAACCTTCCCATTGATGAGGATGGGCACTTTCTTGTCGCGGAGATCATTGTGTAACAAGATGCATGTGGCACGCGCAACCCTCCAGGCCAAAGTGCAACGCCGGAATACCTCGCCACTGTAGCAGTGTAATTGCAATCGATTTCATCGACAGCCCTAGCAGCTGACGATAGAAACTTCGAAACCTGTGCCTGACTAAACCGCAGGGCGGTTGCGAAACTGACGAGGAACGATTTCACCGGCAGCTAAATATCGTCTGGGGCTTCTGACGAGCGTTTCTATGCAGAATATGTGGAAGCGAGGGAGAGACAAAAGATTCGAAAGCAAAGTTACAAAGGAAAATAGCCATGGCTGCTTTTGAAACCAAAGGTTTTCTCCAGCTTTCCGAGGTCTGCTCTAATTCGCCGATATCGGGTGAATCGGGCGAAATAAAATACAACTGCGATTCAAGAACTGGGAGGATTTCATGCAGGGTAATTATGGAAGAGACGCCGAAAATTAAAATTGTGTCGAAATGCAGAGTCACGCCCGGAAATACGGCGTCTCTCTCAACAAAAGGATGCTTCGGATTTTAATTTTTTAAGGGTGATAAATATTAAAATTTTGATTTTCTTCAATGCAAGTAGTAGCACAAGATGTTCAACAAATAACATGGATAATTTAGATACGGTGAAAATTTTGCGTAAGGTGCTGCGAGTCTACCACAATTACTCTAATAAGAGAAAACCCAGAAGGAAAATGATACACCTAAAGCGACACGAACAGCTTCAAAAGCATCAGAATGAATATCCTCGCGCAAATGCTACTCGTAGAAAGCAAGACGCTATTGACGAGAACCGGTGATACTTTACAGTCGATAGTGGAAGTGTCGACACTTCGTTTCCGCGACGCCCACGACCCATCAATACGAGCGTATCACTAAAGTCCACGTGCAAAATTGATACATGAATTATTCAGGCACACCGTCACAAAGACGAAGCGCAGAATACTATCAGTGCGCGATCTAGTAATTACAGTCCAATCAACTCCTATGAACTACATTCAACCCTCAGTTCAGTTTCGATCGTTGAAATACTGCATCTCCGGCACAGGATCCAAAACGGCCAACTCCCACGGGCATCACCCACGCCACGGTGATCGCAGAAAACTGAAACACAATCGTCTCTCGCGCCAGCGACCCACCTCTTTCTGCCAATCCCGTGGCACAATGCGCAGCTTCTCGTCTCCCGCGACGGCCCATGTATTATTCATCGATTCACCCCCGAGATTACGCGCGAAAGCAAAACATCTCGGCGATATCGGGCCGCGCGGGGAGCGGAACGACGGCAGAGAAGCCCGGCCGTACGTTGCCGCGATAATCGAGGCACGTTTGTTGCGCCGGTAATTATATTCACCGGTGCGGGCTGCCCTTCGATTTTCGTGACGCCTGGCCGACGTGGATTTACTCTTCGGAGCCACGTGCGAGCCTGATGCATGGCCGAGCGCGGAACGGGCGTTGCCAGGAACTTTAGTGCCTGACTCGCATGCATTATCGCCATCCCGCGCCCGGCTCTATCGTCGCCCGTGATCTCGTCTTCTGTTTCTACTGGCCGTCGACGCGTTTAACGCTGCAGACACGAATTCCACGGCGTACAATTAAATCGCCGTGACCCCTTCAAGTCACTTCTTTACCCTGCATAATGCACGCCACGGTCGAATATTTGTCCGCGATTATGCAAGCAGGAGTGAAGTCCGGTTTCCAGAAGGGGGAGGGGGCACAGTGGGGCCTCGGTAAACCGAGTTTCGGTCGGGTCGAACGAGGTTCCAAGCTGTCTGTTTAATTTCACTTGTTCCGAACAAGTTCGGTTGGCTTCGGTTTGTTCTGCTCGTGCTTCTACAGTCGAGTTCTCCTTAGGAATTGGAGTCCCGGTAATTCTAGCTTGATTGGACCCGTGGATCTACTTAGGTGTTTAGAGGACATTGCATGCTTCGAAGTGGTGTTCTTTATGTTGGCTGTTTTTGGGATATAGGAGTGAAAACGTTATAGTAAATGGTGATTTTAGGTCGTGAGATTATACAGCATAAGCTTCCCTTGGCTCCCCTTTGCGACGCGTCCTGTTGCCTTAGAATCGCGATGAACGAATGTAAGAATCAGCAGGACCCGAGCTGCCACGTTTCTTGCTCACTTTAGAGTCGCGGTTGCCCGATTAACGAACCGTGTCCTACGGTATCCATCGTTAATTTCAGCCTGGCGGTACCACGAGACCATCAATCAGCATCAATCGGCCGCTATTACGCAAAACCGTTGCAGCCATTCGATCCTTCAATGTGGCCACGTAAAAAGCTCTAATTTGTTCTTACAACCATGGGCGCATCGTGTAATCGACAAGCCCGCGCAATCAGGGTAATAAATTGAATGGGTCGGATCGATTTGGGTGTTTACGCGTGTGTAGCCTGCATTCATCACACGAGCTTTTCATTCGATCCTATTCTCGCAAGTTTTCAATTTGCCATGGGTTAAATGCTTCGTTTGAACACCCTGCCATCCAATCAACTATGTAACTCCTAATTTGATCTCATTCGTTAGCACTTAGTTTAAAAATAAACAATGTTTACTATTTTCTCTATTTCCTGTAATTAAGGCGATACAATGAAGAGTATTCTGCGCTAGAAGAACACTGATGCAAGGTTAGGTCGCGTGAAATGTAACTCGCGAGTTGAGTGAGATCATTAAACGTTCGAAGTGGCGTACATGTGTTACTTAACGTTAATTCACTCTTTTACTTAATGTGTTTATCGGGAATTCAATTTTACACAGCTTTCAACAAGTCTCGCCTCGTACATTCAAAGAAAATGAGTGCGTCTCTGCCAAAAGTGGCGACGTAAAAACTCGATTCGCATCGATGTTTCTTCCACGGTCGGAGCATGATTTTTTACGACTCGTGTAAATTAAAATGCACCACGCTGTGTGGCGGTGCGCATTGGCCAAGCATGTCCCCCTTACGAACAAGGTTCGACAGAAGTAGGTCGTGCAATCTGCGTGTTACATTGATGTGTCTTATTAATTTGCAGTGCAGTGCCTCCGTACGAGACAATATAATTTCTGAATTATATTTAAAAAAATTCGAAAGAAACTTCGCACACGGACATAACTTCCGTTCAATTTAAAATACCAGTAGGATATAATCGGGCGCACGTCCTTCTAACTTTGCACACCCGATCAATACCAATATTCAACTATAATTATAATAATAATAATACGTCTTTATTACATTCCTTTGAAAAAAACGAAGAAAAGTAATGGGCGTGACTCAGTTAATCCGAAGACTCATGACAAAGTACAATAATCATTAATAAAAAGAGAACATAAATGCAATAAGTTAGGAAATAAAATAAAATAATATAGAAAATAAAAAGCGCAAAATGCAAAATGTAAAATGTAAAATGCAAAATGCAAAACACAAAACACATAACTCAAGGCAAAAGCATTACGGCAGGCACGTTCAACTTTTCCCTGATTGTGAGTTAATAGCCCTAATTAATATAATTATACAAAATACTTTAAAGACTGAATGAATGAATGTAAAACCAGAAAATCAAAAATTGCCATGAATATAATTCGAGGCATACTTCTTAATCGCATAATATGCATAATTTACAAATGAATTATTGTTCAACGAACAAGTTGCAACGCTGAAATTCGTATTATGCATCACAATCGAGTGATGTAAAACAAACTTGCTGCGTCTAAGAACCAGCTCAAACGAATTTCGGAATAAACGACGAGCCGATAGCACTGCGAGTGATCAGTGGTTGGAAAGCTAATAATGCATTAGTCAGTAATCGGTTCCCCATGAAAAACATTTTCTTTGCCAATGGAACTGGCGTATCGGTACCACTGTGATTTACTGAAATAACACGTTGGATCAAGAATGCCAGCAGTCCTACTGGTTTCCGCGTGCAAATGCCACGCTTGATAGTCGCACGCGCAGCCTTGCGCCGCTCGCGAATGAAACAGAGGTTTATTTCCGTCCGAAACGGAGTGCAAACGGCCTGTAACGTTGTATTACACGTTTAATCCAGTTGGAACGCACTGGAATTTGTGCGAATCGAGCGGCAGGGAAACCGCAGCGAACGTGAAGTCGATGGAACTGATAATCAGCGAATCAGAGATCGCTCCACGACTTTTGGAGGCTAAAAGTTAACATACGTTCGTAACGTGAAATCGTACGTTTTATAACACATTCTCTCAGCCCGTATCCAGTTACTCCAGAACCATTTTTTAAACTTTCCATTATTCCTCAAACTTGTATCAAAAACCTCCACTATCTGCACATAAATTGCAGGGCAATTAATTTCTTCGGTAAATATTTCAAAATCAATTCGTTGAAACTTCTAAACCTGATCGTCCAAAAGTTCAGTTCCCACAAGGTTAAATTAAGTCGGCTCGCAATTACTGACTAGCGACTTTGTTTTCTTCCGCTTTGTGAATATTCAATTGCATTAGACCATTCGCTTCTCACGATTCATCAAGTAACGATCCAACAATGCCGTTTCGCCGATTCGATCGTGTAATTAAAGGCTAGCCAGCGCGCCTCCGCCTGGCTTGGCAGCGTTCACTTCGCCTGATCGCCGCTAAATTATTTATCAGAACCGATCGAATTCGTCTGTGTCTGCCGCGTAACCTCGAAATCGCCGATCGACCCGTCGGGAGCCTTGATCTTGCCCAGCCGGAGGAAACCAGTTTCGCAAGAAAACACCACCGAAGGGGCTACGCCTTCGCGCTTCCGTATTATCGATGCAGATTAGGCGTTAATCAGGGATACCGCGTGTTCCTCCACTTAATCTACGAGGGAACAGACACTTGTGCCCAACGACACGTGAACAATGCGCTGATGGCTGAAGAAATGCGGAAGGAGCGGCGCGATCGCGCGATCCAGATCCATCGTGATCGTTTCGCGGCACTTTCCGAGCATCGCGGAACTTCCCTTCGGCGAATTCGAGTTAGAATTAGGATATTCAGCAAAAAAAAAGCTACGAACGAGCGTTGATTCAACTTGATTTCAAGATTATATAGGTAAATATATTCAATATATGTTTGAAGATAATCTCGTGCGATATTATTCGCTTACAATGCACTCGTCCATCGAACTAAAATTAAAATTTAATTTATAGAACCGAATACAAAGACTCTTATTTCGCAGACCAGCGTTTCCTGTTCCTTGACTCGCAAGCACGGTCCGCGAAATTTTCTACGGGGTTTTGCAGTCGCTTCCGGTTCGACTCGACTCGAATTCTAATTACTCGACACTCCGCGTGGAATCGCAGAGGCACATTGCTCGAAAATAATGTGATGAGTAACGGTGCACAGATCTAGCCTATTTAGATACCGTTATACTTCCGTAGGAAATAATTTGATTGTCTCTTCCCTCTGTGTAACGTAATTCTAACGTCATCGCGAAGAATTAAATTCGGTTGTGTACAATTACATTTGAAACGCCCGTTTTTCGTTTTAAACGAAAGATAAACGGCTCCTCAATTTTTCATTTTGGACACTGACAAGCAGAGATGGGCAAAAAATTATTTGAAATAAAAATTTCATACACAAATTTTGATTTCAAATAATTTTTTGCCCATCTCTGCTGGCGAGTAACCACAGATTTCTCAGCGAGCGTTGAAACTGGGAATTCTGATGGCGAAAAATATTGAGAAACGATCGAAAGGCGCTTGTGCCCATCATTAATGGCACCGCCATTTACAGAATGCTAATTGGGATCGAAAAGAGTTTAAACTTTTAGTTGCCAATTATCACTTCGCTCATCTTGCTTGCCAACCTGTTTTAATGGGCAAAAAAGTAGAAAAGATTTTGCGCTAGTTGCTACCTTTCCAGTCCTCGTGTTTCACGATCGGGCATTTTTCATCGCGCGAAAGAGAAACGTAAATCGCTTGTCGAGGAGAGAACACCTGACATTTGATTCGACAGGTAGCGAGAGAACCGGCTAGTGAGTCAGTCAGGCACCGAGCGAAGGTTATCGATAAAAATTACGCTTTTCCCTATCGAATTGGCTGCGGAATGAAATCAAGGACGCTCGATGGGGCGTGAAACAGCCTGGACTCCTTAAAAAGCCAGGCGACTTGAGCCAAAGACCGTAGGTTCAATCTGATACCATCGTGGAAGTCTCTTTCATATCAATACTACTCCTATAATTTATTCAACTTATTAATGAAGCAAGCATCCACTCTGATAGATTCCAAACACTTTAACCTTTAGCTCGATCCATATTCCTATCAAGTAAACAGTCCAACTGAGGTACTTGATGAAGCAATACCTTGGGGACATCTAAATGCACCTAACTCTAAGAATTCGTCTCATCATGGTAAACATTAAACCACATTCCAAGGAATAAGAAAAAGCTTGCTGGAATAAAAACCTCTAAACCACAAGACAAGGACGAATTCTTTAAAACGGCAGACCACACAGCCTTGCTAGCTTTGTGCAAATAATTAATTTCCATCTCAAACTATGTCTTCTATATTTATCTGAATAAAATAGAATCCTTAAAATATGAAATACAAAAATCCTCCACAACCTCTTCGTAACACCTACTTGCAGAAGCAACGCGGATCTCCCTGCTTCTATCCGGTCGGTTGATCGTAAACTTCAAGATCACAAGTTCCAGCGGGAAGTTTATTGGAGCATTATGCCTGGTATTGTAGCGATTCAGATCGTTCCATCGCAAGTAGACGTTGTGGAAATGCAAAAGAAGTTCCTGGATCATAAAGCCGTGTTCTAAGCGAGAGTCGAGCAAAGGATCCTACATTAGCTCGTCTCGGTACGCGTAAAGGATCGTTATACAACGGGTTTACGAGGAGAAACGGAATGCACCGTCTACAAGGTGCACGCATTACGATGACCTACCAAGATGAGTTGCTAATTCGCCGCACTTTGTCGGACAGAAATAGCCTTTTAACCAGATGAAAATGTCCACGGACTAAATACGCCGGCACGACGCTGTCTGCGCCCCAAATTCGTGATGCGAATAAAGCTACGCGAGGCTCCACGATCGGCCAGGTATCACTTAATCAGGACTTTACTCCTTCGACTTCGTTGCCTCGGCATTCGGTCGCCCCTTCCTTCAGATGTAGTATCAATAATCGATGTTGGCGATCACAGTGCGCGAGGTAAATTAAAATTGCAAGGTGATATTTAAGAAAATATTGCACTTGGACTTTCTTTTCAAATAGATTCTCCGCAACTTCTCCAATGAACTAATTTCAATGCAAAAAGACGAGTCATAACGACTAACACAGCATCTTTATAATTTATTACTTATTTCTCGACCATAATTTTGTAAATTTTTCTCTGTAAAATCGGTTTTCTGTATAATAAAATAAAAATTCATATTCAGAGTGAACGTGACCCACGATCGATCGCGGAATTGATAAAAGCAAGCGTGTAATTGTGAGATAAGTGGCTGAGTGGCGAAATACTTGGCCAGAAGCAGCGGAAACGGAAAGAGAAATCTGCTCGTCGATGTTCTTTTAATGGAAAAATCCTTGTGATTAATCACGGAATGCGTTAATTATAAAATAGAGCGGCGTTTTGTGTGCAGGAACAAAGCAGACTGAAAGGGAGATGTTATCCAAGTTAGTGTCTGAATTGAAAAGTAAAATGAATAATTGAGAGAAAAGATTGTTTCAAAATGGAAAGTGTTGAAGGAATTCTAACAATAATTAGAGATGAAATGTCGAGTTGCAAATGGACTCTTTCCAGCAGATTTATGTTACTATTTATGTAGAACCATGGAATTTGTTAAAGAATGCTAGTGGTTGTGCTTTTACGATCGTGTAAATGTTTACCATACGACAATCGATTTTCTGGATACTGAATGGACTTTTAGAAGATCGAGGAGGACGGACAGCAGACCGCAATGCATTTCGTCGGCTACCAGCTTTCTGACTGGTCTCCTCTCGACGAAGAATTGCGGTTGGGTACTTTTTCGTCAAAAAGTATGTCAAATATTGATAGGTTTTCGTGTTGCTTTTGCATGTCTCGGCGACCGAGAAAGTTCAAAACCGCGGATGTCTAGGACACTGATGCCCCGCTCTTCCCTTTCTTCTCTTTGTCCTCGAAATACTTAACTTTCGTCGAGAATAACCTCGCAATATAATGTAAAATAAAAAGTGGCTGTCACGTTCAGAGACAAAGTGAAAATTGCTAACTTCAAGTACACGTTATACACAATAATAAACAATTATTGTTAGATGGAAAATATTCGCCATAGGCTTCTGAATATCCTAAGCGCAAAATGATGAGAAGATTCAATGAAAACGTATACATTTTCATAGCTATTCAATTTTTCACCATACAATGTGATTGATAATAAATAACCCGACGTGTATGATTTCTAAAAACCGCTAAAAATCAAAGCTGTCAGCGCGAATCAACGCAGGTGACTGACCCCAGGCTCGAAAATGAATATTCAATTACATAGAAGTGAATTTTACGGGCACTTTAATGCCTTTGCAAACTCGTTAAGCAACACTTTTTGCGAAAACGCGTTTTTTACGTCTCGAAAGTCTGCCATCAGCTGTCGTTAGCTTCCGGAATGAAATAGTTGCGCGTCTAGCAACTGTGTTAACGTCTTCCTTGACTTTATCGACTTTTCTTTCTAGAATTAATAGCTGTAGCTGTCGAAAATATAAATTTTGTACAGATGTAGTAAAACACGAGACCCATGACTCGATGTTTCGTGAATTTTTCGTATCTTTTTTAGGTCGTCGCTTGCCAGACTTCTACTTACTCCTTGACACAGAGAAGCTACTCTACTTCCACTCCACCGAAATTGGAACAAACTCACAGTTACGCAAGGTAAGTGAACGAAAATTGCCCGCATTAGCTTCCGAAGAAACGGAATTCTCGACGTGCTCGGCAAATTGGATCGTCAGAGGAAAACAACGGGTCCACAATAGCGTTCCGTGGCGTTGGTTCCTGTATTTAAATCTCATGACACTCTTCGCGTGGTCATTGTCTCGCGAAAGGAGTTGTGCCTCGTTCGACTCCGAGTGCCAGTGAAAAGGGACTCTACGCGACAATTGGTGGCTTTGAATCGAAATACATAATTGAACCCAAGAGCTGCGTCGAGGGGACCTCGTTTTTTAGACGACGTATTAAAGCTCCTGAGACCTGGAGAGAGTGCTATTGTGGTACGAATGCACGTGCGCGGAACGAAATTAAATCGTGAACGAGCTCACGCGTTACAGCGAAACCTCGGCACAGAGGTTATCCGTTCCTTATCCTAACTATTATTACCCTTCGTATTATTAAGAACAACCATCATGATAACGCGATGCAATGCGCCTGAAAACCAACTCCTTTCGAACAGGATATCTCGCATCGAATTATTTCTCATAAAAATAAGTCCCTCGTGTTTTCATTCTACACTAATGGCCACGTTTTTACTAAAACGGCAATTACCGATTAGAAACTAAGTAGCAAAGATACGGATATTTAGTGGCGATCAGAAAAGAGGTGGAGGCAAAAAAGTTACATTCTCCAATGGGTAAAAATCCCCGACGAAAAAATGGCTTCTTATCATCCTAACTCCTTGCCACATCCCAAATCACAAAGGAGAATGCCTCGTTGAGCCTAGAAGACAACGGACAGCGGTTTTCTCCCGGAGGCGAGGCTACGGGAAAAGTAAAAGGTTAAATCGCATGAGTGCGTGTCCAGAGATAGGAGATGATGCGCCGAGGCGCGTGCAGAGGTTCAGCAAGGACAAAAGCCCGGAGACCCCGAGAAGCGGGTATGATGGAAAGCGAGCGCACGAGCCTGACGTCGGTTGTATTTCGCCCGACCGCGACGACGAAACGCTCCACGCGAGTTTCACCAGTGAAATGCAAACCATTCTTACGCGGCCGACCGCTGAAAGTGCCGGTGAAACCTTCTAGCTTCCACTAATAAACACTTGCGTGTATATTTACGATACGTTCACTCTGGCATCCTCGTCAAGCATCAGCCAGATGTGTGTCCCATGGGCTCGCCTCGGGGAGGATATCCGCTTTTCCTGTCGAGCATACTGACCGACAATGTAGCTTTAGTTACTGGGCTACTGATACATTGAAAGCCACACAGTGTATTTTACTTCTTCCAGTAGGATTTGCAAGTTGTGGGATTAAAAGGTTGATGATGAATGACAGTCGCAGAGCGCAGTTGTATGTTGCGCACCCGAAGGGAAATAAATATGTACCTACCGTTGAATTTTGAAATATTAGTTAATTCTGAAAGAAGCTAATACTGAATGTTTTGGAAAGAGGCGATACCACAATCTATTTGCGAGCTAAATTCTTTCAGAACGTGAAGCAAACGTAAGGGTCAACACGAAGAGTAATCACTTCGAAACGCTATCTCGCTCCACGCGTTTGTTTAAGTTCTCCAGCAAGATGGCTACTGAAAACCACCTGGACAAACATGTGCATCGATTTACGTGACGCCCTGTGTCTACAAGAGCTTTATGGCGTGTGTGTTAAGTACGAAGAAGCGTTATGAGATCTTAAAATTAGAGGTCCGAGGGTGGAGAGTAAAGGCTCGATCGCCACATGTGCGAGCTGCTGAATTCGTGGGCCATGATACAAAATGATACTAAATGACTTGTTGAAACAACATTGCAAAATCAAGTGGTCAGCTCGTGCCACTAAATGGAAAACACTACATAAGCTCACCCTCGCGTTTGTCTTCAGAGGACTTAAGTCACACATCAGTAATTTTAACTATGGTGGCCCCTAAAATTCCAAAACACATTACACACGTCTACATTCTCCTTTACCGTCTATTAGAACCTTAAAGCCACCTATTAAAAAACCTATACACGTTCTTCACTGAAACTCCTACGACTCACAAAGCCACTATAATATCCAGACTCCTCGACCCGCTTCGCTGGGCATAGTAGTCAGAACCACGTGCAAAAAGCACCATGGCAAAGCCAGAAATTAGTTGCTACCCCAGCTCGAATATCACAGCTTAAAGTAATAGCGGAAGAAACTTTAATCGAAAATGCGATGGTACAAAGAGCCGGCCAAGAATAAGCGGTGATTCAAGGGTGGCTGCGAAAAAGTATCGGTAAATTCAAAGTCGGCCCACTCCGTGCACTGGGTGTCCTTAAAGAATTGAATAGACGATGATTCGCGGCTGTTGGGCCACGGTTGTAAATTGAACACGCGGACTCTTTTTCTGGCGACGCTGGCTGGCCAAGGTTGCAGATGCTTTCCAGGTTCGCGCGAGGAGAATGTGGGCGGGCATTGTCGCGGCGAGCGTTGTCCGAGTTTGAATGCGACATCGGACACGGCCGACGATAACTCGGCATTAATACCGGAGAAACTCGCCGCGCTCGCGGATATAATGCCTTTCAACGTGCCAGCGTTGCGGTTGTACGCGTTGCCAGCTTTATCCTCGCCTCGCGACCACCTCTGACCGCGCTATCTGCGCGCCACCACCCGCGAACATTACGCGTTAATTCGCGTGCCCGCGAAGCCTGGATGCGAGCGTTCGCGAGTAGAACTCTCCTCGCCAGGGTATCTGATAGACGGAAACGGCCTATCTTCGAACCAACTGCTAATTGAGTAGGGAATAAGGCTGTTCGAGTACTCGAATATTCGTTCAATAAACGTTCAAGCTTCAAGTTTCAAGCTGGTCGAAAATTTTGATCTGCTCGAAGTATATTCGAGTTTCTCGGTTCTTTCGGTCCGCTAGGTTCTTTCAAGCCGCTCGTAAAACTTCGAGCTATTCGGTTTTATCGAACCGCTCGGTTCTTTCGAGCTACTCAGTTTTTACGAGTACTCGGCTCGGCTCGGCTCGAAAAACCGAGTCTGGCTCGGCTCGAAAAACCGAGTCTGGCTCGGCTCGCTTTTTTCGAGTACTCGAACAGCCTTGCCGCGCAGGGCCCAGACCGCGGAAGATGGAAAAGTTTCGAAAAAAATTTTTTTTTCCGAAATGTCGAAAAATACTCGCGCATGCGCACGAGCGGCGCCGGGGGGACGTGCGCGCAGGTCCCAGACCGCGGAAGATGGAAAAGTTTCGAAAAAAATTTTTTTTTCCGAAATGTCGAAAAATACTCGCGCATGCGCACGAGCGGCGCCGGGGGGACGTGCGCGCAGGTCCCAGACCGCAGAAGATGGAAAAGTTTCGAAAAAATTTTTTTTTCCGAAATGTCGAAAAATACTCGCGCATGCGCACGAGCGGCGCCGGGGGGGCGTGCGCGCACTAGGGAACACCGATGCGCTTGGGTCCATTGTTGCAGAGACTTTGCTTGCTGGGTGGTTCAAGTAGGCACGAGGTGATGATGCGGAGGGTAGAGAATCTTTATTATTAAGCTTTCGCCTGACGAGGGTTTTCAGATCTGAAAGCTTCGATAGGCCTTCCAGCAGAATTGCAAGAGTTCACGCGTTGCCGAGAGATGATCGTGTAGGGTTGGATAATTGAGAAAAATTATCGAACGTGATTTACGTGAAATATTTTCCCATTGGCCAGAGATACTGGCAAACTGTGCACCGTCGTGTCTTTGGAAGAGAAATTTGAAAATACGCACGAGAGAACTGTAACGAGTATTCAGAGGTTTTGTAATTAAAAGTTTCCACCGGTTACGTGAAATTTTGTTCACGTTTGGCGGTCTCGTGTACTGGCATTCGTGTCATTTAATTGAAATCGCGTGACGGTGCGCGAGAGAAAGCTTGTTTTCGGTCTGTATTACGAACTGAATAAAACGGCTTCATCAATTTAAACGTGCCTCTAAATATTTTGCGGATTGCCTCCTCAAGCCTTGATACATATCTCTAGCACAGCTATATACATATATCTAAATAGATGCCGAACAATTAGAAATGAAGTAAAGTAACTGTACTAAATTAATGCACTGAAACTATTGGTATAATAACTTCATGGCTACTTAATCCTCTTCATGCTCGATACCACTCTTGTGAAATTCATACTTAATCTCATTAATTTCCCATATATGCCCTCTCTTAATGAACCTCTGAAGCCACGCGTGCGCAAACTGAGGTGCAGAAAATTCAAAAAAACATTAATGGATTATCGTACAAAGGGGGCAAGAAAACTGTGCTACTCCAATTGGACATTCGATGAGTGTGAGATGATAACAGCCGAGATGAGCCTATAAATGGGCATTACGTAGACGGGGCCGTTAAAAAAAGATTAAATTACTAGGGAACCACCATCATCGGTTGAATAACGAGGGATAAACAAAGGTCCATAATCGCGTAACACGCTTTCTAATACCAGTCCTAGGACGCATACGAGCATCTACTCTTGTCGCACGCTAAAAGTGGGACACGTTTGACTAACGCTTTTAGGCTCTACGTACAAGCGGGTTTATTGCATCGGATATTTTTTTACTTTTGTTACTATGGAAGGCTGAGTCATAGCTTCTAGGAAAATAATGCCGCGTTCGAATTCCTTCTTAACGACTCGCCTTCGATAATCACTGAATCTTATCCTTTACCTCCCATTCTGTAAAATTGCCTTCGTCCTATTAGTCTGAAACTGAGGAAATATTATCAGGTCGTAATTTCTAAATTCTTTAAAAGTAAGGAGATCATTCGTGCGTCAAAAGTAGGTTCCAGAGATAAGAAGGCACCCCTGTTTTCAAGAACCCACACCAAATGGCAGAAAATTTGAGTGGAAGCAAGAGAAATGGCGACAAATTGCTTTTAATTATAAATTCAAAGAGAATGCAACGAAGAAGAAATATACCTATGTCGATGAAATTCAGGGAGGTGGAACTGCCGTTGAGTGACCAATTCATTATGCCCCACCTATGACACTCAACATTAAAAACTCCTTTCTACTACAATACTACAACACAGTTTTATAATGAATTTTTTCAACAACACTCTTTCTGATTTCCAACTACCACATTAGGTGTTCCATTCAAAAGAGCAGACTACGAGAACTTTAAGGTCATTAAATAAAGTGATGCCACCCCCTACTGAATTATGAAAGATCTTCCACTAATGAGAAGATTAGTACATTAAAAATACATGCGAGACGCAAGCAGCTATCAGCATAGCATAGAGCACGAAGCATTTAATAATGCTGACAAAGTCTGCGCCCTATCTGCCTGGAAAGCAGATCGATCGGATCGATACCGCGAAAGTAAACTTGCGAAAGAAAAGCCTCGCACTTGCGCCTACGTCCAGGATTGCCCCGATGGGAGAGATAGCCGCGGAATTAACATAAATTAGAAAATCTGTTGTTCCTGTAATTTATGCCGGGCGAATTCCTTCCAGCTCGCTGTGTTTCAGCGAAAAACAATGCACTATTAAAGGCGCGTCTTCATAACGAGTAGGGCATTGCTAATTGCGCTCGATGCTTGTTCTCCAGTGGCCAGGCGTAAAGCCCGTTTCGAGGAGAGATCGAATGTAAACAACTTCCCATGAAAATGCAAAGGGGACGGATTATGGAAAACACACGATACGCGTTCAAATTTAGATGAGAAATAGAGGGGCCTTTTTTAAAAAATTTTAAGGTAGAGTTTCTTCTTCCTATTAAAATGATGAATTTAGTATGGATAACACAGCTTTCCTTTGCACATACGTGAAATATATCGTTGCAATTACATTGCCTTGTTCACTTTCGAGTTATTATACTCACCGGGTTACTAAATAGTGTTGTTATTGTAGTAATATATATACTTACTACACTGCTCGAAATAATTAGACGACAGTATCACTGGGCTGTTCGTGTAAACTTCGTTGATCAAGAGGGGAGTGTGTTCTTATATGATATACTGTCACTTTGACTACTATGGTAACTTTGACCAAAAAACTAAATTTTACAACAAATTCCTCTATCACCCATTGTATAAAAGGTATTATTCTGAGACAAAATGCAACTTGGAGTAGGCAATTAAAGCTACCCAAGGCACTTTGTCTGAGAATAACACCTGTTCTACAATAAATGCTAGGGGAATTTATTTTAAAATCTAGTTTTGTGGTCAAAATTAACACAGTGATCAAAGTTACCCCATTTACGGTACCTATACCTAATTTCTATAGTAGATTATCGCTTTTATAAGACCTTCCTGAATGGTGAAACTACTCGAGTCGACGGTTTTCTATTTATTCTAAGCAGCGTGATTATTTAACCGCGTGAAATGTAGAACTTATACAATAGATATCCGAAGCTTCTTCGGGAACCAACGTCGAGATTGTGTTTCTCCAATGACGAATAGAAGTTTGCTCCGGGATTAAAGCATAATCCCTCATTGTAAAATCTTCACAAAGGACGGTATTATTTTACTGTTCACAAGGACTCGTACGAAGATGAAGCGCATCCATTTTCCTCTTCCCACTGAAAAGTCACTTCCGCTTACAGTTCCTGGTCGCGCTGCTCGTACATGCATTCCGCTCGCCGCGAATTAATTATAGGCATGCATACTGGATGAGCATAGCCGTAACAGTACCCACAGACTGCTAAACAAACAGTCTATTAACATCTGATTTGTAAGATTTGTTCATTAACACCCAACGAAAAAAATAATGTTCCCTGAATACTTCTGAATTCGAAATCAGTAGATAATCGTTTCAAAATATCGCACAGGTAAAATACTTTAGATTCTATAAAACGCGGTTTCTAATGTCACCTAATTAGCGCCACAAGTGTATTAATTATTTCGTTCCACCGTGAGAAACTTATGAAGCGCCCACCTTCCGCCAATTAATTTTCCGACTCAATTTCCGTAATGTGTAATAGCAATTTTCTGTGCTATGTAACGCAAGTATAAACGAGTAATAACAAATGTAAATTAACTTCGGTACACATTCCAGTCTCGACTTTAATGAATATGCAAGAAAATTTCGCTGGCAACCAATCCCTTTATTACATATATTCACCGAGTGGATTCAATATATGTGCGATTCATCGTCCCGTCGACAAAGTGACTTGCGAATTGCCCTGTTGAACGTGCCATTGTAAACCTGGGGCGAAGGGTCTTGTCCTATTCTTCGATTGCGCGTTTCCGGCTGCTCCGTTTCGGACGTGCTGCTAATTTCGCTCCTGGGATTCGATAAAGCGTTGTTACATGCCAAAATTGATAAACGATAACCGAAGTTTTCAGTTTCCTTTCTCAGAAATACTTAAGAATCTCTTTAAACTTAAGTAGTTTCTTTCTCTGTGGTGCTCTGTTTTTTAAATAATTTAAACATACTTTAATCCAGCTCCAAAATTTGTACAAACTACTGTTAAAATTGTCAGGTGTTGTCAAATTTTTATTTCGTGAAGCCTTCAAGGTTCTCTCAATCAGACAATTTATGTACCAATGCATAAGCAGATATTGTATTATTCTGATGGAAATGGCACAATCAGTCGGAAGCCTACGAGGAATAATCAATACGCTTTAGAGTTTTGAATCTCTGCCAAGTTGGATTTCTCTGAACAGAGTGTTTGTTTACATAGGAAATTTCGCGTTCTACGTATGACAGAAGAAACCCAAAGGCACCGTCAGAATTCCAATGGAACAGAAAGCAGGAATATACTAAAACTATCATGTTCACCAAATTTACAGCCAACCTTTCAAACAGTGCAATCAATTTCATTTTACAATTCCGAGCATGCAGGACACCTGTGCACCGACGAGTAACAGCTTTCCAATTTATATACTCCAATGTCTTTGATGGTGCAAATAGTTAATTGAGCACTACCCGACAGTAAGTAAATTTGACATAATTACAGACACAGTCCCCTTTTATCCTCGACTGGCGATTGATCATAAATCAAACACACGTGTACGCTCCTAGGCGTAGTTGGAAGCACGCGATTCAGCTTCGGAAGATACGTCGTGCGTTTCAGGGCTGAGAGAAGATTCTAGTAACACAAAACTGAATCACGCAACTCAACATCGTTCACCTCCACCAGGAGGAGCCCACTCGATCGATCCCATCAATCCCCCCGAAACACGAAGCTAAACCCACCACCAATCCTTACCCCGAGATATCATCAAGAAACCTTAACCCGATTACAACCACAGAAACTTCGTCTTCATCGCTTTCCCGGGCCCCGTCCCGCTAAAAGCAACCTGGCCATCTCTCTAATTCAATATCCCATTAATCCTCCATTTCGTCGCCAGCGTACCCTTCGATCGTGACTCGTCGCGATTCGCTTTCGACCCGGTTGCAGTTGGTAAAAATTCTTCGCCCAGGCTTAATTGCCTCGGGGATCACGAGACAGCGGTTAGCTGCTGGTTCTTCCGTAATGGAAATTTTGCGAAGCTTATCGGCACGCCACCGCGCCCGTACTATGCCCCGTCCAAGCCTATTCCTATGTATATAAACGTCCGATCGACCGGCGAACACCGAATCCATAATCCGTGCCAGGATGCACCTGCCTCCCTGACAAAATCGCTCGAGTTATTCCGCAACGGAACGCGCGATTCACCCTTTCGTCAGAGCCCAAGGATCTGCCCACGGCGGGCAGAGGCAGGAGGAGCGACCGCGTAACCGCAAATGCAGGCTTTAACAAGAGAAATTTCTCTGTTCGTTGCTCGAATTTCTGTCTACATAACCCGCACCGGTACGGAGAAAGTGAGGACTTTTTTCATCCATCGTGTGGCCGTGGCGGAATTTCAGCGTTTCGTCATCCCTGTTCCAACCGTTACCATGCGATTCGGCATAGATTAATTACGGGAGAGTTGCCGCAATTTGCGTAAAATTGTCACCGTGTCTGAATTTTACAATGGAAGTTTTTCCAAGGAAGAAAATCAAAATTTTAATATTTGTCATCCTTGAAAAATTAATGTTTTAATTTCTGGTAAACTCGTAACGTTCACCCTTTACGCTCACTCTAAACATTTTGAAGTTTAGTAAACTCTCCCAGTGCGGCATCTCTCCCACAATTACCCTAGTAAAGCTCGGCGCTTCGAGTCTGAATATGATCGTCGATGTAACACTTGGTTCGATACAAATTCGACCCTACGAGATGCACCTACCTAACGAATTACGCCTCGGGATCACGCGTTCCTCGCGGAGACCGGAGACAAAGAGCTCTATAAATAACGGATGAAATTAATATTTCAATGCGCATTACCTCACACGTACTTTCTCAAATGAGGTGATCGATAGATATACAAATGTGCCTCGGTGTGTACGTGCCCCGGCGCGCGTGTACGAAACGAATGAGTCACGATCAGACGTAACCACCGCTCGGATAGAGCGCAGCCTGTAATCAAATAGGATCTACGGTACGATCCAGCGAGCAAGACGCGTACTCGTGAAAGTCAGGCCACCTCGCGTTACCAGCAGAACTTGTTCAGTCACACTCCGCCGTCTGAATATAATAAACCGAGGGGGGCTTTCGATAGAAATTGAATTTGTTTCATTCTGTTGGCCGGCTGGCGCGGTTACACGCCAGAAAGGACGGGAGGGGAACGTAGCCGAGTCTCGTTTTCATTCAGACGCTCAGCGATTTTACAACCGCGTCCATTGAGGTGAACAGGCGGTCCGCGGGGGTTAATTGCTTTCCTAAGCGGCCACCAGTATTTGGCGCAATAACGAGCCGCGAAACTTCGACCCGGATACCTACTATTAATAGCGGTTATTGCTTCCGTTCTGTGGCTTGGAAAGGGCTCGCCGGGACTCGCCCATCGCCTCTGTCAGCGACCAGGCACCCGCTATTTCTTCCTTATTGCTGCAGGAAGCGTGTTAATTACTGTTTGCATTCTTGTTGCACGCCACGGGGCCGATCCGATCGGTAAGAAGCGGCTGGCGGGCCCGCGAGATCGTGAATCACGGAACCGAACGAGAAAACGCGGGCTCTAGGAAAATCGATTGGCTCGGCTTCTTGGCGCGGCGGAGCGCCCGGCTAGAATGGATGGAACGTTTCCTTTGAGAAACGACCTCAACGAATCATTTCACTGTACAAGGATAAGAACTTCCTTTCTATTGCTCCTGCAGCGCGACGAGAAATAGTAACGAGCATAACAGGATAACAGATCAACGAAAATACTACAAAGCTTGGCAGAAACTTTCTAACCAGCGTCCACCTTCTAACACTTTATCTGCCGCACGTTTCGGGGCAACCAGAAATCTTCAGAGCCGCATCTTGTAGGTACATGGAACACAGATCCTTCTAAACTATATTTTTTAGATGTAAGATAAGACTGAAGTAAGATCGGAATCATGAATTCAAGAGCAATTCCGGTGATTCGACTTTCGTTCTGATCCATGAATTTCGATTTGCTCGAATGAAATCGAACTGAATATGTTAAACTGAAATAAGATCGAGATCATGAATTCAGGAGAAATTCGGGTGATTCGATTTTCGTTCGGATCGAAGAAATTCGATTATTGCCCGTCGCAGGTGAACAACTGCTCCCTAAGTTCACTCGACTGTGTCGCTCGGGAGTTAATAAGGGTGAAGATGATCGACCAGCCGAAACTGTTTCCGGCGGCGTCGGCCGGAGAGTGTCGCCGATGGTGGGCGAATGTAAACCGACCGCAATAACGATACCGTTACCGATTTTTTAGCGCGGTTAGCACGCGAATAGGTTTGCCGTGCACGGGGCCGCACGATGCGCCCGCAATCTCGACTCCTGCGCGCGATTCTAGTACACTCGATATCTCTGCAAGGAGTTGCGGGGATTCTGAGCGTGCTACGAACACACGCGCCAGCGAGAACCGGAGCAAAAGAAGAAAATACTACGCGCAACCGCAACCAGCGGATTAAGTAATAAGTTCGTTTTAATTTTGAGGGCGCGCGTGTGCCTGGATCGACTTTACTTGACACTTGCAACTTTTACGATGAACCCTGAATAGAATCCTGGAATATTATTCGGTTTGTACTGTCAATCTGGTTTTAATCAACCATAGACTAACGAAGATCGAATAACTCTAGAACCATGCGAAACTCTTTAACTAACTAAGCTAACCAGAGGATATTTTATCGTTTGTCGAGGGTTTCAGATTATTCAGAGATGAAAAGTAACAATAAGAAACGAATCTAAGTTCCATAGGGAAATTATGTATAATTAATTTAGCGATTTCCTTGACGAATTTACTTGTTAACACACCTATTTCTCGATTAGTACAACTGAGAAAATTCCTGTGAAAATATTGACGGCAGAAACATAGATAACATTTGCACTTCCGCTGGTGCTGATTGTGCCAAGTATATTTATCGCTTTATCGAACCGTAGATTAGAATATCTGCTTACGATTATCAACGCGTCAAATATTTTACTTGTCGGCAAAGGTAGCCCGAGTTCGTTATCGATAGCCTACAGCATTATCGTCCGTGCTTCATGGTACGGATCGAATAACCGAATTCGGATAATGATTCAAATGGCAGTGTAATTTACGAGTACACAAAACACTTACCCGATTGTGCTCGATTGACTGAATTCGCTTTCACCGTTTGCCATGCCATCGAGATAAAGTTCGTGACGATCGTCGTTCTGAATATAGACCAAAGGGACGGCGCGGGGCTCTTCGGTTCTAAGCCCTTCCCCTTGTATTCTAAAGGGTACATTTGCGTATAGCATTTCTTAGCCGAGACTCGTCGATAGTCGATGAATGTTCGGCCATAATGGCCGCGATTGAAGAACAATGAACGGACCAAAGTATCTTTTGGTAGGGGGAAACAACGGAGGTGAACTGTACAACCCTCTGCATCTCGATTTTCTAATACAATCGACATCGGAGAAACTGGTTGCTCAAAGCTACTCCTCTACTCTTAAATATTAATCTTTTTGTTAATTCCAGTCGGTTTGTGGTGGCAATTTTTGGACTAATGAAATGTTCGTACATATATGCAATTTTATTTTCTTTGAACTTGAATTTGTTTGAAGTAGAAGAAACAGTTTAAATAAATTTATAGTAGAGATAGAGATCTTTGAGGGATCAGATGATTTCATTTCGACTTTGAAAATCGTTCACGTGCCAATTCTTTGTTCCCCAATCAGCTGAGATACTCTAAGAATATTAAGAGTCCTTCATGCTGTGGCTCTTACTAAAGGCCTCTTAAAAATTTGACTTTTGTTACTTGAAATATATTTGTGTAAACGCAGTTATTCGTAGGCGGCCTGAGTGAGATGGTAATTAAATTTACCCTAACGGCAGGGTCAGAGCTTCAGCGAACTCTAGAATATTCCCCGTGACCAGGACATCAGGGTTTAATATGTTCATAAACATGTCATCGGTGGTCATTGCTTCGGCGGTGTTCATGGAATTCGAAATAGTTTCAATGGGATCATTTTCGGCAAAAGTGGACGCGGTGGAGCGCGCGGATCGATTTCTCGACTGATCTTCGCCTGAAAGGAAGCCCGACTGAATTTCGTCACGCCAGCCTCGATGAATATTACGTTATTGGATTCACAATCCACGTAATATGAGAAAAATGGCAAGAAGGCATAAACTTTCAGCCACCCGCATCGTCAAACTTTTTTCCTCGTAATATTCATCGGTTCTTTTATCCTGAACAATTGAGTATTTGACTCTAACTAATTTCTATAAAGTGTCTACTTTCATTTTCTCCAAAAAAAAAAAATCAATATATATGTGAATTCACTTCTAACTATATCAAAGAAAAAAATATGAAAATACGATATCATGGATAAATTCCAATACAGTAGGACTCCCATAGAGTTTCACCTCTAAAATGCTATAAAGGTCCACTAATTATCCCCACCACCTCTTGAAACTGACCCAAGTGGCCGCCCCTTCAGACCACTTTTGTGGAAGTCGTTAGAAAATTGAGCGATACCCCCGCGAAATTCAGTCAGTGTTGGCCAGATGTTTACGACCCTTTTTAGAACCTCCGGAAAGGTTAACGACCGTATCATAAACATGAACCGTCTGGAAAGTCCTACTGTGTAGCAATTTATCACACCGAATCTATCACGTTAAATTTCCCCAACGAGCAAATGTCAATAATTTTAGTTTATCTGCGCCAGACACGCCCATTGTATCAAAGAACGAAACGACAAAATATAGGCAAACATACGTAGCAACGGATGAGTGAATTAGTCGTTGAATTCACATATTTTAATAATAGGATCAATAAGCCCGCATGTACGTCTACTTCCACGACCACCCTCATAATCAACGCTTTAAACTATTTAAAGTATATACTTGTATCGGCGTCGGTGTTTGTAATGGATGTCGAAGGTCCTTCGTATTCGAGTCCCGTGAAATGATCCGAAGGGTCGTCGTGAGTTCCGTACCACGTCGATCCGACCACATGGGCCTGGGAGCAGTCAGCCGAATCCCCGTCTTCCGGTATACGCTCATTCATCGTGGACACTGGCGAATGATGTTTTGTCGACGGTTTAATGCACAAAGAATTATGAATTCTCGATTTCGAAATGGAACCGATTTGCCGGACGAAATGACCCTTTCGGAATGGGGATGGGAAACAAATTACGGTACGAAGAAAATCCACTGGTCATTTAAGGCGATTACACAGGCCACAAAGATGAAATTACGAAAAATGTAATGGGGTAGCCAACGTCAGTGGCTTTCGTTCCTACGATAATTGTATTCCGTGAGATTAAATATGAATAGCATTATTCTAGCATAGAGAAATCTTCTATTATCTTCAGTGTTTCTTTAGTATTAAGAAGGGAGAAAGGTGAGTTATTGTCAGAAGAACATCGGGGAATAACTTGAGCCATTGTCTGCGTGTATAATGACAAATTTACCGCTAGAAGCTTCCAGCATCACGCGACTTAATAAGCTCTCCGTGATTTCCACGATTTCGGAGGTAGAGCTGCCCGCTTCCTCCTCGATCCTAAGCTTTCCTCCGGTCTTCGATCTTATTAAACGCTTCAGGTAGTGGGCAATGTTCGGTAGCTTGGATCTGATCTGTTCGTTACGATAACTAAACGAGGTTTTGATCGAAAACAAGAGGCAACGAGGCGTAATTTCGCGAGGTGTTTAGCATTACTAAAAGCAACAGCTACAGTATGTATTAAGAAATTTTCGAGAGAACCATATCGAAAGTTCCTAATGTTTTTTAATTAGCCGTGTCGAAAAGAAATGATTTCTATTGACAAAAATAAGCTAAAAGTGTGGATAGTGAAATTAATTACACTTCTTTCCTCTCTCAATAGAAAAATGTACACTCCCCTTCTCAATTTCTTTCCATCGCATTCCTCTTCCCTATTACTGCAAAACAATTCTCTACAAAATCTCTGATCTCACCTTCTTGGTTATTGTACCGTTACCAAACAATTTCACAGCATTTTCGTTATTATCTGCGGAACTTTCCGAATTTAATCCCCCCACGGCGTTCGACTCAAACAAATCATTTTCGGACACGGTGTTCGACGAGCACCCATCGCTCATCGCTGTGTTCGGAAGATTCAAACGAAACAATATGAGCAAAAAATGGGCATGAGCCTGCCAGGTCACTTGTCAATTTTCATATCACACGGTTCGACCCTCAATCATCATTTATCGACCGTCGTTTTTCCATTAACATCGTATTCATTGTTTCCCCCCAATCGCTCTACTACTTGAAGTTTGAATGAATACACCACGACTACTTGTCCCTACGAGTTTCAATGGGAAATTCGTATCACGTAGTACGTACTATTTCACTCTGTTTAACGATCCTAACCTACCACTAACATTACGTTTTAAGTAACACGAGCAATAGAATATTCAATCGCCTAACCAACTTCGAATAGCAAACACCTGCTGCAACATGGAATCGTAAATAACGAAAAAGATCACGCCATTCGTTTTGAAAAACAAGACCCTTTACGTAATATTTCATGTTATTCCGACAACGTATACTAAATGAATTTTACGACGTCTCACGCGCTACCACAGTCCCGCCTATTTACAATAAACATGCGCAATTCAAGAGACTCATTCCAGAACGATCATAACCTACGATTCATTCTTCAAACGTCTAATATAAGTGCGGTTATAGAATCGTCATGAAATCCAGTAGGAACAAGAGGGGTGGAGTTAATCTCCGACTGTTACCAGAAGAGATTGACAATTCGTAGTATTCATTTATGAGACATGGCGAGGGCAATCACTGCCGGACGTGATCACATACCTCCCACTAACTCGCCTAATAATTACTAGAATCGGATTGCCGCTGACCTGGTAAGTGTAAGGTGTACAGGAGACGTGGAATTCTCTGCTCATAATAGAGAAGACACGGGGCGGTTGTAAAATCCAGCTGACGGATCTCGGGCAAGTGTCAAAATGCCGGTGGCGCCATCTTGAACTCGTCTGGAGTCGAGGTCGTCAAGCTGTCACGAGGAATGATTCTCGATTCGTCGCGAGCACGAGTGCCATCCTTGAGGTTATCCCAGCACCGACGGCAAAAATGATCACGTCCCCCTTCGCCTTGATACTCTGCCCTTCGCTCGTGCCCCACGTCGTTACGAGGCACGCGAGCACATCCGTTGTCAAAGCCACCAGTACGAGTCACAAAACACACAACACACTTATTCACGCTGCCGATAAGCGGGAACGGGGGTGTCCCGTCGAATTAATCACAATGCTCTTCGATCGGACGGTATCGATTACGGGCGCTCCGAGAATCAGGCAGACGCGCGTTCTACCGGTTTGAGTACGTTCATACGATACATATATCACGGCACTCTCCCACCTTACTACGCCATTTTCGAGCGAGCAGGTATGTAACGCGACCGCGATACGAACGAACCACCGCTCGCGCCTACTGGCAAGTGCCGACTGCCGCCAATAACCACCACCAGGCGGACGAAACATGGCGGCGCTGTGCTGCGCGCGCACATTCCCAGGCGCCACCGCGGGAACCGTTTGAACTGACCCCGCGACTTCTATCGCTGCCCCCGCGATCACTTTTTCTCATATTTCTTTATCGCTCTTGCAATCCCTTCGCATACTCGCGGCCTGCGGTTTATCAATTCCAGTAAAACGATTAAAGAGACGCAAGCTCTCGGGATGGAATGTTTATTCTCGCTACTTCCCAAACAGATTATTTCCGCGTCCACCGCTGCGGAACCAGGCGCCCGACGATTTCGGTCGGTTAAAAATAAACCGAATGAAAAAGATACTGGCCGACCTTGGACTTATGAAAGCTTATGTAATCTGTGCTCTTTTTATGTGTTATGCTCGTGAATGCCTACGTACAATATAGAACGGATAACTGTACTGTTTCGGAAGCGAAAAGTTGGTGAAACGATTTTACGATTTAGGTGATGGATATTATACCGCATTTCTGTATTATTACGGGAAGCTTTCTGTATCTTCTATGGGGAAGGGTGATTATCTAATCTCGATGAATTATTTACAGGAAGCCGTCATTTTACTTCCGAGGACATTCGCGCAGCATCTTTTGCATTTATCGCACCCCGATTCTGCGGAAGCGCGCGGCGGATACTTGGAGGATGGATGCTTCTTCTTCTTCGACGTCTCGATCACTATGTTCCGCGGTATCAGAATGTCGTTCCATGGGATTTCGACGTCATCGGTGTCGCAAGACTCCTCCGATGGTACTCGTATCTCTATCGGCTTCTCCAGCACGAGATCGTTCCAGGGGATTTCCAGGGTAGAGTCGCAACTTTCCGGATCAGCCTGCTTCGACTGTACCACCTCCGTGATTATCAGATCCTTCCACGGCAGAGCCATCGTACCCAAGGATTCCTCTTCCGTTGGTTCCTTCCCCGTCTCGTCGCCAGCGTCCTCGTCCTGGCCATTCAAAGGCGTCAACGACAGGTCTTGGCGGATCCTCATGCCGGCTGCCGGTAACGCGATGTCCTTCCATGGCAATTCGATTTTCGAGTCGCACAGTATAGACACGTCCGAGAACTCCTTCTTCAAGTTCCTCATGTACGGCTCGTGATACATCTCCTCCTCGGAATTGAACACCAGAGTTTGCCTCTTCTTCTTGCACTGCTCCCTCTTCTTCTGCTGCTGCTTGTACAATTGCTGTCGGATACAGTAACATCCTTTCAGCTTCCTCCTCTCCTCGGTCATATTGATCGATTATTGCAAAACTCGTACGCGTGACGAGGTGTAAATTTTTCGTCGAAACGGTACTTGTTAATTTTCCTGGTCGTGCCTAACCTCGTGTCGCGTTTGACAGGAATATTACTTGTTTTGTTTTACCGGGAAGATACAGCGCGGTTCACATGGGGCACACGCAGTTGCAAACTGTCGTCGTTTCATTTTGCAACATGCGTGAATGTGAACGGGCATAATTTATGAATCCAGAGTTTCTCATCCTCTTCCCTTAATCCTTTTAACCGCACATCGCAGGACATTTCCGTTGTCTCCGACTAAGCTTCGCCCGGTGCTACGTATCGGAGTTACGTGCTAATCTAAGTAGTTTGGTGACTTCGTGGAGTATTTGAAATTTTGTATGGTCATCGTTGGGCTGATGCAAATACTCGGTACGTATGCGTACGCTAGTACGTACGTGTGCACGTGCGCGCATGTATGCAATACGAAATACGAACAGAATCCGTTTCAATCACGCGCATTGACCAATCGTTCATACCTTTCAGCGCGACATCTGTCGACGAACGTTGGTATAATGTTAAAAATCCACTAGTTGCCGATAAAAGGAAATCCGTGGTGGCTCTGGCTTGATTTCACTAATAAAAGATTCAGGAAAAAGTGCAAGGACAGGGTTCGCAGCCGGGGCGTCCGCGCGATAAAATTTAACCCTTAAAATAACCGTGTACGGGGCGCAGTAGAAGGCAGCTGGGCGCGGAGGGGATGCTGGAAGAATAGTCTACGGTGTCTGGCTTGACGAGCGCAGTAGGACTACGTTTAGAAGGCAGCCATCTTGCAATCCCTAATCAAAGATCTTCGGCTAGCGGCTATCGCTGTCTGGTTTTCAGCCAGTTAATATCAACACACAAATCATCAAATGGCTTTAAAACGAATTAATAAGGTACGTGGACAATCAGCGGTGTTCGTATTGTACAGAGACAGTCGGGTGTTGATGTGATGTGTGCCGAATGCGGTTGAACGCCCTTAACGATTTTGCAGTGAAGCAATGTGAGAGCCAGCATTGAAAATCATGTTGGCTTTTCCCCCTTTTCCTTCTCGCGCCCGTCCTTTCTGTGCATTCATTTACTCGGCTACGCGTTTATCACAACACGGTGCATTGCGCACGCAACGCAGTGCCACTTTGTGCCAGTGGACATAGCTCTACGGGTGACAGTGAAAATCTTGGGAAAAAAAAATATATATATATATTTTAAGTGGCCAGCCGATAAATTGCCGGAAGTAACGTAAAACCGTGCGTTACATACATCTCTCTATATATACACACGTATGCGCGTATACGCGCCGACCTATAGGTAACCGATAAATCGCGAAAATCTCATTAGTGCATTCACGAGCCATCCGCGGAAAGAGATGGCACCCATGGAATTTTTAAGTGACCGCTTTTGGTTATTTGCTCCGATGGATAACGTGATTTCCACCATGTGCCTCTGCAGCACATTAGTGAGATAAAGTGAATCATTTAAGGCTGATACGCTTCTACATCGTGCATACCAGCAATCTGACCTGTCAGTTGTTATAATATTTCTCGCTCTGATTCTCCGGACAAAAGAGCAGAAGCTTCTAGACGCATCGGCCTCGGAATGACCGCTTGGATCCAGCGAGACTCCCATGCCCCTCGCCTCATTAACACGGGTTTTATACTTCTACCTCTGTGGCAATGCGAAACGAGCAACGCGAATACTTTACTGCACACCATTCTTTGATTCTGTTATACGTATCCGTCGAGTAACATTTATTTCCAAGCAACTCCTTCAACTATTATAAGTTAGCCTACTTAATTATATCGCAACATTCATGGTTTCTCTGCTTTAACTTTCCGTTACTACTATCCACCTCCAAATGATTATCTCTTATACGGATGAATCACTTCAAACTATGTTTTCGAGATGTATAGTATGAAGAATGCGATACACTTATTTTGTGTGGTTATAACGCTTTGCTGCGAGATAATAATAAAATTTGCTTCAATTTCTGTCTGATATATTTCGGAGAATTTTGTTTACATGTGCCTTGAACAGTCTTTATTCCTTTTTAATCTATACGTGTACCTAAACATTGTCGTTTGAAAAAGTTGTGATGTAATTTGTGAAATAAATATAGTAAGTTAGAGGTAAATTGTTGTCTGAAATAAATCTGAGTGTATAATGCTGAAGATAGCTTCGACGAGCATGGGAAAATATGACATGTATAAAGTCTAAGAAATTCGAATCGTTGAGCAAATGGGTGTGTGTAAAATTAAGTCAACTATAACTTTGATCTTTCTCTGTTAATTAGGAACTTCAGGACCTCGGTAGAGACCCACCAGCGCAATGCTCTGCTGGTCCTGTAGGAGATGATTGTAAGTCTCTTTGATTGTATCTGTATTCACTTTATTCGTATCTTGAGTTACGGTTCTCTTGTCGCTAAAATATTATATTATTATGTTATGCATACTCTACTAAGCTAAATATATGTAGCGAAGGAAAAATGTATGAATGATTCTTTATCCAAATGTTTCGATAGAAATCATTATTTTATTTCACGCTTATTAATGATACTTTACGGTGAAATATAATTTTCACTTTTATCATTTTCAGTATTCCACTGGCAGGCAACTATAATGGGACCAGTAAGTATACATTATTTCGAATGTGTTTTGTTCGTATAAATGTAATTTACAAGTACTACTTTAAAGTGTCTTTGCTTTCGCTACGATCTTCGAAGGTAACTTTTGAATAATGAAACTTGTGTTTTACTGTATCTGACTGATAATGAAACGAAGCATGTAATATTTCAATAAGATTTTACAGATAACTTTCACTGTCATTATGTCGCGAGATATTTCTACGCTGCAATGTTTCTCCATTTACGTCATCCAATTATTTTCTTTATCCTCTTTTAATAGCTCTATTTTAAAATAACTGAGCAACGGAATATAACTTTTCAAATGCGATTACAACAATTCCATCATTTTGTTTCTTCTTACGCGATGAAGGATAAAAATGTTTAATCGCGAGAGCGAATTAAAAAGAACATTTGTATTTGAAACGGTTGGAATGTAATGTTTGCGATATATTTAGAAGTAAATATTAATTTCAGCCTGACAGTCCATATCAAGGAGGAGTATTTTTCCTTACAATTCACTTCCCCACAGATTACCCATTCAAACCACCCAAGGTATGTAAACGGAATGTAAAGTAACATTATGTAATACGGTTATGTACGAATAGCATATTAATCGAACGCACGTTTCTACAGGTTGCTTTTACGACTAGAATTTATCATCCAAATATTAACAGTAATGGAAGTATTTGTTTGGATATTTTAAGATCGCAATGGTCGCCGGCGCTCACCATATCAAAGGGTACATAGCCTTACAAATGTGCTTGAAGGTTACGCGGGAAGGCAACGGAGGCGCGTTACTCAGAATGAAATTTTTTTTCGTTTTCCAGTGTTACTGTCAATATGCTCTTTGCTCTGCGATCCAAATCCAGACGATCCTTTGGTACCAGAGATAGCAAGGTTATACAAAACCGACAGGGAGAAGTACAATGAATTGGCACGCGAATGGACGCGCAAGTATGCCATGTGATGCGCCAACCCCCGTTGACTTCAACATCTAAAAGCCACCAACAAGCAGCCCCAGCCTATTGCCACTTATGCATCAGCACCGATTGAAATTAGCTATGGCTCGTCTACTTTTAAACTTAAGCCAGTACTCGGGTTCGAAGAATGCTCAGACAAACGTGATCGATCTGAAATCTCCTCCTCGTCCCGAGCGGCCTGCGAATATTGTGAGACGTTGCCGCAATGGCAATTGAGGCAATTTTAAAGGTGGTCACATTAACATTATATATATATATAATATACATAAAAATCAGGAAAAAAAAAATGAAATATGTCCGCTTTGATTTTCATAAATAAACAAAAGAGATGGAAGTAAAACATAGGAGAGTGAAAGTAGGATTTGTATTTGAATTTAATAGTTTAATTTCTAATTATCGTGCTTATAATGCCGTAATATTATATACCTACTTTCTCAGTGAAACGATTTAAGAGAACAAAAGAAAAAAAAATGAAACGAAACAAAAGAACCTTGAACTGAAAGCACACCTGATTGTTAGTTTTAACGCAAGTGAGCAATGTTTGCCCGTCCCTTGGAACGATGCAGTCACTTTTTTGTAAGACTGGGCTATATATAAATACTACTGAAACTATACCTGTATGTTTTGTTCAATTATTAAACTTCCTCACCTGTCTTTAACAAATTCTACGAGTAACTCGAAATTTTGTGGTTTGGTTCCTGTGTGTGCGTAGCAGTTTACTTGTGCATATCGTTAATCGATAAATCGGACTATCTATATATATACACGAACTTGAGACGATTCGGCGTATGCAAGTATAAATAGATAAAAAAAAAAGTTTCTGTGACTTATCTTTGACCGCGACACGAGTACCTGCCGTTCATGGGCCTGTACTGTATTATAATAATTATCACGATTAAAGGCATTCACGGTTTCCGTTTCGCGCCCGTTCGGCGGTCGTTTCGCTTTATTTACATATATGGGGGAAAAAAAAATGTAGTCGTTGATGTCACTATTTATCGATAAATGATGAAAGCGGAACATTACGTTTTGTTTGAATCCCTTACGTAATACGCGTTATACGGATAATAGATAAGGAACTGTTCTCAACGAGCGCTAATGCTTAACCGACGGATTTGTGAAATCCTCTCAATTCATTCTATAATAGTGCGTCATTATTATACTAAATAAAGCAAAACCTTGCGTCGTACCTTGCGAGCCAACGGCTCGCCCGTCGCTAATATTTTACTCTCGAATCAGTGCGTTTAACTATTGTTTTGCGTGTAAATTTCATTCTCCTTTAAGCGATATCTTTCTATTATTATTATTATTATTATTATTATTATTATTAATTAATTAATTATTATTATTATTTAGTATTCTCGTCTTAAGTTTCCTTTTCATCCACAATATAAACACGTATTACCACCAAGTCATGCATTATCTCACGAAAGTCCTGTTGTACCACTCGATAGCGTAAAATGATCTTTCTTGCGATAGGCATTAATCACCGCGATTGGTTTTCTCAACGTGCGTCCACACGTATTTCCGTATGCGTATATTGTGGCTGCGAAGGACTGCAGTGAGCTTTCAAATCACTTCCTGAATCTACCTATTTACAATCTATACAATGATGGAAGTTAATTTCGGTTGAATTAATCTAGAGATGACGCACCCGGTGGCCGGTGCTAGCGGTGTTTTTCGGCTTCTAAATCTAGGTAACGAATGAAACAATAAAGAAGAATGGAAAAATGAAATGAGCAAATCCGAGAAATTGTTAACGACGGTCACTTAACTAGAATAAGTAAATGAAATTTTGTCTCTGCGAACAAGTGCGTGCTACAACGATCTTGGGAGTCTTTTCGAATGTAAATCGGTGCTTGAGAACGAAAATTTATTATGGCAATGCTCGCGGAGCGAACACGAACGAAGCCTAGAAAAGACAAGTCGGTTAGTATGTAATAACGGCGTATCCGCATGTTAATCGTCGATTCTGTCTTGTAACGACACGTGTACCGCTGTTAATTTAATTACGAGTATAAAAGCGCGCGGCAAAAATCGATGCATTTAAAGCGTTTTTTGCCACGGTAAGAATCATCGTTTCACCCTCTTATTAGAAAGGAAAACTATTCATGTGTAATTAATTATTAATATCGCAATAATGAACCATTTTTAATAACGGTAATCCTGTGTACATTCTAGCATTTAGCCCTTTATATAATAAACTCCACATGACGATAAGGCACGAGCAAGTCTAATCACTGGTAACCACGGCGATAACCGAATAACTCGGGGCTTCGGGTCCACCACGAGTTCTCTGCCAGCTTGAATCCCGTTCTATTCAGCTTATCGCCTCCCTTTATTATCTAACACTTTGTAACAACAAACTTCGAACAAATATCTCAACGCGAATATGGTAATTTGCATTGACCTAGTAGGACCTCTAACTTTCAACGGTATTTGTTATTCACGTGATAAGCGATGCATCTACGTCCCGTTTTTAATTTCCAAACGATCGGACGGAGACACTTGCAAAAATAGAGGCATCACCTTCGGCGCGATCGATTCATTTATAGTTTCATGATTATGGATTTGCTCGGTGCATGAGCTTGGTGCAAAGGAATTGTGGAAACTTTGTGAAACTTTGTTGGAGGTATACTCGGGGGGTCTTTATTAGACTTTCTCAAAGGTCGGATGACTATCGTATCCCATGCGGAATTGTATGTTACACTGAGGAAAACCACAGTAACAGCCACAGTGGTGAAAGTGCTTTCCTCCCTTCGCCCTGGCCCGCGCTTGACCGCTGGATTCTACCGCGTGTTTCGCTTCGCCGTCAGCAGAAACTTGCTGAAGCACCTTAATAGCGATGGGATTGACCGTACCTCGGCCCGATCAAACGATTCCGAAACTCCTGCACCAAGTGTCAACGAACGATGAGACGGGAAGCTAATTGGAATTCATCTGGGCCTGCCAATTTCCTCGCGCGATGCCTCCGCGATTAAGAAGACAGTCGTTTGTTTTTGCTTGCGATGCGCGATGGCACGTTCTTAGTAACAACAATCTCCTCGATGGAATCTGAAAGCATCTTGCAAGTATCGCGATAGAAGGAGCACTTCGAGCCACAAACTCGTCAAAGTTTTATTACGCGAAATGTTGCCACCGTTTTAAAATTTCTTCCCGACTCTCTTAACCAGCAATTTCGAGTTATATAAATGTTTTATAATTGCTTATGAAGTGAACAATATATTCGAACATGAAAAGATTCTTTTGTGGAATTACAATGCTCTTTAGTTATGTTTCATTGAGTCTCGAGGAATGCATATTGGTTATTGGGTCTGGTTTTGCACGGGAAAAGGGACATCGTATAAGTATGCAGGCCATCGATGACGGAACGACCCACTTAGTAGAACATGAGTTCATGAGAATGACATTCACTCTCATTGACCGATTTTCATACATCATAAAAAAATGCGAAATGTGTGGGTCGTCGCTTGTATTCTGGCACATGTCAATACTAATTATTTCGTCTATTATACTGTAATAACAGCATGAATGTTGGGATACTCTCTCCATCTCGGATCCTTCTACCAAGTCAGTAGAAAGTTTATGTTCTTCACAAACTCGTATCCAGCTTTTCAGTAATATTCATTAAATATTCTCCTAAAACTTCTGACCACGTCTGACTCTCCTACGAAATTTATTCTTCAAAAACGGTTTAATTTACAAAATCTCCGCAAGATATCGAGCAATAATCTTAATATATAAAGCAGAAAGTGTTGTGTGTTTGTCTGTCGACTAAAAACTTTCGAACGGTAAACTCTGGGGTCGCGAAATGTGTCCCAGCTCATTGTGCCTAGCTAATCCAGATGAATCTATTTTCAGATAAAAAACTTTTTTTTTTATAAAATCAGAATCTAAATTTCGATTACAGCGCAATTTTTGTTTGCTGCCCAAATTCACTCGAAGGGGGTAAAATTGACACCTGAAAATCTGGTTATTTTCCGATTTTGTGTTATAACTCGTGCACTGTAAAATAATCTTTTTACCAAATGATAGATCTAATTAAAAGAAGTAACTTTTGTCTCGAAACTTTGTTTCTATCTCTTACAGTTCGCGAGTTATAACACAAAATCGGAAAATAGTCGAATTTTCAGTGGTTAATTTCACCCTCTTCGAGTGAATTTGGGCAGCAAACAAAAATTGCGTTGTAATCAGGAGAAAATCCCCTACACATTCACAAAGTTTCAGAATTTTTTGAATTTTCGGGTTCAGGATCTTCACTTATTAGCATACCAGACTCAAAACTGATTATAGAGGCAACAAAATTCATTCCCGCACCGAACACTAACGAATACAATTTTCTCCTGAGCCACGCAAAACTTAAAAATTCCAAAGCAACACGGAATCGTTTTTATTGACAGTAGCTTCTAACTTCTGCCAGGGCATGGACAAGTACTCGAACTTAATTCCCGGCAAAGCGGAAACACTGACGTAAACGATATTTCCTGTCAACATTAACGAAAGCCAATTACTCGAGCCCATCGCTAGCCCGCAGTGCGAGGACGTGTTTCGATCTATCGAGCGGCGCTTGGACTTGTCTGGCCGCGGTGCGGCTCATTCAGTGTCAGTGCTGTTCTCGGCACGTTCGGCGGTCGACGAGGGCAAGGTGACGCTCGGTGCACACGCGACCGTTGGTAGGATGCATCGATAAATCGACCATCGGCTGGACTTCCTCTTCCTCCGCCGCGACGTTTTCGAAAAACGGTCCATCGCTGAACGGGGAACGGCTATTCCCAGCAGCTTTGCGAGCAGGCGGCACCACCCCGAGCAACTGGGTAAGTAAGGTTGAAGTACCTCTAATCAGAGACATTTACGATTACGGAAACCTAAAGAAAGCGATGCGAATACATACGCGGAAGAAAATTGCCACCGGCGTTTGCGCACAGTGGTGTTTACCATCGAGAAAACATGCTGTCGCGTCTGCGAATTCTGCGACCTCGTCTGACTCTTGACCGACAGTTACCACTGGCGTATCGCATTGTGCCACAGAACTAGGCGCAACGTGACAGCTTCCGTTAATAACACTTTCCTGCCCATTGTTCGCCGGTGGCTGCTCGAGTACTGCACTTTATACCAATCATTCGGCTACAAAGAAACCACTAGCACGTGGAAAACGAATTCGCCTGGACAATAGCTATCACTATGGTGGTATTAATAAAGCGTGTTGGGTTCGACGTAGATATTTCGCTTTTTACCGTTCTTCTTACTCTGATCGTACTTTCCTGACCCGCCAATCGCGAAGTAGCATTCCGATCTTCTTGTTTGCGTACGCTTTACGAATTTCATGTTTATTAATGTCGACGTAAGTGGATCATTGCATAAATGCAGTTTCGGTGGGGAGAACTTCAGTCCGTGGCTTTCAATTCAATGTGTTTGCTAATCAAGTGCTAATGATTGTTTATGGCGGAGGTTCACTTCGAAGGAAATCAGCAGGACGTACTTATTGTTAGAACGAGTATGTTCTCAGGTCTTCCAGGTAAATGATTACAGAATCTGTTGAGAAAAAAAACTCTTTCGAGCTGAGATTAGAGAGCGGTCGACCACGGTTTTCTGCAAACGGAAACACAGTCTCAACAGGTTCCGAAGAGCGCCTTCAACTTTCTCGTAGATTAAACGTGAAAGATCGTTCACGGTACAGGAGAGAGTGAACAGCCTGGAAAGAAACGGAACAGAGAGCCACAGACCGTCCCAAGCCTCGATTCTACGAAAATTATTTAACTGGCCGCGTTTTACGTACTCGCGACCAAAACGCATTCGCGTTTACGAACAGGAAGATCGGATCGTGTCGCGGTTTCTTTTCCCTGCACGCCACGAACTTTTCCCCGAACTACTGTTATAACGATCAGATCTTAAAAATAACATCCCGTTCATTTACGCACCGTTGTAATTTTCTTATTAAAATTGTACACGCCCGACGTTTAACGAGTTCCGTCTCTATGGCACAGAATTCTAATTCAGTTCCGTAGCGTGCCGCACAAGTAACGATAATTTATTTTATGACGCCTTATTATCTTTCCCTGGCTTCCTGGGACTTCTATTTTGCGAGACAGTCGCGTGCAAAGGGATTGTGTCGAAGTAAGACATAGTGTTTACTTGCGTACGACTGTATAGGAAACTCCAGGAATTTTCTGAAAGGGCATTTCGAGTGCAAAATTGATTTATAATTAGGGTTGGAAATTTTTTTTCAGAAAAATATAGTAGAAACTTTACGGCCAAATGTGGTAAAAAATATATTGCCAAAGAATATAGTACTTTTCGCGAAACGTTGCTTTTTAAATGTATATTTTCTTGTGCATTTTGCATTATTAATTAATTTATCGTCTTGAACGAATATGTGAATGGTTTGATTGCGCTGAAAGTCCGAATTAACATATATGAGCGACTCATTTTTTCTGACAGATAAACTGGCTCTGTTTCTGTCTTCGAAAGGAAAAAATCCTCTCTGTAAAAGCTCAAGTGGCGGGAATAGAGAGAAAATGTGAAATTATTTTATATAAATTTTGAGAAACAAATCGCAGAGAAAACGTTTTTTAAGTCGCGTTCAGAAGTTGAAAGTTTAAATTCGCGAATGAAAATCTTGATCTTGCCTCGGAATAAAAAAATAAGTGAAAATTGTAGAATTTTTGTTTTTATTCGTCTTGACCAAACTGGTATTCCAAATATACTGCACTTCCTTTATAGTACACCAGACAAAAATATAGTACAATACTACATATTGCAGTACAGTTGACAACTCTAACTGCAATACAAAATCATAATCATTTTATTATCCGTAAAAAGATGGTCGGAGCTCAACTAAACTATTTAGCTTCTTCGACTCTAGCAGAAACTTCATCAGTAACGCCGCGCCCGATTTCCGCCATGGCGAGCATAAATTACTGTCAAATTTTTTTCCGCAAATAATAAACACATTCGTGCTCTGTTACGCAGAATGATTTGCTTCACGCCGTGTTGCTTCCATAAATTCAGTGCAGTAGGTCAAAAATCGTGTCGTAATTGGCCGATTCCTTAACGAGGTTAACAATATCTCGAGAACATCTACGTCATTCTATACGTAATTAATTTCAGCGGGTCGTGCACGATAATTACGAAGCGCGTGAACAATCGAGCAGATGGGACAGGCTGAAAAGTAAAAACAGCTGAGACGAATAGAAAGTGCCAAAGTTGAGATTGCTAACGGCAATTCCACGTTACTGTTACCGGCTGCTCCCAGCTGAAACTTTAAACTACCAGCATCTTGCCCAAGTGTTAATTTCTCACTTGCAGGCTGGAAACAAGACACTCGAATCTCTCTGATGATGAAATTACTGGCGGGCGTGGAGCAAGTGAGCGAGCAAAGTGAAAAGCAGCCCGACGATGACCAGCCGCACAACAACAATCATGAGAAACATCCAAAGCCTGACTTCACCCAGGAGACGATCAAGCTGCTCAGCGGCGAGGTAAAATTCACGTTCTAGCGCTAATGCTCGCGGTACAATTCCGGAAGCGAAACGAGGAAGCGTTGACTTTTATACCCCGGTCGGTTTTATGAAAATCGCGAATGCACGCGTGCATATTTGTACCGAGACTTTCACTCAGAGTGCAAGGTAATTACTATTAGATCACACGGTAGCACATTCAGCCAGTTTGCTGGTTTTCTTTTCATTTCGGTGCAATATTCGATGCGAAACTTTTCCTTTTAAAAGAAAAGGAGCCATCGACGAGGTTTCAAGAATATGTAGGTTGTTCATCGGAATCGGCAATTCTTCGCTTCTTATTCGACTTTCATTACGGCGAGTGTCAGGATGATACAAACTTCTAAAGCTAGTAACCGAGTATTGTGTTAAGGAAAGATGGATCATTTGGAATTGAATATGGGTTATTTAAATAATGTTTCGATTACACTGAATAGTAGTAAAAATAAGTTTATTTTTTGCCTTTCGGCCTCAAAATGGGGTTACATGTGTTATGTGTGTAAGTGTTTCTGGGGCTCTTAACTCAAGATTGTGGTTTCGTTTTGACTTCTTCCTTCATTTTAGTTTTCTTTTCTCCTCCCTTTTTCCAGAACCATACGCATCCACTAAGCTCCCTCTTCTTCTCCCTTTAGTATCTTTTAGCATGTGACCCAGCGTCTGTCTAGCCCCATTACATAGTCTGCATACTGTCTCTTCTTCTTCCTTCCAGGACTTGCTTCCCCGCTCTTCGTTCCCACATCTGAAATTTACAATCAATTGCTTTGATTAATTACATTCAATTTAATTACATTGAATATTTATTCCCCTATTAATTTTCATTGAATTTCACTTTTCGATGGAAAATTTTTTTCCAATAGAAAGGAATAATGTACATTGTGGAATTGTGAATGCGATAGAGGGGTATCTTTTTTTATTGACGACAATTTACCATTTACCATCCTCTGCGCGCAGTGTTATTACTGTAATGATGGTTCTCGAGACACCCGCGATTATACTTGTCACGGATGGAGGAGGCTGTAGTGCCGGTACGTGGAACTGGTGTACCGAAGTGAAAAATCGATTTCGCTAGCGAAAGACATGAAAAGGCGGAGAAGAAAGCCCGCGGTATAAACTTGACACACTCAGATGAAAGGCAAGTCCCGTTGTGCCCTACTTCGCAGCTTTCGTATCTCTTGAGATAGTCTCTGAACCTACGCTGCTGCATCCTGAAGTCATTTATGCGATATAATTATGGGTGGTGCGGCCGTCGAACCGCTTGGAAATCTCTGCTTCACGTGGACGTTCATAAACATACTGCTTAGGAACGGAAATATTTAATTGGCTGCACGTATTATAATGATTATAGTTTCAGTACTGTTAATGAAAGATTTCGATTTTCAATTATTTAAGAACGTCATCTTATACAGTGCGAAATATTCGTGTTTTTGTGATAAGTATCAGTCTTTGAGGATTTCATTATACCTGATTTTTTTTATGGGAATTTGCGCGATACGAATGCTCCAGATTGGAAAAATTTGCCAAAAATAGAAATAAAAACTTATCAATACCTACTACTTATTGTGTGAAAATATATATTTTTTAATTATTGTTCTCTTTTTAATGTTAAGTCAAAGCAATAATTTTATAAACAGTTTTGTCTAATTTACTAAGTAGAAGTTGGTAAAGATGGAGCTGCATCTTGCTACAAGTTTCATACCAAGAATTACTTTAGAAATTAATATAATCAATAATTATGATTAGGAATCTTTCAAATTTTCTTCGTCTACTTTGGGAAACCATATGTGTGAAATTCATCAACGTGCAACACGTATGTTTAACCTTCTGCCAGCTCCGTTTGCATATGTACTGCATAGTACTAGTATACTTTACATATCCATATAAACACGTATTCGCATTACGTGTGAATCGCATTGAAGAAAGTCTGCAGTAAGTCTGCTTTTTGATCTAGTGACACCTTAATCTTCTTTCAGGTATATGGCAGCGCCTCCAAGAAACTGGAGGACTCGCCTATCAAAGGTAAAGTAACACTCGAGGATGAAGAGAAAATGAGGAGACTTCTTTCTTTCGAAGAAGCTCCTGAATATCTTCAACACAATCCCTACATCCTTCACGGATATCGAGGATACCTTACTACGAAATTATGTATCGAAAGGTTTGTACATACAGCACACTGTTCGATAAAATAAAATAAAAACTATGAATTTCTATTGCCCTCGAAAAAATAAAGCCTCGATAATAAGTACTTCGTTTCAGTATATTCTGGTGGACGAACGAGACAGTCAACATATGGAGTCACATATTTGGGTGGATGCTATTCCTCGGTCTGACTCTATACGATCTTTGTCTACTGAATATTCATGCACCCTTGGGCGACAAAATAATCGTAGCCCTTCTGCTGATCTGCTTTCAGGTAAAATAAAACAATGGTACATAAATCTTTATAATTCAAGTGAATCTGTTTTTTTTTTTGTGCATTTGTGCCGGTGATTATGAAAGTGGTGTTAGTCAAAAAAACGCGAAAAATTGAGATTTCTATTATTATATGTTATATTGATTTATATTTCAATATTATGAAAGAATTGTTGCAAAATAGCCGACAAGTAAGCAATGGCATGGTAGTGTCACTTTCATAATGAGCCGCGAAAAAAGGAGAGAAAACGGGAAATATACTTAATTATGCTGAAAATAAGAGAAAAATTAGGAGAAATAGTGGAAAAAATGTCAAAGTACAGAAAATTCTCGTTACAAGTTCGTATCGATTATACGTTGTACGCTCGGTCGACTATTCCCACCACTTCTTGGAATCCTTCGGTTCGGAATAATCGACGCTATGCGTTGTAGGCTCGCCGCCAGCCCCGAGCGTGGAGCCTATAACGAGAATTTACTGTATTTGAAGATAAAAATTGCTTTTTTTCGAAAAAATATTTGAATTTATTAAGTTGTGAAGATCGAAAAACTACGTTTCAACACTTTTGAAACCTGGAGACATTCAAAGTTTTGAAAAACACATTTTCGTACAAGTTACTCATGAAATTTCACAATGAGATTATAAGAATGACATTAAAAATATTATTTAATACGCCCAAACGCAACAGTCTAAATATCTCGAAGCAAAAAATACATGACTTACACCACTTTCATAATCACCGACACATTTGTATTAGGTTGGTGCACAACTCCTCTCGCTTTTTCTAACCAAAACCTTCATAAAAATTAAAAGCAATATTACATATTTTATTGATCAAAGTATTTTCGTTGGCTATCTACGACCTTTTGCCATTTTTCTGGTAATGTTTGAATTCCTCGACGAAAAATGGGGACTCATCATTCTGGTCACATCACCTAACAGTGAACGAACGAACCTTCGCACCGACCTAACACATACTTCATAGAATCTCTGATATAAAGTTCTCAACGTACACTGTTACACGAAGAACAACGAAATTCTGCGTTGCAGGCCTGCATGGTGTTGTCTTCTGTATACCACACATTCTCCTGCCGAAGTGAAAAAGATTACTGGTGTTACTTATCGTTCGATTTGTTCGGCATCGCTCTGAGCCTCCTGTCGATCTACATGTCTGGAGTGTACTACGCGTTTTGGTGCCACACGGTGAGCTCATTACGCAGTCGCAATACATTTCCCATTTCTACTTTTCATCGCTAAATTGCATAGACTGTTCCCAAACCATGTCTTCAAATGCTAGCAATGTATTCCACTCGCCGCCATAACGGCAAACAAAAGGTACGAACGGAATACATTGCAAAGATTTCGACCTTTACCTCAGGGACGTTCCGTACATTTCCTATCCTGAACCCAACTTCCCGCCACCCTCCACTTTAATCCATAAATTATTTACGATCGTCGATAATAATAGACTCATGGCCTGCCTACAGGAATTGCAGAGGTTTTATCTAATAACCGTGCTGGCAATTTTTGTATTCGCGATGATACTGCAAATACCGAAGCTGAATGTTAATGGGAACGTGAAGCTGGTGGTTTTCGTCGCATGGGCGGCTTATGGAGTGCTGCCAACGCTGCATTGGAGCATTGCTATGGGTGGCATGGACAACCCGATCGTTAGAATGTTGCTCCCAAGGGTGCTCGGAATGTACATTATTAGCGGCGCGGCGTTTGCCATTTATCTCAGCAAAATACCTGAACGCTTCTACCCAGGTACCTAATTGCTGTTTTAAAGTAACAAGGCAGATAAAGTTCAAGGAGGCTGTTCGTGGCGTATCAGTCTGTGCTCGCGTTTGTTTCTCGATCAATGCCGGTTATTGACGATTTTTCAGGTAGATTCTAAACCCCTGATTCGCCAACAGCACTTGGTAGTTCTTAGATAACTATCTTTCCAAGCACTGACCGTGCTCAGCGCTTTTCGCGCTGATTTGCCGTTGGCGAAGCACCTTTTTTCTTTTCTCTCGTGTTATTTAACAGTATGTGGGGCTGTTGGTGCATAGCACGATCTGTTATTTGAACTTCGTTGTGTTAAAGGATGGGTGGATTATATCGGTTCCTCTCACCAATGGTGGCACGCACTTGTGGTGCTAGCCCTTTATTATTGGCACAATACTGGGATGCTTTACGTGGAGTACAGAATGAACCACGGCTGTCCGAGTAACATAAAACTATTGTGACAGTCGGAGACTGACGACCATTCAGGTATGAAACTGCAATCATAGAATTATAGTTAGAACAGAATCAATTAGCTACTTAAGATTACTCCCCCCTTTGTGAATACATGCGGAAAGGTGATAGGGAAAATGTTGTGACCTTAAATAATGACTCGGGGCCTTGAGGGGTTACAACACCATGAGGCGGCCGAAATGACATCAAAGGTTTACGAATTTTTTTCTACGAAACTATGAATGTGATAATTACTTCATTATTATTTGTGTTTAGGGCATACATTAAAGGACATATTGTGTAAATTTGACAGAAAAATATTAAAAAATGGCCGAGCTATCCGTTATCCTGCAGAACTCCTCCGTCAGGACGCGCGCAGACGGTGTAACGAATTGTGATGCCCAGGATTATCTGAAACTAAAAAACCCATGGTTTTATTGTTCGTTGATAAAATATCTATCGTGTAGCATAGGGATTTAGAGAAAAAAAACATTTTTGTACAAATGCGAGCAAAGTGAAAATGAACATTAAATTTTTGGATGTGGCATCAAAAAATCCTATGCTACACGATAGATATTTTATCAATGAACAATAAAACTATGGGTTTTTTAGTTTCAGATAATCCTGGGCATCACAATCCGTTACACCGTCTGCGCGCGTCCTGACGGAGGAGTTTTGCAGGATAACGGATAGCTCGGCCATTTTTTAATGTATGCCCTAACAATAAATAATAATGAAGTCATTGTCACATTCATAGTTTCGTAGAAAAAAATTCGTAAACTTTGGCGTAACCCTTTAAACGGCCAATTAACTTCGCTCTAACTATAGTGCAGAATACTACAGTACATGCAGTTCAATTGTTCACTTTATCCCCTACCTACGTTGTTGTACTTTTAACAACAATGACACGTATCATAACAAAGGCTATGTTTCAGGCCACGGTTTCATCATGGAATGTGCTTGCGCTATGGAATTCAATGTTTGGTCGTCAGGCTATTACAACAAGCTACCATTTTATGCAACCGAGAGGAAAGGGGCTTGCACAATCGAGAATCCACTACAAGCGTATCTCCAACGGTAGCCGTTCTAGTTACATAAATTGTAAAATAAGCGAAATTTATTTAAAGCAAGATAAACGTGGAGCTCTTCGGACCAGTCTAACATATCCCGACACCAGCAATGCATATTTATTTCGTATTTATAAGCTCCCAATAGCATTTAATTTCTTGGTGTTTCGAGGTTTCAGAATTTTCAGCATCATATCGCGATCTCACAGTGCTGCGATTGTATTAGTGTTAATTCCACGCGATGAATCCGTTTGCAAATATTCTCAGTATGCAGTTTTCAATAATTTACGAGCGAGTGTGTCGACGTTGAAGGGGTTCTACTAAGTTGCAGGCGCAATTTTAAGCACGGATAACGGCAAATACAACGTTTCGACATATTTAGTTAAAAAAAACTTATAACGTATCATTAGTAGATATGTAATGATACTATAGAGACGGGAACGCTTTCGCAATTATCGTAAGCAACATTCGTACAGTTTGCATTATAGGATAAAATATTGTTATTGATACGCCGAAGGTTCGAAACTTTATTTCTAGCCAGTGCCTCAGAAAGTTTGCAAATTACACGATAAGGGGCGACGAACGCGGAACTTTGATGCGAAGGATGCATCGGAGAGTCTGAACAGGGTCTGAATATTTAATTTTAGGAAATTGTCTGACTTTATAATGTGGAAAGAAGTAGGTATTACACTATCTGTAATTCGAGTTCAATTATTGGTTTACGAAAAGTTGGTCTATGGATACATAAAATGTACCATTATTTACTTCTCGCCTGACTTTGAGTTTTCTCCAAAGTTATGATAAAAATATTACAGGTTTACACATTTCCTAGAAATCCTACAATACTTTTTACGTTAACGTAGATTCACGTACCAAAATGCAATGGTTGTAATAAAAGGTTGTTGTTCCTTCCAGTTGTTGAATAAAATTTTTACGACAAAATATGCTATTTATTATTTTACTCGTTCTTATCACTAAACATTAGTCTAAGTACTTTTCCTAAGTACTAATTTTCTAAGTGTCTTGCTCCGATTTTTTTCTTCTTCAAATATGTTGTAAAACGCTGAAATCTAAGGCACTCGTATTTTCTCATTTACCCCAAGTCTCAATTTCAAGTAGCCAAACTTGCAAAAGAAACAGTCACAGTCGTATACGCACGGTGGAATAAAGAGTAAGTCGAGTTTGCGGCACGGCGGTCTCCTTTTTAGCGGTGCCTAAAAGGCCGAGGAAAAAAAGTGTGAACAACTAGGTGTGAAAGAAAGAAGACAGTCTAAGTCTTCTATGCGTGGAAAAAAGACGGAAGACACCGTAGATGGGTGCAAGTAGGACAAGTGAAATTGCCCTTGCGTGCAAAAAGGACGAGGCTGTCCACGCGGATTAAAAGAGCGGCTGCCAATCGAGAAGAGCAGGATTTTCTAAATATCCAATAGGAGCAAGTGCTCAAAACTGAGGATACCCACTGCTAGAAAGAAAGCAGAGTATTACTAAGCTTAAACGCGTGCAAAAAGGACAAACGAACTTATCCACGCGGATTAGATGAGCAGCTGTCAATCCTGGCGACCACGATTTTTCTCGGTGACCAATGAAACGAGGGAAGGTAACGCGTACGAATACCAGAAAAAGGACAGATTCAGTGTTTAAACGCGTGGAAAGAGGACGAACCGTGTCTTGGACGTAAACAAGCAAGGAGAGCGGAGATGTGCGTGCGTGCGAGGAGGACGAACCGAGTTGTTTACGCAAGGCGAGGAGGAAAGAGGTGAGCCCGCGCCGAGTTAGTCTTTTTCTCGGTACTGGGGGGCTTGAAAAAAGGTGCGAACAACTAGCTGAAGATAAAGGGAGACGTAGTCTTAGACGAGTGCAAGAAGGACGGAATAAGTCGTAGACGAGTGCAAGGAAGACGAGCGATGCGTACGTCCTTGCGAGAAAAAAAACGAAGGCAGTTGCACGTACATGAAAAAGAACAGGGGGTCGTGACGCGAGGCTCGGCGGCTTCTTTATCGTCGGTGTTTGATAGATCGGGGGACAAGTAGCTCTTGAAAAAAGAATGACCTAGGGTCAGACACGTGCGAAAAGTACGAACGAAATCGTGCGTGCGTGCATGAAGGATGAACGAAGTTCTCGGCGCGGCAAAGAAAAAGAAACTGAGTCCACACCCGATTCGCGCGGCTTGTACAGACTTAGATCGTATTGGATTTTCAAATTTCCCTGATACATTTAAACAAAGAATATTTAAATAAACGATTGTAGCATGGAGATGATAATTAGAGTTGCTTACTATTAATTCATAAATGCAAGTTGATGTTATAGCTCAATATTGGAAGAATATACAGAATCTTTAAACATAATTTTTTTCAAATCGTGAAGAATTCCACTCTATCACTATTTTGGTACTCTTATCGTCATAGTTTATTTAATCGAAGGTGTTAAGGCCATCAATTTTATGAGAAGAACACAGTGTCAATATCAATATTTTCTTATTAAAAAGTATTCTAAGTAATAATATGCACATTTATATAAGTAACATTTCCATCTTATTCGTAAAATGACACCGTATTTTAAGTATCTGATCGACTGGTTCACCACCCCTTAAAACTGAGATTGCGAGAAATATATTTCCCCTTATAAGAAAATTGATAACAGCTATTAAAATGCAAATGACAAAGATTAAGAGAGTTAAAACAATTCATACACCACACAAGTCAACTGATTCTCCTATTTAATTAATAATTCAAAGACTTGACGACCAGCGAGAATCTAAAAACCCAACTAAGTCTCTAGCGGCAACGTCTAAAACTACACACATTTCCCTAGTACTACCAACCTTCAAAAGCGTCAAAAAATTCTCTAGACATCCACTAACAAATGCGATTAAATATATCTCTTTGCATTTGTCACCGATAAATTAATCAATTAGATATCTAAACTCTGACAAACCCCGTGCCGAATCTCACATCCACAAGGTCGTAAAAATTGTAAAAGTAATATCCAAAATGGGGACTTTTATCGCTTTGGCCATATTAGAAAGAAAACAGGATTGAGCCTCGCTTACTTGACATTCTTTGTCAATGTACGTCTTTTCCATGAGGTGTTCAGTGGTGCGAAGCTCGTTTTGACTGTCTCGTGCGCGATAATCTCCCTCGTTCTCCGTATTTCTCGTGGGCCTACGAATCGAGTGCTCTTCAACAGGTCGACATGCCGAAGAATAAGGGTTAGTAAGCCACTCTATCCTACCGCGCTTACCTCCGTTCGCGAGAATCCTCCAAATATCCGTACGGGGGATCATGCAATTCCCAATGTGCAATGTGGTTAGTTTGTTCTAACCTGCTAATGTCAACCTCGCTCCCGAAATAGTCGAGTATACACCGTAACAGAAAGTTGCAAATTTCTCCCCGTTAATGCCTTCCCTCCGAAAAATATTTCTAATCACCGACGGATTTATCGTTCCGCAGGAAAGGGAGGTAAAAACAGGAGGAGGGGTAAAAACGAGAATGAAACGGAGAAAAGAGAATTGGTTTTCAAAGAAGATGGACAAGGTAATATCCGACGGCGCCGTTAAATATAATCGTGTGTCTGATTTTCTCGTTCGGGCTTCGCCAATTTTGTTGCATAATATTAAGTGTTACAGCCTACGTTATTTAATGCGAGATAAATAGTGCTTCGAATGAATAGAGATATGTCTATTTAACTGTGTATAACCACGAATATTAGTGTGCCTGGTTTTTCTGATTTCTTGAATTTTCTGCGTTAGAGTACGCACAAGTCACAAAAATGCTTGGCAACGGAAGGTTAGAGGCGATGTGCTTCGACGGTGTAAAACGGTTGTGCCACATTCGTGGGAAGTTGAGAAAAAAGGTGTGGATCAACCAGGGAGATATCATATTGATCGGTTTGAGGGATTATCAGGACGCGAAGGCAGATGTTATATTAAAGTACACGTCAGACGAGGCGCGTAATTTGAAAACTTATGGCGAATTCCCCGAAACTGGTGAGCAATTTCATTCCTGCGGGAATTTGTACAGCTTTGATTTTTACTGATCCTTTAACATTTGTTACAGTGCGTATCAATGACACTGTCACCTTCGTCGAGGATGGCTTTGATGAAGATATCGAGTTCGGTGATGAAATTAGCGATGATGATGAAGACGACGTCGACAATGTGAGTTTTCATATTTTCGAACAAATTCGTCTTTTTAAGCTTCTGCCATTCGGAAACATTAAAAATTTTAGACTCCTGTTAATTATCCGTTGCCTCCGATCGCAAGTCGAATAAACTTTCTTCTATTACAGATCTGATGACCTTCGTTATGATATTACTAAAAAGGTACGGTACAAAAGTGCATGGAGACACCTTTTGTTTTACAAAACGCTATCGTTCGCCGCGCAATGGAGATAATGAAATTCGTCTGACATAAGTAGTCAATTTCCTGTATCTATAAATAAATTTCCAGTTGCCTGTCTAATATTTTGTTCCAATCCAGAATTATTGGATCCTGAATGGTCAGGATTATACAGTAAGTTTTACTTTTATTTCTACGTGACAGCGAATTAAAAACTATACCCCACTTTCGATGGGCATCACGTTTCTGTTTGAACGTGTTTAAAAATAAAATCTACAGCAACATATCGATTCAGGACAGAATGTTTAATTGTAATTATTTTCTATTTCGGCAATTTACGTGAGACACGGATAGTCATGTATTTATGTATAGTATCACTACATCGTCCTTGTAGCCAGTGTCCTTTTGTATAGTTTTTTCCTTTCATAGCAAATGTGTACGACGTATACGGTTCATCGCGGCAATTTTAACCGGTGGAAGTAAAGGCCACCGCACATCACAACGATTTCTTCTGCATAAATTCGAGTGTATCATTGAGTCATCGACGCGCGCAACATTGTTCCGAAAAATCATTTGTGTAGAGTTATATTTCAAGGACGGTTCAGTGTAATTGTAAGATCCGAATGATTAATTCTCAATGGCAATACGATTGAACCTCGATGATCCGAGGTAAGTGGGAATTAAACTGACTCGCAATATCGGAAACGCACGCGCGTTCACGCATGCTCGCACAGAAATAAAAAGTCAATCTACGAAACGAACGACGTTAATTTTTTTAGAATCATCTTCGAAGTAAGCAGGCTGCGGTTTAAGTTCGGGTTAACTGAAATTCAGTTCACCGATGTTCGGATCATCGAGGTTCTACTGCATATAAGTATCGATATCGATGTTTAGCCATTTAAAACGAAATAGCGATCCTTATAGTAAGAAATGCTGCGTGTTCAACAACCCGCGTTTATTTTCACGAAGTAAATTATTTGTAAACTGAAATTACGGTTCAACCTTTGATTTATACGATTGAATCAACGATGATTTATAAATACAATCAATTGTCTTCTGTAGTTTGTATTTGAGTATTCGAGCTATGTTATCTTCTGTATAAAACATTGATTCCATGAATGTGTACTAAACGAAACTAACGTCAACTCTGTTAATAACGAATAAAAATATGTAACACCACTGAATTGCTCTAAATTGTCTTTAAAACACCTAAATTCCTTTACGAAACGAAAGAAAATGAAACAGAGGGATCGGATACATATTCAACCCTTTCGTATCTCATTGCTCAATGTTTTCTTCTTTTTTTTTTTCTGTTACAAGTACATCAAGCATCGTGATGCAACAGTTTATTTATTACATTGTCGTTGATAACTCTATCACACAATAGTATATGACGAACTCATACCTTTCTCTTCCCTTGTTATTTTTTACGTCGTACATCATACAATGGCATTATAATTTTAAAGTAACGCTTTAATTATTTACGGAGGGTTCAAGCATAGAGGAATGGCGTGTACGCGTTATCCACGAAACGAAACCAATAGAATGCATTGAAAATTACGTTCAGAACTAGAAGCGCACTGATGCGATACTGAATGTTAAATACCTTTTCATTTTTATTCGAGCGCGCGTGCATACGCCGAACCTTCGCACGCCTCGTATCGCGTTAGCAATAACTTGTTACGAGAGATCGATTAATGCAATTAGAATGCAGCCACTAAGTTATTCGGGGCGCGAATCCTCGATTCGCTATAAACTTTTGTAACGACGCCAGTATTACGTTATTACTTCTATTAAAATTAGTGGAGAGTAACATAAAGTAAACCTACTTAATTTTAAGTCGAATGTCACGATGCCTTCGTCTAATATCTCGTTAAGCGATTTACAAGCTTCCATTGGAAAATCGTTAGCACAAATCAGAGTGACGCGAACAAGTGGACTTTCAAGTTTACTCGGATCGTTCCAGTGCTGCGGAATTGAGTAAGTTTATGTTACCATGCTCTCGTGGACTCGGAGTATAGTAGCAGTGAAGCTTAGGCGATTACAAAATCTGTATGTTTTGTATGGCGTAACATTACTGGCTTTTAGAAAAGGCTTTCCTTCACTGGCATAGCTTCCCCAACGAATATCGTTACCGTCGTGTGCGCTGATTTTACAGACAAAGAAATTACAATCTATAATTGGAGAGGATTACATTTAATATGAAATATAATCTGTTAGTCTCCGCAAATCTACGACTGCATAGATAAGAAATACTGGAGGAATTCAAGCGCTTCGTTAAAATTCCTTTAATGAAAGTGGATTATTAGGAAATACTGTCGCAAGCCTGATACTAAAGCGCAATTACATTCAAGCTTCCTTTTCCCTCCTTTTGTTACGCGGAACTCGCAGATCAGCCAGTAAAGTTACGTGGTCGACTCTCAGAAGATCGTTTACGTATCCCTTCTCATCCGTGGCACGCGGTATAGTAAAGATAGTAGAGTGATTCGTAAAAAACGTACTAATATACTGGACAAAAATGACAGTGAATAAAAAAATTCTGTCGATGGATTGTACAAGTAGATTCGCTCGTGTTACATTGGCTATTACGTTTTACGTAGAAGGGGAAATGGTGATCGGTGTTTTTATCTTTGCCCGTTTCGTAATACAGATTCGTGTACTGGTAGCGGATCGGATAATATTTAAATGCCAGTATCGCAACGTCCGTGATGAGTTACAATAAATGTTACGACAATACATGGGAGCCATAATGCTTTTATTTTGATGCGTGTGTGATTGTGCCTTTGGTCCTTAGGTCAGATAGGCTCTAGGCAAGTCTATTAAACATAGAATAACAGTCATTATAGATAATAATTTATAAACTTCAGATGCATAATCATATCTCCTTCAATATATTATACATTAATAGAATACCTTATTTAAAGTATGTATATATATAGTATATATATATATATTTGATCTCTTTAAATACATACTATACGATTCCTTCCTGTGCCTTTTAAAACTGTGTTACACACTGAAAGCTAATGCTGCTTAAATATTAAGACTTGCGTCTCGAGTCGTTAAAGTATATAAACAACATATTCCTCTATAGAATGCCGTGTCGTTTTGCATAATTTTCCTTTTATTTCTCTCCGTTTTTATAATAATCAATAATGGATAGTAGTAATAATAATAATTTACACGAACGCACGAAGGACAGATCGCCGATAAACATTCCCTTCCCGATCCTTAAAAGATTTATGCGCCTAACGTTCGCCCAATGATTCGGCTATATAAATAAAATATCCGTGGTATAATATTGCAGTTATTACAATCGTATAATAGTACATTTATATAAGTTACGCTAAGAAATTATTATATATACAATTAAAAACTGTTAGGAAATAGTGTTCTGTTCTCGTTTCTTTTAAATAAGTTAAATTTACATTGTACCTCCCGATTCATAAAAACATTTGTTCCTCGTTGCTGCCGGAATCGTTCCCCGCGGCGCGGCCACCGGCACGCGTCCCTCCGACTTCCCTCCACCATTCGCTACGCTTCCTACCGAGTTCGACTAGCAACGAGAATTCAATTTCTTTTAGAGTCTGCGTGTAGTCGTGTGTGTATGCGTGCCTTGTGTGCAGTTTATCATAAAAAAAAAAAAGAAAAACAAAAACGTGACACAAGTGTCGTGTCGCTGACCCTATAAAGCGATGAATTGCGCGCGGATAGATATACAATCATCCTAAAGCTAGAAACGAACTGCCAAGTGGCGAGCTTTGCGGTGTATGATCTCTGTTTCGCCTCGCCTGTCGCTACCGGTCCCGGGAGGACCGTTTACAAATATATATATGTGTATCGACGTAATGTTGGTCGAGCTTACATTCGAGACGAGCACTTCGTTCATTCCCACCTCGTCGCCTCGGCCCGCATTGTTCCGCGGAGCGGTGACGGCCCCTACGTCCTCCACCATACTGTCATCACCACCATCTCTTTTCGCTTTGGACAACACGAGAAAGGCGTTGTACATGGACGGGTTAGCTTAGTGAGGACTAGCGCGGAGCCGGCTAGTCGGACCAGCAACGACATACATATACGTCACTCGGTCGCGAGACTCAACGTAAACGCCTAAGGCAACTTAATCGTAAAACCGAAAGGCAAGCAAATCCGAAGCGTAGGCCATGAGTGTGATACAGTAAAATTGCCGTGCATGCGTTTGTTCCTGTTGCCTTCGAGAAGCGCGCCGCGAGAATAAGATACTTTGCATTGACATTCATAGACAGACAGACGCGAACGGGGACCACCGTTATCTCTGGTTCTCCGGCACCCCCCCGCGCAGAGAACGCGTCCCGTTTGACGCGCGAGGATGCGTCAGACGGGACCTCCGCTAAAGAGTATTCTGTTAAACTTTAAACGTTCTTCTCTTGTCCTGCTCGGCCGTGGTCGTCAGGCGACGAAGGATTCTCTTCCGTTCCTAGGATCGCCTGTGAGAACCTTGGCGCTTCACTGCTCTCGCCTCTCCTCCGTCATGAATCGGTCCACGATCTTCTGCATCGAGTCTCGCAATTCGTCTGTATCACCGGCTGCACCGCTGCTCGTTGTGACTACTTGTACAGTTCTCGTTATTCTGCAAAAAGGTTCACTCTTAGGCTTTGTATTTGGTGGGAGGACGAGTGGGAGGATGAAGGGCGGAAGGGATTGGTGTTAACGTTAAAAAAAATTCCCCAAATCTACCAGACCGGAAGACCTCCTTTGCACGAGGGGTTAAAACAGAAAAGAAATTATTTAAAAGTCGAAAGTTCGATGAATATGTAACTTTTATTTATAAAAGTTAACGGTTTCATTCGACCCCTGATTAAAATGATATTTGAAGTAGAACGCAGGATAGAACTGCAATTTAATATAAAATTCGTTACGCAAAGTGGTGGATTTGGGTATTTTTAGCTAGAAAAGCTTCCCAGATGCTTACGACTCATAGTTCCTTTTTCACGTATTTCGCATTACCTTTCCTGCGTGTCAGGGTCCACTTCCGTCGTTGTCGTTTCCATGAAGGATGGCTCGCTATGTTGCAAAAAGTCAGATTCTGCGTAACAAACGAGAATTCGTCAAAATGCGTGCTCCTGCGTTTACAGGGGGGATGCGTATCTTACTATCTTAGCGGTTCACATAGATACAAGTACCAATTGTACATATATATCTCTCAATTTTACATCATGCCCAAAACAAGGGGTAAATACTAGACACATATAAAAAAAGTAGCAACATCGCTATACATATTTGACGATACAATATATAATATATAGTATACGCATTTTCACTCAATCAGCCAACTATGCAACCGCTTTTCCTTACGTCTCGCGTGGTTACATTCGCGATTAGTGAAATCTCCCACGTTTCTTCACCGATCTAACGATTTAGTTCCATAACGATTTGTCAGAGGAAGTGAATAATATACCATCGGAATTATACTTAAACTACACAGTATTCGACTCCCTATGCCTCGATTATGAATTCAACGCATGCGATGTACGATTATATCGGGATGGCTTCGTTTTATTCCCTTGTTCTCTTTCGGATATCCTTTTATCGCGTGTAATTGAGATACTATGCACTAATAGCAGCGCTTGAAAGTCCATATTCAATGATTCGTAATCATGTATAGTATAATTACTGAGGCATATTTAGAATATTTCTCGCAAGAAAGGTTTCGAGCCTGCAAAACACGCTACTGTTAATGAAAATCCTCGTAGGTATTCCTGCAGTAACTGAAAAGAAAATGAACGCGTGACTTCTTTGGAATGCAAAGTGTTAAATGTTTTCAAAGATTATTGAAATATTCTTGAAATTATGACAGCTTCAAATTCTGCGATATTAAATTATGCTATGATTTTTAACACTTTGATTTGTGTAGTGTTACGTTTTAACGTCTCCTTTGCATCCATTCGAATTGCAGGTGAAAAGTGTGTCCTCTTAGAATGAATTCCAACGTGAATGATAATGAAAATGAAGCGCTCGTTTCTTCGATCCAATTACTCAAAGTGTCTGTCGAGTTTCATCGAGAGATGAACGCGAAAGGAAACCTCCCTTGCGAGGAGGACTGTGCTGCACGCAGCGAGCTCGTGTGAAGCGCTGATAAAAGCTACTGAATAATAAAGCGTTTAGCAGTTAGTCATGAGATAATATAAGTACTCAAACTTTCCGGATACAACAGAAGAGTATTCATCTACGGTGAAAACTGAAAGGGGGGGGGGTTTCTTCGGTGGAAAATACGTATGTAAGTGGTAATTACGTTCGTAAAAATGGTGTCTATTCTATAAAATTTCTAAGCCGGGTCTGTCGAGACCCGAGGCAAATTCTACCATACATACTAAAAGAAATTATAGTCGAATCGTCATGAAACAAAACGCTACTCAAAATACGCTATATCGAACAAATTTTGACAAAACGAAAATGGATATTACACGGCTCGGGGCCGCGAACAAATTCGCTAACAACATCTCGACGCAACAAAGTGGAGAAACCACTTGAACGTTCAACGAATAGGAATGGAAAGAAAATCGGCAAGTTACAAAAGTTCCTCGACAAGTTCGAGGGTTACCGTTCCTAGGATACAGATTCGTACTTACAATTTTCGACCGAGGAAAACGCTCTCCGGTTTTGACCGTAGCTCATTGAAACACCCTGTGTATAGTGGCAACAAGTTTAAAGGGGCGCGTACTAACTACATCAGTTAGTGTTGTTAGACGAACGGTCAAGTATTATTCAGAGTATTACTGGGGGGTTTGATAGTATTAGCTTTTTCTCGAGGTACAGGAACAGGCATCTTTCGTGCAGTTTTACAGGCTTTCCTTCCAAACAGAGATGCTTGGTAAAAAGTGCTGCAATTGTTACCATTTCTAAATGTAACACCTATCCTTTCAAGGCATTCTGTTTTCATACAATGAACAATCGTACAGATTTTCATTTAGCAAAAGATTTTTATTGATAAAAGCTGAGCTTAAGGAAATGCTTTCAAGTAACTTTGCAGCAAACGTTCGATAAAATTAAAACTTAGCGACTTCTGGCTTAGAATACTGAACGACAATAAATGTCAATGTTCAAGTATTGGTCTAAAAAGTGTATTAAAAGATATTATAGTAGTCCTTCAACTCTACTTTGGTAATTATCAAACTTCCAACAGTGTGAACCTCGAAAGGAACAGAGGATACAATTTTTTTTATCAAAATGAATAATTTAGAGAAAGCTGATCGGAAGGAGAACCCAGTATCACCACGAATGTGGTGAAAACTTGCCGTACGATTAGAGATTCGAGTGCGTTTGACGAACGATCGCTGCCAATGCGACCGTTCCTCCGTTAGCAGGTATACTTTTGCAGGTCTAAACAGCGAGGTCGGAGCGTTTTCGGCCTCGCCGAGGGTGAAAAGACTATCCTAAAAGATGCATTCTGGATGGATGAAGCTGCGTCGATTCGTACCGCGGTACATTTCGATGCGATGGACACGTTCATAGTGACTGATACTTGTCCAGCCATATTGTACGGTGTAAATGGGTGTCGTGTTCACACGAACGTGTACATAGATGAAGGCTACTTACATGACGATTCGCCTAACAATCCTAACGTGACTAAAAAAAACACGATTTGTTGGTCCCTCTACACTTTAGCTTTATCTTGTGTTGCTTATTGTCAGAAGAGCTAGAAAGGGTAAAATAGTGAACTATAGAAGACGCATGAAATCAGAGGTGAGTAATCGAGCTCTTTCTCTCGGTTTTCACTTGGGTGGCGTGCATCAGGCGTTCAGAAACGGCATCAAGAGGGGGGGGGGGGGGAGAGAGAGAGAGATCATTAAATCATTGGCGTGTAAAACAGACGCTACAGGGAGGCAACAACTCAAGATCAAATATGCAATCATGCGAGGGTGTCGATCGTAATCGAGTCATGCATCACATTCGGTATCACGGTGGTGGTGAGACGTGTTCAGAAAAAGAAAGCTTGCATACGTAGCTCCCGGAAGCTTCGAGCTTCCCATTACCTGACTCGTAAATCGCATTAAACGGCGCGTGACTTTCCCCCGATACAATATATACCCTTACGGGGCCTGTACCTAGGTAATAAACAGAATTATCGTTTCACAAAATAAATGCCAACCTTCGCAGTCGTCATTGGCCTGAAATTTCCCTTTGAATCATATACTTGCACACTTTCGACTAGTTTAAACTATGTCCCAGCGTTTCCACGTCATATCTTTTGCCTGGGACAGTGCGCACATTGCAAATGCACTTATCGCTGAAAATAGTACTCCAGGTAAATATACTGTTCTACTGATTTCTCAGTAAACGCACCGCAAAATTTGGAATATGAATGCTCGAGTACCGAGGGTACAGAATTACTTCTACCGCGTGCGAAATGTGTAAACCAGTAGGAAAAATTAGACGGAACGTTTCAAAGTGACTTTCTCGCAGGCTTGTCGGATTGAAGTTGCTTAAGGGAAAACAAGTATCTCGATGCGATGGGGAATTTTGGGCATGGGGTATCTCATCGAGTGTCCGCCACGGCGGGTTACATGTGTTTCACAAAAAAAATAAATAAAATGAAGGGTAAATCGTACCCAGCTTGCCTCGGGGCATTGTTAGAGAGGGTGTAGATGGCACGTTGGATTGTTCGTGGCTCCAAGGTAAGAAAAATTGCTAGTAGGACCACCAGCGTAGCGGCGGCTACGCTCATCCAACATGCGCAGCCTGCTCTACCGGAAGTCTTCGTCCTAGGCGTTCCCTCAACTGTACTTCGCCGCGTGCTCGAGCAAATCGACTGTACCGAACTGTCTGTTTCTGTCACTTAAAGATTATGCCTCCTATGAATTTTCTATCTAATACGTTTCAATTGTATTTTTTTTTTTGTTTTATTTTCAATAAAATGCTTCGACTGAATAATTTTGCATCTCCCACGCCGTGATTAGTATGAGGGGAGCAGCGGGCGAAGTATAATATGAAGAAAGTAGCAGGGAGCCGTCGAGGCGATGCTCGGCGGACTGTTTTGCAGCGAGGCGGCTGATTTTAATATGTTTGATGTACACATGGCAAAAGGTCCGTCCATATTTTCAAACATCGATAGCCTGCAAGCTGGGGATACTTCGCGTGCGTTAACTCCTGCGGGTTATTCACGAAATGGAGTCCTCCTTGGTATTACGTGTAAGTCCCGAATGAAGGTCAGCCCAAATTGTGAAGCTTCGGGAGAAGGTGTACATGTAACTTTGCGAAGCAAAGACAACAATTTCCGTTTAAAAGTAATCGGTAAACTGAGCTGTTTTAGTCTGCTGTTATTGATCAATTTGGATATATGAAGGACAATATGGCCAGAGTGTTATAGACTAACCCAATTGTTCAACAATGTCGATACAAACAAATTTCGCGCTCATGTTCCTGGGCGACAGTTGTGTAACGATAACGGGACAACGATATAATCGATATGTCCTGGTACCTTTTGAATGCTTCACCCTTATTACTTCGTGACTTTGGCGTGTAATGTACACATGACTACGTAAAGTTTGATAAAAAAAAAAAACATTTCCGGACTGTAATTTATTTAAAACTGGATACTGATCGCGATGTAACTACTTTTCAATTAAAAACGGCACCGATATCACCTACGCGATTTTCAAGTAATCGAAAAGCACATCGACGGCTCGGTGCACAAATACTGTATGTCCACTTTTTGTGAAATTAGAGTTTTTATATGCAAAAAATAGTTCCTGACTGTTTCTTTATGCTATATAAAAATCACATTTATATCTACTATTAAGTAAATTTGAAAAAAAAAAAATTTTTGTTCATTGCGTGTCCCTGAATCTTATGTACCACTGCATGTTTAAACAATTAAACAATGCACGTTAATAAAATATTAGTGCACCAAGCCATCGACATGTCCTTTAAACATATACAGTCCCAGAAACTCTCGCACGGCATATAAAATGTCCGACCATGAATGAACATCAACGAAAAGTATGCTAGTCCCAGAAGCCCCTGATCGCAATTTCATCCGTTCAGCCAAGACCAACGATAGGGAAGAATGGGGGTGGGGGGAGGGCAGGGGTGGGCTCTTTCTCGAACGAAGCACATTGAATCGATCACCAAAACCCTATGATATACTTCACCCCCAACGAATAAATTCACGGGAGTATTAAAAAAGAAAGAAACCAAACAGGTACGCGGATTTACGACTGCCTTTCACAAGCTTTGTTTTTCCTTTGCGAGTGGTTATCGTTTCATACGGTCAACATCCTTCCACCTTATGCAAATGCACCTTAAGTGATAGTAATTGTTACGCAAGCTTACGGTCATGCAACGCCGTGTGCGGTTAATATACACCAAATTAGTCACGAACTCAACGTTCCCGCTAGCCACCGTGACAACTAGGCTCTCCAATTGCTTCTATCCGCGAAACGATCGATCTCTAATATCCACCAACGAACGCCAACACATCGTCGAGAGTCAGCGATTCGCAGAAAATTTTGAATTTCCAATCGCGCTTTAAACACACGTCTACCTGCTAGCTTGATCCAGCTAGTAGCATTAGCCGTCGATCTGCCGTTCACTTCTCGACGCAAGCTAGCTCGCGGCCATCGATTATGGCGATACGCTAATCGAGGCGATCGCTGAAGCGGTACCGTTTGCGAGGTGAGAACACGCCGGGCTTGAACGCTTACCACATACAGAACAGAAAGAAACGATAAGGGGGTGCGGGTTGTGCATGCATCAAGAGAAGCGGGGGTTACGGCCAGAAGCGTATAGAGCGCGTATGTTGACGTTCACGGGTTCGATCACACGCCCCTCGGGTGGACTTGGTTTAGCAGGGGATATGTACATTGCTTACTTAGAAGGTTAGCTGTGAGTGCGGTACCTTGGTCGTCCTCCAACGGGGACAGCTCCGCACCTTCGTGCAGTGCTACATCAGACCCGCTGGAACTGCCCAACGTACGCCTCTTGCTCGATGATCTTCTTCTCGGTCGCGGGGAACCGTCGCTATCAGTGTCGCTGTTTAAATCGTGCCTAGAGCTACCGTTTTTCGTGTAAATGTCGCCGTTCCCGGAGCCGGGCGACGTGTCTTGGGAGAACTGGCTCTCCCATTGCTCGGCCTTCTCGTCGTTAAGGAACGACCGCTCGGCTAGACTGCCGTGGGCCCACGGCTCTGGCAGTTCTCTGCTGCTCTTAACGATCTTTGTCGACACCTGCTCGATCACGCTCGACATGTCCCCGTAGCCACCGCTGGCCGTCATCGTTCTCATGATTTCCTCCGCGTCGATAGACTCTGTGGTAACGCACCGTACAGTCGTCACCGTCCTCGTCACCGTCTCCTTCGACACCACCTCATCCGTCACGTCCCTCTCTGTCCTCGATACCGTGGTGCAAACCGTCGAGTCGATAGGCAAACTCTCGATCACCCTGGTCTCTTTCGTCACGGTTCTACTAGATTTCGTCGGATCCGCGCCGTCATCCTCCGTTATCGTCACAGTCTCTGTCCTTTCCACGATCCCGCTAGACGTCTCGAGCTCCTCTCCCGTTTCAGGGAGGAGGGTACCTACAGATGGGACTACATCCGTCGTCGATGGACTATGTGTTTCCTTGGACTCCTTAGACCCTGGTGAACCACTGATCTCTTTGACAACCTCTGCTTCTCGCTCCTCTTTCTCGCGCGACGATTTCTCTGGCGAATCCTCGGACGTTTTGTCGGTGCGTTTTATGGGACTTACTGCGGTCGCTTGGATACCTTCTCTGTCGAGCTTCGTCGTCTCAGATATAACGATCGATGATGCTTTGTTCGCGGCGGTTTCGTTCTCGAGGGTTTTCTTTATCTTCACCGGTATTTTGCTCTTCGGGCTGCTCCTCTCCGGGGAGTGTTGCTCCTCGTGGAGGGGCTTGGATTGCTCCGCTGGCCTGTGCTTGGGACTGTACGGCGTGTAAGAGGTGTCTCTGAGGTCTAGGTGGAAGTCTGTTTTCACGGACGACCTGGTAGAATGTCGCGGGGCGGGAACAGGTTGCTTTGTTGGAGCAGAAGTAGCATGCCTCTCTACAGTCCCATCAATCTCAGCCGAATCATGCCCTGACCCATCCAAAAGGACATGGACAAGAACAGGAACAAGGACATAAAGCACATTGATACACACTAAGAATTTCGACTCTAGCCCAGCTGCGACAGTTGGACCGAAAATTGTATTCAGCGTGTGGCTCGTCTCACATACGTATCTGTGTGTGTACGCGCATACACACACGAAACAACTCGTGTGCGTGCCCACACACGCATGCATATTTATCGCCATCATATGCCTGTGTGTGTGTTTGTGTGTGCAGCACACCTCTACATTCAGTATGTATATATATATATATATATATATATATTTTAGTTAGTATCAATACTGCAACAGGATTAGTTCGTTTATGAAAACAAAAAGAACACTCAATTGAACGGTGTCTAATCGTGGCGCCTGAGTCTTACTAAACTGTACCCTGATGGAACAGACTACGTCTCGGTGGAACACAAATATTACTGAAACAAAAGTTCGACTCGAAGCGTGATCCTTCGCCGGCGGCTATCAGAAGAGGTTACTTCTTCGCAGCGTAGGATCAGCGAAACGAAAAAGAAAACGAAACGAAGGCATTGTTAACGTCTACCAGCTACAGTAGAGTCCGAGTTCGCTACGCTACTCTTGTTCCAACTAAACCGTCGTCGTCGCTGAAATGGGGCTACGCAGAGAGTGGATTCGTGGCGTCCAGAGTAGTCGAGTTTACTGTACAAGAGATCGTACGTACATGTGTCTTATCAATGGACGTTTACTCTATGCGACCAAATAACAGGGGTAACTAATTTAGTAAGAGACGTGCGCACAATATTAGTTAGTGTGAAAGCGTCGGCAGGTGCTAACTATGGAAGATAAAGCTAAATATAAATGAGGGCACCAAAATAGAATCTGCTAACGTATTTGGATATCTTGGGCCTGTGATATCTGTGTAGGTGAGGTATCTTTTATACTTTTCTCGACCATACATTACCTGGTTTCGACATCGAGTAGGCCCGGTCTGCTAGGCTCTGCGCCCGTCTCGCTGCCTCCTCGGTAACATCTGGAAAAGCAGCGGAGAACGGCATTAGTACAGGCACAATCGCGGCGTGAACATTGAAAGCGATGAACTGACAAAGATTAGATGATGAATGATGTTTCCCTGCCATGGCATACCTCGGTTCATGCGTCTATAGCTGTGGTCTCCTGTTAATTTTTCAATGATATAATATCACCGCAGAATAATACAACATGTGATGTCTATATGTTACGCTATAATAAAAGTAAATGGATAATGACAAATAAAGGTCGTTTGCTCTCGACGGATAACATTATTACCAGTGGACAACGGTACGTTTTATCGTGGACGATATTAATGTTAAGGGAACGGAAAGTAGCATTAAGAAACCTGGAAACATGCATCAAAGAAACGTTAAAAGAAAAGGAAAAGAAAAGAAGTTAAAACGCACAAACTGAAAATAAGAACAGCAAATAAAGTAGAAGTAATGTAGATACGTTGTCTTATACTTGGCTACGGTTGATCGTGTATCCTCTCTTTTATTATCGTAGATATCAATTGGCATACTATAAAGTGAAATTGTCGAGTATTAGGCTCATAGACGTTAACTTACAAGCGATGCGATTTGATATAGGAATGGAACCTCAATGCAGATGGGGTTTCGTCGAAACTCTGCCGTTTGTCGTGTTAACAAAGGCGTACCCGATTCGATTGGTCCAATTTATATCGGCCAACGAACGTATGCAATCCTCCACTTTATAGTACGTCGAATATTTCTTGCTTTATAAAAGATCATATAGACATTAGTACACTAAGAGTGATCGAGACCAGAGTGTTAGAAATTCATTACGGATGACACAGTGCAATGACCCATTCTGGTCACTTTGGTATGACTACCAAAACTTAAGTTACAGAAAAGCATCAACTTAATTAATCATGTTACACACAGCTGGTATGTAATATGTATAACGCAATTATTGCAAGATACCTTCAATTCTACTGTCAGTGTACTCGGCGAGACTGGGTGGCGGGGTCGCTGCCGTCCGCACAGACTTTGTTACGACTGTGGTGACGGTCTGTCGTGTGTGAGGCTCGAGGTGCTCTACTTCGCTAGATACCTCTACTACCCTAACTGGACTATCAAACGAACTACCGGGGCTAAGCTTCACACCCTTCGAGGAACTAATTTTCTGTGGAATGCGAGATACTTTCTTCGACTTCCCGTCGTCGGCTTGGTCGCCGTCATTTAAATTTACGTCGGCGAAACGGACATGTACTTCGGAGCCTACGTTAGAACTCGGGTCGAATGTATAAGTAACTGGAGTGACGATGGTTCTTGTCGTGACACTAATATTCTCCCCAGGCTCTACACTTGTGACTGTCTTATATCCAGTTGTAAACTCTGTTGCCTGATAGTCGGAGCCCACCGGGCCCCTCAGATTTTTCCAATCAGGACTGCCTTGAAAACTTGACTTTTCTAACGATGAATCTTGTTTCAGTGCATTTAGAAAGTCATCCATGCCGTGCTTGGTATCTGTAGCGGCAGTTGTAATCTTTGCACCACTGTCCTTTAGGACACCAGTTGCTTTGTCTGACATTGCTTCTACGTTCTTGGACTTCTTTGCTACTTCTTCTCGAACTCGAGCTTCTTCGTCTGCTACTTCCTTCTTTGTTTCGTCGAAGAATTCTTTCATTTCTCCCGAGACTCCTTCAGCTGCGTGCTTTGCACCTTTGACCAGACCGGAGAGGAAGCCACTGGTCTTTTCCTTGGCCTTTTTGGCTCCTTTTCCAGCTTTATCCTTCGTTGCTTCTGCAGTATCAGCGATTACACTGATTCCAGATGAAACCTTTTGCTTTACAGCATCAGCATCTTCCTTGATCTCCTTGGATACCTTGTCCTTTGCATCTTTAGCGCCATCAGCAATGCTATGGGCAGTTGCCTGCGCTTTCACTTCCACCATTTTAGCACCCTCTGCTACTTTCTCGCCAGTAGCTTTGCCAGCGTCTGCTACCTTCTGGACACCATCAGAGACTTTCTCACCCACTTTGTCAGTAGTAGTCTTTACAACAGTTACAATCTTCTCTTTGGAATCCTTTAAGCCCGAGGCAACTTTGTCTTTCGTCGTTTCAGCGTCCTTTAACTTCTCTGCTGCAGCCTCCCTAACACGAGCTTCGTCGTCTACAGCCTCTTTCTTCGTTTCGTCCAGGAATTCCTTAACATCGTCTGATACTTCTTCTGCAGCATGCTTTGCACCCTTCAGCAAGCCGGAAAGGAAGCCAGTACTTTTCTCCTTGGCCTTCTTAGCTTCCTTCGCGGTTTTATCTTTAGCTGCCTTTGCTCCATCAGCCACGGTGTCAACTGCAGAGGAGACCTTCTCCTTTGCAGCTACTGCGTCCTCCTTGACTTCTTTGGAGACCTTGTCCTTTGCTTCCTTCACGCCATCAGCTATGCCTTTTGCTGTTGCCTCTACTTTGACTTCAGCCTTCTTAACACCTTCCACCATCTTTCCTCCAACAGCTTTGCCAGCATCAGAGACTTTCTGTGCTCCATCAGAGACCTTATCGACAGCCTTATCCTTCGTATCCTTTACAGCTGTTACCACTTTGTCCTTTGCATCCTTGACATCAGACGTCATTTTGTCTTTCGCTGCCTCAGCTTCTTTTAACTTCTCCGCTGCCTCTTCTCGAGCTCTTGCTTCTTCATCCGCTGCTTCTTTTTTCGTCTCGTCGAAGAATTCTTTCACATCCTCTGACACTTCTTCAACAGCGTGCTTTGCACCCTTCAGCAACCCAGAAAGGAAGCCACCGCCCTTTTCCTTCGCCTTCTTAGCTTCTTTTGCTGCTTTTTCCTGCGCTGCATCGGTAGTATCAGCAACAGCATCAACCCCAGAAGAAATCTTCTGCTTCACAGCTTCAGTATCCTCTTTTATTTCCTTGGACACCTTATCCTTTGTATCTTTTGCGCTGTCGGCTATGCTCTGTGCTGTTGCTTGTGCTTTGGCTTCAACCTTCTTTGCTCCTTCTGACACCTTCTCCCCAGCAACTTTTCCAGTGTCAACTACTTTGTGAGCGCCATCAGAGACTTTCTCAGCGACTTTGTCAGTAGTAGTCTTCACCACAGTTACAACTTTATCTTTGGAATCCCTTAAGTCTGAAGCAACCTTGTCCTTCACAGACTCGGCATCTTTTAACTTCTCCGCTGCAGCCTCCCTAGCGCGAGCTCCTTCATCTACGGCCTCTTTCTTCGTCTCGTCAAGGAATTCCTTTACATCTCCTGTAACTTCGTCTGCAGCATGCTTCGCACCCTTCAGCAACCCTGAAAGGAAGCCACTACTCTTGTCCTTGGCTTTTTTAGCTTCCTTTGCAGCTTTATCCTTCGCTGATTCTGCAGTATCGGTGACTGCTTCGATTCCAGATGAAACCTTCTGCTTCACCACATCAGCATCTTCTTTAATTTCTTTGGACACCTTATCCTTCGTCTCCTTGGCGCTGTCAGCTATGCCCTTTGCTGTTGCCTCTACTTTATCTTCAGCCTTCTTAGCACCTTCTACCACCTTTTCTCCAACAGCTTTGCCAACATCAGAGACTTTCTGTACTCCAGTAGATACCTGATCGACAGCCTTGTCTTTTGTATCCTTTACAGCTGTTACAACCTTATCCTTAGTATCCTGTACAGTTGTTACAACCTTGTCCTTAGTATCTGCAGCTGCTTGGACTCGAGCTGCCTCAGACTCCTTAAACCTCTCTGTTGCTGCTCGAACACGAGCTTTATCGTCTGCTGCTTCCTTCTTTGCTTTTTCAAGGAACTCGTTCACATCATCTGTTACTTCATCAGCAGAACTCTTTGCACCTTTGAACAATCCAGACAAGAATCCACTACCTTTTTCCTTAGCCTTCTTAGCTTCCTTTGCTGCTGTTTCTTTCGCTGCTTCTGCAGTACCAACAGCCGTTTCGATTCCAGATGAAACCTTCTGCTTTACAACATCAGCATCCTCCTTAATTTCCTTAGACACCTTGTCTCTTGCATCTTTAGCTCTGTCAGCAATGCCCTGCACCTTCATTTCAGCCTTCTTAGCTCCCTCCGTCATCTTCTCACCGACAGCCTTGCTAGCGTCTGAAACTTTCTCACCTACTATGTCTTTGGAGTCTTTCACAACTGTAACAACCTTATCTTTAGCATCTTTGATGCCTGAGGCGGTCTTATCTTTAGCTGCTTCCATGTCTTTCAATTTCTCCGCTGCTGCTTCTTTTGCTCGAGCTTCTTCCTCCGCAGCTTCCTTCTTAGTTTCGTCGAGGAAGTCTTTCATATCATCTGTCACCTCTTCAGCTGCATGTTTAGCACCCTTAAACAATCCAGTGAGGAAACCACTACTCTTTTCCTTGGCTTTTTTGGCTTCCTTCGCTGCTTTCTCTTTGGCTGCTGCCGCGGTATCAGCAACAGCATCGACTCCAGATGAAACCTTCTGCTTCACCGCATCGGCGTCTTCCTTGATTTCTTTGGAAACCTTATCCTTTGCCTCTTTAGCGCCATCGGCTACGCCTTTAGCTGCTGCCTCCACTTTGTCTCCAGCCTTTTTAGTACCTTCTGCCACCTTCTCTCCAACAGCTTTTCCTGCGTCAGACACTTTTTGGGCTCCGTGGGTGATTTTTTCGGCAACCTTGTCTTTTGAGTCTTTTACGCTTGTTACAACTTTGTCCTTAGCTTCTTTCACCCCTAAAGCTAGTTTGTCCTTAGCATCTTTCACATCTGAAGCTACTTTGTCCTTAGCATCTTTTACACCTGCATCTGCTTTGTCCTTAGCAGCTTCAGCCTCCTTCAATTTTGTTGTTGCTGCTTCTCGAGCTCGTGCTTCTTCAGCTGCAGCTTCTTTCTTGGTTTCCTCGAGGAAGTCCTTTACATCTTCGGATGCTTCTTCAGCTGTATGCTTAGCGCCTTTGAACAAGCCTGAGAGGAACCCACTACCCTTTTCCTTGGCCTTTTTAGCTTCCCTTGCTGCCTTATCTTTAGTTGCTTCTGCACTATCAGCAACTGTATCAATACCAGATGACACCTTCTGTTTCACTACTTCAGCATCCCTTTTAAGTTCCTTCGAAACCTTATCCTTCGCCTCTTTGGCGCTATCAGCTATGCCCTTTGCTGTTGCCTCCACTTTTTCCTCAGCCTTCTGAGCACCATCAGCTACCTTTTCTCCGACAGCTTTGCCAGCATCAGAAACTTTCTGCAATCCATCAGAGACCTTGTCAGCTGCCTTCTTCTTCGTATCCTTTGCAGCAGTTGCAACTTTGTCCTTCGCATCCTTCGCGTCTGAAGCCGCCTTTTTCATCAATCCTTCTGTTCCATCAGCTACATCTTGAGCAGCATCTTTGACTTTGGTCTCAGCCTTCTTCGCTTCCGCTGATACTTTTTCACCAGCGGCTTTGCCAGCATCGAGCACAGTCTGCACACTACCAGAGACTTTTTCAGTGACCTTATCCTTGGTGTCCTTCACAGCAGTTGCAACTTTGTCCTTGGACTCCTTCAGATCGGAAGCCATTTTGTCCTTGGTTGACTCTACATCTTTCAACTTCCCCGCCACTGCTTCCTTAGCTTGAGCTTCCTCTTCTGCTGCTTCTTTCTTCGTTTCGTCAAGGAACTCTTTTACGTCATCTGTCACTTCTTCAGCAGCGTGCTTTGCACCCTTCAATAAACCAGATAGAAAACCACTGCTCTTCTCCTTGGCTTTCTTAGCTTCCTTTGCTGCTTTTTCTTTGGCTGCTTCTGCGGTATCAGAAACTGCATCGACCCCAGATGAAACCTTTTGCTTCACTGCTGCAGCATCCTCCTTGATTTCCTTGGAGACCTTCTCTTTTGTGTCCTTGACACTTCCAGCTACGTCTTGCACAGCAGCCTCCGTCTTCGCTTCAGCCTTTTTAGCAGCATCTAAAACCTTTTCCCCACCAGCTTTACCTACATCTGCCACTTTCTGCAGTCCATCAGACACCTTTTCGCTAGCTTTATCTTTACTTTCCTTTGCTGCTTTTGCAACTGCCTCCCCTGCTCCCTTCACATCTTCAGCAGCCTTATCCACAGCAGTTTTGACTCCATCAGATATTCCCTGAGCAGTAGCTTGGGCTGCGAACCCCACTTTTTTAGCTCCATCTGCTACCTTCTCTCCCACAGCTTTCCCAGTGTCAGAAACTTTTTGCACCCCTCCAGATACTTTATCACTGACGCTGTCCTTTGTATCCTTTACAGCAGTTACAAGCTTGTCCTTTGTGTCCTTTAGACCTGAAGTCGCTTTGTCTTTGGCAGCCTCAGCCTCCTTCAATTTTGCTGCTGCAGCTTCTCGAGCTCGTGCTTCTTCCTCAGCAGCTTCCTTCTTCGTGTCATCGATGAAGTCTTTCATATCTTCTGATACTTCGTCAGCTGCGTGCTTTGCACCCTTAAACAGTCCAGACAGGAAGCCACTGCTCTTTTCCTTGGCCTTTTTAGCTTCCTTTGCAGCTTTATCCTTTGCTGCCTCAGCAGTGTCAGCAACTGCATCGACTCCGGATGAAACCTTCTCTTTCACAGCATCAGTGTCCTTCTTGATTTCCTTAGAAAGCTTATCTTTTGCTTCCTTGGCGCCATCAGCAACTCCTTTCGCTGCTGACTCCACTTTGTCTTCAACCTTCTTAACACCTTCCACCATCTTTCCCCCAACAGCTTTGCCAGCATCAGCCACCTTATGAACTCCATCAGACAATTTCTCGCTGACCTTGTCTTTGCTGTCTTTGGCAGTGGTAACTACCTTGTCCTTAGCATCCCTCAATCCTGAAGCTGTTTTTTCCTTAACAGATTCCATTTCTTTCATCCTCTCTGCTGCTGCTTGCCTAGCTCGAGCTTCCTCCTCCGCTGCTTCCTTCTTCATCTGGTCAAGGAAATCTGTAACGTCATCTGACACCTCCTCTGTAGAATGTTTTGCACCTTTAAACAAGCCAGAGAAGAAGCCACCACTTTTTTCCTTGATCTTCTTAGCCTCATTCGCAGCTTTATCTTTAGCGGCTTCAGCGTTATCTGCGACAGCATCCATTGCAGATGAAACCTTTCTCTTCGCTGCTTCTGCATCCTCCTTGGCTTCTTTGGAAATCTTGTCCTTTGATTCCTTGACACTGACAGCTACGCCATGCACTGCTCCCTCTACTTTGGCTTCAGCTGTTTTAGCAGCCTCTGACACCTTGTCGCTAGCAGTTTTACCAGCATCTTTTACTTTCTGCACCCCATCAGCTGCTTTATCAGTAACCTTCTCTTTGGTGTCCTTTGCAGCATCCACGGCTTTGTCCTTAGCTTCCTTTACCTCTTTAACTCCTCTGCTCATCATTGCTCCGGTTTCATCAGCTACTCCATAGACTGCCACTTCCGCTTTTCTCGTAACCTCGGACACCGTTTCTCTAGCAGCATCTTTAACATCTAAAAGCTTCTGTACCTCATCAGATACTTTGTCGCTGGCCTTGTCCTTCGTATCTGTTACAGCTATTACAACTTTCCGCTTGGCACCCTTCACATCTGCAACTGCTTTATCCTTAGCAACGGCAACATCTTTCAACTTTTCTGACATGGCTTCCTTAGCACGAACTTCCTCCTCGGTAGCCTCCTTCTTCGTGTCGTCCAAGAACTCTTTCATATCATCTGACACTTCCTCAGCAGCATGCTTTGCACCCTTGAATAATCCAGAGAGGAAACCACTGCCCTTTTCCTTGGCCTTCTTAGCTTCCTTTGCTGCTTTCTCCTTCGCGGATTCTGCAGTATCAGTAACTGTATCTATACCAGATGAAACCTTCCGTTTTGCAGCATCAGTGTCTTCCTTAATTGCCTTCGAAACCTTATCCTTTGCTTCCTTGGCACCTTCAGTAACATCCTTTGCAGCTACCTCCACTTTAACTTCAGCCTTCTTGACGCCATCTGCCACCTTTTCTCCAACAGCTTTGCCAGCATCAGCGACTTTCTGTACTCCGGTAGATACCTTATCCGCGGCCTTATCCTTTGTATCCTTTACAGCAGTTACAACCTTGTCCTTAGCATCCTTGACACCTGCAGCTGCTTTGTCTCTAGCAGCTTCAGCTTCTTTAAGCTTCTGAGCTGCAGCTTCTCGAGCTCTTGCTTCTTCCTCTGCTGCTTCCTTCCTTGTCTCGTCGAGGAAGTCCTTCACATCATCTGTTACATCATCAGCAGAACTCTTTGCACCCTTGAACAAACCAGAAAGAAAACCACTACCCTTCTCCTTGGCCTTTTTAGCTTCCTTTGCTGCTTTCTCCTTCGCGGATTCTGCAGTATCAGTAACTGTATCTATACCAGATGAAACCTTCCGTTTTGCAGCATCAGTGTCTTCCTTAATTGCCTTCGAAACCTTATCCTTTGCTTCCTTGGCACCTTCAGTAACATCCTTTGCAGCTACCTCCACTTTAACTTCAGTCTTCTTGACGCCATCTGCCACCTTTTCTCCAACAGCTTTGCCAGCATCAGCGACTTTCTGTACTCCGGTAGATACCTTATACGCGGCCTTATCCTTTGTATCCTTTACAGCAGTTACAACCTTGTCCTTAGCATCCTTGACACCTGCAGCTGCTTTGTCTCTAGCAGCTTCAGCTTCTTTAAGCTTCTGAGCTGCAGCTTCTCGAGCTCTTGCTTCTTCCTCTGCTGCTTCCTTCCTTGTCTCGTCGAGGAAGTCCTTCACATCATCTGTTACATCATCAGCAGAACTCTTTGCACCCTTGAACAAACCAGAAAGAAAACCACTACCCTTCTCCTTGGCCTTTTTAGCTTCCTTTGCTGCTTTATCCTTGGCTGTTTCAGCACTATCGACAACTGCACCGATTCCAGACGAAATCTTTCGTTTCACAGCGTCAGCATCTTGTTTGATTTCCTTAGACACTTTATCTTCAGCGGTCTTGCTACCATCAGCTACGTCCTTCGCCACTGTCTCTACCTTCTCTTCAGCTTTCTTTGCAACGTCTGACACTTTTCCTCCCGCAGCTTTGCCAGCGTCTGCAATCTTCTCCACTCCTGCAGATACTTTATCGCTGACTTTGTCCTTGGCGTCTTTGACAGACATTACAACTTTATCTTTAGATTCCTTCAGGTCTGAGGCTGCTTTTTCTTTTGTTGCTTCCATGTCTTTTAACTTCTCTGCAGCTGCCTGTCGAGCTCGAGCTTCTTCTTCTGCTGTTTCCCTCTTCGTTTCATCGAGGAAGTCCTTCACATCGTCTGATACATCATCAGCTGTATGCTTTGCGCCCTTGAACAATCCAGAAAGAAAACCACTGCCCTTTTCCTTGGCCTTCTTAGCTTCCTTTGCTGCCTTTTCTTTCGCTGCTTCCGCTGTATCAGCAACTGCGTCCACTCCAGATGAAACCTTCTGCTTTACAGCATCAGTGTCTTGCTTTATTTCCTGAGATACCTTCTCTTTTGCTGCTTTGGTGCCATCAGCTATTCCTTTCGCTGTTGCCTCCACTTTGTGTTCAGCACTTTTAGCAACGTCTGACACTTTCTCTCCAACAGCTTTACCAGCATCTGATACCTTGTGTAGTCTATCAGATACTTTGTCGCTGACTTTGTCCTTGGTGTCCTTCATAACAGTTACGACCTTATCCTTGGTGTCCTTTAAGTCTGAAGCTGCTTTGTCCTTAGCAGCCTCAGCCTCCTTCAATTTGGCTGCTGCAGCTTCTCTAGCTCTGGCCTCTTCCTCTGCAGCTTCCTTCTTCGTTTCATCGAGGAAATCTTTTACATCTTCTGATGCTTCATCAGCTGCATGCTTAGCACCCTTGAACAAACCAGTAAGAAAGCCGCTACCCTTCTCCTTAGCCTTTTTAGCATCCTTTGCAGCTTTCTCTTTCGCTGCTTCTGCACCATCAGCAACAGTGTCGATTGTAGACGAGAACTTCTGCTTCACTGTGTCAGCACCTTCCTTAACTTCCTTGGAAACTTTATCCTTTGCTTCCTTGGCGCCTTCAGCTACACCCTTTGCGGCTCCCTCCACTTTTGCTTCCGTCTTCTTAACACCATCTGCCACTTTTTCTCCAACAGCTTTGCCAGTGTCAGAAACTTTCTGTACCCCATCGGAGACTTTATCGGCTGTTTTATCCTTCGTATCTTTTACAACTGTTACAACTTTGTCCCTTGCATCCTTTATGCCAGTAACCATTTTGTCCTTAGCTGTCTCAGCCTCTTTTAATTTCTCTGCTGCCACTCCTCGGGCTTTTGCTTCTTCATCTTCAGCTTCCTTCTTGGTGTCGTCCAGGAAATCTCTCGCATCTTCCCATACATCATCAGTTGTATGCTTTGCACCTTTGAACAAACCAGAGAGGAAGCCACTTCCTTTTTCCTTGGCCTTCTTAGCTTCTTTAGCTGCTTTATCTTTAGCTGACTCGGCACTGTCAGCAACTGTATCGATACCAGAGGAAATCTTCCGTTTCACTGTTGCAGCATCCTCCTTGATTTCCTTGGACACCTTATCCTTTGCTTCCTTCGCACCTTCGGCGACGTCTTTCGCAGCAGCCTCCACTTTAGCTTCAGCTTTCTTAGCTCCCTCTGTCAGTTTTTCTCCAACAGCTTTGCCAGCGTCAGACACCTTCTGCACTCCATCAGCGGCTTTGTCTGCAGCCTTATCCTTCGTCTCTTTTACCGCAGTTACAACTTTGTCTTTAGCATCTTTCACATCGGATGCTACTTTGTCTTTAGTAGTTTCAGCCTGTTTCAATTTCTCCGCTGCTGCTTCTCGAGCTCTTGCTTCTTCAGCTGCAGCTTCCTTCTTGGTTTCCTCGAGGAAGTCCTTTACATCTTCGGATGCTTCTTCAGCTGTATGCTTAGCGCCTTTGAACAATCCGGTGAGGAAGCCACTACCTTTTTCCTTGGCTTTTTTGGCTTCCTTCGCTGCTTTCTCTTTGGCTGCTTCCGCAGTATCAGCAACAGCAACGACTCCAGACGAAACCTTCTGCTTCACCGCATCTGCGTCTGCCTTGATTTCTTTGGAAACCTTATCCTTTGCCTCCTTCGCACCATCGGCTACGCCTTTAGCTGCTGCGTCCACTTTATCTCCAGCCTTTTTAGCACCTTCTGCCACCTTCTCTCCAACAGCTTTTCCTGCGTCAGACACTTTATGGGCCCCGTCAGTAATTTTTTCGGCGACCTTGTCTTTTGAGTCTTTTACGCTTATTACAACTTTGTCCTTAGCGTCTTTTACACCTGAAGCTAGTTTGTCCTTAGCATCTTTCACATCTGCAGCTGCTTTGTCTTTAGTAGCCTCAGCCTGTTTCAATTTCTCTGCAGCTGCTTCTCGAGCTCTTGCTTCTTCAGCTGCAGCTTCTTTCTTGGTTTCCTCGAAGAAGTCCTTAACATCTTCGGATGCTTCATCAGCTGTATGCTTAGCGCCTTTAAACAAGCCTGAGAGGAACCCACTTCCCTTCTCTTTCGCCTTCTTAGCTTCCTTTGCTGCCTTATCTTTCGCTGTCTCTGCGCTATCAGCGACTGTGTCAACTGTAGACGATACCTTGTGCTTCATTGTGTCAGCACCTTCCTTCACTTCCTTGGAAACCTTATCCTTTGCTTCCTTGGCACCTTCAGCTACATCCTTTGCAGCTCCCTCCACTTTGATTTCAACCTTCTTGACACCATCTGCTACCTTTTCTCCAACAGCTTTGCCAGCTTCAGAAACTTTCTGTGCTCCAGTAGATACCTTATCTACGGCCTTATCCTTTGTATCCTTCACAACAGTTACAACCTTGTCCTTAGCATCCTTGACACCAGCAGCTGCTTTGTCTCTAGCAGCTTCAGCTTCTTTAAGCCTCTGAGCAGCAGCTTCTCGAGCTCTTGCTTCTTCTTCTGCTGCTTCCTTCTTGGTTTCCTCAAGGAAGTCCTTTACATCATCTGTTACTTCATCAGCAGAACTCTTTGCACCCTTGAACAAGCCAGATAGGAAACCACTACCCTTTTCCTTAGCTCTCTTGGCTTCCTTTGCTGCTTTTTCTTTCGCTGTTTCTGCTGTATCAACAACCGCATCGATTCCAGATGAAACTTTCCTCTTTACAGCATCTGCGTCTTCCTTAATTTCCTTGGAAACATTAACCTTGGCTTTCTTGGTTCCATCAGCTATGCCCTTCACAGCGGTCTCTACTTTAACTTCAGCTTTCTTAGCGCCTTCTGCTACCTTTTCACCAGCAGCTTTACCTATTTCAGCCACTTTGTGAGCTCCGTCGGATATTTTCTCAGTGACCTTATCCTTTGTGTCCTTTACAGATGTAACAACTTTGTCCTTGGTATCCTTCATATCGGTAGCTGCTTTGTCCTTGGCAGCCTCTGCCTCCTTCAATTTCTCCGCAGCTGATTTTCGAGCTCGCGCCTCTTCATCAGCTGTCTCTTTCTTGGTTTCATCGAGAAACTCCTTTACATCATCCGTTACTTCGTCAGCCGCATGTTTTGCACCCTTGAATAATCCAGACAGGAAGCCACTACCCTTTTCCTTGGCTTTCTTGGCTTCCTTCGCTGCTTTCTCTTTAGCTGCTTCCGCAGAATCAGCGACAGCATCAACTCCAGATGAAACCTTCTGCTTGACGACATCAGCATCTTCCTTGATTTCTTTGGAAACCTTGATCTTTGCCTCCTTGGCGCCATCTGCTATGCCTTTAGCTGCTGCTTCCACTTTGTCTCCAGTCTTCTTAGCTCCTTCTGCCACCTTCTCTCCAACAGCTTTTCCAGCGTCAGATACTTTATGTGCTCCGTCGGTGATTTTTTCGGTGACCTTGTCCTTTGAGTCTTTCACGCTTGTTACAACTTTGTCCTTAGCTTCTTTCACACCGGAAGCTAGTTTGTCCTTAGCATCTTTCACATCTGAAGTTGCTTTGTCCTTAGCAGCCTCAGCCTCCTTCAATTTTCCTGCTGCTACATCTCGAGCTCGTGCTTCTTCATCTGCTGCTTCCTTCTTCGTGTCATCAAGAAATTCTTTTACATCTTCTGACGCCTCATCAGCTGCATGCTTCACGCCCTTGAACAACCCAGAGAGGAAGCCACTGCTCTTCTCCTTTGCCTTCTTAGCTTCCTTCGCTGCCTTCTCTTTCCCAGCTTCAGTGGTGTCGACAACTGTATCGATTCCAGAGGCCACCTTCTGTTTCACAGCATCAGTGTCCTCCTTAATTTCCTTAGAAACCTTATCTTTTGCATCTTTAACGCCATCGGATACGCCCTTAGCGACTGTATCCACTTTGTCTTCAGCCTTCTTAGCACCTTCTGTCACCTTTTCAGCTACAGCTTTACCAGCATCAGAAACCTTCTGCAATCCATCGGAGACCTTGTCAGCTGCCTTATCCTTCGTATCTTTTACAGCAGTTACAACTTTGTCTTTAGCTTCTGTTACATCTGAAGTCACTTTGTCCTTAGCAGCCTCAGCCTCCTTCAATTTTGCTGCTGCTGCATCTCGAGCTCGAGCTTCTTCGTCTGCTGCTTCCTTCTTCGTGTCATCAAGGAACTCCTTCACCTCTTCTGATGTTTCATCAGCTGCATGCTTAGCTCCCTTGAACAATCCAGACAGGAAGCCACCACCCTTCTCCTTAGCCTTCTTAGCTTCCTTCGCTGCTTTATCTTTCGCTGCCTCAGCACTATCGGCAGCTGCATCAACACCAGAGGACACTTTTTCTTTCACTGCAGCTGTTCCATCCTGAATTTCTTTACCCAACTTTTCCTTTTCTACTTTCACACCATCCTGCACGGTTCGAATACCTGCTCTCGCATGATCGGTCATATCCAGCGTTGCATTTGCAGTATTTCTACTGTCTTCTAAGAATTGTGCTGTAGCATCACGAAGTGTTCTGTCTATACTCTGTTGCCTCTCCTCCTTTGCCACACTCTTCTCCCTAGATCTACTCCTCGATTCTCTGGAGAGTTTCGGGCTCCTAAATATTCCAAAGATTCGGCTTCCCTTATCCTTATCCTCCTGTTCTTCATCCATTGTATCCTCCTTCTGTGTTTCCAGAATATTCACCCCAGTCGGCATCTTCTCTACTTTAGCTTTGGTATCCTCATGATGCATACTGCTGGCAACTTTCTTAGTGTCTTCCAAGAAACCAGCCGTTACATGTCGCGTCTCTTCGTCCCCGCTATCAAACGACGTTTCCTTGGAAGAACTCTTCTCCCTCGAGGCACTCCTCTTCTTACTCTTCAGCTTCGGGCTCTTAAACATGCTGAAGAAACCACCACTCTTATCTTTACCTTCGTCACTATCCTCTTTCCTGTCTTCTACCGACCTCTCCATGGAATCTGCCTTCGGGTCGCTACGTCTTTCCACGCTTTTCTCTTTCTGCCGGGAATCTTCACCCTTCTTCACATCTGACTTTCCATTCATCTCCTTGTGCGGCGTGCTTCTGTCAGCCTCTGATTTCTTCTGCACCTCCGAGATATTATACGAGTGACCATTCAGCCTGTCCTTGGGAGTGTCTTGAGCATACTGCACGTGTGACGTGAAAGTAGGCAAATCAGTTTTATGTTGTTTGTCGTCGATTTTTTGAGTAGGCGACACTACCGTAGTGTCGGCAGCTATCTTTCGTGTGTCGTCCAAAAGCTTCTCAGTAGCAGTTCGAAGCTCTTCGTCACCACTGTCGAAGGAAGCTTCCTTGTTCTTCTTGAGCTTCTTGTCCTTCGACTTGGGGCTCTTGAACATACCGAAGAAGCCTGTACCCTTCTCTTTTTCCTGATCACTTGAGTCACTCGTCACCATTGTGGCACGTTCAGGTGACTCTTTAATTGCTGTCTTAGTTTCCTGTTTCGCTTCCACGCGGCTCGCATCTTCGCGTGGAGGTTGGACAACCGAAGCAGTACGCCTCGAGTCGTCCAAGAACTGCATGGTAGCCATTTTCACATCGGGCACAGTGGCTCCTTCAGCTGGTGTAATGTCCACACGAACATCGTGTTCCGCAGCTGTGGCAGCTGGTTTCGCTTCTTCGTCTCCACTGTCGAAGGAAGTGTCCTTGGAACCCTTAGCCTTCTTCAGCTTAGACCCTTTAAAGATACCAGAGAGTATGCCACCGCTCTTATCCTTCTTCTTTGAGTCTTCTTCCTGCTTCTCGTCAGGCTGCGTAGAAGAGTACTGAGCAGTGTACACATCTTCATAAGCAAATATTGGCTTATCAACTGCTTTCGTCTCTTTTCGAATGTGCTTGGCAGCTTCCTTCGACGACAACTCCTTCTGCTCGTCTCGTGGCAGCTGCTTACTACTTTCCGACACTGGTTTCGTGTCTGCTTTCGTAGCAGTTACACCTGCAGCTGATTTCTCATCGATTTCCTTACCTTCTCTCGACAACATCTCCTTCTTACTCGCGATACTCTGCTTACCGTTCGACACCGCGAGCACGTCTTTTGGGGACGTTTTATCCACCTCTTTCACTGTCACCGTTTGAGTAACAACTGGCTGCTGGCCTGATTTATCGTCACGAACCGTTACCACGGTTTTCGATGAGACTATGGTAACGTTAGAATCGCCCTTCCCATCGCGAACATAACGCTGCTTAATTATTGGGGGTTCAACGACAGGCACACCTTGCGTCTGCTCGACTTTGTCCGATTTAACGCCCGTATCTTTAACCGCCCTGTCTACTAACTGCTCCCTAATAAAACTCTCAACAACAGCACCTCTCGCCTCTCTATTGTCCCGCGCATCATCATCATCACTAACCACCGACCACCCTTCCTTCGCTAACATCCCCTTCTCTTTCTCTGCGTCTGCTATTACACCTGTTAATTAAGTATTACATAGTTTAGGCTTCTGTAAACGTTGCAAAATAAAGGGGACACATTTTTTTGTTTTGTTTGTGGTTTGCTTGTATTTCATTTGGCCATAATTAGTGTAAGCCGGCTCGCTCGATATTGCTCGTTTGCTTTTAGAACAGCGGTTAGACTCTCGTGTGGCTTGTGCACAGTGTGTGTGTGTATGTGTGTGTGCTATGGAGCAGCCATCTTTACTGTCGATTAATTATATTTATATTTTTGGCAAAGTAGTGAGAAATTTTAATGATCATGGAAATTTAACGAACATTATCCCCTTTTTATGGAAGAAACTATTAGATGATGTTTCTTATCACCGAAATATTAACAGAATGATGTATATAGAAATACAGTTTATTAATACTGTTTCAATGTGATAAATAAAGAATTATTACGACAGCTGCTCCGTGCTTCCGCACAGTTAGGCCACACATACTGGCCGTTCATGCAACGCCAAAAGAATTGCAGCGAAACCTTGCTGAAACAAATTAATGGGACGGTGTCGAAGAAGTAGAATAGGCGATTAGTGGATCGTTATATGAGACACAGTGTATGAATCGTAAATACAGTATGATGTATGAGGTGTACGTCGATAGGCGAAAATTAAATGAGTAATTCGTTACGTTTAAGTAAAAATATAAAGCAAGCTGATAAATCGATCGAAGAGGTCCGCCGCGGCGCTCCAAGAACCTGTGAGTGAAAGTAAAAGATGATAAAGTAAAAAAGAAGTATAACGTTCTAGTGCTGAAAATTTCTCGTAAACTAAGAATTTTCACACTCGTGAATCGTGTCCAGAATCAATGCCGTGCTATAACACTAAGGATCGTCCTTGTTTCCAATGCCAGTGTAAAAGTACACCGGTAGAATATTACCATTTATATAAATTCCTGTTTGGAAGTCAATAATTTCTTGGATAATATCTTGGCACGTTGTAGGTGGCACGTAAAAGTTATTGCTTTCAGAACAATAACCTTCACTATAAATTTCTATGTGCACTAAGGAGAATCTTGTGTACAGTAACACACAGTGAGTCACCAGATGTGGGACTATCTGGTGTGTGATGTAATACGTCCATTCTTTAAGGGCAACAAATCAGATCAGCTAAACTAAAGTTATCATTCACTAACGCAAAGACAATGCTGCTCGAAATTAAAATATTAAAATACTCGAGCTTTTTTGTGTAAATTAAACGTGTAAGTTATAAGATATTTTAACGTAAAAGACATCTACATATGCTTGTAAGTAGTGACAATCTATGTATAACAATGAACACGATATCACTAAAAGCGAAACCTTTGATATACAGAATTGCCTTGGAATTTTGGACCAAACTGAAGTATATAAATTCATTGTACCAAAAGCAATCAAAAAGTTCTTTACCACTTTTCAATCCGAGTGCTCGTTTATAAGATACAAGGGTTCAAATTCTCGCGGGTCGACAATTCTGCGCGCCATCTAAGTACCGTACGCGCATGCGCGCGTCCATAATAGCGTGTGCGCAATATCGTACTAGCGCGCGCTCGTTGGATTTGAAACGGCGCGCGGGAAAGCCCAACTTCAAGATCTTCAATCTCTAATATCTCGAAAACGAAGCCTCGGATCGGAAAACGGTAAAGGAGTTTTCGATCCGATTTGACGCGACGAATTCACATGCCCTCGCATGTCCCAAAATTTCAACACACCTCACAGAGCTATTTACGCACTAGTGACTCAAGTTTCTGTCATAGAATGGTTAATATAATTATAAGTCGTCGTCCTAGAACCAAGCGTGATATTATCGCGTTAAATTGACCATGCTGCGTATTACTTTGTGAAAAAAAAAAAACACGTAACCGCGGTTAAATGATTCCCGGCGAAGTTGTTACGCCTTCCTTTCCTCTCCGACGTGTTTTTATTTTTGCAGCTAGCCGAAGAAGCACGGCCCCTCAACCCACCATTTCTCAACGGGGAATGCTCAAATCACTTACCGGATACTATTCTGTTGGCGTCCGCGATCACCCTCTGCCTTCTTTTGTCTTCGTCGTCGAGCTCGTCGCGCGACTTTTTGCTCATCGTGTCGGCAACGTGACATTTCTGTTCGAGAAATTCGGCCATCACGTCCCCAAGCTCTTTCTCGTCGCTCGCGTATTTGTCTTTGATGGGGGTCGAGGTTCCGTTGAATACAGTGCCGTTTGTGATCGTGACATGCTGTTTCGCTGTCGAGTGCAAACAGACGTGATTTAAACGGCGTGAAACAGCTACAGTCTCAGCAAAACCACTCAAAGCCACTCCATTACCGCACCACCAATTTCTTTAATTAACACTGTTGGTTGACACAGCTAGTGGCCTTGAACGGCTAATATATTTTACTGCGACTATAGCCGATTCGTTACCAAAGCGCGCAAGTAAAATACAAAATACAGGTAGAAAAGCAAACGATTTTATGAGCAACTGCTATTCCACCAAATCGGGAATCGTCGTCGTTCTTCGAAACGTGTAAATCAGAATAAAAGCGATAAACGAAATCTGCTTTAAAATTGAAATTTGGTCAGATTGGATTAAGTAAAATGTATGAGTGTTAAATTAAAATTGCGGCGAATGTTACGCTATTTACAGACTAGATTCGAGTCATATTGAAGCAAGGCGGTATGAATCAATGTGCTTTTGAAGAAATGTCATGTTAAAATTATGATTTAACGCACTCCTCTTAGCAGCGACGCGATATAGAGCCGGCGTATTATTCACACAAATAATGCAAGCAGTGACGTCATGTACTTCTCACGATTAGTGTCGTCATTGTACGAGTGTAGAATTAAACGTCATTCAGTTGGAATCGGATTCTTTATATCGAATTCGGAAATTTTTTTAAACAAGACGAATAAAATTTCAAGGTGATTTTAAAATACGTACTTGATGCGTCACGTTTAGTGCCTGTAATACTGAGGTCTTCCATAGATTCTGAATCCTAGAAGATAAGAAACTTGTTTAACTAACAAGTCCTTCAAAGATGTAATTAAAAACTTCAATCATTTTGATTCTTATGTTATAGGTGCACGTGTTGGATAATTGTGGTCCTTGAAGTCGTTCAAGTCTCAGCTTAGACAGATACGCACCTTAGTTCTATTAAGTTCGTAATCAGGATCCATCTTTGGATCCATTGTCGCGTCACGCCGCAGAGATGTGTCCCTTGAAGGCCCCAATTCTTCTTTCAAAGAATCGAATCCAGGTTGATCTAATCGCACTCTAGCGACCGCTTTTTCTACGTCGTCAGTGACCAATTCCACGTTGAAAATACACTTCTTCACGATATCTTCGCGACCAATCTTATTCAACGCCTTTTCCAATGTATTCCCTACACATACAAGTATTTCTCTTCAGTTTCTAAAGCACGGTATCAGTTAAAACGTAATACACATTTTCTATAATCCATAAATCACAAATCGCCCCATTTTCCCCCAATATTCTTCAGTTCGATCATTCGCTAATTTTTCCTTTTTCAAGAGAAAACAAATAAAAATTCAAATCTATGAGATCACCGATGCATGTATGCCTCAGAAATACGTTAAGGATATCTAAATCGCGAGAGCAAGAATCGACGCAAAAATGAGAATTGATTTACATCACTTTCATCCATAATAATGGCACATTTGTGAATACAGACCCACATTCACCGAAATTTCACACCTTTCGCAAGGGGTTCTTTTAAATAGCAACCGCAGCTCACTGACGTACGTATTGGTCCCTTCGTTTTGATATTCTTGATACAAAGATATAAACATATTCTCGTTTATGTCCCACCAAGAAAGTCATAAAGGAATTAAATAATACTAAACTGTACACCAACTAATAATAACATCGTATCGAGCAAAAGAAGAACAATGGAAGACACTCGTGTGCACGATCACTTTCACCGTATTCTCCTGTCGGAATGAAGCGCACTTCTGTTTGTTTTAACCGGTTGCAAGAACAGAAACGACGTGGCGCGTGCATTGCCGCCGTAAGTCATCAGTATTGGTAAAAACGAGAGGGGGGAAAGGAGTCCATAGCTTTATGTCAGGCATAATAATGCAGGATGAGGTCATCAACTACGTTGCTCCTCAGATTCCACGCGCCTTAGTCAAACACGGCTGTCTGATTAATTGGCCTTGCCGAGAAACAGGTTCTTTTTAAATTTTCATTAACTGCTACTACATCTACCCATTTCTATTCGCGCCTCAGCATCGCTCCAACACTACCAAGAACAATAACTACACAACGCCTTCCTCTGGTCAGAAGTTCGCGTCGTCATTAAATGATTACACAAGCGTACACAGAGGGTACAAGATAAGACAATCTAATTATGCAGATAGAATAACAAGATCTCGAATAATCGATAAAATTCTTACCCATGGAAAATCAGTTGTAAAAATAGTATTTTCAAACGTGGGAGAGTAATTGGAAATTTGTATGCAGCTTCATTGACTCGGACAGTGAGCGAAGTGTGAAAATATTATGATTCTTGAAACTGTTTTGCAGTGTGATTTGCAAGTGTATTTATATAGATGACATAACGAGCAACAGAAATTGTTTATATCGCGATAACGATAGTAAGTTTGTATATTTAGTAATATGTTTAATATTAGACGTGATGTGTTAGAGGTATGTTTTTATGTAAATTGTAATTAAAAATAAGTATCACGTAATAAATCCCGATCTTGATTCAACGACTTAAATTATACTATCGAACAACAACTTTCCTCATAATAAGGTTGAATAATATTCAGCAGAACTATATTAGATTTAATTAATTCTTAAAATCTATTTTTAAAATGACGCACGTCGGAGAAGTTTCAAAAAGTAGCTCCATTCACGTTGCTTTGGGAACAGCGTCTGACCACAGACGTTCCGTCGCCCCTTATTCTCTTGCATCTCGTTTCCCTCGCGCATTTCAGTGATATAGATCAATAATATCTTCCCATATGCATTAAAGACGCTTATTCTTACGAAAATTACTTGCAATATAGATTCTTCAAATTACCAAAAGCAATTATAAGATTTGATTTCAGAATACAGAGAGTTTAAAATCTTTTTCCCACGCAAGATAAAAAGGCTCTTCACACAATCCCCTTCAAACACAAGATCCTTTCGATATCCCAAATAACCTCATAAGAGCTTCACAACCCAATCAAATCCACTTCCCGTGCAAGTATATTACATAAAACTTACCCGTCGCCTTATTTCCGTTACTCTGCCAAATCTTAAGCATCGCCGCTGCCTGTTGAGCAGGTTTGTTGGAGTACTCCTTTTTGATCGTCGACACCTCATTAGGCGGAATATTTAATTCCTCCGCGAGTTTCTCCCAGTCCTTGTCCAGCAAATTGGCAATATCTGTCAGTCGAATGGTTGCCCTGTGAATGGCGTCTGGGCGACCTGCAGGAGCCACATTAACATTTACAACCACCCCGCCTGCGTCTACCGCAAACTCCACCACCCCTCATGAAAATTCTCGTACTTATTCCACCGTCGCGCAGGAAGCTGTAATTCTTGGAGAGCTCCAGTAAGTCGACCTCCGAGACTGCCGTGTCCGGCGATATCTTCTCCGGCAGCAGGATGTTCAGCGTGCATATAGGCGTCTGCGGCAGCTCACCCTTGGGCACCTTCGGCTCGCTCATGAACATAATGCGCCCCATCATGTCCGCGGCATCGGGATCCTTTATCCTAGCGGTGAACGGCACACGGTTCTCCTTGAACGCCCTGAACGGCAGCTGGAGCTGCTCGCCGCTCTTCAACACTGGCACAAGGTTACCCGAAAACTCCATGTACTGCGTCTTTCCCTCCAGCACCTGTGGGAACGATTTCGCGCGGTCGTATACGGGCGTAACAATGGAATAATTGCAGCGGTAGAAGATTCATGTGTGGGAGCCGCGCGCGTTTACCTCCACGTCCCGGCTCTTGGCAACTTCCGTGAAGTGTTCTTGGTTCTCCAAAGTCTTGTCCTCTTTGTCGTCGGTCATGCAGAAGACGCGCAGCCTCGCCTCCAGCGGGTCTACTCGCTTCGCGAACACTACGAATCTGTGGGCCACATGTACGTGAATAGATTGTTTAATGGTTGAAGGGGGGTTGTAATCATGCAGGTAAAACGCAGCTGATGGTTGTCGCGAAGAGAATTCGCGGTGGTTGAAGAAATGTATTCTTCTTTGATCGCTGGTATATTTTGGTAATCCGTTCTATGAGTGCATGAGAGATGGGCGTGTAATATTTGACCATTTGCTAAATTTGGGTGTTGTAAAAGGAAGAGTCAATCGAGTCCCCACACTCCATCAGGACTTTCAAAGATTCCTCTAACTACTTATATCGGAGAAAATTATTATACCTCAAATGGGAAACTATTATAAATCAAATCCGAACATTGGTATTACAAATGGTCCCGTCCCCAGTAGTTTTCTGATTCCAGAATTATTCTAAAATATTCCATAACTGGATCTCACGAAACAGAATATTTTGCAATGAATCTTTCTCATGTCTATAAACCACGCCCAAACCTTTTAAACGCTAGCGCGGGTACTACCCAGAGCTAAAGACACTCTCCCAACTCGAATGCACCTTACCACGCAGAAAAGCCGCGTTGCGTCCAATTTCTATACGGGGGACGTTCTACCTGCGATTACGGGATTAAGTGATTCGTCTCTGGGACGTTTTTTAATCACGGGCATACGGGAAAACGTACTTAGCCATGAAAGGCACGTGGGTCGCGTGCGTGTACAGCTCGGTGGCCATTTTCGTGGCCTCGGATATATTCCGGCAATCCATTAGCCAGAAACGAGCGGACACGGTGGTGGTGAAGGACACGCAATCCTTGACGAACGTCAACGGCGTCGAACCTGTGACATCCTCCCAAACTGCCCGAGACTGACCCCCTGAACGACATACACACCAAAGTCCAATAACATTATTAAAATATGTCCGTGTTGCGGATACGGTATCGGCAGACGTGAAATGTGTGTAGGATTAAACCGAATGCGACCGAGATTAATTACACATCGACACTGTCGGCCTGGGGCTCTTCGGGCACCCTTTGATTACTCAGCGTCTCTGCAATGCAATCTACCTCCTACGTCCTCCCACCGAGTAACGTAGTGAAACTTAGGAGAAAGAAAGCTGTGAATGAAATTCGAAGTTGCAGAATCTACGGGAGAGTTTACTGTTCCAGGACACAGTCAAAGGGCTGAGAAATGCGCAAGTTTTCAGGGACTTAGTAGTCTTCGATTCACGGGAAGGATTTAATTTGCAACATTTGGTTTAATTGATTTGTTTCTTCAGATTGTAATGGTTCGATCAGCGAGCTTCGTTAACACCAGGCCCAAAGTGTCAACAGGTCGCGGAATGCACGGATTTTTGTCACGCTTGTTGGATAATGAATATTCATGCTGTCCATTTAGATGAAGTTTGTGAGAAAATGAATTTACGTGTGGTGTTATTTCTGAAGATATGATTTGATACAATTTATGGAGAATTTATGTGCCATAACACAAAATTACGTGAAAATGCAGTTGGCGAAGAATCTGTATAAGATGGTAAATAATTAAGCGAAGATGTGTGATGGCACATTGGAAAACGCCACACGCTAAAACAACACGGTTTCCAATTTGCTTTTCTTTTCTTTCGGCACAGGGGAGAGATCGACGAAGCTTGTATTTAATATCGGTCGCCACAGGTGCGCTGATGTAACGTGCTGTATCGTGTGTGGTTAATAATAAAAACGAAACACACGTTGACCGAATGATAATGCTTGCCAAACGAAGAAGAAGCGTCATTCATGAGAATCGCGCGTAAAGCAAACGCGAGTTGCGTGGATATGCGTTGATCAACGAATAAGCAATTAAGGGAACCAAAGAGAAAAGAAAGATTGTGAAATAATTCTAATAAAAGACGCGTGGCGATGTGTGTCGAAAACATATCTTCCTGTTCCTCGTGACACTGAGCGTATCTGACATCTTTTATCAGCAGTCAACGATTCGATGCTGCTCGAACGGAATAGAAACGAGAATTTTATCGACAAGAAATGATAACAGAGTGTGAAATCGAATTTATCCCTCGAAATAGGTTTCGATATATAACTGTCTTTAACGAGCAAAAAAATTGAAAAGACATCGTGTCTGAAAGAAATTGTAACATCGAGGGTACGACATTAATGTTAGGTCTCATATCGGTAACGTGTCGTAAGATACACATCATGATCCAAAATACATATAAATATATATATATATATATAAATCGTAGATATACACAGTTCTCGTAAATGTTATAAATTACAAGCCTAATATCGAAGCGGTTTACCAGTCAAACGAATGTGCTGAAACAAAAATCTTTGAAGTTAACGCTTACAATGAGCTAGGTAGTAAAACTTTATCTACGTTAATTAATAATCCATACCTAAATGACTCAATCCTAACAATATGCAAGCATTAACAATGAATCACAACAAGATATGTATACAACAATGGTACTCAACGAAATGTTTTTTTTTTTTCTATGAGACATGCAGCTACCATCTCCCTTTTAAATCTCTATCCGAAGGTCCCCGGGACATTGAATTCAACTGCCTTCAAAAAGATCATTTCTATAGAAAAATAGTATCTCTTTTTATATAAAAACAACCTTCTTACGTTATCGATCACCTTCTGAGCATCGAAATGGTGCGTTCTAGAGCCCTCCTTGTACCCTCCTCAAACCACTCGGGACTAGTAACCCATCAAACAACCAGCTACATGAACGACGTGTGTATATAAATGCTGTTACGTAACTATATAAAATATAATGCAGCAGCTCGTATGCCATAGAAAGAATCGTTAATTGATGCAGTCCCGACGACCTAAGAACAGACGAAGATGCCTACCGTCCGCGTCATGCCTAACTAAACTACGGAAATCGATCATCGAATGGGTAGAGAAGTCTGATAGAGAGCGCATAACGATATGTACACCGAAGGTGTGGCAGCTCAAACAGTATCAGCGCTTATCGGTAAGAGATTCTCCAGTAAGACGGTACGCTGCTCTACAATGTTACGTGCAAGCATATATTACCAGTTATGCTGCACAGAAGTCTCAACGTCGGCGCGTCCCCGGAATATTGATTGATCATGCCTTTGTTGGCTGCCTGCGGCACTGGTATCGTTAAGGTTATAGGTTTGTGGAACTTCCTTCGTCTTGGTTCGACGGTTACGATCGGAGATACGGCCACTCTGTTGCCGAGCAGCTTGGCTACTAGATCTGCGGGTATCGGGTGCGCCTAAACAGATGTACGATCATGTTCGACGACGGATTTCAATGGTGGCGGCTATCGGGGTATTACATTTCGTTAGGCTTTAGTGATAAGGGAATGTGTTAAGGTAGGCTCTTACTACGCCTCGCCTCGGCTCATTTTATTCTTCCTATGCTTTTATTATGTAGTTTGACAATTTGACTCACACCGCGACTCGCCTCGCCTCGCCTCGGCGCGACTCCGAGCCACGGATGCTTCCTCGAGAATATTTTGAGGAAGAGAGGCGAGGCGAGCCGAGGCGGGACCTACCTTTAGAGTCATTAACCCCCAGAAATGGTGGACGTGATGGTTATCGTTGTGCTTAATGGGGGATTTAAGTATTTTGGGGAATTCCTGTGGGTAAAGGGATGCTGGAAGGGAAAGGGGATTCGTCTTAATAAATTAAGTATAGTATATAGTGACTAATGGTAGTAAGTTAGAAAGAGTTATCTGGATTTGTAGCGAACTACCCCTAAGGAGTTGTACCAATGGCGCACCCAGAGGAGAACCAAGAGGCCCTGGCACTCTCCAACAAATTAGCTTTGTAAAAAGAAAAGAAAATTGGATTTTATTCTGTAAACAAATTTTTATAATCACCTATGAATTTTATCGTTTCTTAACTCGGCTTTGTCAAGATTAAATCCTGAGTGCGCCACTGAGTTGCACTATTTCATTGAGTGTATAGCCGTGAATATACTATTCAGAAGTTTGATAATATGTAGCTGGGTACCTGAAGACCGACACGGATTTTTTTGGTAAGGGCTGCTGGTGGAAAGACAGCCTGTACTTGCGGGACCGCTGATGAGGATACAGTGCCACCCTCTGGACCAACTGCGTGGACCTCTTGCCTGATGCGAGACACTACAGCGAAGTAATGTGGGAAGTCCGCAGTGAGTATCCTTACGATTCGGGAAGTTTGGAGATCCTCCAGCTGGCTTAATTCTGCAACAATCGTTTCGTTCGCATGCGTTTCTTAACTAAATAACACAGTTTCAAACTTTCTCGATGCATTTGTATATTTCGTATGATAGATGGTGGTGCAAATTAATTTATTGTTAGAAATACGATGTAGAAATATTCTACCTTCTCCTTCAAAGCTCTCGTTAAGCACATCCTGAACAGCCTCCTCGCTGGCCTCCAAGGTGTGCTCGCGCCAAGTTTCTCCATTGTCCGATCGAAGTATTACTATCTCTCGCTCCTTTCCTCGCAGCGAAGCAAAGTGAGGTACCTCTATGATGACGGGGCTACTCAACAACAAGTGCCATGTATTATTACTAACGAAATTAATAGAACAGTTGGAGATAGTCAACTAGTATCCCTTTTACCCCGAAGGCGAAACAAAGTCAGTTAGCCCTTCAATGCCATCAGAAAAACTACCCCCATTATATCTCCTAATTAAGATCAAATATAGAGTTAGCAAGCACAAGAACTGAATCTAAAGTGTTCCTCGATTGAACAAGTGGCCTTCAGTGACCATCCAACTTGGTCCCCCTTGAAACTCGTATAATTTCGTAACGTACCCTAGAAATTTGGCGCCCACGGGTCCAAGCTCGAGAATACGGCTGGCCAAAGCCTCCCCTTCCATCAAAGGTGGTGGATTCGTCAGCTTGTCCCTCCTCAAGTACCTGCAGGTGACACGCATCGGCATGGCGGCCTTCCGAGGAGGAACGATCACGCGCACACCGCTGTGCCGGCAACCCCTCATCGCGCCGCCTCGTGCATCCACCAGAAAGGAAACCAGGAAGCTGTCGTTCGCACAACAGAATCGATCGTCAGTAAAGAAATAGTCCCCGCGGGTCCCCACCGTACAACGAAAAGATCGGCGTAGCATCGATGCGTTACAGTATGCCGAAAGAGACTTGAAAAATAGGAACGTTCATCGCAGCAAGGGCTAATTATTCAGACACGTGATTCCAGATGGAGCAATTAAACACTATGGCGTAATGATTATTGTGCGAGCACGTGTAATAAATGTACCGCGGTCCAGAACATTTGGCCCTTTCGGTGGGGGGATACTGTCATGCTATTTGCCCAAATCAAATCAATTATAAATAAATAAAAATAAATCACGTTCTTCCTTTTTCTTGCTAATATACAGTATTTACACTAGGCTAGAGTCTCGAAGTATCATTGCAGTCTTTGGAATCGTATGTACACACGAAAATAATGCTATTATTTGAACAGAATGGTCGTGGAGATTTTTAACGCTGTACAGTATTTACTCTACGATTCGCTGGACAAGAAAGTAAATTTTTTAACGATCTCCCAAGTGCTCGCGGTGGGATTATTCTAAGTGATTCGCGGAAACGACGTTATTTCGTGATCGGTATCGGTTATTCCATACGAAAAGCGCGCCAAGCCGAGAAGCAATTTTCATGATACACTCCCACTAATTGTAAGAAGCAGAAAGTTAAGGAGTACAAGAGTTCTCTATGAGCATGTGGAGACGTGTATTTATAATCGTATTTTTCAGTGCGCAACGGCGTTATTGATTATATCGATCGTTACGGAAATTGCACGCTAGATCGTGGGTGACAGATCGCTGTACGTGAAGAGAACTGTAAAAAAATGGACGTCAAATAAATCGATGCAAGTGAACAAGTGAATAAAAGTGCAAAGATGAATTACATGAGGAATGGAGCAAAAGAAATCGTAAGATCGAGTAACTATGATCGAAGAATGCAGCTTGTGGGCTTGTGTAAAGGATTCGCTGCATGGATATTTTACAACTGCAAGCGCCAAACTAATTAACACTGAACACCATAAAAAAGAAAAAGAGTTATCAAAATTCGGCTGTGTCTAGATCGAAGATCCATTCTATAGAGGTGCTTGAGGCTTCGCGTTTCTGGTTGTAAGCTGTGTTCTCTTGGGAACTTATATTTATTATCTCTTTGCGTCCTTCATCATGTACCAGGAGATTCTGGCAATCTAAAAAATATACAGCTTACACCTTGAAGCCACAAACAATAGCATCCATTCGATTGTTTCTTATTACTGATCGATGACAGTGCTGGTGGATGGAATTCCACGACGAGCCTAGGAATTATCGGCAGAAACTTTGCGCATGATGTGTGCACAATGAATATAAAGCACAGTGAGCATTAGAGCGACTCGATGTTTAATTTGCATTTGCTTAATTCGCGTGCCGGATCGTAAACACACTCGTGCACGTAGGCAAACCTCTCTCGCAGAGGATATCCTCTTTTTTCCCCTGTATACTGGATACTCTAAAAATATCGATCGCGGATAAATTCCGCTTGCTCGAGGAAGATGATGTAATGGAGCTCTTGAATATTCGTCGTCTCTTTGAAATACATTATGGATTTTAGCTTAGCAATAAAATGCGATTCTCTGATGAATATTAAACAGTACGTCCGTGTACATTGAATTTTGAAAATTCTCGCGATTACAATGGTCGGAAGAGGCAACCTGAAGGGTCGACGCTGCTTCGTGAACTTCGGACAGCTTGGAATTTATTTACTCTCGGCTGCCAACAAAATCATCCCCCTCGCGTATATTCATTGTGCACCCGGGTTCCATCTAAATGTTCACTAAATCTCAGCGACTACGAGCATTGTGCAACTAAACGAGGGAGAACTATGAACAGAAAATCAAAGTGAAGAGGAGCGAGTACGGCGAGTAGCAGAAGCTAAGATTCAAGAGAAGATCACTTACTTTCTCCACTGTGGAATTCTGCGAGTAGCGCAAATAAAATAACAGGGGATCGGGAACAAAATAAAAAACGCGTTAGTATCCATTCGTTCATAGTGATGATATGGTGATGAGAAGATGACGACATAGAATGGTGTGCCGAGATTCTGAACGGGCGCAACATTTACAGATTTTCGAACACTACTGGAATCCAATTGTATGCACGTGACCAATACAGTTCCTTCTTTTTTCTTTTCTGTTTTCTTTTTGCTTTCTTTTTTGTTTAAACGTTCTCGAACAAGTGGTTCCGTGACACGACGATGGTCGCTTGTTCGTTCGACAACTTTCGAAAACCCGCAATCATCGCACGCAAGCCACTTTTTCTATCGTACGAAAAACTACAGAAAATAGGGGCCAACAATAATAATTATGTATTATAGTAGAGACGCAACGGGGTCACATCAATCACACTCTGCGAAAAGAATACAATACGTCAGGGGCAGCAACGTAAAGCAGATCGTTCCGAAATCTGTCTCCGTCTATGTCGTTCCATTTTCCTTTTTTCTTTTTCTTTTTCCCTTTTTTTCTAAAAAGTTGCGCTACTTGTGAAGCGTGGTTGACTGACAGATTTCGGTACGTACGCGCCAAATAGCTGAAACTTGTATAACGGAGGGGGGGGGGGGGGGGAGGGGGCATTTTACGAGCAACAGCCACTATGAGGAAAATTGTGTCCAAAATGATTGAACTCTGTGGAAGACGAACGATTCTTTCTCCATACTTACAAGAGCACTACTAACGTTCTTTTGTACACATTATTTTATTGCACAACATACACCGGGCGATAAGAAGGCTGAAGGGATACTGGAATCGCAGGGTTTCTAGTGGAATGTAAGAATTTTGTGAAGGCAAGTTTGTAGATGTAACTGTGAAGTATATTTCACCTCAGAAATGTGCGATAAGTCCCACCTGAAAGAAATAGCAGTAAACTGTAGTGTCCTCGATGCTTACATCTGCAAATTCTGCTTCACAAAATTCCGTCAGGTCTACATTGAAGTCCTGCAAGAACTTGTACCTTCAATTCTTTCACACTTGCATACGTTTTCACAGAAACCTTGGAAATTGTTCAATTTAATAAAATTCCTCCCAACCTTAAGCTCCACTCAAATGCACTGACCTCTTTACCCTAATTAATCACCAAAAACTTTCGCATGGAAGTTCAGTTTCTAAATGTCTACCACTTTCTTTTTCTTACGTTTCCCCTTAAGGGCACTGTTAATTAAGTAACAGTTACAGTATCATCTTCGATTAACGACCATCCGACGCACAAAATAAAGGCTGCCAACTGCACGAGCAACAAAATTCATTGACCATTGTACAGGGTGCTCACAAATCTACATTATGACTTTCTCATTTTATCACTGTCATTGGTACTAAAAAAAAATCGGAAATCGGCACTTATACTTTGTGCAATTGAACACGACGCGTTCTTCTTTTGCAGAATGGACCTGCCTAAGACGTATAGAGAAGGGAGAATAATAAAAAGGGCATGTGTTGTACCTGTCCCTCCACATTCCTTGTCCCTTCGACATGGTACCAAGAGCTGCCAGCGATGTGTTTAGGGACTCTAGGGACGCTCTGATCTCCGAACAAAATCTGGTATGATTATGGGTTCACTTTCGGTTTCATGCGCATGCGTTTCCGTTTCTTTTATCTTCACTCTCTTTCAACATCCTCTCCCGTGCACTCTGCACCCTTTCTCGCCCGTTCTCTCAGCAGTTCTGTGCGCATTTCGAAAAACCGTTCTACGCCCGCGGTTAACAAGTGCGTGCAAACACGTGTGCTCTTGTGCATACGCGGTTAAAGGTGCATTCTACAATCACACCCGAGGTCTACTTGGCAAGATGAAGGCGAACTCGTGGCCGAACCGAATCTTTGTTCGTACGGCACGAGTATCCTGTCCTACTAAGCGCAAAGAGAGAATCCATTGTACGCGTAAAATCACAAGGGTCTCATTGTCTCGCGGACCTCAACTATTTTTATCGTGAAACAACCAAGTGACCCGCAGTGAAAATTGTAATAATACTTTTTTTTTATCATCTCTGAGTCCACTGTAGCAGAAACTTGTGAATCTGAAAATGTGGACCATAGTGGTGCTATTAATTCTTGAACGGTAATTCAATGTTGAAAATGGTAATATTCTTCAGGAATATTCAATATGGAAGTATGGTGTCTGTAATCGACAATTTTGCCATTTGCGATTCTCAGTGTCCCTCGTTTGCGCTTAGTAGGTCGTCATGCCAGTTCCTCGACGTCAGAGGGCCGCGATTAGTATTAGTAAGGATCTAGGGTATCCAATCAGATTACTTAAACCGTCAAAGAATCGTTCATCCCAGAGATATTTCAAGAACAACATGCTTTATTACTGTGATGATCTAGTAACTGCTACGAGCAGGGCAGGATGTAAACGGGGCACCAAGCGGCTGGCTCTTGTTTAGCTCGCTGACCGATTACATGATCGTTAAACGGAACAGCCTGAATGGGATTAAAAGAAAGTGGATAAAAAATAGCTTGCTGTGAGAAGAGGTATGATGTACAAACAGAAGACTGATTAGAGAACGCCGTTACTGGCTCGTGGCTCTCGTTGCCTCCATTCGAAACGTTCCACGATTCGCCGCCGTAGCACCGTTAACGGTCACGCTGTCGTGTGTTCATTATGCACGCGGTTATGTAACAGTGAATTATGTCAATTATTGCATACGCCCCGTAATAACCTTTTCATCTCCTCTACATGGAAGCCTAAATGTGCCACGTTACACCGTAACATTTAATATAAAATAACTTGACGGAGAACGATTGTAAACGAATCTATTTTCATTTAGTTTAACCCTCCGTGGTCACACCTTCTAATCACAATTTGGTCGCATGGGGTTCACTGCACCCCAGCGTCATTTTTAAGATACCATTTTCGGAATTTTGGGTTTTTTAACTTTGGAGTGACAATTGTACATTCGCAATACTCATGCAATCATGCTCTAATAGTATTTTTCTAAAAATGTAAATTTTGATGAGATGAAATTTGTATTTGAAAAAGAAATAGTTGTGGATAAAAACGATTCTTTTTGTTAAAATTCGCGTGATTTTTTAATTTTATTGTTAAGGTCTAAAAATTTTTAGAAACATTGGCCAATGCATATCCTGGGGTGACACACCCCGTGTGACCACGAAGTGTTAAGTATCGATAGTGTAAAGGCACTTTCTCTTGTGATAATTGAAAACTATCTACTTGTAATTTGATTTTAGTGAACTGTGTAATTGCTAAAGTGAAGTGACTGTAATTCTTTTGCTTTCGTTTGTGAATTCTTCGAAGCCAACTGGAAAGTTAGTTTGAAAGTACTCGAGAGGAAGAGGTAGAAAGTTCACTTTGTGACAGCTCGATTAAAAGTGAATTGCCGTGATCATGTGTCACGTTTCGTTATTGTACGTCAGCCAATAATCTATAGGGTTAATTGTAGCAGGAGTCTTTCACCAACGCACACAGTGTCACACTATAATACACAACATTATTGTTTCGTAATGTACGCGTTTTCGTTAATTTCCTTCTCTTTTATGTACTTTCGTGTATGCTATCACTTGCGTGCTATGTGCCTCCACTTTGTCCACCACGTTAGTGCCATGTCAATTATGTACAATTCTCAGATACATAACAGTGTACACTTGCAATAGATATTATTTGTTATTTGTATAAGTTAATTTAATACCGATGTCTTTTTCAACTGGATACGACAAGGCTAATTACACGGATCCCCTTGAAAATTACATCCTTTCTGTTTGGTTGAATTTCTGGTTCAACATATCGAATTCTCACGTCACTCTGTGTATTCTAATAATTATATAGACTCCTGGTATTTGAAATACCGAGGCGATTTCTGCTGGAAGTACAGAGGCAAGTATCGACGAGCTGTTTTAAAATTGTGTGGACAGAAAATTCGCTAAAGAAACTTGAACTTTTGCTGCAGCTTGGAATTGTTTTTACACTGTACACATTTTATCTGTAATCTACACATGTGTGGAGTTTTCGTTAAACGTCAAACAAAACCATGCAAGCAGAGGAGCTACTTCTCTGCGGTTCTTTCTCTTTCGTAATTAAACAATTAGTACAAAGTCAAATCGAACGGTTCCTCTTTGATTCGCCGTGCATGCACGTTCGTTCGGCAAAACAATTCTCAAAGTCGGTGCGGAGAAAGAGGATTAGCTCCAGAGCCAGAAATTTTTCCGATAGAAACAGTTGACGAAGAAGTGGAAGAGAACAAGTGCCTTCGAGACGTCTGCAGATTAGAACCAGACGCAAGATATTCTAATATGCTGCAGAGAAATTTCGTCAGATTCCGTTTAGCTCGGCGATGAATTTGGAAAACCACACGATATATCGAACACCTTTTCAACTACACATTCGTCGCTAGGGTAGGTTGTACAACGTTTGAAAATTAAATATACAATCAAAATACAAAAGATTTCGATCGAGGATTTATAATCACGAATTTTACGATTGAAATTGTCCGAACATTTTGTAACGCAGTAGTATCAGTCGATCAGAATTCAGTAGTACAACCTACCCTATGTCGTACAGTTTCTTGGTTACTGTTAAATGAGTGAATATTAGAAGAAACGTAGAAGAACTAGGATTCTCGATACATACCCGACGTGCACTGGGTGCCTGTTGATATCAACATTATCTGGCTTAAGATTGGCAGCATTCAATCGTTGGTAATTTTCTTTTGTGATCATCTCGGTTATGGTTGGTGCTATAAATCACATTCGTAGGTGTATTACATTTCCCACAATTATATTAAATTACCGAAGCTACCTGTCCCTATACTCTTATCAACTGCATTCAATCAACTCCATTAAGACACCTTTCTATCCCTCTGTTGCATTTAACAGTATGCTCAGCGTACATTGAAATCATTATTCAAGGTGACAGAGGATCATATATCGACGATTTTTGTACTACACAAGAAAAAAGCGATTCAAGGTAAACGGTTCTTCGCGCCGTTGCAAATATCGATGTTTGACTTGTAAACGCGTGTTTTCTTTCCACTTGTTAATTCAATTTCACACGCGATTCTTGGTATCTTATATTAACAAAATTTCTGCGCTATTTACTCCTCTAAACGAAATGAAGCTATTATAAATAAATCTTTTAGTACTTAAACTCTTCTAACAAATATTTTCGTAATTCAACGGCACTCGGAGTTTCAGTAAATTAAACGAGAAGTACATTGACCAGTGAATGCAAGAGCCACTTGGATCTTCGTGGAATCTAGGGAGCAAAGCTTACCTCCGGAATGTCGGTTATCCCTCTCGTCGTCTGTCACGTTCACACGCATCGAGTCATCCCCCATGGACTTCATGTCGTCAACAGTCATGTATCGATATTGCTGTTGGTCGCTAAGCATCGGATCTTCACCTGTGATCAACGCAAACGGCAAACTTTAACACCCGGCGACGGTACCCGGGGACGTGTTCGTGGGATCCAAAAGGGCGGGACGTAGTCTAGGGGTACCGACGAGCTAGCATGGATCAGAATATGAGAACGTGGCGAGGGAGTGTGCACCAACGCGAGTGAGCATGGGTATGAGCCTGCAAATCAAACGGAAAAACCATCGCCATGGAACTTATCCGAATCAAGCGTTGAAGAAGCGAAGATCAAGTGTGTGGTATTGTCATGTACGCAGTGGTGTCGTTTACTGTCTAGCCTCACCCAGCGGCTTCGGCACGCAAATGAATGATAAACGAACGATATTGCAAGCGACGTGCCGATAATTCCCGAGAACTTTCCACTCGGCGGAATAGAAATTATGTGTAATTCCCGTTTGTCGAATGCTGAAAGCCTGGATCGTATCGAGGGACTTCGAGTGTCCCACTTCACAGATAACACGCGCGGTTATCAGCTGGACAAGAAACACACAACTGGGATAGAATTGTTCGGATGATTCGCTTCTACGCGGAATTATCGTTGACGCAATAAGAATATTGCAATTGTATTCACCGTAGCTGTCCCGGGCCGCACTCGAGCCGCCGATCAAAACGCGATTAATTAGGAATCGATGGCTCGACGGTATCGCGAATTTATACGCCGTAACGATAACGCGAGATCTCTCCTTTCTACTGTAATCGATTGCAGATAATATAGCAGAGGCGCGTGCAACGTTTCACTGAAGAAACCGGGCGATCAGAGTACGAGAACTGACGCGTGCAAACGGTATCGCATTTTTCCCACAACTGAGATCCACCCGGCCATCCCATCGGCTTATACAACCTCAAACATGCCTTATCAGATATTCCGAGATTATGGAGCACAATTATCCAATGAATGGTCAGCCTACCAGCTCATTGCTCGCTCTAAACGGCGCCGCGGTGAAACTAAATCAATGCAGAGCCGACGAATACCATTGTTCCCCTGGGACTGCCTTATAAATACCCCCTTATCGCCTCTAAAGATACATTCCAGTACTATTTCTATGCGTTGACGATCGGCATTGTTACCGATGCGGTTATCGACGAGCACATTAAACGATAATGCGCTGTCTCTCCGCGAGCAACAACGCTAGGTCCCCTTGTGATTACTCATAGAAATGATGTCACCCGTTATCCAGCGACCGAATAATATCGAAAATCGCCATAAACACAGAGGCAAAGCCAGCCGGCTTAACGATGCCACATGGACAGGCGGTAGCGCGAAAGCTCTAATATTAGGCGGTGTTCAAGGACAGCTTCCCGAAGCATTTTCCGAGTACACAATCCAAAGGCTGCCTCTCTATCTACGAATAGTTGACCTCATAGGCAGTGACCTATATCTCCCTGAGCGCGCGGGCGCGCACCGCGAAAGCCAACTGTGTAATCAACGTCGAATCTCGTTGAATGCCGCCAGTTAACGGCGAGCGTCATACACCAGAATAGTACAGGAACGTATCTGACGATCCGCGACGTGCGTGTCATCAGTCCCTTTTCTTTCACGGCTGCACCGTCGTCGATCGCGGCGCCGATTCGTCGTATCGCGCTAGATCGCCGTGGCTGCCCGCCGAAGGAACATTTAAAAATAGCGTCACGCAGCCGCGAGAAAGCCCGACGAAAACGACGCTCGCTGGCGGTCGCGGCGACTGGCGATGGGCGCGTATACTTCGTCACTTCCAACCGGATGCGGAGCGTTTCGCGCGAACTTATCGTACGATTCTCCCGTTCGGGTCACCAGATGCGTCGATTAGGCTTGGGCAACGAGGCTACGTCCAGTTGGCGAGTAATAGGCGCGTGAATGAGCTACGATCGACTGAGAGCCAGATTGCCGAAGATGGATGTAGGTACAGTGGGTCCTGGAGGCCCGCGAGAGGAACGGGAAACAAGAGAATCGTCCTTCCTCTTTCCTGTCAAAGCAGTCTAAACTAGCCTTGATCGTTGCCCCTCCAATTCGCGATATCATCGTTCGCGTCTTATGTCACTGACGAGTCGGTTCCGAGTCATTGTTATGTCATAAGCGTGGATCACGGCCTCACGTTCCTTGCGCCGTACGATTAAGCGGCCTGACCACAGCTACGTTCCGATCTTCTCGTTTATGGCGCGCTAGCTTCCGCACGTTCCACTGCGCTCGGCCCAGACGACCGTTTCAAATAGGGCAGCCCGAGTTCGGCTCGCGACAGGACTGCCGATGCACACTTCCTTCCTGAGCTCGGAAACGCCGCTGTACAAGGCGCAACTCACTTTCGAACGGGGACCAAACCGCGGCCGAGGTGCGGACGGATGCGGCGAAGACGCGCGGGTAGATGCGATTTCGTGTTTCGACTATCTGGCGTGTTGTCTTCGCCGTTCCCTGGCGGCTCGCGCGTAAATACGCATCTAATTTTGCGGCGGTATGTAGGTTTACGCGCGGAAAAGAACTTTGGAATACGTAAAGTCGCTGGTTTTACGGCTCGCGGTCGTTATTTTGCAGCTGGCGTTGCATTTAGTACCTGGAGATCGTGGAACAGGGTTCTGGTATTTCGCGAGCGGAAATCTTTTTTGATATTGTAGCTTGGAGAAGGTGGTGCGATCGAGGTGATGATGCCGAGACGGAAGATGAATTATTTTGTGGATTTTGGGGTGAAATAGATGAAGAATTTCAGATTCTTAAGGGGGTAGGGTAAGCGCACCAGTAAATTAACACTTAAGGGTGGTGAATGAACATTATTATAAAATTATGTTTGCAGCGCGATTGATTCCACGTGTTGCAAAAATTCTTTGGATATGAAGGAAGAAATGAAAAAAAGTCTCTAATTAATTAGTCGCTTACTTTAATAACTTATTTTAGTCATTTTAATAAAAAATGTCCATTCACTGGTACGTGTTCATTTACTGGTACATCCACCCTATTCGCTCGAAAGTGCGTGAAAAGTGGGCAGAGTTTATAAATTTTTTCCTCCCGAAATAAACGTTCTATATAGTTCTGGTTTTGTACATTTGTTTACTAATGTTTTACCAATACTTTCACGCCGTTAGATTAAAAAGTGAAAAACATTTATTGTGCTAGAGGTATTTATATGCGATCACTTTCAAGAAATTACTCCTTTACTGTTAGTATTATTGTGTCTGTTGAATTCAGCCGAAGTAAAAAAAACTACTATAATTTTATTTAGTAAACTTGCCTTTATCGTCCCTACCTCAGTCATTCATTAATATCGAAGAGAAAAAAATGGCAACCCATTGAAAAAGAAAATTTCATTTATGTAACCAAATCTTTTTACTTTGGTGGGTTATAATCTGTTGTAAAACATGACAAATTTGGTAAGGACGATAGAAACGCGTTTAAAGTTAATCGGCAAGTCAATCCTCTACCCGCACGTTTAACTTCAAACCTGCGTAACTTCGTTAATATTTCGAATTTCACAAACAAATTTCAACAGAATAGTCAAGAACCTTCATACCAATAAAAAATATATGTACATAAAAAAGTCGATAATTCGAGCGAATACCCCCTTAAGCCATGTTCTTCGGTTTACGTACTGATGGAAATGATAACAGGTTGATACACAAAGAGTTGCACTCTGCAAATTGAATTGAACTTCTTCGAGTCTCATCTGTCCTTTCCAAGTATTCGAATGTCAGAGTAATTTTCCTTGTTAATTGTTCGAGGCTTGCAATAGGTTCAAAGTGCGCAATTAATCGCTGAAGAAATTCTAACAGTGATCAAGCTTGATACAACGAATTTAAATTCGTATTCAAAGCAGTTTCTCTCGAAAATTAAACTCGGTATAAAAAATCTGTGTCGTAGAATTTCAACGCATTTTGAGACATAGAATGGTCTCCATCTTGTTTGCATCATATACTTCAGCTCACCTTAGAACTATTATTCTACCTAAATCCTATTAACTAACAGTTGCATTCAGAAAAATGCATTCAACCCTCGACGAAATTAAATATCTGAATAGTCACGTTTACAAATCACTAAATTAACGTTTGAGACTTCATTTTCACTAGAGGAATTCTCCGTGTAATATTGGAGCGCGTGCACGCAAAACGGTGCTCTTTAAATATTCAACAATTTTTGCAAGAAAGCGATTAGAATGTAGGTACATATATTTAACATTCATTAACGCGTCTAAGCTTCTAAAAACAAAGTCGCGTGGCGGGTCTTCCATTATCACCTCGTGAGCATCGGTTATCACATGGAGCGTGCCAATGTTAAACATTACACAAAGAGCTTTCCTTGCATTCACGTTTTTTCCACCATGAACTGCCCTTTCATACAATTTCCTGTCGCCGCACGAGGGAACGAAATAAATGGAGCATTTTTAAAAGAGCAGTCCCCACGTTCCGAACTCCCCGCTGTAACTGCATTCACTCTGAGACTTCATTCATTCGCGATACTTTAAAAAACATATCTCACTTTCAAAACGCGAGCCCCGCTTCAGAGGAGCAATTCAAATACACAACCTGTCCAACGCGCGCGTTTCACCATCCCCGAGATTGCGATCTGCCCCATAATATCACGCACATTAAGACCACGTGACAGCTATAATGACATTTGCCAAGATTCTCCTCGTAAATCCTAAGATATCTCGCATTTCGGTAACGCGGAAGCATTACCTCATTCGCCTAGCCTTCTGAATAAACGAATTCATTCATTTCCATGAAAATCACCGTAGGAAGAGCACAGACATCCTGTCGAACGAAGCCTCTAAAACTAAATCTACGAGAACTACGCCTGAAATAAAGATGCTCACTGGCGCGATCGTGTCAACCACCGACCCCCTAGAAATTTCGTGAAACGAAGCGTAATCGAGCAACGACAGATATTTACATATGGTGTCGCTGTTCCTGCTACGTGCACACCCGCAACAGGCCATCGTCTTCGACTCCTTCCGCTTCGTTCGTCCCTTGGCCATGTCGTCCGCAGGCTTCCCCCTTGCACAGCCGCGAAGAAATAGCAGAAAACACACGGCTGAAAATGTCTCGGCGGATCGTCCGATATCACCGAGCCGCGGTAAACGTAAGAACTGCACCTCCTGGAGCCGTGCAGGCTTTAGCTGATCGCTACGACTTCGCAGCGAGCTCGGTGGCCACGGTGCACTGACGGTGTACGTACAGTACGTAGAGGACTAATTGCATCACCGACTCGGCTAACCGAGTCAACGGTTGTGTGGAGTCGGGTCACACGAATTACAATTAGCTCACGTTATCGCCACGCGTTCATTGATGAGAAGCGCGGCCAGCAACCGGTTCACTTCACCGCGGGATCCTTCGACGGCGGCTCGTCTAGCCGCGCTGGCGAATCGGGTTGCCGAAAAAAAGCGCGGCAACCGGTGGTCGGGGGATCGTAATGCACCGTTCCAGGGGTATCGGTGTTACTGTAGGGCCCGCAGTTACGCAAGCAAACGGCGCGGCGTGCTCTCTCTCTCTCTCTCTCTCTCCTCGCCTGATTAGATTTTACTTGTTAAATCGCATTAACCGCGCTACGGCCGTTTGAAATGCTCCCTTTCTTCCGCGGTAATTCTGTCGCGTGCTAGCACCGGCGGGGTCAGGAACAGCGACTGCCATCGGAGATTAATACAAGTTCGACTGCGGCACCGATCCCACGGAGGCGTGACCTCATTCCGTGAATCACCGATTTTATAATAGTAGCTGCCTACTAGCTTTTCCGCCACTACTTTATTTACATCCCCCCGCCGCGGACGGCCGCGAACGCGACGGTTCCGCCGCGCGCCCAGCCACGCACATGCAACCGTTGGCATTGAACGGCACTTTTGCCGCGGCAACGGCAGTCCAACGCGAACGACATTATCCGGGGGGGGGGGTATCGCTGAAAACCCATGGTGCCAATGAAACCGTATAATTCATCTTTACGAGCGATAATTAGACGGTGGTGCGCGATACGCCCGGCTCCTTATACACCGCCAGCCGCCCGAGAAAGCTTCCTGCCGTTTCCTCGACTGCACAGGGGGACACGCGACAGTTTCGTTTGACATTGCTGGCCGTAGAAGAGGATTTCGGACGGGCGAAACCGGCACACGGTGCTCCGCAATGTGTGCACGTCCTATTTACGGTGTAACCCGATCAATTAACGTTAACTGGTGTCGTTAGTGGTCGTTGATCACTTTTCTCCGTTTTTAAAACGTGGCGGCGCGTATGCCCGTGAAACTCGTGGACGCTAATCCCGCGGTGGCTTTAAATTAGGTATATCGGGAATTAACCCTTCGTGGTCACGCCTTCTTATAATCACAAATTCGTCATTTTTCAGTTACCGTTTTCGTACGTTTGAATTTTTTAACTTTTCAGTGATAATTGTACATTCGTAATACTTGTGCAATTGTGCTCTAATAGTCCTTTCTGAAGCGATTTGGTATTTTTTATTTTCAGCGATAAATCTCCTTTGGAAATCGTAAAGGAGCGATGTTTGGGCTTGAATATTGCTCTTGGGGTGCGATACGCCCCGTGTGACCGCGAAGGGTTAAGGAAAAATACTTAGAAACGACAGGTTCGTTTTATAAATTCTGGTATTTTGGTCGTGAATCGCGTTTGGCGGGTGGCCAGACCAGCAGGGGCTGGGCTAACTGCACGAATAATGTGGTACAAGACGCACACCGGTTGTTGCGCAACAGCTGGAGCGGAATGCGTGTAGGTACGAGGATGAGGCACGTCAAAACAGACCACACAGGCCTGACAGTATGTTCCTGCCGGCTGGCATAATGATCGCACCAGTCGTTATTATGCAAATTGCATTAACAGTAGTAAAGCGCCCTACTTCATTAACGGTACCGTCCTCTCAGTTTTATATTCCGAAACGTAGCTGCATCGCGAGCTTCCTCGCGGCGTTACCGGCTTCTGCCTCGCCGACGTAACGGCCGCGGTTAATTTACTTAATTGCGGCAATAATAATCTGGCTCTAATACAGTTCAACTCATGGAACAGCGATTAATCGCGCCGCTGTGCTTCTAGCCTTCAATTCCCACTGTCTCTCATTAGAGAACCAATTAATTCCACGGTTCGTGCAAACGTCGATATGAATGAGACTATGGTCGCGATGACGAAGTCGGGCTCGCGACGCCGGGCATAATAAGTGGAGCTAATGCGGGATACTTGTGCGTGATGAACAGATGATAATGATCTCGTTGAATTACTAGCAGCAAGGATAACGCCACCTCTATATATACACCTATTGCGTATTTTGCAACGCGTACGCGACTGAGTCAGCGGTATACGTGTTTCTGCAGAGTAACGCCAAAACAAAACTATTTTCAAGCCCCCTCTGGACATCCCCAATGAATATATTCGCTTCGATGTCGGGCAATAAAAATAATGGAATAATTGCGCAAGCTTCTCTGAAATTTCGATAGCATTCGGGATGTAAGTAGTGTACAACACAAATTGTTCGCAGTATCGAGAGCTCGGGGCAGAAGTCTCGTTGGATAGGTGTCACGGCTACTACAGGCGGTTTCACAAAGTTACGGCGGGGGGGTGGGGGTGGAGGGGGGGGTTAGCAATCTTACACACGGGGGAAATGGAGCGACAAGGAAGGTAAACGAAATAGAGTGTGAACAAATAGCGGTTTTAAGGAGAGGTGTGTCTGTGCATGTCTCTCTGTGTTTTACGTATCCGCGCGTGGTCGCTGGAAAACGAACGGAAAAGCAGAAATACGGATCTGTCGTTGGAACGGTCGCGAGATAATGACGGTACGTTCTATGCCGATGGATCCGCGGTAGAAAGGCAACGCCAAGTTCCGGTGTTAAACGTATGCAGAAGCTTTGGAGCATTGAAAAACGTCAGGTGTTGTAGAATGTTACGGAATGACAGAAAAGCAAGGAGAACACTACGATCTTGTAAATGAGTATTTTTAAAGAAAAATGATTGATCTGACGCGCGTGTACGTACGCGGGGATCGCGTACCTCCAGGTGCTGATAATATGTATGTATGTATGTAACATATATATAGGCACAAGTACAGAATGTTTCGCGCACGTGTGATATGTGAAAGAGTGACAGAAACAGAGTACAGACAACTTACGGGTATAGGTCATTTGGCCCTGGTAGTAAGAAGGAAGGTACACGTGTTGCGCGTGCGGAGGCTGCCCGTACACATTCATGGCTGCCATGCCGATTTCATCACCACCTACATCGTACGCCGTCGAGTAAGGTCACATTCTTTTTCTCCTCCCATTTTATCAAAACGCTAATTTTTGCACCATAAACACTGTCTCTAAATGTCGCTATCACTGGGTTGTTAAAACGCTCGAGTTTACGTGGCAGGAGATAAGCCTACTGCGAAGTCAGTTTGTTCGTTTGCTTGGGCCTCTTCGAAATCCATACCAACGTTCGTGCGTTCAAGAGGTTTCAGGATAACTTTGTTAAGCTGGTTTCTTACTGCGTGCAATTTCATTGATATCGAGGTATCGTAACAGAAATCAGGATAGACGGATGATTTTTTTTTTCAGCTTCTATTGAAACTTATTCTGTTGAATTGTTGCTTTTATATCTCCGTTATTAAGGGGGAGGCCTACCTAGAAATTTTCGAAAAATCGATTTTTATGTTTTCTTGAAGTACAGCACCTTGAAAATATTCCCTGAAAGTGTCAAGTTAATCCGACCAAAATTGACAAAGTTATACGCGTGTAAGTAGGTAGGTATTCCTCGGTATAGCGCTCAGACCCAAAACTTTAAACGCGTTTTTCTCAAAATCGTGTTTTCAAAGTCAGTGACACACATAACTAAAAAATAAATGAACCGATTTACTCGAGGCTTTGAAGGTTTATTTTAGGTTTAAAAATCTAAGCGCTATCGGGAGCTTTTCTTTTTTTTGCCTAGATTTTTTTTACACTCGAAAAATGAACCATTTTTTGCTAAATATCGATGCTTCAACTTTGCACAGTCGGTATTTTGTCACAAAATAATTTTTCCAAAATCGGGCCCGATAGCGTCTAAATAATTTCATACATTATAAAAAAAAAATCGAATTTTCAATTTCGGTTGATCCTGCACCGAGCTTTAGTTATCACCGCAACGAACCCAAAAAAAGGACATCTCGAGCATCGCCTATAACTCACAAACCTTGCAATACATTTTACCACAAAAAATACCGAAATATCCGTAAGATGTACTCTTTCCAATAGACTAATGTTTAATAATAAAAGTTTATTGGTTTTTCTAGAAAAAATTCCCAAAGAAACATGTTTTAACCGTTCTAGGTAGGCCTCCTCCCTTAAGCAAACAAGCAAACCTCGCTAGATATATTGTTCCTTCTGATCAAATGCGTTCTATGCAACTCGATATAATGCGAAGGAACTTATGCTACGATAGGTGTGCTATTCTTTATACAGATCTTGCACAAATAACGGCAATGCGTATTAGTTATTTGTCCAGAGTTGATTCTAGATTACTGTCAATAAATGTTACTAAAGTATCACGTTACCTGAGTAAGGAGGCAATTACATTACTCAAAAACGATTTCGTTAGGATTCTAAACCTTCGTGGTCTATCGCCCCCGCATACTAGATATGCGAAATATCTTCGATCTCGCTAAATGCTCTCTTATGCGCATCTATAATCTATGCGTCTAAATAGGAACGTTAAGTATACACTCCTCAATGATAGCAACAACCCAGTGAACATATGCTAAACGCATGCTCTTGCCAAATGAATGTAACATAAACGCAACAACACAAGCAAATAATATCACCATCTAGCACTTGGAGTCTAAGTCGGAATTTTGGAAAACATTTGCGGCTCTCTAAATATTTCCTTCGTTGCTCGAAATCTGGCGTCGTGGATAATATCAGTGATCGAATTCGAAGGTACCTGTTGGTAAGTGTAGGTGTATTTGCATCCCTAAAATTTGGTTGTGTCACTGTGATACTTTGGATAAGGGGAACACCAATAATCTACAGTGGAAAGGTAACTGTTGGGTTCGTAGCATACGGCCTGAAACTTCTTTATCGTCGTGTGCCTTCGTGCTCTAAATGCATGCATTTCAAAACGAGCCATCAGTACATGAAATATAGTGTAACGGATAAGTTGCTATCTTCTTTGGAAATTCTACCACTTGACAGTGGAGAACTGCAATTTCGCATGCGATATGTACATTTCTAAATGGACGTTTCGTTAGTGAAATGCTATCGAAATATAAGAAATCGCGGAAGGATTGTATGATTAAATATAGCGCCAATCAGCAATTGGTTATTTAAATAATTTCGTGTTAAACGCTTAGTGTTTTAACACTAACAACTCGTACGATTAGTTGTAATAGTTTGTTTCATTCGTAACGAACACGATATACCGGATATTTAGTTCGAAGCAGTAACTTCATGCAACAGATTCGAATCTGTGTCAATTAATTAATTATCTCGAATGTGTATTAAATCTCCTATAAGCTGCAGAAACTATAAAAAGCGCACATCACAGAAGCAAAAGTACTACTGCCTATATCGTATAACTCCTATTTAGTATTCTATCAGACTATCTTCCTAAAGCAAAGAAGACATCATCATCGGTGCAAGCATTAAAGATGTGAAATAAAGAAACAGACAAATCAGAATATTAACTCTGTATCTTATAAGAAACATTGACCCAAGTGGGCCTTAAAATCATTTCCTCTTTCCCCGTCGATCGAATTTCGAAGTACCACAAATGAAACGAGAACCGAAATCCTTTCAATATAAAAAAAAGACGAGCACTCACCCCCTTCGTCTTCGCTATCGCTCATAAACGTCTCCTGCATCGATTCCGGTGCCTGAACTCTGTATTTCTCTTCGATCGTAACGGTGTGCGTCGTTGTAATGACGGTTTCCGTGACCACCTTCAAAGTCTCGATGACGCTGATGTAGCCGAGCTTTTGTGCAATGTCCAAAGCGGTCTGGCCATTCTGTAGAAGATAGAGCATTTCGTGATAACGAGGGGTAAGGGGAGCGTACAAATACGAAAGCTTCGGAAACATTCGCTTACATTGGTCGTGGTGTTTGGTTTGGCTTTACCCTCCAGCAACAAATTAATCACTAGCGTGTGACCCTGCTGAGCAGCTTGATGCAACGGGGTGTACCCTGCGTTAGTGCTACTGTCAACCGCTGCACCAGATTGCAGGAGGAATCGTACCATAGCTGCTTGGCCGAAATGGGACGCCACGTGTAATGGCGTGTATCCAGCCTGAAGCAGACACAAGCGTTTATATCTGCACGCAAATTTCGAAGATAATATTAAGTATCCACGTGGCGAGTGGCATTTTAACGAGACACTGCGTAGGCAGTAACAAGGGGTTGGACGCAGTGTGGTAGACATCGATTTTGATGAGCTTGATGAGCCTTAATAATGGAGATATTTGCGTGTAAATTATTAAACTATTCATGGTGGCCGTGGGATTTTAGTGGGTAAAAATCCCACGCTACCCTGGCGTCCCCCGGGGATTCCCCTATGGGCGCGTCGGGGTGTCATTCGGAGATTTCCCCAGGTTAGAAAAAAATTATGAATATACAGTGGCGGTCGAAAGAAATTTTACAACTTTTAAAATGGCAGAACTTTTTTACAACTGGTCCAAACGACATGAGAATTTTTTATGAAGCTAGAAAAATTTGTTTGCTAAGTGACGTGTTTCGTCGTTTTGAAAAAAATGCAATTGGTCGGAATAGCAAAACAAATAGTAAAGGTCGTTTTTTAAACTTTTTTTGTGAGCCTGTAATGAAAATTAAGAAAAAACGTTTGTAGATCGAAGTAAGTTGTATACGTGCCTAAAATTTCATCAAAATCGGTTAGTCACAAAAAAAGTTTAAAAAACCACCTGTACTATTCTTTTTTTGATATTCCGACTAATTGCATTTTTTTTTTCAAAACGACGAAACACGTCGCATAGGAAAATAATCCTTCTAGCTTCTAAAAAAAAAACTCAAGTCGTTTGGACCAATTCTAAAATAGCTATGTAGTTTTAAAAGTTGTAAATTTTCTTTCGTCCGCCCCTGTGATTAACATTTTTTTTAATGTGGGAAAATCTTCAAAAGACGCCCGGGGGGGGGGGGGGGTTCCCTCTAAACCCCAGGACCACCATGAAATGTTTAATAATTTAGTAAACATCTCTGTTGTTAAAGCCTTACTTATTTTTTAACATAGATCCACCGCTCATCAAAATCAATGTCTACCACACCCTGCCATCCCCTTGTAAGTTTGCGTACCTTGGTCTTAGCATCGATCTGAGCACCATTTTTGACGAGGATAGAGGCAACGTTAACTTTGTCCTCTTGTGCGCACAAGTGAAGCGGCGTGAGGCCATTCTGTGGGAGGAATGAAAGTGATTAAACGAGAATTAAGTCAACGAGTCGCTAATGCATTTAATTCTTTTATACGCATTAATATCTTTCTCGGTTAATTCGTCGTTACCTTTGCTTTGTGGTTCGTGTCTGCTTTGTGCTCAATGAGAAGCGTTGACATATCGGTGTGGCCTTCTTGTGCACTCAAATGTAGCGGCGTGAATCCCGCTTTTGACTCAGCGTTCGCTTTCGCCCCGTATTCTAGCAAGGTGGTTGCAATGTCCATCTGCAACGGGCGCGAAACGGCGTTCACGTGCTGGCAATGAAATAGATTCCTCGATCCACGTGTCATTCTTACTCACCTGGTTCTTACGCGCGGCGATATGCAACGGCGTGTGGCCATTTTTCGCCATAGCGTGAGGCGACGCGCCCTTATCGAGTAAAAGTAACGCCACGTTTTGATGGTCGTAGTGGGACGCCACGTGAAGCGGAGTTACACCATTCTGTGTTCAATTAATTCACACGCTCGTGTTTAATATCGAGATCCCGGCAGAAACTAAGTGGACAAACTGTTGCTTACCTTTCCTTGAGCATCGACCGGTGCATTCTTTTGCAACAATAATCTCGCTACGTTCATGTTACCATATTTAGCTGCCAAATGCAAAGGAGTGAATCCCTTCTTGGTCGTTGCGGTAAGCGATGCACCGTTTTCTAACAAAACGGACGCAACCTGTCGAGGACGATAAATTGTTATCAGTCATCAACCAATCGTTCGCACGTATATTCGAATACGTACCTCCTCCTGACCCTCTTTAGCCGCTATGTGCAGCGGTGTGTACAGGTCTTTCGTCGTAGCATCTACGTCTGCACCATGTTGAAGTAATAACATCACAATATCAACGTTGCCCAAACGGGACGCAACGTGAAGTGGTGTTTGCTCTTCCTGTAACGTTTACCATGTGTCAGGCATACATCACTCGTGTTAAACTGCTCGCGGTAGTAATAACGTGACCGAACGGAGAATTAAAAACAGAAATTATAGCGAAAGTCGGAGAGATATTAAATGTTTTCCATTACCCTTGCTCTGGCGTCAACTTGGGCACCATTTCTAAGAAGTATCCTGATAATATCAGTCTGATTCGCTCTGGCAGCTAAATGCAGAGGCGTTTCGCCCCTTACGGTTGGTATATCAGGACTAGCTGCGTGTTGCAATAAATAAATCACTATGTTCATGCACCCCATAAAACTCGCTACGTGCAGGGGCGTCAATCCAGACTAAGCAATAAAATAAATCTGTTATTACTATGAAACGATAAGACCCTTAGTATAATTAGTTATTAAATGATTCTCTATTATCGATAGCCTTCTCTCTAAATACTCATTTTACTGAGATTTTATCCGAGACTAGGATGGATAGAGTACAAGCTAGTACAGCGATATCTATGACGTAAGTCACTGAACTACTGAATAAGAGAAGTATCTAACGGACGGTGAGGAATGAGAATATATACCTCTGTGGTGGCTTCGATGCTAGCTTTGTGCTTTAAAAGGAGCTCAACAACCTTCAGTCTGTTCTTCTTGCAGGCAATGTGGAGCGGGGTAAAGCCGTTCAGTGCCCGGGCATTCGGATCGGCATTTCTATCGAGCAGAAGCTTAGCCACTCTAACGTGCCCGCAATGAGCTGCCACGTGTAGCGCCGTCAAGTAATCTACCGTCACTTCGTCTACCGGCGCACGATGATACAATAATATCCTCGCGGCGTCAACGTGATCTCCTTGAGAAGCCATGTGCAACGGCGCAAGACCGTTCTGTCAACAGAAAGCAAGAGTCCGGCGATTCAGCTGACCCGGAGGGGGAGCTGTTACCTGTAACGCACAGGTGCATACCGGCGGGGATATTTACCTTCGTCTTGGAGCCGATCGGGGCGCCGGTCTCGATCAGAATGTCGACGACCTCGTGGTGGCCGGACCGGGCCGCGCAATGAAGAGGGGTAAGGCCGTCCCTCGTTTTCGCGTCGATGTTCGCCCCCTTGTTCATCAGCAGGTTCACCATCTTAATCTTTCCCCATTTCGCCGCCACGTGCAGGGGCGTTATATTGTGCTGGGCATCCACGGGAACAGGCAATCGTACATTAAACTTGCCGCGCTGTTAGAACCATTCGAATTAATCTCGAGGAACCTACCTTAGCCGCGAAGTTGACGTCCGCCCCTCTGTCGTATAGCAAGGAAGCGATACGATCGTTCCCATAATGGGCGGCTATGTGCAGCGGCGTGAAGCCGCTCTTCGACGTTACATCCGGATTGTGATCGTTCTGAAAAGTCAACGGTCAATGTGATTCCGTAGCGGCGGATCGGAGGCGCGATTCGCGCGCAGGCCCTCGATGGCTAATTATTGCGACATACTTGTAAAAGTAGGGCAGCTGCCTTGCAATCGTCTTTCTTGGCAGCAATGTGGAGGGCGGGCAGCCGAACTTTACCACGAGTGTCGTTTTCCAACAGAACCGCCACCACCTTGTCGTGGCCCTGTTGCATCGCTACCGCTAATGGGGTGAACCCGTCCTAAGGGCATAGCCAAAAGGCGTGACCTTGCAATTAAATTCCGCTCGCAGATGCCGCGGTGTATTTTAATGAACAGAGGCATTGACACCAATTAACGAACCTCGGTAGCCAGCGTCTGATTGGCACCTTTACTCAGGAGGTACTTGACCACGGAATCATGGTTCTCCTGAGCTGCCATGTAGAGTGGCGTGAACCCATTTTGTGACTGTGCATTCACAGAAGCACCTCGTTGCACGAGCAATTGTACCACATCCTCCTGTCCAGCTGCAATCAGATGTTTATTTAAGATGGTTCCTGAATAATCTACTAAATTCAAGAATTCTTTGAAATGTCGTTCAAAACTAATTTGGAATACAAGAAACCCTCGTGCAAAGTTTAAAATCGATTTGCCACATAGTTATCGAGAAATTGTTAATTAAAGTTGATGCATTTTAACACAGTGGCATATGGCAGAGTCGAAAAAAGAGGATTATAGTTTCAGTTTTTCTGCTGAAACAGGAAAACTGTATTCAAGAAGTGTACCGAAATTGCCACCAAAGTACATCGAAATATCACGAAATGAATTTATTTATTACAGCGAAACTGACCACATGGTTTCTATGTAAATGCCCATAAAAAATACGTTTACGTGCAAATTTTTTAGAAACTACGCAGAGCAGTGAAAATGGCAACGTCGCACAATCGATATGTTTAGACATTTAAATAGTGAACGATGATTCAGATCCATATGAACATTTTTTCTGACATTTTGGTTATAAAAGATGCTCCGAATGAATGCGACGCTGTCAAATCTGCTGCTCCAATTCACTACGTTAACCAATTTAATATTCTATTTGCGTATTGCAATTATTTATATTAACATTGAACTGTTTAAAATATATATACATGATGATAAAATTATTATTATTATTTCCATAGTATCATACTACTTTAAATTTGTCGTTTATGAACTACCTTAACATACAGTACTTGCTCGCGACAAAAGGGACTTGGAAACGTCCCACCCAATCAATAGAGAAATCTATGCTAATATTTGATCGCCAATTTTTAATCTACTGCTTGATAATATTGTTTCTCTGCTTTTTCAACGCGGCACGGAATAGAAAATTCCTCGTCCTTGTCCCGCATAAGAAGCACACGAATGATAAGAATGGTAATGGCCACTCACCAAGAGAAGCTATATGTAGTGCCGTGTTTCCCTTTTTGGTAGCTGCGTCGACTACTGCGCCACGGTTCAGCAGTTCCCTGACGATATCCAAATGTCCATCTTTAGCCGCCAGGTGTAACGCGTTCAGGCCATTCTGTAATTAATGCATCGTCATGTATCTCCCGTCTACCGAATCCCAAATCCATCACATTATCCCCCCCCCCCCCCCCCCATCCCGAGTCACCGATCTTTATCACGACACTCAATCCAGAAGTTTAATTCCCTCGGCAACTGAGATTATTAAAGCGGCCAGCTTACAGCGTTCGAAGCGTTGATGTCCACCCCCGACTCCAAGTACTCCAGAACCTTCTCCAACTGGCCAGCACGAGCTGCTCGCAGGAACGCCGTGCTCGGGTCGCTCTGAAAAGGGAAACAGGAAGAGCCGTAACGGAACTGCATCGCAACTAGCCAGCTAATAAAAGAGCAAATGAGATTGCACGCCCGCGAAAATAACCGGCCGGGTTAATTGACAGCGCAACTCTGCCTGGATACTTTCTTTCACGGTCGGGTATTACGCGCGGGTTTAACCATTCATTGCGCTCCTCCCTGCGGTCGCTTTTGTCGCGCGTCATGTATGCCCAGCCGAGCGAAAAACGTATGAATGTAAAGGGGACACTTGTCGCAGATACCGCGGGCGAGCATCGAAAATCGAAGCGTGCAGCAAATAATCGCGCGCTCCGCTCCCGGAGTGCCAATCACTGAGCTTCATAAATTCGCAGAATAGGTGGCTGTCTCGTGTCAGTGCCGTCGCAGCGGTGTTTTATGGGGCGAATGAAGAGCGCGAGTGAAAACGGTAGGTACACCGAATTCGACTGGACGCCGGTTAATCGATCAATTTCGCACGACCTTCGCCGTATCGCGCTCCGCCTGCGGAGTTCAAGCGCAATTGGGATTAATCAAAAGGAGTAGGTGCGCCGCGTTGTTTACTACGAATCATATTGCGGATAAGTAATTAATATAGAGCGTGGGGCGCCGCGCTGTCTGAAACAGCGAGACCCCGGTAATCCCTCTCCCTCCTTTACCGTCGTTGGCGATCTCCTTCACCCTGTTTCGCGATCAATCGCTCCTCTCTGTCCGCCGCGCTCCCTGTCCCCGTTCGATCCTCCGCCGGGGACAGCCGCTCGCCTCGCCGACCTGCAACTGGTTCTATAAGTTGCGATGCATCGTTGCATCCTCGGCCTACGCACCGACCGGCAACGCCATAAGTAAGTACGTCTGGGGGAGAATATTGTTGCAGTTCAAGGTAACGCGAGACGTGGGTTCTTTCAGGCCCCTGTCTGGGGCATCCTTTTGTGCAGGGGCTTAAATCAGAGCCGCGAATGTGTATATCCTTCTGTGGTGTTTGACTTGTGGAGTTGGGAATCATAGTTGCTGATAGTGTAGATAGATTAAAAAAAATTTGTGGGGGGACGTAATCTTAAGAGCTCCTGTCGCTTATCTCCAAGTCGAGTGTAATCCGTGGTTAAATGTGTGGGATTTTATGATTTTTTAAAGTAGCTGAGAATAGAGGAGAGCTCATCTTAATGCCACTGGGTATTTAAATCAGATTACTGTGGCTGGCGGGGTACATTTAAATGTGACTTGAATGAGTTACTCTTTTGGTCACCGGGAGGTTTAAATATGGAGGCACTCAGTTTCGTGAAAATAGAGCTCACGTTCATGGAGTCCTAATTGGTTTTAAATCTGCTATAAATTGTTAGAGTTTTCTATAATTACCAGTGGCAGACGAAAATCTACGAAACTCCTACTAGATTCTCAGCGCTCCCATATCTCGTTATATTCTTTAATATCAATCTACTTCGCCTCACGCTCTTGCAACGCAAACTCAGAGTACTGGATTTAAAAGAAACTGGTTCCACGCACAATAACGTCACGTACAGATTGCGTAAGCTGAAAGAAGTGACTTTGCTTGTCTCAAGAAGCACAAAACCTGTTTACAACAAGAGATTGCATAACGGAATGAACAGTCTCGGCACAATGTGCCATGCCAATAAGCCCCGAGATATTTTTCTCAATAAATGCTGGCACTTTAAACTGAAAGCCTATTCAATAGTCCCTATCCACAGAATGCAATACTACTGTACACGCTGCAGACCCAATATTGTAAAAAGTGAACGCGGTGTCAGCGCAGCTCAATTGGCAAAATAGACTGCGATCAAGTATGTGATTCAAAGAGCTCCTCCAGTTCCAATGGATGGCAACTTGATCCCAAATCCTGCCATTGCTCGCCGCGACGGGGCCCAAGAGTTTGGCCGGTATTCAAATGGCGTTACCTACGCGTGTAATTTCTCGATATGCATATGTATCCTCATATCTCCCGACACATCTACGGTGTACTTAAATCCGTCGGTGCTTGTCTCGTATGCGACTCGGGTGCAAAGAACCTCCTGCGCTTGCAAAGTCCTCCCGTCGCGCTTTAAATAATTCAGCGGACCGTTACTCCGACACGTGGATAGTCCCTTCTGGTGTCTGTCTCTCCCGTCCTCTTTCACTGTCTTAAACTACCTGCGCCCGTCCCATTTTTCTCCGTGGCGGGTTGCATCTTCCGCGGAGGAGCGACAAAAGCCCCGGCGGCGAGCGCCCGGTCAACGCACCCATTACTTCGTCTTCGTTCTAGAGACACGTCCGTTATCTCGCGTAATCCTTCCACTAATAGTTGTGCAAGCCTCTCAACCAACTATCAAGCGGTATAGGTTCTGGAGAAAGGTTTGTGGGACAAACTTGGAAGCTTAGGCTGGGTGTAATCTTCAGTTACACTGCCTGTTTGGAGAGAAGGTATTGTAATTCATTCGTTTATACGTTTTGCAATGGAAGAGTGGAGAAATCTTCTCTATGTAAATATCGCGGGGACAAAGAAGTGGCTACTGCGATAATATGCAATATTCGTCGACGAAAGTTGCGTTGAGAAACGAGTGAGCGAGTAAATGTCAAGTTTGCTGGCAGTGAATAATGTAAAAATGCTCTCGCAGTGCGACGAATGTTTCAAGAACACAGCGCAACGCTCGATTACCAAGGAACACTTTCCTCCAATCCCGGGACTCATAAAAACCGGTCGTCGATTGACTTTCTTCGTTGGAATCGACTATCGGACTACCGAAGGATCGGTTTCTATTTACAGGTGTATGCAGCCGACACGACATAGTTTTCCTTAAAAGGCCCGCGTTGATTGGATACCTTCGTCTGCGCGAGAAGAAGTGCACTGTCCATATCGACGGTCACGTTGAAAATAACAGCGAAGGAAATACGTGAAAGGTATCTCTCAATATCTCTTCGGGTTGCAAAAATTGCGCAATTTACGTGGACGACGTTAACGCGTGAGGTTGAATAAAAATTTGACAGGAGCAGCAGAAGAGTTTGCCTGGAAAGTGAATTCACGAGGCTGATAATGATCTGTCATTGCAAAATTTTTATATAACGGAAGAATAAATTTTATGAAGAAGCTCGCGCAACCTCCAGACGTTAGGTTGATAAACAAAATTTAATGGTAGGTAGACAAGAGTAATAAAAGATGCATAGAATTATAATTTCGCGACAAATTGCATTTTGTACATTTTATTGTTCACATATATAATTTCTGTATACTATGGGGATTTCTGTTTATAATAATAATAATAATAATAATAATAATAACAATGATGATGAGGATGATAATAATAATAATTATAGTTATTAACTTGTGAATTTTTATTATGACAGTATGAAGGTTTCTAGAAGGTAAATGTAGACACTCTATTAGTAGATACGAATATCCATTACTCAATTATTCGAACCCTCCGAATTTTTGAAGATTCCTAGCTGAAAGGAAGGGAGACTAAGCAAGCACGTATCAATTTTCTACACGTTAAGATACAGTAGCTGATCCGTTCTAAGAAAACTGTCTCAGCTAATGGCTTACGCGCAGGTGAGTACCCTCGCTTGCTGTCTGGCCAGCGACGCTTTAAGGGCTTCTACAATCCCTTGGGGAAGATGAAGAAAGTCTAAACATAGAACCGCGGCGTCGTTTAAGCTGCGCTATCGAGTCAGCCACGATTCATCCTACCCTTATGCATTAATACCCAATGGTAAACATACCTTGCTTACACCTTACAATACAATATAGTATTTCATATCAGACAGCCCTAAAATCATGTGAAAAAAGGTATAGAATAATCATTTATCGCCGTTGCAGGACTCTCGAATGTCTAAATCAATTAAAAGTCTTAAGCGAGTGTTTGAAGTGGTTCGATTACATTACAAATAGAGTTTAAAGCATACTAGTTGCATATCATTAAATAATGAAGACTTGACATCGAAGCTACTATTAAGTAACATGATAACTATTAAGTTATCATGTTATTCTTTTCTAATATTACACCCTTCAAAGTTCAACTGATGAGAGGGAAGAAGAAATTGTTCTGAACGATGAAAGTGATTAGAAAGAAAATTATGATGCAGAATGTTTGTTTTGCAAAGGTACTTTATTCTTCAGATTTATATACATGTTGAAGATGATCAATGCCATCACGTCATTGTGATAAAGGTGGGCTAAGTGTGTAATGTGTTATCAGTGGGACCACGAAGTCTGCGATGATAAAGAGATAGATTTCATATGCCCCTTTCTGGAAAAAAATTCAGAAAAAATAATTTTCTGGAAGAAAACAAACTCTGTCTCATATTAGGAACCCATTTTTTTATCTGTGTATTTATATAATTTTCGGTTTTACTTTATTATAAAGGAACCGAATCTTTGTTGCTGTACTTCTGAGTTGCTTGCAAAAGAATACATATCTTACTTTTAAAACGTGTACTGAATTTTAATAGAAGTGTTCTTAGTCGAGAGTTATGATTTTTTTTTAAAGAAACGGGTCTCATATTAGGCGACTTAAAATTTTGGGTGTTGGTGATCATAGAAAGAGACTATCAGGGTGTAATGTTTGCATTTTTGTAGCACCTTTCGCTGAAACCGAGGTGTGTTGTTAGGCTTCGACGTTTCGAAGAGTGTTATGACGATAAGCATAATAGCTATGCGTCTTGCTGCAATTTCTGGCCGAGTACCAAGCTAACTATAGCTATCCCGTGCACCAAACTGACTTCTGTAGCCATAGAATGCGTACGAATGACCGCGCCGAGTTCACGTCGCTTTGCGACAACCGGAAATACAGGTTGACGCGGAGCAATCGTCCAGCCGCCATTCGATATTGCAAATTATTCAAGACCCTGACCTCGCTAGCTATTCCCAGTCGCCGGTGGCCTTTGTTTAGACATTTAAACGAACGAATCGCATTTACACGTGCGCGTGATGCGAATGAATTGGGTTGAAACACAAGTGCCTCGATGATGACAATTAATACGTCGTTTAAAACAACTGTAGGGTCTTCCGGTTAAATGACTTCATCGCTCGGTAAGATATCTAGCACGTGAAGAGCTTCAACATGTTCCATAAGTTGGGTGTCCTCCAAAAATATGAATTCCTTCGAAAGGCCATTAATTCCAAAGTGTTCTCGCAAGCGTATTTCTCAACTGCCTCATGGATATGCCCCTTAATGTGTACCCGAACTCCTACTATGCAATACACTTTATGGGATCTTTCTGGTGTGACGGTTAAAAAAGAAACATAATTTTTCGGAAATTAAAAAATGAAACCAGTATCGCACATATCACTTTCCACGTTTGTAGTTTTATGAGATTCAGCTTTCGAGATTATAAAAATAAATTTTGTAAGTAAAAATATCCATTTATAGCAAAATAGGAGCATCGTGAAGAGAACAATATCCTTCCGGATGCCAGACCTGATTGCCAAGAAACCAAATGTCCCAATCCACTTCAATCATATGAGGCATACTTACATTAGTAAATATTACTTAATTGTTCGGACTAGAATTTCTAAATATTTGCAAAATTGAATTACTACGATCAACGAAATCATATTTTTTTTGCTGAAATTTTTTTTGCTTTTTTGTAGTCTTAAAAAGTGATAGAATAAAGCTACAAACGTACAAAAGGATTGTGCGGTACTTGTTTCATTTTTTAATTCCCGAAAGATTAAATATTTTTAAGGAGAAGACCCCCTATTTCACTCATCACGTGTTGTCAACTCGCTGGCTTCCCATTATTTCACCAGCTCCCCATTTAAAAGTACCTACCACAAAATTTGTTAGCGTCACGAACCAGTTGTGCAAGAATACATCGATAATACGTATAGCATGCGCAGATTTAATTGAACTGACAGGTTCCGTGCACACCGTGGCGGAAACAGGCACAGCGGTTTCTTAGTTGAAGGATAAACGGACTTCTTTCCCCGCTTTCGAACACCAAATGCTTCACCAGTCATTAAACAAGAGATCCACCGGTAGAAAAATCGTGAAAGCAGCAGAGGTTCGGTTTTTCAAGCGGACGATAAAATCTCGTTTCTATCTCCGCGGAAGAACGGTGTGCCGAAGGTTTCAGTTCACGTCAATGAGGAGCGGGAGAATTAAAGCGCGCGGAGAGCAACGCGAAGGACAGTAATTAGGAGTACGACAATAGGAAAGGAGGCCGAGTTCAGTGACTGCGCGAGCGGGCAACAGTTGGAGTAAGGATAACAGGAAGTCGGGGAAACGAAGCATGGACTGAGGACAGCGAGGACAAGAAGAAGGAGCAGCGAAAGCTTAATCGAGGGATTAGGCAATCGAGGTTGCAACAGCTTCGTGTTTTGATTAATAATAAGCTAACGGTGGCGGGGAGGTTGAGTATCATCGATAATATTGTTCGGAAGGTGCAAAGCATCTGCAACAAAAGGTCGGATGACGAAATCAACGGAAATACAGAATTGTTTGTCGATGAATGCAGATGCGACCGGTGTTAATTTTATAACTGACGTGTTGCGCTGTCTTGGGGCACATCGAGGACCGCGGCTACCGAAATAATTTCGTACGGTATATGGTGACGAAACGTAAATCTACTAATTTAATTTACCACTCTCACTGGTCACCCGTGGCGAAGTGAAAGGAATTATCCTGTGCATCGTAATCAAGATAACGTTGCCACTGTGTCAACAAATGAAAGAGGCCTGGCAAGTTCATTGTTTGGCTCTGACAGCTATTTCATGAAACAGCATGTCGGCCGTTGCCACCGGTTGTATAATTAGTAATGGTTGCGGCGGTATTAATAGTGAAATGTCAGCGAGGCTGGTGGCGGTAGTAACAAATTGCAAGTATCAACGTAGGAGGAAGAACTACGCATTGCTACGGATTAAAGAGTACATAATGTATGTACTTCATTGAGGCAGTACGTGTGGGTCGAATACACAGTTTAGTGAAACAGTGTATGCTTCTTGTAAATTTATCTATAATCTCCTACGTTTAATCAATATCATTTCTATCAATTTATCGTGTGAATTGCAAACTATTACAGTATTATACAATTTCGAGGAATGCTTCAAACAGGAAGGTCATAAAATAAAATTATTCTCATGTCTGCTTCAGGGGATATTCGTTCAAAAGTGTGCGAAAAATGGGTAATTTTTATGAATTTTTTCCCTCTAAAATAAATATTCTACACGACTCTAGTTTTGTACATTCGTTTACTAATATTTTACCAACACTTTTACGCGGTTATAATAAAAAGTAACAAATATTGATTGTGTTAGAAGTGTTTATCTGCGATCATTTTAAAAAAATTCCTCCTTCAAGGCTAGCATGATTGTGCCCCTTGTATTCATCCGAAGTAAAAAAAAAGCTACTTATATTCTATTCAGTAAACTTTCCTTTATCGCCTCTACCTCGGTCATTCATAAATATCAAAGAGGAAAAAAATGGCGACGCATTGTAGGAGAAAATTTTCTTTACGAAATCAAAGTTTTTTCCTTGGATCTGTTATAAAACATGGAAATATTGTTGATACTTTAATAATTTTGTTAGGGACAATAGATCGAGGTATGTAGAAAATATATATACAATTGGAAGTTAATCGGCTCGTTACTTTCTGAGAAAACATGCTGACAAGTTTGAAAAATGAATAGAAAATGTATAAAAAAAAATCTATTTATCGATCGAATACCCCCTCAAAGCTCTGCAATTTGGAAGGAAATACGTCGAACCATAAGCATCGCCTAAAGGTATTCAGAAAAGCTAACGCTGCTGCAGAAGATCGTTTCGAATCGAGCACTCTCTTCAGTACCCTATCCAAGCTTATATTTATAATCGAGAACTCTGAAAATACGTTTCCTTCGGCCGAATCCTTTGACAAAGACCAGAGCCGACGACTCACGTTCAGCCGCGAGACCTCAACCTACTACACGCCGCGATGCTGGACACAATAGTTAAAAATAACGTCAAGGTGCGAAAATGCAACGCGGGCCGCGCTGGTTTCGCGCGGGGATCCTGCTCTTTTTTCCGTCTTCTTCGGCGAACGAAAACGAAAGGGCTTCCTCCCGTTGCTAGCAGCTCTAATTAGCTTTATCAGCCGCGCTGAGAATCCACCTGCAGCAAGGTTCCCGCGAGTCCTTGCAGGGAGGCACTTCCCACGAGCGAGCCCAGCCCTGTTGCGAAACAATATCTTCGACGAGCATCTCCTTCGAATTAATGCCGCCTATCAATGAAAGCGACACGAGAGATACTTGGAATGAGTGCGGGCCGTATCTTCTGAGCAGAGGTGGAAGAGGCATGTCTCGAGCGCGACATATGCTTCTCAGACTGTTGATTTATGACGAGCATGCCGCGTCTACATTTAACGTAAGCTTCGTTAATGATAATGTAGCCGGATGTATATCAATTGCCAGCTTCGATCTGATATTCTCCAAGTTATTCGGAACATTTGCCTCCAGGAGCTTGAGAGAGTTTAACCTCCTACAGATTTGACACTGTCTTTAATAAAATTTTAAAAAATCTTAAAAAAATTCCGTGTCCAGGAGGACGAGTGCTCGACTTTTTACATGGAAACGCGTAAACGCTTTGAATGCCCGATGAGAAGGCAGGTTAAGCGCTTACGACCGATGCCTATTAAGCGAGCGTCTATCAAATTAATTCAACCGAGACCCCCAAGTTTCGCTTTCGGGATCGAACCCCGCTTCCACCTCGTCGGCTATCGTGCATGGACACCTCTTGCATAATCGCGACACATTAGAGACGACAAATGACATCACGTCCAACATCGTGAGCGCGTTGAGGTCATCAGGTGGCCGGTCGCCTCGATATTAACAAGTTTCCACGATGATTTCTCCTCGGCCACGATGACGGCATGTTCGATCTAGTGAAAACACTGGTCCCCGAGTCATGGTTTTCAATAAGATTTAAAAGGCACGCTCACTTGTGTCCATTGCGCACGCTACTCTATAAATAGAAAATGAAATCAAGCGTGGAAAACGGTAGAAGATTGTCAGTTTCTGTGAGGCAAATAGAGAAGAAATGCTCTCCCCTGCGACAAGTGGAGGGGGTACGTTTGGTGGTCAAGGGGATCGAGTTTGTAGTTGTGAAGCTTCAATAAATAATCGTGACGTTGCATGTAGTTTCCAATTCTTTGATATTCACAATGATTTCTCAAATTTCTAATCATTTTCATAGTAGTTTTTCATTGCTAAATTAGTGTTGTGAGTAGTTTAGAATACACTATATTCGGTGTGCTTTTAAAGGAGAGTTTAATTAATAATTTACTTCCTTGAGGATTTTAAAATACTCAGGCAAAGTATATTTTTCAGTGCAAAGAAGATGGCAGCGAGCCAAATGCATTGTTGCACAGTGCAAGGTATCTGTGCCATTTCACGATTGCATTCACAAACATCTATATCTTTTTTATCAATAATTCTTCTGCTTTGAGAGCTGCATAAGCACTAAAGGAAACAAGTGATCGAGCTCGTAAATCGTACTTTCTAGCTTTAACAGTAGGATGCAGAAGATTCGTTACCGTTATAATAGTTGAAGCGCCGGATACACTCGCTCAAGAAGCACTTACTTCCTCGCTACCACTGACTCACCAGCGACCACCAAAATTTCACATCCTCCGCACTTTTGGACGCCAACCAAGACTCGTAAGATCCTTTTTACACCGCAAAGAAAGAAGAACTCATCTAATTCCAACCGAAACTGCACTTCCCTACCAAAAGAAAAATCCGCAGATGATTAAACAATCTTCACCGCACATTTTCATCCAGTAACGCGCACAAGGGGTAGCCATTACTTCTCCAAGGAAAGATTCATTAAGCTGCATGAATTTCCATCACGGTAAAATTCTGAAATTGCTTTTCACCAGAGACTACAAGCAACGTACAAAAGTTTCTAACGTAATTACCTTATAAAATGTAACTTTGCGCCGCCCCTTTCTCGCCGTAATATTCAGAACGTTAATGGGGAATTACAATCTCTTTAATCGTATGTGTATGAATGTTAACACTGTGTATAAACTGTCCGACTTCTTCGGCTGCTCATTTCATACATTTAGATCCAAAGTTATCAATCATATTTGTAATTAAGTAGCTGCTATTTTCTTTATTTTGTGTTTGCGTTTGTACCTTTTGTTTCCACTTTATTTACGTATTACTTGCATAATTATTTCTCTAATCTGCGCTTCATTGCTTAGTTTATATAGTATTCTTTCTTGTATAAATAAATAAATAAATAAATAAATAAATGAACATCGCGAATGGAAGTCATTAAGAATTAAGAGCAGCTGCGTGCTCCAAAGTTTTAATATAACTCTAGTCGAAGCAGACCGCCACAGGAAAATTTCGGGATTTATAAAATCAAGTGTGTTTAAACGAATCGTGGAAATGACTCATCCTCCGGGCAGAACTGTTGCCCAAGGTATTTAACGAAATTCCTGGATCGTGACTCGAGCGATGCTCCAGCGTGACAGGAGCCGATCAACGGCCAAGATGATAGTGTACAGCTCTCGTACAGCCAGTTGGGCGGAAGTACTCCCGTTAAATCGGTTAAATGTTTCCTCTGTCTGTGGCTGGGACATTCGGGGTTATTGTGACTGACAGAGGTAGCCCAGTAATCAAGCACGTATTCAGAAATATCCCGCGGTGCCCGTCGGCGAAGGTGAATCGTGTGTGATTTATACAGGGCATCGGAAATTGGGTCACGAATTGTTGTATGCACTCCTTGTTGCGTGTCCCAATTTTTCAACTTGCCCGTGCGCGCAGGGCAAATGCAGCCGTGAGTCATCCGGACTCGTCATGTACCGTAAGCGACATTGAGTCAGAAACTGTGATAACTTGACGGCAGATTCGTTATTCTGAAATTACACGTGACCGAGGAACCAGTTTCTTTATAATATTTACATTACTATTAGAAAGGCTTGGTGTTTTCTTCATATTTCTGTGTACATGTAACTAGAATGTGAACAGATGAAGACCGGTCTCTGATGATTCTGTTTTGATTTATACAGCCCCGAGAGATTGCAAAACGATAACTCACTGCTCCGCACGGTGGGCAAACGGTGCGCCTAGCGGCCGATGTCAATTTGATGATGTCAAACGGTTGAACCCTGAACCTGTTACACCGTTATATCATGCTGAAGGGTATAGTCTAATCGCATCACAGAATGTATAGCGCAGTTTCCATGGGACAGAGTTTGCAGCAGATGAATCTCGAGGAGTGAAATCTGACAGAAGGTTTGAGCACCCTTGGCTCTACTTTCATCAGTTACTTGGTACACTAAGATCAGTTACATCATTAGGTTGTTGTACTGTTATACTATTCTCCCTGTCATAGAAATTTAATACACTACAATTACATGCTCGCTCTTTTTTCAAAGATTTTTTAGATAACTGACTTTATATATAAATCAAACATCAGCTACACAATGATCCGTGAAATTAAAATTCACAAATCATTAGCGACTGTCATTCCTGGATCCATTCTGAAATGAAGACATTGAGATCAAAAGCGGACTAACCCACATTGAGTTAGTAGAAATAATGTATTCCAATGGGTTGTACTAATCATATAAAATATGAAAAAGTTATTTTTTTTATCAATGAGCGGTAGTCCGTGTTTGCTCGCAATGCCTGAAATGGGATCAGTGAGCGTGCCTACAACACCAGCCGCGAATTTCTTTCTTTAAGGGAACACGCCTTTCGCTGCACGAGGATCTGTTTGTTCCTGAAACTGGAATATATGTCAGTTTACTTTAGCCAGTAACGTAATCTCTTCATCGCCGCCAACGCGTCCTTTTCATTGGGGCTTAATTAAATGTATGGTCGACACGCCGGAGGAAACGAGAACAGGAGAGCTCCAGCTTTGACCGAGGGGGACCAATGAAGAGCGTGGTTGAAAGGGTCGAGGTCGTGTTCGCCGCGCATGCGTCTCGAACAAAACGCAGATATTTCAGAATTTGTCGATTGAAGTTTACCGTGACGTTACGGCGTGCACTGCGGTGCAACCTCCCCGACAAACATTTCAATTCGCTGCCAGCACAATTAGCAGAAACTTGGTTGCCCAGCTGTACAACGTAGCTTTCACCGTCCCCTGATTTGAAAATTAATTAGAGACATTTGCGTAGCTGTTCAAACTAATGAGATATACTATCTTCACACATTTAATCTAATAGTCTACAGAAGCCAGGAAATCTAAGATTGAAGAAGTTGGTCATGGAGTAACTGTAACTGTAAGAATTTAGGGAAAACATTCCCACTTCTTCACAGTAGAGATTGTCTTGCAACGAGGAATATATTGGGAATGGTAGCTTGGAAATAGAAACTGAGAAAGTCGAGAGAAATAATGAATATGTATATCTCCATTTAATCTAAAGGTAAAATGGCTGAATAAATTCGCAAGTGTTTCATTCTCCTCCATTTTTATCCCTCTCTGGCTTGGAAAGTAGGCTAAGCAAATAACAGCGCATAAAATGGATGAGCGAAAGAACGATTCCAACTCCGCTGTGCGCGAAGGACTTCAAGGCTCTTCCAGAGATAGATATCGAAGTAGGATAATCCCGTGGCCGTAAACAATAAATCCACCTCACCAACTCGTTTATGGATCTTTTCCAATACTTGGAAGAGAGAAATCAAGGTAACCGACTGCGTTCATCGCTTGACTGGCCGGTCTTCGCGAACGTTCCTGCAAGTAGAGTGAGCCGAATAACGCAGACACGTCGCAGCCCTTGGTCACCGTGACCATTTGTCTTAAACTCCGCTTCCGTTACGACGCGTGAGGACCAGTTACGAGATATCCAGGCCAATGATCGATTACATCGGTGGCAGTATTTCATTCGTAATTCCTGCAACATTTATGTCGCCCCAACTTTGAGGTCAGGCGAGATTTCAACCACAAAGTAGCTCGCAGTGATGTCACCTCTCTGTCGCAACCTTTTGGCGCTACACTCGCCTGATACATAAGGCGAGTGATTTAAGGCTTGAAAACAGTTTTTCAAAAGATACTCACGTCCCATCGAGCGTAAGTTTTTAAACTGCTCGGAGCGATGCATGCGTTACGAAACTGCGGTAACATTACCTTGGCGATTTTAGGGGGCATTGCGAAAGGTGTTGCCGCATCGCGTTACTCGCCGCTGTAAAACTGTGGCGCGGCATTCGTTAAGTAAAGATCGGAATACGGCGCGCATTTTCGCGCGGCTTCCAGTTACCATCTTTCCATGGAACGTGCCAATAGAAGTATCGATCCAGAGGTTGTCGTCCCTACCGTTACATAACGTTATCACACGATATCGAATGGTTATAAATATACAGCGACGACACTGACGGACCTTGGCTAAAACTCTCGGGCGCCACCTTTCCCTCTCTAACTGGGTGTCCGTCTCCGAGGAAGGCCCGCTTCCGTACCGCGAGCACGCCGGGAGGCTGGCGCTATCTTTCCAAACACGCAACACCGTCGGGGGTGAAAAAGGATCGTTCTCGCGGCGTTTGTGTCTAAGGTTTCTCGACGCACCGCAACAGATACTTAGAAAGTCGGAAGTGTAATGTATTCCACTGGCCGTGCAGCCATCAGCCAGTGTAGAAATCGGTGTATTGTATGTCGATTCGAGGCGGCTTGCAACGAGACGCTTCCCGTCGCGCGGCGGTCTACCAAAAGAAGAGAAAAGGCCGCGAGGGGGAGACAGTAAATGGGGAAAGGAAAGCGAAAAGAGGAGGAAAACACGGGCAGGGAGCAGGGCAGCTCTGTGGTGTATGTACGCGGGCAAGTAATAGGTACGTGTACGTGTACATAGGTATATGTGGGACAAGCAAGATGGAGTCTGGTGGTTCGGGTCGATATGAACGCGGCAGCGCTATTGCAGCAAACCGCCCCCTATTCCTGTCGTTCCGCTTACCTCCTTCTTCGCGTCCTTCCACAACCAACCCCCTTATCGCCCCGTCCACCTATCGTTCAATCGCTATCCACACCGCTGCTTAATTAACGCTGCTCGATACGAGCATCAATATAGGGTAGGTACGTTTCGGCCACAGAAATCGAAAGAGATACACGAAATGGGTGAAGTGTTGCGAGAGATATGAATCTCTCAAACCAGTGAACAATGAGAAGTATAATACAGAAGGAGGCGCCAATTTTTACGAGTCCGTGGATTTTCGTCGCAGCCTGTCTGTAAGAGCAGGGAATGTCACAAAACAGTTTTACCGAGAAAATGTTTTGTTCCGGTGCAGAGTGGACATTTCCTGTTTTTAACCAATATAGGTACTACATTTTTAATGTTTCCTTAGGAGGGCATTTGAAATTTATAACCTTTCGTGATTCGACAGTTCGGTAGTCCCAGTTGCCACCAACAAATTATGCTATAAATCGCAAAGTCACGAATAATGGGCATTCCTCTTTCTCCCTTTACCCTTCATATGTATTCGAGATTGCTCTATTATATTTGCTGTGTTATTACCTATGTTTTAATAAAATCACCGTTTGGGGTCTACGACGCGCGTGTTTTCAAGTGGTTAGCCTCGCCAGTTTCAATTTTAATATCCCGTTGAAATTTCGCTCGGAGAAAAGGCGCCGGGTTATGAAAAGTTCGAAAGAATGCCGATGGAATTCGCGTTTAATTTTGCCGCAAATAAAGTGTACGTTACGCGTGGCTTGGGTACAAGTTTTAATGAAATTCCCTTCCCGGCCGAGCCCCTGTAAAACCACTGTTTGTTTGCTATGGGAAAGGCAACGAGCGAGCATTCTGAAGCGGGAAAGTAATCGACGTTTGAAATTTACGCACGAGCGCCGCGAATCGGATTCTTCGGGTAATCAAATTGTCTAATATGATAAAGGCACTCGGGGCTTCGAGTGTCAGCGAATCAGCGGTTTACGTAAAGCTATATCCATCCATTGCTGGATGTTCTATCCTCAGATGCTGCGGGTTTAATTTAATGTGACGTGCAGCAGAATTTGTTGGTGAAGCTAGTCCTGCGGGAACTAGCCTCGATATAAAGCGGCAGGAAAAATTAATTAAATACGGCATGGGCTGTATGCGCTCATCCTCGTGGATTTCAGAATGTTGCTCGTTGCGTCGCGATCGAGGTATTAATATTATCTTGATAATCTCCCGTGAATACACGCGCATAAATATGGAGAAAAAAATAACCAGCCTAACCCGCTACCCAATAATCGATGCAGGTTGTTGCACCAAGTATGCCTAACCCCACCTGCGTTAATCGATACAGGTTATTGCACTGATTAATCAGTAACTAGCATAGAATATATACTTTATTTCCTTTTCTAAGTTTAATGCAACTTCCCCCCTATTAATTCCGCTGCCGTATTTTCAGCAAAGATATAATATATCGATCCTGACAACGCTGCCTCGTCGCGAACACCTGAAAAATTGATATGGCACAGCGTGCGGCGGGAGAAGTAATTGGGGCGTCTATGATGAATTTCGATTTCCATCCAGCAATTTTCACGTTGTTTTTCTCCGCTCGGACTTTTATCCCCGGCCACCCCCACATTTAATCTCGTGACGTCTGCCAGTGACAAATTGGCGACAAACGTTCAAGCGACCCACTGAAAACGACGTAACCCCGATCGATGCCACCGCTTTATGAAAGGATACGGTGACTGCATTTCCGCGTCGTTAACCACGCGGGGGGACATACACAGGGGCATGAAAAACGTGCACAAGGATAATAGAATTTTGCAAATCAATTCGTGGAGCAACCTTGACAAAATATCTACCGCAACATCTACTGCGACGGAAAGTACCAACGCGAAGGCTTCGTTACCCAGAACGTGCTTTTTAACTCCTAACAATCACAGGGATCAAGATGAATCATTTTGCCAGCGCTCATGGGCGAAATAAATCTCGGGTTTCTTAATTGCGGGAGCAAAGCGACGAAGCAGTAGGTTTCGAAAATCGTTTGAGAGGGCTTGCTCGTACGAGAGGCTGCTCCTAGCCCCCTCGAGACTAAATTAAATGACGTTGGGGGTGTCATGAACCCTAGTTTAGAAGCGAGAGGGTCGGGAAAAGGGGTGGCTGTCGGGTTACCGGGTCGAACGAGCGCGAAAAGAAAAAAGAAAAAAGAAAGAGTAAGAGACGGAAGTATTGAGTGCGCAAGAAAAGGGGCAGGACGCCCTTTAACCACCCCGGTTTTGATCATGCGTTTAGGGAAGCGTGCGCAGGCTACGGCGCGCCAACTGTCACGCTCCATTGGTGCAGGCCTCTATTAAACGGCTGCTTAAAGAAGACGCCTGGCATTTCGAGGCCGGCACGATTTAATAATTAAATTAGGCTGATGCTCGTGACACATCGCAGTCGATTGTCGAGCCCGATGAATAACCCCAGTAGCCACCTACAAAGCTTTTAATGACGAGGGCATTTCACCAGGCGCGCGGTAAGAAGTAGGTCAATCACTGACGTCTCCGATATCACGCGTCCCCCGTAAGTACGCATCGAAGGCAACGTGCCAAATTTCCTCGGCAAATTTTCGAGGCGATCGAGACGAGAAAGCTCGCTCCTTCCCTTGTTGCTCGCGATATATCTCGGGGCGAGGGGAAAGGCTGACCTTTCCTGGACACGAAGCTTCCTAAATGCCGTCAAACTGCACGCGCGCAGTTACTCTTCGCGTTGTTTAAGATCCTAAAACGATGCTCGTACAGCAGTCCTTCGAATTTGAAATCCTTGAGCCAAGTAACAAAAGCTTTATCATCGGATCGTTCTTGAAACACACAGAGGGCAATGCTGATAACGATCAGCAGTCAACAGGTCAAGTGCATACACAACCACCCTCGGACTGATATGATGCCCGGCTCAGGCATTCTCATGCAAGGAACCCGAACGATGAATTATACATCGGGCAGAGATGCAGATCTCGCCTTTCCCGATCTGAACCGCGTACGCAAGGCTGTGCACGTGCGTGGAACACGTCCGACCAGTGGGAACGGTACCGCCAGCCGCACGTTTCCTGTCCGAGCGCCGATGCTATTGCGGTAACGTGCCGAGGCGAAAACGTTTATTTTCAGTCTACCTTTACACCCCACGGAAAGAACTTTACACGGCGGAGACGAGGCGAGGATCGCGCCGCGCGCCTGCGTTCGCGCGCCTCTTTATGCGGTTTCGCAACCCAGTTCCATGCGGTTGGGAATCGGCAAATAGAAAACACGAAAGTTCCCGCGCTGAACACGATTAGGCATGCCCCGGCGGAGAGGCCGAGCAAGCCCTGACCAATTTAACGAACGCGCGACGAGTACCGTAGCCTGTCACTTTTAAGGATCAAACGGAGTGTTTAACGCCCGCTTTAAACGGTCCGGCCTGAGCAAAGGGCCTCGACGCGTTCGCACACCTCAAAGGACGTTCCACCCTCTGTACGCAGCTATCGACTTCCTGCCGGGAGGCTCGTTTTACCGGGCAGGTTAATGTATCGCGCGGCGATAAATACGCTGAGAATATAGTCGTCGCGAGGGCACGCTTCTGCATAAAATAGGAAATCCCGTATCGCTAATGGACGCGGGAAGATTAGGTGGATACGTGGGGAGCATTACGTGCGCTGCGCGGCGTGCATACGTTCGGAATAGGTTGCTTTTGTACATTGGAACGCAGCGTCCGTCATGCGTCATTAGCGCGCGATGCAAAAACAATAATTACAGATACGGGAAATTGGTATTGATGGCTACCGTGTTTACTTAAAGCACGATCCTCGGAATAGTGCGGTACGTGTTGTATACGCATTCGCTCGGCACACGCGGCTCGGGTAGCAGTGTTTAACTTAGAACGAAGTTGATAGATCGCGGGGTTTACGCTAAATATTCAAATATTTCCTCGAAATATTGCCCGTGTGTGCGCGCGCTATCCGTCAGGGATGTCCACGGAATTCGGGCTCGACAGTAATGACTTCGGCAGGAATCCGGAAAATTATCATGCCGTAAATTGCCGCGGCAATTAAGCTACGTGTTTCCTAATCAGTCACGAGAACCGGATGAGGGGGTAGTGGTAAAAAGGCTCGCGCACTCCCAACAAGCGTGGGCGTGTGTTGCACGGCGTCTGCATTGTATGCAATCAGAAGCAACTCCGACTCGAATGATCGCTTGTACTCGCGCGCTCGGCTTCATAAATTTACGCGCCAAGGCACGGCGGTGCCTGCATAATGCATCCCTCCGCGAGCACCGTGAAATTATAACGATCATGGTGCTCCGAACGTCGGTGGTAACGAGGCGCGCGCGCATACCCTCGCGAGATTCAACGTAAATGACCTACATTCATCATGAACCGGCGCTGCAGGGCCATCGCGTCCTTTGTCCCACGGCAAAGTCGAATTGAATGTCGGGCGTTACGAGGTTCGATAGCCAGCGAACGAGCGCCCGTGGATCTTGCACGCGAACGAACCGTGTACACGACATCTACGCTTTAAATCGCTCCGAGGAGAACCCGAGTACTTACCTCTTTTTTTTTTTTCCTCCCCACACCTCTTTGCATACATGTACTACTTTTCTCCTCTCGTGCGAGCGCTAAGTGGCCATTTAAATAATATGAATCAAACTTTAACGCGGCGGACGTAATTGTGCAGCAGTTGAACTTTCGGTTTTTACGATTACGCCTTAATGCTACCTCCGACCATATTTGCTCTGGCATTTACCGTCTGACTGGTGGATTTAGTGAGCTCTTGCCTGCCTGCCGAAATTTCGAGAATTAAGTGGCGCAATTGGGGAACAGGGTGCATTGTAAAATTTTAGGGAATTCTTTGATGGTAGATGTAGGTTTAGTCTTGGTCCGTTCTGCACATAGGATGGGAGGTACGACGAAAATGATTTCAGATGGAGTAACCGTGGCCTCGTAGCACGAATCAAGGTTAATTCACGAGGTACATTTACAAGGTCCATACGGATGGGATTGTGACGTAATTTTACGTGAGTCAAAACTGCTGTGAGCTGACCAGATAAATGACGGCACGTACGAACGAACTCCAAGTTGCGGGGCAGTGGGATAATCTGAGTCGGTATAATCGTCGTTGACAGAGCTTCTTAGAAGTACGAACGATGATAAGCAACCTAATAACAGCCTTACCCTTTCGATAAACGATCGCAGAAGTATGAACTGCGACAAAATCTAAAGTCCTTGGGTTTGACGCCTGACATTTCTTGTTCTTTCTGTATTATGCTCGGGTTTGATGCCGCACATACGCCTCAGAGGAATATTGTGCTTTAAAGAATATTTTCTGCGCGTAATAAAAATAAAAGAACCATACTATTCTGTTACACCTCTGTGTGCACGTTACTACCCCTTGGTAGTGCCAATAAACCAGTGTTTCCCTATCTTTTTTGAGTGGCGACCACCTTTTATAATATTCAAATAACCAGCCGTCCCCGTAGAAGGTAAGGTAAATTTAATAAGGTAAAGAAAACAGATTCAAAATACGTATTTCAGAATATAATTCTATCTTAATAATATTTAATTATTTTAATACATATATTAAATATACTTAAAAATATTTAATATATTTAAGTATCTTATTTAGTGATGGTTGTGCTTGCATCTGGGTAGCCAGCTTTTTCTTCTTTTCAATAATGAAATATCAGTGTTACATCCTTAATAAAATATGGCAATGTGATAATATTAAAATAAATAAGTGCTAAGAATCCCTTGACAATACATTCAAATATAAGGGAACAGTACATTAAACAGCGAAAGAATACAATATTTTACAAAACTAAAGAAATGAAAAATCTAACCAGACAATTTTAATGCAGTTCTGGTTAGGAGGGACTAGACTGACCAATCACCAAAATGATCTAACACTTTTCAATTTGGAGCTCGTAATTATAATAGAAGTATAAATGCAGGGAAGTTGCCTTCGTGTATTTTATGGGACCTCTGGGCTCGTAAAATTGTAAACGTCCTCTCTCCATACACCTTTCACAACCTACGTCCTACGTTAACCATGACCTTTGAGCCGGAACAATCAGTCACTAGCATTGCAAGCCTAACGGGCTCTTTGTACGCTGGAATAGAATGAATCTATGATAGATATTTCCTTGTGTACACGGCCCCCGTGTACTCCCACAGATTCTTATGAATTATTTTTAGAAGTGGCAGTTCATAAGCAGACACGAGTTGTGTCTCGTTTTCAAGGACAGAATTTTGTCCACGTTATGATGAGCAAGAGAATGTTATCGCGATATATTTCGGGCGAATATAAGAATTTTTTAAAAATACACGACCAATTTGCAATGTACTTCAGTATTCTGTACAGATTTTGCCAGAAATCCTGGAAACTAGCGTGTGTCGAAAAAGTTGATAAAATGGTGAGAAAAGCAACCATTTCTTTTTTCATGAAATAAACAATGCACGACGCTATTCAACGATATCACATTTTCATTCTACTATATTATCGAAGAATTCCCCGCGATGTACAAGAGGATGCTTGTAACGTCAGCTTATTAGCGGTGACTGGGCTGAATTGATTTAAACGTGAAGGAGTGCTCTATCGACCTGAATAGAATCTTCATTGAGTGCACTTAACGTATAGTAAAGAGAACGCAATGTTTCAATTACTTTGCCGAAGTAAAAAGTGAACTAAACCACCTATTAGAGTCGTATTCGAGCTTAATTGGGGTGCCGTGTAAATGAGTTGGGTTAACCACAAAGCGAGTATACAACACAGCACCCGGCCGTGTGAAACTTCGAAGGCTCGTGTTACCCCAGGAAATATAGAAATGTGTATTTATAACTATTACATGAATAGATAACACCTTACGAGTGAGAGAGGACTGGATTGAACTCCTTCGGTGTACACCACTAGGTACGTCAGCAAACGTAGAAGTAGATGTGGAGTAGACACTTAGTATAATTACATGATCACAGCTGAATATCATTAATACACTGTTGACTATATGCTTTCGTATAACAGCTCGCTGAGAGTTCGACTTCCAGCTGCGTTCTTGCTCGACTCATCGACTTTGACCTTCCAAAACCTATAATGGTCCTTAAAGATAACGCTGCCGTCTTCTCATTAGCAGAGGGATTAGCGAAGACACGTAGTTTTATAGACATAAGGGTCCTAGTTCCCCTTCCGGGGGATATTTTCCTCGATGTTTATGACGGTTCAGAAGTCCCAGTTTACGATGTTGCTGGCAATAAAAATCCCTTTCGCATAGTAACAGAGAGTATGGAAAATAAGAATGCATCAGTGGAGCCACTCGAGACACTCTTTTCATCGCCTAGCAAAAGAAACAAAAAGAGGGGACAGTTTAAAGTAGCTCCAGCTCCCCCATTTGGTTCCAAAGCGAATGAGAATCGTATCACCGGGGTTTGTGTAATTTCTTCCCCCCTGCGAGCCAAGCACTATGCGCGAGAGAAAGAAACGTTAGTTGCCCCGTTTCGGCTGCCTCTGCTTTGAAATTACGAGTCACAATACCAAATTGTCACGGTCGGATGAGCGAATATACTATTAGAAACCGTATACAAGTCCTGTTACTTCTAGGAACTCCAAATCATCATCATTGATCGTCGTCGCGGTTAGATGCGCCGTAGTAGGACTTAATAATCGCTTGCACAGTTCCTTACGGTACTACCAGTACTGAGAACCAGATGCACAACCTCCCCCTCCTCCTGGGTTCATCTTTCTCCCCTTCGTGAATATTGAATTACGGCGTTTCATCAAAATTTCACGTTTCCTAATGTTTCTTTGTAAAGATAAAGAGAAGAGACGTCTGCTCGTTTTCCTTAATGCAGCGAGCGTTGTGTAACGCGAGCCCGCAGTAATATGCCATAAAAAGAGCGGGAACACAAGTTCCACGTGACTAATGCGTGTAATAAATACAGTGTGCTGAACTGACCTTACGATGCAACACCATTTTACGCTCCTTCAGCGATGTTAATTGGGAAGTTTGTTTCAATCTCGAGGTATTAAACTCTTGATCTAAAATTGAGATGGTGCCCTTCTAATTACTTGCGGGGTACATAGTCAATTAACTGAACGCTCGTCTCGATCATTACCACTTAAGAATTGTTTATTATTATATTTCTATACAGAAGATTCTTCTCTGTACAAACTTTCTACAATAATAAGTATGATGACACATGATAATTATTTCTATTATGCAAAATATAACCAACAGAGGCAAAAGTTTATCAATGACAATACTCCAATTCCCTGTTTGTAGTACGTGTGCGTTTACTTACTCCAACTGGTCTCCCAGGGTGGAATTTTAATTGTCAACTATCTTCCATAAGGAGGATCGCAAATAATAAAACGAATCTAGATGTCTGTCTCCTTATCTAATTTTAATTTCGACTTCGCCCTCCACCAGACGTCTACTAACACGCTTTCGCAGGCCCACGGTTAACAGGAAATCCTATATCTACCCAAAGTCAGAGGTAGGATCCGCCAAACAAGGTCTCAGCCATAAATCCAATTAACAGAACCAGGGTAGAACTGAAGAACTGATTAATCCTACTTAACATTTCTCGATCGCAAACAACCCCTCTCGTATACCCGACTTGCTTACTGGAAAATTGAAGTCGAAGTAACTCGCTCTGGCCGTAGTAAATGCTGCACGCGACGCTGTGGCCTATTCCTTTTGTACGAGTGCAGCGCTGAATCTTTTAACGACGAGTTAATTGGCCTTGCCCACGTCACGGGGATAAAATGTGGAACGTGAAGAAGATTCCCTTACCTGTTTGCCGGCTCGCGGTAAAGTCTCCACGTTGGTACCGCCGACGACGGGCGCTTTTTCCGGCCCTCCATTCTGCTGGCTGACATTTATGTTGGCATTAACATTCGCGTGTACATTGGCGTTAATGTTGTTCGCGTTGTCGGTTACGTTCGTGTTCGTGTTACCACCACCGGCACCGCCGCCGGTGCCAGTTCCACCCCCGCACTTTCCCTCCTCGCCCGTCATCACTACGGCCTCACCCTCCGCCGTTTCACCCTTGCCTCACACCGCCCTTTCGCGTTCCGCGGCTCGAGCCTTCCTTCCTTCCGTTCACTGATTACTAATGTCGGTCCGCTGGCCAGAATCCGGATATCTGCTCGAACGAGACGACGAATCGGCTGATCAGAAGAAGCAGGTGAATCTAGGGATCGCCCAGGTTCCTGGACGATCCTTCTGGATCCCTAACAGCGAGGACTGCGAGGCTGATGGTCCGATATGGAGGAAAAGCGGTCCGATAACGAGAGAACAGAGACTCGTCCGGCCACCATACCGGTTTCATCTTGGGAATTGATTTCGCACAGTTATCGGTAAGGGGCGAGGGTTTCGCGGACTAAGCTGGATCAAGCCGGCTTAATGGACAGTTGACACAGATGACAGTTCGCCGCGGTAACGCTGGAACCGTCGAAGCAAACCGAGGGTAATGGACGGAGGCTGGTCTAACTTTATTTAACGTGCGCGTTAGAAGCTTTCGTCGACCGGTTGGTCGATTGCTCCACCAACTGGCATCCGCGGACGTGCAAACAGAAGACGAGGAAAGGAGCATAGGCTGATTGATGTCGTTTACGCTACACGCGAACGTGCGAGACGCCAGGGCGGTCCGTGAAGAATTCTGGTCTAGTTCAGCCAGCGAATTCCCGAGCATGCTTTTCCCTTCGTTATCGGGGATTCATTAGATACGTCTAGGAGGATTACTTTCGTTCTCTCGTGGCCGCTATTTTTAGGATTCTCGACGGACGATACGGGTGGTATAACGGTGTATGACGAGCCAGCCCGGGCACGTCGAGCGAAGACTCGGGCCGACCGCATGCCGATCGGACGCCGATCAATTAGATGCAACGAGCGCCCATCGAGTATTAAGTAACCGGAACCGAATCGCCCGCGGAGTCGGCGCTGCTCTCTGGTTCTTGCCTCGAGCGCATCGCGAATTTATGCGACGCCTCCCGATGGCGGTTTAATTTTAGACGGTCGCGCAGGCCGGTTTCCACGGTTGTTACCGAACGCGATGGGACCGACGTGCGAGCGGGCACGGCCGATACACGCGATCGCGGGCGCACAGCGGGGCACCGTGGCGTGCGTGGGGCAGAAACTGGGGAAAATTGTTTCCGGCAGCCGCGAGGGATTCGAAGAATCATACGTGTAGGTGTATCGCCAGCGGTGGAACCAGGGAAAATCGATTCGGCCGTGCCCGTTTGAGCACTGCGCGCCTCTCAAGTGTACGAGCCGCCGCGATAAAAGCAGCGAGGCCGAGCCGAACGCCCGCTTGGACGTTTCGAGATGCGTGAGCAATGCACGGTGGAACACTTGTGGACCCGCAGAGTGCCGCACTCCGATAACTCTGCGCCGGTATCGCACGCACCGGCAATGGTCGCAACAGCTGTGCCAACCAGCCGAATAACGAGAAATTTCGGCCACGATCGGTGACAATCGTTCAAAAGAAATCGCATCGTTTTCCGATTCTCCTGCGCCTTTGTCACCGCTAAGGGAGGGAAATGTTACGCCTGGCACCCCTCGTCGGGACGAGGGAGAATGGGGGACGCGGAAAATGTTTTTACGCCGCGAGGCGTGTTCGATACTCTTCGGTGCGGGCATCGCGATGAATCCGCCAGCCCCGGCAGGCGTCGTTCACGCGGACCACTCGAATGGGACCCGGTCCTTTGCGCTTTCGAATCAGTCGGATCGCCGCGTTTTGCGCTAAGGAGGCGGTGTTGCAGTGAGATCACTTCTAAAAATATTCGAATGTAAGAGTGGAAGTAAACGAGCGTGTTTTATAAATCACGGCTATGCGTGACCGATAGAGAACGACCCTCTGGATTTCTTTAAAGGAGAAATTCCTGCCACGGGCTATTGTCCATCGTATACGCATACGCGCTAATGATGCCGGTATTGGCTCTTTGCTCTTCTGCGACCGATGTTTTGGAGGCTTTCTCCTCTTTTTTTTTTTTTTTAAATCTGCTCGCCCCTATTCTCAGGTTTAAACGGACCGTGCACGATCCGCCTGAAGCAGCCGACTCGTCGGATAAATTCGTTTGGGTAATCGAATCCCCCGATGCACCGAAAACTGACGCGACTGGCCAGAGTGAAAGAGATAGGGGGGAGTCTACAGGGTGTTGTGGCGATACTTAGGATCCCCGAATACCAACCACAGGATACCGAGGCACTTTTCCCATTAAATGGTTTCTTCACTGTCAAATCACACGACGACCCGTCATTTTTTATATGCTTGCTCTCTCGCGAAACCGAACCATGTATACGGCTATGTATGCGTGCTTTACTCGAAAGGATTCCGTCTGTCTACAAAAAAAAAAGGTTCCGAGCGTAACGCGACCGCCCTCCTGGAAACTCCGTACGGCTTTGATCGGTTTTATAACTTCGATGGCGGCGAGTACGCTCGAAGCGACGCCTGGCGATCACGTTCCAGATGCGCCGGCTTCCCCCTCTTTTGAATTCGGCCCCCTCCGATCGCCGCGGTCGTGACTATAGAGGCTGAACAAAATCAACTGGCCCCTTTAGGGCACCTCCCCTACTGCGAACAATGGACCGGCACGCTCCCACTTTCCCGTCACGCCAGCTTGCCTCCCTTCTCGAGAGACAAAGGACGTACGCTCGCAGGTGGTCACAATAGGACGATAGATGGAACAGCGAGGTGATCGAAGGGTGCAGTGGGGTGGTGGTGGCTTAAGAGGCCTTGAGCGGCCAATTGATTTTGCTGCGACTCTATATCTCGCAGGATACTAGGGAAACTTGATCTTTTATCAATAGAAAACCATCTCGGGATACAAATATCCTGATTCACGTGATATAAAACTATAAAATATGATTATTTATTACGTGTAACGTTTACAATGTTTTTCAGTAGAAATTTCGAAGTGTTAAAAATAAGCGAATCGTTGTAGTTTCTTTCTCAATTACTGTCATCAACCTGTACACGTTATATGCTTCAATTCTATAAATCTTAATGTAAATCTGTAATCTCGTATGTGTATCGATGCTCGAGCATTCTTCGAGCACTTTTTCTGTTGGAAACGCAGTATTTTCATTTAACAGGCTTATCCTAGGCAGATGCTGGAAGAACAAGTGGTTTAATCTAAATAGACACACCACCTTTCGATAGATTACACTTTGAAATATTTTCTGCAAACGCTGTCTCGCTTCGTTTGACTTAAGGGTTTAATTATTAACTGTATTACAACGATTAATCTCACTTTCGTTCCTTATGGTACTAATTTCATTTTTACAACTTCAATGGATCAACAAAGTTTCACTGAGAAATACACATTCTCATGCAATAAGGCGTAAGGTAAACTGTTTCTAATGTATGAAATGAAGGTGCATCATAAACAGCAGTTCATTAAATTGCTACATGCGGTCAAAAATATCATTATTTATGATATACTTAATAATTCGAATGTCTGAATTACAGCTATCAACATATTTTTATACACATTTCTTATATTGAAAATATTCGAAGCTTATTCACTGCAGCATTTTTTTATTTTACTAAAAATCCTTACTTTAATTCGTTATGTTGCAAGCTAACATGATTGAAATAATAGCTAAAACATAAGTTACAATATTTATAAAATGATTGAAAATTTTTTTCGACCGAAAAGTTTTTTTACAATATTTATCTATGTATTCATACACATACCGCGCTATAAATTTTGTACGAATTATTTTTTATGTTTTGACAAAAATTCTTTTATGACTCGCAATGTCGAAATTTGTTAAACATAAGCAGTCTGCTTATACAGCCACGTGTGAAACATTAGTATAATTTACAGTAATTAACTTGAACCAATGTTATCTCTAGAAAAGAAGCTTCTCGAATACTGATTAGTACGGTGCGCATTTAACGATTCTGCAAGTCATTTATACTCTGCACAAAATATAAACCGATCCGCCTTATCCACGTCTAGTACCTACATTTCATACTTTGGTGTTAATAAAATCTATTTAATTACAAATTAAATCAAACAATAAAACATCTTTACAGTAGAAACAGCAATTTATATAAATTCAACATCACTTTTTAAGAAACACGGTGTATCGAAAATAAGACTTTTTTATTCATATTTTAGACTAAAAACCACTGTAAGGTACAAATCGTAAAAAATGAAAATCATATATTAACGCAGTAATACAGCTATTACATATTCTTTATTTATCTTACGCATTATAATGCTTATACCTACATTTTTTATGTACACATTGATTTTCTATTTGTTAACTGTAATGATATCGTGTTCTCAAATTCAATAATGAGAACATCCCTCGTTTATATAACAAAATGCACGGAGTTTTGCAGAAATAGCATATACTTCGGCAGTAACGAAGAATTTACAGAGAAAAATACAATTAACCCTTGAACAATGCGGGAATTAGAGTCGAAAATCGGCGTATAATTTTCAACTCTCTAAAAACTTAACTACAATACGTTACTATTCACTGGAAGTCTTATTTTTTTATGCTATACAGGATGATTCATAGATGCACGTCAATACTTGAGGTGGTAAATCTACACGCTAACTTTTCGAGTTATGGGTGATTAAAGAAAACGTTCGAAACCATTAGACTTCTACTTTTGGGCCCATTTAAAAGTAGATCGCCTTATATTAGTAGATTTACCCCCTCAATTATTGACATCCATTTATGAATCACCCTGTACGTACGATTAATATATTCTTAAAATGAGAGAAAAGAAAATGTTATTTTAAAAATCGTCGCAGCGAGTGGGGCGTTCTACTCTGTCATGTTTTCGATAGACACCACTGCCGTGACGACCATAATTTTTTATGGCTTATAGCTGTCGCGTACCCTCTCGCTCTTTCCCAATTCTCGTACTCGCCGCGATAGAGAACAATGGCAAACTGAATAGGCTATTTCGAAATAATCAAGCGGTCGGGCCCGAAATTTTTCAAAAAAGGAATTCGCCCACTTGACCTGCGTTGTTCAAACCCGCGTTGATCAGGGGTCTACTGCAGACTTACATAAGAAAAAATAATATTCTTTGTTCTCTGTCTCATTAGGAAATACTAAGACAGATTATAAATCTTGTCATACTGCATTTCGTTAGTACACTTCGTTTTTTACACACTATACTCAATCACCCTAGCTTTCTACCTCCATCTTTTCAGCCGCCCTCGAAGATTTTCGGCAATTTCCGTCCTTCGTATGTGTCTTAAGATCTTTTTCATTGAGGAAGCGGGATTTACAATTATCACATATTATACTATACGTACTTATTTTCGGATGCACTTTCCCTTTATGAGCCGACAAGTAGAATCTACTGGTGTAAGTTTTTCTACACACATGGCACGGAAATCCGAGACCATAGTGATACCCTTCGTGCCGGGACTTCATGATATCAGGGTATTTCTTTTTACATAGAGAACAAGGCGGCGTGCTGTGATCCGCGCGAAGGTGGCCCTGTCGTGCCGTGGGATTCGGAAAACGCTTGTGGCAATAGTAGCATTGATACGGCACTACAAAATCAATATGCTTCAGTTTGATGTGTTCGTCAAATTTTTTCAAAGTATGGAATGCAGTGGTACATTGTGGACAATTCAGCAGCAGGGGTAGATCAACGAAGACCTTACTACCCTCTCTAATAGAACAGTGATGCTGGTTCCATGCATTTAAATTCGGAAATCTTTCTTTACAATACCCGCACATTAAATGTGCACCTTGACGGTGTTCATCGGTATGGGCCTCAAGATCCTCCATAGTACTAAACCAACTCCCGCATACACACTCATGCTTCTTATCGGTACTTTTTAATTTAGTAGTCTTATCTTCTTTTCGTTCGGTTCCTAGCGGTTGTTCGGCCGTTCCATCTTCTTTAGCAAAGTCATTTGTTACCTCATCCGTGGTAAGCCTATCATTAATATTGTTATTCCAAGGACTGTTTTGTGAATCTTCTTCAATGTCGACATCAATATCCTCATCAGCAAGTTCGATCTTCAAGATGCTGTGGTGCTCGCTATATTTCGACGATTCTAGAATTTCATATCGATCCTGTGGCTCTTCTTGGCTAGAATCGTCAGAAATATCTGACGACGCGCCTGAATCCTTTAAACCGTTGAAATTTAACCTATCTTCATTCTCGTCATCTTTGCCAACAACCTCGTACGAATTGTTCTTTTTCTTTATTCTTATACTGATCCCGATCCCTGAGTCTCTGTCGGAACTACTTCGCGTGGCACTCTCAGTCGATGCATTCAATATATCTCCTTCGGTAGATAGCTCTAGCTCCTCATTCTGGAAATTACACTTCCCCTTATGGATGAACAATGTATGAGGATTACGAAATGTTCTTCCGCACGAGCAAATAGTTTCGTCTTTGCGATTATGCTTCATAGAAAACTTCTCCTTCTTATTCTGTTTGCGGACAATCGTATTTCCATTGGTGTCCTTTTGATTGCTCGTGTCTTCCGACGACAGATCACTTGAATTTGCGGATACCTTCGATTTCACATATAATGGAGACTTCCAATAGTTACAATGAAATAAATGGAAATTCTCTTTTGTTTCCCCGCGTTCCTGGTGAGTGCGCATATGTCTGGCGTAACTCTTAAGTGAATATATCCCATGGCAAACTTCACATTCAAACTCATCCGCTGCAGGCGAAACCCGCACTGGGGAAGTACTCTTACTACTTTCATTTACTTTTTTAGAATCACCCGGAGATGACACGTTCGATCTTCGTTTCCTTTTTCTCTGATAGTGCGCAGAATCTTCCTCTTGAGTGGTTTCATCTTCTTTCGAACATTCGTTATTAACGTATATTTTCTCCAACTCCTTGATCTGAGAGATTGCAGACGTTTTCTCAATTTCTTTTAACATAAATTCCGGGGAATTTATTTTGTGGTAATCCATTAAGTGCTTCTTTACGTCCTTCACGAACTGCTTGCACAGCATACACTGTGGCGAAACCGCGTCATTGCGTAGAAAATGCGGCTTTTCGTTTGGTCTGAATTTTTTGGGTAACACTTCTTTTTCTTGCTCAGTTGTTACAGTTTTGCTAACAGTGGGATTCTTAGCTTCGCGCGTTAAAATACTTCTCCTTTTCCGTTGGGATTGAACATTTGGATTATTGGGCTCTGTTATCTGTGTTGGCACAGGTTCCAACAGAGCATCGCTACACAGTTTATTCTCATTCTTCTTTACAGGAATCTTTTCCAAAGAGCTTTTCTCTTTCGCAGCCTCATTGCAACATTTCTCTTTATCAGTAGTATGCTTCCAGTTCAGTATGGTGTTGATACTCCTTTTCGGGGCTATATAAATGCCATGCACTCTTTCAGAATGATATCTCAGTGTGCGATTATCAGTATACTGCCTCCCGCATGTTGAACAATAATATAGTTTCTTTGTGGTTTTTACAGAAAACTTAAAATTTGGCAATGCGGCATTGTCATTGCCTAATACTGGCTGGTACTTAATATACAGTGACGCTGAGCTTATCTCTGGTGGTAATGTATCGATTGCGTTGTATGAACTTTTGCTACGTTGTACATTTTTTATTAACTTTAACGTCTCCCATATCTTGTCGCATCTTTCAAGCAAAACGATCGGATCTCTTACTTTATATGGTGTAGTAAAAGGAATTGGCGATGCCAGTAATTCCCCCTGTAATTAGAAAAAAGCATACGTACAACACATGTTTAACGTTATTTGTTGTCATGTACATTTTAACAACACATTCATTTTATTCAAAGTTTTTATTTCTATTAACATCAACTTCAACTGTGACAATATCTTATAAAATGTAATCATAGTAAATGTCTTATTCCATAAAGATATTTAAATAAAAACAACATATTATGTTTATAATATTACTTAAATTATAAAGAAAATTGTACGCGTTACTAAGTACACTGTATAGTACGAAAATTTAAAATTCCCGCCATTAGTCAAGTGAAAAATAAATCGGCTTTTCCTGCCTAATACGTGAAGACAGAAGCACAATTCACATGTATACAATGCATTCATGGTAATAATATAACATAAGAAACATACAAACATTATAAAACCTAACATAATATAATTGTAGCCAAGTTATACTTACGTCGTTCGATATATTATCTTCTGTATCAGACGAGCTGGGAGAATAAGGCTCAACTTTCGGTATAGAGACGCTGATGAATGGTGGGCTCTGTTGAAGTTGCTCCTGCGTTTGACCCTCGCCATTATCCAAAATTCCTTCAGCTGGGTACGCATTTCCAAACATTGTAATCAAAGGCGCGGGGGCCCCGGACCTAAATCCAAGTTCAAGATCAGTATGTTCTGAAGGTAGCCGTGAGAAAACTGTACGAACCAAGCCGACATTTTGTTTTCCCTCTCCACTCCCTTCACGCTACATTTTCAGGACTTCTCCCTTCTCCCCCCGACTACTTTCCTTTACACTACAAAGAGACTACAAACTGCCTGTCGGTAGGTAGCGTGACGCTACTACCGTCTTATACTTCGATGCTGACTTGACCGGGGCTCAAGTGCACCCAAGACTATCTTTTAGGTCACGCTTTGTATTCACTACTGTACTGATCTAACTGGGCACTAACCCTGCTCGTTGCCGTCAACTTAACTTGGGGATTGCAATTCTTAAAGTAAATCCAGGCTTCTAAAGACCTAACGGCACTGATCATCCTACCTAAGTTGCAAGCGGCTAGGTATACTGACATCCCAACACCTAACAGCACCTAGCAGGCAGCTACTTGTATAAGTGGCTTGAAACCTTCGAGTAAAGAGGCTATTCTAAAACTTCGGACGCAATAAATAGCTTTTGGCCATGGAGACTTATTGTAGATGTCTAACATTGTAACTCTGATGAAAGCAAAAAGTGTAAAAACCGGATATATTCCGGGATCTCCTCAAGACTCTGGAATTAGCTACATGTCCGGAAATTATGCTGATAGGGTAGTCTGTTTCATGAGTGTAGCCACGGATAAATTCGAAATCGGATTGACACATTTCAGTACATTGGGATGGAATGTGTAGCATTTATTGTAGTTTGAGGTTAGGTCTGGGTTAGATTCGTAAGCTTTTGTTATGAATTATTTAAATGTTGCAATGTGGTTACTCAGTAGGGTTATACCAAGTAGCAATTGCAATGTTTAACCGAAGTATACTGTATATATTCTTCCTGCATTAGGATTTAGTTACGCCTCTAACTCGTGAAAGTTACTTTCTCATGATTGCTGCCCCTTGCAGATTTTCATCGATTCTACTTTGAATTCGTTCAAAATTCTTGTAGAACACGTTATCTAACCCCCAATATTATTTTAACATCACGCTGCACGTCACTCGACCAAGCAATTTATTCCTACAACGGCGGGATGGCAATCGTGCCACCGATGGGTACGGATGTGTAACCCACAGTGCGAGATATTTTGCTGCTATTGATATATATACTTGTTTTCGTATCAAAGATTCATTAGTGGATGAAACACGCATCAGCAGCACGTTCCTTAATGCATCGCTCGTTCAAAATGCAAAGATAAGCGTAAAGAAGAACATGAGCTACAGGCTTCAACTAAGGTCTACCGTGGCTAACGTGGTTGGAACTTTCCACGCAATAATCATCGACTTAACAAGACCAATTTTTCAGTAGATTTTCATAGACGCTGTACTGAATAACCCTTAACACCCCCCAACAATCTTAATTAACAAATCATAAGTTGTTGCATATGAAAATATCCGCTACCCTGCTGGTACGCGCTTTCAGACCCAAGGCTAACAAAGAACAAGGCTGAAGATTTTAGTATAGACATGATACTTTATCTAATAACATTTCAAATTAGATACCTTCGATTGTATCAACGAAAATTTCATATCATTGCTAACGACGCAGACATATTGCTAACGACGACAACAGACATATTGCTACATACAACGCTACTAAAGGGTCTGACATCATTGGGATCCTATCAACACAGTTGCCTTGAATCTATTTTACATTTTTTATCTAGTGTTTAGGTCCTTTATAGGAAACAGTGCAGGACTAACCACTATTTAGATAAGGAATTACGCATATTCTATGAAAGGGATCTTGTAAATATCTGTTCGTCACTGCTTGTGTCATGTGACCCATCCCAATAAAACCCAACTGGGAAAGTCCATACCGGACAATAGACAACATTCCTTGAGATTACCTGAGCAATAAGTTGATCTACATAAACAATGCCCACCACTAAACTGGTCAATGATGCTAAACATGTAAAAATCCAGCACCATTCCCAACAAATCCACTCTTACACGCTGCGATGCAACTGCACTGCTAGCTCGCATCGCGTGAACGATAGGTTGCGTTGCGACGCCACGGCTGTGTCGTGAAAGTAGAGATTTCTAACCTGTCTACAGTATGAAGGATCGCGCAAAGATACATAAATCTACGCAATTCCTAGCTCCTAGACCTATTCGGCATATTAATTACGCAGAAATACGTTTACTTACGTTCGTTGTGACAGTGAGGTGAACGATCCGACTGAATCTCAAACGAGTCGGTGTACGTTCTTGGTATGCTGACTTTTCATGAATATGCGCACAATAACAACTCTTATTACGTTACAATGCTGCTTGGTCGAAGGAGAATCACTTGGAGGCTTGCCTTCGACCCGGATTAAACCAACGGATCTGCAATAATCGAGATTCTGAAGAGAAATTCCGTGAGCGTGTCACATCGGACGAATCCACTCCTACATGTGGCCGGAGTGTACATAGCTGCCTGCTTGCCCACTAGCCCCAAGCAGTTTCGAGGCTGCGTCTGGGCTTAATAGTCGGGAGTTTGCTCGATAACTTTCGTGGATGCTTCTCAAATAACAAATCTCTCGACAAACCGTAATAATTCGCAGGGATTTGGGCTTACAGCTTCTAGCAAACCATGTACCCAATGTACAAATGTGCACCCGGATTGTACAGTAGGCGGGGTATAACGTTTAGTATAAGCCTAGCCTTCAATCCCCGTAAAAACGTTACCTACATCCTCCAAAGTAGGTTCAATGATATTAAGAGAGTGTATTTATTTCGACACTGTATCGATAGCAATTGATCTCGTATCTGTGCAACATAGTAGTCTACTTTGGGACACCGGGGAGTGCAAATGACTTGTTGAAAATAGCTCGGCATTCTACGTGCACCCGTAATTGCTTCATCCAACTGGCAACTCGCTGATCTTCGTGGAACAAGAGAACTACATCCCGAAAAATTCAATCTCACAGTGTTTCCGGCAAGATCAATATATCTGCGTGATACGTATGCCTCTGCGACACTCGCGCTACGAACAACCTACCGCAATGACGATAATTTGCCGTTGAAATAGGGGATTAATGTAATAAATGCGACGAACATGTTGCTGGAAATTTATTTTACTTGTTGCTAAACTCGTACAACGTAGGAATCCCGCTACACTAAGAAGATTCTCAAGTGCTTAGCGCAATCCAATAGCAGCTACATAGGTATACCCCGGCCAGTTCTGGTAGATGACACTAACGTCATTGTGGGTTTACGTATCAGCTTACACTTAATTTAATTAATAGTAATCACGGAATACTATAAATAGACGAGGTCTGGTGCAATTCAGAAATTTCGTTATGCAAATGCTTATACATACATATGCCGTTTTAGCCATCCCGTTCAGGCCTGGGCAAGGGCTGCCAGCTATGAGGCCTGGGATCCTCTTAATAAATAAAGTATGATGGATATATAGGTTTTATTTTTCTTGGATGTAGGGTTAGTAAAAATGCTCGTTACCTAGGTTGTAACGGCACACCTTAATCAACATTCAAACACTTTGGGATCGTAACCCAACTTCTAGCCACCTTTGCCAGGCAGATCGCAAAAGTCCTTATGCTACTACATGCGACAAAACAAATATATTATGCCATACAACTAGATAAGTGACATACACTAAATGATGGTAAATATGTCCAGGCACTTGATCGATCCAAGTGCGCTTGCCAGCACCTTGAGATCAACAGATTATTCCTATTGGTGCCTTACTCAGTACGAAATTGAAGCATAATGGTGCACAACGAAATGGCAGGTACAATAAGACAAAATACATGAAAAATTGTAATCATGGAAGCATCATGGAACAGCCTAGGCACGTTGATTATAGCATTCACGAAGTGCCTACTTACATATGCCCATATTGAGCCACGTGACAAGCTTCAATAAGACGCTGGGAAATCATCTTTGGTCAAGTCTTAACTTTATAGTGTTGAGCGTTCTTTTTTGGAAGTATTGTTTTCCAGGCTTGTACTCGGCAAGTGCCTATTATACCTTCGTTGTCACGTCGATTTTACTACATGACAATTTTATCATCGGAATCGGGAAAGGCAAGGTCGCCATTGTTGAATAAGAGTATTGTGCGGCGTCTACTTGATTCCCGATAAAATTGTTGTTCTAACGAGCATTCGTTTCCGGCGGAATATATAAAAGGACACGACTATTTCTTCACGCAGGTCAGTACTCGTGGAGAAAATGCAAGTTCTAGTCGTCTTTATGCTGCTCGCTGGTTGCAGGCCTTCTGCATCGATTGGAGTTTACAGCAGAGGTGTTGCATTTCGTGAATATTAGATTGTAGTTTCGTTTGCAAGTGATATTTGTGACGACCCTCGCGTCGTAGGTTCCCACTTTTCAGTCACGCTTGCTAAGGGATACTTAGATTACATTACTTACACGCTACTATAACCCATGCATCACACTAATCACAACCCCCTTCGCAGAGAGCAGTGGGTTACAGTCGAATCTTCGGAGCGATGAATTCTTCCAGACACTCGCAGATTGGTTTGGCCACCTAAAGAACCGAATTCACGACGGACTTTTTGGGAAAACGGTTACGACCACTCCATCGCCAACCACGCTTCCTTCGCCAATGGAAGTGTTGAATTTGGATAAATTCCAGTTGCGAAGGAGATTGAGAAATCGTGAATGGCTTCAGATAGATTTGTGTAAATATCGTTGAAACCATCTTATCCTTTTATCGCGACTGCGCGTTAGGCACCGTTTCAACAGTGATCAAGCGGGACTAATTCATTAGCCGTTTTGAATGCTTCATAAAGGAATAAATGAGTTAGAGATTTGACAAGCAGTCTCGCCAACATTTTATTCGAACTTTACTCAGAATTCTGTGCCATTTACAGCTACTTTATCTTTCGATCCCGATCGTGATTGGGGATTCCGCGTTGGCAACTGGTACTTCATTCGGAAAGGATTTAAGGATTCCAATGGATTAGAAAGGAACAATTCAGATGAATCTGGTGCTACCCAAACTACCGCACAGCAGATAGATCGAACTGATGGAGGGACTCAAGGTACATTTACCAATACGAAGGATCCAGCAGCTACGGAGACGTCAACCGTATCAACTACACCCCAGTTTACGGCACAAACTGTGACTAACGTAATGACACAGCAAACCGACGTGCAAACCACGGATATTGGTACGCGAATCGATTCATTTGAAGGTTTCTCGCCGCAAACAGAAAAATTAATGGAGGATAACGAAACAAGTAATGGCGGCTTCGTTCGTAAAGGATCTGTGGAAGTTTTAATGGGATGATAATGCAATATCTACACGGACGATATCGTGTAATTTCATCGAAACTTGCGATTTTATTCAACTTTTCTGCATGTCTGGAGAACATTTTGAGTTTTTGTATCAAAATAAACAGTTTCGCTGTGTGAACCCGTATCAACCAGAGGTGTAGATAAAAGAAGGAGAGTACAGCAATGGTTGTTCTGTTTTTTTTTTCATCAAGAAGAGTACACGTTTATTTCCGTAAAACTTATCATAATCATCATTCCGTGGTAATAAATTATTATAATAATTTTTACGACGATGTTAAACAAATCGCGATCTTCATGACGTCTTGTGGTTTTACTGTAACGTAAGAGAGAAAAAAAGAAATGTCAGTGAGATACTTAATTTTTAACACGAATTGGTGCTACACTCGGCATGCCCAAAAGTATCGGACCTAACTATAAGCCAAATACAGTAGAACAAACACGTAAGATGTGAAGTAAGGAAGCTATGATACAAGTGAAGTACGCTTATTCCATTTGAAGATGGCAAAATTAGTTGAGGGATTTCAGGTTCCAAAGTGAAGAATGACCTTTAATGTTAATACTACTACGTGATTCACAGATTAAAGAATGACATCCTACATAGATTAATGAATGTTAATAAAAATCGTAATACATAATCTTGTGTATCAACGACCCTTTTTTACTCCAGAACAACGAATAAGTTTCATGTGCAAGAAATGTTACAATAAGCCAAGAATTATGCATCAAGAGAACTAAACTGCATGCTTCGTGTTATATAAAGCTCATAGTGCGAGATAGATGGAATTAAAGCGGGAGGAAAGGAAAAGCAAGAAAGAATATTGCAAACAGGGGATAGAAACTTAGAAGTTTGCATGCTGACCATGTATGAGCATCATAATTAAGTTCCCTCTTGAGGTTCGTAGTACAAATGATGAGCATTTGTCTACTTCCTTCCCTAGAATGTAAATAAAAAGCGTATACGACCGCATTGCATGCAGACGAAAATTATATACATAAAATAGAATCCATGTTATGTAAGATGTAATAAATCGTATTATTTTCATTTACATATCCAGTTAGTGTTTCAAAACTTCCTTTTGCCATTGTTTAAACTAACTATCTGGCATTGGACATATTTAGCCAGACTTTGGAACTTATGTAATTTCAGAGGTGTCGATGAAATTGATTCGAATGGTTTTAACATCGAAAGAATTAAAAACAAAATACTGGATATGTTGTTTAACCCTTTCGGTACGGCAGAAGTTGGTTACAAAGTATTGCTCCAGAACCGATCATGATGTAATTAGGAAACCAGTAGCAAAACTGTGGTACGTTTCAAAAATATTCTCGATGTTATGTGCAAGGACCACGAAAAAATGGATATAGATAACTTAGAGAAAACAAATCATAGAGAGCAAAAGAGTACTTGGTATACTTTTTATAACCGATGGTAGAGATACGGAAATATTGCAGAATTAACCAGGCGTTGAAGTAAATATTTCGAACGTCGAGATAAGGGCTTTTTAAGGGAAGAAATACACGAAGATCAATTTCAATACAATAGTAATTGAGAATCGGCTACATGGGAATACTAGGTAGCCAGCGACTATAATCAACCCTTGCAACATAAGGGTTAAAATTATTAACGAAAGCGAATGCACCTATAAATATTGAACAATAAAATATAAGTTTAAAGCACATCTAGTTTTGTATTTTCCATTGCCACTGGCAAGCTGTAAATAATTTAGGAAGTCCCTTCTACATTTCCAATGAATGATACATTTAAAATTTATGATTCTATAAACATATGTAAGTTAAATAACGTAAATATTCACTGATATCTACAATAACAATAGATCAAAAATTTTACAGACAAAAAATGCTTGAAAAAGCCACCACCAATGAATAAAAAAAAATTTCATATACATTTCAGGCTATCACATTTAAGCAACATTTGAATCTCAAAAGTGGACAATATTTTCATACCTTTTTAGACGCAGCTCCTACTTTACTCTTCTTCGTACCCCTAACTTTCTTCATCCTGTTTTTACGTTCCTTACGCTGTTTCCTAGTCTGCTTTTGTTTCTCGAATAGTCCATGCCTCGCTAACCTATATTTAGGTTCGAACTTCTTCGCGAAGTCCAATGTGTCATAGACCAACGCGAATCCAGTGGATTTACCACCACCGAAGTTGGTTTGGAAACCGAACACAAAAACTACATCGGGTGTGACTTTGTACATTTTGGCTAGTTTTTCACGAATTTCCGTTTTACGGACTGACGGATGGCCTGGATGAAAGACATCTACGACCTGTAACATAAAATTGGCGTCTCGCGATTAGAACACACGAACGGAACTGTAATAGATGGTATAAATCTAATGGAAATAAAGCAGCTTATGCAAATACACACCATTTGTTTTCGACATAGCAGCCGATTGCTCATAAACTTCCTGGTTCGGATCGTAACAGCACCCTCCGTCTGTAACAGAAGATGATAACACAATTTCAAGGTTATGTTTTTGTAACAATCTTATTTGAGATAAGTACATCGGTTAAAGCAACAATATTGAAAAATGGATAAGAATAACAAGTGTGAGAATTAATTTCGTGTGGCCAGATAAAATGCTCCTAATTACATTTTCAGTGACATGTTAATAGCATGTATACCGTTGTCTGGAACACTCATGTCATAATAATATGAACAATAAATGTCGATGGAAACATTGTTTGCAAATTATATTTATAAAGGTCAAATAAGGGCACATCATTAAGAAGGTTTCACATAAATATTGCATATTTTTCTCAAAGATTATTCATCAGTTTTAGGATACAAAATACATACCATTTTGCTTGATTATCGTACCGCCAGCAAAAGGACAGTTGCGGAAGTGTGCAGCGCTATCTACAGCGAAGTTTTGAACCGCGATTAATGTCCCTACGTATTAAACACGAATTTTGATTTATTTTTATTTGCGTGTTAATTCTATATAACCTTGTTAGTAAAAGGAATTACATAATGTGCGTAGAAACTAAAGGGAATACAATATTATTTCTGTTTCAAGTTATATCGAACGAAATATTTCCACACCGCTTCCTATGTAGGGATTTTAAGCATACAGCCAAGAATTCATTGTTATTACTGAAAATTTTACGTGAAAATTAGCACATAATCGGTTTAAAATAAGACAATTATGAAAATAAATCAGTCATTCAATCCTGGTTTTCAATACATTCGTATTCGTAGAGTAAATAGTGGGCTATGGTAAATGAAACAAATGTGGACAATTTTGTGGATCTTCCACTGTATTCTTAATAAGGGTATTTCCAGACGTTAATACATCGCAATAAATAAAAAATTACGACTAGTACTAAAGTGTAATTGTATCGTATCATACATATTTATCAAAGCCTTTGTTCTTCTACAGAAACAAATGCGAGCCACGTATTATCGACGGTGCAGAGGCGCATGAAATTTGAGATTCTGAGAAAGACCGTAAAGCCATTTGGCGCTGGCCGCAGTGCTGCATTTATCTGATTGGTTCCCTTTCGAGTAACGTCCATTATTCTTCTAGGAAGTTTCGAGAACGGGTAAGAGCAGTAATATTGGTGAGAGTTCTATGCGCTTACAACAGTTCGTCAAATACTATTACGTGGAGCAAGACGAGCGTTCACAGCACGCGGACATTTCTCACGAGCGGTTTCCTTTCTGCTGATACAGGTGAGAATTAGACGGCAATAATCGCGATTACGGTGACTGTTCTGCGAAAATATGCGCAGACGAATAGAGCTTTCGTCGTTGAATCGTACGATCGATCGCGAGGCTCGTGAATTTTTCTCGGGATAGGAATTCTCGGAGCGTTAACGCAGAGGCGCGTTACGATAGAACATTTGTAGGCATCGTCGAATAATTAGCGCAACTTTAACGTAGCATTGCCGATTCACGAACTTCAAGTGGACATTTGAAGGTTGAATAATAGTTCTATTTACGCCTAAGCATATTGAATATTACGAAATACGCATCAACCAGTGTTATCGTACCATAGGAACTTGTGCTCGTCCGTGACTCGCACTTTAACGTTGAAAAATGGTGGATGATTCCTATTGCCTTGCTCGTGTCAATACGAAACGTGGTGAAGTTGCAGATTATATCTGTCACTTGGTTGCTAATAAATTACAGCGCTTGCAGTAGTTATATTTCTCGTAGATAATAAGTTATAGGCCAATATTAATTTTTAATTCGATAAGGTCATTGTTTTCCCCACTTCTTTGCACTTTTTTGCATATGATTTTTAACCGGCAGCCAAGCCTTCGATGTGTATACGGTAGACGTATACGTATATATATATATATCTATATCGTGGTTCGTCAGCAGCAGAAAGATCTAGAAAGTGTGGCGTTCTTTGTCCATCACACGATGAACACTGCGCTACACTGAAACCACGTTTTAGTTCTCTCTCGGTGTCAGTTAATTATATTTTACCGTCTCAAACTGAATCCCGTCGCCATTTTGAAACCGAAGCGCACATGGATATGATTTATTAGATTTTTCCAAAAGCTTATAACTAATTCGTTTTACAACACAATATATCGATTAAGAAATTCATTTAAGTCGAATGCCCTCAAAGAACATTGCATCCGCAATGGTTTCTAGTCTTATGCCATTAACTTTTATTCATGTGATTATTAAAATTCGAAATTTTGGAGTTCAAGGTCATGGCATGCAGTTTCAACACGCCCAAATTTTTGCAATTTTCAAATACCGAATACGAACTTTTTGGATTTTTTTTAGAATGCACCAAGTATAATGTTCAATGCAGTTTTAATTTGATATCGATTTTCTGCCGATGATCGGAAAAAAAGAACGTCGTTATTACTTAATGAATTTCAAATTACATATACAGTGCCATTTGCTTAATTGATTCGTCGCATACATACTCATTGTATTACCAAGTCAAAAAGTGATTCTTCCGTCACATATCACGCTTTGGTTTTTCATCAAATTAATTTTTCCGGAAAATAATTTTTCTGGCAGATATAATTAAATAAAATCTCAATTTTGTCGCAACACATACATCTCTTTTTTTTAACAGACCTTTGTTCGCTTAAAGTGTTTAAGCACGTACGAAAGTGTCACATACATTGTTTAAGTTTTTTACAACCTGGAATATTAAATTGTATATACCAAAGTTTTGTTAATGGTTCAGTGTATTATAATTGTAACGCAGTACTTTTCTTTTGTAATGTAATCGTTCCTTTGAAATAAAGATAGAGTATATAGTTCTTAATACGTTCATGACTGTTAATGCTTTGTTATTTACCATTGTACAGTTGGTTTAATCAGTAAGTATTTGTAGAATAGAAAGTTAAAGAATGTATATTTAGTTGTTATTGAATCACCCCTTGATCGTTACTATTAGATTCGACTGCTTCTATTAAAACTCTATTTTGCACCACGATTTATATCCATAATAATGTATGTCTTTCATTTTATTATTATTAGCAGGAGCAGTGCCAGTGTAACATTTCCGAATCAGTTCGATCGGCGCAGAATAAGGGCCCACAAAAATGGTGAAGGAGACAACATTTTATGATGTGCTTGGTGTGAAGCCTGGATGTACTCCGGAAGATTTGAAAAAGGCATACAGAAAACTCGCTCTTAAGTACCACCCAGACAAGAACCCCGATGAAGGAGAAAGAGTTAGTAATACTTTTTATTTAACAACACTGTACTAATTAATTGTTATTCAAGCTTAATTACGAAATGCTACTTTTCATTACAGTTTAAACAGATCTCACAAGCGTACGAAGTGTTATCAAATCCAGAAAAGAAGCGAATTTATGACCAGGGTGGAGAACAAGCTTTAAAAGAAGGCGGAGGAGGATCCAATATATTCTCTTCGCCGATGGACATCTTCGACATGTTCTTTGGCGGAGGTTTCAGCGGAAGGAACAGAAGGAGAGAACGCAAAGGGCAAGATGTTATGCATCAATTGTCCGTTTCATTGGAGGAACTGTACAAGGGCACTGTTCGTAAACTAGCTTTGCAAAAGAACGTTATCTGCGATAAATGCGAAGGTATCGGCGGGAAGAAGGGTTCCGTAGAGCAATGTTCGACATGCCACGGAACCGGTATGCAAGTTCAAGTACAGCAGCTAGGGCCGGGAATGATTCAGCATCTGCAGACTATGTGCTCAGACTGCAAAGGCCAAGGGGAGCGTATAAACCCACGCGACCGATGTAAACAATGTTGCGGTAGGAAGACCATTAGAGATAGAAAAATTTTGGAAGTTCGCGTAGACCCAGGTATGGTAGACGGGCAGAGGATCGTTTTCAGCGGAGAAGGTGATCAAGAGCCGGACTACGAGCCAGGCGACATCGTCATTCTTCTGGAAGAGAAGGAACACGAAGTCTTCAAGTTGGTATTCTAATGATCGGTATTATTAAATAATTTGTTACGTTAACCGTGCTTTATTTACTAATCGTAATACCATTTTAGGCGTACGCGCAACGATTTAATCATGAGGCTGCAGCTAGAACTCGTAGAAGCTTTGTGCGGCTTCCAGAGAGTTATTCGCACTTTGGACGAGCGGGATTTAGTTATAACCTCGCTTCCCGGGAATGTTACGAAGCACGGAGATCTGAAGTTCATTCTGAACGAGGGGATGCCGATTTACAAAGATCCGTTCTCACGCGGCAGACTTATTATTCAATTCGTAGTGAATTTCCCGAAAACTATCAACCCGTCTGTTGTACCAGCACTTGAACAGTGTCTACCTCCAAGGGAGATGTTTGTAATTCCAGTAGGAGCCGAGGAATGTTCACTCACAGACTTAGATCCGGAACAGGAAGCGAGGCGAAGAGACCAACGGCAAGCGTATGAAGAGGACGAAGGAGGCCCCTCGCGAGTCCAATGTGCCACACATTAATTCGATTGCATTAATGTCAATAAATATGGTCATTCTTTCATTTTAAACTTTTGTCCCATATTCGCTCGATTCTGAATCACATATACCAACAGAAGGACGAACAAATGCGGACGTATAGAGGAAAGTTCTTCGAGACGAATGATAAGAATCAGAGAGAAATACGTCTAGGTATGTGCACGATCGTGAAATACCATTCAAGAATCATCGATGATTCTTAACGCAAAGATCACACACAGAGATAACTGAAATTGCAAAGAGTCGCATTACCCGCCAACCCTCGTCGACGACGACACATTTATCATCGCTCCTGAATGAAACTATAAATTCTGGTGAAAATTAGTAACCCGATCACAATTAGTGAATCGCTTGCTGTAGAAAAGTATTTAAAAAAAAAAAAGAAAAAAAGATGTACTTATCATTAAACAGAGTGATAAGGAATGGTGAACATACACGTCTAACGTAACACCGCGTAACGTTAATAGCAGACGCAAAACATAATCAACTGTATCATGTAACGCTGAACATTCAGATTACCTTCTCGACTATTCGTGAAATTATTTCTTTGTAATTAATGATTAGCGGTTTTCGACACTGACATGCGCATATTGAATGCTAGATAATAAAGTTAGACAGTGGAACGAAACAACTAGTATCTCGTCTATATTCATGATGCCCTGAAATTCTTTACAAAAATAGTTGGATCACACGAGCATTCTCGTCGTAACGAAGAAAATTAAAAACTAGATACATTTCTTTGTCGCCTTCATTACGAATCTCCAAGTTACTTTAACATTTTATTTTCAAGTGGGACGTTATTCCTTTACACGTAGCATTTAGTTTCGGTTTAAGTGGCTTTCGTATATTGGTATATGACGATATTAATGAAATTGTTTAAAATTTATGTTCGATAGTACAATATATATGAAGAAAAACCGTGGTTCCTGTGTGCGCATGTATGTGTGTGTGCGTGTGCGCGTGTGTGTGTGTAGGTGGACTGATACGCGTATTCAGAAATATTGTTTTATCGTACGAAAAGGAATAAGGTTCCAGTATTCACTTGCAATACTGAACTCAAAGGTAATACATGATTTTCCGGAAATTCTATTCTTTGATATTCACAAGAGGCTGCATTTGTATATCACCCCGGAATGAACGTGCGTTTCGTTTGTTACGGATCAAATAATATGCCCGAAGAAAATGTCCATTTTAATGATCTAAGTCTGTACCGCATTAAATTAAATACGCCTTCAACACATTCGCATAATTTACCGTATACAAGGTCATGTAATCGTCCGCAATAATTATAGCGAATTTCAATATACGTATATTGTAATCTTATTTATTATAGATAAATTGGTGATTGATTAGTACTTTTTTAAATCGTTTCAAATAAATTGGAAGAAGTATAATGTCAAGTATGTCGAAAAAAAAAGAATGCTTCGTAGTTGTACCTTTGGTCCTTCAGGTTCGTCACTTAAACTATTCGTTACAGGGAAGTAAATTGCCTTAAATTCTTGGAGCTTTGAACACAATTATGCATAGAATTTCGTTGAATAATCGTCTGTGGTCGTAACGGTATTTTATATCGGAACTGGAATGCATATATGAAATTGAAAAACGGGATTCATCACGGTGCATATAAAGTTAAACCAAACGCACTCACACAGGCACGTTAAGTGCCGTTCATGAGTGGTAACAATGTTAACGCGCCTTTGAGTTACGCGGGATAGCCTAACGATGGCGATATAATCGCGGCGAGGGTCGATGTTTTTGTAACGTGAGTATACACGAGTGGCCGAAAGCCAGCCGTCGAGATGCCGCAAAGGTTTCTGGGTATGCGGAGGGAGCCATATTTTTCCAATATCAGTTACGCGAAAACAGCGTACGCACAGCATCTGCGGAATGGAATTACGTTCAGTGGCCTGCGCGGTGTCCGTGTCTCACGAGGGAAAGTGACCAACGAAGCAGACGACAAGGGATCGGTGCGAGAAGTCGAGGCGGTCGTTCTAATTGGAGAATAATAAAGCGTGCGCGTTTCCACGCGATATCCAGAGAGGCGAAGTTCGGTGAAAACGATGAGAGCGGCCCGCGCAGGTGTTCGAGTCGAGAAGAGGGTTAGTTAACTTAACCCGAGTTCGTAACCGCGACCGGTGGTAGTGGTGGTAGTACTAGTGGTGGTGGTGGTGGCAGTGGCGGCGGTGGTGGTGGTGCTACTGCTGCTGTGACGATGACACAGCGTCATAACACGACGTACGTCCGTCCGTGCGATTTAACGCGAATTGTTACGGCGGTATAAAGTGTTTTTTTCGTACCGAGAGTGTGCATTCGCGCCATTACCGATCGAGCGAGCGGCGGCTCGCTCTCACGATATTAACCTGTGCGTATATAATCAGTGTCGAATGGAGATGGCTTTCTTGTATAGTGTGTGAACGGAAGATTCGGAGCAGCGTATACATAATATATATGTGTATATATATATATATATTTTTTTTTAGTGACAGTGGCTCACGATGACATAATTGAGTGCCATTTATCCTTCCTTTTTTTCGTCGAAAAGTGAGTGCGTATATGTGAAACGGAGTAATCGGGACTGCGACCGCGAACAACGCGACGGGACCGTGGCAATGACACAACGACCTCAGCGTTGACTTTCTTCTAACGTTAAACAGTTTCTCGTTCACCCACCGTTGCGTTTCAATCATCGTCAAAGTCGACGCGAAGTCGTCGCTCGCCGGCATTCGCTACGTTTTGGAAAGTTCCGTAACTCGTGACGCTGTTTCCCCGTGTACCGTGCACGCGTCACGAGTAACAGCGTGCTCGAGACTAGGTTAGCTTAATGCTTGGCCCCATTGTGTTGTTTCGACGCGGCTGGATCGACGAGCGAGACAAATGGGTGAGCTGTCGCTTTGTGAATCGACCTTGCGAATAACGGCGGAGGCGTAATTTCCTAATAAACAATGTTACTCGCCTACTACGCATCGAGCCGGCGCGGAGCATGAAAATTTCAAGGGAGCGCTTTGACCTTGGCGTTCATACTGTCATAAATCTCGCCGAGTTTATTCACGAAATTATGATTTGTGGATACGCGACGATCGAGCACTCCATTACGAAATGCTGTTTTATAAAAGAAATCTCTGGACCGGTGTAACGATATTCAAAGGGTGAATATTTTTTTTCGAAAACGAGCACATCGCCGATAAGACGAAGGGCCCACTTTTGTTTCTCCTCGGTTCCAAGAAGAATTATATTAATATGATTTCCGATGCGTTGGAATTTGAAAGAGCCACGACGAGACCACTACGGTGATAGAATGCTCCGGATCGGAGCAGAGAGGTTAGACGGGCATTGACCGGTGAATAGCGCGTGGCTGTCGCCCCGGCACACTCCAATTTCAAAATCTTGGCACCGTGATCGTGAGCGGGCGGTCCAGCTGCGAAATAAGCGTTCCGCGGGCGTGTATAGCTTGACCTTAGAATTTTTAACGCGACCAGCAGCGAAGAAGATTGAAAGAAGAACAGGAGCCGGTCGGTGAACTATCCATTTGGCATGCCGTGCGCCGCGGCGAGGCCGAGGATGTCGAGCGACGAGAACGTGCACGGCAGCTGCAACATTTCAAGCATCAGTGAGCGTGCGTGGCCAGGAAGAAGGACCGAGAGAACGTAGTGGGTTTACGAGGGTGCCAGGCGAGTGATCGTTCCCGTTTACGGAGGATGCGGCAGGACCTCGAGGTACCTCCACGTAGGCGTACTACCTGCGTTCCAGTGATGTCGGTGTCGGGGTTACCTGCAGCGCTGCTGGACCTGGACCATGGCCGGCAAGCCTGAGCAGCCGTCCACGCACCCTGCTCCCCCGAATCACGGTCATCTTCATCAACATCAATATCACCATAATCACCAGCACCAGCAGCAGCAGCAGCAACAGCAATCGCAGCAGCAACAACAGCAACAGCAGCAAGAGCAACAGCAGCCACGACCTCAGCACGCGCAGGGGATTCAGCAGAATAGCGTTCTAGTCTACGTATCGGGGGAGAATTTTGCGTACGCGACGGCGGTCGGTCAGAATGCCGCCGCCGCTGCTGCTGCTGCTGCTGCAACCGCAGTCGGCTATCAGTCTCCGCAGCAAGCGACGTACGCCGGCATTCTGCCGCCGCAGGTGGCGACGGCGGCGGCGACGTTTCCCGCCAAAACCGCCATATACTGTAACGATAACAACGGCGCCGTCGGGGGCACCGCCAACAACTGTTGCCGGCTGAAGCCTCTCGAGTACGTGCCCGCCGATGGGGACGCGAGCCGGACGGCGCGATCCTTGCCCGCGGGCAGCGTCGAGGACGAGGAGGATTACGGGACGATCGTCTCTAACAACGGTTTACTGTACAGGCAACAAGCGAGCATCGTGCAAGCGACCAGCACCACGTCCGCGGCCACGACGATGACGTGCGTGGTGTCTGCCGCCTGCGACAACAAGAGCGGTGCCAGCCGAGGCTCGTTGGACAACGAACCCGTTAATACCGAGAGCCTCGCAGGGAGCAACGTGGACCCGATCGGCAGGGTGAACGGCGTCGAGATGCTACCTAACAAATTGTTCCCATCGAGAATCCACGGTGACATGTATCCGTCGGGGGCGAGACTCGCGGACGGTTATAACGGTAGCGGTAGAATCGCGCAGGGGAACCCGGGGGAGGGTTGCGTCGGCCTTCTGAGCGACGACGGTGCCTGCGTCGCGTACGTGCGACAGGGGAACGAGCCCTCGCTGGCGTCCGCGAGTGTTTTTCAAGGCGACAGTGTCGAGCAGCGCGTCAATATGGAGGAGAAGAGCCGGCAGCAGGACGCTTACGAGAATCAGGCTGGCTCTTCCCTTTCCTCGTCGTCCTCCACGTCGAGCGTCGGTGTCAGTGGCGGCGGTAGTGTTGTTGTTGTTGTTGGCAATGGTGGTAGTAGCGGCGCGGCCAGCTGCGACTCTGTCCGCTCCGATACCGGTGAATCGTCCACGTATAGCAGCCTGAGCAGTCCCGAGAGTCAAAGTCAATCCGCGCACGACGGTCTGCCCACCGTCGCGACGGTAAACGGCAGCGGTGGTCTTTGCGCGCAGCAGGCTGCGCGTCAGCCGCCGTTGTCGTGCATCAACAACCCTAACAACAATGACAATACCGCCCAGCAGAATGTAGTGCTGACGATGAACGGTAACGCGGTGGTCGCGCAACAGCAACAGCAACAACAGGCAATTACGGTGCCACGTGGTTGGAAAAGGATATGCACCAACGGGGTCATCATTTATATCAGGTAAGCCACGTTTGCCCCCTTTTGGCCTTGTATGTTCCTCATTCCTCTTACACTTTACGATATATTCGTTTATTTTTCTTTTTACTGGTACTTTAACGACTCGAGCCGTAACTCTAAATCTGTCTATTAGAGTAGAGAATGATTGTATTCTGTTTTGCTTCCATTTATGCAACTGTTGTTTTATTACCGGTAAATGGGGAAGGAATGGGTATCATTGATGACCTCGTTTTCGGAGTAAAAAGAGGGTTTCATGTAATTGAGTATAGCAGTATCCAATGTATTTTGTTGGCATGTAATTTTGTATAAATTGTTGAAGCTTTAAATCAACAGTTTTCGCGACAGTACTTCCTTAATTGTTAGCGAGAATTTATATACCACAGATGCATCTAATTGAAGTAAAAGTGAGAAAGATCGTTTGCTGCATGTGATTTTTTAGAAAATGGCCAAAACGATTGTAGAGCAAAAGGGTGGATATCCAGTACCGTGTAATCCAGAATTGACTTAGCCAACGGGTTTATCTTAATGGTTTGCGGGTTAGTAGCATCGATCCGCAGTTAAACGCTCCTGCTGGAACTTTAATTTCGCTAATGGAATTAAACTGCGTCCAGTTCAGAGTAAATAAGATTAGCCGGAGGGACTGAGTAAATTAGGATAAAAACCGGGAGACAGTGGCCACGTGAGATTCTCCCCCTGCGACGGCGGGAAAATTCTAGGAAAATGGCATCGTTATTCAAAAACCGACTTGCGTTCGTTCTGATAACAAAGCTTTGGGGGAGGGATATAACAAGCGCGCGAGGGAGTTTCATCACCTAAGCGCAGACACTCGGCTGTTCTCAGAGATCTTAAAAAGGTTTTGTCCCCTTTTCCGTCCTTTGTAATCTCTCCCGACGTTCGACTAAAAAACACGAATTTTCTGGGAGCGAAGGCCCTCCGTTGAACGGCCCCACCCTTCCCCGTCGTCATCCAGCACGTGGAAAGCGAAGGCGCCTCCCTTCTAACCCCTCATTGTACTTTTATGGTTCTTTTCAAAGTCCGTTCGAGGGTCACTTTCATCTTTTCCACCGCGCCTTTTTTACGGCTGTCTCTGCCAAGATGCCACGCATCCTCTCATTCCTTCCCCTCCCTCCATTGCCTTTTTAAGGGAACATTTGTCTCGACCAGACGGTAACTGTAGGAGTTAAATCGATTGAATTCTCAGGCCGGCGTAGATGGAAAAGGTAGCTTATGATAAATAACTTCCATCGGATAATTCGTTCACAGGGCACAAAGAGCTAACAGCGGTGATTAACCAGAGCAACATTCGCACTAGAGGCAAAAGTTGTTTTATGAACCACTCTGATTGTCCCAGAAAATCCCCGAGTGGACGTAAAAGTCGTATACTGGGAGGAACGCGAGGGAACAGTCTCGAGGATTCACCTTCCCCAGGGAGGATGACTTGCCAGGCGGCGGGGTCGGGGCCCTGGCAGTCGCGCGACGTGATTTTACACGGATCACGCGGGATCAGCTGTGACGGAGATACATGCACCTTTGTGCCGAACAAGGGAAGTCGATTCCTCGTGGTCCTCGGCGAGGCGCAAAGGGGCAACGCCTCGTGGCGTAATCGTGCCCCGGCAGAAGAAGTCTGACCTGGTCTGTCCCAAACCTCGTTAAAACGATCCTTCCTGGGCTGGCAAGAGTCACGGTTTAAATGACGTTTAAAGGGCCCCGACAAACAATGCTGCCTGCAACTGACCGTGCACCCCCATGGTCCTTTTCGACCGAATCCACGGGGCACATGGTCACTCTCGTTTCTCCTTCTTTTTTTTTTTTACCTTTTTTTTTTACGTTTCCACGTGAAACGGATTCGAGGGCACGGACGGTCTGGTACCGGCCGTTTCTGTTTAACAAATGTCGCACGGGAGGGGAAAGAAATTGTCTGCTGCGAGCGTGGGAGAGGAGGAAGACGATGGTCGAGCCATATGGTTTAAAAAAGTCACACGCATGGCACCGAGGTCATCCCCGAGGCGGTGGTATAAATTACCCGCGCGAAACGAAAGCGGCCGAGGATTTTGAGGCGCGCTCCAAAATTCTGATACGTTCGACAAATAGTTTTTGTCTGCCGGGGATACGTCGGCGATGTGTCTTGGCCGCGGGCAAGGATTCCTTCAAAGATTCTTAGGCTTCAGCATCCGCTGTCCAAGGCGATATATGGCGGGACAGATTCTCACATCGACTCTTGTACAGGAAGCGATGGAATGGTCGGAAGGAAGAGGGGGGTGTATAGGAAGGGAAAAGGAATTTCGTTGAACCACGGTGTTCGTGCGATCATTGATTTACGATGGTACGTCGTAAATACCGCCGGGTGATGTACGACCATACCTCCCCCCCCCCACTGCTCCCCCCCCCCCCCCGGCCACCCTTATCCTTCACCCCCTACGTACCTTCCCCTGTCTTCCCCCGCAAGTTTCTTCCTCGCTCTTCTTTCGCCTTCGCCACCGACGTTCCCTTTACGGACCTCTTCTTGATTTATAATACCTACGGGCCCGTTGTCTCTCTTCCTTCTCTCTTCTCGTGCATACCTTCTAGGTGTCCAGGCTTCGTTTCCCTAACCTTCTCTCTTCTGTCGTCCACCGTCGTTGGCCATATCAAACGAGGGTCCACCTTCCTTTCGTCTGCTTATTTTCTCCTTTTCTTCGCCTTTCATCCGAGTTCCATCTACCACCCACTACTCACGGCGAAATGGTAACTGCCGCGAACAAAGACTACTGGGAAGGAGCTTGTGGCTTCCTACAGGATGCTCAATACAGGTTGACTCTTAGAAGTTGCATCCATAGACTGTCGAAAGTAAAAAGTCAGTGTCATTGAATTTTGTAATGTTTAGAGTTCAATCTATGTATCTAATAATGTCTCGCAGGGTTTGGTCCGCGACTGGAGCATAAGTCGTCAATACTCTTGCCTCTTTTTTTCTTTGTGCACGCGTTTGGAATGATTTATGCATACGCGTTTCCTTGGGCACGTTACGTTATATCGTCTATCACTGGACTTTTGAGTGGAAAAATTAATTCCTTGTTTACGAAAGACTCTCGACCTTAGAGAAGTAAATCCAAGGCGAGCAAGTTGACGGCGAAGGGTGAGGAGATTAATAACAACGATGTGCTCGCTTGCGCATTCCTGCGATCACTCCAAGACGAACTGTTCGAACATTTCGACCCGTTAGACCAACGTTTCGGCGTGTTTACTTTTAATGTAAATCTATTTAAATTCATGCCGCCGCGACGCAATCTGCGAGATTCATAGATACTTGGAATCGCAATTATTTCCGCCGGGGCACTTTGAATATTCATCGGAATACTTGCTTTGCATAGTGACAGTGTTAAGTGCCACCATGAAATTTGTAATTGCTCTAGGGCGAGGTGATAATTCCCCGCGCGTTTCTATTCCATAGACACAAAATGCGTTTAACGCCATCCTAAATGTAGGTTTTCCTATACGCGACTGGACGCAAGGTCAACAAATTCAAAGTCCATTTTCGCGAAAATGAAGCGCAATATCGAAAAATTTTATCCCTTTTTCTCGGCTTATTTGTTTGTTATGAGTTGAAAAGAAACAGTAACTTTTTTTGGTATCGTGCTTCATTCTCGAGAAAATCGACTTTGAATTTCTTGACGCTGCGTCCAGACGCGTATAGGAATACGCCTTTATACCTACCTTTACGTCATTCAATTCTGCTTACATCGCGTCCCGTTTGCCACAATAGATCCCATTTCGACCAGGCAGACACTTTATATAAATTGAGCACCCCATTATCCTATTCAGAAGTTTCGGTTACCATTCCAGTCTTACATTTAAGTCACACGAAAACGACGACGCTTTCGTACCTCGAGTTGCAATTGGATGCCTACAGAGCTTCCTGCATGCAGGAAACTGGCATCTTATTAACATCCACGAAAGGATGATTGTCTGTGAGTCATCTGGTGGTAATTGCCGCGCGGAGTTTTAAGGCCTACCAATATATCATCCGTTGTGTACCGCGAGTACCATTAAATGGCCACGGACAGCAATCATCTCGCGGATATTAGTAACTCGCCAGTTGCAGGACACTCCAATCTTCCTGCATGCAGGAAACTTCAATTTCTCATGGAATACTTTCCCGTTGCTGTTTCTTCCTCCACTTTCTAACAAAGCTGGCGTCGCAGCCAGAAGTTCGGATCTGTATAACAGCGTACCCCATCTTCGGTAGCCCAATGATTCGACGATGAAACTACTATTCGAGGCAGGATCGCGATAAACAACCAAACACGTAACAATTAGCAGAATCATAATTTACCGCGTTCCCGAGCGTCCGTGCGCGATTATCGATCCGGCGGATCGCTCGCTCATTTGTAATACAAACAGCCCGGAGGCTGGCTAGGAAAAGTGAGCTGCGTCGTAAAATCAATGAGGAATGATCGAAGGCGAGACAGGAGAGGCCAGACCTTGCGCGGCGAAGAAAAATTAAGGCTACGAGCACGGGCGATTAGATCGTGGGTACTGGAACGGTAGATTGGGACGCGGCGGAGGCGAGGACGGTGGGTCAGGAAGGCCCCGGTGGCCACGGAAGTGGCGAACGGGGGTCATCGGCGGAGGAGACGGGAGAGGAGAGAACAGAATGAGCGATAGTTGCGCAACCACACCTCCACCGCCGTCGAGCGGCGATTACGCAAACGTGATAATTAATTGCCAGTGTTCTCTGTTTAATGACTCGTCAAGTCGTTTGCTAAACACGCCAAATCACCGGTACGTCACGAAAATCGCTATACAGGTGCATCGTTGCATGTCGAAGCTGTTAATTCCACGGCGTAGTTGCACAACCGGCGCAGTGACAATAATCCTCCTCCTTTTTATTGCTTTAAACAACGATGCACACCTTTCTCGCGAATTTGATCACTCGGGGCGATTTCGACACAAGGCATAGATCTGAACCAGGCTTTTCAGATTAGGATGGCAGCGGTGAGTCATCGGGCTTTGATTGATGCCGCTATATCGAATATTTCATAAGAATCTCTGGCGTGTGTTCGATCAAAATCTATGTGACACGTGTCAACCGTTTCATTAAAGGGAACTCTTGAGTACCAAGCCATGAATGAGGGATTAGAAAATATGTACATAGGCATTAGTATGCAGCCAGGTAGCCGGGTTTCTTCTATCTTTCGTTTAGACCTTATCTCGTCACGTCGATTAAATCATCACAGATCCCAGGCGTACGTCTGATATCGTTGCGAGGAAACGTTTGCATAAATCCATCGACATTTTCATCGCGATCGCGGCGATCACTACGGCGTTGGAAACGATGTACGATCCGGAGCTATTTGCCACACTGACAAGCACGGCTCTTTATGCAATGATAGCTTGTATAATAACGCATTCCACGATGATGGTAGGTTAGTTTCCAGGGTATGGTAATAGCGACAACGAGGAATGGACTGGTTTCGAGGATCTTGAAAGCGAACGTTTGAATTGCAATTGTAGCGTGAATAACGTTTGTATTGCAAAAGTATTAGTCACTGGATAGGGGACGATACCTGGAGGTCGAGACGGCTCCGCAGTAGCTTCAATCGAAGACCAGTTTCCCATAACGTCGGTAGCGTAACGGTTAACCTAGCCGCTTACGAAACCGACGGTCGCGCGTTCGAATCCCAGAAGGGCGAAAATCTCTTTGCTCAGATACAAAAAAAATCCAACGTCAGTGAAAAGTTGAATTTCGATTTTCCACCGTCGACTCCTCGAGTTTTTCCGTCATCATTCAAACGTTATACCAAGCATCGCCAATGATGAATAAGAAAAAAAAACATTACAAATCCGCGAAGGGGCCCAATGATGATGAGTAAAAAAATCGCGGCCAGAGTCAATCTAGCAGAGGGGGCACACAGGCTTTAGGGTACTTGGTTACCGCGATGCTCTGCCTCGGGAAGGTCTGAGATAAAGTCGCCTCTCTCCTCGAGGTTTCTCGAAGAGAGGACACGCTCTAGAAGGGCGATCCTGCAAATGGGGATGCGGGGAAACCAGAAACAGGGCGGTTAAACCAAAAGCCTCTCTGTCGCCGTGGACGCCAGCATGTTCTTCTCCTCCCTTCTCTCACCATTTCCTCCTTGGCCCCCCTTTCCTCGCCTGATTTTCACGGTTCCCTCTGTTACTAGAACTCCTCTGCTCCTCGAGCTGTGTTCCCCTTCTACGGAGAAGGGATGCTGGCAGAGGTTTGGCTGGTTCTACCGATGGAAATTCCCGCGACTCGCAATTTCAGTACAATCTGCAAGCCGTCCCCTCCACGCGTATCCGCAAGTCGTATTTCGTTGGGGGTGGGACGGAACTCAATTCAGACTAATCTGACTCTGGCCCGTTTATTAAACTGAGGGCTGTTCCTTCCTTTTTGCAAAGATTTCACGTTGACTTCTTTCCCCTTCGTCGGTTCCACCCTTCGATCCCTTTCATTATTTAACGGGGCATCGATCGCGCGGCAGCAGTTTCATTCATTATTCGAGTTTTCCTTTATAGCTTTCGCGGCGAGTTCTGTGATCGATGCTCGTTGGGAAAATGGGATTGATATCGGCTTATTTTCTACATGTATCTTCAAAGAGTCATGCGTTAAGGCTCGACCGACTATCACACGTCGGTTCGATCGTGGTTTCGAGGAACATAGTCCAGGCTGAATCGTGGCCCTATTTCTGTCAAAGTCTACAGTTACTTTCGACGCATTTTGTATTGAGTAATGGGCTAATTATAGTTTTCACTTCCTCAGAAACTCCGGCTGGCATCGATCGCTCGAACACTCCCGAGACGTATCCAGTTCACTAATTTCAAGTTAGAGATTAGCCTTATCTCTGATCTCAGCCATCCCCGGTCATTCCATCGTTCGGGACTCGCGATATAATTGCACGCGAGATCGGAACAGAAGGATGTTTTTCTATCACTCGTTGCCTCGATCTGTTATCGTTTTTGACATGTTTGCGGTGGAGTAACACGCGTTACTCGTATGTTTTCCTCGTATTCTTTCCTCCCTTGGTTTCCCGTCGCTGAAGATCTACTCGCGCGAATACACGCGGCGCGTAATTTATAGCCGTGCTGATTGTACGCGCTACGGCGCCGCGTGGCGTGTTTCTCGGTCGATAAGCATCGAGAATACGCACCTGGTAGTATCCCTGATGTGTGTATCGCGCGGTCGACGTTTTCGCGTTCACTAAACAAAGATACATTGTAAACACTATTACGATAAGCCTTGGCTAAATACTCGAAAAATCTTCGTTTCACCGTGATAGAAAAATTGTCCTTGCTGTTGTATCTACTCTTACAAAATCTATCACGTGGAAACTTTACGCGACCAAATATGTACAAATCGATTAGGTTGTTGGACAAATTCGTTTCGACTTCGAGAATCAAAATTTCTTCTGTTAATTTGCAGTGGTTCGTTTACTTTATTGGTTTCCATTCAACATACAATTGCATGCCTCTAATAATGTTTACGGGAAACGTAGTACAATGACAGTGTAATTAACTGAAAGCACCTGGCAATAAATACGCAGGGTTACGCTTTATGACTCCGTTCTTGTCGAAGCCGACAGGATCCCGATTCGATCTTGAATCGTTATCATCGATCCAGGGCAATTACGGGCGTCGCGCGACCATTATTATTGTACGCTGGGAACTAAATTAAACGCGTAGGAGCAATGGTAATTTGTGCTGATAACGAACCACCCACACAGCTGCCATGCGCTCGGAACGGGCCAATATTCGAATGGCCTGGCACACGCTCGTGATCGTTTCTTAATTGCATTAACGTTTGCTTGATCGCGCGAATTTTTACATTCCCCGTGGGTAATTAATGCGCTCGCTGTTTGCATAGGTAAATTAATTACAAAACTTTCTGACAGATAATGACGATTCTCTCGTACCGGCGCGTTGCAATCTAGCGTGCCTTAACACGTCGATGCTGCGATCGGCTCGCTGCAGCGTAATTAACGGATAAATTCGAGGCATTTCTGTGCGTGGGAGGTACATAGCATTCGATGTTGCAAAGGGAGGTAACCGCAGTCAACGTGCCATCTTTTTCAAAGCAATATTCTGTTACACGTTAAAGACGGTGTTGGTTCTAAGCTCGTCTAATATCGATTAGATGGTTTACGCGGCTGCCTTTAGACGCGCAACAGGGATTATTTCGAGTTCTCCTATTCCCTCCCGGAAATTAATATTCCCCGGCCACGAGTAACCCGTATTACCGATTATCATCGCCTCTAACTACGTTTGCTCTGCCGGATACACCGTTCGCCGGATTAATTTTAAACGGCAGACAACGCGCGAGATCTTTGATACCTCAACTATTTATAGAGGTATCAGCGCCCGGCCTCGTAAAACTTCTATGAGCTCCGCTTAACCGAAGTTCAGATAATGTAGCTTTTAATTTTAAAGCGCTTTTAGTGCGACGATAAAACGCCCGTTGTACATGACGCGACGATTTATAGCCGGTGAATGTTTTATGCTTGCTCCGCGACGCCACGCTGGACAATTTTGCCGGACAATTTCCGATTTCCGCGCTGTCTTCGTAACAAGCCGAATCACGGTTATCGGCCATCGTCGCTTTCAAACGCTAGCACGGTAATTTCAATCGTTTTAGATAATAGAACGTTGTTAATTTGAGGGCACGATGTAGAGCTCGATAGTGTAGTGAATTATTTTTAGAAGATATCAGTGCTATGACTCGTCATCCTTCCCCCCCTCTTAAATTAGAGTGGAGTAGTACTAACCTTTAGACTGAGAGGATTACGTCAAGCGTTGTTAATATTATCACTTTGCTCTTTAATTGTACAATGGAGATTCATTTCGTAAATCCCTCGGCGGTAGTGTTCAAGGAAAACGGATTTTACGCGGAAGATTTACTCCGCACTTAAACATACCGCCAATTGAAGTTCCTACTGGAGAATATAAATCTCTGGCCCTGTTGAAAGTAAAATATGTCTATCACGATGTAGTTTTTAAGGAGCGCTGCAACAACTCCCCGAGCTCTTCGTTTCCTGGCGACGTTAATAGATCTCGGTTAATTTATGGAACTTACGGGCATAAAAGCCGGCGAGCAGGCCAAGTCGGCTTATCAGGAGATAAAGCCCGATGTGTTCTCTCCTCGCTTCGTACTTCCACGATTAACGTGGCCCACGGTACCGATCACAATCTTTTTAATTTGTTTTCTCGGAAAAGGAGCACCTTACGTCACCGTAGCGTGGAAAGTGGCATTAGCTGGAACACGGAATAAACCGTTCAATTACCGGTATTAGGGACGTAAAATATCAAACGGAGCACACTTACTTTTATTTCAGTAATCCCGCGTTATAAAGCGCTATGAAATTAATACGAGGTGAATTTACTGTTTATAGTAATCTTATGACGACATTAAGGGGTACATGAAGTTGGATGGGGCAAGACTGACGTCTTTATTTCTATTCAACTCTGATTGAAATCTCAATGTGATTCTCTTTATCATACAGTATCTTTTTCTGAGATAGGGTTCGTAGGATCCATCAAACTGCAAGAGAGGGCCATAGAAAATGTTTTAGAGCACCAGCATCCCAGAATGAAGTAATTAATCTAATTGCCAATCGCATCTCGTGCAGCATTGTACATTCTTTTCTCATGTCGCAATTTATCCACGAGATGCATCGATGCAGTCGAGGACGCAATCACTTTCTGCCTGGTGCTTTAGCTGGTGTCTTTCAAACAATAATATATCGCGTTTCTGTTTACTAGAGGGAACACAGAAGTGTTTAGGCAATGGATTCAGGGGATTAATCCTCACCTGTTCCGGGCTCCACGTTTACAACCCGTGAAAGTGTTTGCAGTGACCAAACTCAAACAGTTCTCCACGGTCTCCTTTGTATGTTGACTTTTTTTATTTTCGACTTCGTCACGGGCTCTTGTAACGAATAATTTATGTACATTTTTTAGCTGAAATATTTTTGTGGAAGATACATGAAATAATTCTTCAAGTTATTCATAGATTTTTAACATAAAAGTAATCACAGTGTCGACATAAATATAATCGCCGTCGAAAAGAATCGACGCTCCATTGACGTATTAAGAAACTAACAATAGTTTCATGTAAAAAATAAAATAAATAAATACGATTAAAAATAATTAACGATCCTTTCGGACTCTATCACAAGGCTTCTATAAAATCTCGTTAAGAGACCACGCGCCAGGCTAGAGCTTAACATTCTGTGAGTCTCCTATATATAGGAAACTGGTTTCATTTCACATTCGAGAGAGGGCTATTGTCTTTACCCATCTGGTGGAATGCCAGGCGATCCATATTTAATTATCCTAAGTGCCACTAGATGGCCACAGAGCTAGTAATATTTCTCGATTGTGAAAAAGACGATTCCTAAATATAGGATCTTCTAAGGTAAATTCGCCTTTTACCCAATTCCCGTGGGATAGCATGTGCGCACAACTTCCAAACACATAGAAAAGTGTCAGGGAATTAATCATACAGTCAGTTTTCTGTTCATTTTTAAGCAAATTATTGTAATACGAACAATTTATTCATGGGGCGTACCGTTCCGCGCTCGATTCTCATCAGTTTTGCTTCTGTGAAGCATTTATTTCCATTCTCGCTTCAATCGTTCATTCGAATTCTTCGTTTCAATCCGTGCCCTGTTCTTCCAGTCATATCCAGACGGTTTAACGTTATTTGTCTTGCATTTAAAACGCGAAATAACGGATTTCCATGCCGTCCACCGAGACGTGACTTTAATAGCGTACAGAATGGGATGGAAATACTCACGGTATCGAGGATGCGACAGGGACGCGCAATTTATTCGTTCGAACTGTAGTTTCCTCCGTTCTTTTTCCCCAATACCATCTCTGAATTTATCGCTTGTTGACACATAAATTCATTCGTTTACGTAGCGGTAGCGCAGGATCTTCCATGTGCGAATCAGCTTCCGTAACTCATAATCGAATCGTGCGACGTGAAAGTCTAGCGATACAGCGGCGACTTGGTATCCTTTGCCCCGTGCATCGGAGAATTCAATTTAGCTTCAATTCGCACAAAGTACCTTCGCATTTCTCGTTTACCGTTTCGATTGCTGTGCTCCAAAATTGCAGCAGATTACGCTGATTTCGACTGGAGTGAACTTCATAAAGTGTAATTTCTTATTTCTTCGCGTCTATCCTGTATTCAGGATTGCCTGATTATTTTTCAAATAATTTGAGGACGAATTCTGAAATTATATTTCTGTATTTTGAATACCTGAGGCGATATATGATACGCAGTAGTCGTAAAGCAATGCTTTTTATCGAATCAGTAAAACAACAGGCGATCGAAATCGAAAACCTTGATAGCGATGACACATTTAGTCATCGGCTAAAAAAACTCGCAGCTAAAAGAAGACGTCATTAACATTCGTCGACCAATAAAGAATCGTTTTGTTTTCGTCGAGTCTCCGCATCGACGCTGTTGAATTAATAATCGGTAAATTAGTAGACACCTGCACTTCGACATTCCCAGAACACTCTGTACCTCCTTGGTTCACTTCGTTTTCTCCCCGTGTCCCCGTTGGTGTGATTAAAGGTCCCCTCCCCTCCCCGAGGCTTTGAAATGCCCCCTCGTTTCAATAATTCTAATAACAGCTCGTTCAGCGTAAATCGATTGGATCGCTCGAGCAGCGAGTTTCCCGATTTTTCCTCGCAATTTCACGGCTGGCTTTAATCACGATCTCACAGACACTATTTACCGAAGGTATACGAGGGTCGTGTTATTTAATAACCAGGAATAACTATGTAAAACTCCAGCCAGCTTGCTCTCGCTGGCTCCCCCGTGGGAACTTCGACTTTTCACCCTCGCCCCTACGGCTGTGCTTCCCTTAAACTTTCGACGATCGCGAGCTTTTCAAGGGACTCGAACTTCGCCGGGAAATGGGTCCAAAAGCATATAAATCGCGCTGCGAGCGCGTCGAACCTTTGCGCCGGAGTGGAAATTAAAGGAATTTAAAAGCCAATAAAAGATTTGCCACCGGGTGTTACCGCGCGGAAAGCACTGGTCAATGTTCGAACGAACGATCGGTTCGAGTATTACCGCGGGCTGTTAGCAAATCGAGGGCTCAGAGTGAACCCGAACCTGCAGATACCCCGTAGTAGCCTGTAAAATAGTAATTACAGTACTCGATACCTGTGGACAGCAGGTGGCATTACCGAGCGGAGGAATTTCGCGAGGGTAGCATTGTCATCCGGAAGAAGGGAGGGGGGGGGGTGGAACACGAAACAACCGTGAATCGTTTTCAAAGTAATTGACGCGTCGAGCAGACATTGTGGTTCGTCTCTTAACGCGCTTCTCCGCAGCATTTCGATGCTTGGGGCCGCGGCGAGGGTGAAACCAGCGGTGCGCGCGCGCGCAAGGACCGGCAGGGGGGCGGCGGAGAGGCGGGCGGAAGGAGCAGGGTGAGCGAAATAGGAGCACGGGGGATAGGGAGGACGAAAAATACGTCGTAAAGCCGGATTAATCCGCGGCGTCGGGCGGTGCTCATTGATTGCATGAAATCGGGCTTTCCTGCTTTCCCATTGTCACGTACAAGGCACGCTCGCGTGTTGTTTTCTGCCTACGGGATAAATTGGCAAGTGTGCGCCCCCGTAATCAATAGGCAGATCGGCTTTGTCGGCGGGGGCGAGGGTGGGCGCAAGGTCGGCTGGCTTGTATCTCACGTGCGCACGTGTACACGTGTGTACACCTACGCGCGACACGTACACCGCGCCGCGATCTCCCCCTTTCTCTCCCCGGTGTGCACCTGTACGCGCTCCAACACGGAGGCGGTGGTGCACGTACGTTCCCATGCGTGTGCGGATGCACATCCACCGTGTCCGGCTGTGCGGCGAATTTGGTCGTCGAGCGATTTTGACCACTTTACTGTCTGCTCGCGTCAAAATCCCTTCGAGAGTGCTTGCGCGGCTGCCGAGCCACGCGCGCCACTCTTCGCGAATGCAATTCTCGCCGGGCGGTTGGATCCTCGCGAGGGCTTGCTGATTCGAAAAGCATTAGCGTTTTGAACTGTATTAACGAGGGTAGTTGGGCAACACGGAAATTCAGAAAATTATACAGCCTTGCGTGCAAGTAGTTGGTAAATATTTTATGGTGGTGCCATAGTGCGGTTTTAGGGGGTGAAATCACCCCTTGAGAAAAGTGCAGAATTTTCTTTTCCGGCGAATATCTCGAGAACGGTGAGAGATATTAGAACAAAAATTTAAACAAAAATTGCATCTTTTTTTATATCTACAAATCTGCGTGAAAATAAATTCTCGAATTAAGGATTGGTGGCGGAGGTAACATGGAAAGTATGATTTCTTCGATAATTATTTTTACGCAGTTTTGTAAATACAAAAAAAGAAGCAACTTTTGTTTAAACTTCTATCTAATATCTCTCACCGTGCTGGAGATATTACCCGAAAAAGAGAATTCTGCATTTTTCTCAAGGGGTGATTTCACCCCTTAAAACCGCACAATGTTACCAACAAAAAATAGGTCTGTATTACACACGAACTACTCCACTTGCACACAAAGTTGCATAACTAATTTTCTGAATTTTCGACTTGCCTAACTTCCTTCGTAACTGGAGGGGATATTATATCTGGTATCCCAGCGTTTCGACGATGGAAAATTAGGAACTGTCAATGAAATCTTCATACCTGTCAGGATAAAATTCGCAGGGTACAGGTACCATTCTCACTGCCCGACAGATTTAACGCCAGTGTCCCGATTAACGTTCAGCGAAATCTGCACTGTCTGGAATTGCATAATGATTCCGGGTCTCCTATGCACGCGAATGCTCCAATACCACCCGAATCCGCGTCTTCACGGGTGCCAAGAGTCACGTACCTATACGCGGCGACGCGGCTCGCGAGCGGTCGCAAGTGTCAGCGCACATATTCGCGCGGGGTTCAGCAACCGATGCACGCGGGACATGTGTACACACATGCCGGGCCTGCAGACGCGCGCGGTGGATGCACTCGGTTGCATGGAAACACGTATTTACGTCACGTGTGGTCGTCACGTTTCGGCTAGGCGCGGTTATTGCCGAGTCCCGCCTGGAAAACCGGCCAGAAACGATGGATCGACGGCAGAACTTTACAAAAGGGCGGCGCGGGCGAGCGCACCGATGGAGACAGCAGCGCGAATGTGTGCATTTCGGCGCCGCGGACATTGATCATCCGCTCTTTTCCGTCTGGTTTTGCTGCAACATTGCGCGCACGTTCGTTCCAGATTTTCGGGGGATCGCGTGTAATCAACGGACCGATGCATCTGAACACGGAGCTTCGTTCTCTCTCCTCTTTTTCTACCGGTCTCTTTTTTTTTTTCTATTTCGGAGGGATCGCGGTCGAGCGTTTGCTCGTGTGGAGAATACGCGGCGGCTTTGTATTTTATCTGGCAAATTGTATTCCGTTTGTCGTCGCGCTTCGGAGCTTCGAGAAACCCCGATATACGCGCTTGAAAGCGCTGCCGCATGGATACTGCTGCACTTACGATATCCATTTCGAGCTCCGCTCTCATTTTTAAATATAGAAACATGTATCTACATAGAATTTTAGTAATTCCTTTTAAATACAATGTTTAAGTTCACTACCTTGTCCTTCAAGAACGAATTCTTTTAAGATAACTATCACTCCCCAAGTATCTTAGAAAAAATCTCAAAATCTCGATCGTTCTGCCCTAGGACTGCCATCCGAAAAATTAATTAATCTAGGACAGAGGGCATTGAAACCCCGGACACTTCCACTTGAAACCGCGGGCACTTTTAACTATTTCTTGTATTAGGTAGGATGTCCGAAGACAACAAATCCGTGCACGAAATTTTTATTTCAAATAATTTTTTCCCCACCTTCCACTGGGCAGCAATATTGTATCCTCCGCCTGACCACCAGAATGTCCACATATCGAACAGCAAAGCCCCCACTGAATCGTGCTATCTCCATTTTCATTTCTGTAATCCACCCCTCCCCGACGCTCAAGCAACTACACCCACTTTTTTTGTCAAAAAAAAAAATTTCATTTCCATCCAACGTTATATCGAAAATACTCGGCGAATCGTTGAAACGCGCGAGTGCACGGAGCACAGAGGGGGGTGGGAGAGGGACGGGTGGCGCGGTCGTTGGAAAACGGGAGAAGTTCTAACAACAAATTTCTCGCGCGAGACGAGATACGGTCGATCGAGCCATGTATTTTCGACGGCCACGGGCGGCGGGGGGGGGGGGGGGTGGGGCGTGTTTTCATCGGCGTCGGCGGTAATGCGGGCATTCCTAAAAGTAAATGTCGTCGGTGGCTCTATGGCCGCATAAAGATCATATAAACGCGTGCCGGCGGAATGAAAAATATTTCCGCGGCCCGTGCCAACTCTTCAATAACCCTCTCGCCGGCGCGTAAATTTCTCACGTTTATCGCTCCCCGGGCGTTGTCGCGAAAATTTATTCGCCCGGCTCCGTTTCACGATTCGCGCCTCCGCGGGGGCTTGATCCTTGTATACGACTTTCGCCGATCGCCTCTCGCTGGCCGTGTCACGCGACGACCGACTGCGTGACCCGAGTGAGTATTTTCAACCCCGGCCTGGACACGATTCCCATCTGGCGGAGGCCGAGAGCTGGGCTCGTCGTTGCCGTATCAAACACACGAGTGTTTTAAACAAACGGACGGATTCCGGGGAGGTTAGAGTTCTTGGAGGTTTTTAAGAGCCACGGAGTGGGTTTTAAGAGGGGTCATAAACTAGGGAGGCCTAAAAACCGACGATTTTTTTAGAATCTTGTTTTAAGGAAGTATTAATATTATTGCATTTGTAATTTTTTTTTTTATTAATTATGCCACGTTTTTGGTTGTGGTGCTTGATTTTTGTATGTAAAAAAAATTAGATGAATAATATAGTTATAGGGGCTAGTTGTAGGCGCTGGAGCGATTGGTGGTAGCTACTCGCTCCCAATTAAACAGATTTCACCTGAAAACCAAAAGCAAATTAGTTTCTCACAATATATTAACAAATCCTGTTTTTCCCAGGGCCGATTTCGAAAAAGTTAATTTTTAAAAAAATGGCAACAGTAAATGAAACTTTCAATTTTCGGAAATGAAATCTTGCCTTTATATGCGATAAAAAGGAAACTCTGCATCAAATAAAAAATCGGCTTTGTCGGAAACAGTATTTGTTAATATATTTTAAGAAACTAATTTGCTTTTTGCTTTCAGGTAAAATCTTTGTAAATGAGAGTGGCTACCACAAACCTATAACTTAGCTCCTCTTACTGTATTATACAAGTAATATTTTTACATACAAAAATTAAGTATTATAGTCAAAGATGTGACATAATTAATAAAAAAATTACGTTTGCAATTATGTAAATATTTTCTTAAAAAAAAATTCTAAAAGAACGTCACTTTTTAGGCCTCTCTAAGTGTACGACCCCCCCCCCCCCCCCCCCCTATGAGATATTGAACCGAATCTGTTCGGTGGCGTCTGCATCTTGCTGGAATATCATTTAATGAGCATGCACATTTGCGAGCTACTTTACGATATCGTGCAGATGTTCCCAAGATTCCGCCGTTGCAAGTTTGATGACAGCGGTATTATTAGATCTCACCGTCTAACTTTAATATAATTCACGAATCTATTACTCTACCATTACAAGCCAGTCGTCGAGCAGTTCCGAGATTCACCGTGCACCGACACTCTATACCCGTGGAATCGTTCATCGCACTTGTCAGCGGACTATCGAACGCTCCAAGCCGCGCACATGATTTATAGTTTCATTGTACGCACAGGATTCTAAGAAATCATTACGCAAAAAATACGCGAACGCGTGTTCCCCACGCCCCCTTCCTTCGCGAGGGACGTTTACATAAGCTCGAAGCGTGATCTAGACGGCCCCCGTGCCGTACCCGGCTTCGTTGACGTTGAAACGTCGACTTTCCGTGTTTTTTGAATTCCCTGCTATTTCCCAGCCGCGCTTTATTTTTTGCCCGCGCCCTCCTCCCACCGTCCGACGCACACCCACGTACCGGGAAATAAATGTAACGTTTCGACACGCGTTCCGTCAAAGTGCATTCATGTGCAACGGCGGAATCCATCATGCCCCGCCATTGAATCCGAATCCGTGCTTCGGCGCCGACACGTTCTTGTCGACCGATGAAAAAAACCGTTCCGGTTCTTTTTAATTAAAAATAATACAGTTCCCCTCCTCCCCGGTCTCCCCTCCCTCCTCCCGGTGGGAAGGGAGGAGGGATTTTTATTCCCCTCCGGTTATTTCGCTGCGTCGGTGCGCTTCATTCAAACCAGAAACATACTAGCTTTCGAAATCTCCTAAATGGAGATTACGCGGTGAGTTGCACGCTCGCGCGCGGAGTTTATCGTAAATTATTGTTTTGCGTTTCAGTGCAACGGTTTCCGCGGGAGGGGGAGAGAAAAATACGCCCGGACAGGGTCGTATTAAAAAGCAGAGAAAAATCCGCTCCGCTTCAACGTGTCCAGCCTTTCGTTGCAATTCGTCCGCACGGTGTTATTATTATTTCCCCCGCGGAAGTTTCAATTCCCCGTTTGAAGCAGAGAGATCCTTTACGGCCGCTCGCGCTCCGCGAACTGACTTCCATCGATGCGCCACGGCTGGCAATTCTCTTATTAAACGTCATTAATTAAAGAAACTATATACCTTGCAAATTCCGCGGATCTTTATCGCTCGTAAATTAATTTCACCGGATTGCCGGCCGTAAAAGCCGGGTAATTCAATTGGTATACCGTAAAAGCGCCGTTAAACCGTTTAATCGCTTTCTTGCTTAATCAGATCGGAAACGTTCCCTTTCCAGGGAACTATCAGCCACATGTCGATTACAGGTTATTGCTGTCTAGCACATTAGACGCCGCGTATCGTAAAGTGGGACGCTATTAAACTACGCCTGCTTCAAATTAATACATCGATCTGCTTGATATTTTTTTTTTCAAAAAAAAATATTACCCAGCGACTAATGAATGTTGACGTTATCGCCTAACACCTTCATTATCACTCGTCCATACCGAGCTGACACTTTTAGATCCCGTGGATGTCAGAAGCCGAGGTCGCCAGCGCAATCGAAATGTTTGTGCCGAGCTATCGATCGCACGTATATTAGCCAGCCCGATATTTTATTCCCAGTGAAATTCAGTCGAGTAGATCGGAACGGCAAACAATTTTTTTCGCGTCGGCCGCGTGCTCGTTAATTCCTTTCAAAGCGGGGGGACGGTGGGGGGGGGGGAGGGAGGCTCTAATAGCCGGCTTTCACGGCGACGCAGAATGCACGTAGCTGTATCGACGTGTGTGCATCGTCGATTGGCCAACGGTAATGTCACTCATGTGCAACGCCGACCACGCCAAGTTCGCGTCGATAATAGTTACCGCGCCATGGAGTCGACAGTGCCCCGAAGTTCATCCCTCGTGCGATCAACGATCAGCTTGCACGCTGAAAATGATCGAATTACGTTGTTGGATGTGTTCCATCCGCGGGCGGAGGGCCTTCCGCCCCTCGCCTTGCCAAGGGTGGACGCTTAAGTCCATGGATTGCGCTTGGAAAGCTCTCGTCGGGGGAATCGAGTGATACATTCTTTCTTGTGGCAAGGCTTTCAGAAGCAGACTGTGATGGGCAGAGTTGGGCATTGTCTAGATAAAAATTGTTTACATAACGAATCGAATAAAAGATACTTTATCTTTATAAAGATAACTCGGGTTCTGTTTATTCGACGAGTAACGAATAAAATTTGTACCGTTTATTGAAACTGAAAATTTTTGTTTTGTTAAAATTTTGCCCATCTCTGGTGGTCGGTGAACCCTGAAGGATAATGTTTATTGACAGCTGTGCGCTAGACAAAGATTGTGTCGAGCCTAGCACGCGTGTAATACGAGCAAGTGGGCAAGGTCGATGAGCTATCCTGTTTACCATATTTAACTGTGCTGTAGTTTGATACGTCACGCTTATTCACGCTACATTATGCCCCTTCGTTGAGCACTGCTTGAGCGTATGCAAATTACTTGAGCTTGTGAGAAGCACGAGGTTTTTCGCGTGCCGGGTATCGATGTGACTCCAGCGATGGTGACTGAAGTGCAGTTACATAAGTAGACGTCTGTATATATTATTGAACAACTGGACCTCTGCCTTCCGATGGAAAAGAAGAATCTGCAACTGTGATTGAATGTGGTTGGACCAGCAGAGACCCTTCACTGTAGACGTGGGCCCTGGGTCAGGTCCAGGCCTAAGTACACTCCAGGCATTCGAGCACTTCGAAATTGGAGCAGAGTGAAGCTTCCGTCGCCAATCACTTCACCCCTTCTGCAAACTTACGCTAATCTTTTTAAAACCTATCTACGATAGAACCCACAGTGCCATTACCCATTTTAAACGAAGGCGAACATCTAACGTTACCGTGCACGCGTTACCCACACCACCCTCTCTCTCTCTCTAATCCCCGCGAGAGATATATTGCTAAATTACTGGAAGTCCTTTCATTGGCGGGTGGTTGCTTACAAAACGGCCCCGCTGAACGACCTTTCGAAGCAATCGAGCCGCGCAGTCGGTGAAACGAAACACGATCTTTCGGCCGTGTACACCGAGCGTGATGCGATTCTCGTCGGAAGATCGTGCAACGAGATGCACCGGGGTCGACCGGCTCGAACCACGGAAATGGAATACGGTCATTAGCGTGGCGTGGAGGGCGAAATCCAATTAGTCCCTTGCACCGAGGTTTCGCGAGGATACCAAGGAACTAACGGAAGGTCGGCGGATAGAATAGAGAAAGGGTTTGGAGGGGGTAGGGACATACGCGCGCCGGCAGGGAGATAGCGTAGAAGCGGTTTGAATAGTGCGATTGAAAACAAAAGAGGAGGCATAGGGACGGACGACGGACAGGGGCGGGGGGGAGAGAGCAGCTTTGCCCGTGGCTGCCCGCGCCGATCTGCATCGGCGATTATGCGAATGCATTCCGATGCATATTCTGCCACGGGCCGGCGCACGCGCGTTACCGGCCAATAAATATTTATCGACGTAAGACGGGAATAATAATAAAACGCGTCGTTCCGCCGTTTCTGCCCCGTTTTGCACCCTTGCGATCGCTCTTTTGCGCTGCACTCTCTTGCGCCCCCTCCCCGCCGTGTCGCCGTCCGCCACCACCCCTCCCGCGCCTGCCTTTCCCCTGCACACCCCTTTTTCCCGGGTCGCGGTTGCTGCACGTGCGCGCGCATCTATGTACGTGTTTATTGATGTAACTCGAGACGGTCGCACGCAGTTAACAGCCCGTAAACAGAGAATGCACCGGGAATATACGAGTGTTTTTCGTGCTTCGCCTCTGGCATCCACTCGGAGCCGAGCGCCGCTCGAGATTTCTTTATAGCATTAATCCTGGAACGTTATGTATCCAGCCGAAGTGAGGGAGAAAGATAGAGAGGGCCGGTACTCTACATTCGCCTGCATCGCGGCCGTTATTCTCCTTTTGCCTAGCCCCGGCCGAACCAGCGTCTCGCTGATATTGAATCACGTGAATTATTCAGCCCCGATACGGGCCGGGAGACCGGGGATATTCTGCGTTACGGGAACTTTTAATAAACTGCTCTCACGTTACGAATCGTCTGGCTTGTTTACTGGTTGAGAAACGGGGGATTTGATGCTCGCTCTTTCAGAAATATCTGCTCCGAGTATGGTCGTGATTTCACGACCCTTCAAGCTGCGGCAGGCATATGTGCGTGCACGCGATCGGAAAAACTATTTACTCCTTCGTTTGCGAACGGTGCATAATATATGGTCGTGGATGGCGATTGTTTTTTCAGCTCCTTGTTTTTTTTAATTACTATTGCAGTGGCTAGCGTGAAGCTGTACAGAGACACTCAGTAGTTAATCTCTGCTTGTGGTCCGCCATGGCTGAAAGGTTGATCGTTGAATTGAGGGGAAACGAGTTTCAGGGATTTATAATCGCTTTGTTAAACGAACTGGTGGTCTGTTTATTTTCGAAATCGTACTGTAGGATGCAAATAGGGCTAAAAGTCAGTTTCGAGAGAAGTGTCTGTAAACATTACGAAGTTAGATATTTTTTATAAATAGTAAAATTGTTGTAAAACTGTCTACTTAATATTTAAAACATTGGTATATCTTCTTTACCAAGTTTTCGTGTGATTTTTTTGCATTTAAAAAAGAACCCTCGATTCAATTGTCCGGAATTTGTGTGTCAATTTCGTTCAGTGTTTGATCTTCTTCTACACAGGATTTAAAAAAATGTAGCCCTTTTATTTCACTCTTAATTTTGTAGTTATATTCCTCAGTATTGCGTTTTCCCATAAGAGTACATGTTAATTTGAAAGTTAAATAATTTAGAAACTACCGAATCAATTTTTCAAAAATTTTTCAGGAGGTTTTATTATTACTCCAATTTTCCAAGATTCTCGTTTATTTTTAATGCCACTGAAGGTCATCCTTAATATTTGCATAATATTTGAAAAAATATAGAATATTGAATATCTGTCAATTTTAAAAATAATGAGAATAAAATAATGATAAATCTAATTATGCGTTTTAAACAAAAAGGGCCTGAGAGTACTGAGTCTGTTCTTGCATCCAACAGTACAATCACAATGATAGACAACGATCAATGTCAAGCAGATGGCCATCACCGGTTTTGTTCTACCTACGTTTCTACGTAATGTCTGAACGAATTGACAATCGCGGTGCACAGGCATATTTCCCGCAGGGGGTGGGCAGGAGAAGAATACGGGCTTGATTTAGAATCAGCGCGACGCTAGGGGCGATTCCGTGGAAAAGTTGAAGTGGGAGTTAGAAGGCAAAGAAGAAGGGTGTTCCCTCGTGCGTCGCCAGCACAATGGCCGCGATTTCAGTCAAGGGCAGGTAGCCGGCGATATAAACGAGTGATTTAACAGCAGGTTAGGCATTATTCTATTCGTACACCGATCGAATGTCCCGCCTGTCTATTTACTCGTTCGCCTTGAATCCACGTTTACCCATGCATCCGTCCGTCCGCCGACTGCCTGCAAGTTCACTGATCCGGATACGCATCGCAAAATCGCGTATGAGGCTACCAGTTGACGCACATTCTGCGTGCACGTTGATCTACGGCGCGGCAGAAACCAGATCTCTGCCCAGAAGGGTGGCTTCGCCAAGCGTGGGTGCGACGAAGGGGTGCCTCCCTTAAAAGCCTCATGGTTTTAAGGAGACGGACTTCTGTTTGTAGATTACAAGGGTTTCGCAGAATGTTTAGGATATTTGGGAACTGGGATTCTTCATTGCTGAGTGTTCTTCAGAATTTTAAGGGTTTTTGGTGTAGGAAACGAGAATCACATGGTAGGATAGTTTGGGTGTTATAACCCTTCGTTGACACACCTTTTTCTTCGATCAATTTTGACCTACTGGGTGACCCACACCCAGAACAAATTTTGAACGACTGCCATTCTCATCTGAAGAATCCAGTCGTTATGAAAAAAATTATGGCTCAAGTTTAAGGTCTCTGGAATGTATTCCAATAGTTTTTTTATTGAAATTTTATTACAGTTTTTGTAAAAAAAAATCTAAATTGCCGTATGTTGAGAAAAAACGAAAAAATCTTCAAAAAATTGTAACTTTTACAAATTTCAATATTAGAAGCTACAAATGTACAGAGTTGTTTGGATATAATATTTTGAGAGAAAAAATAGTTTGTAAGTCTGCTTTGGGAAAAAGGTATTTATTTTATATATGCAAGGTAGGTTATTTCGGTAACTGAAAAAACAGAGCTATTCCACGAATATCTAGGATATTCTACGTATTGGAAAAGGCGCAGAGCCTCAAAATCAGTCAAAATCAGCTTAGGGGTGGCTCACAATCAGAGTGTTAACGAAGGGATTATTGGTGTCTGGGTACTTAGTTAGCTGGGAATTATTTGTAACAGAAGTCACTGTAATCAGTAATTGAGTGAAAGGGGTTTGTTGTTTGTTTCTTCGATGCAAATTGTCGAACACCACATGTGGATCTATCAGTAACGTGATCCTTTTAGAAGAATATAGGTATGTGTTAGGATAGAAAGTCAGTTTCCTTCCTTGATGTATGTATTTCACGAATTATCGACGTTCGTTTACTATCGTGTGTGTGCACAGGACTCTGATGCATTGCTACGGGCATCAGTAATGTTTCTGATTTATTCAGACCGTGGAATTTGTATGTTCGACCGATCGATTGCAGCTAAAGGGACGTATCGTGACATATCGTGGCATTAAAATATTTATGATATCTATATTCAGCTCCGAGGCGAATTCCATTCAACAAATATTTACCGGAGCATCGATTCAAACGTCTATCAAACATTGAAATTGATGTCGTGGCTGTATCTTTACCATGCACATTAGAATTCACTATTGCTACGCTTTTATGCTATTTCATCGAGCGTACTTAGATACATTTCGTTCTACTTTAGTCGTTTTAACGCTACAGGTACAATATACTTCCTTTGACGTTTGCTATTTGTAAAGCTATTTGTTTCTGAATTGCAAGTGACTAAAAGTGTTTTTCATGTAAGAAGCACTTACACTTTACTTAGTGTTTGACTATCTCGGCTACACACACTGCAATGTCAAACTAATAAATACGCTGTAAAACACCAAGGACAACAATCGTTAATGGAATTAAGCATCGTTTCCCATCAAAAACTTTTGGCATTTACTGACCGAAGCCTCTTTCTAAAAGCTAAGCACAGAAACCTTGAATTAATCGCACTCTCATGCTCAAAGAATTTTTAAATAGCATAGCCATATTAATCTCATTAAATTGTTAAAGTATCAGAAACAAAATACAATCGCTGTTAACGATGGAAACAATCGCACCATCACGAACTATCCGATTGTTTCTATGCGCCTGCAGCTTCCTATATATAGGACCGTGTGTTTTTTTTCACGCGCGCGAAAGGTTTACATCTCCAGCCATCTAGTGGCTGTCTTATTGCATCACACGTGACGTTTACGCTTCCGCGCCTCTCACCAGATGGCCAGAAACAATAACCCTTTCGCGAATGAGAATATGACACCTGTTACTACTTATGGGAAAGTAATCGATCCGGCCAGCCACTCCCATGCTGGGGTCGTCCCCCCATAAAGAACGTTCTACGAACGTTCAATGCCAAAATGTGATGGGAAACGACCCGTCGTTTCCACTTCCCGAGCCTGGTATCTTTACAACGGTAATTAATATCATGGCTTTATACTCTACGGTCGCACTTCAACGGTAGCGTCGATCTCTTTTGCTCATGGTACAGTGCAGCGGTACTGTGTCATGCAGCAGCCAGCAACCAATCCAGTGGATAGCGTTGATATTTTTTGTGCGTCTGGTATTTTACAGCGGTAATTATACTATGACGATCCCCAATGGCCTGCGGAAACAGGCAAATCAATTCCTTTCATGTAGCGAAGTGCAGGGAAAAACCCAAACACCGTAAAAACAAATCAAGGGAATTTCTATGGAACAATTGCATGCAGTTAGACTCTCAAAAGTCTGTCTGTTTTCTGTTTTGTAGCAGATAAAAATTTTTGTTCGCACGTGTAATAGAGGTACTCTGTTATCCAATTAAGTTAAACTAGGTTCATGTCAATACTTGGGATAGGTCGCTCGAAAATGGTATGTACCAGAGTTAATGAAACATCCTGCATGCACGTTAGCTTTCACGTAGAAACTCTGACTTATCGAGCATAAGTGAAACGGGTACACGTTGTCGTTGAAAACGAGCAACTTCGCGACGAGATCAATCACGGTAGCTAACTTCAAAGCTCGCTTTAATTGGCAAAGCGACTGCGTCTCTACATCATAGCTATCTCGACGAGCACGCTATACCCAGGCGGGCGGTTCGCATAGGTCACGGAGAGTACGATTGACCTCGACATTACTGGCAGTCTTGGCAGTTGTGCATTTTATGTTTATCGCTTCATCGGAACGATACGATTTTCAAAGAATTCCTAGACTCTTAGAGCCACTGAAATAACAGTATTATATTTAATCGGCGGACTATAAGAATGTCACAAAAAAAGGTGGAATATTTAAGCGGAATAAATTTACTTTTAGAACATAAATTTCTCCTCTTAAAAGAGGAAAACGGCTTTAGGAAACGGCAAAGGTTTATTAAAGAAGAAGTACGTAAAGTTTCAGCTAGTCACATGCACCGTTCAATTATGATTACTTTTCAGTTGGAAAAATATCCGCGCTCAGACCACGACGCTCGATTTTAATGCCAGTGTAAAAACATATTCAGCTCTGTCGGCTGTCCGGCGCAAGTGGCAATTTTCTTGAATGCATGGAAATCTCTTTAGGCGCGCTGCAGAAACTAACTGCGCATCGAGTTTCCGAGAATTGCCTCCGCGGTTTCACGTTAATAATTGCGATGAATGGCCTTTCATTGCCGCGGAATGAAGGAGTTTAGAGATAGAGCTGTTTTACAACCTGGATCGATGGCGTTAAGCTGTCTTTCCTCGTTAGAAAATAACATACTCGTACGTGGGCCGACTCACAATGCACAATTCGCGATGCATTCAGCTGTGCAGGGTTTCTAGAACGTATTACGATCAACGTGCTCGCGCATACACACCCACACGGCTGATTGTGTGCGCCGTGTGCATTTATCGTTGTAGATAAGTTAAACGTTTACGCTTATCTGTGTACTCTCGTCTCTCTTTTTCTATTGAATCGGTAATCCTTGGAGAGCGTGACTCAGAGATACTAATCGACGCTTAAACATGTAACGCGTATGAAGGAACTGCTTTAATTATTGTCTATGCCACAGTAGCACTTTCGTCTTTGGTATTCACAGTGGCGCACTCAGGATTTAATCTCGAAGAGAGCCAAGTTGAACGGATAAAAATATTTTTAATACAAAGTCAATAAAATTCTTTAGGTGATTATAAAAATTTATTTGAAGAATAAAATACAGTTTTCTTTTATTTTTACAAAGCTCCGTTTTGGGGGTGCCAGGGCCCCTTGGCCCACCTCTGGCTGCGCCACTGGGTATTCATAAAGAAATATGTACATATGTAAGGTTTAAGAGGAGAAAAGTGAGGATCGAGATTCAGGCAGAGAATTCATACTAAGTAGAATGCTCTTATCAATTTTATTATACAACATGATTAGTTCAAAGTTTCAGGCAGGTTTTTTTTATTTTAATTTAGAAACACTTTTGCAATGCATAGCTGGAATCTTATCGCAATGATACTATTATTTCGACGACAGTTTTCTGGAACAACTTATCGTAACTTATCGCAAGCCCAGTTAATCGAAGCTCTCACTTCCACGTCGGAGACATGTTAATTATCACCAATAAATTCGTAGCTCTTTGACTGCATCGCGTCTTTGGAGCACGTTTGATCCGACTCTCACGTGTACGAGCGTAAAACACGAGCCACGGTTCTGTTTCCGGTCGCGTAACAATAATAGGCATCCAGGATTTCCGCATCGAAGTTGTATTTGACGAAATTCTCTATGAATAACCATACTGCTTCTCTACAAACGTCTGCTCCCGTTTTCGTTCCGCCAGTATTAGATTTCTCTTCGGTTTCCCCTCGAGTGCTGCGCGTTATTCGTCTTCCCTCGAAGCAGAAGGAGGTAGCATCTATTAAAACGATCCACTAAATGTTAGGAAAATGTTATCGCTGCTCGCATGAAATAACCATTCAACGAAGTGGCCGCGTTCGGCGCACCCCAACCCCTCGCTCTCCCTCCTTTCTAAAATCCCTCTCCAACCGACTCACCCTCGCTTGTCGTTTCTGCATATTTTCCCGCAGTAACTGAGGCAGTTGAGGCTGAGAATTCAGGGAGCCGTATTCCGCATCCCGTTTATGCGCGATCATCGTGTTTCCCTTCCTCCCCGTCGAAATCCTTTCCTCTCCATTTTCACACTCGACGGGGAAATCAAGGAGATAATATCTCAGCGTTCCTCTCAGATTTCGTTTCTCCACGTATCGACGGACTAAATGTGGATTCTCCGTGCCACGTCCACCTAGATGTACCCAAGTTCTCGCGGCCCTAGTGTCCCAAACCAATTCCAATCGCAAAAAGGCGCACCTCCCTCGCTCGCTGCTCCCACGATGCCGCTATACTCATTCCGCCAGCCACACTCTGCAACTTCCCCCCTACCACTCATCCAGGTCTTTCAATTTCGCGACTCTGTCCGCGTGCACCCGGCTGCCCGATTACCAGCATGCTCCCAACCTTTATTGCGGCTGGGGGGGGGGCATCGTCTCCGATATAACGTCGTCGAGTCGGGGTGGTCTTCGCGAGCTCCCGGCGATGCTCCACGTAAGCTGCGTGCGCGAAAGTGCCGCGGCGGGGGTGTGCGACGGGGTTCGGCGAGTTGCTCGCGACGGAGAGGAGCGAGATTGGGGATGGAGGTGGGCGATAGAGGTAAGGATAGGAGCGAAGAAACGGACGCAGAGCGAGGAAACGGGGCGAGGAAAGAAAAGTGGCGGGCGGAACGGCGGGGGGGGGGAGGTAGGGGGGTTGGGCGGCTGTGTATGTGTGCGCCAGGGCGAGATGGTGGCAGGGCGGGCGGCGGAGGAGAGAAAGCAAGGAGGTGCAGCGGAGAAGGCGATCGATGCACCGTCCCGGCCATACGGCGGTGCCTGAGTCAGCCTTTCGCGAGCATTGGCCGCTGGCATTACGGCTGCGCTCGTCGTAGAAAAGCGGCGACCGAGGAGAGCGGATTGGGGCTGAAGGAGAAGGACCGCGGGGGTGTGGGCGCGCTTGGAAGGGTGGAGAACTGAATCGTTGCCGCCAAACGCAGCCTCCGAGTAGCGGCTGGTTACCTCGGGTAGATGTGACGTTCCAAATGAATATCAACAAGCGCGCAGCCTCGAGATGAGATGAGACGGGATGGGACGGGATAGAATGGTGCGAGCGGGGCGCGGGGTGGCCGCTGGCACAGGGGGTGGGGGTGGGAAACGAATTTTATTTCCGCGGGCGTGGCGCGGATACATAACGCGGGTAGATAGTTTTTCTTCCTTCGTTCCTTCCCTTCCTCGCCTCCCCACCTTTTGTTCGCCGGTGCACTCGCGTCCACGCTCCTATCGACTGTCTCGGCGACGTTGGCCTCGTTGCATCCGTCGTCTAATGGCTGGCGTGCTGTTGGGTCTTTCAAGCCCGAGCTTCTGGGAACACTTGGACGTCGCGGTGGTGCGTGCAATGGCGTGATCGCGAGGCGACGACGAATCCGCGCCACTGCTTTTCAGAGAGATCGTGCGCTTGTTGCCGGTCAATTTTTTATTGTAGCTCTTAACCCTCCGCAATTCGAAACTACTGCCTTCTTATCCAAGCAAAGCCTTCATGGAACAGAAAGGGAACTGGATGACCAAGCACAGTGCAATATCTTCGAGCATCGAGGTACGCGTGTGCATTTCACGTTCCCATCCCCACTGTCCGCCTCACGTGACTCCCAGCGAATTTCACGCGACGGTTGGATCGCGTCCACGGATATTCGAATGTGCCCGGACGTATCTGCGGGGGTGGTCGGCTGCAGCTGGAACGTGACAGACAGCTCGGCCGCTAATTGCATCGGGATAACGCTCCGGACGCCCGAGGGGGGTAAAACGGTTCGATCTCCGTGCCTCTCTTTGCTCGCGCCAATTGGCCCGCGAGGGGGTCGGGAAAGGAAGCGGGAGAAAGGTGGAAAGGTGGATGAGAACGGCGGCGGTGGCGATAGGTGACGGGGGGCGCGGCGGAACAGAGGAGAGAATCGCACGGGAGTTTGGGAGAGCGTGGTCGAAGCCGGAAGGGGGCTGGGTAGGGGAAGCCAATTAATTTTACGATGGCAAACAGTGAGACTGTCGCAACGCCGTTTCTGCAGTTCACCGAAGTAATTAAAGTTTAAATTGTTTTGAAGAACAATAACGCCCCCACCCCTCCCGTTCCCATCGGTTTCCCCCTGGCTGTCTATTCGACGGCGCGTCTACCCACGTCTACGACGTTCCGCGGGAGAAGAACGAGGGGCGAACGGCCGCGGAACGCGACCGGCAATCGAATCGAGACACCCGGAAGTCCAACGGCGGACGTCCATTTTCGCGATGCCGCGTGCCCGTCGAAGGTCCATAAACCCTGATGGGACATGGACGGCGAGGCCAGTTGCACCTGGCTACGCTTGAAATTTCGTATCTCTCGGCGGGATCTAAATCATGATTCTCATTGATCGCGGGGTGTACGAAACGGCTGGCGGTGTTGGAGAATTTCATTTAAAGTACGCCGGAGGAAATCGAGCGGGGCGGAGGGGCGGGGTATCGATAAGGGATCGTGTTATAATATCCCCGAGTATAGATAAAGTAGGACGTAAATATGTTTGCTAACCGCTGGATGTAATGGAGCCCCGGCTCTTTTTATTTCGTCGACGAGCCCCTAGCCCAGCATCGATTAGCCTCAGCCGCCGACCTAGCCGCTCGGTAATATCGGCTCGACTCCGCTCCGTCCATTACACGCCATCGCTCTAATTATTATCCCGTGGATCGAGTTCTCGTCGATTCGTTTCACCGTGGAGCGGAGGGTAATTGAGGCTCAAATGAATGTGACGAATCGCGAGAAATCGAGATTAATCGGCGCCGAGGAGCGCGGCCCATTAAAGGGCAGCCTCTTTTTTCTCTGTTTTACAAATACAGGGAAATTGCAATGGTTTCCCTGCGTATAATTACCAGAGATTAAATCACACATTAGAATCGCACGAAAAATGAGAAAAGTACCTCCATCCATTTTTCTAATCTACTTATCGACGTTGCTTTAACAACCCCCATGTAAGCAACACTCTGGCTGTGAAAAATCTCGGCTCATAAAGCGCCCGAAAGCACCAGACCCACCTTTGTTTCTCACCGTTGCGTCTCTATCCGCGCAAATGAAGTTGTACTCATTTGTAAGTCCGTCCTATCAAGTATCTCCGAGGCGCGGTAATTCTTTCAGCCGCTCTCAATGGCTTCGCAGCGAGTGATTCGGTACGAGGAATGCCAGCGAGGTTCAGGGTGAGCGAAAATCGAGCGCAGGTGTCTCTGACAGATTAGCCAGCGAAGCTCGTAAACCGCGGCATGACTAATTATCGGCATTGACGCGACTAAAAGAGCGGAAGAGCGAGTCGATCGAGGCTGCTGGGAGCTTATGTCAGCAGAGAATCAGAAGTTGCTGGGCCCGTTGCTGCCCCGGCAAACTCATTATCCGAGGCTTGTACCGAGCCCTACCCCTTTCTCTATGCTCCCCATTCTCCGCCTCTCCACACTAATTATAACCGTAATCATGCCGCGCATTAGCTCTCCTTGTACAGGTAATTGTTAATGAGAGCACACGGAGCCAGATCGCATTACAACGCTTGTACCGCGAGCAACCATTGGTAATTAGAGCCGCCTTCGATTGAGTGCACGTCTGTTGTCTCTATTTCCAGCTCGTCTTCATCATATTCCCCTCGATTCATTGACATTTCCAAGGTACGCTCGTGCACCGTTCACGGAGGATTACCCGTGTTTCGTGCTGTTTGCGAGGAATCCTATACTGTTGTTCTTGTATGAGCCAACTCCGCGGCATTCGGGTTCTTAATCTAAGAATTCTTTAAGACGGAACACCTTCGAAGAGGAATTTTAATGAAAAGTCATTCCAAAGAGAATACCGTGGACTTGGTGAAATAATTTAAAATAAGTGCCCAAGCAAGGTACAGCATTCAATGCCAATTTCATTGCTCCATTTGTTTCGTCACAGCCGGAATGCCAGGCTGTCGTGCCGGGAACCAACGAAGATAGAAGTTTGGCCTACTAAGTGGTTCTTTTGTATCGATTGTACATAGTTCCCCGGTGTTGTCGCGTGATCAATGCGAAGGATGGCAAGCGTTTGGCGCGCCGTGATTGCAGTCGCTCTATCAGGTTTCTCCTTGACCCGAATCCGATCGTGCCGACCCGTTGTTCATCATATCGAGCTGCTCTAACGTCCAACCCAGCCACCGGCGGCTTGATGGATCGTTACTATTTTCTAACGCCGAACATTTGCATTTCACCGGCCAAAGCGACGACCGGGTTGTTTCCGTGAAAACGTCGCAGCCGAAGGGCGATGTAAATTCGACAGCATCGCGTGTAAACAGTGGGCGTATTAAATCCTATTAAATCCTCGCGCTTACTATTCGTTCCATTTACATTACATCATCGGCTTTTTTTTTTTTTTTTTCTCCGGACAGCGTGGCGTGCTCGATCTTAGATCCAATTGCAACCATCTGTTGTTCATCGTATCGGGTTGCACGAGCCTGTAACGTGAATCTGCTTCGCGCTGATAAATTGTTACGACCTTCTTACGGTCATTAATTAGACCCACTTAAGCACCTTGTTTAATCTGATCCCGTTTAAAGAACCGACTCGAACAGGGAATAACGGCTGGAGGGGTGCTGCCGGGCGGCGGAGGTAGACCGCTCGATCGCTGCGACTGAGTTTTTCTCTCGTGGGAAAACTAACGAATTGAACGTAGCGAAATCCATGAATTAGCCGGACAGAATTGCTACAAATAGCTCTGTTTGCTCGCGCGCCCCTCCCCACACCTCGGTTCCGCGTGGCTTGTTTTTTCCAGGCGGTTCTTAACGATTTCGAAGAGGGGCCGAGTTGGCCGTTCGACTCCGACGTATGTATCTAATATCGACCTTTGCCCTCCTCCCGGGCCCGCGGTGGCCTCGCGTGGCAGGGACGCCGAGGCGCAGAGTGAGAAACGCGGCTCGGTATGCGCTCGATTCTAATATTAGGCGGCCGTATGGGCCGCCCGATCAGAAAATTTCAGGCAGCGCGGCTTTTAGTACAGACCTGGTCCGCTGCACACGCAAACACGACGATAATCAGCGCTAACTTGGCTCTAACTATTCATAGCACGTGCGCAATGTCGTGCCCGGCACGTTGCCCGGATCAGGCGTCAACTCGTAATGCAGCCTCTCTGGCCTCTTCTTCCTCTCCTCCCCCCCTCTCTCTCTCTCTCTCTATCTCTCCCCTCGTTACAAGCGCCAATGCACGAGGGACGCATAGTTGCGCAGCCATCGGCAACGCATTATCGCCCCGCCGATCGCTACCGCCGCGATCCGCCGCATTTTACTTGGCTAATATTTATGAGCGGCGACCAACAATCGATCCAGGTAGCGTTAATTGCGCGTCATCGGGGGCGATGCTCATAACGAAACGTTCAATTTGTTTCATCGACGCGGCCACTGGGCCGGCGACGATTGATATTAACGACGTCACCGGTCGAACGCGATTCTAACGACCGTCCGCGGCGATACGGTTTGCCGGGTGTTCCGACGATGAATCAAGCCCCGGCGGGACTGTAGTCGCAATTAAAGCATCCCGATCTTTGATAAACCGGGGAGAAGTCGACGGACGACAGTGAATCATGCCGGTTTGCACTTCGAAGCGGAGGAAGATCGGTGGGAATAAAATGTACACGCTTCATCGAACCTGTTCCAGCAGGCGAGATCGTCGCGCGGACATTAACGAGCCCCGATGCTCGGCGACGAGAAAGAAAAGTGCTCATTTTCTCGTTACACGCGCGATATAAGGTATCGCGATGGTCGATGGGATCCGCTCGGAGACGCGCACGCTAAGATAATTTACGGCGCGCAGAGGAGGCGACAAAAATACGTCGTCCGCGCTAGCCTCGTCATTAATCCCGATGCTATTATCTATTCTCCTCCGTATCTGGCTGATAAATCTCGCCGGCGCGAATTAATAACGCGGCGACCAGGCCGGATCAATCTCATTGCCAAGGCCCGGCAGAGTGCGGCGGCGATGGGAAAAAAGGTAGGAGAGAATGATTATCCGCGGCGTCTTCGAGAAACTCGCTCGTACGGGCTTCTCTCGCCGCGCAGGCAATTTGCTCGCCTTGAAACAGCTGGTAAATCACCTCGCGCTGCGCGACTCTTCTCCTTTTTCCCGTGGCTGGCCCCGTCGCGCCGGGCTTGTTCGGTAAAAAGGTAAACAGCGGAGACGGACGTGGCTCCCTCTGCGCGACACATATTCGCCGCACGATTTTATCATTATTCTTCTGTATCCCGGGACAACGCGAGCTGGGCTCGTCGCGGCCCTCCTCGCCGTAGCAATTTGCTCACCTTGATGCGCATGCCGCTCTAACCACGGAGTTTACGTACGCGTAACAGCACACGTGTTGCACACGTGGTGGCGTTCGGAGCGGGAAAATATCTGCCAGCTCCCGGCGCTCTTATTATTCCTAAACGCGTCATCATTAAATAAATTGGCTTGCTCGCCCGTGGCATCGCCGGCTTCCACCTCGCCCACCCTTCTCGCTGTTCCGCTCTTTGCCTCTTTCTTGCTTGCGCGCTTCGCTGCAGCCCTTTGGGTCCGGTTCTTATGGTATACAAGTACTTGGGAAAGATGAGTGGAAAGCACGCGGCTGTTTTTAAGGCCCTTCTTAAGCGTAAATCGTGGATGGAAGGTGGTGTAAGAAATGTAGGAATATTATTCAAAGCAGGGGTCCTTTTCCAAGTTGCTTTCGCTGCTACTTGTTACATCCTTCATCATCGTGGAAGTAAATTCCAGTGACCGGCATAGATAACGATGCGAGTGTTGTCGGGGGGGGGGGGGAGGGGGGGGGGGTAGTTGCATTTTCCATGAAGCCAAGCAGCAGGCATACCAGTGATCTCGGCTCGTAATGAGAGGAGGCGATTCATGTGATAATCATCGTTGGAACACGGCGCAAGAACGCCGCGATGCAGCGTAGAAACTGGCATTATCCTACAAACTGTCGATTAGCCGTGGCGACGATATCGCGCATGGGGTTACATTACCAGCCAGCAAGATGTGCTCGCCCAGCAGGCGGGCAGAAAATGGGCCCGGGGGAGGAGCACACCGACACGTATTTGCCCCTTGACGGCTCGGCCTCGTCGCCTTGGCTCGTTTGAATACGGCCACGGCGATCGAACCATGATATGTAATCTGATTTCCCGTGCTCAGCTTTATTACGTACAAGGATCCGATCATATTATGGTGTCCCGTTTCAATTACCACCTCTTTGTCTCTTTCACGGCGCACGAGTAATAAGGGCCATTACGCTGCGCGTAACATTATACGCGTACCCGTAATCGCGTTGGGGATGCGGTATTTTGAGAATTACGAAGGGAAGTGCAGCTAAACACTTGGGGCTGGGATACTTTGCGCGCGATATTACGACACTTAGAACCGACGGAGACGTGCTCCGACAAAACCTGCCATTTTCGATAGGGGGAATTATGAATAAGATGGATACCTTCTCATTCAGCAGCAATGCTCATATTATTCTAAATTCTTCTACTCTTCTAACATCGCCAGGAAGTGAGGTCTCAATTTTTACAATATTTCTCCACCGAAGGATCACCCTTCATCCTCCCACAAGACTCGAATAAAATTTAGCTCACTTGATCTCGTAGACCCTCGAACCACTAGTTTCTAAGTATCTACCTGCTAAGTACCCACGATGTGTTTGACCTAAACGCGCAAATGTTCCGCGCAACGTGGCCGGGTCAGCCTGGAACAGCGAGGAAACGGAGTATGTAATACGCGTCGCGGAAATCGCTTCGAGACTCGAAGAGGACGAACGTAGAGTTATGCTAACGAGGACGGCGATTTGCGTTCCAGTCTGTTTATCGTCGCGGTGTAGCCCCCTCGAGCTGTCGCGCGATTGGCAGAACGAGATTAGACCGCTCACGAGGCACCGCGATAAGCTGCTTCCCCATTGTTGCCCGCTCTCGTTCGCTTTTAACGGCGCCGCGCAAAAGTGCCCGGTTTTGCACGTGCTCCCAGGCATCAGCGTGGATTCCGCGACGATCCCAGAAATCCCGGCTCCACCTGGTCCTTTGTGGATTTTCGCTGCCTTCCCGCGCCTTTAATAACGCACGCCAGGCGTTATCTCTCGACAAAGCTTTCCTCTTATTACGGGGGTGATGCGAGCGGACAACAGGTAGGAAGACACTCGCTTTTTTCCTGCGGAAATTGACTCGACAATTTATTGGGACTACTTAGTAGGAGAATTGGAGGACAAGTTGTTAACCTTTCAATTTCAGGGGGAGGATTTTCCCCGTGTTCGACTTTCGATGCTTGAAGTTCTTGTCAAGTAGGGCCGTTTGCATTGGGCATTTCGAAACGGACTATAGTGCGATATTGGCACATAGGTGGCGCCACGTTATTTTAGGTTATGTAGAGTACGGAAGAGAGCCCCCTTTGAGAGTCAGCGTTGGTGGAGTTGGTTAAGGGGCCTAGGCAGTCGAAGAAACGATTTTTTTTATTGCATTTTCCGAAAGTACTATCTTTTCCGAATAAAATGCCGTTTGGTTTATATTAAAATCAAACGGTAACTTCTGGCGAAATAAATTCTTAAAAAATAGATAAAAAATATTTTTCATACAAGAAATCGATATAATCGTATTTTTCAACATAAAAATTGTATTATTTTTTTTTTTCGAAAATCTGCTTGCAACACATCTTAGGGAATGGTTTTCTGCATGTCTCATTAAATTTTCATGCAAATCATTGCAGCGGTTTTCGAGATTTTATGTACACCATCAAACGGTGCACCGCGTACACGCCATTACGTTTTTACTCACAACTTTTATGTACATAGAGGTATTTTGACTTTCCCTGTTTTGTGTTAAAGCTCATAGAATAACCCAGACCGCGGAAGATGGAAAAGTTTCGAAAAAAAAAAAAATTTCCGAAATGTCGAAAAATACTCGCGCATGCGCACGAGCGGCGCCGGGGGACGTGCGCGCAGGGCCCAGACCGCGGAAGATACAAAAGTTTCGAAAAATTTTTTTTTTTCCGAAATGTCGAAAAATACTCGCGCATGCGCACGAGCGGCCCCGGGGGGACGTGCGCGCATGGCCCAGATCGCGGAAGATAGAAAAGTTTCGAAAAATTTTTTTTTTTCCGAAATGTCGAAAAATACTCGCGCATGCGCACGAGCGTCCCCGGGGGGCGTGCGCGCATGGCCCAGATCGCGGAAGATGGAAAAGTTTCGAAAAATTTTTTTTTTCCGAAATGTTGAAAAATACTCGCGCATGCGCACGAGCGGCCCCGGGGGGACGTGCGCGCATGGCCCAGATCGCGGAAGATGGAAAAGTTTCGAAAAAATTTTTTTTTTCCGAAATGTCGAAAAATACTCGCGCATGCGCACGAGCGGCCCCGGGGGGACGTGCGCGCATGGCCCAGATCGCGGAAGATGGAAAAGTTTCGAAAAAAAAATTTTTTTCCGAAATGTCGAAAAATACTCGCGCATGCGCACGAGCGGCCCCGGGGGACGTGCGCGCATGGCCCAGATCGCGGAAGATAGAAAAGTTTCGAAAAATTTTTTTTTTCCGAAATGTCGAAAAATACTCGCGCATGCGCACGAGCGTCCCCGGGGGGACGTGCGCGCATGGCCCTAATCGCGGAAGATGGAAAAGTTTCGAAAAAAAATTTTTTTTCCGAAATGTTGAAAAATACTCGCGCATGCGCACGAGCGGCCCCGGGGGGACGTGCGCGCATGGCCCAGATCGCGGAAGATGGAAAAGTTTCGAAAAAATTTTTTTTTTCCGAAATGTCGAAAAATACTCGCGCATGCGCACGAGCGTCCCCGGGGGGACGTGCGCGCATGGCCCAGATCGCGGAAGATGGAAAAGTTTCGAAAAAAAATTTTTTTTCCGAAATGTCGAAAAATACTCGCGCATGCGCACGAGCGGCCCCGGGGGGACGTGCGCGCATGGCCCAGATCGCGGAAGATGGAAAAGTTTCGAAAAAATTTTTTTTTTCCGAAATGTCGAAAAATACTCGCGCATGCGCACGAGCGTCCCCGGGGGGACGTGCGCGCATGGCCCAGATCGCGGAAGATGGAAAAGTTTCGAAAAAAAATTTTTTTTCCGAAATGTTGAAAAATACTCGCGCATGCGCACGAGCGGCCCCGGGGGGACGTGCGCGCATGGCCCAGATCGCGGAAGATGGAAAAGTTTCGAAAAAAATTTTTTTTTCCGAAATGTCGAAAAATACTCGCGCATGCGCACGAGCGGCCCCGGGGGGGCGTGCGCGCATGGCCCAGATCGCGGAAGATAGAAAAATTTCGAAAAAATTTTTTTTTTCCGAAATGTCGAAAAATACTTGCGCATGCGCACGAGCGTCCCCGGGGGGACGTGCGCGCATGGCCCAGATCGCGGAAGATGGAAAAGTTTCGAAAAAATTTTTTTTTTCCGAAATGTCGAAAAATACTCGCGCATGCGCACGAGCGTCCCCGGGGGGACGTGCGCGCATGGCCCAGATCGCGGAAGATGGAAAAGTTTCGAAAAAAATTTTTTTTTCCGAAATGTTGAAAAATACTCGCGCATGCGCACGAGCGGCCCCGGGGGGACGTGCGCGCATGGCCCAGATCGCGGAAGATGGAAAAGTTTCGAAAAAATTTTTTTTTTCCGAAATGTCGAAAAATACTCGCGCATGCGCACGAGCGGCCCCGGGGGGGCGTGCGCGCATGGCCCAGATCGCGGAAGATAGAAAAATTTCGAAAAAAAATTTTTTTTCCGGAATGTCGAAAAATACTCGCGCATGCGCACGAGCGTCCCCGGGGGGACGTGCGCGCATGGCCCAGATCGCGGAAGATGGAAAAGTTTCGAAAAAAAATTTTTTTTCCGAAATGTCGAAAAATACTCGCGCATGCGCACGAGCGGCCCCGGGGGGACGTGCGCGCATGGCCCAGATCGCGGAAGATGGAAAAGTTTCGAAAAAATTTTTTTTTTCCGAAATGTCGAAAAATACTCGCGCATGCGCACGAGCGTCCCCGGGGGGACGTGCGCGCATGGCCCAGATCGCGGAAGATGGAAAAGTTTCGAAAAAAAATTTTTTTTCCGAAATGTTGAAAAATACTCGCGCATGCGCACGAGCGGCCCCGGGGGGACGTGCGCGCATGACCCAGATCGCGGAAGATGGAAAAGTTTCGAAAAAATTTTTTTTTTCCGAAATGTCGAAAAATACTCGCGCATGCGCACGAGCGGCCCCGGGGGGACGTGCGCGCATGGCCCAGATCGCGGAAGATGGAAAAGTTTCGAAAAAAAATTTATTTTCCGAAATGTCGAAAAATACTCGCGCATGCGCACGAGCGTCCCCGGGGGGACGTGCGCGCATGGCCCAGATCGCGGAAGATGGAAAAGTTTCGAAAAAAATTTTTTTTTCCGAAATGTCGAAAAATACTCGCGCATGCGCACGAGCGGCCCCGGGGGGACGTGCGCGCATGGCCCACATCGCGGAAGATGGAAAAGTTTCGAAAAAAATTTTTTTTTCCGAAATGTCGAAAAATACTCGCGCATGCGCACGAGCGGCCCCGGGGGGGCGTGCGCGCATGGCCCAGATCGCGGAAGATAGAAAAGTTTCGAAAAAATTTTTTTTTTCCGAAATGTCGAAAAATACTCGCGCATGCGCACGAGCGTCCCCGGGGGGACGTGCGCGCATGGCCCAGATCGCGGAAGATGGAAAAGTTTCGAAAAAAAAAATTTTTTCCGAAATGTTGAAAAATACTCGCGCATGCGCACGAGCGGCCCCGGGGGGACGTGCGCGCATGGCCCAGATCGCGGAAGATGGAAAAGTTTCGAAAAAATTTTTTTTTTCCGAAATGTCGAAAAATACTCGCGCATGCGCACGAGCGTCCCCGGGGGGACGTGCGCGCATGGCCCAGATCGCGGAAGATGGAAAAGTTTCGAAAAAAAATTTTTTTTCCGAAATGTTGAAAAATACTCGCGCATGCGCACGAGCGGCCCCGGGGGGACGTGCGCGCATGGCCCAGATCGCGGAAGATGGAAAAGTTTCGAAAAAAATTTTTTTTTCCGAAATGTCGAAAAATACTCGCGCATGCGCACGAGCGGCCCCGGGGGGGCGTGCGCGCATGGCCCAGATCGCGGAAGATAGAAAAATTTCGAAAAAATTTTTTTTTTCCGAAATGTCGAAAAATACTTGCGCATGCGCACGAGCGTCCCCGGGGGGACGTGCGCGCATGGCCCAGATCGCGGAAGATGGAAAAGTTTCGAAAAAATTTTTTTTTTCCGAAATGTCGAAAAATACTCGCGCATGCGCACGAGCGTCCCCGGGGGGACGTGCGCGCATGGCCCAGATCGCGGAAGATGGAAAAGTTTCGAAAAAAATTTTTTTTTCCGAAATGTTGAAAAATACTCGCGCATGCGCACGAGCGGCCCCGGGGGGACGTGCGCGCATGGCCCAGATCGCGGAAGATGGAAAAGTTTCGAAAAAATTTTTTTTTTCCGAAATGTCGAAAAATACTCGCGCATGCGCACGAGCGGCCCCGGGGGGGCGTGCGCGCATGGCCCAGATCGCGGAAGATAGAAAAATTTCGAAAAAAATTTTTTTTTCCGGAATGTCGAAAAATACTCGCGCATGCGCACGAGCGTCCCCGGGGGGACGTGCGCGCATGGCCCAGATCGCGGAAGATGGAAAAGTTTCGAAAAAAAATTTTTTTTCCGAAATGTCGAAAAATACTCGCGCATGCGCACGAGCGGCCCCGGGGGGACGTGCGCGCATGGCCCAGATCGCGGAAGATGGAAAAGTTTCGAAAAAATTTTTTTTTTCCGAAATGTCGAAAAATACTCGCGCATGCGCACGAGCGTCCCCGGGGGGACGTGCGCGCATGGCCCAGATCGCGGAAGATGGAAAAGTTTCGAAAAAAAATTTTTTTTCCGAAATGTTGAAAAATACTCGCGCATGCGCACGAGCGGCCCCGGGGGGACGTGCGCGCATGACCCAGATCGCGGAAGATGGAAAAGTTTCGAAAAAATTTTTTTTTTCCGAAATGTCGAAAAATACTCGCGCATGCGCACGAGCGGCCCCGGGGGGACGTGCGCGCATGGCCCAGATCGCGGAAGATGGAAAAGTTTCGAAAAAAAATTTATTTTCCGAAATGTCGAAAAATACTCGCGCATGCGCACGAGCGTCCCCGGGGGGACGTGCGCGCATGGCCCAGATCGCGGAAGATGGAAAAGTTTCGAAAAAAATTTTTTTTTCCGAAATGTCGAAAAATACTCGCGCATGCGCACGAGCGGCCCCGGGGGGACGTGCGCGCATGGCCCACATCGCGGAAGATGGAAAAGTTTCGAAAAAAATTTTTTTTTCCGAAATGTCGAAAAATACTCGCGCATGCGCACGAGCGGCCCCGGGGGGGCGTGCGCGCATGGCCCAGATCGCGGAAGATAGAAAAGTTTCGAAAAAATTTTTTTTTTCCGAAATGTCGAAAAATACTCGCGCATGCGCACGAGCGTCCCCGGGGGGACGTGCGCGCATGGCCCAGATCGCGGAAGATGGAAAAGTTTCGAAAAAAAAAATTTTTTCCGAAATGTTGAAAAATACTCGCGCATGCGCACGAGCGGCCCCGGGGGGACGTGCGCGCATGGCCCAGATCGCGGAAGATGGAAAAGTTTCGAAAAAATTTTTTTTTTCCGAAATGTCGAAAAATACTCGCGCATGCGCACGAGCGGCCCCGGGGGGACGTGCGCGCATGGCCCAGATCGCGGAAGATAGAAAAGTTTCGAAAAAAATTTTTTTTTCCGAAATGTCGAAAAATACTCGCGCATGCGCACGAGCGTCCCCGGGGGGACGTGCGCGCATGGCCCAGATCGCGGAAGATGGAAAAGTTTCGAAAAAAAATTTTTTTTCCGAAATGTCGAAAAATACTCGCGCATGCGCACGAGCGGCCCCGGGGGGACGTGCGCGCATGGCCCAGATCGCGGAAGATGGAAAAGTTTCGAAAAAATTTTTTTTTTCCGAAATGTCGAAAAATACTCGCGCGTGCGCACGAGCGTCCCCGGGGGGACGTGCGCGCATGGCCCAGATCGCGGAAGATGGAAAAGTTTCGAAAAAAATTTTTTTTTCCGAAATGTTGAAAAATACTCGCGCATGCGCACGAGCGGCCCCGGGGGGACGTGCGCGCATGGCCCAGATCGCGGAAGATGGAAAAGTTTCGAAAAAAAAAAAATTTTCCGAAATGTCGAAAAATACTCGCGCATGCGCACGAGTGGCCCCGGGGCACGTGCGCGCAGGGCCCAGACCGCGGAAGATGGATAAGTTTCGAAAAAAAAAAAAATTTCCGAAATGTCGTAAAATACTCGCGCATGCGCACGAGCGAATAAGAATAGAATAACGAATAAAAATAATACAATTTTTATGTTGAAAAATACGATTATATCGATTTCTTGTATGAAAAATATTTTTTATCTTTTTTTTAAGAATATATTTCGAAATTCTGCTTCCAGCACATCTTAGGGAATGGTTTTCCGCATGTCTCATTAAATTTTCATCCAAATCCTTGGAGCGGTTATCGAGATTTTATGTACACCATCAAACGGTGCACCGCGTACACGCCATTACGTTTTTACTCACAATGTTTATGTACATGGAGGTTTTAGACGTTCCCTGTTTTGTGTTAAAGATCATAGAATCATAGATCATAGATCATAAAGATCATACAACTATTGGAAAAACGTTGTCTGTATTGTTATTTATCACTTTACAATTTGCGTTCGAAGGAAAGCCTCTTTTAGGACTAGCGAGGGTGACCTAGCCCCTTAATATAAGTACAATCCACCGCAAGCAACAATGTGTGACTCTCCAGCCGAAGCTCGAAACAAGATCACAAGCCGCCGCCGAACAGCCCAAGTCCTCAACTCGAGGCGAGATCGCGCGTCGAAAGTTATTCGAAACCGTCGAATAAAAGTCGAATAAACTATGGATAAAGGGAAAAACCTTATTCGACGGTTCGAATAAAAGTTCCTCGAATCAAGAAATTATCTTTCGACTAAATTCTCTTCGAATAAAAAAATTATCCTCCACTGTCGAATAAATTCCCTTCGAATAAATTTATTTATCCGTGATGTTTCGAATAAAGATAAACCGTGTTGTTCGAAGCTCCGAATAACGAATAAACGTAAAGTATCTTTTATTCGAGTTTATCTAGATATTATCTTTGCCCATCTCTGCTATGAATCCAACAAACCAGAATCACACCTTTGAAATCGGATTACCTCACATTTTAAGACCGATATTAAGGCAAAACCACAGAAAAATGTTCAAATGTTTACCAGTCTGCAGGGCCATTTTTAAAGCACATTTATATTTCAATCTGTATAGTAGTAATAAATATTGGGTAAAAGGATACATTAGGATTTGCTATCATTTTTTCACAAATAAATAAATTATCCAAATAAATAAAGAATAGAGTCTCTTTCTCACAAAAACGACTGCCTATTTAGTTCCCCTGGCTAGTGCGCAAAGGGACCCGCCGATCTTTGGTTCGAGTCCCATCGTTCTAGGCTTTCTTTTTCCGCCTACAAAACGTGGCGATAACTCGCGTAATTTGACACGGCTGTGATTAGTATTCGTAGCATCTGCGTATCTTACCTTGAAATCTTGTATCGCTACCAGTCCATCCATCCTCGCCCACTGCCCGGAAGATCGATCCAAAAGGCAATCGGCTAGGATCGAATCGAGCCAAGAATCGACCTCCTTAAGCCTATCACGCCAGTCCGTTCGCATACCCCGTGCCCGCGCACATGTTTATCGGCTCTATTATTCGCCCGTGCACACCATTTATTATCCTTATCGCGTTTTAAAGGTTCAGAACAGATAGCTGGAATAATACTAACGCACGGCGCGCCAATAAACGCGACCGTTGGCCGTTTAAATTTAGCCATTAACCACGAGTTTTACGACTTTAATATCACGTGGTCACCGGTGACTCGAAACATTTGCGCGGCGTATATTACCGCGGCTGCATCGTGATATAAATAATAATACAATGTTGAACCCTTTCGAAAGTCCACGCTGCTGTCGTCCAGTCGGCGGTCTAATATCACGGCTGGACGGGACTCCAGTCACCTGAATCACCGCGTACGGAGGAGCAGTCGGTTTTTAAACGGACTGGGCCATCCTGGCCGGTGTTTACGAGCACGAGGGGGGCAATCTTCCGCCGGCGCGGGGCAAATATTTCCTTTCTTATCAATCGGGGCACGTGCATCAATCTTATTTCTCCCCCGTTGTCCTGACACGTCCGAGGAAAACGCGGCCCCGCGACGTCGCTCACGGACGTTTTTGCGCTCCGGACCTAATGGTTTCCGCGATACGATCGAAGGAGATCGACCCCCTCCCTCCCCCTGCTCGCCGGGGCTCGTATCTTTATAGCGCGTGCAATGACTCCTTTACCCGGGCAGCGAGCGCACCGCATGCACTGCCCTCATAAATCCGTCAACCAAACATCATTAACTCGGTGTTATTGGTGCTCGGCCGCGACTGGCGCGGCAGTCTTGGCAGTCGCGAACAGACCTCGCTATTCTCGACTCCCGTTCCCTGATGAATCGAGACATGCCGCGGGTACGCGCATCAGCCCGCCGATTTCCATCGTTCCAGGCGGGGGGGGAAAGCTCGACTCCGCGCTCCCTGTAGCTCAGGGGAGACACGAGAGGATTCTACGTAACGTTAGTGCGTACACCGGGCCGCGTCCCGCGACGATTCAGCTTGATTTAAGTCGTTACACATTCGCGCTTCTTGCCGGCGCTGCCTCGTAACTTCAACTGACTTCCTCCCTTTTTTTTCTGTTTCCAGGTAAGCACGGACACGCGGCGGACGCTGGAGCGCGTTAAGAGGAGCCCGGGACGGGGGCACCGGCGAAAGTCCATCCTGCGGCGCGTATGTAACGAATCATTATACTCAGAGCGCGGCGTTAACGAATCGCCGTGTTGTATCAATGGACCTAGGCCCGATTGCGGGCCGGAGGAGGGGGCAGCTGTAATCGACGCTCGGCCGTGCGATCCGAAGCGTGGTCGCGCGCGCCCGTAATTTCTGAACGACGCCCGTAATTCGTCCGATCCGATAATGAGTCGCCGAAGCCCGGCCCGCGGATCGAAACGGAATACACGCGGAGTCCCATTAAAATAATTCGCCAACGGCAGAGATTACGCCCGGTGGGCTGGTTTATCGCGCTCCCCTCATCCGGATATCGATTACCGTGAATTACAATTTCCTGCAACGCTGGCTGGCTTTCCCACAAACGGAGCCCGCTGGGAGAGAGAGAGAGAGAGAGAGAGAGGGGGACAGGGGGGTGGCGAGCAACAGAAAACGCTCTTGACGCTTGTATACGCCGACGACGTTATTTACTGGTCGCTTTTACCGTGAATCGTTGACGTCTTACGATCGGCAGTAAAACGGGCGATAAACTTAGCGAGCAGCCGCACGGCAGGCTACGGCTGAGTACAATCGAAAATGGAAGTCAAACAAGCGGCTGGGCCGGAGGAAGATGGCAGAGCGTTTTACTAGCCCCGAAGGCGTGCTGGAAACACACGTCGCGATGATGTATCACGGCTGACAGTTATGCTGCTCTCACCTTACGCCTATGTGTCCATGGATGCGCCATTTGTACATCCGTCATTACCGTTTGTGCATGCCAGATGCCCGCGAGCGCACGCGCGCTCGGGATCTCACGCGCCAACGGTGAAATAAGCGCGTGTTCTGCTATACCGTAGTATCGTTCATTTCGTGGGTGCGTTTCCGCGCTGGGTTTCTGCCTCCCCGTGTACTTTATATTTTGTGGGGTGCTAAAGGTTGTTTATTCCAACTATTAGAATGGTAAATTCTCTCTCTCTCTCTTCTATTCACGAGTTATACACAACGTTTCTCTGTTTTCTTATAGAACTTATTTTCTTTTCCTCTTCAATGCGAAGCGGTTTTTTAGGATTCAGAAATATAGTTTTTCTTCTTTTTTTTTACTTATGTAGGAATGGGTTTTGTAATTCCTATATATTCGGGAGCCACGGAAAAAATGGACCTCGGGCGACGGGATTCGTCGAACCCACGATTTTTTCGAGTCCTCTGCGCTACTGGTCAGACGCCTTACCAATGTTGCCAAAGTCGACTCTCCGTAGTCCATTTTTTCCGTGGCTCCCTCTTATGGGGATTCCTGATCCCACGCTTATCAGACACCTTTAATATCCCGGGGTATAAATATTGCGCACAGGGGCCGTGATCAGCTATCACAATCGACACGCCCAACCCGTTGCCATCGAAACACAAATATCAGAAAGCGGCCGGCTGAGTTTGTCAGGCCAGGTAGGCTGACTACCGGGAATTTGCCTCTCTAATAAGCGCCTATCGACTGGAAACTGGGATAACTCGTGTGAGTGAAAGCTAATGATTCGTTCCGAAGGAGAAAGTCGGAACTGGCGGTGGCGGCCAGTGACACACGCGTCTTTTGTCAGCCTCGTGCTCGACTCGCGTTACCGGGCGCAACATGAAAAATAGAACAGGAAGAAAATAAGAATCGTGTCGCGTGAGTCACGTCCAGCTACGAACGGAAACGGTTCCGACGCGATTTCCGTCGCCATCGTGGTTTCTGGAGGCGATACAGTTTCACCGTGTCGCGATTTATCGGGACTCCATTGTGCCACGCGAACGGTCCAATTGTTCCCGCCTATCGATCGTAAATTTTCGGCTCCCTGCCCCGGCTGAAAGATATTGCATCGATCGCCGTATCGTACTTGTCGCGTTCGCGAATTGTTTAGGGATTCCGTGAAATTTATGGTACCTTCGCGTTCTTGGTGCACACAGATGTGCTCAGCTGTCCTTGATCCATATATACGTCAGGATTTTCATTCAGATGTTCGCGTTATTAACGCCCAGCGTTCTTCTTGTAATTAACGAGTGCATGAAGCAGATGGGAGATTGCAAGGTTTCATTATCTTCGATGAACCAATCACAACGCGGTGATCCAAATCGATTTTTTTATAATGTTCCTTAGATTTAGAATATAAAAATTGACATTTTTACATTTGCTTTAAGTATCCTATTGCTTTATTTTATCTTTAGTGAATGCAGTACAAGTGTCAAAATGCATAAAATTGTTGTCCTTATCCTTCTTTAATACATGTTAAATACCTGCCAATGTTACGCCGTGCTGCCAATGTTCTCTCAGTTTACGATACCCCAGTCTTTCACCTAGAAAAGCTGTGGTCCTTAAGGCCCCATTAAAACGCCCCTCTCGAAGGGCCCGTCGGGCGTTCCGCTAATTATTCGCGGAGTACCGAAAACGTACACGGACAAGTGTGGCTCGATAAGCGTCCGCCCCGTGGCAGAATTTTTTTTTTTCGCGAGAATGCCTCCGGCGTCGATTTCAGTGGCACTCGCGATAATAACGCCGTTACGAATGGTAACATGGTAAACGTTACACGCGCCACGTGACTCGGGATTGCGTCGGCTCCCCCGTGCTACATATAATACGGCGATTAAAACGGGCCGCGGTGTTCATTAACACCGCGTTCGGCCTCGGTTTTTCGCTTCATTATCAATTTCCACTCGAGCGGGCGCGGCTCGTTTCGCGTAGCCTGCCGTATCTCGCGGTTCCCGAATAGAAACGCGGCACAATTCCCGTGATTTGTTGCTCGATTAATGGAACCGTGTACACGAGCCGTTGGATCGATCCAATATTCGCACGCTCTCCGCGCCCTCCGTTATCCCTCTTTTCTCTCTTCCGTCGCTTCCCCTCTCTTTCGCCGTCACTCCTCCCTCCTCCACCCTCGCTCTATCCTCATGTGCTCTCCCCCCCTCCCCCCCCCCCCCATTCCCCTTTGGACGTCGAATACGATATCATCGCTAATAGCAGCGACGTCGTTGCCTGGCGGCGACGCGAGATCGCTTACGATATTTTCTCCGGAAGGTTTTAAGCGAGTCGCAGCCGGGCCTGCGCGGATCGATCGGCCGGATAAACCGGCCGATAGACACAAAGCATTGTGGGCAGGACGATGCAACGGCATGCGAGAGCAGTGCAGCTCTCGGCCGTTCACCAATACCTTCTCGAGGCAGACAAAACGACGAACAAACGCCCGATACCATACCGATCCGCGGCTCCAGGGGCGCAGCGAGTGCCTATCGCTGGTTCCTTCTTTCCTGGCTTTCTCTCGACCAGGCGCCCCCCCCCCCCCTCCCCCGCTCCGCGATGCTACGAGGATTTTCGATGCACTGTCGCTGGAGGATGCTTCCTCGCGGATTGACTTATCTTGCCGCGTCGCTGGTAAGTGATTGGCGTTTGAAGGATCGTTTCTGTCGGAGGCGAAGTGTACTGACGGGAGAAGTGACGAGGATTAGAAGGATTGCGAAACTCGCCGCTAGCATTTATCAAACGGAAGATTGTCCCTCGTGTTCTTTAATAACACTGGGAACTAAAAAATTTCCAATCATCTTTCTTAAGTGAAAAGGGGCAAGTCTGGCCTCGGATCAAGCATCTGATCTCTATCAACTTTCTACCACTCGTTTCAATCGCCCTCCGGATGACTAGCATCAGCTCCCAAAGTCGAGCCACTTATTCCCGCCGCGCATTGCCCGCGGAATGGCCGTCGAGGGATACAGAGAAAATTCGTGGAGCGTTCCAAGCTGATCCGTCCCTGCAATAGAGTCCACCTCGCGCACAGAGTGCATCGTGCACTTCTCCCCTCTTTGCTGCAGCTTCGTCGTCCCGTTCCATCTCTCGCTCACTCTCCCTCTCTCCCTTCGCCGCTCTCCTCGTTCTATTCCAGAGCTCGTTATTGAATTTGTGCGTCGGCCGAGCGAACCGACGATATCGCCTTTCAATATCGCTTCATTTGGCTCACGTTCATTCGATTTGCGGGAATATCTCTGACTGCTCTCGCCCCCAACCACCGCCGCGGCGGCCAACGACAGCCACGGCCCTATCCAGAGCCACTCTCTTGTCATCGTACACCTCAGACTAATCCTTTTTAAATATTCCATTCGGAATCAAGCGGAAATTAATCGGATCTTCGGCCCGTCGCCGCTCCCTCGCTCTTCTCCCCCCCCCCCCCCCCCCAAACCCCTTCGCCGAGCTTTGTTCCACCTTCAATTTGTTCGAACTTAAAGCGACGCTGATACCGTCCGTCAGGTCGCTCGCCGTTTAATTAAACGGTTTGTTGCCGATCACCGGCACCGGTCGCCGCTGATACACAGGCGAATCAGACCCGCTCCATTCGCGGCTTTCACGGTTTCGATGCTTGCGCAACCGAATTAGATTTACGCAAGCGAATCGAAAGGTTGGTGATCGGTAGTCGATAGGTGGTATAGCCGCGATGGATTCTGGCTGCTCGTCCTCGCGGAAAAGTCGCGATTAGAGTGGCATTAAGGATTGGTGATTTAGATACACTCGGGACGGGAAAGTTTGCGGCCTAACGTCTCGGTGGTGATAGCTGCGGGATTAGTGTGCCGCACCTGGACGAGCTCCCCCCGAATCCTTCAAACAGTACAGGACACGGTTTACGACTGTGCTCGGTGTACTTTATCTTGGCCATGACGAGGCCCTATCTTAATTGCGAATCGCTCCGTTGACGAGGCCGCGGCACGCTGCGCCACGCTCCGTAATAGCATCTCGGGAACGTCGAACGCAACGTAATAGCAGGCTTTTACAATCGCGTAGAGTTTAAAGTTTACGCGATAATAAAGGTGATCGCCGGTGGGAGATAGCCGTGTAATGGGTAGCTTCTAATTAATACGGATTCATTTGGAAAACTTATGAATCAGCGCTGCATGCGATACGGGCGGTCCAAGTTGTTGTTTTTTTTTCTATATAGATCTCTTATTTAAAAAGCAGCTATCCTCAGAAGTGTCGGGCACATTTCGCGGCGTCCTTTTGATCGATCCATTGAAACGTCGAGCGAGCGCACGGTGGCCTCGCGCAGTTATTCGCGAAATAAGTACACGTCTGGAAGTGGATACTTGACTGTACGAGTATTAATATCCTTGGGTGAGGGTTTTGCTCCAGGCTCCCCCTTCTTTTCTTTTGCGCGAACCGTGACCTCCAGGTCCCTTCAACCGCAGCCTACTTTCTCTGAAATCAAGAGTCCCGCTTCGACGGAACAAACGTTTGTATAATTCTGGTCGCCGTGGAATTTAAAACAATTTAATCCTCTGCTTCGTGCACACTCTAACCGCGAAAACGTCACATCGTGAGTTATTAATTCGTAGCTCAGAAAATAGACATTCCATAAACAATCATTTGAGCAAAAGTCAGAATAACTAAAAAAAAATACCTTCTTTCCAGCTAATAACCTGCCACTGTTGTAAACACTTTCCTTTTTTTTAATAGAACAGAAAGTATCAAGCGGCAGCAAAAATTGTTACGGGCGCTGTAGCATAACCTGCTTCAAAACATGTATTCTGTTGTATATTAAAACCCGGGCTTGAAACCGTTATTATAAAGATTTCGGTTCTTGAAAGAGTTATGAAGAACCTTTATTCTGAATAACCGTTATAAAGAACCTAAATATCAGACAATATAAGTTTAAGTTACGGTTCCTATATAGCACTATAATTTTTTTTTTTAGGTTCTGTATAAGTCCAAAGCGGTTATAGAACAGATTCTTGTAACGATTGTACAGAATTTTACAGTAAATAAAATCACAACTATAGATTACTGTGTATAACCAACTTGTTTAAAATTTACTACAAATAAGTAAGTAAATATATATTCTGTGTATTATTATTGCAAAAAGTGCAATAAATATTTAATACCATAGATCGAAACTTTTATTTGGCAAGTTCATTTTTTCAATTAGGAGCCACCTCACCATCAGGACCATGATTCTGACAACATATTAAAATATCATTCAAATCGGTGAGCTAGACCATCATCGGTATAACAACCAAACATTTATATTAACGAACACTTTATATTACAAAATAATTGTATATGTATATACAAATGTGTACATAATATATATTTACTTACTTATTTATAATAAATTTTAAACAATTTTCGGTTCTATAACCGCTTTGGAACTTATATAGAACCTAAAAAATAAGAGTTATTAAATCGGTTCTATAACCGTTTTGGAACTTATATAGAACCTAAAAAATAAAAGTTATAGAGCTATATAGGAACTGTAACTTAGACTTATATTGTCTGATATTTAGGTTCTTTATAACGGTTATTCAGAATAAAGGTTCTTCATAACTTTTTCAGTCAGCACCTTTACACAACAGTTTGAAACAGTTATATTCTGAACCTATTCAAGCCCTGATTAAAACAAATTCCAAGCAATTGCATTTAGCAACAGACACAACAAAAGAACTCGCCACGATCTTGCTAACATCTACTGCATAAACCCTGAGTTATGGTTAATTAGCATCTTTCACAACGTGGCATCTTCCCTCGACTTACCTACCTTATACCCCCCTGGTCAATCAAGTCATAATGAATATCACGTAATTAAAAACACCGTTCGAAAAACCATTGAGGAGCAAGAAATTACTGAATCACGTCAAGATTCACCGCACTCCGTCGAACCTCCCAGTGCCTTCTGACATTCCCCGCAGCAGGAAAAGTGACTCGAGGTACCGCAGAAGGAGCAACGTTAAATCGAACAGATTGACAGCAGCTGAATACTACTCGAGGCTAATTAAAGATTCCCCGTGCCCGCGTCCAGATGCTATCAGGTTCGCGCTAGGTTTATCGGAGCAAATACGTTCGGCGGGACGTCTCTAAAAGTCCCTAGACACAATAATTACCCAATGCGAGAGAGCTGTCTGCGCGGCCTATCCGTGGACGTCAAGATACCGAGATAACGAGGAAAGCTCTGACTGACGGATTCTCTAGGGCTATCTCGCCGGCGATAATGGCGCGTAAAAAGGCGGGGTGCGCCGGGTTTACGATCAGGGAAGACGTTACTCCCGCGAACTCTCGGCCTACGATCGCGGGCGTCGGGCCGATTATGCGGGTGGCAACGCATCGACGAATTTAGAGGCTGTAAAAGGACAATGGGGAAGCGGACGCATTGTAGCCGGCTCCCCAGCGGCACGTTCTTTTCACCGTCGGGGCAGCCAGCTGTCCGCGACCGACCATAAACGACGGAGCAGACTGTAGCTTTCTCTGTGCCGGCGTGATTTCACCGGGATCGTACGATGAAAACGATGATCGTATATTTCATACGTGTACTCTCTCCGACAAATGTTCCGGCGACGGTGTCTCTCCGACACGCGTGCACGGAATTTCACTTGGTCCGCGGCGAGGATCGGCGGAGTTGGCCGACGAGGGACGGGGCAGTGATTCAGAGGGGCACGTTTGAATGTTAGTTAACGTGTTACGCTCGTGTGTGCGCATGGTTTCTGGAGTACGTAGTCGGTGGTAATGGTGAATGATGAATTGGAGTTGGAGAGAGATCTATGAAATTGCGCAACCGCGATCGCGTTAAGCCGCGCTCCCACTTGCTGGTGCTTGAATTCACCCTTAAAGATCCTGATCGATAGTCCACTCGAATTTATCAGTCGCGAAGCGAGTGTTTTGCTCCGGTGAATTAGAGTTTGTAAAGCGAGACTCGCGTCCGCTGGAAAAGCGGGAAATGCGTCTCGCTCGCGTGATATTTGCGCCGCCAGTTGCACATATAATTACGATAATACGTCTGGGGGTTATTACCGGGGACTAATGAAACGAAAAAGCGTGAGATAAGGAAATTGCGGAATTACGCAACGGCTGGCTCGCCGACGCCAGCCGTTGCGTGGGCAAAGACTTCTGTTTGCACGGATGATTGGAAAGGCGGGAGATACTTTAATAAGAGATCGCGACCGCGACAGGGCGTATCGGTGCATGTATCGCGCTGTTGGAGGGCGAGTTCGTTAAATAATTGCGACCGCTCGGTGGACGGTTAAACGTGGAAACGCGAATTGCAAATCGAGAAGCCAGACACACGCGCGTCCCTTGATACGTTTGAAATCCAATTTATCGGAATAATGGCGCAATGGAAGTGGCGGTTACGCGATTCTTGCTCGCTCGAAATGTCAGGCCATCGGTAAAGGCACGCGTCGAATATGCTTTTGCGTTGTTGCAAATGAGGAACGTGTGTCGAATGCCCGTAGACCCGCCAGAACAGGCACGATTCATTTTATTCATTTTCTGCTTCGCGATTACAATATTGCCGTTCCTCCTTGTCACAAGACCGGATGACTTCATCAACGGCCCCGCAAGAATATAATCCCCGACAAGCAAACAGTTTTTTTTAATACGCGGAATTTGTATCCAGAATGTGAATTTTCATCGCCGAGGATTTTACATAATTCAATTCCTACAAGCTTGTTTGCTTTCCTTGCAGACATTCTTCGTAGGCCATTATTCAAACAGGTATTCCGAAGAATTCCTACATCCAGAGAAAGGCTTGCAGTTTGTATTCTAATCTCTAATCCCGCGTTGCTCAAACTTTATCCTCAATTTCACCCTCCAACGCGGAGCTATAAACTCCGCTAAAATAAGTCTCCCATACCTATATAAAGGAAACACGAGGAGGATTAACATCCAGGCTGTTAACTGGCATGGAAGTATCCAATCCCCTCGTCCATCAAACGAAACGCATTCGCCTGAAATCGTCGGACGCGGATTTCATCGCTAAAACGGTTCCCCAAAGTGATCCACTGCGCGATGGCGGCCGGCTTAAAAATAAAATCGAAGGTCGAACGTCGGGCACGAGTGGTCTCCTCGCGTATTTCAGCCGCGACGATCGCGCTTTCCTTCTTTCCTTTTTTTTTTTCCACGGCGATATCGAGAATTAATCGTTCCAGCGATTCCCAGCGGGAGACGTCAAAGAGCCCGGAGCTGTGGCCCACTTTCCGGCCTATAAAACGATACACCGTTTACGTTACACTTCGCTCAGAGACGCGGCGCACGCCCATAAAACGTTCTCTAATCGTGGCCGAGTTTACGCCAGGCTTCCGAAACTATCGGGGAACGTGGCGCAGCCGAAATGCTAATGATTTTGCGGAACAACGCCACCCGGCTACGGTCCCCGTCCACGCGATTACCCGCCGTACGCGAATTTAAGGGGTCATTCTACTTTGATCGGCCGAAAAATGAAGCTATTCTTAAAGATTTTTTCTCGGTACATACAACATAAAATAAAATAAATCAAAGTAGAATAACCCCTTAAGAAGGGATTCTCGTGTGACAGCCCCCAAAGTAACGCATATTTATGAATTTTATTGGGAAAAACTATTGTTAATGTTGCTTTAACTCTTTTCGGATATAACGAGGCATCTTTAAACTTGCAGAATTTTTTTTTATGTCGGTCCTTATAATTTATTAATTACTGTGGAATCTTGTTAACCTCTTCGTAGGTACATCTTGTATGAATCATTCTCCTGGTTAAGCCGTCTGGGGCGAAATATTATGCCGTATTATGCGAGTGACGTTAATTCGAGCAGCGCTGCCACGAATTCGGGCTCGTTCAATTTCCAGGCGTGTTATCGAAGTTCCCCGCAGCAGAAGGTGCACGAGAACTCGGTGTCTCACTATGGATACACGCGGTCCGCGAAAGTTTCGCAAGCTCCCGTCAGGGGAACTCTCATTCGGATGCGAGCGGGAGAGGCCGTTTATTTTAGAATTTCGTAATTCGGGACGAAGACGAATTTATTCGATTGCTGAAACACGTACCGCGCTCCCGGCTTGTACGCGTCATGATAATGCAAGATTTGTTGCGCCCGTAAAGCCCCTTAATTTACAACGGCCCTCGGCCGTTCGCGTTGGGCGCCGTTTTATTAGAACGCGACGCGAGGAGAGCGGCGTCATTATCGTCCAACGAACTTGAATAGACGCGGCTCGTTAACAATCGGCCGGCTTGTAAAATCTCTGCCTGACGATTTTGCTTAATGAACTCGACGGTCCCGCGGCGAGATTTAGTGGAAGGTTAAGTCCACGTCTTTGGCATTTATGGTATACGGAGTAAGTTATATGGAATACAATTTTATTAAAATGTTACTAGGGGTGGATTTGTATGTAGGCAACGTTGGCAGAGGTTTTCAAGTCAGAAAGGATGGTTATCAAGCCCATATGTAGGTAGGGGAGACCGGGGCTAGTTGTGATAGTTTTTCGTTTTTTATTTTTTATTTTTTTGTAAAGTAACTTTCTTCTACCGAAGACCACTATCACATGTAATTAAACGAAAACCATGACCTTGAAAAAAAAAAACACTTGGGCAAGTTGTGACACAATATGGGGCAAGTTGTTACATTTTACGCAAATAGGCTAATTATGAGTAATATAACTATATTTTCTTGGACAAATATAAATTTATCAATTGTAAGAATTTATTACACTAAATATACAAGTGAAAATTATGAATAAGCTGTTGATTAAACAGGTGATTATCATCGTCCGTTTCATACGACGACTAACAATAAATTAATGCAGACATAAAATTGATTTTTTGGTTTTGCACACTTCTCATGTGCCCACTATTTGCAGTCTATGCACTGAATCCACTTTGTGGAGTCTTTCTTTGACAACATGCCGCGGTTAGAACCATTGTGTATAAAATGCTATAAGTTGCATACCAGTTTCTTATGTTCTTGGTACGAATGTGTGGCTAAAGGACCACTGATTCAAACGAGGTAATATTAATTTACACACATTTATCTGACTGTTCGGTAGAAAAGATTGAAACGGAAAGAGGAACGTTACTATTACTACCGAACCGACTATAAAAAAACACCATACCCAACCGTGTATGGTGGAAACACATCAGCCACTTCATCGTCGAAGCGATAGCCCAAGCGACAAAAATTTAAACAGCTTTGTAACAACCGGCCTGTCACATCTAACCCCGGTCTCCCCTACTTGCAATTAAATCTGTCCTGGTCGACGAGTACTTAACGTGTCCAGCAGTTTACATGTATTTAGCATCGTTTCACAGCGCCATATTGAATGGAGAGTCGAACTGCAGCCCAACAAGGGGAAGCGCCGTGGACGTCGTTAGAAAGCTTTTCTTTACTTTCTATCCGTACAATGATATACCACACGCAGGCAGATCGCGCAAATGTCAATCTTTCTCCTCGACGTTGTTGCGTGCCTCTGGGAACATTGTCGGTTAGCAGTTGCACAAGTCCACGCTCGCGAGCCAAGCCTGGGGCCCGTCAAATGCGCGCGCGGGGATTGACTCGTGGTTTCTTCCTTCTGTAATTACGATTTCTCCTCGCGGCCGTCGCGAGCCGAGCCTCGTGTCCCGGGGACATTACCTCGCCGATAGAATCGTTTGTCCAAATTAGGGAAGCCGAGGAAATATTTATTGAAACTTACACCCGGAGATACTTCGCCGCGAGAATTGAATATGAGCACGGGTAACTCGATGCTCGGCGTCCTCGAAATTGCATTCCGCTTGGAATCGTGTATTCATCACCCCGGGAACGCTTCTTAAAGGTTCCGTTTCTGTACGCCATTTAGGTAATGTCTTCATCGCACACCGCCGCGGGGAACCACGTTTCTTTGCAAGCCACGCCGAACGGCTGTCTTGAACCATTTAGCGCGGGGCCTTCGCCTTCGCGCGGCATTTGGAATTCAATTCCCGATAAGATTAACGATATCCGTACTAAATTGACGGGGGAATTAAAAACCGCGGGCTTGAAGATGGAAACTACAGCGGTAATTAGCGGATCGTCGTAACGAGCGTGTTGCAGCGTGCAGAGGAACGGCGCACGCTTCGAGGAAATAATTGACCGGCCGGTTTTCCTCGCGTCGGGTGGAAAGAGTCCCTAAAATCTCTCGGCAGCGGTGTGTACACCGAGTAATAACGCCGGGTTAATTATCCAGTGGCAGAAGCTAATTCCTCGAAAGCCGTTTACCATTCTAGATCCAGCATCTTAACCAGCGGGCGCGCGTACGCCAGCCACGGAATATGTTTAAATCCCCCTGTTCTTTTTCAACCGCAACACGAGCTTCTTTTACATAACCGATATCCTGCAACAATCGCGAATCACGGCAGCCCGCGAGGCAATTACTCGTCCACGCGCTCGCCACGAAAATTACAGCTTTCTACAGCATATCTGTACGAGCGATTTGCCTTGTCGTTCGTTTACGCGATCGTCAATTTTCGCGCGTGGGAGAGGCGTGCCGTGGTGGCCAAAGGAAAGTTTAATACCGATACTTCTGCTCACGTGGATACGGAATTTTAATTCCAGTCTTTATGCACCGCGATGGTACAAATAGCAAGTCCAGTATCTCGAGCCTGGCTAATTATATGATAGAGGTGTAGATATAGGAGTCAGACCTGACTAAAACCTATATTCCCACGACGACTATCAATATGATTACTAGATTCCGTAGACTGGGTGTACACTTCAGTCTTCCTTTAAACGCCACCGTATAAATCCACCCCGCAAATTATCCCCCAACTGAGCAGGCGGAACAAAGAAAGCGACATCCCAGTTGGGGGGACTAAAAATTGACTGCTTCAAGATCGTCTGTCTGGCAGCCGGCGCGCCAGGGAGTATTTCCAAAGGTGCGCTTTGCTCGACAATGGCAGCCGGAGGAACACCGTAGCGCGGAGTGTAGTGGAAAAGCGAGTCAGTTCGAGATACCGCTGTGTTTCGTTTTCTCGATCCTTGACGCGCCTCCCTCCGTCACAATGCGCGCTTCTCCCTCGCCCTCGGGCTAAACACCCGCGCGAGTGTCACGTAACGACAGAGCGCACGATCGCTGGCACTTCTCGCGCCAGCGCCGTTGTTAGAAAAAACTTTGTGCCCGAGCAGCACGCGAAAGGGACACCGATACGCCGCTGTTTTCCCGCTGCTTGCGAAGGAGGCAACGGAGGGGGGTGGGGGGGGGGTGAATGCCGGCGTAAACACGGCCAAGGGGGAGGCAGTGAAGGGCAACGTTTCCCTGTACAGCAGGGGATAGGAAAAACAAGGGTCGCACGGGGTGGGATCGCGCGCGAGAGAGAAATCGAACGGCGAAAAAAGCGGGAAAGATAGAAGAGATGAATGGCAGGGGCGGAGAGGGACAGGGGGCGTCTGACACCATTGTTGCCCTTCTTGGCGCCAGCGCACCCTTTCGCGCCCTCGCGCCACAGAGGCGAGTATAATGGAAATACGCCACGCGAGGTGAGGAAGGGCGATCTACCCTTTGCTCTGTGGCTCCGCAGGTTGGCGACATCGGGGATCGGCGTCTATCACGGTCGAGAGGATCTACGTCGAGTCGGTGATCCATAAGCGGAGTTCTAAGCGTGCCAATACCTTCGCGCTTCATGGGGGTTGCCACCGTTCTCTATGTGGTAACGCCGCACAGTGGTCCGAATAGGGGATGTAGGGGGACATTCGTGTATAACTTTTGAACTATAAAAGATATCGGAATGAAAGTTGTGCCAAAAAATAGGAAAAAATTATCCCTTTCTAATGATGTATAATTTAATTTTTTTACATTTATTTTTTTGATTTATTTTTCTTTTTTTTTAACTTATTTGTGATAAAAAAAATTAATTCTGTTTATTTGGTACCTTATTTAATGCTCTTTTAGTGATTTAAATCGCATGGTGGGGAAACTTTTCGTTTCCAAGTTCTGAGGAAAAGTCAAATAGTACTATGAGAAATTCTGACGAAATCTACAGTTTAGTTAAACTGTAGCCCAATATACATAAATATTTGTAAAAACCCTTTATAATACAATAATAATACGACGGATACGAACGTATATACGTAAAATGACGTAAAGCTGACAGTTTTAAACATTAATAATTTGAAGAGTGGGCTGCGGGGGGAATTGATTTTTGCATAATTCTGTAGAAGAAGGTGTGCTGAAAATATTCCAATTGGTTAGAACGTGGGACTCGGTGGGACTTGAAAGATATTCCTTGTCAATTGTAAAGAACTTTAACAATTTTCTTTATTTCATTGAGCCTTACTTTGTTAATACATTATGAACAGTAATTTTTAGTTGACCGTATTAATTGTTAACGCAAAAGAATGCCCTTCATTCCAGAAAAATATTAAACAGGGTCGTCAGGGCATCTCTAAGAAGGAAGCAATTTTTTCTAGTGAAAGATGCTATCGTTAAAATATCCAACTTTAAGCGTTCGTCCTAATTACAATTTTTATTAAATTTTAATAATATTTTCAGTTTCGAGACTGATGGACATTTAGGAAGTAGTATACATTCATTAGATTTCGATAGGGGAGAACTAACTTTTCTTCTGAATGTCCCCTACTACCCCTATTCGGACCACTGTGCGCCAAGGGCTTGGAGGTCAGAGTGATGGTCGGGAGAGAGTTTTAAATTTCAGCGGATCGATCATGCGCAGTTGGATCGTGTATAAACTTCCTTAGACAGACCATTGATAGAGAATTGAAGTTCATACGCGTGTCTAGAACTATCAGTTTCAATCTTTCCCTTGACAACTGTTGGTCTGCAACGAGAAATCGTTCAGTTTCGGTTTCATAGCGACGGCATATGTTTCACAATAGCGGAGAACCTGTTTGCACACTGTCGAACGAAATTCGCCAGCTTCTTACACCGATTCGATTCTTCCCGCCGGCTTTCGCGCAAGCGTGTCGGCTTGTTCAATAACAATAAAGCCATTTCAATTGACACACATTACACGAGCGTGTGCACGCTTAAACGTACACAGAGACGTACGAAGGGGCGGGGGGGGGGGCGGGGGGAGGGCCGGCGTGTGTGGTCACGCTTGGATTGTACGCGATCTCATTGCCCGTCGGCATGATTAGCGAAACCGGGTCACTTGCAGCGCTGTACAATGCAATCATTCCGCATGCAAACTAATCTTCCTACCACCCACATCAGGCTGCGCACGGTACACGCTCGGCTTGGATGTGTGCTGCTATCATCGTCACGGGGGCTGCTCCTCGCTACTCGGGGATTAATCTTGCGAATGCACGCGCGGATTGATTCGTTTACGGACAATTACAGGGGGTACATTCATCTCTTTCGTTCCCTCTGCTCTAATTACACCGTGATCGCTCGTTTTTTCCCTGTCACTATGTATATCGTCCACGCAATTCGCATTAGCGAAACGTTCTTTGATAGGCCTCACTAATGCAATCCACTCTAGCCACAACATCTTCAAAATCTCCATTTGTAAGGAAATCAGATTTACTCTGCACAGGGAAAAAATCAGGAGGGTAGCGGGTGCATCTGTCCCGGGCGCCGATGTGAAATCTTTCTAGAGAAATTACGTAATTTTGGAGAAGATGCATTAATAGCTTTATTCAAATTTATGTATCATATTAGCTTAATAATGTATACCTACTACTTAGTATAACTATACAACCTAGTTTCGTCCCGGAATCTGTAGAATTCCCACTAAACCCCTTCATCTGGCACATAAAATTGTTTCCAGTACCGCTAATAATTTTATTTCAAGCGTATTTCTATGAATCGATTAGAACAGTACACCCTGTACGTTCGTTCCGCCACAGCGACGTCTGACAGCGGTGGAATGCAACGAGCTTTCCTGGCAGAACGATTTCCCCGGGATATATCCTATATAGGGAGCGGTTACGCTCGTCCTTCCCTTGCTCCTACCTAGGGTTTCGTTCTTCTGTATGCAAATAAGCCGACACCTACCTACGCGGCGCTTCGTGTCTTATCTTCATCCCCGGGAGGTTGGTTTCTCGTTCGAATGAGATCGCGTGCGAGCTTCCTGCGAGCCTCCCTTCGCCGCGTCTCTCATCGCTAGACGTCCATCCATCGTGGACGCTCGGACGTATCTTTGACGCTTACCCTCCGACCGATAACGCTTCCACGAGCTTCCTTCGAGGGTGGAAAAAATTAACAGAGGGTTCGTGGTCTCGGGGATATACGTGTTGGGTAAACGATCGTCGTAGGAAACCGGCGGGAAGGAAAATAACGTAACAGCCTCGTGGCTGCGACGCCTCCACCCGATTACGGGCGAGTTATGATTGCAATTGATTTTTTCCACGGCAGTATCTAGCTGGCGGTTCGATTGTTAGATAATAACAGAGCGGGGGATCTGCGCGAGGCTTAATAAGCAAAATGTAAATTGTAGGAATCATCGCATTACGAAGCGAATGGTCATTTTCCAAGGGCCGCTGGATGATTTATAGTTGATAGCCGGGGAATTAAGTTCGACGCGAGTGGATGTTTAATTATCGTGGATTTTGCAATGCCCCTAGAATTGGCTATTATTCTATCCGCCTGAATTCAAATATGTCGAAACGTTAGTACAGTAATGCGATAAAATGCACATTGGAATTACAATTATTGTGGACATTAACAGCGCAGTGTTATTGATACGTCTGCTATTAGCTCGGTATTATTCAGGCTGACATTTAATAATTGGACGGTTCAATTATTTCGATCGATCCGCCGCTTTAATAAGGCAATTAAGCGGGGGACATATTACGTGCCATTTAACACGATTACCTGTCGCCTCGATAGTTCGTATAAATTGATTAATTCGCTGTTACATATTGGAGGCACGGAACTATCGTGTGTACGGCAGTTTGCGTCATTTATGTGGAAATTACAGACGCTCGAGCTTAACCAGAACAGAAACAAAAATTTAGAGAGGTAGTGAAGGGAATAAATAAATAAAAAGTAGGTTCCTACGTGCACTTTATAATCGCATAGTGTAATTTTACCTTGAAATATGGTCCCCTAATGGATTAATAAAGATCCTCCCCTTACACGTTGCCACCTAGGATACAAACTTGTAAATCTGATGCCACCAACTCAAGCCCACTCTGCAGAAAAATCCCTTCCATACCCCAACCAATTATTCCGCCAAGATTTACCACCGCTACAAGAATTATAAGTACCTACGCCACTTGCCGCGAGATCGCCACTCGAAGAAAGTCGGAGAAAGAGATCGCGCGGAATGTAACGCGAGCAGTGTCATTTCACGATACAGCAGGATGGTTTTTCACGAGGCAGGGCATTAGGGGGCAGTAGCAGAGGGGAGGCCAAAGCTACAGCGGCACAGGCGCCTTACGGGACGGTGAAAGAAACAGTTGCGTCCTCGGTAATTGCGCGGGGCTTTAATTAACAAAGCACAATGGAGGGAACGTACCCATTGCCACCCTCATTGTCCTCGCGTTAAATCTATCCTAGCTGTAGCCAACCCCCCCCCCCCCCCCCCCCTCTGTATAAAACCCACACCCGTCCAACCCCGCGTGCACATAAACGCGTCTACACACGTAACCGCTGTAAAGAGGGAGGGCGGTTTATCCGCCTCGCTCTTTCGAGCTCTGTCGATTATTTAACGCAATTATCCGTCGTTCCATCGTGAACCGTCCTCGTCTTCCCTGCCCCGCCGCCCTACCCCGTCGCCCGCGGTGCGCCATTGTTTCTTCCCGGTCGTATCGATTCGAGATACTCGTTCGACTGGTTCCCGTCTGCTCGCGGGATGAAAAGCCCGGCCCGCACGAGGAGCGGGGAGGAAGAGGGAAACGAGCGTTCTCGATTCTCGACGGAGGTGATTCTTTTCCCAGGGAATTTATAGCCAGCCACGCCGACCGATTAACCGTTAAAAGGATAACCGAAACCGCTTCCATCGCGCGCCATTGTGAGAGCGTTTCGGTGTTCCTCCGGGGACACGTTCAGACGTTGTTGATCATTGTGTCGCGCGCGATAACATCGCGGCCGCCGGATGATATCGCGAAGAAATTGCCGTGGATTCACGGAGATATTCCACCCCTTCCGCTTTCACCGGGGAAACAATCGATGTGTGCGCAGGCGAGATCGACGCCTCTGGTCCGCAAACATTCGTTACCTATGTGATTATTTGCAAAAGTGCACCCCCCCCCCTCCCCCTCCCCCTCTCGGCAGGCAGAGGGTTCGCAGATGTAAAGCGTTGAGGTTCGAGAATTTCGCATCTACCGCCCCGGAATTGCCATCCCCGGGGGATAGTAGCGTCCTGAGGGGGAAGGGTCGTTGGATTCGCTTCATGATTGTTATTCACTTAGATGGGGGGAAGGGGACGGCTGTTTTAAAGTTTCCAACGGCGAAGGACTCTCGTTGTATTCCCCCGTGATTCCAGCCGGCTGAAGGAAACCTGCAAATTGTTGTTGCTGGGATCGAGGACACTCCGCCGCAGATTCTCCTGACAGGGGATGACGGTAATAGTATTAGGGTTAGTGGCGTATCTCGAGTGGTTCGAGTTGGCAGTAAGATAGCGGAGGGCTGCGAAGAAAAAGAAGAAGAAGGAGAAGAAGAAGAAGAAGAAGAAGCGGAAGAGAGGTGAAAAGGTAGAATAAACAGAGAAATAGAGTGGCTCCAGGGAAGCAGGGGTGTAAGAGAGAGAGAGAGAGGAAAAGAGAAAAGGAAGCTGGCTTTATTGGCCTGAATTGCCAGAGGATTAATTTCGCTGGATTTTAAGTGGAACGCCGTCGCTGGAACACAGTCCATTAAAAATGATAATATTTGGACGGCCGATTACCCTCGTTTGTACGTCCAGGCCACTCCATTTTTTCCCTCCCCGTAAATTAGATTCCAACCCCGAAGGAAACTTAGCGAGCCGCGACGGTAGCCCAGCAGACACGATAAGAGGAATCTTATTGACCTTAAAATTGGATCCCACGATACCTTGGCGAAAAATCGCTGACTCGTTCGGCCGCCAGACCCGCGCCGACTCCATTCCCTTCGACGATCATCCCGCGATGGAAGTTCGGTGCTCGCGAGGTGTCGGGCGCTTAGAATTTAACGAGCTTCGTTATTACAGGGTCGTCCAATCGAGTCCTCCAGACTCCTTCGCCAGGGATTGAATCTTATCGCGGGAGGTTGGGCGGCTTGTTATTACAAGTGGAAAGAGGCTCCCAAGGAAATCTGAAAATTCAATTCCCTCCGTCGCGCAAAGAAAGCTCGCTAATTCTTTGCCTGCCCGGCGATATCGCGTTAGATTGGATAGAGGGGATATCGCGATGGGAATCTCGCCCCTAATTGCCCGCGGGCTCGCCCCGCTGAAAAGCTCCGCGCGGAAGGAAACGGCGCTCGTTAAAAATTCCCGCGGCGTATCCCCGATTACCTTCCATCGGGAATCTCCACCCGCCTCACCTTTCGCTGGTCGAACTTCAACGATAAGCGCGCTATCCCTGGAAACCAGGAAGAAAGCTCGCCGCGGAATTAGAATCCCTGCTTCGGCGATACAACATCGGCGGGATGTAAAGTTAATCACGACGCCGAGCACGGTATTTTTACCACGGCAACCTCGATAAAAATACCGCGCGAGGGGGCGGGGGAAATAATCTTCGCCCCAATTGCTCGGCTGGTTTATTCTCTCCAAGGTGTCGTAAACAAAGTGAACGCCGCTGAAATATCAGCCTGCTTTCACTGAATCGATGAGGGCGGATAGCAGTGGGGTGGGGGTGGGGGTGGGGGGTGGGGGGGGGGGTAGATGGGAGGCGCGGGGCACCCCGATAACCGCGTTGAATTAAATTTTCTCGATTGCGCTCTCCTTCGTCCTCTCTTCGTCCGCCCGTGTACGTGGACGTAATGTGGAATCTGAAAATTGAAATTCTTTCCTTTCATCCGGAACAAAAGATCGGGCGGGGGGGGAAAAAAATTACCGTTCCGCCTCTGGAGCCGCGTGGTCGCCGGGCACGCGAGATATTACGTCGGATCCGATAGACGCGTCGCGATGAAAATCTCGTCCCCGATCGTTTTCCACGCCGAGGGTGGCTGTAAACAGGGCGAGCTTATCTTTCCCTCCGGCTGCGAGGGGCGGCCCGGACCCTTTAACCGAAACCAAGCAACCTCGTCGATAAACCTTAAGTTCCGACGGCGGGTGGCTGGGATGCGCGGCGGCCGGGCCGGAGGTAAAACGAGAACAGGAAGGAGGACTCCTGTGTATCTTCCTGCCGTCTGTACACCGCGCTGTAGAGGGGAAACAAAACGCCGGGGCTCTCTGTATGAGTCAACGTCAATCTCTTAATCTGCCCGGCCCGTAACGACATGCAAAGCAGCTTCTGCCGATGATGATAATTAACCGGCATTACCGCGCTTCATTACCTCCCGGCGACGTGACTGGCTGAATTATTCAATCGACTGTGCGAATTGTCTTGGAGCTCGGCGAAGAAACAAGGAGGCGCGTGCTCCACGAATGCACGATGGGAATGGGAATGGTAGATTCCGCGTATAGTTGATTCCCCGTACTTGAACTTCGCCCTCGGCTCTTTAACGAGAACTAACTTCCGGCATTTTGGAAGCAACATTCTAAAGATTGATTGCACACTGGCTAATTGACTCGAGGAATCTCCCCCTCGTTCGATTCGACACGCTTCCCCATTTCCGCCACAGAATTCCCCTTCGGAGCCTCCGAATCAGGTGGGTTTCGCGAGTCGGTTGGTAGCCTCCGATTCCCCCGCAGCCAGAGATTCTGACGCGCAATCTTTCGGCCCGTAGCCCTCGTAAAGTCTCGTGCAAGGGCTTTTCCCTGCGATGGCGGGGAGGGCGGGGGTATCGGGATCGATGTTGGCATACGAAAACAGCGAAGAGTCAGCCCTCCCCGGTTCCGAGCGACGCTCCCTCGCCCCGGTCTCCTCGCTGTCGCAGTCGCATATCCGGGGGTCTTTTACCAGCGGAGCGTGTAAGCTGGCACAAAGGGAACCGTGAAGGAGGTGGGTTCGCAGCCGGTGACTGAAACCCCTCCGCCCCCCCCCCCCCCTTCGCGCTGGCTGGGGAACTTTTCGAAACTGCAATTTCTGTATACCTTTATCGCTGGCCGCCGCCGCGCGTAATTCCGATCGCGCTTGACTCAGCTTTTGCATAACCGCATAACCCGGAGCGGTCCCGTCGGGGTAGTTCTAGAATTCATAAAAGGGTAAAAGGCTAAAATTGCGGCACGTTTCCTTCCATTCTACGTCTCCTTCCGTTCCTTTCCACCCTCCTCTCGGCTGGCTCCCAATTCTCCCCTTATTCCACGGTATCGCACGGTGGCCCGCGTTCCACGAACGTAAATGTTCAACCGGCAATCATGCCCACAGCCGGCCGGGCAAATAGTTTTCCTGATTCGATGCCGGGGAATTTTTGTTCCGTTTAAGGGAACGACTTCTGCCCGCTACCCTATCCGGCGCCAAACCGTTTCCCCTCAGCTTCCTTGGCTCTGGGATTTTTAGGCGAGTTCTAGTTCTGCTGTAGCTTTTAGAAGTAAAATGATTTAACTGCATCTCATTGGCGCAGCATCTGCAAAGCTCTGCGACTTCGTAGCGTAAACGGAATCGGTTTCAACGCCTGTAGCGTCTGTTTTATAAACTGAAAACCAGCGCGAAAGTAATTCCCAGGGTTCAGGCTGGGAACAGGGGTTTAAAATCGCGTAAAGTAGCTATTCGCGAGGTACAATCGCGCTTTCCAACCGTGGATACTTGGAGCAAGTTTCCATTCGCGCGGGGAGCGCACGGCAATTTCAGACTGTGTTCCGTAAATCCTCTCGTTGCCCCGGCTTCTTTTTCATTTTCTTGGAATGGCGGCGGAGAAGAGGCGGACTTGAAGGGAAACTGCAACGAACTCGCACACGTCTCGAGCTCTCATCTCTTCTTCTCGAGCTCTACGGCCCGAGCCGAGGGAATCAATAACTCCTCGCGACGGAGTCACCCTCTCGTTCTTCCGCCCCTAACCAAAGAACCCTGCCTGTAACCCCATAAAACGTCCACGGGGGACGGCTGGCATTGTGAAGATTTCGACTCCGCAGTTTCTCGCTGACGAAACCAGTCAAGGTGCCTTCGAAGGTGTCAGATTTTCGACGCGCACCGAGGGGATGATTCCTCCGATATTTGCGAAACGATGAAAGGGATTTTAGGGGGCGTGGGACGGGGCAGGAGTTTGAAATGTGTCTGGGGGAGTCTTTGATCGAAAAGTATCTCGTCAAACGTGGAATGGGGAGGGTGATTATTCGAAGGGGTTAAATAAGTGGAGTTAACAGCATGTAATCTGATAGAATGTTGTTTTATTTCCATTTTTTTTTCTTTATAGTTTCAGCACTTATTTTTTCTGAGGTACAAAGTAGTTGTTTTGGGAGGGAAGAGTTTGGTAATAGACTTGAAATTTTCTTAGACCATTCCAGAGATGTTAAAATTGTCTTTGATTTGAATTAACGTGATTCATTGATTTATCGAACATTCCTTGATAAGACATGAGCATAAATAGTGATAATACATTAAAAAATGTATAGCGTTCGGGAAAAAGTAACTTTATTTTCTTTCGGTAAATTTACTTTATTTCGGTAAAACAGGATAAATAAAAACTAAAATTAAAATGTTAAAGTTCAGTCCCAGCGTAAATTATTTAACTTTCAGAAATTTTTCTTGTTTTTGCAATCCGAGGACTGTGACATGTGCTAGACGTTAACACAGGTACAAAATAATTAATAAATAATAATGATCAACATAAAAAAAATTTTTTGCAAGGTCAAAGATGCCTCCTTATATCCCAAAAGAGTTTAATCCGGTATTAACAATCGTTTTTTTCAAGAAAATTCATAAATATCACTTACTTTTGAGGGCTGTTACACGAGAATCCCACCTTAATTCGATTAGTTATAAAATATAGTCGCGTTCGCTCGTATTTCTCGCGTGTGAGCGCCGAACACACCAACAGCCACCAGAAACGGAATTCCTCAACTTCAGGCTGCATCTTCAAAACCGATTTCCAAATTCCAGAGTCATAAAACACATACTTTTCGATCACTTTTTGCATGTGTTCGAAATACTCTGAATAGATAATAACCCACGTTGACCAAACCTCGCCAAGAACACATATAATAAGTCCATTGCGTATTAAAGCTAAAATCAATCATGCTGCCTCCTCTGCATCACTCTTGATAAAACCTATAAGGCACACGTTACTTCGTTACTTCACTGTCAACGACCTACACCCTGCATCTTTAAAAACTTACTACCATTTACACATTCAGCTATCGATAGAACTGAGCGAACGCCACTTAATTTCCCCTGCAAGTGATTAATCGCGCCCATCCACCCGGAACGCTGCAAGCAGCATTGAAATTCCCACCAGCCGCGAGTACCAAAACGCTTGAAAAGACGATTTAAGCCCCGCTACCAGAATTTCCCATCCAAACTGTACTACTTTCCACGAACGGACTCCCCTGCATCCTCGCCGCCAGCAGTGAACGCAGCACGTGCGGCCCGTAACACATGAATGGTGCCCATTAAGTAACGCGAATATCCTATTCTCTAGCGTGCCGCGGCCGAGGGTTCGCGACCTGTCGCCGTTAATTTATTGCGAATCAACGGTATCGTAAAACACGGAACGGCGACCGTGGCGATACCGTGCACGCGGCCACGGAAAATGGAGTTACACGGGCCAGCGGGTAACATCGCTAATTTATTAGATTCTGGAATGCGCGCCCGGTAATCTCATCGATCGGTGTATTTGTCCAGCTGAGTGCACCCGTTAATCTTGCGCAAATGAAATAATGGTTTCAAGCTTTATCGACGGATAATGAATTTTAAATCGGATCAGCTCGACGGGCATTAATTCCTCGTTGGTTGGCGAGCGCGCGCGTGATCCAGAGGCTGGATTGCAAATTAGATTATCTATCTCTATCGCGGACTGTCCTCCCCCCCCTACCCCCTCCCCCCTCTCCGCCCCCCCCCCTCGCTTCGAACCCCACCGACGTTTACTTTCTGCACGGGTCACCCCGGCAGTCCGCTTCCCTTCCTTTATTTGCCTCGTTTTTTCACGGGCCAGGCACGTAGCTGCCTCCGACCACGAAGCCAAATGGCGCGATAGCACGGAATAAAGGCGCGGCCCGACGCCCGGCTCATCTGCATAATAAAAGTGGAAACGGTGGAGATATGAAATCTTGAACAAACTCCGCGCGCCGTTTAAATCTTTTGGCGCGGTACAGAGCCTCTTTTAATCGGGGCCCGATCCTTCTTCGTCCGCCCGGGCGTTTTCCCTTAATCGTTGATTGCGCGGCCGTGTAAATCTCGCCGGCCGATTTGCATTTTCACTCCCCCGACCGTTTCTGCGTTCCTCGATAACTAGACCGACGGTCGCGGCCGGTCCGAAGCCGTCGCGTTATCGGGAACGGTCGCTCGTTAATTTCGAAATCGCCGCTTGGCCGGCGGCGAAGGAGACCACGCGCCGCGGAATTTCTGCGGCGATATCTGCGCGCCTCGTTGCCGCGATTAAACGCCACGATCTGCCACCGGTTGTTAAAAAAGGAAGCAATGTGGACGGATTCGCGGGTGGACGATTTCGTTGGACTTTACGAGCCGCGATGCTCGTTCGAGATAATCTGGAACGAGTGCGGGGCAATGGTACAAGCGTTTCGCTGGCAAGATGCGAACGGGGAACTGTTTCTGAAGCTTCCGTCCACGGATGCAGATCACTGGGCGCATATTTGATTGCAAGTAATATCGATATCGCGGGGACTCGTGGGCATCTCATATCGCTGTCTTTGACATTGCTGTCGCGTCCCCACGGGTGGACAATTTTGCGCAATGGGATCCTTGGTCATACGAATTTATGTAGCCTCCTCGATTTCTCCGAAATTCTTGTGACCTGATTTTCTTGTCTCCTTTCTACGATCCCGGTAAAAATCAAATTCTATACTATAGTATTACTATGGGACGTAGAATATTTTCCGATATATTTTTCTTTTTTAATTTTGGCACTCACAGTGTTTTCTACAAGGACTCTTCAATTTATTGTAGTTCAAGGAGCACTCGTTTTCGATTATATTCAACTCACAGCAGTTAATCTTCCTCTTGAACAAAAGCGTGCATAATAGATGAGGCATTGGGAGCAAAAACGGACTAACCCGCATTTTTGGTAACCCACAATAATATATTCCAATAGGCTGTACTAATTATATAAAATAGGAAAAATTAGTTTTTTTTTTCAATGTGAATAAAGCAGGGAAAGTGAATATCTTTGAAATGTTTCCATTCCGAATTTTATTCCGATTATATATTAAACGCGCCATCGCGATACCTACTTTCTATCGATTCGGTTAACGACGCCCAAATTCGCCATCCACCGTTTTCCCTCGACAGAGACAAATGGCTGTCGTCGATCCGATTAATCCCGGGCGTAGTTTACAATCCGAGGATGCACCGGTTAAATAATTACTTAGCCAAGTTACGGGGCTTCGCGGAGTGAACGCGGTAGGCGCGGTAATGCGCGATAATTCGTCGTCTATAGGTTGGCTCGCGGCTGCTGCAGTTTTACGGTTGCGTCGTTATCGAAATTGCCGACCGCCGTGACAAATGGAGTCGAGGCAATTTTCCCGCCTAATTTCCTCGCATCGCCGCGAATATCGCGTCCGCCGAAAGTATCGCGGCGATTGTGTGCAGCGCAATTTTTTCCACCCCCTACTCCCACCCCCCGATCCAGCATTTCCTGCCATCGAAGATTGGTTTCGTTTCGTCGTACTGCAATTTTAATCGACAATTCGCTGGTAGCCTTTTCTCCCGCGCCGCATCGACTCGCTGATGGATCTCGAAAGCGATCTAGGAAATGAGAGTGTTCTCTGTGTCGATCGACGAGGGTATGCCTTTTTTATTTCGAATTCTGGCGAGGTGACGCAATGCTTGTTTAAGTGCCTCATTAGCTTACATTTTAGTGCGCCTGTAATTATTTAAATATCACTTCTGTGGTGACATTTGGAAGAATCATATAGGAGCTTGGAATAATTATTGATAGCTCATTTAATGAGGGTTGAACTACCATCCCAAATCTTGCAAGCTGTAGTATGCAACACTTTTGAAGCCACAATTAAAGAGTCCTTGCAGAAAACACTCTAAGTGGGAAAAATCAAATTTTTCAAGAAAGAGAAGAAACTAATTTTAATTGTTAAATATGCTTAAGTATACAATAAACTAAATGCGTCACAAAATTTTCTATTTTCTGCATTAATATCGTCCAAATTCATGAAAAGAAGAATTGTGTTAATTGTAGACAAAACTGCCATTCATTGAAATTTGCAAGCACTGTGAGTGCCAATCTGGTTTACCTATCTCTTAATTGGCTGTTACACTGTTCTCTACAGAAGTGGCGATTTAACTTATTTACAAAGGGAAATTGTATTAAAATTCTATACTATATAGTATTATAATTTTCACGTAGAACATTTTCCGATAATTTTTTTTTTTAATTTTTGACACTTCAATTATATACGCGATGTAGATCCCATCTCAAGTGACGATAACACACAGTATAAACCACATTTAACATACATAAACACCGGCTCAGAGAGCGCCATCCCAAAATTGCAATATCCAGATGTTCGTATTATGCCTGGACCATCGAGAATATTATGCCAAGTCCAGCCTCTCGGTATCTGTAATCGAAGATGTCGAAACCCCACTCGAGCGTAATGGGTTTAACCGGCGTGTTTCGGTTCGGTGTCAGAGCGCCGGGCGTAGTTCCTTGGATTTGTATTGCCGTGATGGGCGAATCGGTGGTAAGTGGGCTGGTAAGAGGATAGAAGAGGGTGGACGGGCCATGTTAACCCAGTTTCTATCCAAGTGATCAATACGGGAACGTTCGTGCACCGTCGCAGCCGCTTATCCGTCTTGAAAGGTTCGCGCCTTGTTTACCCTCTTTCGGAATGTTATTCCCTTCGTACCAGAGAGAAAAACCAGCTCCCGGGTGATCGTATTTTCATTGCTCCCGAGGTCTGGCTCCGCGCGCAATTATCACAATAATCGCCACCGTTGCCACCGACTCACCACGATTGTCTTTGTAAATACGTTGCCACGGGAACGTTGCACCAACGAGGCCCTCGCCGCTCTATTCAGATGCAGGTAGTTATTTTCAATCACCGCGGCACGTTACTAAACCCGCCACTGACACGTAACGGGCTTCCATCGCACCTAGTTTACAGAATAAATAAGAAAACCTGAGAGCATAAAAGATTCCTAGTCTGAAACTTGACCGGCAGCTGGACAACTTCTTTCCGTCTAATCCCGTCGTAACCAATCTTCCACTATAGTGAATCAATCAACCTTGTCATCGACACTTCCAAAGAACGCGTCGGCATCGATTTTATCCCCATTTAAAAACATGAAACCTCAGCTCAAAGTTCTAGCAACGTAACGTAGACATCCACTTTGCTCCGTTCGTCGCGGCATTTCGCAGCACGACACAATAAGCCGTGGCATCGAAAATTATTCCAGGGAAAGGCAGGAAGCATTTGGTCCGATATAAAGGAAAGAAATGGGGCCCGGCACACGGTTGCCCTCCGATAACAGCCATCGCCGGCTTGGCGGCGTTGTTTTCGCGCGCTGGAACCGCGAGCATTGATGCGGGAGCCGTTGCACGGCGCTGCAATAACAGTAAAACGGCAATATTGTTGTCCCGGCGAGCGTATCCGCTCGGAATGCGCGAGGATCGCCGTGTATATCACGTTCTGGCGCGGTTACACGCTCGAAGGGAGCCCGCGCGGCGGTATCACACCCCCGCGGCGTCTCTGGCTCCACCGTGGTGGCGAGGAGTTATCGGCGTCACGCGCATCCGTGTGCTATCCTTTATTTGTTCGTCGAAGGAGGGAACGGCCCGCGCGACAGCTCGGCCAGAAGGGTTTCTGCTTTTTATTCGACCTGAAAGGACGCCTCTCTTTCTCTCTCGATACTCACCGTGAAATAGAGACTCGCGGCTGGCGTGACGACGCGAACGAGCCTTGAAAAGATGCCCATTGCTGGCGAGCCTTTGCTTCGCGCGGTGATAGGTGGCTCGTTGTGGTCGCTGGTCGTAACGCGGCTGATTCTTCGGCTCTGATGGCTCGTCGCGGGTTGTTTGCGTGGAGTAGTGTGAACGAATCTGCGTGATCGCGTTTGAACGTTCTGCTGCTCGTTGGGTGTGCTTGTGTATGGCTGAGTTTCGAGTTAATCGCTTGGGATTCAACACTGAGGACTTCCTTTCTGGACTAAGTACCTTGGTACATGAAATGCTCCTTGTATCCCTATTCAGGAGGATTCAATAGTGGCGTGAGAAAATTAATAGGCCCTGGATCCTGGAATTAAGGAAAGAATCTTAGTAAATGAATGCGTATGAAATGAATTGGAATTGAGGGGCCTACTGCTAAGTAAAAATTGACACATGCAACCGCTTTATTATTTTAGAGAAAAGCGAGTTGAAGGGAAAATTGGTTTCATAGGAAATGCAGTACGAAATTGTAATTATTTTAAATGGTACTTAAAGTAGATGGTAAATGGCAAGTATTATCAAATTTTAGCTGGAAAATTAATTTTATTAGGTCATGTGTCTCTAAGGAATCGAGTGGCATGGGCCCATTTTCCACTGCGCATTGGATTCTCCTCAGCCTGAAGAAAATTTAATATAATTCTGCTCGTTGAAACGTAGATACTATTATATCAGAAGGTGTTGGAATAATAATTACACTACATTGCAGGAACGAATTAACGGTAAAAAGAAACGAAAATTTGCTTGTTTTCCACTGGCCCTCTCAATTGCCCTGCATCTGTAGAAATTTCGAAGTAAAAGTTTGTTAAATTGCCATAAATCTTCATGAAGGTCAGCGAGGATCAAGTAGGAGATACTTCGCGTAAATAGAAATATTTGCAAGGGCATAAATATTTCATGAAATATTCTTCTCCCATCGTTCATCAGAATCACCTTCCACTCTGCCTTTGACTCCCAATGACGGGTCACGACTCGCCGTGTTTCCAGCGCGCCGCCTGAAAGGGGGCAATCATTTTCTCATGATCTCTCGTCCCTCCCCCAAGACCGATCACTTTCCACGTAGCACACACGCTGCTCGGGCCCTGGACGTGTATTCCACGGCATTTGTTCGACACGGCCGCGTGTATTAACGCCTCCTCAAGGTAAGGTCGTGCCTCCTATTCCCAGTCAGAGCGTTCACCGTAATCTCAGCCGAAGGATAGGCCGTGACAAGCGTGGTAATCGCCAGCCAGAAACTCGCCCTTTCGCTTTGCCAAACAGCTAATTAATTAACGTGATTGGCGGACAGAGTAGCCTATGCGTCGTGGTATCGGTGCATTGGTACTAGGGCAAACAATCAAAGCGGTCGAGGAAGGAAGCTTTCACCCTTAACGACATCGCCTTCCACGTCACTTGAACGAGTCGTCGCACCTTTGCCAGCCACTACGTCTACATATATTATTATATTATTATATGCACCTGGATATACCCAATCCCTCAAAACATTAGCCTCCAAAAATTTCCAAAACAGTCTCCAATCTATTATCTTCCAGTTTTTAGTTCTCTAGAAATCAAAAAGTTTATTTACTTTGGCTTGCCCAGGTCCTCGAGCTATTATTAAAAATTTCTAAAAATTTCCGAAAGCTCGCGAAACTATTGCACCACCCCTTCGTGTCCCCGCTGCTTTCGCAACGCCCCTACATCTGTTCCAGCGGCAGTACAAACTCTGCGTTGCGTGTGGGTGTACGCGCTTGCATCGGACGCGTGCATGCGTTGCACCGAGGATAGGTGCACGCGTTCTCGGCTGAGCACGCCGAAGCCAATTAACTGTAACCCGCGGGATCTGCTTGCCGAGTCAGGCTTACCAGAGTAATGCCCTACGAAGCCCTTCGACGCGAGGGGGGGGCATGCCCAGACCGGCGAGATGTAAGGCCAGACAAGAAAGGCCGTGTATGGTTTACCTTTGTAACTCGGTAAGCGCGATCCAAGTAACACCGTGGCAGCCGTGAATTTGATTAAAATGCAGCCACGGATACGACCGATCCGATCATCGGCTCAGAGAGGATCAGGCTGAGGGCTGCTCGGTATTATAATATAATTGCCGTGGCCGCTCGCTGCCTAAGTAGTGGTGAGTCATTTCACGCAACGCTGAAAAATCGCTCTCGATGCACTCCGGATCAGTTGAGAGTGGGATAGTTTTTGTGTACCCTTTTGACACTTTACGAAAAGCTTCTTGTGAAGGTTTCATTATCAATGAAATTTTAAAGATTCGATATTAACGGAAGTAGTGTAAATAGAAAATAGTGCGGACTTCAAATCTGCATTTCAAGTGTACCTGGTATATTTTGCTCAAGATCGTCATCCTGCCAATTTTCTAATAGTGAACGGAGAATTGAAAGAAAATAGACCTCTATGTATCGACCGCGTAGTGATCGAATCAAGCGCAGTAAATTTCGTGCCACGACGGAGGAAAGAATCCGTGGCGCGTAAACGAGGCCAATTAATTCGCGGAAAAAATCCCTTTTCCTTCGCAGCATTCGTATCGGTCCGTGCGATCGTATACTTTTCCTCGGTAACGCGCAACTCGATTGCTCGACAAATATTGGAAACCACGTAGTAATCTTGCCAGCGCGGTGCGCCGAGGTTTACACTGGTTGGTTAACCGGAAAATTGAACGTTTGGATTAAGCCTCGGGACCGTCTAAGTGTTAGCGCAAATTTAATTAAACCGCGACAAACGTGTACACTTGTACAATTACGCGGAATGGAGGGTCCCGAGCGTCTATAACTCTGTATTCTGCACCGCCGCCCCGATTAACCCTCGAATTTCATAAAACGAAAATGTGCAGGATCCATCCGCAACGTCGCCCCATCCCACCACCATCGATTCCACCGTTTTGCTAATCGAGCAGCGAAGCAGACGCGCGGTAAGCAATATTCGCGACACCGTTGTTTCGTTAATCGCATCAATCAAGCAATCGAGCTTCGCCACTTGCGCAGCCCCCTCGCGTCTCATCTCGTCGTAATTGTCAGGCAAACAGAAGCTCCTCGTGCCGTGGCGAGGTTTGCATTGGTTAGTTAACTGGAAAATTAGACGTTGCACTTTCGGTTAAGCGTCTCGGCGCACGGTGTGCACGCGTGCAATTACGCGCAGATCGGGCGACCGAGAGCGGATGGCCGTGATAGCCGTATCTACCCCACGTAAAGCACGGGCAGGGTATCGCGTGCGGACAATGATCGCGAATTAGTGATTGCAAATTATTAACGAGGCACGCAGCGAGGCGTGATCATCGCCGGAGTCGTCGACATCGACCTCCTTCGACGAGTCACCGGCTGGGAGCTGCGACTGCATAAGTAATTTAAGAGGAAAAGAAACGCGGCGCGTCGCGTGCGTCGGCATTCGTTCGCTCTGCAAACACGCCGGGGGAATATTTTCTTCCCGATTTAAAGATGGAATCGTTGCGTTACCATTACGCGTCCAGCTTGCGAAGGACTTTCTGATTCCCTTTGCCGCGGAGAATTACCGTGCCCCGACGTAACCCATAACTTCTGAGCACTCTGTGTAATTGGATTTCGAAGAATCCTCGTTGCGAATGGAAAACGATTGCGCTGACCCAACGGCAGACGGCTCTAACCTACTTTCCTCGCGCCGTAATGCAACGTTTTACATCGGAGGATCAAAATTCTAGGAACCTGCAACGTCGGTAGCATCTCGCCGCGTTACGTCAGCAGACGAAGCTTCTCTTTTAAGCTCCATCGCGACGGGGAGCTTCTTTCCAGGGATTCACGTGCCGCTTAATTAACGCCGATTGTTGCTGTACTGTGCCTCGTTAGGTCGCGGAATACCGAACCGGCTCGATGCCGCGGCAGCTTTTCTCAAGCGCTTAGAGGCGCCGAGACTTTTCATCCCGGCGCAGTCGTGACATCGTTGCACCTCGATAGGGTTACCTGGGCCCGTCTAACTGCGGCGTTCCGCTATCGCCGTAAATTAAGAGTGACTGACAGACATCAGAGAGGAATTCCGAGGGGTTCTCGCAACTGGTCGCTTTGTGCTGTGCCGCGTGCATAGCGACCGCGCACTTTGATCGCTCGCTGTCCATTATTACGATTGTACTCCCGGCGTCGTTCCGCGAATAAAATAATTCCCTTTGTAACGAGGCTGGGAGACCGTCCGGGCGATAAGGATCGAGCTAACTGCCCGCTCGATGACGATGAACCGCGGCTCCTGCAGTGATTCCTTGATGAAAACGTTGGCGCGTGAAAGCTCGCGCTGCCGCTCTACCGACGACAGAAATATGCACTCTGTCGCCACGCCTGTCACACACCAAACGTTTGCAATCACAGTTTCAATCTCTGCTAAAAATTCTGTTTTTCGCGAAGCGGCTCGGAGCGCATAACGCTCGATCCTGCCTCGCCGATCGGATCGGGACACTTTCTTCCCGCCCATTGGTCAACCGGGCGATATTTATTTCGCGCAAAGAAAGCAGGCCGTCCAGAGGTGCCGCGCTCCTCGAGAGCCCCAGGCTCTCCGTGAGATCGAGGAGGACGGAGGCGAAGAAGAGGAAGAGGCCACGTAAGGTCGCGAGCGGCCATTATGCAGCAACAATAGCCTCATTGTCCACTGTTTGCAATGTGACATGCCTAAGAGGCCTAGCTAGGCATCTCAGATGGTATCGCCCGATAATATTGTCCTGTATACTGCTCACTGCCAGCTCTCCTTCCTAACCTTCCGCTATACCCTTTCCCATACCGAAGCGTGGCCTCCTCCCGCCCTCGCCCCCTTTCCCGCTCTCCCCCTCGCAACCCCCGCCACGTGAAATATATTTAACGTCGGTCGTTGCTTCGGGACGTGCCTGGATATCTTTTACGAGGCTTTCGCGCGTTTTTCCGCGCGAATAAATTACTGCCCGCGACGGAGCGCCGGGCATTCTGTCACGATCGAATTAGACGGATACCTTCGTCCAGCGTCCTCTCCACGAAATCGCCCGCAGTGCGAGGAGTCATCCACCCAGCACGCTTAAACGCGTCGGCATCGCTTCCTCCATCAGTGCTAAGCACGCGAATCAAACGTCACATACCTGGGTTTCAATAGAGTCTCTAATGCCCTCGAGGAGCGGAGTACAGCGTGCCTTGTCAGCCAACAGCTTTGCCCAGTGTTGCTTCACGTCGCTGGACCTGCGTCTGCGCAATCTTTTAAAATACGACGCATCTCCTTCAAGTGAAATTTTGGTTGCGTTCCGTAGATTGGTATTTCTCTTATTATATTTAATAGTGTCGCAATGGAAATGACGGACACTAGACGAATAAAATTGCAGTAGTACAATTCCATCTCAGCAAGTGTGCTCGTTGCGGCTTCATACTTATCCACCACAATAATCCCACTTGTTAGTCCAGTCCTACAGTAAACTCTGTCTCAGGCTGAGTCGATCCCCAGTCCCTTGTATCTGGCAATCGCTTGTGTTAACAAAGTGAAGCGATCCCAGCAGATCTATCCCCATTTCCCCGGGCCCATCCGTTACAAGCAGCCAGAGTTCGCCCATTTCCCTCCCACAGATTTTCACTGAAAGGGATGAACCGCTCCTATGAGCGTCTATATGACGGTTCCTCGAGTCCTCGCGGATACAGAATATGAAGGGATATCCGGGGTCTGAAGCGGCAGGCCCGCTAAATGGCATTCCTAACGCGACAGTTGCGCGGCGCCCAGGAAAATCTAGATCTTGTTTAGCAGCCGAGAAACTCCGCGATCTCCATCTCCCCGATCCGTCCCTCCCCCTAACCCGGCTAATAACTCGGAGCGCATAGACCAGGCGAAAGGAGTCGGATCGGAATGCAGTCCGTGCAGGAAGTGACTGATCAACGACCCTCCAATGCTTTCGAGCCGGAAGTCGGCTATGATTGACGCGAAATCACGCCGCGGGATTATCCGCGCTCGATACTGTTACGAATACGGGCGGCGACGCGGTGGTTCAGAAGAGACGGCAGCGGGGTAGAGGGACGGGTGTGTGGGAGGGGGGGGGGTTTGGGGGGGGTTGCGAAGAAGAAGGGAATCCGTCGGAATTGCCCGTAATTTAGCGTCGAGGCCGCCCCGTGTGAAACGGCACGCAGACGGAAAAAGCATCGTCGCACCGTTATCTGATCGGGTGACCCCTCCTACCTCCTCCTCCTCTCCCTCCCCCCCCCCTCCCCGCTGAAAACATTGCCATTTGCAACGACGACTCTGTTCGTGCCGATTCCCGGGAATACATTTTTCATGGCGACGATTGTTCCGCGTTTTTATGGAAATTACGCGCGAGTTCGAACGGTTCGGCGCTCGCTGCTAGCCCAGATCGCCGGGCGACGATATCGACCTTCTCTTTTAACCTATTTCCGAGGGGATATCGCGTGCAAAAGGACAACGCCGGGCCGACTTCGGAGCGGTTGCACAGTGGAGGTCAGAGTACGAAGGGATACCTCGCAGGTCGGCGAGAGGATCGAGTGTGTAGCCTTCGCGTGACGAATGTAGTAGAGCATACTCTGCGTCAGTGTTTCAAAGATCACTTAATGTGTTCGATAATGATCGGAGAGTGTATATGCCGCGGCGGATGCTGGACCAGATGTGTCTTAGATCGAGTGTTAGATGTGTCTAGCAACTGTGGTGACGCGGCACTCGTGTGACATCTAACTTAACGAATTCGTAAAATATATATATATATATCGCCCGAAATACAATAAAATAACTCGGCCTTTGTGAATTCACTGTTGCGCCGCGGTGGAAGCTATCCTCCCTGGTGTCCCATCGGCTGCAGCTTCGAGTGGCCGAGCGAAAGTAATTCGTCATCGCGATGGAGATCGGTGGATACGTATCGCCGGACGTCGAAAGGTCTTCGGAACGGCCCAACCGAGGGAAAGGAAGAAAGCAACCGATCGCGGTTGCGCGCGGTCGGTGCGAGCTGCATTGTGCGCGTCGGATCGAGGCGATCGGCCGCCCGTTGGTGGGCGATACGCTATTCTAAATAAGTTTAGCTGGCCTGGGTTATTGCCCTCCGGTGAACCTAACGGCATGGCGGCCGGCTAGCGTTTGTGACATTGCGATTGTCGGCGCAACGGCGAAGCCGCGAATGCATTGCGGTCGCACCGCGGCACTTCGCGGTCTTCCACTTCTGCGCGCAGCTCGCGCCTGCCCAACATCCATCCGCGATTCACGGCTTCCTGAACCGTGATTTTTCAGCGGCCCGAGCGATAATCCCTGCCAAGTAGCCGCGATAATTATATAAAACACGGTCATTTCCGCTGGCTAAGTTGCTCCGCGAAATATAGCCCGCGGTAGAAAGATAGAGCTCGCTTCGAGTTAAATATATTCAGCGAGGACGTGCGATGAAATGTTATCTTTAGGAGCGATGAGAGATATTAGTTAGATGGTCTTGATAGGTGTAATTATTAGTTTCAGCAGGGACATTTGAATATACACTTTGAAGAGCTTCGTAGCCTGAGAGTTTTAATTGAAATCAAGATCTTCTCTTCAATTATAGCTCCGTTATCCATTCGGGTGACTATTTAAGTTAGACCTTTCCCCTCAAGCTTCTTCGAGAAATTCCTTATTCCCGGCTTAGTTACGTCTCCGAACATAGTTTCGCTCTGTGAACCGTTTCTGGTGCTGGATATCGAGGAACGAGGGACCGCGGGTGCACGAAGTTCGTGGATTCACGGCCGATTTAATAACGGATTAGAGGGCGTATCCACGCGCGCTCGCCGGCGATTTAATAAAGCGTGCACCGTTTCCCGCGCGCATCGGTTTTCGATAATTAAGACTTGGGCGCACCCGCAAGTGGGCGCATCGCCGGTTCGCATAGACGACGCGTCCGGCGGATCCAGGATTCTCCGCGACCTCGATCGACCACAAGGAATACCGCAGCGCGTCCGGTAACGCCGGGAAATTAGCAACCTCCCGATCCTAAACACAATTATACGACAAAGCAAAGGCGCCCGCTCAGCCGAACACTAATTTGCGCCCCAAACGGATTCGCGTCGCCGTGAGCCTCGGGATAAACAGGAACTTGCTAGCCTCAGTCGACTTAATAACTATTACCGAGTCTGCTCGCCAGCTCCTGCCACACTGCTGCAAAATGTTCACTTCGATGCCCCTCCCTTTGGACGATTGGGGACAGTGAGCTGCTGGTTTGGATCTTCTGACAGAATAACTGTTGACTGCTCCAGGGTTTGGAGCAGATTTTTGGGAATATCTATTTTTTGTAGTTGTGATTGATATTTCCAGAGATTTAGCGTATTATCTTTGTACGAATGCGTATAAATCAGCCAAGTAGCGCACCCAATGGGAGACCAAGGGGCACCCGCAAAGAAGGAATTTTGTAAAAAGGAAAGAAAATTGGATTTTATTCTTTAAAGAAATTTTTATAACCGCCTAATGAATTTTATTGAATTTGGAATAAAAATATTTTTATCCATTCAACTCGGCTCCCCCAAGATTAAATCCTTAGTGCGCCACTGAATCAGTCTCAATTTGATGTAAATCAGTTCCTTCAATTGCAGTTTCATTTATCATAGATTCCTCAAGTTAGTTCCTTAACCACAGAAATTGTTGAGACGAATAGATTACATGCGATGTACCTAAATTGCAATATTTCATTGTTAGAGGCTCGTTTGAGGAATCAGTTGGGAAAAGGTTAAGGTATTATATAATTTCTCCATTGAGCACGGTCGTACAGAGCGCAGAAATCTCGGCTCGAAAGGACAGAGATTCGCGGCAGTCGTAGTTGGATGGAAATGCGCGACGTGACATTGTCACCTCGATACTAAAAAGCACCAGGAACGAGGACTGCATTCACCCCCTCCTCCCGTGTCCCCTCCCCCTCGCCTCTCCGGGGGCGCCGTGTAATAAATGCACGTCTGCAATCTGGGTTTACTACCGACGCGAATCCGTTGGCCCATTTTTGGGGCCACTTTTCTGCCGTTTCGTTCGCGCACACTCGTCGCGCTTTTGTTTGCGTCTTTCGTGGCCCCTTCGCGAGCTTCCATCAGCCTGGCACCCAATTTGCCCGATTGGGGAGAGGCACGTGAACTTTCCGTGTCACAGAAACGTTCCCGCGGCATAAATCGTTCCCGTATTCGTTGCGGACTGAAAACATTCGGCGACACATCGCCGAGTTGTCGTTGGAATCAGTGACACACTCAGGATTAATCTTGTGGGGAGCCGAGTTGAACGGATGAAAACATCTTTAAGAAAAATATTTTCAATTTAAATTCAATAAAATTCATGAGAGATTTATAAAAGATTATTTAATGAATAAAATCCAGTTTTCATTTCTTTTTACAAAGCCCCCTTTTTGGGGAGTGCCAGGGCCCCTTGGCCTCTTCTTTGATATTGTTCTTATCGTGGGGTGAGAGAACTTACAACAGTTTAATTCCATTGGGGTATTAGAAAGGAAAAAGCGAAGAGAAATTATTTCGAATCCTTTATCATGAAAGTTGTTTGGTGAAGAAACGAAACAGGAAATATTCTTTTACGTTTATATTTAAATCGTGGTGGAGAAGGAATCGGTGGGCGATGTTTTATCTCCAGTCTGCCCGTGTTAAAGTTGACTTAATAAGAAATTAAGTACGACATGGTAGCTCGAAAGTCGGTCTTGCATGGTGAAAGTGCTTCGCGTTGTAAGAAATTTATTGCGATACAGTAGACCCTCCATTATCCGAATGCTCTGGTTGAGCGCTGCATAACTGGAACAGAATATATTTTCACAGAACGTTCATTCTCTTGTTGAGCCAGTTTGTTTCCTAGTTATTAAAAGTACTTTATATCAGATAAGTCTGAGCAGGGAAATCACCTACGCCACAAAAATACCTCTTTTTCGTAGGTGACAAATTGACGGTATAAAAAAAACTTATGGAAGAAATTAAAAACAATCTTTTTAATTTTTTTTTGTATAATATAAGAGTAGCTTAATAAATTCCAAAAAGATTTATTTCATTATATGTTCTATTTATTGAGAAAAAAATATATAAATATAGCTTCATTTTTCGGCCGATCAAAGTAGAATGACCCCTTAAATGCACCTGTGTCTAGAATCTTCAAACAGTTCAAACTAATTTTTGCCTTCACAATTTAATTGTTACTACTAGCTGAAGACATAAGAAAAATATAAGCTTCTGCATTACAAACTTGAAAACCACAGAAACTTGTGTGCAGCAGAGAATCATTAGAGCGTACGATTATGTGGCTGTTAAAAGTGCAGAGTGTCCACGGAAACTTGACAAGGCAGCCAAAACGACGAGTAATGGATGTCTGCAAAACAAAGCAAAGCAAAGCGATCGGCGTAAAATCCTGCGGTTACGCATCGGCCGATCGAAACGATAATTGAAAGTGACCAGTACGAGCATGGTCGAGCGCGTATCCAAGCCCCGGACGACCAGCCACGGCGAAGGCATCCGAAAGGCTGGGCTTCTTTCGCGGCGTCAAATAAAATCCTTGCGGTTTTCATGCCGATTTCACTCTGGCATTCGATGAAGCACGGTGTATGGCCGCTGCTTCCGCATTCCCGCGTTTATCGGCCTGCCGTCGGTCAACGTACCCTGGAAAAGAAATTTATGCTCGCCCCATTCACCCTCGGTTTCCCCGGCTAGATTAGCCTGCCATTAACATTGTTGCATCGAGCTTTCCTTCGTCTAACCTCTGAAACGGAACACGCGATCCCCGTCAATTTCATCGTTGCCCGAAGAACCGTCGCCGACGGTTCCGTTGATCGGCGTCGGACACCCAGACAAATGTGGATCGTGGTTTGATCGTAAGTTTGTTGGTCGAGTTCTGCCATGGCGGAGCGGGATCTCGTGCATAACGGTTGTTAACCGAGCAAAGATGCAAAAGTCCACTGCCAATGGAACGGAGACTGTGGATCGTGCTTGCTATGATTCCACGATGCTGATGGATCATTAGGTTGGATCGTTAGAGATTTTCAAAGTAGGTAAATTCTTCGGTTGATTTCTGTCGGTAGGATATAGTATACTAAAAGTCTTTGGATAGACTGTGACACGCATTTTGTAGTAAATCCACGCAGTGGCACAATCAGGATTTAATCCTGTGGGGAGTCGAGTTGAATAAAAATATTTTTAACGCAAATTCAATAAAACACATTAGGTGATTATAGATAACCAGAGAGCAAATTATCTACACGGAAACTGCAAAGGCAGAGACCAAAGCATGATTGCAAAGTTCAGATGTGGGAACGTAGAGCGGGGAAGCAAGTACTGGAAGGAAGAAAAAGAGACAGTGTGCAGACTATGTAATGGGGCTAGATAGACGCTGGGTCACATGCTACAAGACTATAAAGAGCTGAAAAGAGAAAATTCAACGATCAGAGGGATACTAAAGGGAGAAGAAGAAGGAGCGGAGTGGATGCGTATGGTTCTGAAGAAAAGGAGAAGAAAAGAAGACCAAGCTGAAGGAGGCAGTCAAAACGAAAGCAGAATCTTGAGTTAACAGCCCCAGAAACACATACATAGAGGAGGGTTGCCTATATCGTACCACTTAAGACATTTTACGTTATAATTTATATTTGGTACTAATTTTAACGCAAATGACTATTGGATATTGAAGCTTGATCTTTTAGGCACCTACTATTATATGCTTAACCTTTTGTTCAGATTTTTTAAAATGTTTATAGCACGCACAAAATAGGGTGTAAGCTCAAAAGGTTTTGTTTCTATTTCTTATTTCGCATTAACTTGATATTTTTATTATCAGATGTCGTTTACATTCATTAATTACTGAGAAATTGATGAGGTACGATTTATGTGATCAGTTCGATATTGGCAACTCTCCCCTACATAACACATGTAACCCCATTTTGAGGTCGAAAGGCAAAAAATAAACCTATTTACTACATTAGGTGATTATAAAAGTTTATTTAAGGAATGAAATCCAGTGTTCTTTTCTTTTTACAAAGCCCCTCCTTTGGGGGTGCAAGGGTCTCTTTGTCCCTCCCTTCGGGCGCGCAAGTGAATTCAACAACTGTATAATATAAAAATACTTCCCATGACCCTTCGTTTGAACCATTTTTATAAAATTCCATTCCCAAGCGGTAGCCGTATGACTCACCGCATCTCCGTCCGAACTAGGAAGTCGTTCTAAATCGTTGGAAATAGTCTAGCATCGGACGAACGACCTCTCGCCACTTCCGCGACAAGGGAAATCGGCCTGCAGCCAGAGAGATTATTAGCTCCGTAGGAGATGGACGCGCGAACAGCGGGCTCCTCGACACGATTTACCGCGCCACGACACGATCCACGATCCCCCGATCCGAACTTTATTGGTTCATGGCTCTGTTACAGTCGATGGAGGAAGCGATCGTTGCACGATCGTCGAATTACAGCGATCGTAATTCCGCGCGGAACGGCGTCCGCCCGGTGCACGGCGATAAATTTATCATTCCCCCGGTGGCGCGGAATAGTTGGCGTTCCGCGGCACGGAAAGACGTGGACGGAAATTCGAATGGTGGGCAGGCTTGATAGCGGGGATATAACAGTAATCTCCAACGATTTATGCGCCGATAAAATCGAGACAGCGGACGCGCCGTTGGATCGGGGGCTCCCACTCGATGACATTGGAGCGAAGGTTTCAATCGAGGCCCCGATTCGTTCGTCCCCCCCCCCCCCCCCCCCCCCCCCGACCCGCGACGCGAATTTGGGTCATGGCGCGCGCGATACGCACAAAGGCCGATTTATACTGTCCGCTCAGACACGAGACGGCCAGGCAAAGACACTTTTAGTGGCCGCGCTATCAGTCCGCGTCCGGTCACAGCCGATTTACGTCGCGAATAACGCTCCGCTAGTCACTGTTTTACAATGCTCTCCCGCCAGTCCGAAGATTTATTTCGCTCGGCTCGCAAGGATTACCCGACGTGTCAGCACACGGATGCACGCGAATGCCTATAAAATTCTGAAATGGAACGTGGCACATCAATTCCAGGAGTTAATGAAAATAAAAAAAAGACTGATGGAATAGCATTCTACGATACTGTAATCCCGCCACCGTTATTCAAGTCTCAATTATCGAAGCGCACGGTGAAAGCTGAACTCGTGAATCCTACGCTTCAACTGTTTTCCAATTTCATCAATTCTGGAGCGCCCTGTACATACCCGTCGCATCAGGCTCTTAAACAACGCGAAACTCTGTGTCTACCGCTGGCCGCGCTGCTACGCTTGCGAGGTAGAATCTCAGATAATTGCATTCCCGCCAAAAGCGATATCAGACGACGATTCATTCAGATAGCGCCCGCTGGAGGCACAAGGACCGTTTGTAGCTGGACATACGTGCAAGTGCACTTGTGCAGCAACGGTGTACACTGGAATGATCATTCGTACGTGTACGTGTATCGTTCGATATTTATAACTTGTTTAAGGGAGCATGCATCGCGAGCCAGCTCGCGAAGAAATAGCGAGCTGCACGTGCCCACGGCCCCGCTGTGAAAATGTAACAAACGATTGTCTTCCATTTGAAGTGGCTGGCCCAGGGGAGTAGTAACTTCACGCCTCGGGCGAAACGTCTCGAATCTGGAGTAGGATGTAAGGGCTTAGGCGTTTAGACAGCGGTTGCTCGGTCTCTTTATTCCACTTCTCCCGCTGACTTTTCCCGCCGTGCCGAGTCCCGCGGTAATAATATGTAAACGCACTGCAATGTTGTCTCGGAGAACGTTTTATGGACGAAAACACCAGTCGATGCATATTGTTTCACGCGAGCAGCACGCCTTGCGCATGTGTATTTTGGATCCTGTGTTCTGTGGTAACTTAAATGCACGTTGGCTTTGTCGACCCCTTGTAAATATGCTATAGTGTACCTTTGAGTGCCCTTTTGTTCTCTTATGTTTGAGGATTCTTTGTACGAAATTTCTTCACCGCAGGCGAAACTTCAATGATTTCTGCGAGATCGTTAATTTACTTTATAATTGATTTACTTCTGATTAGAAGATTCTCTATTTAAGTGGGAGGACCAGTGTCTTGTGAGCTACTCGTGCTATGAAATCTGAAGCTTTGGGAAAGGTGTCAAGGATGTTAGGCAATCAGGATTTTCTCTTACTTTCGATCTCGATTTATTCCCCGTGCAGTGTTTAAGTAATGTGGCTGGCTTGGGAGATGCTTCAAAGTTTCGATTGTCCCTGTAAGGGCAGAACGATACGGCGCCGTGTGAGGCAGGAATTCGTGGCTGGACGTTACAGAAACACGTTTGTAACCTAGCCGGGCAGGTTTTCGACCGAACATTTGTAAGATAACCCGTCCGACAACATACCCAACGATCTCGCCGGCCTAATTCTCCTGCCGCTTCTCTCCACCTTCAGAGAAGGGGGCCTGTAATCGCGTGCTTCTAATAGAGTTATACGACGAAGCCTCTCGAGCCCTTTCACCTCTCAAGCTACGACACGTGGCCCAGAATGCGAATGCAGAGATTCTAACGGCCCCGTTAAACCTTAATTCGATAATTTTCCAAATTTCCACACCGTTCCTAGCTTGCCTTAAGTCTCAATCTCTGCGTTGGGTGCAAGTGGTAAACAGATAGCCACAATGGTAAAGCCAACACTGTATGGTAAAATTCTACTTGGAATGTTTAATTAGACGTAGCTTTCTAATTTTCTATTTTCGAACTACCATTTAATTCGACTGTTTACAAAGATTCTTAACCATAAATTCCAAGCTGTCGCGTTAATCGTCACTAATTGACTTCTATTACTACACAAACGCAGTATCTACACCTGTGTGGACATTTCCCAGTTCCCCTTCCCCCTCTTTTTATCAATTACCGTAATCGCGTTCTAATGCAACACTGGCAACCAAGAATGCCGCTATTCTATAGATCTGAAACGCGCGAGGAGGAGCTCGGACGTCGTCGAATCGTCGTTGAATTTTCAATTTACAAAGAAATTTATACCTCGCCGAATTCAATCCCCACGTGAGCCATCGTGGCTGACTAAAATTAGCCATCAGCCGATCCAGCAGCGACACAATATCCTATTCTCGAGCTCGACACCGGCTTTCCACGCGTCGAACACTCGTTCCTCCGCTTAATCGCCGGGCATGCCTATTAATATCGGCGCTTGTTCCTACCGATCCGAGAGCACCAAAACGCCAGCCGCCCGTTTCAAGGAACCGAGAGCCTCATCAATTCCCAAACGCAATGAATCCGATTTGCATGCCATTTCCATTCGAAGCCGCAGACTCGTCGGGTCGTTAGCTCTCTGAAAAGCCAGGAAGCCCGAGAGAAATCCTCGCGAGCCGTCGCGAGCAATTTCAATTGCTCGCGCGTTTCAAGGATGCAATCTTCTTGCCACCCGGGCCCTGTTACCTCCTCTCGTCGCCCTATTTCTCCCTTTCTTTTTCCCGGCCCCTCCGGAGTATCGGCCATCCGAAATGATGACCGACGACCCGTAATTTGCGCCGATCGCTGGCCCCCTTTATCCGTGAATCAACACACGCGCGGCGTCTCGCCCAGCGTGTCCGTCGCGTCTCCGTCGCCGGGCTGTTTGCACGGGGGCCCGGTGCGCGATTTGAATACCCCTGGGAGTCGTTGCACCGCGGTTTCTGCTTTTTCGCCGGGGCCCCTCGACGGCGCGGCATTATCATAATAACCGGTAGCCCAATAAAGCGACGGGGATTCTCATCGGGAGACCGGCGGGCCCACGGCCCCAGTGTTCGGCGCAGGTACATCTTTCAAACGGGCGCGCGTCCCCGCGGACGGCGCGGAGAGTCTCGGGGCCCCGAAACCAGTAGAACCGGGGAACTGGTTTTCTGGCAGGGGCGATCAACGCCCAAGGCTTGTCACGACGAGCGCTGTTGAGCGGTGGCCGCGCGCGCTCCCGTCGTCCTTTTGCGATTACCAGCCGATCGACCGGTGGACAGAGACGCCGCGCCGCGCCGCGGCCGATTGCTCGGGCGCGGCCGGCGACGCGACGGAATTTTCGAATGCTCCTCTGCACGCGGCGAGACACTTGTTACGCCGCCCTTATCTCCTCGGATCGAACGATAATTCGCTGGTTCGCAGCGGCTACTCGGAAATTGGAGCGGACGAGATAAGATTTACATTTGTCGGCCTGCACTCGAGGGCTGCCGATTACGTTTAATGATGACCTCTCGGATTACAGGTGGAAGAGGGTAGTAGGCACGGGCGTGTAGATTGTAATTTTTAATAGAGTGATTATCGTCTGTACAGTCGAGCGATCGGCCTGCGCAGGCTCATTATAATCGGACGCAGCGGGCCGCGAGGTTTCTGTAATTACCGCGAAGGCTGCGGGTAATATTGACGGAGCAATAATCGTAAAACGATGGTTGGTAAAAGGGAAAGTAACCGTGGCGAATAAAAATATGCGTGAACGGGTGGAAGTTGAAGCACGGGCGTAACTGCCACTGAACCTAATCTCGGGGTGATGTTGAGGAATTAAAAGTGCCGAGGAGTAGGTAACTCGTGGAATAAAATTACAGTAGCGAACCTCTTTATTATTTAACGATTATTTAAAGCGCCCCGGAGTACGTTCGCCAGCGGAGCCGGCTTTCAGAGGTGTCGTTTCATCTTGCACTCGAATTCACGGGGGAAAGAAATTAATTCCAACGGTCTCCCCAAAGAAATCCAAGCATCCTCGCCTGCACCCGCCCTAATTAAGGAAAGAAAGTTAAATGGACCGTCGCCCGGCGTTCTGGTCACTTGGAAAACATTTCAACGCTTGAAATTAATCGGCAGATTACCCGTTCCAGCGGACAGAGACAGAGCCCGTCGCGGGACTACTGTTTTAATGTCGCAAATTACGCGTAACGTAACTCGGGTTAAGAACGTCCCAAGGCGCGGCACGCGGGGGTCGCGCCTCGTCGTCCGAGAACTTCCTAATTAAAATAGTACCGCGTTTGCCATTGCAAGTTTCGTATTTGCATGCCCGTGGTTGCGGGGGGGGGGGGGGAGCAGGCGAGGGGGTTGAAATCGAGTTACGCGATCCCGTCTCCCAGTCAACGAGACCCCACGGTGCGTGGTAAACGGCTCCGGGGCAAAGTTTTCGGGCCTCGAAAGCTCGCCAAGAAACTCCTGGCCGCAAGGTTTTCGGTGAAACTGTTCGTGGACCCCCCCGGATCCTCGGTCGTCCCTGGGACATTAACCCTGCGGAGTCCACTTTTCCGCACCCTCGCCGCTACCGCGTATAATTGCCCCATTTAGCACCCGCTTTATCTTGTTTTCCTTTCGGTTACATGCGAAACGATCCGCGGCTCCGCCGACGATTCTGTTCATTAACCCGGGAGCGGGGGGTTCTTTAATTGTTTCCCCGCGACCCTGTGGTTTCGAGTGGGTCTCCGTGGAGGATAACGAGGAAGAACTTTCGATGAACAAGACAAGAGATTTCTTTAATGATGAAATTGCGATGGTTACTGGGTGGTTTAAACGTCGATGAGCTTTTTGTGTAGGCGAAAGTGGACATGTAGTTTTGGTTGGAGGAGTTGTGAGTTTGAATACGATCCCCTAGAGCTTGGTTTGCTCCATGGGCGATCGTACCCTGGAAACATGTCCTCAAGACGGAAACCGGTGGGAAAGCTGGCTCACCCAGTGCTGAGACCTTGTAAGAGGCTTGACTGGGTGCGTCCTACGAGCACGGTAGTCTGAATAATGTTTAATAGGGAGCGTCGAAAATCAGATGGTTCACTGAAATTCGTCATAAAGGGGCATGAAGATATATAAAGTCCCATATGAACGCGAATAGTAGTCCTTATCTAGGGTAGGGTAGGGCTAAAAGTACCGTTTTTCGTATAAACCTATGTAAAATTTAGTATTAACAATCTAGAGATATCTGGTGTTATATTGTATAAACTATTATGCTTTACGTTCACGAAGTTCGTTTGTTGATACTTTTATTTTCTGTTGAGTTATACCACAAAATGTTTGTCAATGCAAAATGTACTTCTTGCCCCACGCACGGGGCAAAAAGTCCATTAAATAGGGTAGAAAGTCCCTAATGTCTTTTCGTGTAATATTAAACTAAATAAATAAAAGACTCTTTTCAAATCAACAAATATTTATTAAACCAATTCTTTTCGGTATACAATATTGAAAGGAAAGCATGACTTCTTTACCAAAAAATAGAAATACAAGTCAGAGACACACTTTGAACTAAAAACTAAAAAAAATCACTCAACTAAAACAAAAACACTATTTAAAGACTTTGGCATCATTTATTTATAGTTTCGCCATCTTATTATGAAAACAAATGATAAAATATACATTTTCAGTCTGAGGGACTTTTTGCCCCAATAGTACCTCTATAGTTTCTGCGATATATACGTTAGAAAATATTACATTATATTATATACTAAAGGAACATACAATCTTAACGTACTTGGCTGATACGCTTTTAAACTGTGGTTTACTTCGTATAAAACAACAAAGACCAGTATTTCTTTTAGTTTTCGATACATAAAATAACGAAGACGTCGTGTAATTCGCACGAACGTCCAGAAGCGACTGGCGACTCTGTGGTCACTTCCGTTTCTTCTCGCCTTTTACTTAGTATACTGCGAAACTCAATAGGTACATTGTTTAGGAATAGAGATTTTGAATTCGGGACTTTTAGCCCCACCGTACCCTACTACACAATTTAAAAAAATTAGAGCTAGTTTCTCGCGAGCAGTGGTTATACTGCAAAAATACACGTAGCGCCGAATATTCAGGTCTGCTAGAAAACTGTTGTAGGTATATAGAAACCCTTGAATGCACGATGGGAAATTTCGCTCGGTGCTCCATTCAATATCTACGAATATCAACAACTATATTCCACATCCACTCTGCCTCGGGACCTGAAATTCACCCGCAGTCACTTCTCCATGCACAGAGCCCTCCACTTACCTACCTCCACGCCCTATACCGAGTGCACACAAACTTCAACGAGCACCTAATAAACCGCGGCAATTCCCGCCGCGCAATTCGTTTCTCTCGCGTCACGCGTCGCAGCCGCGCGAAATTGTTTATTGTTGCCCGCCCCGGTAACGGTCCAATTTGCGGTTCGCCCGGCAAAACGTGGAAAAAAAAAACGGCCGCGGCCCGAACAAGGTGCGCGGCGTAATTTTTGAGGAGGCCTCATTACCATATCTTATTATTCGGCCAGGAAGTTTCACTTATTGGGCCGCGTCGTAAAATTTTTTTACGCGGATCGTTTCGCGCGGCGCGCACGCACGCACGCACGCGTTTTTTCGGACGGCTCACCTGCCCCTGTCGAATCGATACGCGTATCTTAGCATGGTTAATCGTGTCGAACAGCGGCGAACAACGGGGTGAGCGATGTTCGTGCCATGCCGCGACCCGACCACCCATCGGAGGAGGATTGCAATAATCCCGGTCGATAATAATTAATCTGCCAGCGAGGAGACAGCGCCCGGGAGACGCTGTAGCTGCGAGCCGGACAGCTATTGCTCTTGCCCGTAATAATCTGCGGCGAGTTAATTGTCGTCGCGGCGATGCGCACCCTCTGCTCGACTCGCCCTGCGGATCCCCTTTGTCGCTGGTATTTCCAAGTCACGGTGCTCGGGGGGTTGATAAATTCCAGGGGCGCGAGCGTTTTTATTAGCCGGCGTGTAACTAGATTGCCACGTAGCGCGGCGCGGTTGTTGTGTTCTTCGAGAGACACTCGCGTGTTATTTTTGTATAGGGAAGCAGAGTTTGCTTGGTGTGTTTCTTCAGTGGTAGCGATGACAGATGACATGGAACTTTGAGTAGCACTGGGAAATCTTTGTTCTTCCACCCATGCTTGCGAGATTCAATGCGATCATATCGTTCGCTTTCAGCGAAAGCTGCTCCAAGGCGAAACTTTCCGGGCAATTAACGAAGCTTAATAACGTGGAACGTGTTCACTGCGTGGCGCCTTCTTTGGAGCCCGCGACGCGGCGCTTCTGGTTAAAGAAAGGGAAGAGAAATGTAAATTCTTAACAGTTTTACATTAACCCGGAGGATGCGTTCATGAGTTAGCGCGAAATTTAAAGTCTGCACGCATCGTTCGGTGGCAATTTCATTTGCCCGGGCGCGTTAGCGTCGTTAGTATCCCCTGGCTTCCACCCTACAATGTATAATAGCATGGTAATTTCGTATCTCGTTACAGCGTATTTAGGTATTTAGCTTGTAAAACTTTATGGTGGATGCATGCTCGCTGGCGTTGCTTCTTATTGTCCGGTCTTTACGTTGGATTAAACTACATTCCGTCGAATGGAACGGCCAGGCCGCGCTCGATCTGCTTTTTCTCCATCCTGTCCGTTTCCTGGGGATTCTTGGGCTTCGAGCTGAGGGAATGATCATCTGCGGGGAGGGGGAAAAAAAAAAAAAACGTCAGGCACCTGCCGTGGCCGGTCCCGCAATAACGTCGCCAGTGATTGCACCGCGATATAGCAATTTGTTGATTTATTCATCCGTCGATTATGGAATTTTACGACCGCCTGTGGGAAAAACGGCGCAGCCCCGCGAACGAAACTGATACGTTTCACCTGTGGAAGGAAAAGGTAACGACCGCGCCGGCGAGTCCGTTCGATGGGGTGTAATTGAAGGGCACGAGGGAAATGTGGGATAATCGTATAACAATTGGGAAACGCGTTCTAATAACTTAATTGAGGGTGGATGGAAACGCACCATTACGTTATTCTCTTTGCGGTAATGCGCTTGTTAAATTCCTCGTGGAAAGAACAAAGGTTCGCCGCAAATGGCGGGTGAAACTTTAATCATGTATTAGCACAGTGCACCGAGTGCAAGAGAACATTGTTTGTTTCGTCGTGTAATTTTCTGCTTGAATGTTAATGGACCTCGGGCCTGGTAAGACGTCAGGAATAATGGAATTCTTTATTCTTGCCTTTGTACATCCATCAGAAATTCTGAATATCGATACTTTTCATCATCTATCCATCTGTGTCATTCGACAATAAATTCTCATTCCCTGCAAGAAACTTAGAAAAACCCTCCCCCTTTACTTTTCATCGAGCCGAAGAAAGGAAACGCGGGCCCTCCGCGCAATTTCCCAGAATTAACACATTAGGAAGCTGCATGCCCTCGAAATCTCGGGCTCCGTGACTGCAGACATTCCGAAGTAAAGGCTGTCGTGGGACGGCGGTGAAGAGGCCGGCCGAGGAACGGAGACAGAGGTAGTGGAAGTGTTCGCCGGGGATTAAAAAAGAAGCGGGCATCTGCCGACTTGCTCTCATAATGGCCACGGGTGTGATTACGTGCAATTACCGTGGAGTGGCCTCCAAAGATCGATGAACGCTGTTTGGCGGAAGAACAAGAGACAGCGAGCGCTGGAAGATGCAGGTGAACGGGCAAAAGAAAAAGGTGCCGGGAAGAAGAGCACTCGGCTGAAAGGTGGATATTTGAGCGATGCAAGAGTGGCCGTGCCGTAAAGACCATGACGGTTAAAACATTTTAAGCCCATTGACCTTAATAACAGGTCTACGGTTGCCGCTGCTTCGGCTACCAACCAATGGCGATGCTCATACGTGCTTGCCAACAATTCCTTTCGTCTTCCCTTCCCCCTTTCATTCCTCCCCGTCCCTCTGCCCGCGATACATTCAGGGTGTCATCAATATTTAACCACGAAATGCACCCCTGCTTCTTGGGGTGTTAGCTCGCAACGAGGTTCAGCTGGCAGCGTTCTAATATTCAGGGATCACCGGTGTCTTCCACTTTCCAAATCTACAAACTCGGTTCAGATACAGATACGTTTTTGTCATTAATTGCAGCAAGCTTCTGTCCCGCTCTTTCTTCTCCTGAATCCATTGACTGAGTACATACGTATCCCTGTTTCGAATTTTCTTTCCGTCCACAACGCGATAACATCCGTGAACCTTGATCTCGCCGAGCACCGTTTCGTAACTTTTCCCGCCGCGCAGTGATAATACTATCGCCGTACTAAGAATTCCTAGATACACAGAATTACGTCCACGTTCCCCTCAACTCGCACCTATGTATGTTCTTCGTGTGATAAAACGTTTGTTAGTAATAAGAAGCCGGAGATGGGACAGGTCGTCGGTAGCTGCGGGACGATGACGTGCGGTTGATTAAATTTCCAGGAGATATTGAATTTAAACGTTCACCTGGTAGAGGGAAACGGGGCGGCATCGCGAGCCTCGTTATTTATGCAGCCTGATCGGCACGGATCGGCTTATTTTTGCGTTTGTTTTCGTTCCGAGAGGCTGCGCAGGGAGCATCGCCATCAAAATGGCTACCAGTTCTTCTCGAGTAGCTCTCGAGAGGAGCGGAACATCTGTCGGAGTGGCTTCTTCAGCCCCCTTCTAACATGTCTCGAATCACACGGCGCGCCGTGACAAGGTACAGGATTGAGGGGGCACGAAAAGGGATTGAGGTTTCCCCGTCGTTCACGAGGGAAGATTAAAGTCTTCTCCCCGCCTTCCCTCCCCATGCGGAGGATCCTCTTCCACGCCCCGGCTGCAAAAATTCAGTCCCGGAGATCAAGCAAGGATTCCCGCGTTTTCCCGATGAACGATGCCCCGGCCTGTTCCCGCGGTAAGCTGCTTTTGTCGACAGGATCGACTCGTTTATAAATAATGAATCTCGATAACGCGCTTTACTTTTATCGCCCCCTGCGCCGAGATACGTATCCGTGGCAGCGTTCCACTTGATCTTGCTGCAGTCACGTGGCCGCGTTATCGCGTACCTTACCACACGCTTGCTTATCTCCCCCGCGCGGTCTGTGTCATTATTTAAGAACGTAATTATTACATCCGACGCCTTGTTTGCGCAGAAAAGGGACCAAAGTTTTTTTCAATACCAAACAGTCGAACTGGACGTCCAAGTAAGTATTAACGAAACGTATAAACTGCGAATCAATCGAATTCTGCCGCATCGCCGTGGATCAGGCAACTCAGCCTTAAATCGAGCCTCCCTGCAATCTCACTTCAATCATAAACACTCCCTCCCTCCCCCCCCCCCCCCTAACGCCGGTTATTCGCCCAGTCGAGTATTAACCACTCGCTGCGACGATCAAAAAGCCCTCCACGAGATCCCGATCAATCCGGGCGATTCCCCTTCTGCCGGCGAGGATCGCGGGCTTCGTGTTATCCAAATCGCATTTCCCCCGTTAATTCGACGTCTCTTTGAGACGGCCCGGGGCCCGTCTTCCGATCGTTTATCGCCTAATTCGTACACGGCTGGGAATCGAGTAAACCGGATCGGAAGGAGGGAGCCGAAAGGTGGCGAGGCGGCCGCACGAAATCAAGAGGACCTGATTTGCTTCCCCCGCGACGATCGATCACCGGCTAATGCCTCCGATAGGAGATCAAGGACATAATGGCACCCGGCGGACAGGACGATAAGACATTGCCTCGCCTTCCAGCTGCCTCTACACGCATGCCGGCCTTTTTTGTCCTGTTGAGGTTAGACCGAGGACGGAGGTCGGCCAGGGGCTAATCCTATTGTAGGGGGGCATAATTGGATCGGTTCAACCAAACCCCCCTCCACCTTTAGCTGTCCACTTCATTCGTTTCCCTCTTGTAACCCCGGCGCGGGACAATCTAGTCTGGTGGCAACTCGCCTTTCGGCGGAACTGCTTAGGCTCTTCGTCTAATCCTCCGCGTCCCTCGTAACTTCGTTAGACGACCTTTCGGGGTCGCTCGCGTATCACGATCGACCGAGCGGTGGCGGGCACTCGTTGAAAAATCAATTTCCCTTCCCTGCCAGGCTATCTGATCACGTGGCGAGTCCTTTCATTTCCTTCGAGGGATTGTTCCTCGTCCGTGTAGAACCTGGACGGACCACGTCTCCTACGGGGTGAAAACGTAGAATGGCCTGTCATCTCTGACGGGGAAATCAGTTTCACCGGCTACGTTCTACAGAGACGCTCCTTTTTTTCGCGCGGATACTATTTATATCTCTCTTTCGACGTTTCTGTTGTGAAACTTAGCAACAGTGAGTTATACCCAATATTTTCCATCGACTTGTCACGAAAGCTTTCCTATGCAAATGAGCCTGTAATGATTTCGAGGCTAATAGACGTCGAATACCGGTTAGGAAAGTGACAATCGTCGAACGAGGAGAGAATCAGCAGCGGTCGAGCCTCGCCGGCAGATAACTCAATAATAAATCTCCACCTGCTCTGTAGCCTTGCGTTGGCCAGGGATAGTCGGAATGCTCGGCGCGCGGACGAATAAACCGCATTATCGGAATAAAAGCGGTGATCGATGGCCGGAGGGACGTAATACCGTTGAAAGATAGTATTGAACATTAATTATCCATTATGGGCGTTAGCTTGCTCCGGCCAGAATGGACACCCCGTTATTAATCTCGTTAACCGATCTGACCGTGTGTCCTATCCTGTATCGCGGCGCGTAATTCATAAACTAAATCTCGGTTTAACGAACGACACCGGGGGCCGGGCGTTTTACAGCGTCGCCTACGCCCGCGCCATAAACGCGAGCCGCTGGCTTTTAACTATAAACACCCGTTAGATAAGTTATTCTCTTCGCTCTCTGACCCGAATGCTTGATTACCGGTCTCGTTACGCGCTACTGTCGTCGTAAAAGCGAAACGAATGTAACCCAATGTCGCAATAAATTGTTACAGAGTAACTGTTACGCGATCTGCTCTCGCTAGTGCGGCAGTAAATTCTCGTGGAAATTATCGCCGCCGTCGGTTATTCGCCGTTCCGCGAGCGAATCAAAGAAGCTGGACTGGCGGACGTCGTTCGCCTCGCTGCTTGTGCAAAAGTGAAATCGGTGACCCGAGTTACTTCGTTAAAAAACTTGGAATTTTCTGCGCGAGGAAAACTCTATTGAATATCGACATTGATCGGCGGCATTCGAGTAGGTTTGATGGCAATTTTCACTGTCGGTGGGATAGGTGGCTAATTTTTTTTAGATCAAAGCACTGTTAAGTGTGATTATGAATATGGAGAAGGGGGTTTCGAAGTTTTACTCAGGGAAAAATTACATGATGTGTTTCAGTGATTAATTTTAACCCTTCGGGGTCACACGGGGTGTGTTGCACCCCAGGTATCGTTTGTTCGTGCCAATATTTCTGTAAATTTTTAGACCTTGATATTAAAATTTTTAAATTTGGTGAATTTTTTTAAAAAAAATTGTTTTCTCCCACAACTATTTTTTAACTACAAAAGTCACCGTCAGACTAGTAGAGTATGATTGTATGAGTATTACAAATGTACAATTATCACTCAAAAGTTAAAAGATTAAAAAATACGAAAATGGTAACTCTATGCCACCAATTTGTGATTATAAGAAGGTATGGCCACGAAGGATTAATACGAGAGCTGTGTTATACATGATAAACGCCTAAACATTTGCTGCCCCACATGGCAAATTATGCTTCAAGGCAATCATCAATATCGAGACTCCAGTTTCCATGTACAAGAATTCCTGATGTTTTCTTTAAAACTCTAAATTACTGTTAATTAGTCAAGCTTCTGTACAAGATAGCAACTGTTTTATGCTTCCCCTGTTACAAATATCTGCGACTGGGAATACTACCTAATTGAAATAGCTACTTAAAATCCCCAGCGTATGTTGCCTAACAACCTACACACCAGTTTTATGAACCCATTAACGAGATCTCCGCCAGACTTGCTCGCAGTTCATTAATTTTGTAAATGTTATAAATCACTTCGTTAACGATACGTTACCAAGCCCCACGCTGGACTGTTCAATTCTCCGGAGCGACACGGAACACTCGTTTCCATTGCTACTTCGTCTATCCTCGAACATTTGGGTCGCCCCGAAACAAGCGAATAGCAAGTAGCTCGCGATGCATAACGATGCAGTGGCTTGGCGGACAGCACCGAATCGGGAAACGGGATCGTAAAATTTGTGAATTGCTGCCCTGGCCGAGAATGTAGCTACGAAACTATACAGTTCCACGTGCGCCGGAGTTTCTAAGTTATAATCGTGGAAGTCATTGTAAATCTTCACGAAACCGTCCAATCACCGCCGAAGCAGGTACTTAATGGCGCGGTATAAGGAAGCGAGGGAAGGTATCTCGGAGGAATGTGGAACTGACTACTCCTGTAGCCTAAGCATCCTCATTAGATAATTCTCCTACGGGCCATCAATTATGGTGGGCTGCGTCCACCATGGGCGGTCCATGAGGACGGGCTCAATACGCGACGTAACGAATCAGTGTTGAAACTAATCGAATTATAGAATTCCAACATCACGGTCCAACCGTAACAGAACAACAATGCTCGTTGTTTCGTCCCGAAAGTATTTGATCTCGAACGTGGAAAGAAAAAGTTATTTCATCCACGAGGCTCTTACGTAGTTCCTAGCTGTCTCACTTCCCCAGCTAACAATCGTGGAAACTTTTTATCGATTCCGTCATGTGGCAGTCCAATTTAACTATAACTTCGTAGCTCTCAGCTCACATTCCAAAAAACGATGCCCACCGTTGACCGTTCGCGGGAAAAGTGACGGTGAAATTTATGGCGCTTCTACGGCGATCGTATTAAACGACTTGGATGTCAACTTTCACGGATAGGCGATAATTTTAATGTCTAATATAATGGCGCATAAATATGACTGCTTAAAATACTAGTTAACAGAGCGAAGATAGTAAAATGTTTACTAAACCTTGAAATACTGCCTGACAGGAGTTCCTTAAGCGATGCTCGAGTGTCGCGGGATAATCCGGCGATAGTGGGAATTAATGTTTATTAATAAAAGCCGGCTCGGGGATGGATAAACGTTAATATATTATTCATAAGGAAACGATCTTGCGACAAATTCTCAGCTTCTTGTGGGTCGTTCGCGGGCCGTTTAAGCGGTCGATTACAATGTCTTCGCCGGGCTGGTCGTCGATATTTTATCGGGGCGGGACGAGAATGGGTGAGACGCCGATCGATCCAAATTGTAATATCTGATTATCATACCAATGCCGTGGCGTAGCCGTGCGGCTCGCTCGATTAGCCGCGGGCGGCGCGTTTACGTATAAATTATTCGTCACAGCCGTAATTATTTCCAGCGCGAGCGTGCGTGTCGCTTCCACGAAGCCTGATTTGAATATTTCGAAAGTGGTCTTTCGTTTAGACGACGGACACGTGGTTATTAAACTTATACCTTCGAACCCGTGTCGGTGGATACGGGATGGAGGAGAAAAAGGAAGGGAAGAAAAAGGGGAACACGGGAATAAATTACAGAGTGCAGGGCGCGGATCCTTGGCTGCTGTTGGCACGTAAAGAATTTAAATTGTTCAATTGCTCGCGCGTTTCGCAATCGAAGAAATCCCGCGGCCACCGTATAAGCCGAGCGTTTAGCTACCGACGAAGACGTATGGTCGGTGGAGCGCATTTAGTTAGCCGTTCATCGGCCGCTGAATTTTTATTCCAGGGAACGAGCCAAATGCGAGCTACTTGTTGCCATTAAGCCGCGTTCCCACGGGTGCAGCTCGCGGTGTGAAATTAATTACGAAGAATGCCATTTCGAAGGCACCGTGCACTAAGATGGATACTCCACAAATTCCCACTCTGTATCCTGCGCCGTTTATATACACGTGGGAATGTGGCTTAAGTCTATCTTATTTCATACATCGCACATGTTACAATCGCGCTCTACGCCTCGCCTCTCATTTCTGTTACATTCTGCTCGCGTGGGAACGCGGCTTTAGAACTCAACGAAAGGGAAATTTGCGCTCGAGCTCCTACCGGAATTTTCACGTGCCTCGGTCGGATCGACTGAATTGAAAATGCCTGGCGTGTAAAGCGATACCGGGCCCGTGCATCGCGACGATGCATATGCCACTGTTAAAAGCGCATTATGCTAATTTTCATTCTGCGTTCTGTTAATTAATTAAACGTTGCCACTCGTCGGAATACCGTGGATATTTACACGAGCACACGAGCCTCGCTCCCGACGATGTTTTCCCCGTTGATCTCTATGCTAAAATTTGCCCCCCCCCCCCCCCCCCTCCCCTCCCCGATAAAATCAGCGGATATTTCTCCCGCGGCCGCAGCTCGCCGGCGTCGATCTCTGTAATTAATGAAATTGTATCCTCACGGTCGTCGTAATAATTTTCTCGCAAAATAGACACCCGCCTGCACGCGGTATTTACTCGACCGTTTGGCGTATGCTTTACGAGGTACGTTTTGAATATTTGCTGCTGCTGTTAGAGGCGCTTCGGTGGTTTATTTATGTGACGCTTCGTTACCGTCCCATAGTTTTATGCGACTGTGACGTATTTCGGAGGTATTTTACGACGTGTGTGCGAATCGATATTCGGCGCCGTGCTGGAAATGTTGGTTTAAGTGTCATTCGACAAACGTCGAAATCGGTGAATTTTTGGAACTTGTTAATGGAAGAGTTTTTCAATTATGTTAAACACTGAACGTCGCGTTCCTTCTATTGCAAAACTGTAGGTATACGATTTCATTTTTTAGTTCTTCTGCCTGCAATTGAATTGAACTTTATTGAGTATACAATTTTCGGAAGAGCATAGATGATTCGTGAAAGTATACTGTTAAGTGTACATGCCTGCGCAATCCCTTAAAACATTTAAGATTGTTTAGAAAGAAAGGTGTACTCCGTTTTTATTACCGTCCGGGTTATACCTATTTATTCAAGATTACATCAGAGAGAAATCTTAAATATGTATAAATCAATACCAAAAAAGCTTTTTACCCTATCAGTTACAGTTTTCCTTCAAAAAAATAATTCTATATTTTGAAGGGATTACACAAGAATGTACCTTTAAGTTCTACGTGTCCCTGATGCTACTCATTTTCTATTGTACATATAAAAGGGTGAACTTAATTCTGAACCTTCGACATTTTCTGCTAAACGAAGAAATTAAGTGGGAGATCGTTTATTTATGACATATCCTTTACACCATCGTTCCTTTCATTTCGTTAGGGGAGCGAGGCAAGGGTAGTCGAAGAGGACAGATTGCGAGGGCGGGAGCAAAAGTTGGACATAATAGTTGGAGATGCCTATCTTCGCTGGTGGGGACGGCCGTTTGTATTAATTAGCCGAGTACTCGGTCGATTTCTTAACTCGACCGTGATTGCTGTTAAATGATGCGTGTTAACCGCCTCTCTTGTGGTACCAGGGATTTACAGCTCCAATTTGTATCGTCCTCGTCGCGAGCAGATCGTTGAAAGAAGTTCCTTGAATTAATCTCTTCGATGGCATAACTTCCTGCTTGAAAAATACATACGCTTCTTTCAATAATTTTCATTCCCGTCATGATCACGCTCCGTTTGCTGGCTCACTGTAGCTCAGTATAGTATCGATGCTATTCTAAAAGCTGGATTACTAATGGTATTAATTGGATCTGTAATTAATAGTTACGCTATTAATTCTGTAATTGCCTTACTCGTATTTAATTATTACAATACTGGTAACGGCGGCTCGGCAAATGCTGTGAACATTTATGAAATTCAAATGAAACGTTTCAGCTTATCGTTGATCTAATCAATTACGTTGAGGATGGTGGATCACTTGAATTGATAGCTACTCACGATTTAACCTTTCGTTTAGCTTTTAAACACTTTTGACGTTGCTTGTTTCTAAATCTAATTCCTTCTAAATTTATATTTCGGGGGACCAGCCGTCTGCAATCCCCCTTTCGACTTTAAAGCGAACTTTTCATGCAGCTGTTCGTCAGACACGCCCGGCAGATTAATAGAAACGTATCCTATAAGTCGTATTCCGAAAGATTTGATTACTCGTATCGGGTATTAATCTACGCCAGGTAATTACATCGTGTCGTACGGCGACTAACGCAGCGTTATTACTGTTATTTGTTCGTCCGGAACACAGACACGCATAGAGAGAGACACGTAGCCCTGAAGGATTAAATTCAGGCTGCCTTCTGATTCCACAAGGTCAGTCTCATTCCGTGCTGTCACTCTGATATCCATTTATATCCGTCCAATCATATAGAGGTTCTCACTGTTCCACGTTCCAGCGACACCAGTGTCTCTTAATCAAATCGATTGACTTTAGATTTCTGGTAGCTTGGCTATTAATAGTGTCCTTATCCAGAACCCCGTCCACAGCCTTCGTTCCTTTTCAATCACTGCCACACTGCTCGCTTCCGTCGCTGAAAATCTGAATAAATTTCAATATACCCACCCTGAAACCTACTTACAGTCTGGACAGAATAAAACTACTGAACGTCGCTGAGTAGCTATCTCCACCAACGATCTCCCGTCACCGACAGAGGAGCAGCTTGACAAGTCATAAAAATGCCAGACTAATGGCTCAGGAAATGAACTTGAAATTAGAAATCGCGTTTAATTTCAACCCCCTACATTATTCCTGGCGTTCTGCCGCCTCACCTCCGAGGGAACACTTCCCGCCCGATGTGTAAAGCTTTCATAACGAAAGTTGCTCCATTCTGTCGCGGAAGATTGATTAAGAATCTTCCACGAAGCGCGATGTCGTCGCAGGCTTCGCTGGCCCCCAGGAATTATATAGTTCGCGGTGATTCTCGCTTGCGCGGCGGTGCAATATTAAATCCTTCGTGGGTGCAGAAGGCGGACGGGGCAGAGAGGGGGGGCTGGTCGATGGGACGGAAACGCCTGTGTTCGTGATGAAAACGAAGGTTGCCCGTATAAAAGTCAAGATACGCGGTGCCGATAAGGCGTAAAACTTGGAACGACCTCCCCCTTGTCACTGGCCCGACTTCAGGTTGGCAGCCGTGACTCGGCGAAAGATAACCTCCCCGGGAAAGTTCCTTCATTACCCGGGTAATTGCATCGTTCTTGAGCGTGTGTACACCTTTCGGAGGCACGGCTCTCTTCATCCCGGCCGAGGCGACAACGACGTCATCGTCGGCTCGCTGACAACGAAAGGGAAACTTTAAACGAGCTCTGCCACCGCCACCTCCCCCTCCACGGTGATTTCGTTCACCCGCCGCTCGACCGTTTAATAACGACTGCAATTATGCCGCTATTTACTTCGCAGGCCCCCGTCATAATGGCGGAAAATCGCTGGTAACTCGAGATGAGTTGGCCTTGGCGGCTTCGCGAAGCCTGGATATAGGAGGGCTGATCAAGGATGAACATTGCACCGTGATCCACGAGTGTTCTCGATGCCTTCGGAAGGTTTTTCGTAATAGAAGCTGGTGTTCTTTCAAAGCTTCTTTATTGCTTGCAAATTTCGGGAGGAATGCTTTTTATTGGGCGAAGGAATTAAATCAGCTGTTTCAGGATAGACTTGAGTTGGTTTTCAAAGGAGAAAGATAATTTCGCAAAGGTGCGGGATGCAAAGCGGTAGGGGGATTAGTGATCTTGAGCGGGCAGTTGATTTTTCCGGGGCCGTGGCTCGCGTTTGAAGGCGTTTCGTAGAAATTGATAAGGTGTGTCAATTTTTAGAAGCTACATTTCGAATTACCATACGGAGCCGATAATTGCGCGCGATGGGCACAACAGAAATATTTTTCTTGCGTCGCAAGCCCGTTATCGCCAGTCAGCGGGAGCTTGGGCGGGTTAAAGCGAGTGTTTCGAACGTACAAACAAGTCGTTATTGATAATTTGCACTATCGCGCGGCGATACTTGGCCGTCCTTTATTACCAGCCGCGCCATTTTTAATCGAGTTTATTCGACCTGACGCGAAATGAACCGTATCGCGGAATTAATCGAGTAGGTAGGTATCTCCTGTAATTTGATCGCCGTTTAATTGCGCGATCGCGAAAGAGCAGGCTCGTGTTTACGAGGCGTTGTTATAAAGCTGCATTTGCCGATAATTTTCTACAAACAGAACGAATGGCCGCTGCGAACGCGGCGAATTGCTTTGTATTATGTTTAGAGGTCCTAAGAGAAACGGTGGAGCAAATTATTTAATAAATCGAATTGCTTTTCACCTCGCGTTCTCAACCGATTTGGGAATGAAAAACGACGCGACGTACTTTCCGACCGTGTTAAGAGAGATCGAGGACACTTGCAAAGTATTCCCGCGATCTTCGCCTCGCAAATTCCCAGGTAAACACTCGAAAGTCCCTGGAAATATCGTGAAATTCTATCAGCGGGAAAAGTTTCAAAGTTCTGGCCAGGAGGGGCGCTCGGAGTTCCCGGATAACTGGCTCCGACAAGGGAAAGAGGCTGCGCGGCCTTCGACATCGAGCAATCCTTCGATGTCGTGCCGACAGCATTCTCCAAGACTCGGGGATGCAGTGGTGAATCGATAGCTTCATATCTCTCGAGTAACTTTGTCAAAAGACGGTTCTGTTGCTTAGAAAAACTTTGTCGCATTGGTGCACGCTATACTTCATTCCTTTTGTGCCGGAAATCACAAAAGCTTCTTCTCGAATTTGGTAGAACGCATTTATATTCTATGCATGCATAAAAGAAGAGTGAATTTATGAGTCTCGAAAGATGAATGAAACATCCGTATTCTCTAAATCTATCAACCCTTCGAGCACCGACAGTTGAGCACTTTTAAGAAGCATATAATTTCTTAAGCCACGTTCCCGCTTGTGCAAAATCCCCCAAGGGAAACACGGGAAGCACACCTTTTTGCGGTTAGGTGGGAACGCGGCTTAACGCGCTGCTTCTCGTTCGATCAATCGGTGAAGGCCGTTTCGAGTGGTATCCCCAAGGATCCCGAGGACCGTCTCGCGGCAAGGATTTGGAGCGAAGCCAGAAAGCGATACCTGGAAATCTGTCGGACAACTCGATTTCGTCGAGAGCACACCAGAGAAACTTGTTTACCGCTCTGATAATGGTATTCTGTCGGCCTGGCCGACGGCTCTCGTGTTTCTGCGGCACTGTTAATGGACTTACGACGAATCGCCAGGATTTACACCGGATTACAAACGCATTTACGACTAATCTCTTCGTGTGTGACCAGTCCACCTCTGATGCCCAATCTCTCTCTCTCTCTCTCTCTCTCTCTCTCTCTCTCTCTCTCTCTCTCTCTCTCTCTCTCTCTCTCTCTCTCTCTCTCTCTCTCTCTCTCTCTCTCTGCCTCCTCTTCCCTCTCATCGTCAGTATCGCCGCCTATTTGTCTTTCTCCGTTAGCAGTTACGTACGTCTCTGACTCTCCCTTGCAGCCTCTGTGTCCCGTGGCCTCGGGAGCAATTCCCGCCAAGATTAGTGGCCCGGAACGTGTGTCATGGCGCGCGATCGGGCCTGTGTGCTTTCGGCTCCCGAGTCCAGTTTGCTAGGATCGAGGTTCATTGACGTCGGTTTGTTCTGTGGCATCGGCGGACCTCGTGGATCGCGCCACTGGGTCGTCTTCTGCAAACGGACGGGCACGAGCACGTTCTCCCGACAAATATTTCCACCGGTTGTTGAATTTTTCTCGGAAGCCGAAATTAGCCTTCTAATGGAGCATCCTCGCGACTGAAATGGATCTTAATGGGGGATAATTACGGTTAAACGGAGAACAGGGCTCCGGCACGGAGGTGTTCATTAGTTCTCCTTTCAACTAAGACTGTTCCTATTAATTTTCAGCAATCGACATTAAAGCATTTTACTTTCGTATCGAGGTAACGAGGGGCTGCTTGAGATACCTACAGTTTCAATTCATCTCACCTTCACTCGAAACACCATTAAGTGCTGACACGTACTATAAACTTCGTAGGTATAGATAAATTATGACCTTCATAATTTACACGTACTTCCACAGCTAAGCGTTTAAACTTAATCCTCGTTCTCTAAGCAGCACGGTCAGAGGTTCCTGCCCCGTCGTGCTCATAAATATTTCCGCCATCGGAGACGGTGGTTCGGCGACTTTGTCGTGGCGTTTATTCGATGGTAAACCCATTGGCCGACTTGTATCACCAGAAGCGGTAGTTTCTGCGATCAGGCAATTTGCTTGCATAATGCGACGCCTACGCGGCTCCCACGCGCTGCTCGCGAGTTGAGAACCCTCGTCCGAGTTATACCGGCTATTAGCGATAATTTGCGAGGACGTCGCTGGAACACGATCGAATACGATTACGCGGGAGTTAATCGGCGGACTCTAGGAGAAAATTCTGATCGTCGGGGAACAGTGTAGATTGTTTACGACACCGTTCGCTCCGAGTTAATTTCACTCGTGCCGCGGCCTCTCCGTCGAGCTCTGAAGGGGGAACATTAAGTCGTCGATGGAGTTAGTTAATTTCGGTGGCAAATGCAGAGGTCAGTGTTCCACTATAGATCATTTGCCTGAGGACAGAGGCGTGGAACACTACTGAGGTACCTACACATCAACGATTGAGAGGCTCAGTGGAAAACAAGCACATGCCGCATATGCATAAATTTCGTTTCTTAAGGATTCATAATTTTTTTTTTTAGAAGAATTATCAATTTTTTTGAGAACTTTTTATTTTATAGAAATCTATAAACATTAAACTATAAACTGTGATAGTTTGAATAATATGTGAAAACAACAAACACGAAAATTTTTAGGTAAAGGATCTTAAAAAAAAATCGTGAAACGGTGGCATGTGCCTGTTTTCTACTTCGGCCCCTCAATTGTTTTAAGTACACTCCTTCCTGCTGATTGCACACGTGGTAACGTGGCTTTAGAAAACAAACTTGTACATAGTCCTTCTGGCTAGCTCGTTATTCAGAGCAGCCACCATGGAAGCGAATGATTCAGGCTCCAACTGTCCAATCAGCTGCCCCTTTTCCTTCCCGCAAAATACGTCCCCTGTAATTATTATACAATCACGGAGGCTGTCCAGAGCAGCCTTCCATCGGCATTTCCATAAGATCAGCTTCCGCACAAGATCCATCAGCAAAAATCCCCGGGTTCAACGCCGCCCGACGGTCGGGGGGAAGAGGCTGGTTGCCTAGCAGCAGGGGGACGGTACGCGAACGAGTTGTCTACTTTGTCCAGGCAAGTAACGACTTCGTTACAGCAGAAATCCTAACAAGAGATCGGGCACGCCTTTCCACGGCGTCATAGCCGGGCTAAAGAAATTACGTTCTTGCCGGGCCGTTCCGCGAAGCCAGCCGCCTTCCGACGCGTCCCCAGCTTCTTTAGGGCTTCATTCCCGAAGGTCGTAAGAGGAGAATCGTACGTACCTTTTGCGGCGCTTGTTCCCACTTAACGAGATGCGTGTTCTCGCGCTGGGAATAGAACCGACCGCGTCGAACCCTTTCTTACGATCGGGTGTTTTGCAATTCTGACGGCGTGCCCGCGGGGCCCCGCGACGGGTTTGTTTGAATACCGTAGATTATATAATAGCACGCCACGCTAAAGGTCCCCGCGCATCCTTTTCCCGCCCGTCCGCTGGCATCCATCGCTGAAATGTCTCCACGGCTCGCTGGGAACAGCTCGCTTTTTCAGGCTGCGAGTCGGGGCTGCTGGACGATCTCAGACCGCGTGAACAATGTGCCATTGCCACTGGCCCATCTGGGTGTGCCATTCAACGACACAGCGGCGGGCAGTTGCGACCTAGTGGACTCAAATTGACTCGTGATTTTTCGTTTAAACTATCCATCTCTGCACCGTCAAACACTTTGTATTATATACTGCAAGCATCCACATTTGTCACATCCATTTGCCACTTAGTTATTTATGTAATTTTGTGGTGAATAAAGACGAATTATTATTATTATTATCTTTGGGGCCCGTTGAATCTTCTTAATTCAGTAGTACCAGTTTTAATTCTTACTACAAAACTTGCAGCAGCAAGTTATAGAATTTCTTGGGATATATGGCTCGTGAAGCTTAGTATTTATTAATTTGGAGCAGTTTATTCATCAGCGAAATTACCTGGCGAACGGAGTGACTGAGCAGTTGCCACCTAAACCTGATGAAAGTAGAATGTACATCGGAAGATGCTCGAAACCGCGGGACCAAAGAGGCCTGACCCCGGCTGTCGCTTTATACCGGGGGAAGCAAGGCCGATGTTGCGTTTATCGCTCTTTCCACGACGAACTTTGAATATTCAGTGGTTTCGCGGCGGCGGGAGGGGGGGAATGCGAATGAGAACGCGAATGAGGAAGGGCCGCGCGAAGGAAATCCAAAGGCGGGAGGGATAAGCCTGCTAGAATCTGGTGTACATCCCCGTTTAGCAATTAGCATCTTGTATTCCGAAGCCCGGGGAGTTTCCTCCGCGGATAGAGGGCGCGCGGAGAAGAAAGCGGCGGGGCTGAGTCACGGGATCAACCGCCAGCCCCTCGTTTCCCTTCGTCAGCCGTCTGAATATTGTTAGGTTCGGTGAATTTAATTCAACGGCCGTAATTTAGTGCGCATTAGTGATGTTCCGCGTGGAAATTCCGCGCGGCTTGGCGGCACGATTAATTTCTGCTTCAACTTTGTTTTCCCCGATCGAGGGGCGGCTCGCGCGCCATCCCCTGGGCGCCCCTGACTCCTCCTCCGCTTTGTTTCGCGCGATATCAAGCGGGCTTAGGGAAATGGAAAACAGAGAAGATAATATTGCAACTTACACCGTGGCTCGTGGCGAGCGCTGCCTCTGTTTCGAACTTCTGAAACGATTAGCGAGGAGGATAGCGTAGAGGGGTGAGTCTGAAGTGGTCGAGTGATGTTTTATTTCGGAGAGGTTTTACAGCGTGATGTTGGTGATAATTAAACACAGAACGATTCGGTACGAGGTTCGTCGCTCGTCGATAACGAACGCAAAAAACCTCGTTACGCTGCGACCACTTTTTCAACCCCTCGATGCCAGGATGGAACACAGCCAGGGAGGGAAAGCCGCGACATTTGACCCGTCACGCGGAATCGATTTCGCGGTTGAAACGCGCTTTTTTTTTCTCCATCGCTAGAAATGCTGTCGGTGGAAAAGACCGATCGCGGAAGGGGTGGGTCTGCCGCTTTCCAGTGCTGAGCTACGACCTGGTTTCCATGAATTGTGAATTACACGCGTGCACCATCCCTATTTAGGGGTACACGTTGATTCGGGGGAATGTATGCAACGGGTGTGTATACAACGTCGTGAATCAGACGTTTACATGATTTAATCACTTCGCTTTGTCTGGTCGAAGGCAGTTCCGATATCGGGTCGATTGATGCACGTGTAATACCAGGCAATTAGCAACTCACTTGAGGACTCGGCGTAAATGAAACGTTCGACTAAATCGGGAATAGTTACTGCAAATTATCTGCGAATCGAAATTGCCCCGGAATTAGAATCTTTGCGTTACGTCCCTCTAACACTTTGATACTAATTTCTACACCAGTTACCCCATTAATAAAATTGTACCGAAATTTCCAGATGAAAATTATTTTCCGCATATTTTGAAATAACTGCAAAGCTAAGTAATATATTTATTTCCCGATTTTTTATTATATTATCCGACGTATTCTCTCTAAGTAGTCGCAAGCATTTTCAAACATCAATTTACCTAGACTTCCTGAAACAGCAGTTTCAAAGCTGATCCGCGATAAGTGGAATGATTCACTTTAAAGGTCTGAAACGCGAAGTGGGCAAGACGCAGTGGTAATCGAATCGTCGTGCGTTTGATTAGGGGCACAGCGATACTTCCGGTACACGGAGGCGTTTCCGCGGCGTTGAAAGCGTGCACCGAGCCGCGGGCCCCTTTTAGCGATGCTTTCAACGCTTTTGCCGCCGAAGCTGTTCCGGCTCCGTTCAAATATTAAAATAAACGAGCGGGAGAGGCGGAAACATGCCCCGGCTTACAAAAGAGATTTTCCACTTTGACCCGGCACGGAGTTGGAGGGCGCGGGAAAGGGGTTGAAAAGCGGAGGGTATAAGGTTCCGCGTTCTTTCGCCCAGCTTCTGAGGGTGGGCAAAACAAATTTGCAGACAGGAAGGCGAGGCGCACGCTTCCGTCTAAACGATCGGTGGCTCTCCCTCGTACCGGATGCTGGGGAAGATGGAGACGAATTTCTGGAAAATTTCGCGGAGTAACGCGCCCGCCAGAGAGAGATAATATCGCCTTTACGACGCAACCGTGACCCCGCGATTCTATTTTGAACACCACGCGAACGACCAACGCCCGCGCTTTGCGTCATTTTCCGTTTGACTTAGTGATTCGTGGAACAACGTAATTCCGCGAAACGGCGTTCTATATTCTTTGATAGCAGCGCTCCCCTTTTCCTTCTTCCTTCTACTGTGATATTCACCTAGTACAAAGCGAGAGGGAGGAGAAGTAACAGAAATATATTCCTTATCGTTCTACCCCTATCAATTACGCATGCGCATGTCAACACGTGACATAAACAGGAGGGAGATATGAAAATACCGTGAATTTGCCATGAAACTATGCCGTGAGTATTATCGACGTGACAATCTGCTTCTCCTCTGGCCTCGTCTCTTTTCTGTATACTTTATGGCTCACGCACGATAGCCGAGCGGTGGTGCGCGTGAAACGTAAAACGCATTCAGCCATACCTCGCCATGGTAACGAATCCGGTCTCATTTGAGAAATGGATCGTCACAGGAGGATCATCCGGCGCGGCTGAAATAATATTAAAAATATCGCGTACACGCGCGGTACGAGCCGGCCTGGCCCCCGCCACCAATGGAGTCATTTCAACGTTTCGTTTCTTTTGTGTTTCAGGTACGTTCACTGCATTTCTCAGCGGGCCCCGACACACCGCCAGCGCTGGCTGGCGATCGTGCTATTCTCACCGCGATCACGTATGTATCTTTGCACGTGTACAGCGTGTCGATATTAATAATGAATGAAGCTGTTGCATATACAGCCTCTCGTCTCGTCTCGTTCGTTCGAAATTCGCGCATGATTTCCCTGCCCCCGGCCCCCTCGATCCTTCCTCTCTCTCTCTCTCCTCTCCTCCTACCGCGCGATTATTATGTGCATATTTCATTTCTTTCAGCGTGCCCTGGAAAAAATATCGCTCCTCGTGCCGGTGTAACGCGATTCCCCCGTGCCGCTCCTCTATTTTCCCAGCAAATACGAGGGAATCGCGGATTATGCAGAACTCGGAATGGCGTGACAATTTTCCGCTTCTTTACTCCCGTCGTTAACGGTGGCATCGTGTTCTGCTCCCTGTTTACGTTCCATCGATACCAAGATTTAGTTGAAAAGCTATTTGCGTGATAGATGAATAGTTTAGTTAAGTAGATTCCTGGGGTTGTTTAGTGTTCTGGCTGGTGAAATTGGAAGGAAAATTTCCACGGTGATGGGGTGCAGATGGAGTGACACTATCCTAAATGCAGTTTGATAAAAATTAATTGGAATTTAATTCGGTAGGAATAGAAATAAGTGAGAAATAGTGTCCGAAAATCTACGGCAAATTTGCTAGCATCGACTGGAATTTGTCGCAGCTGGAACACGGATCGCTCCGTTTCACTGGATTCGATTCCGTTATCAGCTTTATCCCCCATTTTACGCGACGCAGAAAATCAAGGTGGAATGAAACCGTGGAAAGGGGGAGATCGCGACTCGGTGATTTAATACGATAGAACAGCGGGCCGGGAGGGGTGAAAGAGAGGAAAGAAGATTATAAGTGTCGCGTTCCATTTACCACTCTTCTCCTGCTTTATCCAAAGAGGTTTTCACGCTCGAGCCGAGCCAGCCTCGGGGCAATATCCGTGACAAAATCCCGCCGGGTCCTTCTTGTCTGCTCATTTTCGTGGAGGCCCCGTTAAATAAATCGCCCGTGAAAAAAAAGCAGCGGTTCGCTTTGAATTCCTGGCAAATTGGCGGAAAGGCGTCGATACAATCCGTGAAATTCATCCACTGTAGCTATATGAACACTCCTTATCTGTCTTCATTACACATACATATTTGCTGTATGAGTTTAATCAGCATATCGATATACACAGACGTCCGATTTCCCATTGTAATTTAAATTTAACTTAAACAAGCCAACCGAACAAGTTGTGGGCGCGTGGTACCAAGAAAAAGGCACCTGTGACATTTTATCAGAGGCAACAGACACGTCAAGAACTTTCTTCTCTCCAGACACTGCATCAACAAGAATCACATTCTCAAAGTAGCGAACCCCTCGAAATCCCCTATCAACCTTTCCCTTCGAAAGCGAATCATTTCATGTATCCTTGCTAACATTTGTTTACCTTCCCTTCTTCCCGCGAGCACGTCCCGGTGAGCGGCTGAATCGGCCGAGCAAACATCCGAAACAAAAAGCAGCGTGTCCCTTTCCGGCGTTATCCACGAGGGATGATCAAAGCGCAGCTACGGCATCTCGAGGTTTTTTTAGATATCGCTTTTATCCGGGCCCTCTGTCGGTGGAATCGACGAGCGTCATCCGTATTTATCCCCGGCCGTTTGTCCACGCCGAAGAAGAGGTTCCCCGCCAGCCAGAGGTGGTAATACACCCGAGGGCGGACGTTCCGTCGATCTTCCCGTCGTAGCGAAAGTGGACGGCCACGAGAGCTTTTACGAGAGGGGGCATCTCTGCTCTTCTGTTTACGCGCAACGAGAACCGCTCGAAGTATAGCCAAGGGATGGCTAGATATCCAGCCGTATCTGGTGTAGTAAATACGAGGGTTATCTTGGCCCCTTCTACCGATGTCCCGCTAGTGCCGCTGTCCGTTGGCGTTGATCAGCGACGCACAACTCCGTTTCTCCTTGCGAAACAGCTGACAATCTCGACATTGTCTTTGTTGGATCTGATCCGACCTACTGCGCTCGAATTGGATGCAAACTGCGCCAGAGAACTTCTGTTTACTTGCTCCCGCCCTCCACTTGGACGCTGCTCCGTGTTCTGTTTGTGACGTTGCGTGACCATTTGTTAGTCGAATTGGGTAGCCGATGCCTTCGGTGCCAGGCTCTCAGCGGAATTCGATTAGGAACGCGAATGTAGATTCATCCGGGTCAGCCCCAGGTGTGCTGCATGGCCGTCGGAACGACCGGAAATAAAGAAAAAAAAAAGTTTGCGAGCCACTGACGCCGGTGATGTAAGGTGGACTTCTGGGGGGTCCTGATAGAACGCTAAGTGCATTTGGCCAGCTTCCAACCGAACGGCGACTTGCACGGCTTTCCTGGTCGTGAAATCGCCGTGGCGCACAACCCCCCAACCCCACCCACCTGTCTCCTTTCTTTCCTCGATCCCTCCGGCACGTCTGTCACGATCCTTCCAACGTTCAATCCCCCTTGGAAGTTTTCTCAAACCTTTTTCCCTGCTTCTCGTCTACTTGAATTCTCTCTACCGGTCGTTGATTCCTCGTGGCGGTGTTCTCTCGCGCCGCGCAGGCTGGGGATATTCTCAAGATGGTGCTGGAGCTTCGCTGCACAACCTTGTAACACCGGAGATAAGCGAATCACAACGTTCGGCGATCGAGCAGCTTGGGAACTCTCAGTTCACATTTGCAGCTGTTAATAAAATTAATATGATTATTAAAATTTTCTTGGTGGATCAAGTGCCTTTTGTTTTAAAGAACGATGGTCGTTTCTCTTTAACATTGATTTCAATTTTAATTTATACATTTTTCCAACACTTAGTAAGACTCTAAGACTTGTTTCATTTCACGTAATCACTTTCAACTCTCTCCACCACAGAGCACACCAACATTCTCCTTGCTTCACCGTGAACGTTCAAACACGAGCGTCCATTCATCACCGCGCGTTTCATCCTCAGCGACTTTCTCTCGAGCGTCTCGCGACGGCCTCGCGCCTAACGAATCGTCCTGCCCCGTTTCGAGGGCCCGGCTCGCGCACCGTCAAAGCGAATTCCCATTCATTTACCTTGAATCATCGCGACGCGATCCTCACCGCGAGGCGGGGGCGGCCGGCAGGGCTCGGAGCATCCCTTTTTCGTCTCGTTTCGCCCGTAGCTTCTGTGACAGCGTTTTCAGGGCTTTGTGGTCGCGCGCCAGTGCCACCTTTGCAAGAAGCACTCGAGGGCCACGGGACGTTAAGGCGCGCAGGGACGGGAAAAAGCTTGCTGAGACACATTAGTCTCGGCCGGGGTCAACGAGTGAAAATAAATGGCCCATTACTCCACCGAGAGGCAGCTTATACGACAATATCCTCGGTGTACAGCGAGGGTCCTCTATCTTCCTCCTAAAATTTCATGGGCCAACGATGTGTACGGGGTGCTCCCAAAACTGAGAGATCAAGTTGAAAAAATCCTGTACCATTTTGCAACTGGGGAGGTCATTTTCGGGACGTGAGTGATTTATTGAGCTGTTTAAATTGTCAGAATACAAATTCTGTTTAGATAATTGAGAAAAATGCGAAGTGAGAAATTGAGAAGACTTATAAATCAAGACTTATAAATCAGAAGATTATAAATCATACATTGGACAACCAAAATATTGTGCCCGAAAGACTACCACGAACCGATTCTCCTACCAGATACGCCACTGTTATTCTGTATTCCGAATTTCGAGACATATACACACTAATGTGCATCCTTTAGCCTTAGAGGTCAAACGAGGCTTCGAGCAGTCAGTCTTATTTTGGCCGCGAACGCGTTACGACTCGCTTCGGCGTTGCTATAGCGTATTGAAACGAGAGTCGGAGTTTTAGTAACGTGGCCGTGAAGCATTAGTGAAGTGACGGCGAAATAACAATAATTTCCAATAATCGAACTGAAATTTAGACAGCTGGTCATAAATTGTCGCGTTATATTTTGTTTAATTCACTAAAAACTAAGAGTAATAGTTAATCTGGCTGTTATTACTTAACTAGAAACGTTACAATTTACCGATGTATTCGCGATAAAGTCCTTTTTACTCCGGCATTACGTCAAATACAAAATTTGTTCAGTCACGGTGGAACGCGAATATATTTGTTAAGTTTATCATTTATTGTTAACGGCACAATGTACGCGAACGTGTGCGTGTGTCTCGCGTATGTGGGTACAAGTGCCACTGGAGAGGGACTTTTCGACTTCAACCACCTGTGTTTTGAGGAAAAAGCCCCAAACAGTAAAGTGGTTACTGGTTTTTCGAATTCCAGGACATTCCATGTAAGTAATATTCGATAAAAATTCTATAAGAAAATAGGGGATATGTCTATTGGAATTTCAAAGTAGATACTATGTTTGTTTGAAGCAATGAAAGCAACGTTGAAACGCCTTGAATACGATATCGAATGTTAGGAAGTAATAGAACCGTAAATACAACGACGAAACGATAGAACCTGTTACGTCGTTACTGTCGACCCTCCCGGTTTCTTCTCTCGTCCGAGAAGGGCGTTCGTCCAATGACCATTCCTTCCCTCGTTTTTGGTTTTCCCCATGATACCCACGTGTATAGAATCGAACGATTCAATCGGGGGATACGTGACTCATTGTTCGGCGATTCTCCTATTTTCTTGCTGATCCCATTCACATCCGCAATTTCACTATTCATTTGAGAAATCAATGAATGCTAGGGACTTTATCTTCGAATTGTTCAATGAAATAGACGAGGATAATACAAAACTTTAGCAGTTTTACGTACTTTAATTATTTTAAGTGTACATACCAATTCATTAGCTAGTGCGTGTTAGTCAGCTGCCTCGTCGAACATTTAAAGTAAAAACATTGGTATAACAAAATTTCATGTACCTACAGATCGCTACAGTAGCAACTATTTCACCCTAGAAATCGTAAATCAGTGAAGAAAATGAGTTGCAAAAGTCTTCTCACCATTACAATAATGTATTACCAAAATATTTCATGAATTCCTATTATCATTATTCCTAGTATCTCTACTCATCGATTTTTTCAACAAAATCGAGCCGAGCCCATCCAATTAACTATGCAACAAACATTCCACTCACCCAGGGGATAATTAAGAATTTATCTTCAAATTTCCTGCAGTTTTTCCACGAAACTAGCACTCTTTCTCATTTTATTACTTAACTATACGCCAGGGTATACCTCTGGAGCGATGTAACTTTCGAAACAACCGATTTAATCCCTGCACACGATCAGCCCGAAACCACAATCTTCGATCTCCTTCTTTTGCCCACTGGTTCGCAGCTTCCTTGGATTCCACGAAAGGAAAGATCGCGCGCACCTGCCCGGGCGGGTTTAGCCGGACACGCCGGCTAAAAATCGACAAACTTGTCGTCGTTTCGTCTTTCAGTGGCAGCGAAATTAATCGGCGAGGCGGCCTGACGCGTGCCCGGAATCACTTTCGCGAGCCTTTTTGTCCACGAACCAGTCGGACAGGGGAGACTCGATCGAAATCGTACTCGTACACAAGGATTCCACCGAACCTTCTGCTCGATCGGGCGTAGGACGAAAGTCCTGCGTGTTTGTTTCATCTTTTTCAAACTCCCGTTTAATTTACGGAACGGTCCACTTCCCATCCTTGCGATTTCTCGAATCGTGGGAAATTAAATTGCTCGTGGAATTACAGTAGCGTGAAGGATTCGATGTTCAGTGTTTTGTACGAAATAGAGGGTGGTTCTCATTTATTTCGGAAATTGGGAGTATGCTATCAAATATCCCTATAAAATTTCTTCATCTTCCTACAGTTCTTGTTAATCTGAATAATGTTTAATGCAAACAATTTTCAATACAATGGGTGTACCAAAAATTAGAGAGAGATAAACTCCAGACTTCTTGATACGAATATGTGTTTGACTACAAACATTCCCTTTCCCCTTGCAGACTTCTATTTCTTCCTCTCTTGCGTTCAATCACACAGGTCTATCATAATTATCCACAATTTTGCCTCATAGTAATATAAACATTATTTACAAAATTGTTTCCACTAAACGTTCCTCAAATTCCACAAATTTATTAACAACTCCAAATGACTCGCGAAAGGAACCGCCGTGCGACGCACATTCCCACGACGTTTCATAATCTAAATTCCTCCTCTCGTTTCATAATCTAAATTCGCTCCTCGAAGTATCGATAAACATAGCGAAGGCTCGTTGCGCATAATTTCCATTGATCTAGTGCGTCCTTCATCCAGGCTGAAAACAAACACGACGCTTCACGCCTTACGCGTATCATTATCCAGCTTGTACGGGCAGCGAGACGTCAAGCTCGTTCGTTTCCGTAATAAACGGCGATCGATACTCTTTCATTGAAGCTCTCGCCGTCGTTCGAGCCGCCAGTCAGCCGTCAGTATCAACATTATCATTAAAAAGATCACCGGCCTCGGTAGCTTATTTCGCGCTGCGAGCAGCAGCCTTTCTACTCTCGGCGACGGTAATACGAAACGCGTCGCAAGGTGTTAATGGATACTTGTCGGAAGTAAACGCAGGTGGTGCGTTTTGTTCCCCGTCCGATGCCCCCCCCCCCCCCCCCCCGACTCGTCTCCCCCTCCGTTCCACTCCGTCGGCTTTCCTTCGTTTTTCATTGAGGCCTTTCGCGAGACGTCGATCGCACGCCGATACCGCGGCGTCGTTATTAAAAGAGCGGATTCCATTCGGCATTATTAAAATGGCCCCCCGACGCGGCTATCTTCGCGCGCGAACGTTTGTGTAATTGACGGTAATAAATAATTCGTACTCCCGGCAGGCGGAAGCGACTCCCCCCCCCCCCCCCCTCCCCGCCTCCTCGCGTATTTTAATTTACCGAGCGTCGTCCGTCGACGTAGCATTTCTTTCCACCTCCTATTTTTCTTGCGCCGGGAAACGCAGCGCTGATAAATGGCCCGTCTAATTAATTAATCTGTAGCAGCGACGCTCTGGCGTTCGATCGACGCGTCCCTTCGACAATTTCCTCGGTTTCGAGTTGAATTATTGATCCCCGGCAGCGGCGGCATCGCGTTTGATTGAAAAACAGATTGTCGGGGAGGGACGTAGTCGAGCGAGCGGAAAAATGGAGTATCTTGGGAACACGTCGCGCTGGTTTCTTTCTCTTCAGACCCCACTTCGATATGCGATATCTGTTTTTACTCTGAATTAAGAAGCATACGCGAAACAAGCTCTCAGCTTTCGTCCGTAGCATTAAGCTACCGGGGACGTTGATGAAAGCAATGCTGCGCAAAAAGCGAGACCCAAGTAGCCCCCCCCCCCCCCCCCCCCCCTCCCCGGCTGTCGCAATTTTTTCTTGAAGGGAATAAGAGAAAGGTTTTCGGTCGTGAAACACGGATACTCGCGTAGGTCGAGGAGAAATTCAACGCGGCGCCTTAATTACGTTAGTCACATTATGCCACGTTTCCCCCCTTGTTTCTGCGTCGTCGCCATCAGATCCCCGGGTAAACGACGCTCGGCGTCGGTGTTGCGCCCGCCAGCAGCCCCAGCGTCGAAAATCGACCGTGAGCTGTCTGTCGTCGGTTGTCTCGCCTCTCTTTCTCGCCTCTCCCCTGGTCGCCAACCCTGTCTTCGATCGGTCGCGTTTTTCCTTTTATCGTGGTTCGCCGTTAATTTCATTCGGGCCAGGTGCAGCGTTAATTTCGCGGCTCGGGCACGCTGCTGGCCGCGCCTCGGGCGAAACGAGCCACTCTGGCGCGGCGCGTTAGGGGCGGGGGTTGTCTTTTTAATACGAGAAGGGGATTAAAATTTTTTTCTCCGTGAAAAAGTAAGTACTGGCTGCGGGGAAGTCGGAAGGAAAAGATTATAAAGCTTGTTATTTCGATGTGCTTTCTGTTACTTGGGAGGTTTCTTTGATAAATTAGCAACAGTGAAGCCTGAGGTCTCGAGCAAAACTTGTATAGTATATCCTGTAGGCAGCGTTGCCTTTATTTTTCTCAAATTTGACAGATTATTCGCGTCGGTAGTAGAGTCTGAGAGAATCCCGAGTTCCATTAGTGAACGGTGGCGCAAAAGTCGTCATCCGATTTTCTAAGTCTATAACTTTGGTTTTGGATAAAACTTGGTGTTTTTTGTGGTACAATTTATTGAGACCTATAAATTTTTACGTCAAGTTTCTAAGATAGTATCCAATAAATGACAGCTATTCGAATTAATGCAAAGGGCTCTTTTTATTGCATTTCGCATGGTATTGTGAAGAATTTGTGGGGTTAGATTTTCGATTTCGTGTTGAATATTGTAAACTGGGATATTTACGTAAACCAATGCCATTAAATGGCCCCAAAGAAAGAAGTCTTTAAATATTCACCTGAATTTACGTTGTGCCTAAAAACATCGACACAATATTTCCGCGTTCTTGAAGGGTATACTTATTCATCTTTGTGGACAATAAATTTCTTGAGTCTCTTCTATTGAAATGTAAAACATCGCTGACATATACCTGAAATTAAAAAAATTAATAGCTATTAACATCGGACGATGAAATCTTCATCTTATGTATATTGTATTCAGCGTCATCTTCACGTTTTTATCCTTGCAAGTCTAGTAAATCGCCGAGTCCCTACGCCAATGGGGACATGCTTTCATGGAAGGTGCGAAATGCGTGTGTGCCAAGTCCGAATTAGTCAGATGGTGCGACTGGCCACGGTTTCAAACGTGTACGCATTCTAATTAGATAGACACGGCAGGCTGCCTCCGTCGATGAAAGATACCACGTCGGTTGACGCGTTCTGCTCGAAGAATTCGAACGGTCGCAACACGCCTGCTCTCCTATACAAAGAAATTAACGTTTATCGCGGCGCGGGGAGTTAATTAAATTTATTTAGGTCGTATGCATTTTTCCAACGACCGTGGAAAAACGAGACATGCATTAGCGTGTCGTGTGTTCATCGGGGTGCTGTAATTCATAGTCACGGCGACACTTGACAACATAGCTACGAAGAATACCGATGCGTAGATAAGGGACGGTGCACTTGACAGACTTTTTGATACCCATGCGACAATGGTGCAGCATTAAAGTGACACGATTAAGAATTACCCCTAGGAGTATTCAAATTGACAAAGAAACTGTCGCATCAGTCCAGAGTTAGACAAAATGTAATCTAATTACAAATTACAAATTACGATTAAAATGTAATTGTGTAATTGATTACACATTATTTTCTGTAATCGTTAATTTAGGTAGTTGACAAAATTGTGGTCAACTACCTAAATTAACGATTACAGAAAATAATGTGTAATCAATTACACAATTACATTTTAATCATAATTTATAATTACGTAATTTAGATTACATTTTGCCCAACTCTGTATCAGTCGTTCTCCCTCATATTCTTGTTTCTCTTTACAAGAGCACGATTCTTCACGATCTGTCGATTCCTAAAATCGTTTAACCTCTCCCTAGTGGCTCGGAAACTTTGTCCTTTCTTCCCACTTCTGTAAACTCCGCTCATCTCTCCACTTCTTTCGCCGACAACTGAACCGAAGTCCTCTGAAACTCGAGGCACGTGGAACGTTAGGTAGCCAGAGGTAGCAACCGCGGCAAGCCCGTTGCCACAGTTTTCATTCCCAGATGGTTTATCGATCGTTTGGTATCGTATCGGTATTGATTTTTCCCCGACGATTTCACACGACATTCCAAACACTGTCCCCCGTTGCGTATCGCGGCTGATCGGGGCTCGCCTAGTCCTTATCGTTGCTCCTCGGGCCTGATCTCTTTTTATCAGGCCACGAGGTACGCGTTCGACAAGAATACAGGGCTGGGGCGAAAGGCGGCAGGGCAGGGTTGAGCGGGGAGGGGCGGCGGGGGGGGGGGGGAGAGAGAAAAAGAGAAGAGGAGAGGATCCGACGGAGGAACGGCGTACATGTAAGTGGGTAACGCTTCGTGCATGCCAATCGTAGGCCGTATATCTCGTGGTACTTAGGCTGATCGTATCTCAGTCGACAGAGCGCGCGCTTGTTCAGCTGCACCGGCCCAGGACTCTCTCGGTCGCCCTTGGAACAGGATGTTCGGCTTTATCCTGGCCACGGTGCACCGTATCCGTGAGATACAAATTGTGCTTTCATTCCACGATGATGAACCGCCCGGGCCTCTTTCCCGTCGATTTTAGAGGCCACCACTCCCGAGAAATCGACGATTTCTTCGCCGCCACGTTGCCGCAGTAGCAGACCGACTGTTTGTGCACGTGTCCGGACTGTAAAAATGTCGAGTCGTGGAAACTCGTTTCAAAAGAGGCTGTTCGAAGAGATTTAATGACTCTTTCACGCGCAGCTACTTAGGGACCGGTTTTGACAGATTTCACGAAAGAAGACGCGCGTGAGTTAAGCGCACGGTGTTGCTCAAATGTTCGTATTGTAATTATGCGCGATTGTTGCTGGCTTAATGATTCTTTTAGAGAGGAAGGGTACCGTAACGACGTGTTACGTGTGCGTTCTCGCGAGAGCCACTTGTGATTTAAGGGGTCCGGGGCCATTAAACGCGTGTACTGTTATTCTGATTGCGGTACAGGTAAAATTGTAGACGTGTAATTTAAACGCTACTACGCGAATTTAAGGTTAAACAAGTTTATATAAACCTGGAATTTATTTAATAGTACTTCCCTGTTTTAATCATTTTGTACCGAGGTGCCAGTTTGACCATAATTCTTACGGTTTCAAAGATTTTAAATGATTTCAAAATCGCCTACCTGAGTCTTTACTTACAGTGCAATACAGTAATCTATTCAACGGGCACGTGAGTGCTTTAGAGATAGGATCCTGGTTACCCAGCGACCACGGTCTAAAAAGCAGCACCGCGTCGATTAAACGCCACCCTAGGAGCGAAAGGAAAATCATTTGCGGCGCAAGGGTCGAATCAAACAGGATCATAGTGGGCTTTAATTAACGATTATAAACGGTCCCGATCATAACTCAAAGCGTCGAGTGTCCAAGCACCCGTTCACCCTCTTTTTCGTCCTGGACCCGCGTGCGGTCACTTTACTTTCCCCCCCATCTCCTTGCTGCCCCTCCGCGCTCTTACGCGAATGGTTTTCACGGTGTGGTTACTCCCGCAGAAAAAACGAACGATCCAGCATCGCTCGAGCAGGATCTCGCGGCTTGTCCTTACCGCAAATGTGCGGCACGGCCGAGCTGCCTCGTCGCTGATATATTAACCGAGAATCTGAAAGATTAAAAATGAATTTATTATCGTCGAAACCCGGGGGGGGGGGGGTCGGGGCGGGGTGGAGGCGAGGCTGGTGGTACTTCGTGGAGGTCGTACGTACGCGCGATCGTTTTTACTCGCGGCGACGGAGATTTATTGCCGCGAAATTAACGTAACAATTTTCATGATTAATGCGCGGCGCGGTATTTTTTCGGCCCCCGTGTAGAACTCGCGAGGGAAGTGCACGGGGTTACCGAATTGGCTGAAACTTTGTGTGTGGTTAATGCACACCTTGCACAATTGTGTGCGTAACGCGTTCGGAGTGATATTTAAAGGTTGAGGTGAAAATGGTGTTAAAAGTCTTCTCCTTATTATACCTAACGTTAAATAGGATTTCCTTTAAGGGCGTGTGGGATTTTGGTGTAAAAATATTCAATATCATGGCGACGATTATATCGTTCGTCCAATAGTACTCTGTTTTTCCAAATTCCCAAGCTTCTGCGTTAAAAAGAAATTCGTGACGTGTGCCCGTTCTCTCATATCCCTCGCCAACACTCTCCCCCATTCCCAGAATCTGCCTACCCGCTGCTGCTCGATAAAGTAGCCTCGATAAACTGCACACGTCGCGCATCAATATTGTATTGATACACCGATAACATCGTATTTGCGTTTATATCGCCGCGTCATCAGCAACGTATCGCGCGACGAGTGCGTTCCATGTATCTTGCACGTCCCTCGGTATCTTCCCTCGCGTGTACTCGCGTTTGTAAAACACGCTAATACCATCTTGATCGGGCGGGGAGCGCCGACTCTTAATTGCATTAGAAAAAGAGGAAAATAATGCAGCAAACTGGGATGGGAGAGGGGAGAAGAAGCCTCTAAATTACGACGTTCGTCCCGAGCACTCTATTTAAACGTCGTTTATGATACCGCCCCGCTTCCCATGGAAAGCCGCAGCCCCGTGGCACGTCGGGGAAATTAATTAATACACCTGAGGCCGCGTAATGGCGAACGGAGAGGGGCGGGGGCGGGGGAGGGGGAGGGGGGGAGGGATAGACAATGGCCGTTGCGAAAGAAGGAATCCTTATCTTTACCTGGCCGCGCTGGAATTCATAAATCGTACGCGCCACTTGCGGGCTCCGCGCCGAGACAGGGCCTCCGCGGAGCGGAGGACGGCTCCTCAAAAATGATTTCCGAGAACGGACCTTGAGAGATCTCTCACCGATTGCTCGCTCACTCCCACGCGCCCCACAGAGACGGGGGCCCTCGCCGACGCGTGGCTCTTAACCCATAAACTCCGCGGATCGTTCAAGGTGAAGCGAGAAGAGGCGCATCCACGGCCGAACACGAGCAGGCCTGGAAGTCGTGCATCAACTCCGCTCCGGTAAATACCCTTGGACACTCCGCGGGCATCGGGGGCCCCGCATTTTCTGTCTGCGACCGCCGCGACGCTTCCCGATTCAACCTCCAGACGACCCGGCGTCACTTGCCGCGAATAAATTAACCTAGCCCCCTCCTGCCATCTTTTACACCCGTTTCGCCTCGATGCCCGTTTTGATAGCGTCGCCTTTTGCTCCCATCGTAATTCCTGCCTACTTGTCCCCGACGACTGTCGATTATTGCCACGATTTACTAGCCTCTTCAATGACGGCACTGTGCTTACTATGATTGGATCGGAGAAATGTGTTTGCTCGGCAGTTTTTTAGTACACTTGAAGCATTGAGGCAGTTAGATTCACGAATTTATTATTTTCAATCTTCTTATCCAGTGACTGGAGAGTTAAGGTCATAGATTATCCGCTAAAAACTTGGATATAGAGAGAGAGGTGGCGAGATTCATGGAGCAACCGAAATAGGGCGATTCTTCGTGTCAATATAAGGGGAATATATGGAGAGAAATTTTTTCTCAAAAGGCTTCGATTTCAAGAAATGTCATTTTACAGATTTGGTCTGACTAATCATCGATTTTACTACTTTGGCGGTGCATTAGAGGTGCAATTACTGTCACCATGCGTCTGAACCCACGCTAAACAGTAATCCCACGTTCTGTAATCAAAGCAGACGTCTTAATAGTTGATTATACAGCAATGAATCTGTGCATCAAAGTAAATTCACTTCTCGACCAACATTCTAAGCCTCCTCTCAAATCTCTATAGGAATAAAAAACTGTTGGTAATTCAGAAAAGACGTACATTCTGTCATGCAATCTTTTTTCATCCACAGGATGAGTAGAATAAGCTCCCAGAAAGTTCGCCACTTATTTTCCATTCTACACTCCGCGTCTTCGCAATATGTATAATCAATTTATAAGCTTCCCGAGCTGCTTGCACAGCAAAACCGCCACTGCCAGAGCCCCCCCCCCCAATGTGATCCCATTCGCCCCTTTACCGTCACTTCGTTTCGCACAAGATCCTATTCCTCGCGGTTCGCAGATTCTCATGAAAATTCACGGAATCCTTGACCCAAGAGTGTTCCGTGTCCGTGAGTCCCTCCCGCTGGTTGCATCGTCCCTGGTTCGCCGCGCGGTTTAACCTCCAGACGGAACAGCCACGGTGTGTCGTGTGTATCAGATGGTTGTGCTGGTCCGCTGCCTCGGCAATGCCAGTACCCACGACGACCAAATGTGCCCGCTTCTTCGTGTAACCCGTCCCGTACTCGTTCACGGTCTGATTCTCCCCCCCGGACGCCGATTCGTTTCCCACATTTTTATCCCCTCGATTTCGTCCAGCTACTCTGCCATTCCTACCTTCCAGCCGGTCCCTTCGCGAATTCGTCATTGCGCAGATGGCGGAGAGCGTGATTTCTTCGCTCGCCAATTCTATCGCCCGAATAGGATTTTTTTTTTACGACTAATCACTGGTGATTTTGGCCATTCCGTTGGGTAATTATCGAGGCGGTGTATCTTTTACAGGTGTCATAAATTACAGTAGAGGTTTAACCGATCCACTGTCACGATGATCTCGATTAATTGCTCGCGACGTGTTCTTAATTGTATGATTTATCGGAGGGAAAGAAATAAATGTGCACGGCGTCCGTAATTTGGCTGTTTGCAATCATCGATCTCTATTTGGCGGAACGGTTGAGGCGGCCCGTCATACATTATCATAATATTAGCATCTACGAATTCGTGGAAGCCTGTAATTTGCATTTCGAGCCCGCGTTCCACCGTGGTTCCACGTACATCTCCATCGGGCCGGCGTGTTTCGCAGTGACTATTCAAGGTCAGCCGGAGAACCGCCACGTGGCGGTGACACACGCGTTAAACTCGAACACAGAGGGCCATTTCTGGAAGGAGCCGAAGAAAGGCCTCTCATTGGAACTCTACGCGTCATCTTCACGCGCCGTTCCCATGTACAATTTTTCTCCTTCGTTCTCCTCCTTTTTTCTCTGTCTCCCTTCTTCGATCCAGCAGCGTTCGCCTTATCCCTCAAGGTGAAGACGCTTTTTCCCTACCGGAGCCCGTGCAAACTCGAATCTTTGCCGCGGACGATTCAGGCGTAAAACGACGAACAGGAAGCTTGACAGTCAGCGATTATCATTTGCATTTGATTGAAATGTCAGTCGACGAATCCATGTTGGTAGGTTAATCGTGGTAGGAACCTAAACTACTTCTACCTTCGAAATAGTTCAGTATTAAATATTTGAGTAATTAAGTGCGAGCAATTGTTTCCATAGTAGAAATATGTGCCGTCCAAAATTCAGCGCAACTTTTAGGGCAACCTGAATTGCAACGATTTCAGGCTCGGACTTGTTGAAATTCACGTTGAAATCATTTCCATCAATAATAGAGGTACCCTGGAACTATCAGATTGCCAATTCATGAGCATCGACCATCCATAGGCGTCGAAAATTGAGCGTAAATACATCCTTCAGCTGACCTTAGGCCGTTCCCTTTCTCCCTTTAAGTCGCCAGTTTATTCATCTGGAAGCATCGAATATACCCTTTGGGATTGCTCCGATCGATCGTAACTCCCGCGTGCATTCACCGATGGATGAACTTATAAAAGTTTCCGTAGGGCCAGCGTCGTTCGATCGTAAACTCAGTCGTGAACGGCGTACGAGTTTCTGGCAGATTGTACGGGAAGCGAGCATTGCCAGTTAGTTTGAAACGGCGATTGCACCCGCCATTGTACAAAGTGAATTCCCTCTGTAACAGTATTTCTCTGTAGTAGCACACATTTGTTTGTTACCGAGTCGGAGCCGAAAGGCTTTCGATGAAAAATAGAGATTTATCGGGAGAGAGAGACAAGCTACCAGCAACGAATTATTCGCGAGGAGAGTGCAAGACGATAAAGCTATAGGTTGTTATTGAAATAGAGACGCGTCGGTTCTCCGTTCGCGTGTGTTCGCGTCGTGAACGGAGTTGTAGTCGAGATCGTTTATCGATCCGGTACCGAGAATCGAGGATACACTATTAAATCGACGCGGAGATGAGCGAGCTGGAAAACGGATGATGCGCTGTCTACGCGGCTCAATGTCAAGCACCAATCAGCTACTGGCTCGAAGCGAGTTCCGAGAGTTCTGGATGACGATAATAAGGCTCGCGTCGTCGGACGTGTTCGTTGAAACGAGCCGTTATCGTCGTCTCTTTGGAACGGCACAATTAATTAATCTGTCCCCCGGAAACGCGCACTAAAAGTTCTTTATTTCGTCGCGGGGCGGAACGACGCAACGCGCATACGTAAACGGTTGTTGGAAGTCGGATGCTGATGGAAAATCACGAGGGAGTCACGTTTCTGTACGTTAATTAAACATAATTTCGATTCGACGGGGATTCCAAGTTTCTTTTTTTATCGAACACACGGGGAATGGTGGAAAATTGAACGAGTTCAGGGTGGCGTACGCTTTGTAAAGTTTACAATACATGGGGCATTCTAGAATAAAATTGCATAATTTTCGTTTTCCAATCACATCCCTTTGACGTGATAAATCTGCGCGATCTTGTAATAATTAATTCCCCGAGGATTTTCTCTGCTACGGTGTTGATCACGAATGGAACATCCTGTATGTCTACTGTGGGTCTGTTTAACGTTAATGTGACGCGTTTACAACGGAATTATTCTCGAACACGGTGCCCGAAAACGTCTCCAATAAAAGAACCAGTCATCGCGCCGCGGATCCAGAATTAATTAGAATTCCAGACGCGGTGTGCGTGTTGGTTTGGCGAAAGAAAAAAAAGGAACGAGGGAACCGAGAGCGTGCTGCGCCCTGTCGCACGACATAACTCGTCGAATGCTATTTTCGTCGATCCCGACGAGATCCTATCCATACAGGGGGTGACTCATTATTACCGCAGAGGTCAGGAGAAGGAGAGACCACGGTGGAATTATGTTCTCTGAGAACCACAGGCATCGACGATGAGCGCCTTTTGAATAACCACTGGCTGACCTCACCGATCCGCTATACGGTGCAGAGGTGTCCACAGCTCGTGGACGTATTGCCACGCCGCTTGTCCATCGACCAGGCCGCGATTCTCGTTCGGTTCGACGTGCACACATCGGTTTAATTATCGTTACCGAGAAACCTTGCTCGTATATCGTTTGTCGTGTCCTTGCTTCGCGCTCGATCCGATCGAACCGCTTCAGGTGCCCGGTGCCAGGTAATTGAGCAGTTCAAGTCGAAGTAACGTTCCATAATTCCATTACGTTCTTCGATAACGACTTTATTTTTCTATGTTTCGTTAGATTCTATCGAGTCTGATATCTATAAGCAGAACTTTTTTGTTCTGAGAAAATTGTTATGAAATGCAGTGTATTAGTTGAAACTGTTATTCTATACATTTTTCTGTAAATACGAAACTTTTATTTTCTTGAAAGTTGAAAAAAGTTCTAGTTGAACAGGAATATTTATTCAACTCTGAAAAAGTTAATCTTTTGACAAGCAGATTTTCTGAAAATGTTTGGGGTAGATAGATCTGAAGTTGATACCTTAATCCATTCGGTAAAAATAATTATTTATAAGAATCACAATGTGCATTCTCTTCTGTATTAAATTTATCCTGCTTTCAATTCCTTAAATAATACTAATTAAAAATATATTCCTGTCTTTTATATTTTACTCTTAAATATCTGTTCAAAATTAAATGATCCTCCAGTACTTTTAAAACAGAAAAGAAATTAAAAGTTAAAATTTCGATAAATAACTTTTATTTATAAAAATGAACAGTTTCATTCGACTCTCGCTTATCTCCGGTGTCCACATCACGTACCTAACACGTTTATAAACACCATCTTCGGATATTACTTACAGTAATTGCAAGAAATCTGGCGATTAGCTGAATCAGTAAAACCGCCAAATATCTCACAATCTCGTGATAGTATACTCTGACAATTTCCACCAGTGTCCCAGTAAAGAAAGCCAGCCAAACCCGCGTCACCCGTTTACGCCCATTCCAAATGCATCCCCCAATAAAATTCACCGGTAAACGATCCCGCAGCGTAATCGACTGGCCAGTCGAGTACATAAAGTAACTCGGCCAGTCGCCGCAGCCGACCAGGGGACCCAGCAGAACCGTTTTAATTGCCGCCGATTATAAATGCTTTTCGCAGCCCGATCGGTATCGGTTCGGCTACCGGCGTGTCCATAGGCGAGGTGTGAACTCCAGATAATATGGTAATGCCCGGCTGGCGGTATCTTTACGGCGATAAGGCGATGATAAAAAGGGGGGGGGGGGGAAGGCGGGCGGCGGGGCGGGCGAAAGAGCGCGATGAGGAGGCTCGGTTGGGCAGAAAAGCGGGAGCGCGTGATATTACACGCCGCGGGACACGCATGCCGAGGCCCCGCAGAATCTCGGTGGTATCTTTTCTAAGGGGCGCGTTACAAGCGGTCCGCGGCCGCTCGTGTATCGCACAAGCGAGATATATAACGCGTTAATTAAATTCTTATCGGCCCGATTATCGCGTTTAATCCGCGCGGCTCGCCCTGCGCGAGCCGCTTGTAGCTGCTTTATGACGGCGCGCGAGTTGCACGACCGGGATCCTTGCCGCGATAATGAGGCGAATATCCGAGGAGCGAGGCTAGCGAGCCGATGGGGATCATCGTTTACGACCCAGCCGGGGATTAGCGATTTTTCTCGGACCGTGGTTTTAAGGCGGGAACGGCGGTATGATCCTGCGTGACCACTATGCGCTTTCTGTCGCGAGGATGATGCAGCCCGCTGTTATTTTATCTCCTCGTGGACTTGAGCGATGGGACTGTGATCTTCAGGAGTGATGGATACGAAGTTTAACATTCTTTGAGACTTGGAGGGGGATTCTAACTGACTTCTGATTTTTATGTGTGGGTTAGTTGAAGCGTAAGTTTTATAGGAGTCGTAGGATTTTTTAATTGGCAGGGCGATGTAGTTTATGATGTTCTTTATTGATAAGTAAGAGGAGTTTACGGGGGATTGCTCGTAAATGAGCTCGTATTTCAATAGACGTTAGTAGAAGGTTTCCACTGTACGCAATTCCCGGAGAAAGAAACATTCTCGAGCTGCCGTCACTCTGTTTGATTAAGAACGACGTTCGAGTAACTACCCTGAATACGCGATTCCGGCGAAGACGTTAAAAGAAGCAATAAATGGTTGATGGTGCTTGAGCCGCGAGCGAGATTTTCAGACAGAGTTCCATCTCAATCAGACTGAATATAAATAACAGACGATGTGGGCTGTGCTCCAACGAACCTACCGGGGCCGGATGTGAATGTACAGATATATCAAACGCGCGTTCGTGCGTGGAACACGGATTATTAGATCCACTCGAGCACGAATTATCGTGGTTGCCAGTGGAAATATAATTTCGGTGTCGGGCAAATATTTCAATAACCGATGATTAATGAAACGAGTTAAATAATACATCGAATCATCCGCGATACTCAGCTTCCATCTCATACGCGAAGGAGCTGCGTCTATAGCTACTTACCTACACATATTCCTCGAGTTTTCCAAAGGAACAAAGAAGTAACTTTGCTCGAAGGGTGGGGCATTGTTCCCGCGTTATCCCCCGAATTCCAGGATCGCGTTCCGCTGTCGATCTTTCTCTCGTTTTCAATTATCCGTGCTTCCAGACGCGTACCGTCGCCGCGCTCTTTACCACCGAACCGCCCGAAAGAAGCAAAACGAGCCACGGCGCTCGTTAAATAAATCGATTTCCCTCCGTGCCCGCCGCCTTTGTTTCACTTTTAATCCATCTCCACTTTGTCCTGCCTTCTACGGACCGCGAGCGCTCGTCATTATCCGTATCCTCTCTTTCATACGACGAATTATCAGAGGTATAAATCTCCCAGGCAACATGAGCTCGCCTCGTGTCTCCCAAGCTGCGCATAACCGGCCGGCCAATTATTTTCAATTAGCTGCGCCGTGTACAGCGGCGCTCGTAATTCCTTAGCTCCGTTTTCGGCTCGCCTTCGCCCGTTCTCGTAGCTTCCACGATAATTGTCGAGCGGCCCTCTCGAATCCGTCTGCAATTTTCTGACATTTTCACTCGCTCTCTTTCTTCCCGCGCAGCGAACCGTCCGCTCGTTGTCGCGTAACCGTGCTCGGGAGGCACGGGCCAGCACGGGAATGGCACGAGAAGCCTGCTCAATTTCGGGTAATTGTATCATCGAGTCGGTTGTCGAATGATTTTTAACTCTAATGACTTCGTAAGGAAGTTTTTCACCTGCCACATTTCTGGGGCATTTTAGCATGCTTAAACACAGTGGTTTTCGTGTTTGATTATAGTTCGTCGAGCACATGGGGTGGCTTGATAACACTATTAAACGTATCCTCGTGATCGACGAGTAGGGTATTATATATACTTCGTGGTTTATTTTCGGCTGATCGAAATTTTGAGGGGAATTTATCGCTCTGTCTTATGGAGGTTTTTTTTAATGTATAGAAATTTCTGTTTCAGGAATTCAATACAAATTTTGTCATTAAATTATCCCTTTATGATAATAAAATGCTGGAGATAATTTGAATTAGTAGATAAATTCCTAAAATTGATCCATAGTTTCATCAAGAATTAATATATATTGGTGAAGGCAAATTGATTAAAGAAATATTTTAGATTTTTAATGAAGCATTAGATTTTATTTTTCTAATAAATTTAGATTTTATCATAAAATTTCATTATTAAGTTTTCGTAGTGGGGAGTATTTTGATGAACATATTATTTCCATCGTTAAAATTAGGAAATATAATAAATTAAAATAGTGACAATCGTTATTACTTAGTCTTATTGGGTATAAATAAATTTTATAAATAAAGATATTATTTGGATTAACATAATTATTTAAATCAAATTCATTTAATTTAGGGGTTAATAAGTAACTTAATAAAGACACTACTATAATAATAATTATAAGAATAATCTACACATTTCTTACAAGTATTGTTTCTATTCCCAGCACTAATCTTAGGAATCTCTCCATTATCAGTGTCATTATCGTCACAACGAATCCTATTAAGTTTTTCCAGGCGCGTCTCTTCTAAAGCCGCCAGCGATAGCCTTCCCAGTGTTTTACACGCGTCGAGTGGTTTTTAGAGGATGATGTAAAACTGCTCGGAAACAGCTCCGGCCGCAAAGACGGTCCGCTAAGTGGCTGGTTTGCGGTCGGCTTGTCACAAGACCGTGGTCGATTAGCACCCCGGTGTCTTTTAGTATCGCGTGGGCGGCCATTTTTCTCGTAAACCAGGATGCAAACATCCGTTTTAGTGGGTGGCATCGGATGGGAAACAATGCGCCGCCTTGTTTAATCTCTAAATCGAATCGAGTCAAGCCAACACGCGTAGTGAAACATTCTCTCCTCCCGTCACTTCCTTACCATGTATCTCCCATTCGCTTCCCTACGCTTCGTGTCACGGTCGTTGCCCAGTACTCCTTTGCACCTAAATAATTCATCGAATCGTTTGATACGTTGAGTCATACTCAGTTGTTGCGCGCAGGATATCTTTTCTGCACTTACAACTCTAACGTGCTATCATCAGAAGATTACGTAATACGTCCCTGAGCTATCATTTCCCGACCTTCAAATCCACCCTCTACTTTCCTAATCACTTTGCTACATCCCTTCTACTCACAGTAGATACCCACAACTGGTCAGAATGCACAGTGACTCAGAGATTCGGCCACAAATGGCTATCGCAATGAGTCACTCAGATTTGTCCGCCGTTTCGTGTATAATTTTATACACACTCTTTCATTGGAGAAGCTGAACAGCAGTTAGATCCTCCTGAATTTATCCAAAGAAACCATCGGGTCCCCATAGCCTGATGATCAGTCTACCACGCACCACCGATCGCGGCGCGTACCCAGGCTCGATCAGAATGTAGTCAGGTAACGCGCGAGGTGCTCGTAAAACATTGACGGCTGGGTAACGTGTCTCCCACATGCTCTCTCCGTCCGCGCCGGAGCAACACGTGCGTTTCATTGCCAGTGTTAAGGTAACAGGGATCGGTAGTGAGACAGTCCTCCTCGCGGAGCGTGTGCCCACGCCGTCGAACCTTAGAAATATTCGGGCCGCGCGCGATCCTTCGAAGGCTATTTTATGGAAGCGAAACGAGCGTCGCCCACGCTCGCGAGCCCGCTCCGCATAGCGTGCGATGTGCCAGATGATACTGACTCTGGTAATACCTACGTCTATCCATCCACGTTCGGCCGCCGGTATATATCTTCCCATTAGTCTCTGCCCACGTCGGCCCAGCTTCTCTTTCTCGCGCGCGCCACGTGGGTCGTTGACTTTGACTGACTCGCCCGCTGCACGCTCTCCATTCCTATCTTTCATTGTCTTTCCTGCTCGTTTTTCCATTCTTCGCCTGCCCTTCGTTATTGCCACGCTGCCTCCGCTCCGCGAGCGCGGCCGGAGCTTTTTGCAGCCGCTGATCGGGATCGAGGTCGCTCCAGTTTACTCGGATCCCGTCGGCCACGCTGCCCGTCCAACTTGCACGCCGCTTTTTAGCGGGGTATCGCTGGCGGTTGGATGGGATAGTTGGGATTCAGCAATTGGAGCGCAGGATGCATCGAAAGCAGCACACTTGAGTGTTAAGGGTTAGAAGTTCGGGGAACATCTTGGATACATTCAGGGTTTCGTGGTTCTACTGCTCTGTAATGCATAATGAAAACAGTTTCGGTTGTTTGCAGGCTCCGGGGCACTGCTTTACATACCGCTTACGTGTGCCCCAAGTAGCTCGCTGTATTTATTTCATCCACGATAGAGAAGTTACTATCAAATTATATTATATTAGAAAATACCCCCGCGCTTAGCTTCGGACCTAAGAGATATTAAGGACTCTATGAAAACACATTTCACCCTTTTTTCACCACCCCCTTAGGGGTTGATTAGGGCAAAATCCTGAAATTTGTTTTTAGGCATTTGTGGGGGTAATCTTTCTGAGTAAGAACCAAGTTGATATCTAATCGGGCCTATGAAATATTAAGGAGTTCGAGAAAATACATTTTACCTTTTTTCATCCCCTTGGGGACGGAATTTCCAAAAATCCTTCCTTAGTGGATGCCTACGTCATGAAAAAAAATGTACCTTCCAAATTTCACGTTTGACTGATGAGTCAGTCAGTCAGGACTTCTTTCTTTATAAATATTGATTAAGTTGAGTTCGGATAGGAAGTTCTCGAGACGGGAGGTTCCAACAAACATTGCGCTGCAATAGTATAAGCCTAGGTGCTGTCATAGTCGCTCTTTCAAGGAACATTCTTCTAAGATTGCTCCCTGTGCACCCTTTAGTCCGACGATATACCTCGCGTTTTTCATTCAAGAACATTAATACTTACACGTTTTGGGCATTACTTTCCTTCTCCTCTTGTCTTCCCTTCACCCGCAATTTCCTGCGAGCAAAACGAGCGAAACTTATCGGCGTAGCCGGCATTAATTGCGCCGGCGCGAGAGCCTGTTCAGGAAGTTATTTCGCAGGCAGAACTTTACGTCCTTTCGGCGTTGTAAAACGTCCGTATGACGCTTTAGAGGGTGCACGCCGCGGCGGACGTCGGTAATTTATGCGCCATGGATTTAACTCGCGCTCTCGTACCTTCGAATGAGTTTCACGTGCGCGCAGGAAATCGACGAAGAAGATCGTTAGTGGCGTGATTGAGCCCTAGGCGAAGATTTATCGGGCCATTGTGCGCTAAGTTGCTTGCCATTTTACGGGAACACCGCGAACTTCACCGGAGGGCTTCGTTATACCCCGGCGATGATTTTGTCTCCGCTCGCCCCGGCCGTGTTTCGTAATCGTTTCCCGCTCGAATACAAAGCCGATTTATGTGTTGGCTGGATGTCCAGTCTGTTCCTTTTAATGCACCGGAAAGTCTAAGTTATAGTTCATTTCAGCTTTGAAACCTTCTAGCCAAGAATGATCGATGATCAAGCCCCATCTCTCCCTGAATCTCCTCGAATCACCCTCGGCTGAATTACAGAAAATTATCCTACCAGATGTAAATAACGGCACGCAGCAAAAGTGCCTATCCCTGCGCAATCAAAGTGTCATTTTCAAGGGGCATCGCCCACCCTGGGTGCCCCAGGTTCCCATTGTTCCCCACCGCGCTCGTCGGACAAACTATGTCGATTATTCTGGAGATCGGGTAATTCCATCGGACAGGTCGTGAAAGGTGCAATTTGTTCGTCGTTCGCCCGATTACTATCTCGTGTACGCTTCTTGTTCCCTTTTCCGCGAAGCAACGCTGTGACACCGAAAACCACTAAATGCCGCTTAAGTCATTCGACGTACAAGCGCGGCCGCGCGGAGGGCCACCGTCCGTAATTGCACGGCATTCCGCTGTTCAGGAACGGCGGCCACCGTCATTATACAGGTGGGGCACGGCAATTCGCCTTTGCAGCGCCTCCTGCGACCCCCTTTTGGCCCTTTTTTTTATCGGGGCTCGCGGAGCCCCTTCCCCCGCGATCCTGCGCATTCTGCCGATAAAGCCTCGGGATTCTTTGCCCCGCTCGCCTCTGGGACCGAACTTTTAATTGGGATTTCAAGGTCCCGCTTTTTTTCCACCGCCCTTTCAGCTCCTCCGCTGTTCCACGGATTCCGAAAGTTTAGGGACGATGAGCTTCGCGAAGTCCAGGAAATCGTTCGGACCCAGCCCGAGTCGGGATTCTGCTGATAGAATTAACAGTCTCGTTGCTCTGTCGTGGCGAGACAGCCTCGGGGCTTCGGGCAACTCGCTCCACGGGTGTTTTCATTCCCAGAAGCAAGTTCCCAAGACGGGAACTGGCGATCCTGGGGTACCTGAGCTGACTCTTCAGTGCTGAGACCTTGTAAGAGGCTCCGCTGGGAGTGTCCTGTGAGCAGGATAACTTCATTCTGGTTTAATGGAGAGTAGGGGCGTCTGAAATCGGGGTTGGACTAGGGTAGAGTTGCGCGAGGGTATGGATTACTATACGAGCATGAATAACAGTCATCAACTACGACTTGGTGGTCCTGACAATTCAGTTTCGACTCTCCTGAACAGTGATTAATTATACCTAGGTACCTAAAAATATGCAGGCTACGGATTTTAGGGACTGTTAGATCACTTGCACTTACGATTGAAACTTTACAAAAGCTTGCTAATTATTCAATCAAGCTTGAACTCGGTGCTATTCTAAATGTAACGAGGATATCGAGACTTCATCTCGATGATAACGCGTGTAGTCGCCGTCGGCGGTTTTCTTCGGAGCTACTGCGAGTCGCGTGATGAAAATGTAATGAGAATTCGACAGATGTTCTCGCTCACGTATGACGTTTCACTGGTGGTTTCCGGCAAACCATTAATTGGGCCACTTCGTCGTCGATGCTCCATTATATATTCGACGATTCGGGTATTATTATCATCATTCCCCGTGCATAATTCAAGGAGCCCCGGTCGCTGGTGAATTGCGTTTCAATGTTCCAAATTAAATGCTACACGGCTCGCGATCGATTTTCGTCGGTCGAACTTGTTACACGAGTCCGGGTAATTAGCGAGCGGGGAACGTTATCAAAAGTCGATTTACATCTGTCTAATTAAGCTACTCTTTCAGCGGGGCCGTTGGCATTATGTCCGAACCGTACGATTAGCATTCGTGCCATTAGCGTGCAGCTATAATCCGACCGGTGAAAGGTTTCCAAACTCGTATCGGGAGTGGCCCTTCGAAATCGGATTACTACCCGTTCGTTACATTCGCGTTTAAAGTTTTATCGAGCGCGGTCGGATCCAGTTTATAGAGCAACTAGCCCGATTTAATTGAGGGTGAACGTTCGAATTTTCCCTCCGTGTGCGGCATTTATTTAAAACCGTCGCGCACCCGTGCTGTTGCGAACTTTAACAGCGTAGCGTCGGTCTGAGCAGCGACCACCGTTTCCTCCACAATTCACTCCATCCTAAAACGAAGCTAATACCTAAAACGACGTACAGACACAGTGGATTACAGAAGCATGGTTGATTATAGGAGGCTGAAGCAGCTTAGGTCCGCTGTAATTCAGTAGCACATCACTCCCTTCCTCTGCTGCTGCCGTTCACAAGAATACCCGCGGAAGGGGATTAGAAAGTTTAGCGGAAGCCTCGCGAATTAACTGATTTCGGCTGGAATTGCCGGGTAATGGGTTTCGCGAACGGGACAGTCGATGGCAATTCCATCGAAGTCCGTCGATGGGGCAGGGGGAAATGTAAGAATCGTGGGGGCCAGTGACTGGAAGAGCTCGATCCGCGACGCATAATAAGATACAGCGAGCGGGAGAAGGAGAAGCACGCCGAGCAATAATTTATCGCGCAAAAGGCATCGCCTTTGGCGTCCGATAAATGTTCACCGATAGGTCACGCCTGTCCCAATGAGAGGCGAAAAGCGCGTACCGGTAAGGCTGCGTTCGCGGTGCACAAGATCCGGGGTAAATGGACCGGAGACACGTTAAGCCGATCGAACGTCTGGAAAGCTGGCATTTTTGCTCGTTTGCGAATTATCCGCTGAATTACGTTACCGCCGGGGCCACATTTGTCGCGTCGAATTACAATCTCCGCGCTTTATACGCGTACCCTGTTATAATACCGCGTATCCCATAACTTGTTAGACAATGTTCGACGTTGATAAGCTCCTCTATATGGGACTTCGATATGGTATCAATCACTATAATCTGTACGAAACTCGCGTCTTATTTTTAGGTGCCTTTTTATTATATTCCTTCATCGAAGGATAATATCAATAATTTCGTCAATTCTTTGAATGTTTGGTAGTCTGTTAGGGTTGTTAATGGCCGCGTGGAATCGTTATTATTCGCCGTTCGCGGGAATTCCTTCGGCAGGGCCGATAATGGCCTCGTCGTGGCCTCCACCGTCTCTTCCACGCAATGCTCGGGAACAATTAAGATCGCCGAACGAAATCTACCCGGCTAACGAGCGTTCTCCATTCGCGCTCGCCCGTGGCTCGTTATTATTGTGTATTTTGCTCCTTTAACGACGCGGATTCACTCGGCGTTAATCGATCAAGGGGAACACAATGGACGATTTGCGGCGGGGCCCATCGCGTGCCCCTGCATAACGTCCAGTCGTTATTCCCTCGCGCTCGTTCGTCATTCTTCGTAAGACGCCCGCTGAAATATTCAATTCCATTTCTTCCCCTGCCCTCCTCTTGTAAACGGATGATAAAGGCGTTGTGTCCGCGTTGCGTGGAAAGCTCCACTAGTTGGGGTAAAATCAGTTGGCCTCTTAGGACCATTTCTCCTTTTGGGAATAGCCGCTTCAGTTGTTTTCAGTGGACAGTTAATTTCGTGTTAATTTTTAGCAGTGTTCCTAGATAAACAACGGTGCACAATTTCATTTGAAGCGTCGCAGCGTATTTCCTTAAACACGCTGCTTCAAAGTCTTCTTTTTATAAGATCAAAGCGATGTAGAGGAAACAGAAGTTTGTGAAAGAGAACGGCTTCTTTTATTTAACCCCTCATTTCATACTTTTTTCATTATTCCGTTGTTATTCTACTTTCTTTCCTCCGTTGCTAATTTTACCGCGCAGTGGGCAACTTTTGCGCGGGTTTATCCCGCCTGAAAGCGTGCTGCCGTATAATCTTTCGCATTTATGTAACAAAACAAACGGGGCGGGTGGCCGAGTCTTGATTACGGAACTGATTAATCAAATGTTTGATCATTCGGACTGCACGTCATCCAATTAGCGGGGATAATCGAGATTCAACGTTGCGTCTATGACGTATTCCGTGTGCATTCGCGTTAATTATTGTACAGGTGTATTATATAAGACGGGTCTGTGTGGAATGGTTGCTACGTGGCTGGGAACGTGCATCGCAAAGTAAACTTTGCCATGATTAGGAAACAGCGTGTATTATGCTGTAGCCGCGCTTATTGTGCTGTTCCCGTGCGTTACAACATCGTTATTAATCTCGCACACAATGCATAATATTGAACGTCATTCTCAGCTGAAACGTAGCAACGAAGAGCACCGCAACTACGTACAAATTACAACCGCATGCGTTACTTCATATTCTTTATATTCCCGATAATTTATTTCTTCTGTGGCGAGCAAGAAAGACAGCAAACAGCAGCTTGAAACTCTTCCCCTTTGATCACACAACACGGTACGCGCCAACGAAAGGGCCTGTCAATCGCGACATCCTCGTTAAGAAGATCGTCAAACGTTTCCCGTTTTCCCCGGAAACCTCCGCGCAGATTACGTCGTTAAACAGGATTCGAGCACGAACCGGCGACGGCGTCGGCTGCGCCGGTGAACGGATACTTTAAACGTGAATTTGCTGGCGCATTAACACCGGGAAAAGTGCGCCGCTAATGTGGCATTAACGCTCGCAGCGCATGCACGGGGTGCAAATCCCAGGTGCCGTGAATCACCGCCGGTGCGCCGCTGTTGTTGCACCTATACATGCATCTGCTACGTGCAAATCTGCGGGAAATTATTATACCTTGAACGGCGCACGCTTCTCCCGCTAGATATCGCGAATAACGTGCCGCTTTCATTGATGCGACGCGAACGATTGCGTGACACCGCGCACTTCGCTTCAGCTGGGACAATGAAAATGAAATTGATACAGTTCGAGATTATCCCTGAAATTTATGTCCCGTGTACTATCATCCGTTTGGTGTTTCATGCTGTTGAAAGTACGTACTAGTTACTTTCCATGGAACAGTCAGATGTACGATTGGATAACGAATTAGAAATGTAGAGCTGATAGATTAGATGCCCATCTACAAACTAGTGCCATTGTAATGCATATATTATCAACTTAGGTGCACGGCATGTAACGTTGATCCAATTTGAAGAATGCGTCATCAGAAAAAATGGAATCCTGAGGGGTTCACTTTTCATCGATCGATCCGATCACCGTTACTTATGGACCCTCGCCTGCCGTCGTTGGTAATCTCCCAAAAACGGTACCTTTCCCGTGATGTCGGAATCCCTGTCGCCTGTCAAAGGGATATTTCGATCACGCGGCTGTCCGTCAGCAGCTCGCGCGGGCCTCATAAATCGAGTCGCAGACGCGACGTCGGCGGGTCGGGAAAAATATCGTTATTACTGAACGCGATGCGAGCTCTATGATAGCCGGCTAGCCGGGGGTGTTGTCACGTAACAGTTTTAATTACGGTTGTCGGGACTAATGTGCTTACCCAAGCGACGCGGCCTGTTGTCGCTTGCTGCGGCGCACGCGACAGAAACGGCACCAGCTGTCTTCCGCTTTTGCCACCTACCACCCTCCATTCCGCCCCTGCCGGCGATTTCCACGCTGCCGGAGTAAGGTTTTTAACGACCAGCAGAGCTGTTAAGCATCACAATGGCAGATGCTCGTCGAGATTAATCGACGTGGCGCAAATACTCGAGGAGCACGAGGACGACTGTTGAGAGGAAGAGGGATTTCTTGAAACGTCTTGTGTGTCTCCGGATTCCTGAAGAAAGTCATTGATTAGGATTTCTTAGGCTACCTTAGACCACCGGGTTGCGTTTTATTGGGAATCTTAATAGCAGATCTTTGAGGGGAAGTAAAATTGATCGCAAAATCACGAAAACTGGACATTCCCGGTTTTCCCCGTTATCCTTCAAGTTACTTGTTGGTAATCTATTTATGACGACTGACATCCATGAAATGGAGTATCTCCATTTATTAAAAGGGACAATTATAAGTGTAGATTACTGTTTCCAACTGTTCTACACTCAGATTGTAAGCCTCCGCGGTGTATTCATTAATGCAAACAAGCTCTAAGCTTCTGAGATAGTGATCCCCGCGAATCGCGCGTAAAAATTATCCCCGACGAGCACATTATCGTCACGTTTCACCAGGGCCACCATTCATAATCAAAGGGACAATAAGGCACGTCTGCTTGAAAAGAGAACATCAACGGCACGATATGCCCCTGCCATTATATCGTTTGTTCGCGTTTCTGCGCCCGGTAATTTGCGTCTCGACGGATATTATGTCCCGCAAATTGCCAAAGGGAGCCAGCTTTTCGTTCGGTCGGAGCAGCGACGCGGTGCGGCCAGTGAATTTCACGGGGACAATTCATAACGCGATGCTGATCGACGCCAGGCGTCGCGGACGATAAGCGGAGCCGACGTGATAGCAGTCGCGCCTGATAGGCCCGATAAGAAGGCCACGTGCGTTCGCTGCAGCCGGCAATGCGTCACCATAAATTCACCCCTGTTCTTTCGCATCGTGTCGCTGGCTATAACGGCGTTGTCGCGTGAACTTCGTTCTGATCGCGATACGCCACCTTCCAGGGAAAAAGTTAGCTAATATTCTTGCTGCGAGCTGCTCGATAAACCTTGCATTTCAGGGGTGAGTTTTCGCGTGGCCTTTCGCCAGAAGGCGGCCAACCTACCGCATTGAATTAAAAGTGTACCGTCGATCTGCTAATTGAGACATCCTTCGACTGGAAGCATTGGGTATTCAAGATTTGTATTTAAAAATAGTCAAAGGGAAATTGACCCTTGAGCTATTCCTGTTATAATACTTCCCAGCTCTGGCACATGTATGGGAGTCACGTGTAGCTCGGTTCACGCTAAAAGAAGCGTCCTCGAGCAGCCAGTTGATACTGCTCCGACTATAAATGTCCCACGGGCGGGCAACCCCGTCGGATTACACGGCCGACCACGCAAAAAGCTGAGGCTCGATCGGCAAAAACGGGAACACTATCAGCCGTGTCCCCGTGTAAAAAAATAGAGTACAACGTTATCGGGTGGAGGACGCCCGGAAGAGGGTCAGACGAGTCGGTCACGTGGCGCGAGAAAAAGGCCAACTGTTTCTTTGAAGATGAATCGTTCGGGGACACTTGTCGAGTGGAACGTCTTCTCCCGTGAGATTAAACCTTGCTTCGCCCTTCTTCGGCCCCGTCGCTGCCTCGTCCCGAATAAAACGAGGGAAACTCGTCCCGGCCGTGATAATGGTCCGGCGCATCTCGCCGATAAATCTCATTGTATCAAGGACTGCTTGCTCCACCGAAGCTCCCTCTGCTCGCCGCGACACCCCTCTTCCTACCGTCGCTACGTGCCGGCGAAGTGCAGCCCTTCTGTCGCCCTGAGTTATCGCACACGTGCAACTGCCTTAGTTTTGGGCAGCTTTCTTGTGACATCGTGGACGATTGGTTTCATTGAGGGTCCATTTTGCGAGGCTGTAATTTGTTGGTCGATGATTCAAGTAGATACGTGCGATATAGGAAAGTAGTATCAGAAGGGTTGTCCTTAGATTACGTGATTTCTTTTTAACCTAATTTTCAATAAATACAAATTCTATCATTGACGTTCCAGAAAAGTAATTTTAGTTTACATTCCCCGAAACCGAGTTAAATGAATTATATAAAACTTGAAAGAATTTTAATAACTGAAAAAGGCAATGTAAAATATATTACACGGGGATGGGGGAAGGGGTTGGAATATAAAATCTTACGAATTGTTATACCTACCGGGGGAAGAGGGAGTAAGAAATCGTAAAAATTGCCCTCACATTTTTAAAGGCGGCCTCGTATTTGAGTTGCCACGAAATTGGTTTCCCCTGTGATAGTCGTTTCTGCTTTCCATCGGGTATAACGTTTTACAAAGAAAAAATATTGTATTTTGAAATCAGTGGCATTAATCTGCGTATCGTTCGTTCACAACAGATAGGAAAATGAGATTTGTAAAATCATTGGTAATAATGGTAGATGTAGTCAGATTCTAGAGGGATGGTATCCATACTCCGAAGGTAAAGCCGAGGAGGGAAGATAAACGATAGATCCACATTATACGAACATGTTTTATGTACACAGAGAATCTGTCCCATGTGAGCGGCAAAAGGTATTTTTTCGCAGCACACAGACCCTTCCCCTTTCCTCGGGTGAAGTTTCAGTATGTAGAGACCGTCGCAAGGGTTCTGCGGGGACAGGAACTTCACTCCTTCTCCCTAAACAATTGATACACCGAAAGGGAAACCACCCTCTTTTAAAACTTTTTTTCAATGCGATTGACCGTGCCGAGAACGCGACCCGGGGAAGTGCCGTGAATCACGAAAGCCCCTTGGAATGAAATACTGTTTCGACAAATCTGTTGGGAGAGTTCAGTCAAATTCTTGGTACTCTATCTTTTTAATAGAAGAACTTTGATCGTGCCAATTCATAAAATCTCCTATAAAAGTCACTATTGCTCAGTGCACCCATAGATCCATTTAAATTCAGAGACTCGAAGCACCATTTCGGTAATTAACTGAGCCTGTATCGCTTAAGATAGGCCAGGTATAATGGCCCAATGGATATAATTTACAAATACGTGAGAAATTTGTGAGCAATCGGTGCGTGGCGTTGCATTGATGTACTCACAGGTAGATCCGTTCGTTTACCAAAATTTAATTGAAATCCTGCTCTATTACACACGGCTGGCAGAAGCGTTAATCGCCGGCGAGCTAATTAATACACTGGAAAGATAAAGCCGGCTGTAGCATAGATACCAGTGACGAACGGGCAGCGAGCAAATTATTCTGTGCTGCTAGCCGGTCTGATGCGCTCTAAACGGAGCTTCTGCCGCCATAAACAAATACGCTAATGCCCTTTGAATTCCAATTAACGGCAACTGTTTAATTTCACTTCACCCCCCGCGTCCCTAGCTCTTTTCGACTTTCAGCCTCTCGGTATTGTAGAGCCGTTAAAGCGATGGGCAAATGTGCCGAGAGCGAAATGAAACGGTTTCCCTGTGATGAATCCGCTATAGTGATCGGTCGAGTGGGAATAATAGCTCATTCGCATCAACAGTACCGTGAGAGCAGTTTTTCTTCAATTTTAACGCTGTCCAGGATATATTTTATTCACTGAGATTTTGTAGTTTTGGGGCCATTTTGTTTGCAACGGAACACCGCGAACCCGCACTCACCGATTGCAACGCAACTTTGTGGGTTTATAGAGTGACTCAAGACGAGAACAACGGTATGTTTCTTTCGTGACGAATCACCCTTGACGGGTGTGAAAACTAATCTCAAAGTCAAATAGGCACCTCCCACTTTTACACATATAACTCCTAAGGTACAAGAGACAGAAAAAAATGGTTCAAACGAAAGTTTACTGGTACAATAAGCGCTACAAACTTGTGTTAACAAAATTGTGAAAATAGTTTAAAAAAAGATGCGAAGAATTTTTTTTTCAAAATTTTGTTGACGCAAGTTTGCAGCGCTTAGTACAACATTAAACTTTTGATTGAAACATTTGTTCTGTCTCTTGTACTTTAGAAGTTATACGTGAATAAGTTAGGAGTGCTTATTTGATTTTGGAGTTAGTTTTGGCACCCTTGTTAGGGTGACTTCCCTAGTTAGGTAAATTTCAGTTGGCAATCAGGAATTAGGGGTTCCAAAAACATTGTGCTCGCGATCTTTGCAACTTACAAAGTGGAAGTCAACTTTTGTGCGTCTACGTGTCACCAGTCACCTCAGTTTAGCTTCCTTCAATTTTTAATTTCCAACCAATTTCGGATTCTATTCAAACCACATCAAAATCTATCTCCACCCAGTCCCAAGTCATTTGCATTTCGCCATCTTTTTGCCAAGTGTTAGCTCTAGGATATTCGCCGATCACGAAAACAGTTTTCTACCGAAAAATCTTCTATTTGACATGTTTGGACGAGCACGAGGCAAGCCATTCACGACACCATTGAGGACCCCGTGACTTTCCCCGCGAGGCATTTGCAATAGTCATTCGCGCCGCTGGGTATGGGGAATCCTTCGGGAAAATAAAGGCAGCGTTGTTTGCCAAATTGCCGATGCACATATACGAACACCGTGGATTCTCTGTGGCGCGCGCGGAGGAACAATAACGACCTTTGCCGTGGCTGGCTGTTTGCACACGTGTCTCGAAATTCCATCGGGGATCGGCGGGCCTCTCGACACGCGAGCCTTCGCAGGCCATCCAGGGGATTTATTTTCGTTTCGCCGTCGAACGGACGGCTCTCGTTGTCGTTGCTGCTACTGACAGTGCCACTGGCGCCGAGGAGTCACTCTCCGTCGTCGACACCGACGAGACGGGATTGGGACGGCCGCCTAAAAATAGCTGTGAACAAATTATGAGCCGACTGACTAACGTCCGTGTTCTTTTCCGTCTGCCCTCGCATTCGATTCGCCGCTGATCCCCGTGTGACTGAAAATCGTCGTTAAATTAGAGGGGACAGGCTTATCTTTCCCTCGTCAGATTCGGCGGCCGTGGAAGAACGAATGGGTTCCTTCTTTCCCTTTGAATTTTATTCTTTCCTGGCCGTTAGCTTTGAGCCTGCCGGATTCTTTGTACCTTTTGTTCTTGGCATAGGTTTGGTTAATTGTTCGGATTTATTAAGAGATTTTGATGGGCAGAGTTGAGCACGTGGGCGCGCGGCTTTATGCCAGATCCTCGAAGCCGTCACGCTTCGAATCGGACTTTGAGGAGTGTAAGTGTCGAGAAGTTTTGTAAGCATGGCACCGATTCGTTTTACATACGTGTTGCTTGGATGTTTTAGTATTCATCGACCAGTTGCCATGAATAAAACAGATTGAACAGATTTTAATCATCCGCGCCAGGTTTAATGTTGTAACTAATCGAGGGGAGTTTGTTCGATAAACGGCACGATTTAATCATCGTAATCATCGGTAACATATGTTCGTACAAATTTTATTAATGCATGCACGCCGGCGCCCGCGGACAGATATTAATTGCGATCTATATTAATGCCCCGCCGCGGATCGAATATCATTCATACACGATAAACGCGAAAACGTCGATCCGTTATAAATTAGAAAGCTATCTGACAGCCAGTCACCGCTACAATTATTGAACTCCACGCTTTAGAGCGCAACAGTTCCTTGAGAAATACCCCGTATTTCCGCATTCACTCGAAAGAAAACTGTTTCCAGTCTGCCACAAGTCGCGCAACCTCTGCATTTAATGTCAGAAAATAAATCTAAATTCTGCACGCTCGCTTCCTGCTTACAAATCTAGATTTGCACAAATTCTAACTTGTTCCTAGCACTGCTAAGAACTAATTCCATTTTCACTCCTCCAAGTAACAGAAAAAATGAAAAAGCAGACAGGTAGATGAAAAATGTATAAATCTTCAGAAATACCTCGGCATATTCTTGCCACCCACGTTCGAGCATTCCAAGAGCCCGAGAAGCCTGCCACAACTGTTACCGATTCATGCCTTCGTGTCGTTTTATCACCGTTTCGAAGCGGCAGATACCGTTTCGATCTGCTTCGGAGAAGCGGCGAAGAGCTCGTGTCTCTCGAGAACGGATTTACTTGCGAGCAGCAGCGTTTCACGGAGGACAAAGTTTAACCGGAGATGTTCGCGGCGGACACGAAATCCGCCGCGAAACAAATTTAACTTGGCCGCTAATGGTAACGCGACGGCGGCTGGCGTATGTCGGTTAATAAACTCGCTGCGCTCGCTGCCGCGAAATTCAATCACACCGGGAGTGGTTGATTTTAATGCGTAATGAGCGCGTGCTGATGCCGGGCACGAATTATGCGAGAAGTCGAGCGGGGCACAGCGAGCCGCGCGGAACGGCTTTCCAACGAGATCGAAAACGATCGGGATTGTTCATTACGATTACCGCGCTTGTAAATTATGGCGCGTTGTTGTTCCCCGGATTTACATTTTAATCGGGAAACATGCGTGTCCGAGTCGAGACTCGGGAGAATAATAGGAGCGGCATGAAATTTATTTCGTTCGCTCAGCGTGTTTATTCAGTCGCTGTACCGTGCAGAAATAAGTGGGAATTCTTGCGCCCCGAGTCTAAAAGACAAAGAAGAAGTATCAGGGTTACTTGTGAGTCACTGCGCGCGTGCATACAGGATCGAGTATCACCGCCGAATTACTCGGAGAGCTCGTAACGCGTGTCGCGAAGCGGAACGGCCACTAAAAGGCATTCGTCGTATCGCCCATAAAGATCGCATCGAGAGGATCCTGGTCGATGGAAAAAGCGGAGGATGTAAGGAGTCGTGGAACAAGAGCGACGACGACGACGACGACGACGACGACCGCGATCACGGGAGAGGACACAGGGAGAAGCAGAAAAAGGTCGCGCGAGCATGGAACAAAGCCGCTGCTATTTTTGTGCGTGAAAGGCCGTCTTGGTACACGCCATACACCGGGGATAAGAGACACGGAAAAAGAGAAGGAAGGGAGGGCCGGGGGAGGGCAGACCATGAGAGGGACGAGGGAGGTGGCGAGAGGGGAGGTCGAGTAACATCGGTAGCGAACGATGATGACAATGTCCCTTACCTGATTTGGATTGTCGGTTGACATCGAGCCCGTGGACCGAGATCCTTAATTCACGGACGACAGATGACAGTAAGCTAAAAGGGTGATATGGCAGTCGGCTAGGGGCCGCGGGGGGAAGGAACAATTCAGCTTTGTTCTGTCAACTGTCCGCGGCTAATGAACCTCTCCTACGGTCCTCCCGCAGTCACTTTCAGGACGACTGTTCGGGCCCTGTGTCACGGCTCGATGCCGGCCAATAAACCGTCCGATTTTGCACCAGCCCCGATCCCAGTGTCCGGCTCTCTGCGCCGGGTTATTTGATGGTAGACAAAAGACTTAGTTGAAAGAGAATTTATGGGGATCGATGACGAATCATTATACATTCTTGTGCTTCGATACTTTCGTTGCTACTGTGGTCAATTGTGACGGACATTTTTGGAGTAAAGGATGATGATATTAGGGGAGGCTTGCCTATATCGTACTACTTAAGACATTTTACGTTATATTTCATATTTGGTACTAATTTGAACGCAAATGACTATTGGATATTGTAGCTTAATCTTTTAGGCACATACTATTATATGCTTAACCTTTCAGAACAAATTTGTTATTAATCTTTTTGTCACATACTGTAAAAGGTACGATTTAGGCAATCGGTCTCCTAAATCGTACCCCTCGGTTTCCAAAATCGTGCCTCCACCAAAAATAGTATCAATAACAAATAGAGTAGCAAATATTCAACATAAAGTAATGATTATTATATAGTTACATATACATATGTATATGGATCACATACAGACCGCAATAAACTATGAATATGATATACGTACATAACCTATATAACATACAAGTTGTCAAATCCTACTGGTATGATTGTAGTGGTACGATTTAGGAAACATGATCAATTTATTTATAAATATTAATTTAAACTATATAATGAATGTAATATGTACTTAAAATGAATGTAAAATATTCTACATTAAACCCGCTTTTAGAAAAATACAAAAATACAGGACGAAATTGCATTGTTTGATTAATATCAGCTAAAATAAACTGGTAAAAAGTTACATCAATCATACCTGATTTTTTTAAATGTTTATAACACGCACAAAATAGGGTGTAAGCTCAAAAGGTTTTGTTTCTATTTCTTATTTCGCATTTACTTGATACTTTCATTATCCAATGTCGTTTAGATTCATTAATTACTGAGAAATTGATGAGATACGATTTAGGTAACCAGTACGATATTGGCAACTCTCCCCTATATAGACTTTTTCGCTAGTTGTTCAAGGTCTAGGCTTACAAAACTACGCGTGCTTGATTTTCCACTGAATTCTTCAAGCAAGCTTGAACCTTTATCTCGCCGCTCCCTCCCAAGAACAGCGCGGCAAGGAGAAACAGATTGCAGCTCCACGCGCGAAACAAGAATTACGAGCTTCCCACTGAGTAAACGGGGGAAGAAAGGCCTGTTCCCAGTGTCGCGGGAGTAAACGACCCAACGAACCATGCAAAAAAGCACCTCGGGTTTTGTGCTCCCTCCCCCATCGCCGATTCGATCAGGCGTGCGTGTGACCGGCGATAAGTTAATGCCGCGATTGCGGCACGTGAAAAGAGTGAAAGGGTCGGCGCAATGAAGGGGGGGGGGGGGGGGGGGGCGATAGGAAGCAGGAGGAAAAGGAGAAGAAAGAGACGGTGGAAAAAAGAAAACATAGGCACCGTTGCAGTTGCACTCATTTACTTTCCCCGGCCGCATGAGTCACACATGAGAGGGTCTAATCTCACGCGATCGCGTCGTGTCCGGTGACCCCTGATCTCCTCGCGGATCCCCCTTCAACCCTTTCCACCCCCCCCCCCTCTCCCTCCTCCTCCTTCTCCTTCCTAGATCATCCCCCTCGGCCGGCTCGTTCCCTCGCGTTACACGCATTTAAATGGCGCTGCTTTACATTTTTCTTTCCCAATATTATGGTTTCATTTCGAGCGTATCGTCGGTGCCGATCTCTTCCTGGCTCGGCGACACGTGCTCGTTTATTTCCAAAGGCCCAACCCCTCGCACGGTGCAGCCTGTGCGCGCGTGTCCGTGCTAGACGCTACCTGTCTGTTTAATTATTTCTTCGCGCGGCTTAATGGACAAACACCGTACGCCGCGCTATTACGATTATTCGCTGTTCGATCGTTCGTAGCCGCGGCTGGTTTCGTGACGCACAGAGGAGAGCTGCAATCTGTATAGGAAGTGACGGGGCTTCGAATGGATTCGGCTGCGTTTTATAAACTGCCTGCGTGGTATCGTAGCTGGCAGTGAATCGAGCAGAAACAATGAACTTCAAGTTGGTAGCTATGTAACTCGGATATAAAATGGAATTACAGCGGCCGAGCTCGCTGCCTCGGAACGCGGGAGAGGGCGAAGCAATCATGCGCCGTTTCGCGTGTGCTTTAATTAAATAAACGCCGTGCGCGGCATGCAAACGTCCTGCCACGGGTAATCGTATCTACATTAATTTTCGTGGATCGGCTGGCCGCGTACAAGGAGGAAGATCGATCGTTCTGCGTGCCCGTTTCGCGCGGCGTGTACAAATTTATGCGCATCCACGGTGCATATTCTAGATATCGGGGGCACCGACGTGCGCGCGAGTTTCGGCGCGGAAGTCGCGTAATTAATGCTTCACGGTCCGCTCCGTCTTTTTCTTTTCGAAACGGTCCCTACCCCCTACCCTGTCGCCGGCCGAGCACGGCCAATAATTCAGGCAGAAGGCGTCGGTAGCCGTTTTCATTTAAACCGTGGCCCTGTCCGCGATCCTTTCGATTTCACGCCGCTCGAGATCGACGCCGATCGATACGCGGCGAAATTATTGCTCCCGCCCGTACACGATCGTGCACGTACATTCGTGTCTTCCGATCCGCTGCGCTCGCTCCATTTCCCGCCCCCCCCCTGCCCACCCTTTCCCGTTTCGACTGGCGTGGAAGTGATTCGCCCTTTTGAATATTCATGCCACCGTTTCTCCGTGCAATCGGCAATAATTCGACTCGTACTTACGGCCGATCGTTGCGCGGGGTGTTTGCTTGTTAGCGGGCATTACTTCGAGGGGTGAATTCCGCGTATCGAAATAGTAAAGCTGGTTTATGCAAACCGGCGTTCTTATTTGGCCCTTCGTTCGGGATTTATGAGCGCCGCTGTATTACTGAAGTTATTTATCCAAACGACAGCCCGCATCGCTGTATACACTTCCACGTATGATTGTATTTCCGTTACGTTGGTGTAATTGAATTCCACGGTTCATTGATCGATCAGTTCCCCAGAAAACTCTGCTTTTTGTCTACGGGGCAAACAAGCAGGCTACACCTCTCGTTTAGCAAATCACAAGAGGCGAGGGCGAGGCAAATTGATTTATCAGTTTCGATTTCCTCCGGTAGCCTCGGTTTCACCCTCGGCGGTACGGTTCCCCGTACAACTTTTAGCCCTCACTTTTCCCTCGCCGCCCGTCCTCGTTTCGGACGATTGAGCACAAGCATTAAATCGTTCCTTTGTTTCTCTGTTTCAGGTAAGAACTATACGGAACGACAGACGCATGGCTGCCCGATTATTGTTTATTCCGCCGGGGGGATAGGTAATCGGGCGTAATTGCCCGCGCTTTCCTCGGTCGAAATGAGGAAATTGGCTGTTCCAGCTGGGGTTAACGCGGTGGGGGATCGTCGCTCCTGAACGCGGGGCGCGGATCATCGATCCTCCGTTCCCGATTACGCCGATCCAACGGCATTATATTTCGCGGGTTACCTTCGCTTTTGACGACGCGGGCTTAATCCTTGCCGATATTATCGGGAATTTATGACCGCGAGATAGAGGCACGATGGCTGCTCCCATTGGTAATTGATTAATCGCGAACCGATGGGAAATACGCGGATTCGGGGGCCGCTCGGTAAAATCAGATTTGTATTTGCGAGTCGTTGAACGCTGTTAATATCTCGATGAATTATTGCCAACTGCTGGCTCGGTTATTTAATTTCCGCGATCGTCCCCGATCGATTTTCCATTAGCCGTCCTCGATTTGGGGTTATGAAATTCCTCGATTGCCCCCGGGTGGATCGCTAAGTGGTGCACTCGCAGCGATCACTCATCTGTTTCTCTTTTTAACGCGCCTAGCTTTCCCTCGCTCTATGTCTCCGTACTGGCTTCTCTCCTATCGCATCATCCCGGTCAATTTAATCACACCAAATATTATATAAGGATCACGCGAACCAGACCGGGATTAATTACATCCAAAGCACGTCTGAAAGAACACGATGGGGCACGATGTGTCCCCCAGGTTCAAGAAAGAAGCCTCGAACGAGGGGAAGAAATAAATTTGCCCCGCAACAGGAAGCAGGTAGATACATTGTATCAAAAGCTGCTACCAGCAATAGAACGGCCATTAAACGGGGAATTGCCGTGCGCAGGACAGCCAGGGTGTCTCTTTCGATACAGTAACACCTGTAGTGGCAGTAATAGCGGCGATAATAGTAACGCTGTCGACGCGTCGGCTGGCATCTACCGGGCCGACGCGGCACGGGGGTACGTTTCCTGTCCATTTTAATTGGGTTATTAACGGGCGCGAGCGTTTCCTGCCTCCTGTGACAAACCCTGGGCCCTCGGAGCGGCTAGCCTCGCAGCTGCCACCTTCCGTCGCCGCGCTGCCGGAAACCAATCTGTTCCGTTTGTCTTTCGCTCCGCGCCACGTTTCGGGGCCGCCTCGCCGGCATAAATATGCATCGTGCCACTTAAATATTACGCGGCTGGTTATATTCGTACCCGCCGCGAACCACTTCGGGGAAGTTGCCGCGCGTACATTGTCTTCGTCTTCGTTCTTGGAGCCGGGAGGATACATCGAGATACCGTACTAAGAGCCTCGGACTTCCTTTGTTAGCAGCTGGCCAGATGTGTAATTCATCGAAGACTGTTAATGCGCTTTGGGGTGGTATTAGAATTTTCTTTCGTCCAAGCTAGCGGGACAGATTTAGGAAAGAAGAAATTTGAGTACACTTATTCCTACTGGGGTATTTTGAGGTAAAGCTGGAGTGTCTTAGATGCTAACAAGAATGCCACTCAGCAGTCACGATTTGGCTAGTGTCAGATTTCCAAGTGTTACAGTTCGATTTCGTTAGAATATGAATGTGAAAGTTCGCGGAACGGGATCGCGGCTTAAGCGTCTCACTTTCCCCGACGAGCGGCGAAAATATACGGAGCGCGGCGGTCCAGCAGCCGGCCCAGCTATCTAGAGCCGTGTCAGAGCCGCGATCGTTCACGGTGTCGTCAACTATAAATGACGATTGATTACGTGCCAACGCTCGCGCACCTTCGTCAAACCGTTCTCGACGTTATATAACGCGCGTTTCCATTGCGCCTCGAGCTGCTCGTCTCGATCTATTTCCACCGAGCCGACGAGTTATTTCGAATCGTTCATAAATGATTCATGCGGCCGGCATTAACGCCGCGGAAAAAAAAAAGGATGCCGAGCGGCAGCTAGTCCCTCCGTATTCGGTGTTTATCCATAAAACGGCCGCCGATCGGCGGGGGAACGCCTCGGGAAAAGGTTCCTCCGTGGCAAGAACAAAAGAAGCAATTGGCCGCGTCTCGCCGTCCTCGCGTCGGATTCCCCATGCATATGGATTAAGACGCTCCACATCTCGCCGTGCCAAGGTGCAGGATACGTAATCCTGCTGGCGCGCAAGCAAATCATGTTTATTCAGGAACGTGTACATAGTAATAGAGGGACCGTGCCGCGGTGTGCGTTCCTGCACATGCAGGCTTATATCGCGGCGGAGATATCACGGAATTCAGAGTACAGATATTCACTCGGAAATCTGCACGATGATGCGTTCCAACGTCCGTGATTGTTGCTCAGTTTGTAGCTCGTGGAAATTGGCACTGCGTCGTATATAATCGTGGAAGAAAGCTCCGGTTGAATGGAAAAAGTGGACGATCGATGTGTAATTATTTTTGTCTGCGAGCTGCGTTTAAATTGTATGGGGAAAACTGAGGGTTGGTTTAGTCTTGCTTTTTTGGTAGGTGCTGGGATTTTTTTAGTAAACAAATGATTGCTTTCTGGGCAGCTTCTGTTATACTTGAAACAATGTTTGAGATAGCAACGTATGAGAAATTACAGAGAAATGTAGCTTATACTGCTCTGCCAGCAGCGTCTGACCACGGACGATCTGTTTCCCCTTGCTCTGTGGCTGCTTCTATTTCACGCTCAAGTTGCACGGGTAAATCGTGTCTCGTGTTTTGCCACATGTATCTTTTAATACGCTCATTACTTTGAAAATTCCTTCGAGTGGAAGCTGTTCCAATTAAGAACACCTTCATAAAGATATGCAGACTTGTCAGCAGTTCCATTTAATGTTCTCGAACGACACCGCCGTCCACATTCTCGTTTTCAAACGTCTTCCATTCCCCTGAGTCTTTAGTAACTCGAATGTCCAACCGAGTAGCAAGCACAGCGAAGTGGAATTCACTTCCACTCCAAACATGTAGCTCGCGTTGCGCGCCGTTGCATAATGTCTCTCTTCACTAATCCTGGGGCATAATCATTGCGGTACAACTCCGTGCGGTGATCAAGCCTCACTTACCGTCTCCATTACTTCCTCGCAAGCGAAGGCCCGCATTTCGATCCTCTATTCGCACTCGGCTACAGGATCCAAAGCAAAGCACACCAGTCCCGTTCACCCTTCGATCCATCGAGGGCCATTTAACAAAAAGCCCGGTGCTCTTTTTTTAATCGACCACGGGGATTATATCCCAGACAGATCAAACATTTGAACGGGACCGGCGGTCTAATGAAATCTCCCTGCCTCCCGGACGGAACTTTCATCGTTTCGGCTTTTAACGTTTACAGAACTAATAGTTTAACATGCTTCTTCCCTCCGGTCTCGCGGCCGGAGTTTCCCGCGTCGCCGGATCCCTTCGGGGGACCGGATAAAATTTCTCATTTGGCACGGTGTTGACTTTCTCCCATGGCTTTCGCCCGACAGGAGACGCGCTCGCCCTCCCCCCACACCTCCCCCCCTCCTGCACCGTGATTGATAAGCCGACGGTTTTTGGCCCGAGCGACAATTCGCTCGTTAATTAACGTTCAAACTGTGTGTCGGCGTACTGGCCTTCTGTTTCGAGCGGGGGGAATCGCCGTCATATTTCGTGCGACCGGTGTTCCTTGCCGCTCGCCAGGGTCTTGAGGCGTGTACCGGCGGAGGCGAGGTGCACGGCTTATAGGCGCGTATGCACCGCGAACAATGCATATTCATGAAGCGACGTGCATATTTACGAGCGGCTGCTCGCCCGGGATCCGTGGCACAACTTTACAACACTTTCGGTCGGCCATCCTCGCACAAAGGAAGCCGTGGGCTTCCTCGATACCACCGCCGCACCGGTGCAAACGTTCCCGGATCGAAAGTCTCCGGTTGCCTGGGGAAGATCGTTTCGTCGATTGAAATTCTGCGGGCCCTGCTATCCGGGTCCTAGATCTTCGGCAATGGAAGCTCGGAAGATATGAGAGGGATCTTTGAGATCGCTCGATAGTTTTCAGGAGTGAACTTCGCTGCGCGTCCGATCCGCGCCACGAGATTACCTTCTCCATCATTCTGGACCTCGAATGCCACAGCCTCTCCAGTTGTAGGTAAATGTAATTTTATAAGCAACCGAAGTAGCACCTTTCGACCTTTCAGTCTGTAAGTGTCGAAACGTGGGTTCGCCGCCATTGGCCACGGGGAACGACTCGCCGGTACCCTTCGATTAATTAGGGAAACGGCATTGTAACAGTTACGAGCGCTGGAATTCTTCTGCCCGCGAATTTCAGCCGGGCCTTTCAACGCGGGACCGTTGGCCGGGGAAATTGGGTCAATTAAACGGCAATTACCGCGAATACGTCGGAGCGGGACGACACGTGCGCGAAATCATTAGGATGCTCGCGTCCAAAAGGGGAAGAAGCGGCTCGGCGCGGCGGGGCGAGGGGCTGCCGCTGGGGCCAGATCTAAAAGGAAGAAAGTACAAACAAGTCGTTCGGTGAAACGATGTTATTAAAAGTGGCTAATTGCCTCGCTTTATTATCGTCGGCCGCTGCCTCGAATAGGCGAGAGGCTGTTTTTCATTCGACGGGGCTAATTAATGATCCGCGCTCCGAAGCTAAGGGACGAAAAAGGGAGGAAGGAACTCACGAGCCACTCGACGCACTCGTTAAAACGCTCTTGTCGCTGGATGCCTGCGGAGCAAGCGTTGTTGTTTTCCTTCTTTCTCCGCTCTCTTTTTTTTTTTGTACGCGCGATACCTCGCCGATGCCTTTGGATCTTTTTATGCACCTTTCGGATGGCCTGTGTTACGACGATGAGTGTTTGACATGCGAGTGCAGGAACGTGGGTGTCCCAACACCAAGTGTAATTGAAGGATCTGATGGCTTTCGTATTTTACTGATGGTTCTCGTTTACTGCAGTTGGCGCTTGATGTATTTAGAATATGTACTTCAAAATAGCTTTTTAAGGGGTTAGATACACCTAAAATGATCGAAACCATCGATTTTTCCAATAATAAATTCGCATTTTCTTTTATCAGCGTTTTAAGCTCTACACCTTTTACAGTTCACCTGTTGGTGGAGATTCTTATAATTGTTCACCCTCCGAGGCAATGGGGGGCGATCGATCGACACCCCCGTCGCGTACGATTGATTCTTTAAAAATACACTTGCAGGCAAGAATTGCATTGTTCGTTGGGCCCTGAGCGACGTTGCTTCAACTTTCCTCGTGACGTTCATTTACCCGTCCACCCTTATTAATTATGTTCCCTCTCCTTTGTTTTTCCTCCACTGCCACCGGAGACTTTCACAGTTTGGCACGCCTTTCACCCTGCCACGCCGCCGGCGGCTGGAAAAAAGATTAATTAATGGTAAACACTTTCCTTGTTTTTACGAACGCGCTAACGATCGAGTTAAATTTAATTACATTGATGGAAGACCGCTTCTTACCGCTGTTAACCATTCCGCGTCGCGACAATGGGGGGGACGGCGATGGCGATCGCTAGCACCGATATGGGAAGAGACGGGAGTGGAAATTATTTTCAAAGGGAAACGGAACGTGTGCCGCGGGAGACTATATAGCATACGAATTGAGCAAAGTCGTCTGTGCTGACTGCAGTAATACTTTCAGAATCGGGGCAAGCGAGTCGGAGAAAAATTGTCCGTGCTCTTGGATATTTGCACCGTTTGAATATCAAACGATGATTGGAAAAAAGAGAATATGTAGTGGGAAATACTTTGCGAGCAGCAAGATTAAAAAACGCTATCAATTCCAATCTCGAATTCCGTGAACGTGCAACTACGGTCGAAATGAAAATTTCCATACGTATTATGAGGATGACAGCCAGGCTGCACCGAGCGCGGCAGCACTGTCCCTCGGTGCCGCAGCCTCCGTGATTATTCAATTATTTTATGCAATTATCTTGGCCCGAAGTTTGAAGCCCTGGAAATAACCGTGCACGAAAATACGGCACTCCGTTGACAACTGGTGCAGCGGGCGAGAATTTTTCGTATAATCCGATTAAAATTTCACCGATGCCGCGGCGTATCTATGCGTTCGTAAAACTTGTTGCATCGCGGATGCAGTTGCATTCGGTGGCGAAATACGATGAAGCCCGCGGTGTCGCGCGATATCGCGTTATAATTTTCAATCTTGTCGGGCGCCGGGACGTAAATGCAATGAATGCTTGTCAATGTTGATTGACGATTGAGAATCCTGCCCGGGCTTTAGATTAGTGGCTACAACGTTGAAGAGGAACAAGTAAAAAGAGTTTGTCGCCTGACGCGCTGAAAAGTACATATCGAATTGCCGTTTTGCGTAGGGAAGTTTGAATGAAAATACATTTTGCTTTATAACTATTTTATTTATTTTATTTCTACGAGTTTCTGTGACGTTTCTCGGGTCGTAAGCGTTACCATATTCTCACCATACACAGAGGAAGTTTTACGCTATCCACGAGTGGAAATTTCATATGCACCAACAGAATAGTACACAAAAATTAAGGTACTGCTGATTTATTATGCCTTTCAATTAAAAAATAACGCACGTGGAAAAGAAAAGTATAGTAATCGCTTAAAGCAGTGAATTATTTAAGAAACAAAGAGAAGAAGAACGCGAGGGAAAAATGGATGAGAGGTAGTATATCCGACCTCAAGGCAAAAGGAAGGTAATCTTCGTTAATCACGGTTGCTCGTGCATTCGGCGTTAATAGTATTTTAAGTGGTCTGGATCGATAAGGATTAACTCGCGGTCAGGATTATATTTTTCGAAACTCATTTCTAAATAGGCTGAAATATCAATTATCCCTCCGACCACGCGTTAATATCTTTCCACACGACGTAATGCAATTACAGCTCCACTTTATCGAGGCTGATTCCACTCCACGCCTAATTACGACAGACCATATTAATAAAAACGGCGAGGAACGAACGGAGCAAGCGCCGCGTGTTAGCCTTGAAACCATTTCGAGGCAAGGTTTAACAGCCTCTTCGCTGATAAAACGTTAAACTTCGCGCGGGAGATTGAAAAGAAGCCTCGCGTAATTCTAACAGTGCCCGTTAAGGGGCGAACCTGCTTTAGGACGCTGCAAAAAGGGCGATCTTCGCCAATTTTTTTAACACAGAACAATAAAGTCAATCTTTGCAAAATTGTAGAGGTATTTTAATATATAGTTATAGAATACAAAAACAATTTAATTGCATAATTTAAAATTCATCGGGCTGAAATTGAATAATCATTGATGCGCATCGCTACTGAAATTGTGAAATGGCCGGAAAATGGAGGCTTTAATTTTTTACCAAAATATAAAAACCTGAGTTTTTTTACTTTTCATGAACTTACGTTGTCGATGAAATTAAAAAATACGAAATAAGTCTACAGTTGGCAAAATTGTGGGACTTTAAAGGAAAAGTTCCGGTTTTGAGGACAAAATTTCGATGTTTTTATATAGAAAATATGGTTTAATTTAATTGCTTCATAAATGTTTCTAGATCATCGACGATGATTGCTTATTATTTGACTAAACATCCCCGGGAAGAGTGGATCGGTCAAATGTCTTTTTGGCTAGGTATCTTTTCCGCTAACTAAAAAAAATGTTGATTTGAGAAAAAGCATTTTAATGTTTACGGTTTCCGGTTTGGCGCGTGTATACTTCTCCACGCATACCTAACTGCTGATACTTTCGAAATACTTCAAATTCCATTCCGAAATTTTAGGAATATATTTATAATGTTTAAAGTAAAATGAAAAAAATCAACAATTTTTATCTTCTAAGCCAAATGCTCCCCTAATAAGCTTTGAATTTTGATCGAAAGTAACAAGTATCTCTGATCGTGTTACAGGCCCCTGTAGAATAACAGACTGCGATATCCCTTGATTGACGAGATAGACACTACAGTCGGAACAGAATTTATGAATATCTAATACATCTTTCATCGAATCGACCGCCGGGAGGGCATTAATAATCCAACTCACTCTCGTTCGACGTACGCGCCAGCCAGGCTCTGCCGTCTTAATTTCCGTGTAAAAGATAAATTTGCCTCTGAAACCGGCCTGTTCCGCGCGCTGAAAGCCTGGTCCCGAGACACGAGCGGAATATTAGCGCGTGTAATCGAGTTACGTCGACCGTATCGTTATCCGAAAGCGGACAGTTTGCGTACAGGTTGTAGCGCAGCGTGCACGCAACGCATGGTAAAACGTAGACGATGCGGCCTGACGCGTGATTATTCGTCGATGCCAGGGACGGGTGGGCGGCGGGCGGGGGCGGGGGTGGGGGGGGGGGTTCGGCTCTCGAAAATTTACAAACACGTAACGATGTAAGCGGCTTAACGCCGCACGCGAGAGCTCCCGTTACGTGGAACACCGACCACCCCCGCGATAAGGGAAACGCGACCCGTTATCATCGATCATCGTTAACTCGTCGACAATTAGGCGCCCCCCACTCCCCCCACCCCCTCCCCCACATCGCGAATCGACGCGTGATTGCGAGTCTCGTCAGCGCGATACATCCCCCGGTACTTCCCGATAATAACTTCTAAACACATAATTTCAATATTCGTGGGTAATCGGGGCTCGTTTCGTCGAGTACGTGACCGCAGGCACGGGGCATCGCGACGTGGCGATCAATTTTCCCTGGCGCTTCTTGGAAATGGTAGGCGGCTCAAGGTGCCCCCTTCGACGGCTTCGTTTCCAGAGCGGTTCAGACGGCAACGTCCGCGGAAAGTGGTAGTATAATCGTTGCTGTTTACTTGTCCATTCCAGGTGGATTTCACTGGCAGACGATTATTTTTTTACGTTTCTTTAAACGTCTTACAGGAACAGTGACGGACGAAAGTTTTTTTACAGCCTTTAAAGCAGAGTAACTTTTTTAAAATTGGTCCAAAGTACTTGAGTTTTTTTGAGAAGCTAGAAGGATTAGTTTACTGGGTGACGTGTTTCGTCGTTTTGAAAGAAATTGCAATTGTGGTTGGGATAGCGGAGAAAATAGAGAAGGTCGTTTTTGTCAATTTCTTTTTATCTGAGCCTGCAATGAAAATTTACAAAATATCTTTCGTAGATTTAAATAAGTTGTATAAATGCTAAAAATTTCATCGAAATCGGTTGACGCAGAAACAAGCGATAGGCATCGAAATGTACGTAATGACCATTTTTGGGGAGTAAATGGGAATTTAAGATCTCTCCGGGTTTCTGTACGGATAGAGAACGTACAGAGTCTACATATCCCCGGCTCGCGGAGATGTCGGTGAATTTACAAGCCGGCCAGCGGTTGGCGATCACGAAACCAGTCCCGATCAACTTTCTCCGGCAATTATCCGCCGCTGTCGGGGCGTTCGAAGATCGTCTTGGGCGACCTCTCTTTGAAGGGGCCGAAATCTCTCGGTGGATCGCGGGATCGGGCTCGCGATCCAGATCGCACGAATTCCACGTGGAAGAAATCGCGACGGGGCGATCTGGCCGCGCGGGTACGTGCGAACGCACGAGAGCGTGATGTCATGCGTCGTCTCCGCTTATTTGCGGTAGACACGTAATTGCCGGGCATTCAAGGCCGACCAGCTCCACTGCCACTTTGTGTGATTTTTAGGAGAACCATGCTTGACAAATTATCGTTACACACGTCAGTGTGACGTGCACGGACCGCTTGCCCCCTCGTGCTATCATTGTTCCGCGGCGCCATTGCATGTTTATTGTACGCCCCCCTTGGAAATCTCCGTTCGTGTCTCGTACGCTTCTGTTCCCAGTCGATGCCTGGATGTTTGCCCGTTGTTCCTCGTGCGTTCGCGATTACCGCACGCGAGTTCGTTCGCCAGTCGCCGATTGCGTTGACTCTTGGGCATGCAATGCCCACTGCACGTATCTGCTACTCGAAAATTGAAATTCGAACGTGCAGACTGCCGTTCGTAAGTATTAGGAAAAAATTGTGAAGAAAATTGTGAAAAACGTTGCAAATTTATCGAAGAAATCTAACAAATTTCACGTTATTTAGTATTAACAAGGGAAGATCCCGAACCCGTAAATTCAGAAAATTCTAAAACTTTGTGAATATGTAGAGAATTTCCTCCTGATAACAACGCAATTTTTGTTTGCTGCCCAAATTCACTCGAAGGGAGTGTAACTGACCCCTGAGTATCCGGTTATTTTTCGATTTTGTGTTATAACTCGTGAAGTATAAAATAATTGTTTGCCAAATGGTAGATCTAATTAAAAGAAGTAACTTTTGTCTTGAAACTTTTTCTCTATCTCTTATACATAGTTCGTGAGTTATAACACAAAATCGGAAAATAACCGAATTTTCAGGGGTTAATTTGACCCCCCCCCCCCGAGTGAATTTCGGCAGCAAAAAAAAATGGGTTGTAATTAGGAGGAAATCCCCTACATATTCACAAAGTTCCAGAATTTTTTGAATTTTCAGATTCGGGATCTTCCCTTGTAAGACACGCACTCTGTGGAATAATTGTGAAGAACTTTGCAAATTTATCGAAGAACTCATATTCTATAGAACTCTAATAAATTTTACTTTATTTAGTATTCTAAATTGAAAGTAGAAAATAAAAGCAATGAAAAGTATTCAATCCGCACCAAATATCTTATGAACGGCAGTGTACATGAATTCTGTCTTCAATACTCTGCAAACATCAGCGAGCAGAATGTGCGCACATATGTACTTCGACCCTTAGAAATCTCGTTAAGAGATCCAGCACACCGGAGAAACCGAAATGGAACGTACAATTTCGATTGCCCGTGCAGGAAGAGAGAATGCAGTAGGATCTCCATCGAGGCTGACTTCTCTCAGTGTTGTACGAGCGGGCAAACAAATTACGTAACTGCAATTGCAAGAAAAACACGAACGATCGGACTCGCATGACAGAAGGGAAAACGTAATAAAATCGCTCGAGGCCAGCTCTATTGGGCGCACGATCAATGAAATTACAGAACCGATGTATGCACGTATCTCGTACTCCTCTGGAGAGGCTGAAAAAGAAATGCACACATATAAACCGCTCCAGTTTCGCGTCTCTCGAGAGAAAACGCGCGCCGTATCGCTGTGGCTCGGTAAATGGGTTAATCCGATGGTATTCAGAAACGGATGACGGTGACTAATCAAATCATTCGTCTCGATAAAGTTTCACGATCCCGAGAACAAAGGAGGCATATCTTAATTCTATTTTTATTGGGTAGGTAATAGAATGCGGCGATATCGAACAAGTGGATTAATTTATCATAGACAAGACACGTTTATGCTTCCACATCACTCGTCACCCTTTTACCGTTCCTTTTGCAATAGATCTTGAAAAGATTATACCCTCGGGAGTGTGCAAACGGGAAGATGCACCCATCTCTGACGCGTAGCCCAACGAAACTCATTAATCACGCGTCACCTATCATGATACGCGATCTAACTACTCCGAACTCTGTTAATTTCATCATCGACATCTCGATCGTAGATCGTATTGGAGGCGACGGTTATCGCCCACTTGCCAATAAATTCCAGCGAGCAGACGATAAATCGTTACTCGAAAACGCATTCCGCGCGTCCTGCGCGTCTATTCGCCTCGAGTGTCCGCGCGCCTGCGCGGCCGCCGCGGCGAAAAGGAATTCCCCGGGTGATCCCCCCTGTCAGCCTCATCGGGGGCCACATTTCGATTAACGGCGAGTCGGTCGCACGGGCAAATTGTCGGTCGCGGGACGACTCGATAGCGCTCTGCCCGCCAATAAATTAAACGGCACGCTGATAAACCAGTAGCGCCTCTGCGAGCGCGAAGGAAAGCGGAAACCCGTTCCTTCGGAACGGGCTGCTTATCTGAATCTGCGGTATCATAACCGGGGCCCCCGTGTGCGTGTTACATGTGCGTGCGCGCCGTGTAAAATGAATTTTCCATTAAGCAGTGGCGCGCGGTGATTCACGACATGTGCGCTAAGGCTGTTCAAGTACTCGAAACAAGCGAGCCGAGCCAGACTCGGTTTTTCGAGCCGAGCCGAGCCGAGTACTCGTAAAAACTGAGTATCTCGAAAGAACCGAGCGGCTCGATAAAACCGAGTAGCTCGAAGTTTTTTGAGCGGCTCGAAAGAACCGAGAAACTCGAATATAGTTCGAGCAGATCGAAATTTTCGACCAGCTTGAAACTTGAAGCATGAACGTTTCGGGCAATACGAATGTTTCGAATATTTTAGGTTACGTTTATCTACTGAAATGTAAATAATGGTTCTCAATAAGTAATGTAAATAATTAAAATGTAAGCTGTAAATGCAAATATTCTGTAACTTTTAAAAATTAGTACTAATTTCAAATTTTTTTTCTTCATTTTTTCGTGTATCTATGAACGTATTCATACACTTCTATTTATGTTATCTTTCTTTTCCTCTTACTATTTCTTTTTTTTTACTTTTTTACCTTTTTCGTATGTGTTTTAACTCTATCGCGCTATTGTTAACACAGGGCGTTACCCGTACATGAATAAATAAATAAATAAATAAATAAATAGATAAATAAATGATTAAATATATGAATAAATAATTAAATAAATATAAATAAGCGTAATTACAAAGAATCGTGAAGTACTTGTAAACATTCGAATATGTAAACCTTGCATTATTAATTTTTCAATTTCACATTTTTTGTTTAATTAATATAAGATCGCAATAACGATCTGCTTGAATGGGGATGGTAAATATTTATAAAAGAACGTATGAAATTACGACAGATTATTTCAATAGATAAACGTAACCTAAAATATTCGAAACATTCGAATCGCCCGAAACGTTCCAGCTTCAAGTTTCAAGCTGCTCGCAAAATTTCGATCTCCTCGAAGTACATTCGAGCTTCTCGGTTCTTTCGGGCCGCTCGGTTCTTTCGAGCCGCTCGAAAAAATTCGAGCTACTCGGTTTTATCGAGCCGCTCGGTTCTTTCGAGCTACTCGGTTTTTACGGGTACTCGGCTCGGCTCGGTCCGAACTTCAAGCTACTCGATTATTCGAGTACTCGAACAGCCTGAATGTGCGCGTCACGCTGCCACCGAATCCTGTCGACTTAACCCACTTGAAAGCTCATATTTTTCACGTTCCCCGCGCATGATTCATCCGCATCCACTACGGAGCTCTATGGGCCACTTGATTTTTTTCAGAAAGCTCTCTCATAAAATACACAATCCCTGATAAATGGTGTAACGCACCGTCCACTTTGCGATTAGAGCTTGGTGCACGGGACTAACTCACCTGGCCACCCAAAACCACGTCCCCCGCAATGAATCATCGGAAGCGCAACTCCCACTTTCAGTTCAAGTTTCTCTAATTGAACCGCCGACTGCATCCGCCCACACACTGTCGCGGTCGGGGAAACGCTTTAATTCTATAAATTTGAAACTGCAATTAAATGACGATATTAATAACGGGTCCCGAGTAGCCACAAAACAGGACGCTAGGAACAATCTTGCAGCCTATCAGCCGATATTAAATTAATAACTCGACGCGAGGCACATAATTTCATCGAGATATTAATATCTCGACGTTTCAATAAAATCGAACCAGTCGTTTCCTGCAGCAAAGGGGTGTGTGGGGGGGGGGGGGGGAGGGAGGGGAACGCGTGATTGATTATTTTTCGTCGGGTGATTTTGTTTGCTTTGTCGTCGCCGCCCTCGTCTACCAACTATTTCCGAGTTTCTTTTGAAGCAATTCGAGCAGATTGCGAAAAGGATCCGGTACGTTTCGCATCATCGGAGTTGGCCTCTTTGCTCAACGGAGCACATTGTATCGGAATTGGGACGAGATCCCCATTAACTCTTGCGAACCGACGAACCGTTCTCCTATATCGCCGCCCGACGATTGTTCCCTCTCTTCCCCGGCTAACAAACCGTTTCTACCTCTGAATCGCGAACTCTCCCTCGGTGATAGCGACCCAGCTACCGGGACGTGACTCGGCTTTAATGCCGCTCTCCTATGTGAACCGCGCCGGACACGCGTGCCGGACTCGTGAAAAATTTTCGTTTCAGACATCTGTCGAACGATTTCGTTGCAACGGAGCTTGGCCGGATACGGCCATTCGACGTCGATCGATTCTGGAGGTTAATCCCCTGTTTCTTGCCACTCTTTCGCGCTGCACTCCTGGTAACTCCGGGTTAGGTTCGGAGGCTCTCATGAGTGGGGGTTACACGAGTGTTTTATGGGGGGGAATTTGTATGGGAATAGTTAAAGGGGAATGATAGAAATGGGCCAATTTTCGACCTACCTGGCAACGAATGTTTTTTACACGGTATGTTTTTACAGGTCTTAAGCAGTGGCGGATTTAAGAAAAAGGCCCAGGTGGCAAAAGTTCTAAGAGGCCCATTTCTTTCGGGAAACTGAAGAGGTAGTTTACTAGAAACGGGTAGTGTACTCAAAATGGTTTGTGAGAGAAGTAGCATTTATTTTCTGAGCTAATATTATCCCAGTTAAAATTGAAATGGTGAGTGCCAGAATTTCGTGCCAGTATTTCGCTAATAAGTGTTCATTATGTAACAGAACATCTTGAAAGAATCATCGTCGCACAATTAAATTTGTAACACTGTCAGTCTGTCAAGCTCGTCATTTCAACGGCGGCGTTCGTCGCGACAAGCTGCTGGCGAATAGAAATTAATTTTGCTAACTTCATAGACAGACGACAGTCCAATTACTTGTCCGTACGTCGGCATCTTATAATAATTGCACCTCTGAAGTGCTCGCGAAACGGCATTCGAAAATTATTAGCGCAATTAAATTCGCAGGAAGTGTCGGGAAATTGCATAATGAATCATGCAACTCGATACTTTAACGAGTGCAACCTGAACACCGTAATATTTCCAATGTAATGCCTCGAGATACATAAATTGAGAAAGTAAAGGGAGGGGTTGCAGAAGAGCAGAGTTATTTATAAAGATCTTGGTGCTCCCCTAGCATTTCGTAGCCTCGTTTTATATTGCTCTTAATCTCATGTTACGATGTAAGTAGCGCATGTAACAAAGTACAACCAGATACATAATACTGATAAGGAAAATGCAACATTATATCTTATACAGAAGAAAAGGGGGTGATCAGTGAGAAACAGAATTCCGGGAATCCATTCCATTTCCCTTTTGACGTTGAATCGGTGTAGGTAATTTTTATATTATACTTGAGAATATTCCTAGTATCACTCCACAATATTATGTTACCACAGTTTGTAAGAAAACTCGAATTATTTATAGAACTTGGATCTGTTTGCTTTCGATGGAATCCTAATTTAAATTCAATTCTCAAACTGAAGGCCCTACAGATCGCGAAGCAGTGGCATAGTAACAGATATTTTCAAAGCTGTATTACTCGCGCAACGCCAGATGAGAGAAACAGAATCACTCAGCGTTACTCCGTTCTTCCCTCGTCTTTCACGTGCTCCTTTCCCGCGAGGGCCATAAACGCAGAAACCATAATGCACCTCCAGCAAATGAGCAGTTAACCCCGATTTAGCCCGCGCTTGCGCGGCCGTCGACCATTAAATAATAAATCAATAACGCAAGCTAATAATACGCAGATTTACCAAGGCCCACAGACAAAGATACTCTGTTGCGAGAAAGGAGAAGCTCGCCTGAACGGACAAGAGGAAAGCGAAACGCTTGATGGTCTCTAAAGCTACACTCGCCACATGTTCATGCTACTTGGTTTCTTTCTCTCTCATCATCCTTCCTCTCTTCCACCCACGACGCATCGACAGAGCATCACAACAAAGACCATTAATCGAAGTTAAACCTCTTGCGCCCCTCTCTACTTCACCCCCCCCCCCCTTTGCTCCTTGCACGACGCATCTTCACCAAAGGTTCGTTAATTCAGCGAGAAAAATATTTCTTTACCATTTTCTCAACTTTATTTTCCTTTCACGAACGTAAACACACTGCAATTCATTCACGCGTGCGGCAGGTAATTCGTGAGATTCCTCATTCGTCGGCTGGATTGGATCTACCTGAATGTATTCCTCGCGATAAATTGCGCGAAAGACCGTCGAGGAAACGACGAGCGTTAAATCCTCCTCGTGGATGCGATCCGCCCGGTTGATCCGTCCTTTCAAAACTCCCCAAGCTCCTCTCGCCGATAAACCTCATTAGAAGGGAGATTTTGTTAAACAATCCTGGCGCGAGTTTCCGTTCGCCTGTCGCTTAACGGCTGGTGGCTTTTTTTTTCAAACTGCGCGCCGAAAGGGGATAAAGGATCGTCGCTGGTTAATTAATGCGATGCTGCTACCCGTTTTCAATAATAATTATACCCTTCCGTCTACCCGGCTCGGCTGTATTTTTCATCCAGCCATAATCACCGCGACCACGGCCAGGCCATTGTGGACGGAGAGAGGAAGAAGAACGGGGGAAAAAGGAGAGCTACGTTCGTAGACGAGGCTGCCCCGGCGATCACGCGAAATTAACCGACTGCCGATACTCCGCGATCGATTATCTCCTTTTCTCCTGGCCCGGATATTCCGAGCTGCCGATTCGTGAACCGGTGCACGGGCACCATTAATGCGAAACAACAGATGCGGAGCGCGATTTATATTCACGAGGAGGCCCCTGTACTCGTTCAGAATGTAGCGAATTAGAACGCCGCAATTTCCTGCTTCCTTTCCTCTAATTGAATTAATTAATGCGTCTGAGATCTGAAATTTCCAACACATGCCTTGACCCCGTCGTCGATCCTATTTTTTCCCTTAAACCTCCGCGAAACTTACAACATCCGGGGGAGACGTTATCTGTTGGAAAGCAACCGTGACAAGCGTCACCCGTATCGCTTCCGAGGCTTATGCATCAGCCGTTAAACGAATCGCTAAAGACCCATAAAATTTGTCAGGGAAACCGAGACCGCGGCTGCGGGGGAATTCGGGGGCTGATTTGCACGGTCGTTTGTCGTAGTTCCGCCGGGCCGCGGTGGTTTGCATCTCCCGGCCGATTGATAAGCTCCTTGGAACAAGAGGCTGACGCATGGGGGTGCTTGGAGCACCTGGGGCCCCCGTCGTCGTAAAGTTGGCAGTAAGCCTTGTTTATTAGCCGCGCCGCCGGCAGAAATCTCTTTTATTCGCGGCCCGGCGGGGGACGCCCCCGCGCGGCGACTAGGAAAATTCCATTTGCGGCGAGTAAATAAAGCCCTAAATTTTCGCGGGAATTATGCCGTTTTCACGCTTAAGCAACTCCGCCTTCCGCCGGCCGGAGAATTATGTCGGCCGGGCGGACGTGGGGGGTGCACGGCTTGCTGGCTGGCTGGCCCGTGGCGTGCTGTAATTGAATCTCTCGAATAAAATACGACACCTCGCGCTCGCGTGTCCTGAAATTAGTTTAATCGCGTGTCGCGGCCGATCGGTGATTCGAATTACCAGCGTGTCTCTTCGTCGGGAAAAAGAGAAACGGCCGTACTCGGACGCTTGATACCTCTTCTGCTAGGTTTCTCTTTGCACCCGAAATGGTTTTATTGCCTCGACGTGATTCCGCGGGGGAATGAGCTTTCAGCAAAAGGGGTGCAGTTCCATCTTTACCACCTTCGAGTGACCTACAAAAAAAAAAACTGTATATAAAATTATTGCCCCGACTTAAAATTGAAAAGACAACACTAATTGAAAAGTATATATTTTCACACAATAAGTAGTAGTTGTCAAGTTGATAAGCTTTTATTTCTATTTTTGGTAAATTTTTCAAGTCTGCAGATGCCCAAAATAAAAATATTGCACAGAACAAGTATTAGGCGGTGGTTCAAAATTTGCAATAAATAGCTTAGATTTGGATCAAACGTGCATCAAACAGTGTAGAATTTTTTTTATATAGTAGCGTCTGTGTTACACGCTTGTTCCGGTTAGAAGTTCATAGTTTCATCCGTTGAAATCGACAAGGATAATGACTATGAGAGGCGCTGGAATTCATCGAGTTGAATCGAGTTCCTCGGTGCATCGGTCTTTGTAGCTCCTTGCAATTTGCGGTTCAGTCGATCGTCTCGCGTGATCGTTCGCTAAAAGACTGTTGTTTCACATCCGCAGCTGTGTCTGCGGCTGTCATCGAGCGATTCTTCGAAGATGCTTCTTCGCGAGGGAATCTGTCGGTGGTTTAAAGACACGTTTCCACGTGCACGACGCTCGTGGTGCGATAGAGCGCGGAGGGACCTTCTTCGAGCGTGCTTCGGGTTGCAAATATGAGAGAAAAACACAGTCGATCGTTAGCCGAGTAAATATGAAAATTGAGTGGTACATTTATTACGGGGAACGTTGTCGATAACTCGTTAGCGATTTTGCTTTCCAATCTGTCGTCGAATATAGACGCACTCTCCCCCTGCTATTTTATTTTATTTGCTGTTTAATATTTTCATCCGGCTGGTAATCGACTCGAATACACTTCACAACCGGTTCCGCGGCGCAGGGATGTTTTTTGTTTAGCTGTTTGTCTCGTTCTCGTAATAAACATGCTGCTCTCCGTTGTCGAGCCTCCGCTCGTCGTATTTATTTCCATTAGCTTCAATTTTAAACTACTCGCCAAAGCAAATATTTCTCCGCCCCGGCAAAAATAAATATTTTCCGCGGCGCTGCGTCCCGCGAATATTATTCCATCGTTTCAGCGCGCCGTGATAGCGCGAATTGATATTCCACCTTTTAAGTCCCGCGCCCTAAAATTAATTTTATCCCCGTTATATTATCGCGCCGATAAATCGCCTCCAGAACAATGTTTCATCGTTCACTCCGGCGGATTAACCTTTCAAACGGGCATTAATTATTTCTATCTATACGAGACGTCATTTAACGTCGCCGTTTGTTGTTCATTATATTTCCAAACACAGGAGCGTACGCCGGCGCGGCGTTAATATGCAAATGTATGATCGATCGAGTATTATAAACAGCATTTCACGCGGCAACGATAAATCTGCGGAATGAATACGCCGCCATTGAAAACTATTACCTGTTCTGACGTACACGCGTACCAGCCATTAAACAATTATTTTAATCTCAATCTTCACCGTAAACCTCGCGCGTGCTTTACAAAGGGAGCAACATTTTCACGACCGTTTTAACGGAAAAATTATGTCCCTTCTCGTGACAAATTATCCCTTCTTTTTTTTTCCCAGTAGATACTTAGCCAGCAGTTGTACATTTTCACTCCGGCAATAGATATGATTCTAAGAGTGATTCGTGGAAAAATGAATCAGACAAAAGCAAAGATAGTCAGAAGACAAAACGTCTGTGGCTAGACGGAGAAAGGATTGTAACACCTCCTCCTTGCGCACGTTGCTCTGAAAGGTTCATTGTTCCATTGTTACCTGATCAATAGCCAGCAGAAGGGACGTGCATAACCTATGCCTACGTTCAGCAAGAATTCACGCTATGCGCTCTTATCAGCGCGCCTCGGAACGCGGGCCCGATAATCTTATCGCCTAATGCGTACATTGCCGTTGATAGCTGTGACTCTGGTGTAACGAAGTTCCGTCGTAAAAAAGTCTGGGAAAGATCGTAGTTACGGGGGAAACAAATCCGTCATAAATATTCATGCGAGCGTTTGCAAGTTTAGAACGTGTTTGCTCATAATTCAGCGTGCCATGGAGGTATAAAACTGGTGCTTCCTGTTATTATCTGCATCACACTCGCGTCAACTTACCAGTTCTCGCTTTCTATTACTCACCTTCCCTTAGAATTACCTCTACTACCCCTGAAATTAATTTAAAAAAAGAAAAAGAGAAGGTGTAGGGAAAGAAATGCTCCAAAGATTCGCCAAGATTTATTCAACGCTGATTAAATTCTAAATGATCAACTTCTATTACTCCCTCCTCCGTTATCAATTCTCCACCCGAACGTAATCACCCCCCTTTTCGCGTGGTCCAAAGAGAAGCTCGCCGCTCGAGAGCTGCCGGAATACCAAGGAGGATCGGCCAAACGAATCGAGATCGAGCTTGACACCGTCGGAGCAATCATCGTCGAAGCTCGCCCCAGGCCGATCTGGCATCGGCGATAGTTCCGCGAGAGCTCCTCGAGAGGGCGCCGCGCCACCAGGGACTCCCGATCTTTTCTCGATCCGTGGCGTTTTCGACGTGCACCGCATATAACGGCTCTCGTTCCTCCGCGCGAGACGATCGCCAGGCCGTGCAATTTATGCCAGCAAATGACTGCAATCTGCGCCTGATCCAACTTGCGAAATGGTTCCCCGCCGCCCTCCCGTGCCCTCTCTGAATTGTTGCTGGTCCCGATCGGTTCGACTCGCATGCACAAAAGTGCAAAACAGCCGAAGGAAACGAGCGGTTCGTGATCGGGCGCCGTTAACGTTTCACTTTTCGTGGTCGAAAATTATTCGACCCCCTAGTCCCTCTCCCCCTCCCTTCATAGCTCTCGCTGGTCCCTCCCCCCCCCGTCCCCCCCCCCCCCCCCCCCCGATCTTCTGCCGCGCGTTCCGTCAGATAATATCGCGCCGCAGGCCCGCGGATAGAGACCGCTCTCTTCGAGGCGTAATAGACACCGAAATTGATCGGGCACGAACGATCTTGCGAATGGGATTATTGATTTGTGGCGGTGGTTTCGTGCCGCGGCCGAACGCAGCCTGGCCAACCTTCGCCCGTCGATGGGAAACCGAGAACGCTCGCGGACGAGCGTTTTGTCCAGCATTCTGTGGCCATTTATGGGGTTACCAGCCGGTGACGCGTTAAGGCATTAAGGTACTCAGACGTCTGTCTCAAGCATTTAATACCCCGCTTACTGCCAGCAGCCTCTCGTTAATCATACCCTAATTGGGATCGGACGCGAGCGTTTTTGGTAGCCTTTGGAAAATCGGGGGCTCCGAGTCGATCGTTTAAAATTCGACCGCGCATAAACGAGACGGCCGCGTTGCACGCCGCACAAACGCGGGCTTCGTTTTATAGTTAATCGCCCTTTATCGAGCCAGTCGGCCGCAGTTTCCGCGTAAATTATTGCTGTCATAAATTTATCGCGCGGCGGTAATTATCGGGGCGAAGCCGTCCGTCGGAATGGCCGCGAATTACGAGCCAATTCCAATTGGTACGCGACGGTGTATATCTGGCGTTGCGACCTGCCTTCCGCGATTTATCGCTCGCGATCTTCGCTTCTGCTTTCCGTTGCCGCGCGCGTTCAACGATTTTCGATCGTTCCGCGGATACTCGTCCGCTCGTGCGATCCAGCCGCTGGTAGAGCGGCTGAGAGGGTTACAGAGAGGATGAAATTCGACCGAGTTTGTAGCCGAAGCGAGGATCGGCTTCCCACGTTCGGTCCAAAAGGCGACCGGCGCTCGTTTCGCCGAGCACGTGGCGTGGTTTCTCGCGGAAAAGCGTGTGCGAAGGGTAAACCGTTCATAGATCACAGATAAGTATAGTCCACGCGTCGACAGCATTCCCAGCATCGGGTACATGGATAGACACGAGTCAAGGGTTATGAGAACCTGACCGTTGTAACGTCACGCCTTGTCAGCAGCACGCGTGCAACACTGACAGTCACTCCATACCGCGATCTCAGCGTGGAAAACAGTTTGTTGTCCCTTTCAGACATGCACTTTCCTCGGGCAAGGTATAGATACTGGTGTTATGTACTTCGTTATTCGCTTAACACTAGAACTACAGGCAATTACTGTATACCTATTTGTACCAACTACTTAGTCAAAATGACTTGTTACTTACAAAATTGGTTATGCATTACGCATATTTATACTACTTAGAAATACACTTTTTTCATACTTAAAAATGGTGTATTTATTATTAGTGAAGGCAGTTCTTGCAAATGGAGGTAGAGACCTTTTTGCAAACATATTTCTTGCGTTTATCGTAAGTATTATTGGTTTCTTTATTTCGGCAATTTGACACCGTTTAAGTTTATTCGAATTTTGCGTCGCATTTGCCGACATTTAAAATGACTGGTTGTGGTATATCTAGATATCTTAATGTATAAAGCAGAAAGTGTTTGTGTGTTTGTCTGTCGCCTAAAGACTTTCGAACTGTAAACTCTGGGCTCACGAAATACGTCGCAGCTTATTATGCCTAGCTAATCCAGATGAATGTGACTATTTGCACAGAAAAAATAAATAAATACAAATATTTTTTATAAAATCAGAATCTAAATTTCGGGCGAAGCCGAGTAGCAAAGCTAGTAGTATACGTGTAACTTTAAAAAGGACGGGGAAAAGGGGAAGACAAATTGATAAATTTAGTTCTCCAGATATTTCAATAAAAATCATGAAAATTTTCTGAAATGCAAAGTCATAAATTTGTGTAATTTTTAAATAAAAATTTAAAACCAGTCACTTCGACTGGTTTGGTGGTTCTAGTGTGAAACGAGGTTTCCTGTCGCATATACTGCAAATTATTCCTCGCCTACTGAATGACGCTAAAGGGGAACAAAACAGATCGCTGTCGATATATTATCTTCTACTTTAATCATTGACAAGATGAGTTACACATTTCATTCTACTATAAAATTATTCTCATTATCTGGAAACATACTGTCTAATCAATTAATCCACTCGGGTGCACGATTAATCTATTTCACAAGCCCCGTTTCCACAAAGCTACCACAGCAGAGTCACCAGCTACTTCTCCGACCCCTTCAGCGATAATCAACTATGTACATCGTTCACCCTTCAAACCAGCGGATAAAACGCTTCACCTTAGTTTCCTGCTCGTGGTCGATAATAATTCGTGGCCAACTCGCGGCGAGGTGGAAATATGCGTTTCATAATTCACCGTGGGGCCGCGGCAAAGGGAGGGCAGGAAGGGAAAAGGGAGGGGGGTGGGGGGCAAGATGGGACCGCGACGAACAAATCGAATCCGGCGCAAATTAGCGCGAGAACCTGGCTGCGCGAATTCGTCTTGTTGTCACGAGAAATAATTGCCAGGGGAATTCCTGCGGAGGGGGTGTGGGAGGAGGGGGCGCCGGGACGGGAAAGGCGAGCCCTCCCTCGGGGTTATAATGGCGGGATGAAGCGCCCGGGGTTATTAGTTTAGGAAGCTGCAAAGTACCCCCCGAAACAAAGTCTCTCTGTCTCTCTATAGGGTAATCAATATACAAGCGGCGAGGCTGGGCTACGTTTCAGCTCGTTGATCCAAGACCCTAACCCGTCGGAGCCGAAGATCCACCGTCCGTCTCTCCGTCGAATTAGCTGCTCGTCAGGTGGACGTCAGAGAGCGATAGGTGATGAACTCGTCTTTCTATACGAGCGCCCTACCTCCTCCCCGCTCATCGTCGTTATGACGACCCGTGCCCCCGGATTAATTGCGGAATTTCAATTACACCCGCTGGCCGCGCGAAATGAAACTGCTAACGAGGGCAAAAACCCCGGCGCGGAGTTCGGAGCGCGAAGATTGAAGGTGTTAATCAGCGTTTCGGGGCACGCTTCTTCTTACTTCGCCCGGCGTACCTCGAGGGTAAATCGTTTGGACCAGTCGGCGTTGATCGCGCGTCAGAATCTGCCGAGTTCAATTAAATATCAAGCGCATTTTCGGCTTCTTGCCCGGTGCCTCTAAATATATTTCTCGGAACAGGCGAGTGGGGTATTTAATTAGGTTGTGTTTTGGTAATAACAGAAGAATCGTGATGAATAATCGCAGGTTTGAAGTCGGCGTGAAATATCCTCGCAGCGAACGTGCCAGCAATCCAAGCAGCGCAGTAATTCATCCCTCTGCAGACAACGATACCGTTTCAGTTTCTCAGGACCAGTTTGAATTATTGGCAAAGCTCCCCTCCGCGTTATTCGTTCGTTGCTGGTCAAACGTCCTCGGACCATTACTGTCCGGTCTCGCCAAACAACCGGTGCCAGTGGGTAATAAACCGTCCCCCTTCGCGCTTCATCGACGCGGCCGGTGAAATTATGAAACGCCTATTTGGCGATCCCCTCGGAACATCGACTACCCTCTTCCTCGCTGTTACACCTTCTTTACGAGCGAGTCGATTCATCTTTGATATCGCCAGCTCGTTCCTTTCGCGGCGCTGGAGGTCTCACGGGCGAGAACTCGATGGGAAATGGAAGAAAAGAAAGCGAGAACGGTGACTTTTATTATTCCTGTCGAGTTAAACTGGTTCGATCAAAGAGAGAATAGACGTGAATGCGAAGGATCGATCCAGAGATAAGTGTCGATATGATTACCCGCGGGATGAAAGATTATCGCGCGTGACAACTCGTGTCTATATCTATCAGCGCTCATCCTTCTTCGTTCCCGGGCTCTCATTCGTTCGCTAATTTCTATTTATTCTGTTACAGTCCAAGCAGCACAGCGCTGGGTTCGCTGGATCAGCTGAAGGAATACCTGACGACAGTGGGAACCTGCAAATGCGGCCTCGAGTGCCCGCTAAAGCCTGAACAGGTCTTCAACTTCGACCCCAAGGTATATTTCCAGTTATTCTTCTCATAGTGTAGTCGCGAAGGTTTTTCGTATCTCGTGTCTATAGAACTACTGTTAGATCCTTGGTAGAGGAACTGAGGAACTAGATTTCAAATTTCTCTCTCGCAATAATAACCCACCCCCTCAATTTCATTCTCTCGCACAAGCATCGAGTCCATCATCGCGGAAACGATACGTCCTTCGAAGGATCTATGAACAATCGCGGTTTAAAGCGCCCCGCGACGAGGCTTGGTTTGAATAAATCTCCAGCCGTATTTCCCGGCTAGACGACTGAATCGAAGGGACGAGGCTCGTAAAGAGCGCTTCGGGGCGCGTACGTCGTAGCCGGAGTCGCGCGAGTAAATCGTAGGTCGTGTAGCAAAACGACGAGCGATGTTCCCTGTCGTAATCTGACCGGAGAAATCTCCTCTGCCGGCGTACCTCGCCGCAATGAGTCAATACTCGGTGTTGCACGAGCGATGATGCTGAGAAAACGCGCGCGTGCATGCAACGCCGTGGCGGAAAGAGAGAGGAGCGCGGGGTGGGCCGAGGAGGCGGGGAGGACTATAGAAGAAGCACGGCGAATCGGCGACGCTCGTGCAGAATGCGTTTTAACATTTTTCTCGCCGACGATCCCACGACACGTCGGCTCGACCGTGAAAGTTCACGGAATGAACGATTTGCTTCGAGAGGGACGACTAGTGGTCGAACACCGGTCGTTCATTTGTCGTTCCCTCGTGGAAACGTAATCGTCACGCGCGCAACGTGTTCGACGTGTGAATGGTGGACTCGGTAAAATGGAAAGCTTCGATCTTCTTCGATAACGGAAACGTAATCTATGAAGACTTCATCGCGTGTAATCCGAGTTTCTAATTGCCCGTTTACAATTGCTTAGAATCCTTATTGGTAGTCGCTATTTGTTATCAGGCCGAGGCCAGTGGTTCCCTGTGTTCCCGCAAATGCGCGCAGCCTCTGACTTTCCGCAATCGTCCTCAGCAGAGATGGGCAAAAAATTATTTGAAATAACAATTTGTAACAATTTGTGTACAAACTTTTTATTTAAAATAATTTTTTGCCCATCTCTGGTCCTCAGGCAGAATGCGCGAGTAGAAACGCCCAGTGTTAGGTCAGGCACGTGTCACTGGCTCGTTAAAATTAGGTTAGAAATACTTTAGCATCATACAAGCCGTGTTCATATCAAACACGAGAGACCAATTAATCCCTAAAGACCCCCTAGAAATTTCATACCCCTCCCAGTTACAGAGATTAACCCCGGAACCCCCTCAATTTTACATCCCGCGCTTAAAGCCACCTCCGTAATATCCCGAGCATGGAGAACGCGCGGGACGCAGAGCATACGGGAAAGAAGATGGAAAGGAGCGATCCGACACGTCATTTATAACGATCCTCTCTCGCTATTACGCCCGTCGTTAAACTTTCGAGGGACCGGCGCTACCGGCGCGGCGCGGATCGTTGAAAGATCGCCGAATTATGCATGCACGCGCGTAATGAAAAATTCAGGCTCACCCGGAGCTCCCTTTATCTCGATCGTTTCAATAATTCATTCGTGAGAAGCGTCTAACGATTGTTCCGCCAGACTTCGGTCGCTGGGAAACAAGAACGAAAGCGGTGCGAGCACTGCGAGCTCGGTGCAACGGAGCAGGGTAAGAGTGTAAGAGGCGGAGGGCGAGTTAGGCCCGTCAACAAACGATTACTCCGCGGAGCGATAGTTAACTGGTTAACCGAGCGTAATTATCATCGGCGCGCCAATAAGCCTCGGCGATACGCTCGCGCAGGTCGGCGGCATTAACAACGTTAATTTGGAGGGTGCGCGGCGGCGCATCGGCGCGCAAATTAAAAATTCAGCAAACTGCCGGACAAGGGCGGCGGGAGGGGGTGGGGTGGAGTGGCTGGGGGCCCCTCATCAGTTTTGCTTAATTATTCCGGTAGCATGCGACGATATAGGAGGAAAGCGTATAATTATCCGTGCACCTGCTCGCTAACCGCTCACTCAGCCGCTGCTTATACCATCCCCGTCGCGTTTCTATCCGCCGCGCGTTAATGCGATCCTTAATTAAACTTTATCATCCGGCATCGGTCTACGGGGTGAAGGAATTCATAGTCGCGCAAACCATCGATCCCGGCCACCGTTCGACGACGCGGCGATCGACGCGCCGGTAATTAATAATCATTTGCATATCTGCCGCGCCGAGCGGCGCACTTACAATGTAATCTCGATACAGCCGGGTTTACCGCTTTTATCGGCCAATTATCGGCGCCCCGGCCGCCCCCTGGTCACCGGCGATCCGTCGGTGACGATTCTCCTCGATCCACCGAATTATCGATCATCCCCCAGGGCGACTAATGGGTTTCGATTAACACGGCAGCTGATTGTTACGCGTGTTCCCTGCACGTTGATAAAGATGTTGGGTGTAATCTGCTTATGCCCGCTGGCGTAGGGTACCTTACATCGTCCACACAGGTTTTCGTGCGACACTTGATGATCCACCTAATGCATCAACAGACACGAAGGGTAATAAGGGGAAAACAGGGAATGTCCATTTTTAATAATTCTGCGATATATATATAACTTATATTGTTGGTGGACTAAAGTATTAAAGTAAACTTAATTTTCTCAATAAAGCTGTTTGGTGACATTCCTCATTTTCCCCTTATTTTTCATGTGTCATCGTTTAGAAGAAATCATAAACTTAGAAGAATCATAAACTCCGAATTGCGAAGGAAACTGTATCCAGTGGACTTGCTATTCCAAGATTAGAACGTACCTATTCAATAGATACTATAAATTATGATAATTTCCTGTTTCATTCAAAATCAACATCACAGCATAACTTAATCGCGTCTGCGATAGCGACTGCACAGCCATGTGCTTGAGCTAAAAATACTCGAGAAGTCAGCGATTTTCGAATGACTGACCATTGCTGTCCAGAGCCGGCGGCAAGTAGACTCCATAAAGCGGACCCGTGGTCATCGCGATTTCCGTTACGTATGCAGAAAACCTCGATTCCTCGTGGCTGGGACGGATTCACGTCGCGTAGCGCTGGGAGTAACCAAGACGTCTGCTCGCTTCTGGCAACAGGCCGGCCAGATTGTATCGGTTCTCGAATCTGCAATGCAAACCTCCCTATCTAGCCGCGGACAACGAGGCTGCCGAGGGTCTGGACGTCGCGTGATTTGAAGAAGAAGACCACAGCCGAAGGAAGAGTAAGAGGAAACTGTGCACGCCAAGTGAAATCTGCAGCCGCCGGGAAAAAGGCATCTCGGCTCCGTCCTCGAGACGCTCCTGAATAACGTTCGGCCTGAGATATCAGGAGGGACTTGGGGGACGTCACCGGATTACCATAATCGCGGCGAGACTCGCCCGTTCGCCAAGACGTTTGCCGTTTATCGTCGGTCAGCGGTATATGACGAATTTAATTGAATCGTTGCTGCCCGATAGCGTGTAGGGTGTAACGGGCGTGCCGAGGATTGATAACGTTGCTCGGTTAGCATCGTGAATACGGCATATCGCGTAATCTTTCGCTTTACCCTTTTGTTTTCCAACGATTCTTTGGACATAAGCGACACCGAGTCGGTCCATTCCTCTCTTTCGCTGGCAGGTGATCTGTAATCACGTGGTGAAAGTTGATCGAATCTAGCTTCAAGTGACAGAGTCAATAATTCCTGTGCCTCGTTTTCCTCGCGGTAGCCGCGTTCTTAATACGCCGCAACATGTTCTTCAAACCCCCCCCCCCCCCCCCCCCCTCTGTCATTTCGCCACGCTATTCGACTCTGCTTCCGCGAGCCACGTCCAATTAATCGCGCGCCCGCGCCTATTGGCGAGCGTTCGATCAAAACAGAAGCAATTAAAACGAGTCTGGCCGGCCGGGAATAAAGACCGAAAGCCGATGCGCCGCCGAAAAATCAAATCGATCGTATCGGTACGCGCGGGCAACGGACATTCGTGTTCGCGAATACCCAATTACAATGGTCAGACACCGTAACTATCGGCGATCTGAGCACCATATGCGGGAGACAGGGAGCAACAACGTTTCCCCGAGAACCTTTGATTCGAGAACCGATTCTTTATCGGGCCACCGGGCCCGTTCCTGTCCGGCGTTCACTCCCTCGCGATGCTCCTTTTGTAACGCTCGACGTTTCCGCCTATTGTTGCGTGTACGACGCGCGGAATCATCGAGGCACGGAGCGATTTCTCGGTTTCCCGCAGGCACGCCGGCGAAGCCACGCTCTCTCGCGCTCTCCTCGAGCAACTATGCACGGAGACCATGGGAGCTCGGCTTCGAATTCACTGGAATTACGTCGTTGACGGTGAGAACAGAGGGGGGACGGCGACGGGGACGACAAATTATTGATAAATTAGGGGGATTGTTGGAACTGTACGTTCACGTGGAAGGACTTTGAATTAAAATAGAATCAGATTCTGTCTTAGCTTCATGGAGATTTTAATGGACTTTTGGCGTTTTGAATTGAGATTTTGTTTATTAAAAATTGTACATCTTTTTTAATACTTAGCTTGATCTTGTAGAACTGGTGTTGAGGACTTATAGTTTAGTCAAGGTTAGTCAAGAAATACCGCATCTTTGGGAATTTATTTCTAAGTAACAAAAACAGTTTTTCCGATTAAATTTTTTTCAATGAAGGTAGAAACGTGTTTGAATAATATAGGATAACGCATACAGATGTTGACCCTATAAAATGATTGACCCCCTTCCCCAAGAAGTAGGAAATATAATGGTTTTTTTTTATATAATACAATATAATTGTATTCGGAACAAAAATATCTGGGCCACCGAAATCTAGATATATTTTATTATATAAAAAAAGCATTATATTATATTTCCTACTTTTTGGGGAAGAGGGGTCAATCATTCTATAGGGGTCAACATCTGTATGCGTTACCCTATACAATTCTTTTTTTTTCAAGTTTTCTTTAAAAACAAATGATTATCTTCAAAGAAACATGTATTTTTGTCACTTAGAAATAGATTCCCAGAGATGCGGTATTCCTTGACCTAGCCAAGGTGGTCTAACCTTAATAGGGTCCAGTTTTTTATTACATTATGTCCTCCCTAGACAGTGTAATCGTGCGGTCTTGATATTCAAGCCGTGAAATCTCATTTAAATTCTACGTCGGACATTTTCGACGCTGGAAGCAGCAGGACCTCGCTCGTTTCGTCGTCTTGCTCCAAAGCAACGGCAAAACACACATATTCAGACGGGATTGCATTTCCGTGCAGTCATTGTAGCCTCCTGGAACGCTCAGTTCTAATCTCACAGTTCCGTGCTTCAGCATCGCGTTCGTCATTGCCGCATCCAAACTCGACGGCATCGTTCCGCTGTCTCTCTCCTTTCCCTCTGTCTCTGAAGAGGGAGAGAGGAGTTAGTTTATGGAGTTGTCGCTATTCATTATCACCGCCACGGGCCCGAATGGCTCGGCTCTGTCTCGGCTGGATGTATTAGCGAGTGCTTAAGCGAACGCACGAGTTGCACCATGACGTTAACAAAGGGTAAGCGAGTACCCTTTTATTACATCGAGCTCACCTTGTTTAAGCCCGTGCGTAAGTAATTTGCTTTAATGAATTTGCATCCTCTCTTTCCCTCCTCCTCCCTTTCGCTCGCCGTCAGCCATTTCGGATCGGCTTTCGAAACACCCCGGATTTACGATCGGCCCACTTGCTCTCGTGCGGCGCAACATCGAAGCCTAAAGGTCTAAGCGCACTTATCAATTCCGTGACGACACAGTGACAACACAGTTCATTCATGGAACTGATAAGTGTGTGTTAGACCTTTAACCTGTTTCAGTCAGCCTTAAGCCGCGATTCCACGTTCACCGCGGTGCACGTTTAAAAACACTCTCTTTAATAAGTCTTCAACACTATTTGAACACTATTTCAACACACTTCTATTCGTATACCCTGCGACGATTTTTCAAGGAAGTCAAATTAAGGCAACGTTAAGCTGGCTTTATATTACTCAACCTCTCGTGCACGAGGAACCGTCGCGTCTGGAAGTTATATCGGATTCGAGGCGCGGTTCAAAGTCGCCCTTTAAGGGACTCGACGATTTTTAATTTCCAATCGAGCACGCCGGAGCATCCGTCGCCGATTAATTCCCGCAAAAGAAGAGACACAGAGGCGGAGGGAGCCGTTCGACGGGCACCGGGGCGGGGTGGGGGGGGGGGGGGACGGGAGGCACGACTTTCGCGGATAAAACGACGAGAAGCAGCGGCACAAAAGAGCCGGGGCCTCGAAGAGCGGTCTTTGTAATCGGCTGCAGCCATCGGGCGGAGAAACGAACTTCGAGCTTGTACAAAGAAAGTAATCTTGTACGGTGTCTCGGTGGAAAAGGATCCGGTCGCTGACTGGCGAACCACAAAGTTTTCGCGGAGAAAAGGACCGGTGGGATGGTGGTCGGCGCCGGAGGAGGGGGTGGATTTCGCGACGGATCCCTTTTGTAATCGGCAAACGGTCCTGGATGAAGAGCACCGCCGAGAAATCGATCGACTTTCATACAGTTCTCTGGAATTTTATGACCGTTCGTGCAGTACATCGCCAACGCGGAATCCTATCGGGTCTGTTTGCGTCTTTGTTGGCTGCAGGCTCCAGCCGGAGAGATTATTCCACCGTCTCTGGAATTTCTTCGATGGAATCTCGCTGGAATCCTTGGTCTTTGCTTGTCCCCCGCGGATGATGGGAGCCAATTTGTACCGTGCTCGTGGTACACATTTAATCGATGCTGAATAGATTAAATTAAATGAACCAAGGACGCACACCGGGATTCGAGGTGTGTCGACTGCGCAGATTCAATCATTGATTGCACTGGCGTCGTGTGTCTTCTCTGTTTCGCGATTCTTTTCTGCAGGAATAGGTATTCAATTGGTACGCGAGGGCGTAATTCTTATTAGTCGTTATTAATCAGAGCAACTTCCATTTGAAACAATTTTCATTGTGGCATCTAGTATTTGAGTCTACACTAGTCTACTTAAAAAATTTTACACGTAGATCAGCGTTTTCTTATCAAGAAAAACGTGAACAGCGTTCTCGGTATCCACCCCAATTAACAAACTACATAAATACTTTTAAGAAGTAACAATTAAAACTTTCTTCCAACTCTTTAACCCTCACTAAATTCCTGTGCAACTTCTGCCTTTGTTAGGAAAGTTTCAGTAGAAGTTGAAAGATTGCAGTTGAAATAAAATCAAATAGCCACTCGAAATCAGTGGTCAAGATAGTATTATTGTAACATAATTCGCTATCGAAAAGGTGAGCAACTTTATTTTATTATGACTTGGCATTACAGAATTACGACTTAATAGATTTGACATTTCAACTTCTTCTGTGCTCCCGCTTCTCGTCCATGAATTCAAGGATTTCTGAAATTCGCGTATATTAAATCCCATCGCGCATCATCAAGGAAAAAAGCAAGGGGGAGCAAGGGGGTTGAAATTACTCGGATACAGAACGTTTTAACGAACAGACAACATCAGCTACCCCGACGTTTGACAGTAACGGAATTAAGGTAGCTACATTTTCATGCTGGGAAATATCGTCGACGAAACTCTCGCCGCTGCGAGCTGTACTTGACGTGTAAAACGTGCCCCGACTATAGATTACGCGTACACACACAGCGACCGTGCACGGATATCGTGCACTCCCGATAATTCCGCGGATAATTCGATTCTCTCCGAATTGCCGAGCTTGCTCCGTTCAAATTGAATTTCTATTAATAAAAACGGATATCGGTCGCCTGTGTGTATGTACACCCCCTTTCCATCCTTGACTTTTTCCCCCGTACCTCCGATATTTCTTCGTCCTCCTTAACTCGCAATTTCTCCCCATTTCGCCGGCCGGAGTTTTTATTTTCCTTTCCAATTACTGTTACTCGTTACTTCCTTCCATCCACCTTTTATTTTCACAATATCCAACCCCCTGGTTATCACGTCCTTCCACCTTACTTCCTTGTCCTTTAACTTCACCTGTGCTCTCACGTTCCGTAATTTTCTCTTCGTTTACTTCTCCCCTTCCCGCGGTACTACTTCCTTCTCAATTTATAATTTCTCCTCCTCCTCGCCGTGCTAGAACCCTTTTTCCACGTCCAATTACTTTCCCTTGTTGCCCCATCGTCATTTAATTTCTATGTCCTCTGTTCGTTAGTTATCACGTTTTACCTTCTTATTTTCTTCTCGGGAATTTCTCCTTTTTTAATCCGGCCGTCCACTTGCCCACTCGTTTCCCTTCTTTTTCTCTTCTGTCGGGTCACCCAGCCACCCTCTCCGCGCCGTTCAATCTCCCTGTCTGCCTGCCAGTCTACCGCGACGCATAAATTTATTGCGCTCATTAACTTGAAATATGGCATCGGGTACGCTCAAAGTTTATGAACGTTAATGCGACCACGGTGAATAAGACCGCCAGTCCGTTCGTTGCTCACGCGATGCGAGCCTCTCCCCTTTCGTTCCACCGTGGAAATCCCACCTGACGAGCGTGATATCCGGAAGGCGACCAAAGGATATCGTCTCCGGTAACGTTGCAACCATCCATTCCAGGTGTGAATCCTAATTTCAAGAAGCGTAGATGGATGATTACAACGCGTAACAAAATTGCACCAAGTTCTCTTCGCTTGTCGCACTGAAACTACTTAGCTTTCTCTTCGGTGTACAATACATCCAAGTTCCCTAAGATTTTAAATGTACCATCTAAGAAGTGGTGCAACTGCAGCAGAGGTTAAAGAAAAAGTTTGAAATTGGTAAAAATGGTCTATTTACAAGATCCCACGGAATTATATTAATTCATATTAACACCCTCCGAAGAGCACGCATACCAGCGCACCTATTCATGGATAAATGCTGCAAGCTAAACAGCTGCTTCCCCTATTTAAGTTTAATCACCCCATTCACTCCTCAATTACATGGACATTTTCCTGCGGGACTAAGCAATTAAACGCACTTTTCCTAGCCCTTAATACACAGCTCTGGAAGTGTTTATATCAAGTAACCAAACTCTACGAACAGAATCCCCCCGCATTTAATCCTCGGGAATTGAAAGTGACGCGAGTGTTAGCGCTCCCGTCAACCCATAATTCGCGAATAAACACGCCGATAAAACGAATTTATCGACACGTCCCAAGGAAAAAAGCGTTATTACATTTGCGTAAGGCAACGAGGTGATTTGTCACGCGACTAGTTCCACCGGTTTTCTCGCCGGCATCGATCACTGTCCTCCAACAGATCCGCGACAAGCGATTGATACTCATTACCGTGGCGAATATGTCGCTGGAAAATCGCGGTACCAACGACCCAAGAAATATTGAAGATGCACCTCCGACGAAGAGCAAACACGGCCGTCAGGCACGTGAATGGACGTTATTTGATTATCGTGAGTGGCGTGACTCCTCGGAGGGTAGGGTGGACCGACGATTAAATCCCCGCCCCACGGGGACGGTGGGAAAAATAAAGAAAATGACGTGGAAAAGCCGTGGAGCAAGTGACCCGTGAAGCGATCGTTAATGCGATTTCAGTTCCGTCCGGAGGTTATCTCCCGAGAGGAAGAGTGCAGCCAGGGTAGCGGAGGGTTAGGAGGGGGTGTTGGTCGGTGGACGGCGGCGGAGGGCGCGACTGCACCCCCGCGGCTGCACCGCGAGGGGGCTGCAGCGTATTGAGGGTGCACGAGTAGTAGAGAGAAGGGCATTGCCGGGGACACTTGAGGTGAATGTTTTGCGAATGGTCGGTAGATGTCTGGTTTGCTCGAGGCTGATATCGACCTGGGTCTCCAGTCTGGAGCCGCCGCCTTCGACCACACACCCCCCTCCTCCCTCCCGTCGCCCACCCACCACTCTGTTCTCCTCCACCAGCACACCATCGTCGATTCACCACCGGAACAGACTGACTCTCCACCACACCAGCGCGTCCCACCGACACCGACATCAAGAGGCTTGTTCTTGCGCCGCTCAAAGTTCATGTCCGTTTCATATGTCTCACCTCTCGCCCCTTCACGGATCCTCGGCCCACCCTGTCTCCCCCGCACGCGGACCCCACGGCGATTCGTCTCCCCGCCCCGCGCACCGTATTCCCGCGGCTTTACTTCAGCCCCGACCGTTCTGCTCGCTCGCCCGTCTACCGGGCGTCTCTCCTCTAAACTCCCGGGACTCGCTTAGCCCCGGCCTGGCCGCTGGCTTATCACCCCTTTTCCCGGCGACCCCGACCCTCTGCCCGTTCGATTTATCCCTCTGTTGCTCGCGAGCAACGGAGGGTGTTCCGATACGCGGCCAGATTCCAGGTTACCACGATTCAATCCCACGGCCCTCCGCGCCGCTTCGTCCCCGGATTGAAACCGGGAGAAGGACGTACCGCGTGGGAGATTTTTCGCGGCGTGTACGCGACGATTCTCGGCACGGAGAGCATTGCTTCGCGCCGGTCCGTCGCGTGGGGCAACATTTTGGGTGGCGGATTTAATTTAAGTGGCGCGATAGTCGCTACCTGTCCGCGGCGGAGTGTTATCCGAGCGGAACAAGTGCTCCTTTCGGGGGTAAAATCCGACCGGTTTCTAATGAAGATATATACATCGGGCGAAGTTAACAAAAGCTCCCTCGCCGGGGAGCATCGCCGTTGAGCCGGGTAGCCGGGCGATTTATCGCGTCCCCCCGACAGTCAACGGGTACCATTGGCTCACCTGTAGACGGCCGGCTCCGGGGACGGGCGCGCATAAACCAGAAACGTCGCGGAGCAGGACAAAACGGGACAGGGCGGAAAGTTACAGGCTCCTATAGAATCTGCTAAATCCTGTCGTTGGCCTCGGTTTGCCCGTGTAATTTATGACAAGTCCGAGGCGGAGGCGCGAGGGATGGGAGAGAGGAGCCAGAGACGAAACGCTGGGCGAAGGGGTGTGGGGTGGGAATGGAAGGGCGACCGCGTGAAGGGGTTGCGGGCAGAAGGACGGAGATAGCAACAGTAACAGTCTGCTTCCTCCTCCCGTGAAATATAATTCCCGGGCACATTCACGGTTGGATAATCCACGTTCGCTTTGCATGAAAACTTATTACGCTGCCGGTAGCTACGCCAGGGTTGGAGCCATTGTCCAGCCCCCCCCCCCCCCTCCCCACCACCACCACCACCACCGTCCCCTCTCCCCTCCCCGTGGCTCTCCTCTTCAGCGTCGAGCATGACAAGAGCAATTACACTTTTAAATTACGTTACACGATATTAAGCCCTTCCTTTTCTTTCCTTTCTCTCCTTGCCGCCCCGGCATCCCCGTCCCCGCTGCGTTTTTATGCGCTCCACTTCTTTCTGCTGCTCGGCCTCCCCACGACCCGTGCATTTCTGCCTAGTTTATTCGGCTTCCTAAATTTTCGGCCGACGTAGGCTCCCTTGTTATCCCCACCCCCACCCCACCCCACCCTCCCCTACCCCCGCTTTTTCCGTTCCGCGGATTTGTCCCGTGCTTTTCGCGGTTGACGTTCATTCCCGACGGTTTTATTCAGGCTCCTTCGCGACTGTCTCTCTCATTGTCGCCGATTGCCTTTTCTCCCCGTCCATGCGGGGTGGTTCCGCGCCTTTGGGTAGTTTCATCTTCACGTTCCTCGACTGTTTTTTACGTACCTACTGTTCCATCTTCGCCGGGGTGGTTTTCGTCGTTTCGCTTTATTAGATTTTTAGTGGTCCTTTCTTTTTGTTTTTCGTTCTTCAACGATCACCCCGGAGGGTCCAAGATTTCTCGGGGATACTTGTCCATTTCCTTGTCTTCCTGCGCGACGCCCCCCTTTTTCCCGTCCCTTCGCCCGCGACGGACGGAATAATAATTACCTTTTCACCGCCAACGCGCCCCGTGGAACGAGGAGGAGGGACGCTTTTAATTATTTTATCGCGTGACCGCCGACCGCGACCTTTGCTACCCCTCTTCGCTCGTTGTTCTTCGGATAGCGGCGAGGAAGGGATTGGGTATCGCGATACGCAAATGTGACTGACGTTTCATTAATGCCGTCGCATCGTCGCCTTTTTCATTTCAATTGCAAACGAAAAGGGGACGGCTGGGAATCTCGCTCGTCGGGGCGACCGCGAGAATCGGGAACATTAGTGACGAGGGTGGTCGAATGTGATTCATTCATGTTACAAACATCGCTCAGTCGCGTCTCGTTTTTGCCAAAATCGTACTCGTTACTAAGGATTCGGCGAAAGGAAGGATTCCTCACGGTCGACGTGGCTCGAACGCGTTTAATCCGCGTGCACACGTACAAACGGCTCTCGGGAATTCCACATTTTTCCCCGGAAGAGCTCGCGGAAGCTGCGCGCGCGACGCCAGCCAGCCCGAAAAGTACGACGGTCGGGGGCCGCGCGCGTTGCACATTTTCTTTGACGCTCCTGGCCCTAATAAATCAGGGAGAGACCGAGCTGGATACACGAGGAGCACGGAGGGATGCACGGAACGGGTTATTCGTTGGCTCGTTCCGCCGGTATTTCCGCCAGCTATTCAATTTGCGGCCGTTTCGCGCCCCGCCGCCCCCCTCGTCCTGGACAAATGATTTCACGCTGGAGTTGCTCCCTCCACGGGGTCGTAGGTGTCCCGCGTTTCGGGTAAATTTAGAACGAAATAGATGGAATTTCGAGGAGCACGCGCGTCTCATCGATGCCCCTCGTCGCCGCGTCGCTGATTCGAACTCGCAGGATTTCATTCCTCGATGAAGGGACACTCTTTAGGCCCTCGGTAAATACTTAGGATCTCGTCTGCTTTCAAGTGGTTATTTAGAAGTGATAAAACTCGGTGGACGCAAATTAAAATCTGTGCGAAAGCTGGAATAATAACTGGAATTTATTTGCCCGGGCGAATTTTTCGCGACGCGGCGCACACGTCCACCCGAGCAGAATTTCATTGCCGGCTTGATTTAATGTAATACAACGCGCGTTTAACCCGATCCGCGATATTAATGCGGAAAATATCGACGGTGTTTTATCGAAATCCATAGAGTTTCGGCTGTCAGGAGATACACGCGTTAACGTCTGGCCGAATGATGGATACCATTGGATTATAAATCGTCGCCGGCGCGCAGGACATTGATACCCGCGGACAAAGCGATCTTTACAAATCGTGTTCATAATGGATTACGGCTGTCACCTTTCATCAGCATCAATATGACAAATATTGTCGGTTTAACGCGCGGGCAGACCTCTCCCGCTCACCGTGCGGTGCTTGTAAATCGCGTTTGCTTAGTAAAAGTTGAGCGTTGTCCCTCGGACCGTGGACAGTTCAGCTTTTCCCCGTCACGTTCCAGCACAGTGACAACGTTCTCACTTTGATCCCGCCCCGCGCCGAGCGATCATAGATCCGTTAATCATCCGCGAGGATAGGCAAGCCCCATCAAACGGACGTCCAATTAGAAATCAGTTCTCCGCCGGGAAGTCGCGCGGAAAATCCAATTCCACCCTCCGGCGGTCGAGAAAAGGGAACGACTCGGGGTCCGCTTTTCATACGGGGAAGGGGGGCGGGGGTGAGATTTTTTATCGCCCCTCGCTTGCAGCCGATCCGAGCTGGCTCTCGGAGCGGTGATCGTAAAGGTCGTAATCCGGAACTGGCTCGGAGCAGGCCGTCGTATCTCAGGGAAAAGAGCGCGTCGCACAGCGAGTAACCGCGAAGGTCTCGAAAAATAAAAAAAAAAATAGGATGGGAAAGAGGAGTCCGGGGGGGGGGGGGAGGGACGCCGCCCCCTTCGCTCGCCCGTTTGCCATTCGCGTGTATATTTCTTTTTTCTTCTTCTCGTTTCCTTTTGTTTCCAGCAAGCCACGGGTATTGTCGAGTGGCGCACAAACGTCGGCCCGGAATGTCTTTCGCCCTATGCGAGACGCACAGACCCGCTTACCCCTCGCGCACACGGAAGCACGCGAGACCGTTTGCATGCGTTTCCCGTTTCGCGTGCTCGGTATATCTGGGGAAAAAGGAGGAAGCAGATAGGGCGGCCGTGCTTTTCCGTGTGGTCGAACGCGCGCGTCGAGCTGCATCGGAACCGCCTCTGCATACGGGGTGGTTGAGACGCTTCCGGCCGTTCAGGAAACGCGTTGGCCTCGCGGTGAATCCGTTCCGCCGGCGGAGGCCAGTTTCGGTGGAGTTTCCCTGGCCATTGCTGTTGCGCTTTGTGCCCGCAATCCCAGCAGGCTACAGGATGGTGATTTCACGATTGTATCGTTTAAATTGATTGGGCAAAGAAAAACCCTAAACACTTCTTCTTTCCTCTCGCGTTTCGAAGTAGGGGAGACGGGGCAGGTTGTAACACGGGGTAAATAGTAACATAAGTAAAATCTTTTGAACGACGAATCTGGTAACCCAAAGCATGCGAGAGCTGCTTGACGATATTAGCTCTGTCGGTTTTAGTGACACAAACGAGCTTTATGTACTGTTAGTATTTAGAGCACGCAAGTAAATGTTGTCTTAGCATTTTTATTTCAATTAACCGTCATTAGGAACCGTTTGAATTTTTGCTTCTTTATCCCAAACGAATCAGTACACGGTAATTTGATTTTTAGTTTCTCGTTTGCTGAGATAAAACGCAAAAATTGAAGCGCGGGGTAAATTGTAACATGTTACTTTACTTACTTCCGCTCTAAATGGTGATAAAGCAAGCTATTTGCTGACACATCGGAAAAAGATGCTCAAGGCGAAGAACAGAACAATCGAGTATCCAAATACTAGAAAAAAAGTATAAAGGAAAAAGTAAAGAAAGCGGAGAAGATTTTGATAGAATCAGATGAATAAGCAATGATTGTTTAACTCATGTATATCAAATGTTTAATAATGATCTGTGTTTTCATTTATATTTTTTAGAAATGTTTATTATGTGTTCATATTTGTATTTAAATAAGTAAAACAGATGTGTTACAATTTACCCCGGACTGGAGCAAATTGTAACAAAGATTCAGATTTGTTTAAGACGAAGCTAGATGTCTAAGTGTCCAAGATTTTGTCATGTACTTTCGCGCAATCAGTTCACCACATATGTAACTAGTAAATCACGCAAATTATTTCCTGATTGAGGAAAACACTTTCGAGAAAGAACTCTGAAAACTTTTTTGTTACAATCTGCCCCGGTCTCCAATAATACATTTTTTCTCCTTCCTCCTGTGTCAGTAGAAGTATAAAGCACATCTCACGGGGAGTATTGGTCATCCAGCGGAAGAGACACGTATCGATAGGCGTTGGGAACCGAGAGCTTTACCTCTTTTTTATCCTCCCTTACAAATCGCTGTCGGGAGTTACGACTCATAAAATCCTTTCCCCCGGACGCGAGCTTCGAGATTGTAAAATACTGCCAAGACGAAACTACTCCCGTTCAATCCACTTGATAAAGACGCAATATCTTAGAAAACAATATTACATTCCGCTGTATAGAGAGACGCGGGTGTACGTGTAATCCGTTTCTTCTAAATGCAATTTCGAAGCCGCCCTGGAATCAAGTTATTCGGGGGAGGAATATATATCCGCTGCTCAGCGGATCACCGCGTATACGGTGAAAAGCAGCCGACAGGATACCCCCGCGTATTTGCCGGAAGCGAGACGAGCGGGAGAGTATTTCAATATGTTCGAATGTTTGACTAGTTCATTGTATCGGAAATATCGGCGGGTGGGCTTGAGACGCCAATGGGCGACGGCAGCGCCACCGCGCAACGGCGTAGCTACCATTTCGGCGCCCCTCGCCGGGTCATCAGCCTTCCTTCGCCCCCTTTCTTCGGTCGTTCGCGTCCGGCTGCGAACGGCTAATGGCACTTTAAACGCTCCGACACCACGTGGTATCGCTTTGTGAGCAGGCGAAGCTTTTATCACGTGCCACTGCGATTTGTTTGCGCCGCGGAGAGGATTAAGCGGGGACCGAGCGAGTTTATCGGCGTTAATCTTGCGACTTTTTCGCGAGCGCTCGTTTCACGCGGCATTTCTCTTTCCGAGCATCGGAAGAAACGTTTTCTCTACCATTTTTCCACTTACGGACGTAATTTCGGAGGCGCTGGGTGCCACGGGTATCTGACTTCTCCTTTGAGCATCAATTTATCGAACTGTCTTCTTGCCACGTTCTTCGTTGTACTTTTCACGTCCATTCCCGCGAATAATCGTTGAAGAAGATTTTGTAGGGAGATGAAGGGAAAACGTTTATCTGGGCTCCGGGCGCCCACGCCAATGCGCGTCGATAAATCCGACTTTTATTGGAGCATACGGGGAAAATATGGACGTAAAACCTTTGCCGGGGTCAGATTCCAGCCGAACCCCGTTAGGAGGGCGAGGTGTACATTTCGAGTTTTCGCAGCTTTTTGCGCGACATCCCCTTTGTCGTCGAGAACCCCTTCGCCCCGCTCGCTGATCCGGCATTCGCGTACATTTCGAATTAATTGAACTGTAGCGGCGGTGTTGGGACACAATGTAACATTGTGCTCCTCGAGATTAATAATACCCGTCGCGTGCAGCGGGGCCGTCCGGGGAGGGAGGATGGAAGGCGGAATGAAAAGCCGCGGCGGATATCGGGTCGAGGGCGACAAAGAGGCGAAAAGATGGCCGCCCGATAAATAAATGGTTTTCATTCCGCAATTAGCGGAGGAATGTGGGAAATTCGTGGACGACGTGCCGAAAGGACGCGGGGGCAATGAGGCACAGAGAGAAAGAACACGCGCGCGCATATTTAAATTCGCGTTCAATAAGCTGCACTCTCGCGTCGCCACAAAGGCCTCCCCGCGTCCGCGAGTTTTACCAATCAAATTTTGATTCCCATCGGTCAATTTTGAACGAGGAATACGATTAATCCTTCCAGCAGAACAGTCGATATTTCTCAGCTCCCCCGCGTTACGTTGCAGAAGATCGTCAGCGATCGAACGCGAGCCAATTACTCGGGCGGAGCCGGCCGTCCCCGATTCCACCGAACAAGTTCACTCGCGATACACGCGATGCAAAAGTACCCGGTGATAAATTCATCCCCGTCCGGTTCATTTATTTCCCGGAGACAACGACACAACACCTCGAGCGTGGGCCCGCGACCGCCCGCCAACCCCTCCAGCCGGGACCGCGCGCCAGAGAGAGCAACGAAACTATTTCCTACGATTAATATCCGCTCGACGATCCTGTCGCTTCCCCGCCGACCGAGCCCGCGCTTCTCGCCGGGCCGGGATTAACATTTCAATAAAAGCCGAATCGCCGTGCCCCGCGCCCGTCCCGAAGAAATGATGGAAAAGCGGGATTAAACGCGGAGGATTCAGATCCGACCGGATAACGCGCCGCCTCGATACGAATCTCCTCGGGATACCGGCGAGAAATAAGGCGATTGTGGCGGGCGTAGAGCGCCGGAGAGAGACGCGGGCACGGGGGCGGTAGGGGGGGGGGGAACGGCGGGGGAGGGCATGGAGCGTTGAATTAAATTGCTTTTCAGAGGTATGAAAGTGGTGTTTTACAAGGCGCACGGAGTAAGATCAAGTACGCCCTGGCAGGCTGCCACGCAGTCTTGCCCCGATAATAAATGCTCATTCAAGAAAAGGAAAGAGCCCCGGAGAGTCTTGGTAAGGGACGATGCGGTGGTACGGGGGAAGGAAGGGCGGAAGGGGCAAGGGGGAGGGACTGGTCGGCCCTGAGACGTTTTTCTCGTATGGTGGTCAAGCTCGGCTGTAAAGTGCAACGAGTCGGCCTCGGTGAGTCTTGCGCTTGGTGCTGGATCGCGAGTTTCTTCTTCTTCTTCTTTTTTCCATTTCTGCCCCTGCCGCCCCGCCGTCCGTTCTGCTTCTTCGTCTTCTTGCCCCCCTCCGCCCAGGTGTTCTTGTTATTTCTCTTCTGCCGCTTCATCGAGGAGGCTCGATTGTTTTCGATGATGCGATTCAATCGCGTTACAGCACGCTTTCTTTCTGCTTTTAACGAGTGACGCGGCTCGGTAATCGCCTTGGTCCACGGAATTTGCGCGGGCCTGCGTTGTGAGCTTTTGCCGGGTGAAATGGTGGAAAGTGGAAGGATTTCTTGCTCGAAGCGGGAGTCGCGAATTCGTCGGGGGCCGTTTTTACGAGGTCGCTGAATGGATTTACGTCTGGGCCAGTCGTTAGGGAATTTGTGATTTTTATTTTCAATCGTACAGGTAGTCTCAACCATCATTGGTTGTCATGCGGGGTGTATCGCACCACAGAATATGTCTTTGCGATTATTTCTGTGAATTTTTAGTCCTTAATAATAAAATTTAATGATTTGGTGAATTTTAACACAAACAAAATCGCTTTTATCCGCGACTGGTATTTTCAAATACAAATTTCAAGCATAATACAATTATCACTCAAAAGGTGAAAGATTCAAAAATACGAAAATGACGCTGGGGTGCAGTGCACCCCACGTGACCATTTTGTGATTACAGAAAAGTTTGACCACGAAGGTGATTAATCTTAATCTGATTAAGTAAATTCTGTAACAGTCAATCAAATTCAATCGTACATCTGTTCACACTATTAAAATTAATATACCAAGGCTGTCGTCCCAATATTATCTTGATTCCCTCTCGAGAATCCCAATATTCTAAAAAAAAGAAGAAAAAAAACCGTGAGAAACTGTCAGTGTATCAAAGTAAATATATCTCGCGTGGCAATTTGCACCGTGCCACAGGGGCCAGCGTGAAACCGTACCTCGTACGCGCGTCCGCGCGCGAAATCGTATTACCCGCCGTTACGGCGTAATAAAATGGCCGACCCGGTGCTTTTTCTCGATGGGGCTGTTAATTTCACCCTTCTATCCGCGATCCCCGGGGGCCGTTTCTGCCTCGATTCTTTTCCTCGCGGCGCAATTGTTTCCGATGCGCCGATTTAACGAGCTTCCGATACCTCCCCGCCATCCCTCTCTCTTTATTCTATTCCCGGAACCCGTGAAATCGACGTGAAAAGAAGAGGGGGCGGAAGGGGTTCAAGGAACGGGTGCCGAGAGAATTAATGAATTTACTGGTCGATCATTTAATTTCCTCTCCCGTGGTCAAACGCTCGAAATTGTCGGATTTGGTCCGACCTTCCTCCCCCCCCCCTCCCCTCCCTCCCTCCCTCCTCCTCCCCCCTTTCAACGGCTCGCTCCGCGGGCCCCTTTTTCTCCTGCGGTCGCCCGATAAATCGATTCGACGATTTCCGTTGTGTATCCTTGCCGCGTCGCCGTTCACGGCGTGAAATCGATGAGAATTAACAGGGTCGAGTTTTCGGCTACTTAACGGGCGATGGGGAGGGAAGACGAATCGAAAAAAAGCGGGATACACCCGCCTGGGGAATTGGAGCGTGAGGTTCGTGTTTACGGGCAACTGATCCTTATTTAACGCGTCTATTGGTCAGCCCGATGGATTTACGTTGGCCGAAGCGTTTCGTCGCAGCATTTCTCCCGTGAAAGTTTTTACGCTCGCCGAGTTTCGCGTGGCGTTTGGGCCCTTTTTGCGCGAAGCTTTTGTGAGTGTCGTGGAAGCTAATATTTGCTGATGTGTCCAATACCATTTCTTTTTCTGCCTATTATCAAATACTGCAGTGTGGAGGCTGTCAGAAATCGCGGGCCCGCATCAGGGCCCCCATAAATTGAACATTTTGCAGAATGTTGATTATACCTATACAGTACTTTTGTATGTTTTGTATATTTTAGCTTGTGGTGTACCGCGGAATTCTGGGAAGGGCTTAGGTGTGCCGAGGGTGAAAGGTTGCGATGCACTGGACTGTACATCCGGTCTGAAGTTCCGCGTGACAAAATCCCCGCAGATCGCGTTACGAATTCACCCCCCGCGAATTCGCGCGGCAATTGTTTCCTTCTTTCGCGAGATCGATGCCGGTCTGCATGTAGCTAAGCAACCCCCGCGCCCCAGTCGCCCGGGCGAGCGATAAATTTCCCCGTGTACACGGTGGCGAAACACGATGGCGGTGATCTAATTGTCGGGGAAAATTGTCCTGGGAGCCGGACGGACCACCGACGTAGCTGCGGATAGACCGGATCGCCCGATAGAGCGACGGGCAAACGGATGAACGGACGGATTGATGCGTGGGCGGGCGCGCGGACCGATCGATCCGATTCCTCCGTTCTTCCCACCAATCAATTCGAGCTCGCAGGTGATCGCTCGTACGCGCATAAACAGCCCCGTCACGCCGCTTCTCACCGTCCGCCTGCCGAGAGTTGACTTTATCCAGACGCATCTGCGTTACAGTCCGAACAAAATCCAATGGTCGGCCAAGGTGGGCGCGACCTCCACATTTTCACCCTGTTAGCTCGATCCTCTACCCACGGGGCAGAGAGGCCGGCAAGGTTGCGCACAGAGACGGGAGATGGCGCTGCGTAGCAGCCGGTATTGTGGTGGGGGTAGAGCGCTTCCGCGGAGACCCTGGACGGCCAATAACTTTTGCTCGGACTATAGGTGCAGGTATGCTCGCACGTTTCCATGTTAATTTCTGTCAGGGAACTTTGGTAGGTAGTTCCGATCTGTCCAGCTGCCGCGAGCACGTCAGTGTGGGTATCGATAAAGAGATTCAATTGGAATACCTTGATGTATCGCACTTGCTGTCTGCGGATGTCTGGAGTTTCTTTCAAGGACGGTGTAAGCTCTAAATGAAAATAAGAGATCGTAATAACCGGTCTTCGCGAAGGGTAGAGATATTCGATTACGATTATCGTCGAGCGATTATCTGGAGCATATCATGTTCCATTCGCTAATTACTCCGCCTTGTTCATTATTCAGCAGCGCCGGGCCGCGATGAAATGTCGCCGCGGCGCGATGAAATCGCGAGGGCTAAGATTAATACGCGACGCGCAATTATCCCCGCGCCGTTTCGCCGTGCAATCGAGCGCGAGTCCATAGAAAAATGTCTGCATTAATTTATCGACGTTTCAGCGACGGTTACGCGCGTCGCGTCCGCCCCGAATCCTCGTCGATTTGCGCGGAAATGCGCGCGCGTGTGGACGGGGGAAGAGCAAATACACGGGGGGAGGGGGGGGGGGTGAAGGGGAGAGGGTGACCGGCTCCATCCGGTCAGTCCGCATTTAATTAAACTTGCACGATATATCGCGAATATTCGATTATAGACAAATTAGTTTAGTCCCCGGAGCGCGGTTAATTTCACGCGAGACGCCGCACACACGTACACACATGCGCGCGCCCGCCGACTTGACGAGGACAGTCGAGGAATTTCGAGTTAAAAAGTTATCACTAAACTCTGCTTCGTAATTAAAAAAAAAAAATGCTTCTTTAAGGAATCTGATACCAAGGATGAAACTGAAGTCCCACAAGAAATACAATTTCTTAAGGTTTAAACGTTTTGAATGTTGAAAAAACTAAGTCTCACATTAAATAAATTTATTCCACACCTTCGAATTATGTTTGCGCAAACAATCACCGCTCCTCCCGCTGCGCCACGAATTTCACCCCAGTTCGTGAATTATCCAGACAGCGCACGCAACGTAACCAGCACCCCAACAATGATCGCTTACATTCGTCGCCCAGAAGCGGGCTACACCGAATTCAATCAGATCCGTGCTTAATAAACCGGAACAGGGGAACAGGGCCACGGAGCAATGGCGCACTTAATCTGTCGGTCATTATGCGTGCCTCTAATAACTGAGTCGAGGAGGGGGGGGCCAGAAGGTAGAAGGGAAGCAAGAAAGTGATTCATGGTTGTCGAATAATTTCTCCCGGTAAGACAATAAGCTAAGTGGCGGTCGGGAGGGGTGGGGGGGGGCGCTTTAACGTCATTAATTAACCGTGCAATTGAGTGAAGATTAATCGGGTGGAAGGAAGAAAACGGCTTGTTCCGGGGGGTAGCGGGCGCGGGTGGGGTTGTTGTAAATGAAGAGGGTACGGGGGACAATAAGATCGACTTGGCGGGGATAGTCGAGGCAGTCACCGAGCCCGGTGATAATTTGAACGCATGTCAATTTGGTGCCGGTGCCTCCCCCGATCCACCCCTCGCGGTAATTATACTTTCCCGTCGCCGTTAGGCAGCCCACGGGGACGGATAGGCGACAATTTATCCCCGGAAAACGCGGAGCACGAAGTGGCGAGGCGCGCCCGTTTCAATGAATTAATTTGATGGACTTTTGAGGCGAGCTGAAACGAGCGCGCGATTTAATTGCGATTTCGACGTCGACGCACCGTTTCATTATTCGCCCGGGGAAAATATGATTTCGCGTGCAGCCGTAACCGACCGGGGTTTGGGGGGGGGGTGGTTTCGGGGCAACAGAGAGGCACTTTTAATTTTAAAGAACGCGGCGCGCCCTGCTGGAACGCGGCCGTGCGAGCCGCGAATTGAAAGGGATCATTGAGACGTTGTGTAATAATGATCGCTCTGGTTTATGAATTTTCAGCTCTGTTTGCTTCGCGGTTTTGTCTACCCTGGGATGGCTGTTTCCTCGTGTCCCTCCCATTAATTTCAGCCTGCCCCTGGATTAGTTCATTTTTTTACTAACTCCTTACCTTTCCGTGGCTGTTCCTGCTACTTTCTCTCTTCCCAACGTCTGGTCTTTAGAATGTTTTAAAGAGGACCAATACAGGGAATCTTTAGGAAGTTTTAGGAAGCCTTTATGATCGTTATTGTATTATTATATGTATGTCGACTTGACGGAAAGCAGAACGTCCCCCACTAATCGTCACAATGATTTCTTTTCTGTTACAGGTAAGTGTGATCCAGCGATTTACACGTCGAACAAAGTTACACGAAGGTATGTGAGCACGCGACGAAGAAGCTTTAAGGGTAATTCCGTAGGGGAGACAATGAAATCCCTAGTAGGATTGGAGGGTTAGTGGCGGCACAGGGGTTGCAGGGTTCGCTCGAGGATCAAGGCACAAGTGGCTTTCCCTCTCCCTCTATCCCACCCTCCTCCGCTCTCCAGCTTTTTTCCTACGGGTTCTTTACTTCAGAAGCCGAGACGATTAGGCTCCATGCGTACACTTCACTTGGAATTTTCATCCCTTTGTCTACTCTCGAGGGCGTCCCTCCTCGACTTTGCTTATCATTAATCCCTTACACTTCCAGACCGAGAGCTTATTTTGTCCCCTGTCTAGGTACTCGCCCCGATTTACTCCCTATTTTCTCGCGCGCCGTCCACTTTCGCATGCCTACAAATAATAGGCTGCAAAACGGCGAGATCGAATTCGACGCCTCGAGGAATAAAGATCACGGTAATTTCCGTCGGATAATATTTCAATAACTGGCGCGAGATTCGATACAGAACTCGGCCCCAACGGTGTTCACGGCAGCTCCGCGCGATACGGAATCCCTGATGTCTCGCACACCGAGGCATCCACCCCGAATCTGCACGACGAATATTGCAGGCACGGTCCGTCTGGTTCTGCCGCGTCGAAATAGATTCTCCCATTCAGCAGCGCTCTGAATGCACATTAGAACGATTCACTGGGCTCTAGAACAGAGCTGAATACGGTATTAGAGAAACGTTACAGCTGGTTAGGGGAAGCTGGCCTCGCCTCTGCGACTCGTGATCCCGCGTCTTAGGGCCTTGGCACGCAGTCGAACATTGTGGTTACACCTGGTATAGTGTAACGGCCCTCCTACGTTAGGCATCCTCCATGTAGAAGCGTTATTACTCTCCGGCCGAATTTACGTTCGGCGCTGGGTAACGATGAGCCAGACAACGGACGATCGTCGAGAGCGAAAGTTCTGGAGGAACATTTAATCGCGCGCCGATCGAAATCCTTTTCAAGTAACTCGTCAGTCATCCCCGTTTCCACGGTTTTTATTCCTGAAAGAAAAAAGGGAGAAGAAGGATCTGCCAATGCAGCTGCCGCGAGTCTACCTCATAAACATGAAACATAACGCAATTTATTCGCGCATATTTTCGCCGCCGCTCCCGCGGACGTTCCGTCGCGGCTGCTTCCAGGCACTAATAGAAATTCATTGAAACGCGTATGCAAACGTTTGTATTCATCGGGATACACGCACGCGAACGACGGTGCCTTGGCGATGCATCAGGCAGATCTGCATCAGAGATAACGCCGAGGGAAGAGAATGCCCCTGGATGCTGCAACCCGGCAGCGAATCGTGGAATGCGCCTCTCGATAATGAAATTACCTGTCTTTCTCTCGGTTTCTCTCTCCGTTTGCCTCCGTACAGAGTAATATCGATAATAAAATCCGGTCGCGGGGCACGTACCTACCTATACACGCGCGCGGGCCTAGGTATTCATGCGCCTGGTCGTGAGTAAGTCGCGAGAGCGGAAATGCATCAATTTATATCGTTGAACGGGCAATTACTGGCAGTTAGTAACGCTCCATTGTCGCGGATTGATGGAAATCGCGGAACGGTATGCGTCGCTGAGCATTACGTTTTGCCTCGACGGTGCGGGGGCTGGTTCTTCATCTGGCATGCTGCGGTGCCGTTTAGTGGCGACGAGTATCTTTAATTTCTCGAGCACACGGGGGAAACGAGCAGTTTGATGTTGATATCAATTATTTGAGGCACTATAACTCCGGATATAACCACTATTTCTGCATACAATTTTTTTTCTTCTAATTCTCTAAAGATTGACAAATAAAACCACAAAGCTGGATGTAAATATATTTAATGGTTCTGTTTTAAAAAATTCCCAAAGCTCGCATCATTTTTCGTCCGTCAAGGTAGGGACACCCCTTAATTTGTGAGGTATAAGAAACATTTAATCACTGAATTAATTAATGGGATTGAATTAGATTGTGTAGATCAGTGTTGCCGATAAATCATATTTTATATTAATCTCCCATGTGTCGATAAATAATACTTTTTTAGACGATTGTATCTGTACATAAATCATAGTCATTCGTTCCTATTTCGCACGGAGCGAATCGGGTTTGAGAATTAGGTCCGTTCAAGCGGGAATTAATTTAGAAGTTGGAATTGCAATTTCGTTAGGGGGGAAGAAGAGGCAGATAGAATCAATTGCAGCTTGCAATTGACAGAATCGAAATTCGCGAAGCATCCTTCTCGTAGCCAGCCACGCTGGATTCTCATTAACAAGACGTATCGCGGAGCTGGGCTCGAGTAAATCAATTGAATAGTAATTAACTGGCAGTGCCAAGCCTGTCTTCCTCCCTCTGTCCCCCTTGCCGTGCCAGCGCGAGCTTCGAACGCAATGTCCAACACGGATAATGAACGGATTTCGATGGAATCATATGCCCCGAATTCTGATTCCGTCTCACCCACCGTCGATTGTCGCCCGTTAATCAGCAATTAATTGTAACGCTGGCAACGCAGCTACCCCTTCAGTTACCGTCACCGTTTCGATTAATCGACGATTACCGCGATACAACTCGAATCCAGAACATTGCATTACGAGACCCAGAATCACAATAAATTACTTTCTCCATCACCATTCACATTTCAGGTTTCAAAGACCAGCTTCATCCCTTGGCCTTAACATTGGCTACGCATAAAAAACACATCCCTTAGATTTTGACATTTAACAATGTATTTAAAAACAAAAAAAATCGACACTGGCAACTGGTGTCCTCTATAAAAGAAACAATAGGACAAGAGCTCGCCTCAGAAAGAAGAACAGCCCACTTCCGTTTCTCCTGCAACGTCCTCCTTTTTTTTCTGTAAGCACGTGTAACTTCGTCCGTCCTTCTTGCACTCGCCTATGATTTCGTTCCTCCTTTTTTACACGTCTGACCCCAGGTCACTCTTTTCCTAGAGCTACTTGTTCACACCTTTTTTTCTATCCTGGTCTATCGAGCGCCGACGGTAAAGAAGCCACTGCGCCTTGGGCCATGGCTCCCCTTGTTTACTTAAGCGCGTGTACAACTGCCTTGGTTTTTTCGCAAGGATGTACGGATGTCTTCCTTGCACTCGTCTACGGATTACTCCGTCCTTCTTATACTCGTCTAAACCTATGTTCCCCTTTTTTCTGTAGCTAAATGTTCACACCCTTTTTGCTCGCTCGCCTGGGCTCACCTCGTTCTTCCTCGCCGTGCGCAAACAACTCGGTTCGTCCGACTCGCATGCACGCGCATCTTCGTTTGTCCGCCTTCATCGCATACGTCCGCAACTTCGCTCGTCTTTTTTTCCACGCGTACGCGATATGTCATTCTTCTTTAGATTTCATCGACTTGGTACTTAATGGAAGGCTGAACCTTTTTGTACCGGCGAAATTAATATCCAAAATCAGCACCTCTTGCGGGGGATGAAAAATCTGTGATCGGATAAAAGTGTGGCTAGGTATGTCGAGCCACTCCTCTACTTTCTCTTCGCCTTTTTGCTGCGCGGGTTATAAAAACACCATAGACGTTTGCTTTTGTCCTGACGCTGCCTCTGGCCCAGCTCGAGAGCGATGAATAATAAAAGCACTTCACCGCATTACGTGCAAGCTCCTCTCTCTCTCTCTCACTCTCTTGCTCTCTCTCTCTCTCTCTCTTTCCCTCTCTCTCGTCCCGCAACAACGGGATCCCACCGAATCTGCATAATTTTGGATCAGCATTTTCGCCCTCCTGGAAAGTGGATTTTTGTTTGAGTTCCGTTGGTTCTCCGAGCCGTTCGTTATTCGATTGACTTGGCATTTTGTTAGAAATTGTTTGACGAAGGCAGGGAAAAATGTGGATTTCGAAATCGGAGGGAGAAGCTTTTTAGGTGTACTCAACAGAATACTCGGCAATGAAACTTCATTATTAGAGTAAAATCTGTGTGAACATTAGTTAGTTAAAACAAGCCATCAGCAGTGCCACATTTTAATTAAAATATAAGAACGAACTTCGTGCAGTTTATAGATTAAGAGGATAAAGATTGTGGGTAAAGACAATATGTAAAAATTACAACTTCTGAAGGATTGTATCTTTTATAAAAATTTGGAACCAGCAAACCGATGACTTAAACCCCCCCTAATTTCATATTTCAGTTTCCCAAAAACCTGCTAGCTAGAAACCAGAAAATCGTCGATCTCACGTAGAATGACTCACATGTATCTTCTTCAAAGCTCTTGCCATGCCCCCTCGATTCGTGCGCGCTGCATAAAAAATGGCACTCGCTAAAAATTGAAACGCCAGCGTTCGTTTCTAGGGCGGGCGGGAAAAATGAAACGGGCGGTAGTAACGATATAATTCGAGGAGCAATTTGCGGAATCACGAGTTCCTGCGCTCGTGATTGCAGCTCGAAAGGCGGGCTTCATATTGCCTGGATCGGCGTCATAATCTAAGCGAAACCGGAGTGCAAGTTCCCGAAGGTACAGCTACGATACGAAAGGGCACCGCCGTGACCCCGCGCAATTAACCCTCGATCAGCATTTTCGAGCCGGAGTCGGATCGACTTCGTCCACGGTCTGCAATTTGCAGCTTAACAATTATCACTCGGTAGCCGTGCGCTCGGCGAGCAACAGTTGCGTTCCTCTACTAGCTGCGTACGTAATTATCCTTTCACACCAATCTCCCCATTTCCCCTGTAACGTCACTTCTAGACACTGCTGCTTCATTACTCTTAGCGTACGTCATCCATGTCCTATACCTTTTAGGTAAAACGCGCACGTCCTGCGAATTAAGTAGCTCTGGTCATTTACTAACCAATCAACTCATACAAACTCCAGATATCCTTTGTATAATCGACCAAACTCCTTTTAAAATGTAACACGCGTTCAACTTGTCGCACACCACTTAAGGGGTTATGCCTACCTGCAAGGTCTGAAAACGCAAGTATTTTCGGGATTTTTTGGGGGAAAAACTTGAAGATTTTTTTTAACAAACCTTTTTTGTATTCGAAGGTGTACATCTTATACCACTTGTAGTAATTATTCCAATGGAAAATATAAATAAATAAAAGAAATATCAGTGATCTCCCGGCAGCGATTTTTTTTTCAGTAGTTAGCGGTGACCACTCTAATTTTTACCTGATTTATCTGAAATAAAAAATTCGGAGGAATTTAGTTAGTATATTAAATTATCTTGTCCTTAACCGTTCATTATCCCTAAAAATTAATTTGTTACGAAATGGCGGCTGTTCAAATTAAAATATCGATTTTGCCACAAAAATCGCTCATTTTTCACCTGTAAAATAAAAACTACGCAACGGAAATGAAAAAGGCACGATTAAGGACAAGATTTTTAAATACAGAATAAGCGTACAAAAGCTGAATTCATTCGATGCAGCGGTTCACGAGATATTTTGGTCACCGATTCTGAAAATGTAGCTTCGAGAAAAACGCGTTGAAAGTTTTAAGTTAGGTTTACATCCTCCAGGACATACCTATACTAAAACTCGCACAACTTTCACACAATACTTTCGAGATGTTCTACTTGAAGAAAACGTCAAAACCCCAAAATCCATTTTTCCGAATTTTGCAGGTAGGCATAACCCCTTAACGACCCACCCCACTACCATTTTCAAGCCACCTCAACGTAACCCCGACAAAGTACACCCGTGACTTACCAATGCCCAAGCAAAAAACTGTCCTGCCACTGCAGAATCGTCGTGCCCCTTCCCCTAATTACATTCACCGAACTGCTCCATACCATTTAATTGCCACGACCAGCAAGGATCGCTCGGCCATGGCTCGCCCTATTCCCGGAAGACTAATTTCGTCCGGGTGGTCTCTTAGAGTCAAGTCTTAATTATATCGACGCAGTTGGCCGGGCATACACAGAGGCAGTCGGGTCACGATTACTCGGATATGCGGGGGAGGGGGGGGGGGAGTGGAGGAAAGGGATGTAGAGAGAGAGAGCGAGAGAGAGACGCGATGCACGGACGAGACATGATTGGAAACTGCGGTCCGCCATTGTGATCCCATTTACGTGGTATTAGTACGGTGTCAGGCTGCAACGGCGTGCGAAATTAATCTCGGCCGGCGACAGAACCGGCGCTCCTCTCTGTCCGTGGGGACAATCTCTGCTTCTACCGCTTCTACCCGGCTGTAACAATGCGCCACAGGTTACCAGGAGTTTGGAATCCCGCTATGAATTCCCGCCCACGCGCGGATTAGATTTACACCGTCGACAAACGCTCCCGCGGCTCCTCCCGCCCCCCCCCCCCCCGGACGCCGCCGAGACTTCCTGATTTTTCAAATCGCCAGCCACCCCTGTCCCATGTACGTTTTCATCGGGGATTCCAGACACCTCTTGTCCAGGGGCGACGCTTTTTGCAGCGTATATTTTCAGATTAACGCGTCCATTTCGCCCTCCGGCATGCGAGCTAGCGGGCGACCAATTTGAAATGGCATTGAAGCTCTTGGGTACGTTGATTGTTAAGGTAGTTTTTTGGTAGTAGTGGTATTCGGGAGGCATTAATATCTCCGGCTATTAGATTACGCTCTCTGAAATAGTTTTCGGTATCGCCAATTGTTTCGAAGATATTCACGCGGATCGGTTTAATTGGACGTTCCTGTTTGGGAGTGTTCCATCAGTGGGGAGATGTTGATGCAGCTATCGTAGTGGTAATTTTAGGCAACGCTACGGTTGAGATTTTAGTGGGTAATATAACGAATTCGTGGGTCTATTAATATAGTACTTGCGAATACCCGTTTGACCGTGCACTCGCGCGTTATTCTCAGTTCAGAATGCTTAGCGGAGCTAAGCGAGTTAAATTAGGATCGCTCATTCACTGGTACGAAGACCCGTGATCTTCAATGGAAACATTCCCTTAGAATATTCCGAGTCACTTTGGGTTCGATTAATTCCCAAATTTGCATGAATCTTGAATCGCAACCGGCGTTGAAGTTACCTACTTCAAGCACTGGAACAATTCATCCCCAAAAATCAGGCATCATTTTTTTTCTCAAGAAGATCTCAACACCCAACTTCCTACAAATCACCTCGGCACGGAAACTGAGCCTCAGCTTCTGCCGATTGCGCGGGGAAAGCAGAAGCCCGATATCGATTTGCCTTTCAGAAATACCCGCAAGAACGTAGAATGTCCTCGCGGAGGATGCCTCGTATCCTGGACGCGCAAGAAGCTCCTTGGAAATCTCGTTTCTTTTTCGTATCTGGTATTCCGCTCCAACAGCGACCCAGCCACCGCTCGCGAATAATGTATCGATACCTTATCTATTTATGCGACAGAGCTCGATGCCAATCTATCCCGCAGGGGAGCAGGGTCTTGAAACAGCCCGACGGGGAAGAAAGAGGCTGGTAATCGATTTCCCTGACGTGGAAAGGGAGCTCTGCCTGCCAGGCAAATCGTTTCCGTTCCTCGCTGTGTATCCGCGGAAATCTTATTGGAGAGAGCAGCTCGCTGTCGCTGCAGCGTCGGGCATGCTCAACTTTCCTCGACCAGAATCCCCTTCAGTGCATAATATTTGTCGACCAGGGAGGGAAACGATCGGATCGTCTGGAAACGGGAGACGAGCCCGCTCGGAAAGGCAGCGTGAATACGTTCGCATTTTTGCGACTCCGAGAGCCGCGATCAGACAGAATCATTGGCTGCATCCTCGAAACGTCGTGATCCTTTGATTGCGTTCCATTGTTTGCCGGAGGCTCCGCTATACGTGGCTTCGATCGGTCTCATCGAGGCATGGTGGAAAGGAAATGGGACGCGAATATTCTGTCAGAGTATTCGTGGCAGAGTTTAGGAACCTCTTTGTGGTAACGGAGAAGGATTGCGTTGGGGTATGCTGATTGCACGAGGTAATTTGTTCAGTCGTTTCGCGAGTAATATAATAGTAGGTATATACAATAGATGTTCATAGTTGATGGTCATTTATTTAATGAAATGGGTTTCGGTGCCTTAATTGTAGAGTGTAGGCAATAATCATAGGGCACGTGTCAAGTATTAATGCTCCACCAGATGTCAATTTGCACTATTCTTCAATGTGTTTACATATAGCTTAAGGCATATGTACCAATACACAGATGCTTATGGGACTTAAGGAATAGCGACAATAATTTTCTCTTAATTTAATTTGTAAAACCATTATGAAATAAAAAGATGTTGAATTGTGGAAGATAACACAATATTATACTATCGGAAACTGAAAAAGAAAGTTTATGTATTAGTAGCTTTACTACTCGGCTTCGCCCGAAATTTAGATTTTAATTTTACAAAAAAAATTTATTTATTTATTTTTGTTGTGATAATAGTCACATTCATCTGGATTAGCTAGCCATAATGAGCTGCGACACATTTCGTGACCTCAGAGTTTACCGTTCGAAAGTTTTTAGGCGACAAACACACAAACACTTTCTGCTTTATATTTTAATAAAAATATGAAATTATGTAGACGTCCTAGTAAGCGGACAACTTAAAAATACTTGTACCAGTTCTTGTACACTTTCTCGTACCAGTAAATAAGCTTACTTGTTTAAAAAAAAAAATGAATTTCCTTGCAAATTTAACCATCTTTTCAATTTTCTATAATAATGACCTGAATTAATATTTCTAAATACTTAAGCATTATGGTACTAATTTCTGTTTTTAATTACATAAAAATAAATCCAATTCGCGTTACTGTTCAGGTACTGGGACATGGCCAGGCACTGGTGCTCTTACCTTATATCCGAAACCTTCAAACACCATGCGATCATAACACATTTCGCAAGAGATCACGCGTTACCACAATGTCAGCTGCACGAGACAGATATTTTACGACGCGTCTTAATATCCGCCGAGCCAACACCCAACACTAGAACACTTGTGCGTATCAAGCATTGCACCGAGTCGTAAACCTTACGATTTTTACGGTACCAAGGATCGTTACCGGGATCGTAAAGGAATAGAACGAGTCCCGTGAGGGCAGCATTCGGAACTAGGGCACGGATGGGTCGGATTAAGGATCGATCGCAGATCAAACTGGCCAGCGGAACGATCGGATCCGAGGAGCGTCGGAGCCAAGAGCACGTGCGAATTAAAGAGGCGAGTTGAGCGCCACTAGGACGACATTCCATGGTGCTGTTAGCCCCATCGTGTGCATCTATGGTGTGCATCCATGGTGTCCGTGCACGTGCAGCCAGGATTCCGCGTATGTACGCGAAACATAAATACGCGGGCGTATAAACGGATGCATATTTACCGCGTTTGTTGGTCGCGATTCGATGCTGATAAACTCAGCAGCACTCGATGATATTACGCTCGAAATGTACGCGAAACGTTTTATGTTAATTCTCGACGTTGTACGTACTACCGGAGAGCTTAACGAGCGAAAATTTAAGAACGCGCGTTTCGAGTTACCGCGTATCGGTTCGGTTTCAATGAAAAATAGCCGAGCTCTTCCTTCGAGGCGGGTTGTATCGTGTTTCGTTCGGTGGAAATGCGAGGGCGAAAAGTACGGGGCGAGTGGAGAATGAGACCACTGCGATTGCCTCTCCATTTCCCTCTGTATTTATGCTCTGATTGAATCGCGCGAGAATTGAAATTTTACGCGCGCTCGTGTCATCGAAGTTTCGTAACGAAACGCGGAGTGGCCGGTGAATGGAATTCGACCTGTCCCGACGAAGATGAATAAGTATTGTTGCACAAAGCGAAATTAGCATCGGGGCTGTCGGTACGTGCGCAGTCCGCGCGCAGCTGTGTGCGTGTAAGTTCAAGGATAAATCATGCCTCGGAACCAGTTGTCTTTTATAATGCTTTCACAGTTTAACTCTCTCGCGGCGACCTTGGCAGCTGGTACAAAGTGGCCACTGAAGAGTATACGTTATTCATGAGGGCGATCTTTCAATATCAATAAAAATGCCTCTGCTGCTCTGTCCTCCATTGAGCGCGCTGCTGGAAAAAAGAAACTTCTCCGGCGCGACAGAGAGGCTCTTTGCCATTTCCGCGAAAATCAAAGGGATTGAATTCGTAACAATAAATCGCGTACAGTTTTTAATTACGCGCGCCGCGGGCGCGATCCGCCGTGCGCGATAATATCCGCTAATTAACAAGGGCGGAATCCCGGCAGAATTTTTCTTATAATTAGAGGCGGATTTCTACGCCGGGCGATAAGTGGAGTCCCAAGAAATTAAATTCTGCTTTCTCGTTTCGAGACGCTAATGAAACCAGTAATTTTCCGAAGTAACAGCAACGGTGCCGTTTTCTTCATTTTGCAGGATTGTTGCATTACTTGCCTTCACACCCGTCGGGCCCGTTAATGAAAATATTTCCATCTATTTATCCCGGGGCTGAAGTAACACGCGGACGCTTTCGCAGCGGGCAGGAATTCCTGAAGTTTTTCGCGCGTTAATTAGGCTCGCCACGTTCAGCAGTTTATCCAAGGGAAGAAGATAATGAGAAGTTGAACCGGCGGGATTATGTCCGCGGAGCAACTTTAATCACGGCCAGACCGAGCGCATTCAATTAGCGAGCAGATATTTAGCCGGCTCGGATTAGAAGTTGAGCGTTTATACGTGGACGCTGTTAAGTGCTCCTGAAAGTGAGTTACACCGAGTGCAGCATGACTCAGCTTCTCTTTTAGATCATAAAAGCTTCTCTCTTTGGAGTAAACGGAGATTTTATCGCCGACACTCCCCTTCTTCTTGTGCCTCGCAGCTCGTATATTTAATTGAAATCCAAATCTTCGCGCGCATCGTAATGAATCTGGTGTACCTCTTAAACCTGTAGCAGCAACATCTGCCGAATGCGAGCGGTGCATTTATTTAACCGGCGTGAAGAGGAAAATACGACGGTAGAAGGTAGTGGGGATATCGAGAGCGTAGAAAAAAATACAAAGTCATTTTAATTGCTGGAAAAATGTTTTATTCACTTTGAATGCCACAATGTTCTTCGTAAATCATTGCCGTTTTAATGCGCCAAATTATTCCGCGCAACACTTATGCGGCCTAGGGTAGCCTCACGTGTCATACATTAAAGATATTCTCGTATATTGTATAATACATCAGGTGGAAATCTTCTTTCGCCGAATGATTCGCTGCGCGCAGTTAGGCTCCACTCGTCAAAACCGAGTCGCCGCGGGAAAACATGATTCACCGTGGATTCCCAAAAGAAATCCAACCTCTTCCTGCCTTTCTCTCTCTCTCTCGATACGTCCGGCCAGCCTCGCCCTCGTCTTTTTCTACCCTCGCCTGAAGACTGGTTTTGCACGCTCTGCCAGCCAATGGACTCTCGATTTCGAAGGGAGACCGGCCGAGAAGCAGAACCAGCCACCCAACAACTGCCACTTGTTACGAGCGTGTGGTGTCACGTGCAGAAGAGCAAGAATGACCTGGTGCCATCAACGGTGACAGGCGTTCCGCGCAGTCTTCTGCAGCGCCTTCACTTGCGATTTGTTTTTTTCCAATTCCCGTCTGCCGCAGGATTTGTTAAGCGTCCGATGACCTTGTAACATTTGGCGTGCTGGGATTGTTAAATAAATGGTGCGGCGTGAACCTGGGAATAAAGATTATCTGTTAAGGGCAGAACTGACAGACTAATGCATTTACATTTCCTATTCTTTACGGGTTTCTTCGTTCTCGTTAAGGTAGCAATATTCCACTTTATACATATAGCCGAGACTTTGAACGTGTTTGAAAGCCAAGTTGCACATTTCTGTTTGTATACGCTTGTATACATCATTCATGAAGGTTTCTTGGTTCCGCTACTAATCTGCGAAGCCATTCCTGACTTATTGTTAGCCTGCGATGAAGGAAGGTCTCCTTCTGTAGGTGCGAGAACCGATTGGGATTACGTTTGGCTTCTCGTTTTACAAGGGAGTACTTGTGACAGCGGTTCTCAGATCACGTCGCTTGCATAATTCATCGGTGCTTCATAATCCTGCGATACGAGGAATATTCTTTGTAAAGCAGTGTACATTTCCATCAAAGAGGGGCGACAAACATGGTCGAACGCGAATGCCCGATCGAGGAGTGATGCGTTTTCGTAGCCAGGACATATATAAACCCGTGCATGCGCGATGGAACATACAGAGCCGCGGTTAAACACGCGCAAACACCGAACCAGAACAGATGGAAACTCCGCCTTGGGGTACATATAAGTGTACTCGAGCGGTTAGTTAGGCTCCTTCGCCATAAAATTCTCCTCCCTGTTCAACAATCCTTTTCATCCCCCTCTGTTCGGCCCCTTTATACTCTCCACTCTCCTTTCTTTCCCTCTTCCTCTCCTTCTCACGTCGTTTGCTTCGTACTCCCGTGGTATTCACCCCCTTTTTCAGCTTCACCGCCATTCTCCTCTTCGCCGTTTCCCTCAGCCTAGTCCTCGTTCCTTCCTCCGCCGGTTCTCCAGCTCTTTTTGCCCGACACTCAAACGGCTGCTATATCTTGCGTGACTCAAGGTCACCGATTCATGCAGCATGCACCGATGCAATCCCGTAGTCGACTCATTGCCGACAGAAATATCCCGTATGCGCGTGCAAACCGAAAATTGGCTTCGCACGGAAACGCACAATGTTGCAAATCGGGACTTTGGCTCGCGAACGCTCTGATTCCGTTTGCAACAATGCTGAAAATGTTTTGCCAATTGCAACTTTGTTACGTCTTCGCGGGACGCTGAATAACTTACCTGAATACTTACTTACGATATTGTGCACGATCGCCAAATGATTGATTAGCAAACGAAACAACAATTTCTGTAAAATACAGACTGTGACCGTAATCAAGAAAGATAGATAAAATTATAGTTGTACAAAGTAGGAATTTATTTATGACTTTTTTATACACTTAACTTATAACTAAAAGAACACATAAAATACGCAAATTTAATTTATAATTAAAATAAAATTTAAAAAATTGAAACCAATCGATTATGCTAAACGTAGAAAAACATAATTTCTTTTTTTTTCAAAAATCAACACGAAAATAATCTTACAAACTGCGAGCGAGCAGCGTCGAAAAAACCGGATCACTACAGAAAAACCTCCGGACGTCCCCGGACGCCCTAAAAAAGATGACAAATTCGGAGAAACCCGGACGGATGGCAGCCCTATGTAGAAACAATTTAGAAATGTTGCAGTAACAATTTGGTAATTGCATAGATATTTTGATGAAATTGTGTGGAAAATGTGAAGAATTTGGCAGATGTGGAAAATGTATGAAGGCAATTAAGAAGGCACTGGAAAGTGTATAAAATATGATATGGGATATATCAAGACTATATTCATATGAATGTTGTGTAGGAGACCTGAAATTGAACGGACACATGGAGCATGCAAACTATGTGTAAGTCGAAGGAAGAGTACATACGAAGAATGTGGGAAATGTGGAGAAAGTGTAATGTGTTCGCTACACGGAATGTACACGTGAGAAATGCAGGAAATTGAATGTGTGCATTGCTGAATGTTTCTCTTGGATGGCGAAAATAAACACGAGGATACTCACCTACGTCGCAGACTCATGACCGCCTAAAAATTCTCGCCAGGCTTTAGATGGCATTTCTGTCACCTCACCGCTAATCAGTGTTAAATCATTTTGGAAAGTGTGCACTACCTTGCGCATCCCCCTCCTAAAGAAGTTAGCAGCCTCTGTTCCGCCATGAAAAACGCGTCGACGAACAATCACAGGAGAAGCGAAAAGCGTCACGAATCAGGGGCCATAGTGCACAGACATTTTATTAGATTCATCACGCCCTCGTAATTCTTCACGATGCCGTTGTTGGCTCGACGCCGTGCCAAATAAATCAACCGGTTAGGAAAGGTTATGCTCGTCGCGGTGCAGTCTGCTGGCGTGCAGTTTAAATGTCATTATAATGGCTCCGCTTGTAAAATACAGTCGGAAACCGGCGACAAGTACTGGGACATGTCTTCCACGATCTCGTGGTGATTCCAGTGCCCCGATTGTCGCTCTTGGTTCGCCATTCGCGATCAAAATTATTCTCCGCTGGAAGTCAGGGCACTTTCTTTGCTGCACAAAGTAAACCATTTACCAACACCTACAGCAGTGACGCGCAATCTTTACACCCCATAATGCAACATACATAGCAGGCTAACGAATATAAGCATAAAATGTTCGACAGCATCGTTTAAACTAGCGTTTCCCTCTCGAACTACCCGCACCTCGCTTCCCGAGTCGCAGCGTTACCGTCGAACCGTTTAATGGCCAGCAAGATAGGCAGACTGTTATAATTTACATTAAACCATCGCCACGAGCAAACTAAACAACGCATTAATTCCCGGGCGCTATCTTATCGCCGCGTCTAACGAGTCCTACTTGTTAAGTTGAGAAAACGTTTCGCCCGTTGAATTGTAGTAGGTCGGCTCGGTTTATCGGCGGATATCGTTTCCGATTATGCTAATAGTCGGACGCCTTGTATCCCGACTGGTTAAACGACGACGTGTCCGCCGGACTGCGACAGTTACGTTATTTGTTTGCGCTCGTTTGCATCGCGGACAACGTGTCGTGTCGTTTATCCGCGCCCCCTTATCTTTTCTTCCCTTCATAAAGGCAATTCCTCGGCCGGGACCTTCCTCCGAACGGTTTAATATTCCCCGCTGCGTGCTTCTTTTTCCCTGCCCGCTTTCGAGCGGTGGCCATGCGACCGACACCGTGTCGGACACAAAGTTAAACATGGGAAATTACCGCGGCGTTTATTTAACCGTTAATATTTAAGCGGCGAAAATTTATCGCCCTCATCTATATTCATACGCGAGGCGTGCGAAGACACGACGTTAATCGACTTTAATGAGCCACGCGAATTCTGCTGATCCGATAATTGAACTGGTTTATCAGTTTCAACGAGCTTTGTCGCGCCTACTAACGACCCGCAGCTGATTCGATGCTGCCCGGATAAATTCCCGCCGTGCTTCGCCCGAAGCTTCTTTAAATATAATTTGCATCCGAACTGAGAATTGGAAATTATCCAACAGGAATATCGAGCCGCGCTGGACCCAGGGGAAAATTCAGGAAATAATTCTTAATGACAAATACCAAAGTATCCCAGGGTAAGACCCACGTTGTATTATATAGAAACGTTTGCGTCGAAGAGAACTAATTACTCTGTGTAGCGACTAATCAGTGCCTGAAACGTTCTAATCTCCCCCGTGTTATCCGCCACGCGATTAGGAGCAGCTCGATTTCCATATTAAACAAGTTCCACTGGAACAACACGTGGTGGAAGTAAAGCCAGTCGATCTTTCAAGCAGTTTCCAGGAAACGATCACGTCCGGACAGTGGTATATCTGGCCGGCAGCAGGGTCTATAAATTCCGGGGGGTGACAAGAGTGCCGCGTAATAGCGGCACGGAATTCATGGCGGTATAGAATCGGCTCGTTATTAGCGCGTTTGCACATAACTCGGATTCACCGACGCGGACGGTGCTCCTGCACGGGAAGAGGACCCCCGGGAATATTTATGGGGGACGGGATGCTGGAGGGAGCTTCTTTTGTCGCGTTCACGCTTGTCGAATGATCCCAGCATTTCGCGTCGCGATTGTGAACGGCGCGGCGTCGCGACGCGGCCTCGTTTTCGCGTCGCTTATTCGGGGGCATTCCGTGAATCCCGCTCCCTGGGCAGTCTTACTCGCCGGGGACGAAATTAATTTTGATCAAACCCTCTGTAGCTTATTTGCATTTCCCGCGGCACCGTGCTAAACGGTTAAACAATTCCTCTGAATGAAGATACTGGGTGCTATTGCCAGAGCTGGTAGAATTCCGCTTGGAAATACCTGCAGCAGCTTTTATTTGTAGCGTGTGTCGCTGGAAAGGGGACGTTTGAGGGGAAGGATAGGGAGAATCAATTTTACCTTGGGTTGTTAAGGTAGTTCGTAACCAACTATGTTAGTCAAATTAGAGTTGGGTAATAAACGACAAATATAAAGTAGTAGGTATGATACTATGGAAATAATAATAATTTTTAACATCGTGTATATATATTTTAAACAGTTCAATGTTAATATAAATAATTGTAATACGAAAATAGAATATTAAATTGGTTAGCTTAGTGAATTGGAGCAGCAGATCTGACAACGTCGCATTCATTCGAAGCGTCTTTTGTAACCAAAATGTCAGAAAAAATTTCATATGAATCTGAATCTTCGTTCGCTATTTAAATGTATATCGATTGTGCGACTTTGCCATGTTCACTGCTCTACGTAGTTTCTAAAAAAATTGCACGTATACGTATTTTTTATGGGCATTTACGAAGAAACCACGTGGTCAGTTTCGCTGAAATAAATAAATTCATTTCGTGACATTTCGATGTACTTTGGTGCCATTTTTGGTACACTTCTTGAATATAGTTTTCCTGTTTCAGCAGCAAAAACTGAAACTATAATCCTCTTTTTTCGACTCTGCCATATGTCACTGTGTTAAAATGCATCAACTTTAATTAACAATATCTCGATAACTATGTGGTAAATCGATTTTAAACTTTGTACAAGGGTTTCTTGTATACCAAATTAGTTTTGAACGAAATTTGAAAGAATTCTTGAATTTAGTAGGTTATTCAGGAACTACCTTAATGATGCTAGACTCGAAGAAGCGAGGCATAAAATGATAGAGTATGAGTGGCGAGTTGCTCTGCGATGCAGCAGCTTTTCATTGTGGTTGATATTTTATGGACTACGTTTGTAAATGCAAGCGATAGGTCAATTTGCAACGGCTAAATTAATCCTGCTAAACACGACGACGCTTTATTATATTTAATGTTGCGCGTTGTTCAAGCACAAATGGGGAGCGGATTGGGCAATCGCCTGCAGTTTGATGTTTAATAAAAGTATTTATAGCGCTCGAAATTGATCGCGGCCCGGCCTCTGTGGGAGAAACACACGCGTCGAGAAGATTTTCACCATTTCACCGGGCAGTTGTCGATATAACGATAATTTACATTTACCAATTCCACGATAATTAATTCGGCGATACAGCTGTCGCGCTGGGGGGTGCATTTATTCTCTCTGCTACAGTATAAAATCGATCTTGATGAACAATAAGCGTTGCAGCAATTTCAAATATGTGTGCAATACGAAAACTTCCATGTACCTTCATCCAATACATCTTCATAATAAATATAATTTCCTTCACTTCTTACGGAACCACTAACATAAATTCTCTGGTGGGCGGCAAACGCGTATAAGTCAAATTTTACCTCAAGCTTAAAGTTTCATCTGTCTTCTTTTTTGCGGATCGAAGTTAAAAATAAAAGTTCCATATACCTTACCACCTTTCACGCCCAAAACTTAACACCTTGATCTTACCTACATAGCACGTTAAATATTCCAAGTGCCTTCCTGCAAAACCAATAATTCTGATTTATACTCGTCTGCCAGCCACCAGAAATTTATTCCTTACACAAACCGTGCAATGTAAACTACCCCTCCAATGTACACAAGCAATACACAAAAGAAGAAAAATGCCACGTTAAACAATCATAGTGTACACCCATCATCTTCGCCGAGATCTAATAATCGGATTCGTTCAGCTGCGAGTGAAATTCTCGGTCGCTCCGGAAGCTGAGATCGAAAGTAGGTACCGCGCCATAGAATTCCAGCAAACCGCTTGCGCGATACGCGCGCGGAATACGTTGATCGGCGGTTCGCCGAAACGAGCCCATGCCTGGTTTTTTCGCTCGTAAAATTCGGTTTGTTAAATGCAGTTAATCGGCGGGCCGAGGCACCGATAGCCGGCTCGCAGCGGCTCGCTAGCTCGCGCGTACGCGTCGAATATTTATGGCGGATGAAGCAGCCGTGAACCTTGCGCCGTGCCAGAACGCGCGCGCGCGCCCGCACGTCCGAGATTCTGGTTTGTTTCGCGCGGTGGCTGGGAATCCAAGGCCGTGGCCCGGCGTATCGGGCGATGAATCCGCGCTTCGATCAGCCATTAATCTCGGCGGGGGTGGGGGAGGGTGTGTGGGGGGGGGGGAGGGGAGGGAGGCAATAACCGCGATGCCTCATCGAAAGCCGAGGGGGGCAAGGGACGAGGCTGATTTGTCACGGATAACTAGAAGACTTCCCAGCGATGCACGTGCCTCCGTTGCTTATTAATATCGATGGATCGACGCGGAACACCGGCCAGGCTAATTGTCCGCCGTTTAACATCAATCATCCACGGGCCCGTCGCTCGCTGGCCACAATAGGAGACAGTGATCATCGAGGCCGCCGCTAATCGCGCAACACAAAACTTCCCTCCTTCGAGGATCGGAGCCGTTCCCGCGGAATACACGGGGCGCCCCTCGAGCGTAATTAATCTTGTCGTTCGAGGATGATGCTGCGCAAACGATGAATAAGTCATTCGGTTTAGCTCCACGAGCCTGGTAGCCGTTGCCGTTGAATAGGAGGTCGATCCTCCAATAACCGTAATTCAGTCACGCCGATGCTCCTGTCTCGAGACAATAACGATCGACGGGGGATCGACGGAAAAAACTCCTCTTTACGTTTCCGAGCTCTGCTCTACAGAAGTCCGCGGTGGATCGAGGCGATATCGTTCGCGATGAGAACCCCTGATCGTCAGCGAGCGAGATTCCGCGCAGGAGGCACGGTTTGGTACGGTTTGCCATGGTATGCCGTGGTGTAGCTGAACGGTGTCTCGGTATCTCCTCGTCCGCGTACTGTGCACGACGAATAAAACGCGGATTCAGAAGGCGCGGAGGGGGAGCGGGCGAGGAAGGTGGCCGTGCACAAAGACAGAACGAAAGAGAAGGGCAACACAGTGACCGTCCGGTTCATGCCTCAAGACCCGTGCTCCCTTTCCTCGGCCCTCCCTCCCCCACCCCCCCTTCCGTCCCCCGCGGCCCTTCCAGCATCCCCCTCTCGTAATAAAACGATCCCCCTCGACCAATTTACGCCTTCGAGAACCACGGTGCCGCGGGATGGCTCTCTAGCAGCCGGTTCATAGCCGATAACTCCATTCCGACGGTGGGTCACGACTAGGGCTGTGACTATTTGTCAAATTTTTCGGTATTCGAATATTCGAATACTTCAGTTGCTCAAGTATTTGACGAATATAATTCGAATACCCAAGTATTCGAATACTATTCGAATATTTAAGCATTCGAATACTATTCGAATATTTAAGCATTCGAATACTATTCGAATATTTAAGTATTCGAATACTGCTGTATTCGAATAGTATGGTGTGAAGTATAAATCGGGTTCTTTAGCTTCATTTTTTTAGAAGCTTTTATTTAGTTTCAGTTGTGAGTTCGTTAGTTTGTCAGGGTGAAATCTTGTAAGCTAATTTTGACCCACTTCAACATATCCGATGGGCTTGAAACTTTGCACACATACGTAGTTCCGATGTCAATACAATATTTTCACTAAAAAGCATGAAATATTTTGCGCCAGTGAGGGACTTGCGGTCAAGGCCTGTTTTTGTCTCTAGTCTGCCGAAGTATCGGTATTATGCGTGTGACCCTATTAATAGGGCAATGAGTACTGTGAACCAACATTTTAGCAGTACGGACCCCTTCCTGTGCTCCCTTAATGCGTTTAGGATGTTACTTCACAGGATTGGTTATAACCAGAGTGGTGTAACGTAGTGTATGTGTTTTGTAAGGTTATAACGGTTATTATGCTATTATGCTATATACAAAGTATTAAGTGTTGCGAATTTTGTGTTCAGGCTCTCTGTAAATTTCACTAGTTTTTATTCTTTTTGTATACCATGGGATTCCCCGTATGATAAATAAATAAATAAATAAATAAATTTTATAGTGAAATTTTTTTTAAAAACAAGCTTTTATTCAAATGTACTAAAAAGGAACCGATTTCTGAGTCACCCTGTATAGTAGGGTATTTTTCACCCCTTAGGAAAGTACTCGGGACGTGAAACCGCGTCCAAAGAGTACAATGAAAGTACCCTTTGATTGCCGATTTTAGTTCTCCGCCTTGGATTCTCTCTCCGAAGACGCTAACTTAGTGCCACCTCTTTCGACATCATGTTCTCCTGTTACAATCTCAATTTTGGAGCGTTCAGAAAATTTTGGCCAGATTTTAGCAAATGTATCAGGAGAACATGAAGCGAAAGGAGGTACGCCCTGAATTTCATCGTCGAAGCCTTTCGAAGACGCTGCGCCTCTACGTCGAACAGTTCTCCGCCTTGGATTCTCTCTCCGAACACGCTAACTTAGTGCCACCTCTTTCGACATCATGTTCTCCTGTTACAATCTCAATTTTGGAGCGTTCAGAAAATTTTGGCCAGATTTTAGCAAATGTATCAGGAGAACATGAAGCGAAAGGAGGTACGCCCTGAATTTCATCGTCGAAGCCTTTCGAAGACGCTGCGCCTCTACGTCGAACAGTTCTCCGCCTTGGATTCTCTCTCCGAACACGCTAACTTAGTGCCACCTCTTTCGACATCATGTTCTCCTGTTACAATCTCAATTTTGGAGCGTTCAGAAAATTTTGGCCAGATTTTAGCAAATGTATCAGGAGAACATGAAGCGAAAGGAGGTACGCCCTGAATTTCATCGTCGAAGCCTTTCGAAGACGCTGCGCCTCTACGTCGAACAGTTCTCCGCCTTGGATTCTCTCTCCGAACACGCTAACTTAGTGCCACCTCTTTCGACATCATGTTCTCCTGTTACAATCTCAATTTTGGAGCGTTCAGAAAATTTTGGCCAGATTTTAGCAAATGTATCAGGAGAACATGAAGCGAAAGGAGGTACGCCCTGAATTTCATCGTCGAAGCCTTTCGAAGACGCTGCGCCTCTACGTCGAACAGTTCTCCGCCTTGGATTCTCTCTCCGAACACGCTAACTTAGTGCCACCTCTTTCGACATCATGTTCTCCTGTTACAATCTCAATTTTGGAGCGTTCAGAAAATTTTGGCCAGATTTTAGCAAATGTATCAGGAGAACATGAAGCGAAAGGAGGTACGCCCTGAATTTCATCGTCGAAGCCTTTCGAAGACGCTGCGCCTCTACGTCGAACAGTTCTCCGCCTTGGATTCTCTCTCCGAACACGCTAACTTAGTGCCACCTCTTTCGACATCATGTTCTCCTGTTACAATCTCAATTTTGGAGCGTTCAGAAAATTTTGGCCAGATTTTAGCAAATGTATCAGGAGAACATGAAGCGAAAGGAGGTACGCCCTGAATTTCATCGTCGAAGCCTTTCGAAGACGCTGCGCCTCTACGTCGAACAGTTCTCCGCCTTGGATTCTCTCTCCGAACACGCTAACTTAGTGCCACCTCTTTCGACATCATGTTCTCCTGTTACAATCTCAATTTTGGAGCGTTCAGAAAATTTTGGCCAGATTTTAGCAAATGTATCAGGAGAACATGAAGCGAAAGGAGGTACGCCCTGAATTTCATCGTCGAAGCCTTTCGAAGACGCTGCGCCTCTACGTCGAACAGTTCTCCGCCTTGGATTCTCTCTCCGAACACGCTAACTTAGTGCCACCTCTTTCGACATCATGTTCTCCTGTTACAATCTCAATTTTGGAGCGTTCAGAAAATTTTGGCCAGATTTTAGCAAATGTATCAGGAGAACATGAAGCGAAAGGAGGTACGCCCTGAATTTCATCGTCGAAGCCTTTCGAAGACGCTGCGCCTCTACGTCGAACAGTTCTCCGCCTTGGATTCTCTCTCCGAACACGCTAACTTAGTGCCACCTCTTTCGACATCATGTTCTCCTGTTACAATCTCAATTTTGGAGCGTTCAGAAAATTTTGGCCAGATTTTAGCAAATGTATCAGGAGAACATGAAGCGAAAGGAGGTACGCCCTGAATTTCATCGTCGAAGCCTTTCGAAGACGCTGCGCCTCTACGTCGAACAGTTCTCCGCCTTGGATTCTCTCTCCGAACACGCTAACTTAGTGCCACCTCTTTCGACATCATGTTCTCCTGTTACAATCTCAATTTTGGAGCGTTCAGAAAATTTTGGCCAGATTTTAGCAAATGTATCAGGAGAACATGAAGCGAAAGGAGGTACGCCCTGAATTTCATCGTCGAAGCCTTTCGAAGACGCTGCGCCTCTACGTCGAACAGTTCTCCGCCTTGGATTCTCTCTCCGAACACGCTAACTTAGTGCCACCTCTTTCGACATCATGTTCTCCTGTTACAATCTCAATTTTGGAGCGTTCAGAAAATTTTGGCCAGATTTTAGCAAATGTATCAGGAGAACATGAAGCGAAAGGAGGTACGCCCTGAATTTCATCGTCGAAGCCTTTCGAAGACGCTGCGCCTCTACGTCGAACAGTTCTCCGCCTTGGATTCTCTCTCCGAACACGCTAACTTAGTGCCACCTCTTTCGACATCATGTTCTCCTGTTACAATCTCAATTTTGGAGCGTTCAGAAAATTTTGGCCAGATTTTAGCAAATGTATCAGGAGAACATGAAGCGAAAGGAGGTACGCCCTGAATTTCATCGTCGAAGCCTTTCGAAGACGCTGCGCCTCTACGTCGAACAGTTCTCCGCCTTGGATTCTCTCTCCGAACACGCTAACTTAGTGCCACCTCTTTCGACATCATGTTCTCCTGTTACAATCTCAATTTTGGAGCGTTCAGAAAATTTTGGCCAGATTTTAGCAAATGTATCAGGAGAACATGAAGCGAAAGGAGGTACGCCCTGAATTTCATCGTCGAAGCCTTTCGAAGACGCTGCGCCTCTACGTCGAACAGTTCTCCGCCTTGGATTCTCTCTCCGAACACGCTAACTTAGTGCCACCTCTTTCGACATCATGTTCTCCTGTTACAATCTCAATTTTGGAGCGTTCAGAAAATTTTGGCCAGATTTTAGCAAATGTATCAGGAGAACATGAAGCGAAAGGAGGTACGCCCTGAATTTCATCGTCGAAGCCTTTCGAAGACGCTGCGCCTCTACGTCGAACAGTTCTCCGCCTTGGATTCTCTCTCCGAACACGCTAACTTAGTGCCACCTCTTTCGACATCATGTTCTCCTGTTACAATCTCAATTTTGGAGCGTTCAGAAAATTTTGGCCAGATTTTAGCAAATGTATCAGGAGAACATGAAGCGAAAGGAGGTACGCCCTGAATTTCATCGTCGAAGCCTTTCGAAGACGCTGCGCCTCTGCGATTTTCCTCGATCGTTACCGATTTCTCATTCACCCTGTATAGTAGGGTATTTTTCACCCCTTAGGAAAGTACTCGGTACGTGAAAGCGCATCCAAATAGTAGAATAAAAGTACCCTTTGATCGCCGATTTCTCTCGATCGTTACCGATTTCTCGGTCACCCTGTAGAGTAGGCTATTTTTCACCCCTTAGGAAGGTACCCGGGACGCGAAACCGCGTCCAAAGAGTACAATGAATGTACCCTTTGATTGCCGATTTTCCTCGATCGTTGCCGATTTTTCAGTCACCCTGTATAGTAGGGTACTTTTCACCCCTTAGGAAAGTACTTGGGACGTGAAACCGCGTGCAAAGAGTACAATAAAAGTACCCTTTGATTGCCGATTTTCCTCGATTGTTGCCGATTTCTGAGTCACCCTGTATAGTAGGGTATTTTTCACCCCTTAGGAAAGTACTCGGGACGTGAAACCGCGTCCAAAGAGTACAATGAAAGTACCCTTTCATTGCCGATTTTCCTCGATTGTTGCCGATTTCTGAGTCACCCTGTATAGTAGGGAATTTTTCACCCCTTATAAAAGTACTCGGGACGCGAAACCGCGTCCAAAGAGTACAATGAAAGTACCCTTTCATTGCCGATTTTCCTCGATCGTTGCCGATTTCTGAGTCACCCTGTATAGTAGGGAATTTTTCACCCCTTATAAAAGTACTCGGGACGTGAAACCGCGTCCAAAGAGTACAATGAAAGTATCCTTTCATTGCCGATTTTTCTCCATTGTTGCCGATTTCTGAGTCACCCTGTATAGTAGGGAATTTTTCACCCCTTATAAAAGTACTCGGGACCTGAAACCGCGTGCAACGAGTACAATGAAAGTTCCCTTTGATTGCCGATTTTAGTTCTCCGCCTTGGATTCTCTCTCCGAACACGCTAACTTAGTGCCACCTCTTTCGACGTCATGTTCTCCTGTTACAATCTCAATTTTGGAGCGTTCAGAAAATTTTGGCCAGATTTTAGCAAATGTATCAGGAGAACATGAAGCGAAAGGAGGTACGCCCTGAATTTCATCGTCGAAGCCTTTCGAAGACGCTGCGCCTCTACGTCGAACAGTTCTCCGCCTTGGATTCTCTCTCCGAACACGCTAACTTAGTGCCACCTCTTTCGACATCATGTTCTCCTGTTACAATCTCAATTTTGGAGCGTTCAGAAAATTTTGGCCAGATTTTAGCAAATGTATCAGGAGAACATGAAGCGAAAGGAGGTACGCCCTGAATTTCATCGTCGAAGCCTTTCGAAGACGCTGCGCCTCTACGTCGAACAGTTCTCCGCCTTGGATTCTCTCTCCGAACACGCTAACTTAGTGCCACCTCTTTCGACATCATGTTCTCCTGTTACAATCTCAATTTTGGAGCGTTCAGAAAATTTTGGCCAGATTTTAGCAAATGTATCAGGAGAACATGAAGCGAAAGGAGGAACGCCCTGAATTTCATCGTCGAAGCCTTTCGAAGACGCTGCGCCTCTACGTCGAACAGTTCTCCGCCTTGGATTCTCTCTCCGAACACGCTAACTTAGTGCCACCTCTTTCGACATCATGTTCTCCTGTTACAATCTCAATTTTGGAGCGTTCAGAAAATTTTGGCCAGATTTTAGCAAATGTATCAGGAGAACATGAAGCGAAAGGAGGTACGCCCTGAATTTCATCGTCGAAGCCTTTCGAAGACGCTGCGCCTCTACGTCGAACAGTTCTCCGCCTTGGATTCTCTCTCCGAACACGCTAACTTAGTGCCACCTCTTTCGACATCATGTTCTCCTGTTACAATCTCAATTTTGGAGCGTTCAGAAAATTTTGGCCAGATTTTAGCAAATGTATCAGGAGAACATGAAGCGAAAGGAGGTACGCCCTGAATTTCATCGTCGAAGCCTTTCGAAGACGCTGCGCCTCTGCGATTTTCCTCGATCGTTACCGATTTCTCATTCACCCTGTATAGTAGGGTATTTTTCACCCCTTAGGAAAGTACTCGGTACGTGAAAGCGCATCCAAATAGTAGAATAAAAGTACCCTTTGATCGCCGATTTCTCTCGATCGTTACCGATTTCTCGGTCACCCTGTAGAGTAGGCTATTTTTCACCCCTTAGGAAGGTACCCGGGACGCGAAACCGCGTCCAAAGAGTACAATGAATGTACCCTTTGATTGCCGATTTTCCTCGATTGTTGCCGATTTCTGAGTCACCCTGTATAGTAGGGTATTTTTCACCCCTTAGGAAAGTACTCGGGACGTGAAACCGCGTCCAAAGAGTACAATGAAAGTACCCTTTCATTGCCGATTTTCCTCGATTGTTGCCGATTTCTGAGTCACCCTGTATAGTAGGGAATTTTTCACCCCTTATAAAAGTACTCGGGACGCGAAACCGCGTCCAAAGAGTACAATGAAAGTACCCTTTCATTGCCGATTTTCCTCGATCGTTGCCGATTTCTGAGTCACCCTGTATAGTAGGGAATTTTTCACCCCTTATAAAAGTACTCGGGACGTGAAACCGCGTCCAAAGAGTACAATGAAAGTATCCTTTCATTGCCGATTTTTCTCCATTGTTGCCGATTTCTGAGTCACCCTGTATAGTAGGGAATTTTTCACCCCTTATAAAAGTACTCGGGACCTGAAACCGCGTGCAACGAGTACAATGAAAGTTCCCTTTGATTGCCGATTTTAGTTCTCCGCCTTGGATTCTCTCTCCGAACACGCTAACTTAGTGCCACCTCTTTCGACGTCATGTTCTCCTGTTACAATCTCAATTTTGGAGCGTTCAGAAAATTTTGGCCAGATTTTAGCAAATGTATCAGGAGAACATGAAGCGAAAGGAGGTACGCCCTGAATTTCATCGTCGAAGCCTTTCGAAGACGCTGCGCCTCTACGTCGAACAGTTCTCCGCCTTGGATTCTCTCTCCGAACACGCTAACTTAGTGCCACCTCTTTCGACATCATGTTCTCCTGTTACAATCTCAATTTTGGAGCGTTCAGAAAATTTTGGCCAGATTTTAGCAAATGTATCAGGAGAACATGAAGCGAAAGGAGGTACGCCCTGAATTTCATCGTCGAAGCCTTTCGAAGACGCTGCGCCTCTACGTCGAACAGTTCTCCGCCTTGGATTCTCTCTCCGAACACGCTAACTTAGTGCCACCTCTTTCGACATCATGTTCTCCTGTTACAATCTCAATTTTGGAGCGTTCAGAAAATTTTGGCCAGATTTTAGCAAATGTATCAGGAGAACATGAAGCGAAAGGAGGTACGCCCTGAATTTCATCGTCGAAGCCTTTCGAAGACGCTGCGCCTCTACGTCGAACAGTTCTCCGCCTTGGATTCTCTCTCCGAACACGCTAACTTAGTGCCACCTCTTTCGACATCATGTTCTCCTGTTACAATCTCAATTTTGGAGCGTTCAGAAAATTTTGGCCAGATTTTAGCAAATGTATCAGGAGAACATGAAGCGAAAGGAGGTACGCCCTGAATTTCATCGTCGAAGCCTTTCGAAGACGCTGCGCCTCTACGTCGAACAGTTCTCCGCCTTGGATTCTCTCTCCGAACACGCTAACTTAGTGCCACCTCTTTCGACATCATGTTCTCCTGTTACAATCTCAATTTTGGAGCGTTCAGAAAATTTTGGCCAGATTTTAGCAAATGTATCAGGAGAACATGAAGCGAAAGGAGGTACGCCCTGAATTTCATCGTCGAAGCCTTTCGAAGACGCTGCGCCTCTACGTCGAACAGTTCTCCGCCTTGGATTCTCTCTCCGAACACGCTAACTTAGTGCCACCTCTTTCGACATCATGTTCTCCTGTTACAATCTCAATTTTGGAGCGTTCAGAAAATTTTGGCCAGATTTTAGCAAATGTATCAGGAGAACATGAAGCGAAAGGAGGTACGCCCTGAATTTCATCGTCGAAGCCTTTCGAAGACGCTGCGCCTCTACGTCGAACAGTTCTCCGCCTTGGATTCTCTCTCCGAACACGCTAACTTAGTGCCACCTCTTTCGACATCATGTTCTCCTGTTACAATCTCAATTTTGGAGCGTTCAGAAAATTTTGGCCAGATTTTAGCAAATGTATCAGGAGAACATGAAGCGAAAGGAGGTACGCCCTGAATTTCATCGTCGAAGCCTTTCGAAGACGCTGCGCCTCTGCGATTTTCCTCGATCGTTACCGATTTCTCATTCACCCTGTATAGTAGGGTATTTTTCACCCCTTAGGAAAGTACTCGGTACGTGAAAGCGCATCCAAATAGTAGAATAAAAGTACCCTTTGATCGCCGATTTCTCTCGATCGTTACCGATTTCTCGGTCACCCTGTAGAGTAGGCTATTTTTCACCCCTTAGGAAGGTACCCGGGACGCGAAACCGCGTCCAAAGAGTACAATGAATGTACCCTTTGATTGCCGATTTTCCTCGATCGTTGCCGATTTTTCAGTCACCCTGTATAGTAGGGTACTTTTCACCCCTTAGGAAAGTACTTGGGACGTGAAACCGCGTGCAAAGAGTACAATAAAAGTACCCTTTGATTGCCGATTTTCCTCGATTGTTGCCGATTTCTGAGTCACCCTGTATAGTAGGGTATTTTTCACCCCTTAGGAAAGTACTCGGGACGTGAAACCGCGTCCAAAGAGTACAATGAAAGTACCCTTTCATTGCCGATTTTCCTCGATTGTTGCCGATTTCTGAGTCACCCTGTATAGTAGGGAATTTTTCACCCCTTATAAAAGTACTCGGGACGCGAAACCGCGTCCAAAGAGTACAATGAAAGTACCCTTTCATTGCCGATTTTCCTCGATCGTTGCCGATTTCTGAGTCACCCTGTATAGTAGGGAATTTTTCACCCCTTATAAAAGTACTCGGGACGTGAAACCGCGTCCAAAGAGTACAATGAAAGTATCCTTTCATTGCCGATTTTTCTCCATTGTTGCCGATTTCTGAGTCACCCTGTATAGTAGGGAATTTTTCACCCCTTATAAAAGTACTCGGGACCTGAAACCGCGTGCAACGAGTACAATGAAAGTTCCCTTTGATTGCCGATTTTAGTTCTCCGCCTTGGATTCTCTCTCCGAACACGCTAACTTAGTGCCACCTCTTTCGACGTCATGTTCTCCTGTTACAATCTCAATTTTGGAGCGTTCAGAAAATTTTGGCCAGATTTTAGCAAATGTATCAGGAGAACATGAAGCGAAAGGAGGTACGCCCTGAATTTCATCGTCGAAGCCTTTCGAAGACGCTGCGCCTCTACGTCGAACAGTTCTCCGCCTTGGATTCTCTCTCCGAACACGCTAACTTAGTGCCACCTCTTTCGACATCATGTTCTCCTGTTACAATCTCAATTTTGGAGCGTTCAGAAAATTTTGGCCAGATTTTAGCAAATGTATCAGGAGAACATGAAGCGAAAGGAGGTACGCCCTGAATTTCATCGTCGAAGCCTTTCGAAGACGCTGCGCCTCTACGTCGAACAGTTCTCCGCCTTGGATTCTCTCTCCGAACACGCTAACTTAGTGCCACCTCTTTCGACATCATGTTCTCCTGTTACAATCTCAATTTTGGAGCGTTCAGAAAATTTTGGCCAGATTTTAGCAAATGTATCAGGAGAACATGAAGCGAAAGGAGGAACGCCCTGAATTTCATCGTCGAAGCCTTTCGAAGACGCTGCGCCTCTACGTCGAACAGTTCTCCGCCTTGGATTCTCTCTCCGAACACGCTAACTTAGTGCCACCTCTTTCGACATCATGTTCTCCTGTTACAATCTCAATTTTGGAGCGTTCAGAAAATTTTGGCCAGATTTTAGCAAATGTATCAGGAGAACATGAAGCGAAAGGAGGTACGCCCTGAATTTCATCGTCGAAGCCTTTCGAAGACGCTGCGCCTCTACGTCGAACAGTTCTCCGCCTTGGATTCTCTCTCCGAACACGCTAACTTAGTGCCACCTCTTTCGACATCATGTTCTCCTGTTACAATCTCAATTTTGGAGCGTTCAGAAAATTTTGGCCAGATTTTAGCAAATGTATCAGGAGAACATGAAGCGAAAGGAGGTACGCCCTGAATTTCATCGTCGAAGCCTTTCGAAGACGCTGCGCCTCTGCGATTTTCCTCGATCGTTACCGATTTCTCATTCACCCTGTATAGTAGGGTATTTTTCACCCCTTAGGAAAGTACTCGGTACGTGAAAGCGCATCCAAATAGTAGAATAAAAGTACCCTTTGATCGCCGATTTCTCTCGATCGTTACCGATTTCTCGGTCACCCTGTAGAGTAGGCTATTTTTCACCCCTTAGGAAGGTACCCGGGACGCGAAACCGCGTCCAAAGAGTACAATGAATGTACCCTTTGATTGCCGATTTTCCTCGATTGTTGCCGATTTCTGAGTCACCCTGTATAGTAGGGTATTTTTCACCCCTTAGGAAAGTACTCGGGACGTGAAACCGCGTCCAAAGAGTACAATGAAAGTACCCTTTCATTGCCGATTTTCCTCGATTGTTGCCGATTTCTGAGTCACCCTGTATAGTAGGGAATTTTTCACCCCTTATAAAAGTACTCGGGACGCGAAACCGCGTCCAAAGAGTACAATGAAAGTACCCTTTCATTGCCGATTTTCCTCGATCGTTGCCGATTTCTGAGTCACCCTGTATAGTAGGGAATTTTTCACCCCTTATAAAAGTACTCGGGACGTGAAACCGCGTCCAAAGAGTACAATGAAAGTATCCTTTCATTGCCGATTTTTCTCCATTGTTGCCGATTTCTGAGTCACCCTGTATAGTAGGGAATTTTTCACCCCTTATAAAAGTACTCGGGACCTGAAACCGCGTGCAACGAGTACAATGAAAGTTCCCTTTGATTGCCGATTTTAGTTCTCCGCCTTGGATTCTCTCTCCGAACACGCTAACTTAGTGCCACCTCTTTCGACGTCATGTTCTCCTGTTACAATCTCAATTTTGGAGCGTTCAGAAAATTTTGGCCAGATTTTAGCAAATGTATCAGGAGAACATGAAGCGAAAGGAGGTACGCCCTGAATTTCATCGTCGAAGCCTTTCGAAGACGCTGCGCCTCTACGTCGAACAGTTCTCCGCCTTGGATTCTCTCTCCGAACACGCTAACTTAGTGCCACCTCTTTCGACATCATGTTCTCCTGTTACAATCTCAATTTTGGAGCGTTCAGAAAATTTTGGCCAGATTTTAGCAAATGTATCAGGAGAACATGAAGCGAAAGGAGGTACGCCCTGAATTTCATCGTCGAAGCCTTTCGAAGACGCTGCGCCTCTACGTCGAACAGTTCTCCGCCTTGGATTCTCTCTCCGAACACGCTAACTTAGTGCCACCTCTTTCGACATCATGTTCTCCTGTTACAATCTCAATTTTGGAGCGTTCAGAAAATTTTGGCCAGATTTTAGCAAATGTATCAGGAGAACATGAAGCGAAAGGAGGTACGCCCTGAATTTCATCGTCGAAGCCTTTCGAAGACGCTGCGCCTCTACGTCGAACAGTTCTCCGCCTTGGATTCTCTCTCCGAACACGCTAACTTAGTGCCACCTCTTTCGACATCATGTTCTCCTGTTACAATCTCAATTTTGGAGCGTTCAGAAAATTTTGGCCAGATTTTAGCAAATGTATCAGGAGAACATGAAGCGAAAGGAGGTACGCCCTGAATTTCATCGTCGAAGCCTTTCGAAGACGCTGCGCCTCTACGTCGAACAGTTCTCCGCCTTGGATTCTCTCTCCGAACACGCTAACTTAGTGCCACCTCTTTCGACATCATGTTCTCCTGTTACAATCTCAATTTTGGAGCGTTCAGAAAATTTTGGCCAGATTTTAGCAAATGTATCAGGAGAACATGAAGCGAAAGGAGGTACGCCCTGAATTTCATCGTCGAAGCCTTTCGAAGACGCTGCGCCTCTACGTCGAACAGTTCTCCGCCTTGGATTCTCTCTCCGAACACGCTAACTTAGTGCCACCTCTTTCGACATCATGTTCTCCTGTTACAATCTCAATTTTGGAGCGTTCAGAAAATTTTGGCCAGATTTTAGCAAATGTATCAGGAGAACATGAAGCGAAAGGAGGTACGCCCTGAATTTCATCGTCGAAGCCTTTCGAAGACGCTGCGCCTCTACGTCGAACAGTTCTCCGCCTTGGATTCTCTCTCCGAACACGCTAACTTAGTGCCACCTCTTTCGACATCATGTTCTCCTGTTACAATCTCAATTTTGGAGCGTTCAGAAAATTTTGGCCAGATTTTAGCAAATGTATCAGGAGAACATGAAGCGAAAGGAGGTACGCCCTGAATTTCATCGTCGAAGCCTTTCGAAGACGCTGCGCCTCTGCGATTTTCCTCGATCGTTACCGATTTCTCATTCACCCTGTATAGTAGGGTATTTTTCACCCCTTAGGAAAGTACTCGGTACGTGAAAGCGCATCCAAATAGTAGAATAAAAGTACCCTTTGATCGCCGATTTCTCTCGATCGTTACCGATTTCTCGGTCACCCTGTACAGTAGGCTATTTTTCACCCCTTAGGAAGGTACCCGGGACGCGAAACCGCGTCCAAAGAGTACAATGAATGTACCCTTTGATTGCCGATTTTCCTCGATCGTTGCCGATTTTTCAGTCACCCTGTATAGTAGGGTACTTTTCACCCCTTAGGAAAGTACTTGGGACGTGAAACCGCGTGCAAAGAGTACAATAAAAGTACCCTTTGATTGCCGATTTTCCTCGATTGTTGCCGATTTCTGAGTCACCCTGTATAGTAGGGTATTTTTCACCCCTTAGGAAAGTACTCGGGACGTGAAACCGCGTCCAAAGAGTACAATGAAAGTACCCTTTCATTGCCGATTTTCCTCGATTGTTGCCGATTTCTGAGTCACCCTGTATAGTAGGGAATTTTTCACCCCTTATAAAAGTACTCGGGACGCGAAACCGCGTCCAAAGAGTACAATGAAAGTACCCTTTCATTGCCGATTTTCCTCGATCGTTGCCGATTTCTGAGTCACCCTGTATAGTAGGGAATTTTTCACCCCTTATAAAAGTACTCGGGACGTGAAACCGCGTCCAAAGAGTACAATGAAAGTATCCTTTCATTGCCGATTTTTCTCCATTGTTGCCGATTTCTGAGTCACCCTGTATAGTAGGGAATTTTTCACCCCTTATAAAAGTACTCGGGACCTGAAACCGCGTGCAACGAGTACAATGAAAGTTCCCTTTGATTGCCGATTTTAGTTCTCCGCCTTGGATTCTCTCTCCGAACACGCTAACTTAGTGCCACCTCTTTCGACGTCATGTTCTCCTGTTACAATCTCAATTTTGGAGCGTTCAGAAAATTTTGGCCAGATTTTAGCAAATGTATCAGGAGAACATGAAGCGAAAGGAGGTACGCCCTGAATTTCATCGTCGAAGCCTTTCGAAGACGCTGCGCCTCTACGTCGAACAGTTCTCCGCCTTGGATTCTCTCTCCGAACACGCTAACTTAGTGCCACCTCTTTCGACATCATGTTCTCCTGTTACAATCTCAATTTTGGAGCGTTCAGAAAATTTTGGCCAGATTTTAGCAAATGTATCAGGAGAACATGAAGCGAAAGGAGGTACGCCCTGAATTTCATCGTCGAAGCCTTTCGAAGACGCTGCGCCTCTACGTCGAACAGTTCTCCGCCTTGGATTCTCTCTCCGAACACGCTAACTTAGTGCCACCTCTTTCGACATCATGTTCTCCTGTTACAATCTCAATTTTGGAGCGTTCAGAAAATTTTGGCCAGATTTTAGCAAATGTATCAGGAGAACATGAAGCGAAAGGAGGTACGCCCTGAATTTCATCGTCGAAGCCTTTCGAAGACGCTGCGCCTCTACGTCGAACAGTTCTCCGCCTTGGATTCTCTCTCCGATCACGCTAACTTAGTGCCACCTCTTTCGACATCATGTTCTCCTGTTACAATCTCAATTTTGGAGCGTTCAGAAAATTTTGGCCAGATTTTAGCAAATGTATCAGGAGAACATGAAGCGAAAGGAGGTACGCCCTGAATTTCATCGTCGAAGCCTTTCGAAGACGCTGCGCCTCTACGTCGAACAGTTCTCCGCCTTGGATTCTCTCTCCGAACACGCTAACTTAGTGCCACCTCTTTCGACATCATGTTCTCCTGTTACAATCTCAATTTTGGAGCGTTCAGAAAATTTTGGCCAGATTTTAGCAAATGTATCAGGAGAACATGAAGCGAAAGGAGGTACGCCCTGAATTTCATCGTCGAAGCCTTTCGAAGACGCTGCGCCTCTACGTCGAACAGTTCTCCGCCTTGGATTCTCTCTCCGAACACGCTAACTTAGTGCCACCTCTTTCGACATCATGTTCTCCTGTTACAATCTCAATTTTGGAGCGTTCAGAAAATTTTGGCCAGATTTTAGCAAATGTATCAGGAGAACATGAAGCGAAAGGAGGTACGCCCTGAATTTCATCGTCGAAGCCTTTCGAAGACGCTGCGCCTCTGCGATTTTCCTCGATCGTTACCGATTTCTCATTCACCCTGTATAGTAGGGTATTTTTCACCCCTTAGGAAAGTACTCGGTACGTGAAAGCGCATCCAAATAGTAGAATAAAAGTACCCTTTGATCGCCGATTTCTCTCGATCGTTACCGATTTCTCGGTCACCCTGTAGAGTAGGCTATTTTTCACCCCTTAGGAAGGTACCCGGGACGCGAAACCGCGTCCAAAGAGTACAATGAATGTACCCTTTGATTGCCGATTTTCCTCGATCGTTGCCGATTTTTCAGTCACCCTGTATAGTAGGGTACTTTTCACCCCTTAGGAAAGTACTTGGGACGTGAAACCGCGTGCAAAGAGTACAATAAAAGTACCCTTTGATTGCCGATTTTCCTCGATTGTTGCCGATTTCTGAGTCACCCTGTATAGTAGGGTATTTTTCACCCCTTAGGAAAGTACTCGGGACGTGAAACCGCGTCCAAAGAGTACAATGAAAGTACCCTTTCATTGCCGATTTTCCTCGATTGTTGCCGATTTCTGAGTCACCCTGTATAGTAGGGAATTTTTCACCCCTTATAAAAGTACTCGGGACGCGAAACCGCGTCCAAAGAGTACAATGAAAGTACCCTTTCATTGCCGATTTTCCTCGATCGTTGCCGATTTCTGAGTCACCCTGTATAGTAGGGAATTTTTCACCCCTTATAAAAGTACTCGGGACGTGAAACCGCGTCCAAAGAGTACAATGAAAGTATCCTTTCATTGCCGATTTTTCTCCATTGTTGCCGATTTCTGAGTCACCCTGTATAGTAGGGAATTTTTCACCCCTTATAAAAGTACTCGGGACCTGAAACCGCGTGCAACGAGTACAATGAAAGTTCCCTTTGATTGCCGATTTTAGTTCTCCGCCTTGGATTCTCTCTCCGAACACGCTAACTTAGTGCCACCTCTTTCGACGTCATGTTCTCCTGTTACAATCTCAATTTTGGAGCGTTCAGAAAATTTTGGCCAGATTTTAGCAAATGTATCAGGAGAACATGAAGCGAAAGGAGGTACGCCCTGAATTTCATCGTCGAAGCCTTTCGAAGACGCTGCGCCTCTACGTCGAACAGTTCTCCGCCTTGGATTCTCTCTCCGAACACGCTAACTTAGTGCCACCTCTTTCGACATCATGTTCTCCTGTTACAATCTCAATTTTGGAGCGTTCAGAAAATTTTGGCCAGATTTTAGCAAATGTATCAGGAGAACATGAAGCGAAAGGAGGTACGCCCTGAATTTCATCGTCGAAGCCTTTCGAAGACGCTGCGCCTCTACGTCGAACAGTTCTCCGCCTTGGATTCTCTCTCCGAACACGCTAACTTAGTGCCACCTCTTTCGACATCATGTTCTCCTGTTACAATCTCAATTTTGGAGCGTTCAGAAAATTTTGGCCAGATTTTAGCAAATGTATCAGGAGAACATGAAGCGAAAGGAGGTACGCCCTGAATTTCATCGTCGAAGCCTTTCGAAGACGCTGCGCCTCTACGTCGAACAGTTCTCCGCCTTGGATTCTCTCTCCGAACACGCTAACTTAGTGCCACCTCTTTCGACATCATGTTCTCCTGTTACAATCTCAATTTTGGAGCGTTCAGAAAATTTTGGCCAGATTTTAGCAAATGTATCAGGAGAACATGAAGCGAAAGGAGGTACGCCCTGAATTTCATCGTCGAAGCCTTTCGAAGACGCTGCGCCTCTACGTCGAACAGTTCTCCGCCTTGGATTCTCTCTCCGAACACGCTAACTTAGTGCCACCTCTTTCGACATCATGTTCTCCTGTTACAATCTCAATTTTGGAGCGTTCAGAAAATTTTGGCCAGATTTTAGCAAATGTATCAGGAGAACATGAAGCGAAAGGAGGTACGCCCTGAATTTCATCGTCGAAGCCTTTCGAAGACGCTGCGCCTCTGCGATTTTCCTCGATCGTTACCGATTTCTCATTCACCCTGTATAGTAGGGTATTTTTCACCCCTTAGGAAAGTACTCGGTACGTGAAAGCGCATCCAAATAGTAGAATAAAAGTACCCTTTGATCGCCGATTTCTCTCGATCGTTACCGATTTCTCGGTCACCCTGTAGAGTAGGCTATTTTTCACCCCTTAGGAAGGTACCCGGGACGCGAAACCGCGTCCAAAGAGTACAATGAATGTACCCTTTGATTGCCGATTTTCCTCGATCGTTGCCGATTTTTCAGTCACCCTGTATAGTAGGGTACTTTTCACCCCTTAGGAAAGTACTTGGGACGTGAAACCGCGTGCAAAGAGTACAATAAAAGTACCCTTTGATTGCCGATTTTCCTCGATTGTTGCCGATTTCTGAGTCACCCTGTATAGTAGGGTATTTTTCACCCCTTAGGAAAGTACTCGGGACGTGAAACCGCGTCCAAAGAGTACAATGAAAGTACCCTTTCATTGCCGATTTTCCTCGATTGTTGCCGATTTCTGAGTCACCCTGTATAGTAGGGAATTTTTCACCCCTTATAAAAGTACTCGGGACGCGAAACCGCGTCCAAAGAGTACAATGAAAGTACCCTTTCATTGCCGATTTTCCTCGATCGTTGCCGATTTCTGAGTCACCCTGTATAGTAGGGAATTTTTCACCCCTTATAAAAGTACTCGGGACGTGAAACCGCGTCCAAAGAGTACAATGAAAGTATCCTTTCATTGCCGATTTTTCTCCATTGTTGCCGATTTCTGAGTCACCCTGTATAGTAGGGAATTTTTCACCCCTTATAAAAGTACTCGGGACCTGAAACCGCGTGCAACGAGTACAATGAAAGTTCCCTTTGATTGCCGATTTTAGTTCTCCGCCTTGGATTCTCTCTCCGAACACGCTAACTTAGTGCCACCTCTTTCGACGTCATGTTCTCCTGTTACAATCTCAATTTTGGAGCGTTCAGAAAATTTTGGCCAGATTTTAGCAAATGTATCAGGAGAACATGAAGCGAAAGGAGGTACGCCCTGAATTTCATCGTCGAAGCCTTTCGAAGACGCTGCGCCTCTACGTCGAACAGTTCTCCGCCTTGGATTCTCTCTCCGAACACGCTAACTTAGTGCCACCTCTTTCGACATCATGTTCTCCTGTTACAATCTCAATTTTGGAGCGTTCAGAAAATTTTGGCCAGATTTTAGCAAATGTATCAGGAGAACATGAAGCGAAAGGAGGTACGCCCTGAATTTCATCGTCGAAGCCTTTCGAAGACGCTGCGCCTCTACGTCGAACAGTTCTCCGCCTTGGATTCTCTCTCCGAACACGCTAACTTAGTGCCACCTCTTTCGACATCATGTTCTCCTGTTACAATCTCAATTTTGGAGCGTTCAGAAAATTTTGGCCAGATTTTAGCAAATGTATCAGGAGAACATGAAGCGAAAGGAGGTACGCCCTGAATTTCATCGTCGAAGCCTTTCGAAGACGCTGCGCCTCTACGTCGAACAGTTCTCCGCCTTGGATTCTCTCTCCGAACACGCTAACTTAGTGCCACCTCTTTCGACATCATGTTCTCCTGTTACAATCTCAATTTTGGAGCGTTCAGAAAATTTTGGCCAGATTTTAGCAAATGTATCAGGAGAACATGAAGCGAAAGGAGGTACGCCCTGAATTTCATCGTCGAAGCCTTTCGAAGACGCTGCGCCTCTACGTCGAACAGTTCTCCGCCTTGGATTCTCTCTCCGAACACGCTAACTTAGTGCCACCTCTTTCGACATCATGTTCTCCTGTTACAATCTCAATTTTGGAGCGTTCAGAAAATTTTGGCCAGATTTTAGCAAATGTATCAGGAGAACATGAAGCGAAAGGAGGTACGCCCTGAATTTCATCGTCGAAGCCTTTCGAAGACGCTGCGCCTCTGCGATTTTCCTCGATCGTTACCGATTTCTCATTCACCCTGTATAGTAGGGTATTTTTCACCCCTTAGGAAAGTACTCGGTACGTGAAAGCGCATCCAAATAGTAGAATAAAAGTACCCTTTGATCGCCGATTTCTCTCGATCGTTACCGATTTCTCGGTCACCCTGTACAGTAGGCTATTTTTCACCCCTTAGGAAGGTACCCGGGACGCGAAACCGCGTCCAAAGAGTACAATGAATGTACCCTTTGATTGCCGATTTTCCTCGATCGTTGCCGATTTTTCAGTCACCCTGTATAGTAGGGTACTTTTCACCCCTTAGGAAAGTACTTGGGACGTGAAACCGCGTGCAAAGAGTACAATAAAAGTACCCTTTGATTGCCGATTTTCCTCGATTGTTGCCGATTTCTGAGTCACCCTGTATAGTAGGGTATTTTTCACCCCTTAGGAAAGTACTCGGGACGTGAAACCGCGTCCAAAGAGTACAATGAAAGTACCCTTTCATTGCCGATTTTCCTCGATTGTTGCCGATTTCTGAGTCACCCTGTATAGTAGGGAATTTTTCACCCCTTATAAAAGTACTCGGGACGCGAAACCGCGTCCAAAGAGTACAATGAAAGTACCCTTTCATTGCCGATTTTCCTCGATCGTTGCCGATTTCTGAGTCACCCTGTATAGTAGGGAATTTTTCACCCCTTATAAAAGTACTCGGGACGTGAAACCGCGTCCAAAGAGTACAATGAAAGTATCCTTTCATTGCCGATTTTTCTCCATTGTTGCCGATTTCTGAGTCACCCTGTATAGTTGGGGATTTTTCACCCCTTATAAAAGTACTCGGGACCTGAAACCGCGTGCAACGAGTACAATGAAAGTTCCCTTTGATTGCCGATTTTAGTTCTCCGCCTTGGATTCTCTCTCCGAAGACGCTAACTTAGTGCCACCTCTTTCGACATCATGTTCTCCTGTTACAATCTCAATTTTGGAGCGTTCAGAAAATTTTGGCCAGATTTTAGCAAATGTATCAGGCGAACATGAAGCGAAAGGAGGTACGCCCTGAATTTCATCGTCGAAGCCTTTCGAAGACGCTGCGCCTCTACGTCGAATAGTTCTCCGCCTTGGATTCTCTCTCCGAACACGCTAACTTAGTGCCACCTCTTTCGACATCATGTTCTCCTGTTACAATCTCAATTTTGGAGCGTTCAGAAAATTTTGGCCAGATTTTAGCAAATGTATCAGGAGAACATGAAGCGAAAGGAGGTACGCCCTGAATTTCATCGTCGAAGCCTTTCGAAGACGCTGCGCCTCTACGTCGAATAGGTCTCCGCCTTAGATTCTCTTTCCGAAGACGCTAACTTAGTGCCACCTCTTTCGACATCATGTTCTCCTGTTACAATCTCAATTTTGGAGCGTTCAGTAAATTTTGGCCAGATTTTGGAGCGATGTATCAGGAGAACATGAAGCGAAAGGAGGTATCGCCTGAATTTCATCGTCGAAGGCCTTTCGAAAACTCTGCCCCTCTCCGATTTTCCTCGATCGTTACCGATTTCTCGGTCACCCTGTACAGTAGGGTATTTTTCACCCCTTAGGAAGGTACCCGGCTCACGACTTCGTGGTACTGTTCACGGCCTCGGCTTCTTCCCCTCGTTTTCTCACCCCTCTCCCTTTCTGCCGCTGCCTTTCGTGGCTTCTTTACGCGGCCCTCTGTCTCTAATTGCGCTCGTCCCGCCGGCCGTGCATCGCCCATATTTACGCGGGCCGTACTTCGGCCCTCGACGTCCCTTCGTGGCACGAGCCGATCGTTCCTTTCCCTGCGATTACTCGTTAATAAAATTATTTCGCTGCTGAGTGCGAATGCCGGCTCGATTAAAAATCGGGTTTAGGGCCAGGTTTAGAACGGGTGGCGTCTATTTTAATCACAAGAATCCCCTGTCGCGCCGAGGCGAGCACGGTCGCGTCTCGAAAATAATCGAACGGCAAAAAGCTCGTTATAATTTTAACTTTGGCTGTCAAGCTGCCGCGGAGGGAGCCTTGGACCGGTCGTCTCGCCTCTCTGCCGCGCGGGGATAAATTTGACGTTTCGATGGGAGCAGTTGTCCCGCGAGTTGTTCGAACCGCGACGAGATCGCAGCCGGGCTTCAAGGTCCGCGCAATTATTGGCCTCTATAGATGTGTCGGGCGGATATTTACCGCACCGTTTCTCTCGGCCTGGACGCGCCGCGTAAAGCTCCGGGCCCCCGGCCCGTTGCAAATAATCGGTGCGCCGGAAAACCTCGACGTGCCTGACGCTTTATCGACCTACTCCACGTGATTTTTCAGCCGCCGCGCGGAGGCGGAATTTATTCGCGCGACGAGGGAGCGCGCTCGTCGCCTCGCGTACTCTAGAATTTCAATTTTCCTGATTCGATCGAGTGGTATTCGATTTCCCCGGGAGCCTCGCCCCGTGTAACTGTCGGCGACCGTCGTGCATCTTCCGGCGAGTGGTATTAATTCTCAAGATCGTATCGCGCGCATTCATCGCCCCGCGTACCCCAGAATCTCGCCGATTCCACCGAGCTGTGTTATCCTGCAAGCTTTATCCCCGCGCAATTATTCATGGACGCTGCGCGCGTTGCATTAAATGGCATTATGCATACGCTGGATGAATGTTTAACGTAGACTTCACACGTGCGGGCGTTTTCGCGGTAATTGAATCTACCATTAGTTAATGGTGTGAACCTGCTGTCTTGAATGGAGATTTCGTAGATCGTAATGCTTTTTAAAATTCACGCGCTCGGTGTAACACCTCCAGGCTTTTAAATACCGAACACTTGCGTGACAATGGTATTTTAATAACCAATCCCCCATGGTAGCAGAATACAAGCTTTAACAGACTTCCCTATAATTACCTCGATCTCCCTCCGATATTTCAAGCAACGACCGTGCTGAATTTCTGCTTTTAAAAGCTCTCGCGCCGACGGCACCACGGTCGACGTTTTTGCAACAGACGGGCGGCACGACGCTGCATCGTTGCTTGTAAAACGGCACGATAAAAACGTAAGGGTCAGCGACGTGGCCCCTGGAAAATAACGATTTGACTTCGCCTCTGCGAAAGCCCCCCGCTCCTATCCGCGGCCGGTCGTGGAGAATAAAACTATAAAATTTTTTTGCACACTACGCGCAAGCCGAACAATTACTAAAGCACGTACAAAGCGGTTTTTACGAGAGCCCGGCTAGCTGCTCTCCGCTTCTAGCCGAGCGGTAACGTTAACGCTGAAACAGCCGGTACACCGGCACCGTCGTAATCGTAATATAGATCGTACGGGGCGCCGTGCTTCCAAGTATTCTATAAAGTCGGCTAACTGCCCGGTTAAAGGTTTCCGTGCAAACTACGCGGGGTAAATTGATCTTGGAACGATCCCACTCCCCGAGGCGCAAGACGAACGCGTTGGGCTTTGATACTTCTGCGTTTCACGAGTGTTACGCTACTCGCAGTTTAGTGGGACAGGATGGGATCACATTAGATGGCTTAGATACTTTGCGGATCCTCGGAATTCCTTCTTCCGCGGTAAAACATGGAAGTTTGATGGAAGAATTTGATTACGAAATGCTGGAGTGTATTTGCTTTATCCTAGGAAGGTGTTAATAATTGGTGAAGTTTTTGTGCTGAAGAGAATTGTGTGGCAGGGCAATTGTGGTTCTCGTGTATTGCCAAATGCTCGTAGATTTCGTAATTGTGGGGTTTGCTTGTGGCGAAGTTGGTTCATTGAATTTCGAAGCTGTAAGTTTGTAATAATTACGGTTGCGTGGTTAAGGAAATCAATAGTAAAGGATAATTACCGTAATTAAGGGAACGTGAGATCCATCGTGATCGCTGGAAACAAAGTGGATAGTTGTGCGAGCGCTTTCCGATAACATCGTTACGAAATGAATGTGTACAGTGTATCTTTACGACGGTAATAATTTTAACTGAAAAAAATGCAATGTAAAATAATGCAGGTATAATGAATGAGGATTCTGCAAAAGTATTCATGACTCTCGACAGGGAAGTGCAGCAATTAGTTCCATTTAATATAATTGAATTTCAGCTCCATTAAATATAAAATCGACCCATTATCGCGCATTTTTAGCCACGTGAAACTCGTGCTAGTGGTTCCAGTTCGTTGATGACCTAACAAAGAAGTCGGGTTTTCTCAGGAACACATTATCGTCACGTTCTAACAATAGCTGCTTTCAGTTTCATAGAGAATTCATGTGCAGGGGCAATTAATGTTATCGTGTTTCCAGATAATCATTCCAACGCTTGCGAAAACAGCTCTCCAAGAATTCTAGAAAGCTACTGATCGATAAAGCAACCGTCTTACACTCCACTAAAACTCAAATTTATTAGTTCACGAGAACGAATTATGTCCGAGAGCAATTACATTATTCCCCGCTTATTCCCAACAGCCGTTCTCGTGCAAAACAATAATTTGCCGATCTGCTTTATGCAAAATTCCATCAACACCTAATCTATATTTAAACCGTCTCTACAGATTTCATAGCTAATCCAGTGTATGAAAAAACTGAGGCAGAAAATAAAAATAAAATCCATCGGGAATTCCTCTTGAAGCCTTTCACGGGCCTCGAAGCATGCATCGAAGAAGTCTGTTTCGGCGTGTCCCGGGCTCGAGCGACTTCTTGCGGCCTGCCTTCGATCGCCACGAGATCGTCCGATTGATCGCAAACCTACAAATGCTCGTGTCGCCTCGGCTGCCATAACTGGCAGAAAAACTCGTCGATACTCGCGGCGCTCGCGGTTTCCTTCGAAGCCGGAGCGAAAGACGATTTTATCTGTCTCTGGCAGCAACTAATACCGGTTTTTCGGCCACACGGGGTGGCGGCGGATTTCTTGCCAATCAGCGGTCCCTCCAAGGGTGCGCCTTTTATTCGGAATCGATTACATCGTCGGGATAAATAAACCATGCCCAAGGTTGCTTTTTAATTCGCGTTACGACGTCGGAGGGAAAGGATGCCTCCAGTTATTATAGTTGGAACAAAATCCAACTGACCGCTCAAGGCCACTGAGAGGCTATTCCTCCACCATGTTTGGCTAACCTCGCTGCTTGGCGCATTTATGGTGAAGGGATAGCCTCATAATGGCCTTAAACGACCGCTACGCCAAAGCTGACGGAAAATTAATTACGATTTTAGTAACAAGCACACCCAACTTTTACAGTAACATAATAAAATGCTGGTGTATTAAGGGGACCTTCCGGTCTAAAAGTCGATTTTTTTTTTATTTCGTTTGTCGAATGTTCAAACTTTCAGGAATACGTGTTTAAAATGATTTGTTGATATTCGTAAAATTCCCGAAGTTATAGGCATTTGAGTAGCGGCAAATTCATGGGCAACAAACGGCCACTCGACGCCCACGTAAAACTTTAAACGCGTGTTTCTCGAAACAGTGTTCTCCAAACGGTGGGCCCTGTATCTCCAAAAGTTATTATCCGATTCGACTGAAACTTTTTTTATTTTGAAGAATATACTTCTGGCTAGGGGGGAAACCAGAAAAATTACAAAAAATTGAAAATTTATAATTTTTAAAGGCGTCGAAAGGATGAAAAATATAGGGAAAAAGTGATTTCAAACTTCAAGTGCCGTTATTTTCTAAAAAAATGTCATTTTTGTAATTTTTTCTGGTTTCCCCCCTAGCCAGAAGTATATTCTTCAAAATAAAAAATGCTTCAGTCGAATCGGATAATAACTTTTGGATACAGGTGCCACCGATGTGGATGAATTTTTTGACGCCTTGACTTTAACGACTCCCCGTCTGCAATGATTAATTATAAAATAAAAAATATATTTCTATAATTTAAGACATCCTTAATACAATGCAAAAAGTCCCAATGAATTATATATAGTAGTTTTCCTTTAATTAATTCCTAAAGATCACCTATTTTTTGGGGCTCTAGACCGGAAGATCCCCTTAAGGAAGGAGGTTGTTCAAAGGTTTGTGGCTACCAAAGTAGATGTCTCTGTCTTAAATCCTTATTTCTACGAAAATTGTTCTTGAACTCGTGTGTTGGAATTATTTATTTTAACATCGAGATGAGCCGATGCGATGGGGAAAATTTATAGAGTGACACATTTTATGAGAACTGTTCAGCATAAACGATGAAGAGCAAATTTAGATTTGTATAGGTGGAGAATGGTATTTACTGGTTTCGCGAATTCATGGTACACCCGGTATACAGAGAAATATGTGCGCTGTGTTTCGCATAGCCGCTGGAAGATTTAATCGTCGAGTATCGGCGCGGAATAGTTACACAATTGCTGGCATCCCGGCAACCGTATAGAGTCACGTGTGTCGGTTTATACGAGGAGATCTGCGTTTTTGCCATCGCGCTGCAGTCCGTTCTGTCCGCTCCTCTTCTTGCTCGTCTCATATTGACCGATTGAACGATCCTCGGAAGTTCCGCCGGCGATCGGTAATTGATTTTAGGTTTAATTGAATACAGGACTAGCGTGTTCCTACCGGCCATGATTTATAGTAATAATGGCACTTCTTGTCCACCGCCGGAGTACTATTCCAATGAATTATATCGACCGCGTCAGTCTACGAGACGCGATAAATTAGGGGCAGTTCTTTGCTGGGTGAAACCGCGACATCCAACGATTTCGTATTAAATTAACGACGAAGGCTGTTGATTGTTGAGACAAAATAATTACGCCCCGTATTTGCAAGCTACAGAATTTTGCAGCAACTTTAGAAACTAAATATAACCTTAATCTTGCAAGCTTCGAATTTAGAAACCGAGAAACCAGCAGCAATCACTAATCAACCAAGAAATCACGAGTGACTGCCCATCGACACGAGTACATTCTGCAAATAAACCTCAGCACTCGCGCAACATCCCCACTATCTTCCACAAAGATCAACACACCAGCTGACCAGGCCCGATCACTTTCCGCGCATCGGATCGCCCGCTTATTCCGTTGCGTCAATTACGAATGTTTCTCCTAATCACAGCGGAGATCGTTGCAACTCGTGTGCTCCCGGAGCCATCGCGCCTATCATCCAGCTTTAATCATGCACCGATGGGAATCCGTATCACGGACAGTCCCGCTAAACAGCCCCATAAAAACTGCTGGCAGAGAGATCCCACGCTATCCTCTAGCTGGCCTAACGATCGCAGGAACTCGCGCCGATCGCGCGCACACAGGGAACGCTGGCAACGGGGCACACTCATAGTTACTGGAAGATTTAATCGTCGACCATCGGCTCGGAATACTTACATAATTGCTGGCGTCCCGTAACCGGTATGGACTCACGTGCGTTGCTTTACGACGATTTATGTTTTTGCCACGCAGCCAACTATCTCGTGACCCTCTCCTTCTCTCTCCGGCCGGCTGGCGGGCCCGTCTGCCTCGCTCTCTCTCTCTCTCTCTCTCCCGTCCACGTGATTAGACGGTCGCACGGAAGCGACGTACACGTCGGTAATTGATTTTAGATTTAATTTAATTAAGCGCCGATGCGCCGGCTTTCAGCACGTTCGCCTGGCTTTTAGCGTACGCCTCGAGTCTTATTGCGTCCGACTCGCCGCGGGATTCGTAATCGCGTTGGGATGTCATAAAACTGTTTGAAGAGGAGCCCTCGACGAGCACGGCTCGTATTTTTCCCGGGACGAACGCGCGGAAATTGCCTGAGAAGATTGTTCGCCCGAGCCGCGTCGAATTTCCCTGATCGAGGGCTGGCTCGTCGCTTTTATCTTAATCGCGCAGAGATGTCAGCGGGCTCTTCTAGTTCCCATCGACGCACGCGCCGATGACTATTTCGAAGCTGTAGTTTGGTAATTGGCCACGGAGTTTTCCTTTGGCTGGCGGAAAATGCAGAGGGGGCTTGGAAATTTTTGTTCTTGGAAAGTTTTGGTTTAACGCGAAGTACTTGAGTTTGCAACGGGGAGTGGTAATTTAACTGGTGACTTGACAACGGGCTCTTAGTTTGTGAATAAATATGTCGGACTGGACGAATATGTGTCTTGAAATAAAAAATTAGTGTACTTTGAATTAATCTTTGGTTAAGACAGTAGTCTGGGTAATTTTTAATTAAATATGTTTTTAAAATAACGCTGGTATGAAATGTTGCATGGAGATACATATAGCTCACGGTGGGCAATAGTCGCGTCTGATCATAGACGGACCCTTTTCACTTGCTCGCGCATATTTTATTTCTCTCTCTCATTTAGAACATACTAATAATTTAGACAGGTTTATATCTTTCGTTGTATCGTCTAAGATGTGTGATATTTTGAAAACTGTTTCAATTAAGGATTTCAACTTGCACCATTAATTTATGTGCAATTAGATAAAGTTCGTGTATATATCCACATCGATATAGGAGAACACAGGATCCATAAGAAACAGGTAGAGACGTTTTGCAAAATCGACGAAGGCTATAGCTTTACATGACGAGGAGAATACCTTGCAATTGATAACACGCCCGAGCAAAGTTTGCCTATGACAAGGGCCGATCGTAAACACGGAAGCTAAAGGGAAAAATACGAATGAAAGACAAACCTTCGCATCGATTTGGTTCAGTGTATAACCTTTGGATGCTCTTTGCCTCGGTGTAATAAGCCTAATGAATAATGCAGAGCCGTGGTATCAAAGAGGAAAAAGTAGCTTCAGTACCAGTGAATAGAAACAAGAAATCGCCAAGAGCAAAATTACAATACCGACAGACTTACTTTTAAATAACAGCTTTCAATGGCAAAGCTGCTTTCGCAGTGTCACTGAACACGGCGCGTATGCGAATCCATATCGCAATACAAAAAATTCCCCCTTTCCATTAATCTGTCTTTATCTATAAATTTCAATACTTGCACAGTTCCACGCATGATATTTCTCACCTACTTGTGCAATCATCAGAAACATGTGATTTCGAAGTTTATCATAAAAGTTTCAATCGTTTAGTTAGTGCATTTAATCTGAATTTTCTTAACCTACAGAATATTACCCAGAATTTTCAAAGCACAAACTGCTGTTAGCCAATGACAATAGCATTTTGTCTAGAGCGTGCACGTATGTCGAGGCACTTTTATCGCGCGATGAACGCCAGGCATGCATTCCGTTAGAGGCGAACGTCTGCAAATTGCAACCTCGTCGTTGTTGGCTATTTATTTCAGGAGATTGTTCGATGGAACGGCGGCACATTAATTTTCAGAAACGATCGGCAAAACACACGTCTAGATCGCGGTAATGCCACAGCGCTGCGACAATAGCCCCAGCGCCGGCTGTATTATGCTCGGTTTTATCATTCGTATTACGCTGTCAGCGGATAAACCATATTGAGCCCGTTGCAGCGGCCAGAGGTGAGCGGTGCATTATCGTTCGCCCCATTATCGATTACTTCGACTTTCTGTCCGCATAGCCCCGCGACAGAGGCTACTTCCTGCTGGCGGGTGAAATAGAAACGCGCGACGACGTGCATGCGCGAAACACAAAATTAACGCGACTCTTTCCGGAAAACAGTTCCACAAACAATAGGATACAACCATTTCAGTGAAGACGAAGTGTTAAGTTCCCATTTGGTTATAAGAAATGTACTGATTTTTGAAAGTGACAATCTAATTTGGGAATAATAGTGAAAAGTAATTTAGAAACTGCACTGTAAACAATATTTTGTACTAATGAAGATCATTCATTAATCATCTTCGACGTATAAGTCGTATCAAAGTTTATGGTCTTTATAGTTTACCCACAAAAGTGAGTTTCATTAAAGACTTAATTTATCAGGGATGTTTGGCCAAGAAAATTCCACGATTACCTGGAATAAAGTAACTCACTCTTTATCAGCATTGCACGTGACGCTGCCCCCACATCTTTCCCCTTATTCCATTCCCCCAGTAGAAAATTGTTTCCACCGTAAATGGCTCTTTATAACGAACGGTCACAAGGTCCCATAATTTAATTCTTAATTAAGACGCCATTCGCCCGGTACTCCGATAATTACCCAGGCATAATTGATTATCGGAGAAACCCCCCGCGACATTTATATCACGGAGACGTCGTAGACAGCGTCCAACAGCGTATCCATCGATATTTAATTCCCACCAGAAGCGACGCCAGCGGTATTTATACCCGTCGCGTTTTATAGTTAGCGTGCTCCGTTTCGCCGTTTCATCGCGGCCGTTAAATATTGCAATCAAGTGGAACAAGTCCACTCTAGTTTCTTGGATCGGTTCACACTGGATTATGCATCTGCCCCTTTGAGCACGCCGATGCTCCTTCTCGGACATACACATCGGCCGGTAATTTCTGCCACGTTCCATAAACCTTTCGCTATACGCTCCACATTTATACTGTATCCGCTCGGAACTATACCCCCTGATCATCGGTGAGTTTCAAACTTTCCGCGGATTGTAGAGGCACGAGAGTGTGCCGAGCAAGTTTCCCCGCCGGAACGTTGAAAGAAGTTAATGGCCACCGCCTCGTTGGCGAGAACACCAGCCACCGGAGGCATAAGTCCGCTGTAAAGGGCACACGTAAGGCGACAAACATCGGCCACGCTCGGAAATTGATTTTCCCCGCGACGTTTATCGTAAATCAATGCACCGTTCCGGCCGCAGCGAGCTGCAAAAGTGTCCATAAAACGCGGGCGTTCAGCCAGATCAGATCGGCCGTGACGTAAAACGGGCTGCAGTCTCGACCGGGATACATTATATTTCTCGTTGCCAAAGCGGCTCGAAATAAGGGGCTGCCAGAGAGAGAGTGAATCATCCGCTGGCTAGATTCTATCGCGCTCGAAAACGCTCGCCCCGATTCATCGTCCCGGCTCGAAAATTGCCTGTCCGTTTGCATTTTCCTGCACGATCTACAACGTAGAGTTCTATTAAAATCACCCCCCGGGAACTATTTTTCCGCGTTGCTTAAAAATAGAAGACACACGTACCGTGGAAATATCATTCTGAATTCTGCGGTAGCTTACAAAGTGGTTCGTGGACGTTTATAGATCCTCTGTCTATATTAAAACGGTATTCGAGATTCAAAACACTTCTGTTTATTTCAATTTGGCTGGCGACAAATGCTCCGCGCTGTTGAAACAATCGTTCTACAAAGGAGCGGACATGTTTCAAGCAATGCCAAGTTCAGCTGATGAGAGAACGAAGGGTGGGCTATCGATCGTTGTTCGGCGGAAAGCACGTTTCCCTGTGGAAAAACAACGAAACTGGGGGAAACTCGTTAGCATCGATTACCGATCCGTCGACTGGCTAACTATCATGGGCAGATTGGTTTCCCAGGGACGCGGCCAGCTAGATTAATCCGCTAAAAATTCATCTGTAGAGATCGCCGGCTCTCCGTGGAATTTTCGATAAGGCAGTGAAGGAAATCTCTTTTCTGGAGGACAGACGCGGTCGTTTCTTCGGGGTTCGTTGAACGAGCCGGGGTGGAGGAGGAATAAAGGGAGGTGGGAAAATAGTAGGCAGGCGAGGAACCCTGCCATTTTTCCTTGGCCGTGCATGACTTACGGTCCGTATTATCGTTACGATCTCTTTTCTCCGGGTGGGAGGGGTGCCCGCCGTCGTTCGATAACGTCATGAAAGTGAACACCGCCTTGGCTCGGCCTTCTTTTATTGAATCCACGGGAAACCGCTCTCTTCTTTCGCTCGGTTTTACAAACGAGCCCCGGGGAAGCGACTCGGAACGAACCTATTACCATGCCACTCCACCCAGGGGCGATTTTTATTGGAAGCTCGATAATTCCAGCGGCGATAAGTTCTTTTACATACATCATGGATTCAGCAGTAACGAGTTCCTTCTTGCGAACCGCTCCGATAATTCGACTATTGATTAACACATTTAGTGCCGCGTGAGTCGGTACAATCTAACGTAAGATATCTAGTGGCATAACACAAGGGACAAGTTATTCCTACATGAAATATAAAGTCGTTAAATGAAATGTAAAATCTCCCCTAACCAAAATTCCCAGTAGCGTTGTATTTTCTCTATGCTTCTCAACTGAACAATTTTTTCGCCTCTGTAGACGTGACTCTTTAATCCACGTTAAAAAAAAATTGTAAAGTTGAAGGGGAGTCGCGTTGGAGGAATCATGTTGGGTCGATCGACGGTTAAAGTCTCAATTTGCAAGGTGCGCACGTCGGTCGAGGGGAGGGAGAAGAGCAGTGAACTCGCGATAAATTCCAGGTACGAAAATTAATGTCGCAAAGACGTACAGCAGAAAGAGAGAAAAAGAGGGACGGTTAGTGGCGCGGCGGCTGCATCCCCTGTTCTACAACGGGGGTGAATACGCACTGCATACTGAGCGGAACATTACCCGACATTATAAATGAGAATCGTAAAATATTATGTCACGTCCTGCGTCCCCCGGTTTTTCTTCTCTCGCCTCTCGCTGCCCCTCCCGTCGCCGTTGCTCTCCAACTTTTCCAGTTCAAGATGAAATTATCGCGACGCCCACACCTGCACCGATGAATTTTTAAGCACGTCCATGCGTCGTCGTAATTACCTCCTCTTTTTTTTTTTTTTAAATTAGCTTTACTTCCCTCCCCGCCGCGCAGCAGAACCGAAAGTTTTAATCGACGGTTAGGTGAGCTCTGGAAGTTATAAAATCGAATTAGCAGCATGGGTTGCGCGTTAATTGGTCGAAGGATCGCAGGCAAATTAGCTGTGGGTAATTTTGCACGTCAATATTCATTAATTAACTATCAATCACTGGCGATCTGGGGGTAATAGGTCGGGCAACTTTATTCGAACGTTTGCCTCGGTTATTTCAAAGCGGATCGGTATATAATCATGGTTTTAATGGCGGTGATTTGATTGGTGATTAGTCGCCGATTGCTACGGTGTATTTAGTGATCATTGGCGTGTCGTTTTATTGCGCAGTTTATAAACGTTTCTACTTTATTACCGAGGTTAGCGCGCATTTACTGCATCAATTGCTGCAATATATTTGAAACATATTCACATTAATTAGGTTTTTATCAGTGTTCTTATGGCCCGTCCAATTACCGTAGCGAAACAATTTATCATTTCAATATCTCCTTGTGACAATCTCTAACTCGAATGATAGCGTCTACTCTCTCCACCAAAGATGTAATTAAAAACTTATAGTCTTAAATATATTTCGCTCCTGCGACAGTTATCACAAGCTTGGCGAGAGTTATATCGAGCAATTGCACGAATTGATTCAAGAAAAGCAAAATGCTCAATACCATTTCAACTGAAAAGTCTAAAATCGTAGAGCCCCTTTTACAAGCAAAGAAATCGACAAAAATCCAGTTACCCACTGTTTAAATCCTCAAGCACGTCGCAGTGCACCACTTTCGACCGTTGAACTCATCGTCATTAACGCTTGCGACACGGCCACGACCCAAGGAAAATATTATGACACCCTTTCCTGTTTCCACTCAACCCGCCCGGCTCTCGGCCCCTCAGCACCGCGGATAAAATTACATCGCCCACGCGGGGACTTCTGAATTATGATCTCCCTCGCGATTCCCGCGATTCTCTCCATTCTCTCTTTCTCCGATACACGCACGGACAAACGCGCGCGCGCACACACACCTCGGGCCCGCAAAAATTTCGCCCCTGGCTTTCGTTCGTCCAGCGTTCCCCGATCGTTGCGATTCGCGAGCAGGTCGAAGGCGGATAATTAACGAGCCGAGCCCACCGCCGCGGCGACGACGACCTTAAGAGTTTCCCGCTCGTCTCGCGCGATATTTATGTTATTCGTTAGCGTGCGCAATTTAGGCAGCCGGCGAAATTAATTGCACGCCGCGAGGACCGTAAGTGGATGGCCAGGGAGGTGGGGAAGGCTCTCTGCCGGTCAATCAGCCAGGTAATACGTGCACCGGGAGGACGAAAGAAGGTGATCGGTTGGCGTACGCGAAACGTGGGGTTGACTGTTCACCGGACGGGTTACTTATGGCTCGATAATTGGTATAATAAGTTGCGGGTGAGCTGGTTTGCCAGCGGCTCGTTAGTCGTAATTCCTTTCGGCGGGAACGATTATTTATCGTCCGCGATCGCGATTGTATCATTGAAGCGAGCTTGGTAGCTGTTATGGATAGCCTTCTCGCTGGATGCAAATGGTGATCGCTCGGGCGCGCGTAAAACAGAGGAAAAAAGGCCGCGGAATTGCCGATCGATTGGCGTCCACCGACGACCGAGCGACAGCGTTTAATTATTTTTAGAGATCCAGGATAAATTTGATGGCGCGGATGATCGACCGCGGGACCATTAATCGCGCCCAACGCGGTTATAATAATTTCTCGGCGATCGCCTCGCGAACGTTTTGGCCATTCTGATGAACCGACGCGGTGTCCCTTTACCCACACTTTTATCCCGGTGTCCGCGAGCGGGAAACATAATAATTTCAACGAAATTACGTGACAACTGCCAATGTATGGTCCAATTCGGAACTGTTTATAGGAAATTCTGTACTTTGTAGATTCAAAGGCGACAAAGTGTCGCGCAAGTTAATGGGAGGACAGGAATTTTTATACCATTGAACGTTAAATTTCAATCGGTTATCCCAGAAAGCAAACACTCTTCCATCGTTTCGCTTTGCTTCGTACAAGGCAGTTGGAAGAACTTGTGCGCGAAACGCGGCTTCACGGAGGCGGGTAAATGTCACGATGGCTCCAGAAGGACGTCCACAGTCTCGTGCACGAAATTTCCCACGGGCTGGCCGATTGAATCGCGGGGGCCGCACGGTTACGTAATGCGAGTCCCCGTTCGATCCGCACGAACCTCGAAAAACAATCGTGCACGCGAGCGAACGCACTCAATCAACATGCGAGCCGTCGAAACGTTCTTTGCAATCGAGCATACACACCGGTTTAATTGGCTGCGTGGCCGTGGTGCACGTACGAAACGGCATTGTACGCGGGACGGTCCAATTTGCGACGCGGATTCCCCGCTCTGATCGGCTGTCACAATTAAAGTCGTAAAATCGCGGACTAATGGCCTCGTTACATTAATTCCAGCTGCACGGCGAAGGAAAAAAAGTACGGCTGAACGCTGGTGCACGAAAGCGCATAAAGCGCTCGATGCTGCCGCCTCGTTCAGGGGCGTTCGCCGCTCGCTTCCGCTTGGAGATGCAAGCGCGTGGAATTGTCGCGTAATGCGAGGCTGCTTTGATTCCACGAGGCCCTCCACCGGGGGTTAATTATCGCCCCGTTAATAATCATCTGCGCTGCGATTTTGTGGGACAGCTTGTTAGTAATTTTTTAATTTCGTGCATCCTCGAAGGGGTAGTGTAGGTTCTACACTAGGGTGGAACGAAATATAGGGGCAAAATATTTCTTATTTACTGAAATATTCATTTTTGAAAGGCTTGCGGCACCACAAAAAATTTGTTGATCACGTTCAAACCTTGGCAGCTTAAATACCATTATAAAAGGCAACTTTTGCCCACTATTCGAAGTCATGAATAATAAAAAAATATTTTACCACTATATTTCCACCCTAATCTACACACCCTAAAAAAGAAAAAGCAAAAAGGAGATTAATGTAACCACTAGCAAAGTAATTCAAGAGCTTTCTAAAAAGAAAAGAAAACCAGGGTTTATTCTTTAAATAAATATTTATAATCACCTAATGAATTCTTTGAATTTGCATTGAAAATATTTTCATCCGTTCAACTCGGCTCCCCTCAAGATTAAATCCCGAGTGCGCCGTTGTGTTGAAGCGATTGTGACGGGGGAGTAGGTATTTGAATTTTTGTTACGTGCTACTTGTGGATACTAGTAGACGCTACCTGCATGGAATTTTTGATATTCTGCTGCGAGGGAATAAAGTGGAATGCAGAAAATGATTTTTAGTTTTACAGGAAGGATTCCACGTCGCGTATGTAAAATTAGAATTGATTTTTGACTGTCGTCCGAGTACCTACAATTTTAAAGGCGCTGTTCCTCGGGTGCATAAAACGTTAACGTCGTAAAACTTGATTCACCTCGACTTTCTCCCTTCCTGGACGAACATAAAGCCCCCTTGTTTTATAGTTCTCGCGCATTTAAGCGCGCAACATTTAACGAATGAAAACTGAGAAGGAATAACCGATAGATTAACAATGCGCGTGGCAATAAATACGATGTTTTATCGCCGAAACACGATAACGCGCTTAAGTACGTTTAATCGAATATGTTGTTACGTGGCGCGAGTACAGGCTTGCGCGCAAATGAAGGACACCTCGCGGGGCGACATAAATTCCGTTTAACGAGCGCTGCTCGAAATTCAGCCTGGGAACATTACGATACGATCCAGCGGGAGTGGATCGAGGCCGGAATCGTTTCGTCCGCCGCGCGATGATTTACCGCGGCGAAAGAAAAAGCAAGAATCTCAATCGATGCGACGATACACCTTCGTCCACTGCGACGTACAATCGACGTATCGACGACGCAGGATGCAAACGATTTACGAGGGGAAATGTTTTTACTGTTTAGATTTGTGTTTTCGATTAACATAAAATTTAACGTCCTCGGCGATCGTGCTGGGGGGGGGGGAGGGGCAGTGGAGGGGGGCGAGATGGATTTATGGACGTCACTTTTGCAGCTCTAATGTTTCCGTGCAGAAATGTCTGCGCGTAAAGGACGAGATGACGAGGAGATTGAATTCTTAACAGTACACCAGAATCAAATTGAAAATACTAAACTCCCATCGCAAAATAAGGGAAAATGTCAAACGAGGAAGCCTCTGCTTTACCTTCCAACAGTAATGGCTTCCATATCATCTGCGGCTGGAAAATATCAGTTTTTCCTCGAGCACCAGTTGAAATGACACCGTTAAAACCTTACTTTGAAGCTATCAATTACCGTTCGCGATCATTCCAGTCTTTAACGATTACCGAGCGGAACCTCGGAGCTTTAATCAACCATTTCCTCCCCACAGGTTCAGAGGCCGCGCGTAAAACAGCGATGGATTCTGTTGTGCAACCATCTTGCATCTCGCCATTCAATTATTCCGCGCGCCGTAAACGGACGAAGACAAAAAGCGAGGGGCTAGGGGGAGGGGGATAATAAAAAAGGTCCAGCGCGTTTGTCCCTTCGCGAAGCGCTCGCGCCGGCCGTTTAAAGCGGTCGTATTAAGGTCGCTCCTGCCAGAGGAACGGCGTCTAGTTGGACGGGGGTAAAAAAAAAACAAATAAAAGAAAGGGATTAAACCGTGGTTTCCGTCGGTAGACGCGATTATGCCCCCGGGGCTGCAAAGGGTGGCGGTCAGCGAGAAATAATTCCACGGGAAACGATGCGCTTTGCCTCGGCCCCGCGTTAAAGATTATCGAGCTGGTCGTTCGGTCGAGATTATGCTCTCGCTTCGCTACCACCCCACGGCTTCGTGTGCATCGAACTTGAATCGTGACCGCCCCTGGAATGCTCCCGACCTCGGTTCCTCGCGCGCTTTCATGTCTCCTCGCTCGACAATTCCCGTGGATTCCCTTCTCTCGCCCCCTTCCCCAATTAACTTCGGCCACAGTCAGGCGAATACTTATCAATGGAAATGGGAAATGGCCATTTGTTCCCTATCTTTCAGAGCATCGCGCGTTCCTAAATTCCTCCTCGGCTTCTTTTTCTTTATTACACTCTCCGCTTGAGAATATCTTGTGTGCACAGATAAAATCCCCCCCTTGGCTCCTCGGTATCAATTTCGCCGCATCATTTACGCGCGGCGTGCGATCAGCGCGAATAAATATGTCTCCCGGATTACAGAGCGAAACCGAGGCGAAGCCGGTAAATTTCATGGCGCTGGATTCGGAGCGCCCCGTAATTTCTACACGGCGAGGTCTCGAAAGAAACGAGAATGAGTGGAAACGGACCGATCTAGGCGCAATTTTATTCAATATCGCGCGGCGGCGGCGGCGGTGTCGCTCAAGTGGGCAAGATTAGCGTGTTTAAGGTGATCACCGCTGATGAGCGGCTCGCCAGAAGGAGAATGAATAATAGACCGGTCGGAGGGAACACGTTCTGATTGAGTTAACCGCCGACATACGTCATTATACGCCGACTCGTCGGCTGTAGACGCCAAGGCCGGCTGCTAAGCGAATACGTACAATCTCGACGTCGTATTCAGGTCGTTCTTAATTAACCTGCTCAGTGCCCCGATACAGGCCGCGACGAGCCTTCGACATGCACCTTCGCGGCTCGTCCGCGACAACGATCGTCGATCATTGTTTCCAGCGGAATAATCAGGAGATTATATTACATACTGCTAGGAGCACCTAACTGGCTGCATTCCTAACAGTAACGATAAACCATGCCCATAGGAATATACTGTTCAGACGTATGTCCGTCTAATACAGGACACGAACTACTCGCGGTCGTTGAGGCTCTTGTCAGGTCATCAATCCTGCTCGACCTAACGTTCTTGTAACCTTCTCTTCCTCTTTAGTGACGTGGATTTATACCCCGGAGCGTCGATGAAGATAAAAATCCAATGAATTCCGGCGCAAGTGCCACTAAATTCCGTGCGAGTTGAACAGTGGAAGGAGCACGGACATTACCCGAAAGGATCGTATCAAAATATCGATACCCCTCCAAACCTGGATCACTGTTATCTACCGAAAAGTCGGACAGGTTATGCAAATCCCCCGGCCGCCCTCCCCCGCTCGCGCAAGCCCATCGTTGCCTGCTCGTATCGTTGCAACGTCCGCGGCGATACCGCCAATAAAGGCGTCCCGCAAGGATCTCGCAATCCACGGGACACAAACGGTCGTCCGGGCACCTTCTGGCCGACGCTGAGTTACATAAGTGCGCTCGAGAAGCCCGGGGCCCCGCATTCGGCCATGCTAAAACTCTCCAGAGATAATCTGGCCGTTTCGCCGGCGAGATTTCGCCGCGGTTGTCTCGCCATAATTGGCGAACGCCGGCGCGAGAGCGTCGCGCAAAAGCGAGGCAGAACGTCGAAAAGGGCCGGCGAACGAGGGCAAAAGGAGGAGCAGAGAGAGAGAGAGAGAGAGGGGGGAGGGGAGAGAGAGAAGGCCACGGTGGACTCGATGCTCATGAATCTCATGATCGATGCGCGATCCACGGTGCGCAGAGAGTTAAAACGTGTCCAAGTTGGAAGGCCGCGGGCCGATAACCGGTAATGGCCGTCCAGGACTTCACCGTGTTACGTGTCAGCCCGTGAGACGTTCCACGGCGATTTACGGCTGCGTACACGGTGCCATTACCGAGCACCGTAAATAAGACGATGCACGGGCGACGGGGGGACAGCGGGCCCCTTGTGCCGCGGCGGTTAATAATTTTTAACGTGCCCCGTGCGTGGGCGTCGTTAATTTCTGGTCCAACGCAGCGCGTTTTTGTCGGTCTGCATCCGCGACGCGACAGTAAGTTTCTGAATCGCGCGGCGATTTTGCTGGCTGCGAGAAGGAGGCTGTCTTCGTCGTTAGATTTTGATAAAGTGAAACTCGTACGGAGATTCTGAAGTGTGACGTGGTCTAGGATCGAAGAATCGCTTGGTTGAAGAAAGTAGCGAGGGGTTCGAACGTATCGCGAGTATTTTTGTTTGAGCGAGAACTTTCAAGTTTCTTTCCAGATTAAATGTTAAGTATTTGGTTGTAGATGAATCATCAATTATTCTGGAATTGAAAATCCTTTCTAGAGTATCCCACTTTGTACAGCAATGTCTAATCCAAAGCGGCCAGAAAATCGAATTACATTCGCGTGCGAAGCGAATTACATTCGCGTGCAGAGGCTGCAATTACGCGTAATTGGGTAATTATCGAAGCTTTCGAAGAATTGTCCCCGTAACCGGAATAAAAGCGTCGCGATGCATAATGCAGGGGGCGACGGATACACTGGCGCGAAAACACGCGGCCCGCGCCGCGTTTCGTGCCGCGGAACTGGGTCGTAGGCGGAATTATTCGTTTCATTACGTGATTCCGCCTCTTTATTTCAATGTCCGCGCTCGTACAGTCAATCTCCATTATCCGTGTCTCCGGGGGTTGTGCCCGGGATCGCTTGAGCAAATGCCAAAGGTTATTCCCTCGTAAACTCCGGACGTTATACCGCGAAACTGCGAGCGTGACTCTTTTTACGAGGCTCCTTTCCCTCGAATCCACTACTTTACGAACTGATACGACGAAACTGGGAAATCATGAAAGGTGGCAGCGATATTACCTATGCAATGCGAAAAATTATATTCTACGTACCTAATCCACGCCGCTCACGCCCCTTCATAAGACGACGCGATTCTTCGGCTCGCGTCGTATCGTTTCGCCGTCGTAGTGGCCAGACTGCGACAGCTGACAATCCGACGACGAGAACGTCGCGTGGTAGAACGACGTCTGTGGCTTCCAGAAGCATCGGCTCCGATCGATCCTCCTCGGGCCGGAGACGCACGGTTCGAAAGTAACGAGTGCTTTATGTTCTTGTTTCAGGTTGCGACACGGCCTTGGAGCCCGGATCAGGGCAAGACACGGGAGATGACCAAGCTCTGCAACCATAAGAGGAAACTTTTGCTGCCGATAACGGCGGCCAGCAGTCCTGTTGCATCCTGTACCACGGCGGTCTCCTCCTCGACATTATCCTCCGGCCAGGCCGCGAGCGCGGCTCACGTGAACGCAGACTCGCCCGCGTCGCCGGACAAACCCCGAAAAGGTAAGAATACGCGACCTTGCGCGGCGATTCCGCTTCTCCATTAGTTTAGAGGCCTCCGGCCCATCGAGACCCTCGTCGCTTTCACGTGGGAGACTTTAGGAGTGACGACGCGGTATATTTCTCAGTCCTCTTGACACAGCTACAGTAATTTGCATACTTTGCATATTCACCAGCCTGTACGTTTTACATTTTTATACGTCTGATGTCTGGTATATGATAATGTCTATGCGAAGTTTCGTCAGAAGATTTCGAAAAATGAATTTCTCCCGACTCTAAATCTATCTCGTTTAGTGATCTGTGTACGTATCTTGATCGTCGAATCGATTAATTCCCAGTATCTATCCACCGTTTGAGAAACTTTCCGGTTACCAAAATCGCTAGGCTCCGCCGCATGTTCCCAGCATCTGTGCCCGGCGATCCACGGAGCCGTGAAAATCCCACTCTCCCGGGCCCGTCTAACGACAAGCACGGGGCCAAAGTGGCTCGATTAGAAAACGTATTCCTCCCAGAGGTAATCTCGCGAGGGAAATCGCGCGGAAGGAATTTTCCCGGCCAGTCAAGACTTTCATCCCCGGCGCGGACGGCGGGTGTCGATCGATCAAAATCAGAATTTCCCCCGCGGGGGAAAAGTTTCTCGGCACGGCCCGAACCTAGCCGGCAACTCGGCCCAACTCGATCGCATTATACATACACGCCAATCAATCTCACGTACACAGAGCCCAGACCGCGGGGAGGCGCACGTACGCATCCTCCGTGTGCCATCAATATATATCGCCCTCCTCCCACCCTCCTCCTGCCCCTGCAGAAGTTTTCCCATCGATCCGTCGTATTAACAAAGTTCCGGCCGCCGGTGGCCGTCGGAGCGACGCGCCATAATCGCCGGGAACGTTTATTCACCGTCGTACCAGAAAACACGGGGCGGAAACTTTTATTGGAAGACGACCAAAAGTTTTTCCTCGCGAGCCCCGTGATCATTAGGACGGGAGAAAAGTCCCCGGGTTGGTGGGACGTAAGGGGTGAAGGGAGGGGTAGATTGGGGGTGGAAGAAAAGGAAGGACGAAATTGCGGCATTAGCGGGTTCTGTTGCCACCCCTTTCCTTCGCTCTCCTTCTCCCGCAGCGAGAGATGGCATTAAACTTCCCGATGTCGGTGAAAAAAGGGGTGGAGGCGGCTAGCGCGACGGAGAAGCGATGGAGGCGTTTGCCCTGCCGGGGGGTGGAATGATGTATCACCGTGGCGGCTAAACTCTCCGTCCGGATTTCATTACTAAATCCTATAACCGACCGAGGTCGTCCCTTTTTTCTCTCCTCTTTCCCTCGACCGTACCCTCCTCCCCCTGTCCTCCCCCTCCCCTCCCTCCACCCTTCTTTTTCATCTTTCCCTTTCTTCGTCGCGTCGCTAATTAAACGGCTGCTATTCCGCGCGGAGCCTGCACAACGAGAGGCGTGCTCTGGCGATCGCGAGAGCGTTACCAGGGGAAACAATAGCGCGGCGGTGAATTGAAATTCGCTGAGTGTATTTCGGTCGTTTGCCGGCTTTGGGATTTAAGGAGGGTCTTGCTTAACTTTCGTAGCCTTTCTGCCAAGTTTTTAACCGCGTTTTGTGCCCGCTGCGCCTTCTGCGAGGTCAGATCGCGTCTTTTAATTCGATGTCTGACTTATTACAGACTTGTACTACTAGTTTTCCTTTTTTCTTCCTTATTTTAGCTTCCATCAGTGCTGAGCGTTGACTAAGTAGGAACTTACAGTTTTAGATGGACTGTGTAGTATCGATTCGCCAGCAGTACATAGGTGTTCTTGGATAGTCGCCTATCCGAGGACAAACTATGCACAACGTAGTTTAACTTCGGTGGCCTAACGAGAATCGTTGCATTCTGCGTGCTATGTACTGCCGTTGGCGTGACGCTACGCGTACAAAGTAGAACACTTTGAAGTGTAGCGTATCGTAAAAGTAGGTAATACAGGGTGGTTTAAAAGTAATGGACAAAATTTAAAGTCAGGGGTTACACATCAGACGTAGGAGAACGATTGTTCTGCACCCTAGGGCAATAAATCTATCTACTTAGAAAAGGTAGAATATATTTCCAAAAAATTCGATTTCTTATGGCATCGTCGTTCTTCATCCTGGACCCCGCATGTCTTCAAACATCATCGTGTTAAGCATCGTTGCATGCGTGTTAATAACACTCTTCCTGTAACAAAAAAAAAAATCGAAATTCAGTGAAAATTCAGAAATCTCAACTAAGTTGCATCAAGAACCTCTAAAAAAGAACGTCGGACAAAAGTCTCCGCGAGTGTTTCCGCGGGAGTTTATAGGGTCGTTTTAACATCGACGCGAGCGTTCGCGCACACGGGGGCGTCGCTTCGATTCCAATTTTCCGGTGATATAAAACGACGCGGCCCGAGAAAACGTCTCCCCTTCCCGCCGCCCTCCTGCTTCCCTTTCTTCCTTCTCCATTTCCCTGCGTTTCCCTTTCTCCGGGCATTCGAACAGCACGGGGGGGGGGGGGTAATACGCTCGCGCGGCGTGCAAACACACACCCTTTGGAATCGTAGACGCGGGGGAGCGAGAGTAAAAAGAATAAGCCGGGGCGAGGACGAGAGGGGAGGGCGGGGAGAGTAGGAGGAATCGAATGAATCTTTATCGTCGTCGCTGTTCTACAAATACGAGTCTCAATAACGAAAGTCGATTTCATTTCTCCTCTGTTCTCCTTTTGCTGGATCCTGCCCCGAGGGCGGGGAGGAGTTTTATGCGCCGCGGCTTGCCAAGGGACTACCGCGGCTGAGAAAGCGGAACTGGATCGGCGCGATTAATGGAATTCCAACGGCTCGTTACTTGCATCTGTGTGTACTCTCGGTTTCGATACGCGCCGGATTCGTCGCCCGGCCAACAAGGGGGCGTTTATACCGCGGCAACCAAGCTTCCGGAATTTATCTCGCTATTCGCGGAGGCTTTTGTTGGCTTCCACGATTCCTCGTCGGGTTTTCCGAATCTCGTCGACACGTCGAGCCAACGGGAGCGTGTCGACGATGTCGCGCGTGTCAAGGGGAACCGAGACGCGTTAACAGGATCGATCGCTTGGCTGCGCTACGTCTTTCTTGCCCTGTTAAACAATTTTCCGCGACGAACCCAGGCCACCCCCTCCGTTTGTTCGATCGATCACGGCCGTGTTACGGCGGCGCGATACGCCCCCGCGACGCTGATACATCCTGGAGAAAACGATTTCACGGGGAGCGCGCCTCTATCCACCTTCTCGGCGCGAACACCTCTGCAGCTCTCGGGGTTTATCGCCTTGTCGCGGGGAACAGGTCCCTGGGAACCTTAAGGTGTTTCGTGTGTATGTACACGGTAAATTGTTTCGACACTCCACCCATTGGCTCACGGAATATTCCCAGATTCTATTTCTCATGATTATCTACGGGTCACGGATTACTCCGTGCTTGCAGGTGCGCTGGAAGTGTGTATGGATATATTCTGTTGACAGTCTGATGCAGTGTTGGACTTAAAACTAGCTACCTCAACCCATTGTCTTGTCCTCAATCCACATTTAAAAAGCTACTGGGTTCTATTTCCCTGTAACTGTATCCAATAACGAAGACACTTGATATCTTCATCCGAAGGTTTACCCAGTTCCAGGGAGCCTGTTGTAATTAATTTTAAAAGTGTCTCACAAATCCCCGACGTTTAAAGCTCCCCTCGGGCGAGTCATTAGACGGTCCACAAGCTTGCATTGGCCCATCCCCGTTTCTGCAATCTGGCCACGCGAGCTGCGCCTGTATCGCTGTCGGGATAGCAAGGGAGGCCGCGAGATCGCTGGAAAGAGGAACCAATCGGCCAGCTCGTGTCTTCTTATCGTCGGGGCGATCAATAAGTCCCGGGAGGAGGAAAGAATCCGCTCACCATTCGCTGCCAGCGACGTCAACGCGACGATGGTAGTTTGGACGTAGCCGGTCTGGTGGGGGGCCGAGCAGGAAGGAGGACGACGATGGCTGGGGGTGGATGGCGGACGGTGGTGGTGGCGGCGGACAGAGAGTTGATAAGGGTTAATTTCGGTACGAAGAGGCAGCGGCGCCGTGGTGTTCCAAATGGGGAGAGGAGAAAAGAGGAGCCTGCGGTCCAACGTCTGTGTCCGGTTGTGATTCTTGCGCCTGCCCCGAGTCATGTTCACCCCCGCTCGAGACCGCTCCAAACCACCTCCGTCTCGTCCTCGGCCGACGTCCTGCTTGTGGTCGCGCAAGCGCATTTTACACTGCTTCCGTTTAGTCCGCTTCAACGGCTCGGCCACGTCGTTGCGTCCGACCCAACGCTGGCACCGTCATGGGAGAATCGAGAGATCAGTCCCCGGCCGAGGTTCGATTGGGGTTCGAGTAATTCGAGTGCCGTCGAGACCCGCCGTGCCACCGAGTCAGCCGCAGAGAAGTTTCGGTTTAGCAGTCCCGAGAGAAACAGATTGCCATAATTACGCTCGTTGGCCCGTTCATCTTGCCTCCTCTATCGAAACTTGGTAGCGAAGCGTCGACTACGATCCGTATCGCGAGGGTCGCTTGAAAACGATGGGAACGATCTTCGGTTAGCATCCCTGCGAGACTGGTGTGCTCGTCAGAGTGTACGATTTCCATTTGAACTGTATTGCTTGAAATCTGTCGATGATATTTCTTTCCGTTGAATATACTGTAGATGAAAGTAACGCGGCAGGAAGGAAGCGCCCATTCGATCCAGAAGGAAACTGGAAAGAGATTCCGACGGTTTAACGTTTGTCGGGGGGCTTCCTCGCAACGAGCCCCACTTAAAAATCCGCGATATCATCGTCCATATTTCCAGCGATCAAGCCTCAAACACCCTCCGACGATAGGTCGTATCCCGTAATTGCTGCGTCATCTCTCCTTCGTCAGGCTTAACGACGGCAACGTTTATAGCCGTGAGCCATTGACTGCAGATTTTCGTGGTGGAAGGGGGAGAGGCGAATTTTACGCGTTCATGCGGACTTTCCTCCCTCGCGCGGGAAGCCACAAAATGCTTCAAAGATTTTACGCAAATCTTCGCCCCCTTGGAAATCGGGTTAAACTATCGCCGCTGCAGACAAGCTTGCCTCGCTCTCCTAGGTGGATTCATTATTACATCCACCCCCGTCTCCTTTACTCCCGTCCGTTCTCCCCCGGTCTCTTCGCTCCTCCTTCCTCCCACTTCCGAATTATCTACCCCCATTGAAGCTGTGGAGAATAATTATCCGCTGTAGGCTCACGGATAAAAGACCGCCATTGAAAACCATCCCCTTTGGCACCCTTTTACCATCCTGCTTTCCCGTCCTCCTCGTAAATCAAGGTAATTTTGCAGTGTGAACGCTTGTTATGGCAGGTTGTCGGTCATTGATCGCGAGGAATCGCACGGTTTCGTTTCTCTTCTGCAGAATATCAAATAGATACTCGCCTGTCGATGAGGTTTCTTTAAATATGTAAAAAGTGTCAAAATACCACGAAATTTTCTCGGATCTTTTTTAACACTTGCCCCACTTCGTACGCAATTTCGTGGGAATTATTTTGTCCGGGAATAGTAAGTTGTGACGAGAAGATTTTCAATGAAATTGAAATGGAATATTGCTTGTTTAACTACGCATATGTATTCCTTATTTCTGCGAAAGTCTTCAATTTGATAATTTGCTGTTGCTATCTGAGAATAAATGAGGTTTGCTAATAAGGAGCGTGAGTGAATAACAGGGGAGGAATCTTAGAATTGTCGTGCTAAATGGGATTTAACCTTGCGGGTGGGACTTCGAGTGAAACACTTGTTCATTAAGCAGCCCGAAGCGGCGCTTGAATAATAAGCGGAGGGCCAAAATTAGAGTTAGGGAAATGAGTCGTATTTTAATTCTCCACGATCTCGTGGAGTCACCGCGCTTCACGATTTCATTGGGGGCTTAAATATTTCCTTGATTCCATTGAATATTCAGCGATGAAAATTTGGTTAGTATCTATTTTGTTCGACTTTGCAGATGGTCTTAACAAGAAGAAGAAGAGGAAACTAGGGGGGATTGGAATTTTTCCCGGAGTCTCGGTCTCACAACTCATGGCACAACGCGAGAGAGCTATTGTTGCGGCGTCTGGAGTTCAAGGTTCATCGGTGCCAAATGGATCGCAGGTAATGTAACAGTAATCTCAATTAAATTGCAAATGAACCTTACATCTTAATTATTTAAAGTCTTTCGTAATAATATCTTCCGACTGTGACGTAATTTAATAGTTTCATAATGCAATTTTCTATCCCTTGTTCGGTTTTATTAAATCATAGTAGATGAATGAAACTTCATGATATATTTTATGAACCAATCACGTTGAACCACTCATGTGTAAAAATTCCTCGTATTTTAGGTGTGGCCGATCGCAATCCCGAATTTGCAAGTTCAGCAGAGTAACCAACAGATCTGCCATCAGACACTGAACTCACCCTCCCAGAATCAAGACGTGAACGGCTATGCAACGAGGAATCCTCAGCAAAGGTTAGGTCAGCACAATATGTCGGGGATGCTGATGGGAAATCCGCTGATCATGAATCAGCAGGGCGCCAATTTCAACAACATGACCCAGCAGCAGCAACAGCAACCACAGCAGTTGCTGCAACATCACCAGCAGATGCAGCATATGCAGATATTGCAGCAGCAGGAACAACCACAGCATCAAAATGCAGTTGTAAATCAGATGGCACAGCAACAGGCTCCTCACTATCTCAATCAGTTGAATCAGCAACCGTTGCACGTAATGCAGCAGCAGCAGGAGCACCTGAACCAGCAGCAACAGCAGCAGCAATTACACATGCAGCAAATGCACAAACACAAGATGCAGCAGCAGCAACAGCAGCATCTAGCCCAGGAAGTTGACCAACAGCCAGTGGCATACAATCCGCAGCATCCGTCGGAGAATTACGTGCATCACATGCAACCGTCGCAAGTGTCGTCACAACCTGTTCTTCACCCACAGTTGCATCAGCTTCACCAGCACCAGATGCAACAGCAGCCTCAGCACCAGCCTAATCAGCACGTGATGCAGGCGCAACCGGCGGATCACTTTCAAATGCAGATACAGCAGTTGCAGCAGCAGCAGCAGCAGCAACAGCAGCAGTCGCATCAACAACAAGTACCTCAAGTGTGCATCCAGCCTCAGTATCCTAATCAACAGTTCAGCCATCATTCGCTAGATGTCATGCAGCAACAGGTTCCTGTTTCCGTGATGAACACTATCGGCACAGCTGATATTCAGAACAGACACGTTCGTGCACCTTCTGTTACGGATGAGGATCTAAACGCGAAGCAAATGCAGCAACAGCAGCAGCAACAGCAGCAACAACAGCAGCAGCAGCAGCAACAACAACAGCTCCTGTTGCATAACCATACTATGCAACGACACCACGTTGTTCAAAATGGCAACCTGTCGAATAATTCACACGAAACCGTGCAACGAATGTACGGCCAGAATCAGGTCCAGTATCCCGTGAGGAACTTCGATGCCTCTAAGGGAGCTACTACTGATGTCAAACATCAGCAGCAATACGCTTTGTCTAACATAGCGGGAAGGAGCCCGAACACCACTCACACTGTCGAAGCACAATCTGGTATGGGACCAAACGGGCAGCCCGTTAACATGCATTTCACCTCGAGAACACCTCCATGGCAGCAGAATCGACCAGCATCGGGCTCTCACCAGCCTCCCCTCGTCACAGTTCAGAACATCACTTGCAACTCCTTCGACCGTGTCCCGCCTCTGCACCATCACATTCCACAAGCCACCACCTGGACCGACGAGGTGGCGCGTAAAAAGGCCAAGTCCAGCAAGGTGATGGTGAAGAAACAACGGCAGCACAGTGTTACGGACGTCAGGAACAACAGCCTCGATCAATCGGCGTCGAGTCCAATCGACGAGTTCAACGAGAAGAGTCAGCAGAATAGTAATCAGATAGGCTCCACTGTCAACAGCAGCGGTCCGTCGTTCTTGGAGGACCCCAGCGGTTATCTCGCGCAGCAGACTGCTCTGTTGAACAGCACGATATCCAGGCAAACTGGCGTCAGTAGCTCACAAGTGGGGATGGTGAACAACTCGAAAGCACCGCAGACCAGTCACGGATCGCACATACCCAATAACGCTTATCTTCCACAACCAAAGCCTTCCTCCGGAGCCAGCCCGACCAGCACGTCGACGTTCAACTCTGTGAAGAATCACGCGACCTCGCCCGTTGTCGTGCACAGTAGCATGACGCCCACGTCGAGCAACGGCGGGACAGATTCGGAGAGCAGCCCCTGTCAGGGTTGCGTCACTAGTGCCGACACTCAGTCGTACGCGCAGGATCAGTATAAGCAACAAATGCAACGCCAGTACCTGATGCATTCAGATCAACGCGACGATCCTGTCACGTCGTCCACGTTTGGAGAACAGTTCCAAAGTAACCAACAGCGGGCTGATTCGAGACCGATCCAAGGGGGTACCGTGAGCACTAGTCACGGATCTCCCATTGGAACGAATAGCCCAGCAAATTCGGACACGGCAGCCTCGTCGACACCTGGCATATCGCAGCCAGCAACGCCACAGAGTCTTATTTCATCGCAGCCCTCCACGCCGCATAGTTATTCGCAACCACCGACACCTCATTCGCACGCCACGTCTGGTCAGATGTTGTCTCAGCCTCTAACGCCTCAGGCTCAGCAACCATCGCAATCTTCGATGAGCAGTGTACAGGAGCAACGTTCAGAAACCCCTTGCTCTGCTACAACGTGCTCGACTGGCGTTCCTGGCAGTACGTCCTCTTTGCAGACGTCCTCCTCCGCCTCGGACAGTATGACGACGCCTCAAGTAACGAAAAGGCAAACTACGAGGCAGTCGTCGCTGGATGGCTACCAGCCACACCCGCATACCGTGAATGCTGTCACGAGGGTACCGATGAACCATTTCAGTGGTGCATCGTCAGTGATAACTACCATGGCAAGTGGGCACACTGTTAGCAGCAACACCATCACGTCTGTCCTAGCCGGTAGGGCGAATACCGCCACAGTTTCGATTAACACGCCTTCTGGGATACCGAATCCTGCCATACCAGACATACTATCCAACAAACCTCAGCATCAGGCACCGCCGACAGCTTTAACGAACGTACAAACCACTGCTATTACTACGCACTCCCCTCTGCCGATCAGTCAACCATCGATGGCGATAAACGTCTCGAAGTCACCACTGGAGATGGTGCAGAGCGTAGTCAGTAGCATACAAGTACCTCAGGCCAGTACCAGCTCGCCGGTGCATCCGCAGAATCAACAGCAGCATCAACAGCAGCATCAACAGCAGCATCAACAGCAGCACCAACAGCCACATCAGCATCCCCAGTCCAACGTTCAGGTTCACAATGTTCTCACTTCTGGTGGAATACTCAAGCATCCTGCTGGGTCCACCTTGCCTCCAGGTCATATACTGGTGTCCAGCGGTGGTCAGCTCATAATGGCTAGCACGGGGTCAGGTATCAACGGCGTGATGGCGCCACCGCCACCGAAGATCATTTCTAACTCGAGTTCTATGCCACCGTTGTCGGTGTCGCCTATGGTCACCAGCGTAACGGGAGCTGTGAGTCAGGTGATCCCTGCGGTAGGCGTGGCTCAGCAGGTCATAGGACAACCGACCGTGCTGGTCAACACTATTCAGACACCTGTACTCATTCAGCCCAGTATGATGACGATGGACAGTATAGGGCAGAACGTCCAGATACCTCATCTGACTGTCGCCACTGGTAACGTGATACAGAACGCCCAGTCGATCCTAGACGCGAACCAGGACGTCCAAAGGAACGTGAACGCGAACCAGGGATTGGTGAACAGGCAGCCAGGGCTGCTGTCGCCAGAGTCGGCGATGAGCAAGAAGAAAGCGTATAAGAAACGAAAGGCGAACCCTCAGACAGTAGCCTCTATGCTGCACATCGCCTCGTCCCAACAGAACGCTGGCATGTTGATGCAGTCACAGTCGAACTTCGCGCAGCAGAACTTTCAGACTCAGAGCATAGGCGGGCCGATGCTACAGGCGTTGACCATCGTTCCAGGGAAAGGTGGCGCGCCAGCCCAACTGGTAATGAACGGGCAAGCTGGCGCAACGTCGGCGCAGTTCAACGCTCAGCAAATCATCACGAATCCCCAACCAGCTCAGCAAATAAATCTCCTACAGCCAGTGAATCTGCTAAACGGAGCTGCTGGGATGGTTCAAAATTTCCCCACCATTCAGCAATTCATCGTCCCTGGCATAGGAAGCATGGTCATGTCCGCCGACGGGACGGCCACCCTGTTGCAAGACACCGGGAATATCGGAATGCAGCTGCAGATACAGAACGTGAACGGTCAAAACGTATTAACCCCGGTGCAGAGTCACAGCGGAATCTTCAATCCCAGCCAAAGCATCTTGGCAGCTGGCCCTGCCGGTATGGTAATTCGTGCGCCGCAAGCAACTGGTGGGAAGATCATTCAGCAGCATAGCCCTGGCGCGCAATTCTTATCACCTAATAGTGGCCAGTTCCTAGTGAACGGAACCACGTCGTTTGGGAACCAGCTGAGCCCAATAGTGGCGAACGTCAGCCCGAATCAGCAAGTGACGTTCAACGCCTCGCAGGTTCGCCCGTCTAACATGCAGGGCCAGCAAGAATTCATACAGATGAACGGGCAGACGTTGATGGTTCCTTGCGGTACCGCGCAGAACATCGCCGTCTCGTCGGCTCCCAATCAGCAGAACACCACGTACGTCCAACAGAACACGACGATCGTGCAGCAGCAGACGACCATGGTGTCCAACAACCAGATACCCAACTTTCAAGCTGCTGCTTCGAACGGGACGGCCGTCGATCCTTCCATGAACATCGATCATAATCAGTACATCTTGAGCTCTGGCATGATTCAAGGAAAGGCACCGACTTCCCCCAAGAGTAGCGTCAATTCACCGTCTTCGGATCAGAACGTTGAACAGCAACAGTACGTTCTAGCCAGCAGTAGCACGACCGTCGTGGAGAAAGCCGCTCAACAGAGCGACCAGCACAGTCCACTGATGGCGAGGCACTCTGTTTCGACGCAGACTGCTGGCAATCAGGCGAACATGGCTCAGTCGGCCATGATGAGGCAGGGATCCCCTCCAGACACCACAACGCATAGCCCAGGGAACAGTCAGAGGTCCAACAGCCCCGCTGTGGACACCACGACCCATGGAGCAGCTTCACCAGCGCCACCCATTACAGCTAGACATCATTCATCGTCCACGGTATAACCGAACGCTTGAGTGTATTATATACAGCGGTTATTGATCTTCGAATTTTCAATCGAGATGAATTTTTCTGTCCTTTATGTCTACGATGTTAAATACTTATTCGCCGTTTCAGCCAATGGTTCATTGCGTGTCGAGCAGCGAGCCGGACTCAGGCGACGTGCCAGTGGCGTCTGAGGACTGGAGGATTCAGGGTATCGCCACGAAGGAGATAACGCTTAGTCAGCCGGGTCTCCATGGCAAGACTTATGTGGAATCGACGGTGACTACTGGGATCCAGGTTGGTACCCATGTAGAGCAGGTCAACCGTCATCTAACCCTAACAGACATGCACCAGCCAGCCGATACGACACACCCCGAAAACACATACGCTGACTCACAGGAGCATATGGACACATCATCACCAAATCATTCCATATATTCAGACACAATGGACCACTCCCCCATTGAAGACCAGCTAAGCGTTACTAAAGACACGACGGATGTCTCTTATTCGGAGATGGACGTCAATACGTTGCCGGTTGTAGGTCACGGTCATTATCAGCCGATCCTCTATCATAGCCAGCACTACGTTCCCAATGCAAACGTTTATCGACAGCAAACCCCAGTGCCAGACCACGCGCATTACACCATGCTGCCGCAGAGTAAATTCGACGGCAAGCCTTGCGTGGAGACCGATCAGATAGACTCGCAGGTTATGCAGCATGCCGTAGATCAAGACGACGCGGAACAAAATACAGAGGAGAAGTCTGCTTTGGACGGCCAGACAGTCGGCGTACCATACTACTCGCAGAACGATGATTATCAAAAGTTTGTCGGAGTCGGTATCGCCGCACCGGCCGGCCTTTACCCGCACTTGTACAATTATAGGTCTGATTCTAATGGGATTGCTGTCGTTAATTATTCACCCGCTAAGCAGGCCTATATAAATCCATACGTTTACAATCAGTTCGTGTACGCGCAAGAGGCTGACGACGGTGAGGAAACAGACTCATCGTCGGAAGAGTGAGCATCTTTCTTTCGTACGGGTCGGATCGATTATTTTTGTACATTTCCAGTTCGGTGAAAATCATCAGTGGCATTCCCCTTCTCGCGAGGGCCTATTAACGTGTTTCCAATCTGATACTATTAAGTTTGTAATTAGTTTGTATTTAACGTTATTGATTTTTTAACGTACAGACACTTTTTGTGGGTCGGGCCCGCGGGGCTCGTCGTTTTTTAGCGTTATTATTTAAAAGTTGTACATTGCAATAATGTATCTTGTATGATCAATCGTGTGTTAACGGATTGCTAAATGACGACAACAAACAAAAAAATAAGGAAATAATAATCACGACTCTTTATAATAGCAAACAGAGAGAGAAAATAAATTTTTTCTAAACAATATCTTTCTGCCGAAAGTTGTCTGATGTACATTTTCCTAATTGATCGAAAGAAACGGGAGAGTTCCTTGCGATGGGCATGCGTAATCAGAGTTTGGATTTTTGTCTCGTTGGTATTCACAGTTCTCGTTTGCATGCAACGAAAGAATGATATCTTTTTTTTGTACGTGCCATTTTCGTTCGGCCATCGATAGCGTAGAAAATGTAAGTTCTCTAACTGCTCTCTCTCTCTTTAAAAATTCACCGCGGTGTCATGTTCGCCCATCGTTCGTACGTGTGCTATCCGATAGAGTCAAGAAATCATTATCTTTCAGTAGATTATGTTCTGTTCATTTCTTTGATATTTTTAAGTTTACGACTTATGTTTTTTCACGCTCGGTCGAAAGAATGATGAGGATCTTGTCCGAGGGAAAAGAATAAAAAGAGATGGGTTTTAGCGACAGTGAAACGAGCGATTTGGCGGTCGGTTAGATTGAAATGATTAATTAGCATGCGACTTGGTAGGCTTGTGCCTGAGTTGATCGAGTTGTATTTGACAGATCTATACGACAGAGACGTTGAAGCAAGCGGAAGGTGTGGTGAGCACAGTGAGGTGCGAGGGCAGGGAACATGCCCTCGGCCGCGGAATCAAGCGAAAGCTGGACTCCATCCATTCCATGCATTCCACCCTGCATGAAGACCAAGATGGTCAGTATTGTATGGTATTCTTAGACGTTAATCGTATCTTAGTTGCATAAACTGTATCGAATTAGTATTCAGACTAAACCAGTATTGAAAAATATTTTGATAATGGACAAATTGTAAAAATCACGTCAATAACATTTTAGAACGATTAAATTTACTGAATTATTAAAGATGTACTGTGTTTCGAATGGCATTTTATCAGACTTGACTAAAAATAGACATTAGAATGTTTACTGGCGAAATTTTGATTCGAGAAGATAATGTTCTATTATTATAAAAGTGATTTTATCAAAATGGTATATCATAGTAGTAGTTCGACGGGAAGCAATGTGAATGATAATTGCAACTAGAATGGTTTCCATTTAATTTATGAATTAATGATTTCACTTTGCTAGTCGTCGACGTTTGCTCTATAGTGAATGTTATTGTTAAGAGTGCTTCCGGCTCTAGCAATATCGATTATTAGACTAGTAATAATTTAGAGATCTACTTTTCAACACGCCAAGTTTTCTCCATATGGCTTTCATATTTTATCGAACAATGCATGTTCTTACGTATACATCGACTCACTAACTTGCATGTCCTGGGTGTGTGTTGCTTATTCATTATTCGTTTGCTGCATGTATTATGGCACAGCTACATGGGCCAATTAGGACTTGTTGCATCGTGATTGCTTTGGTAATGCTTCTTAAGCGACGTTAAAAATTGATTCACCTCGAAATTGACGCGTAAAAAAAAAACAAAAATCAGTGTACCATTTGGCTTAATTAATTGGTTCAAACTATTACGAAGATTGGTTCTCAGAAACACGAAAAGGAATATTTCTCCAACCACTCATTAAAAATACGTGATAATCCAACTTTGGAATGATGAATATAAACTCACAACTAAAACTCTTAATTTACCACTATTATCCTAAAAATTATTCTCCAAAATAACATACAAAAATATTCCTTTTCAATTTCACACCTTTGAGGGCCAAAGGAAAATCCAACGTCTCAAAATTCATTTGCGCGCGTTTCCGTCCTCGATCGGAAATGAAAAAAGATTGTCGGTGTCGAAAATAATAAAAAAAAGAAAAGAAACCATTACCTAATATTTTTCACGAGAGCTCGAAGCAGGTAAGTGACGTCACTACTAAACATTTTTGATCCTCGTCAAACCTAAGAGAGACTCGATGCTTGCTACACGAAAGTAACGACGGTGACGTTCGATTAATAAATTGTAAATAATATTCACCGGAAGGATTTGTTGCGTTTTTTTTTCTTGTTTCTACTAATTGGCTGTCAGGTTTGTTAATACCATTGTTCACACAATTGTCACGTGCCATTGAAAGGGGCTTCAGTCACACACGTTCATTTCAGCGCGGGTGTGGCTCACCGGTTTATTTGCCGCGGTATTTCTTGTACATAATCACCCTCACACGTTTCACATGTCGCATGTGCATAATCCTGGGCAGGGATCGCCGCGTTCTCGTCCTGGGAGACGTCAAAACCCCGAGGACATCGAATGTACAATCGCGAGAATTTGTCGCGTAAATCCTCGTCTTTATCACGCGTTCAAAACGAGAGTCCGAAGTTTACGGTTCGCGAGCGTTCGTTGTCCAAAACCGTTCAAATAACGGAGAAATTATCGCCCGACGAATTCGCGCGCCTTGTCGTTTATGATCCATTCAAACGCCAGCAGAGGGGGAATATTAAAATCGTGCAACCCGAAACGCAGAAGAATGTATCGCGCGGTAAGTCCGTTGGATTATTGCGAACGGAGAGATGAACGACGGAAATTCATTGCATGTGCTCGACCCACCCGATACTCTCATTTCGCCACTGATCTCGCCTACCACCATCTGAATGAAGCTACTAATCAATTTTTTTAACGAGCACACGCGCGAGCAAGAAGCACATTTCAAAAACGTACATTCCTAATAATAGAAACGTAGTGGTATCATGAATTAGGAAGTTCAGGGGCAGCCCCACCCATAAGGCACGCACCAAGAGCATACTCATTTCGCTGTTATGCGTTGCACCTTTTGGTCAAACTTAACACATGACTTTAATTAGACGAACGTTGGTGGGATCGTGTCGCGAAGACACTTATTCGTAGCGGTTGCAGTGTCCCTGCTACTAATAACCGAGATGCGGAATGTTATGCCGAATTTCGGATGATTCTCAACAAAAAATAGAGTTGTAGCTCCCGCAGCAACGTCTTAAGATTTCTGACGTTCCCATTTTGTCTAGATTCTTAAAGGTAAACACTGTCTGAAACTTCTAGATGCAAGTCGAATCGGTTTGAACCACTACTGATCCCTCATGAAGTCCGAAAAAAGCACAACTTATGGTCATCCGCTGCAAGTATCAGACAGTATTTATTGGAGTTTGAAAAGTATTTCAAGAAGTTTCGACGACTGATGAAATAACGATGAATCTAGGAATATTTTATTCTAATTGATCCGCGATCCCGCGACGTTCGTCCCGCTTTCTCAGACTTAACTTTGTTCTCATCGGGTTCACAATCGAGTCGAAATCATCTGCCGGGGCCTGAAGAAAGCTAGCGTGTTAGGTAGAAAGCAGCGCGAAAAGAAGCAGAGAAAGAGTAGAAAACCGAAAGAAAAATATCGTGCCTTGTTTGGTACCCCTAGTAGCCGAGGCAAAGTCAGAGGAGAAGAGCCCGAGGAAACTGGAAGTGGGTGAGCTCGTATGGGGCGCCACAAGAGGAAGTTCGGCCTGGCCGGGCAAGGTCGAGTCTTTGGGCCCACCGGGGACGGTTTGGGTCCGTTGGTACGGGGGCGGGGGCGGTCGGACCCAGGTCGAGGTCAAGGCTCTCAAGTCCCTCTCCGAAGGCCTCGAGGCGCACCACCGTGCGCGAAAAAAGTTTAGGAAGTGAGTCGTACCACCTCGTTCGGGGATTAAGTATCAGATACCAAGTAATCGAAGCCCTCTTAGGGACGACGGGTGTCGCGGGGACCAACGATGATGACTTACGAAATGCTCCACGTCAATTTTCACGCTTCGGCCTGGAAGCCTTTTTGCAGTATTTTTAGATCTAACATATACTTATGGCAATATCATGTAATTGTACTGAAATATTTTTAAATGCTACATGTTGCAAAATTTGGGTTGATCTTGAAACGTGAAATTGTTGAAATGGGATTGTAATTTTGTTCTTGCACGCGGATCAGTTTGATGGAATAATTCTATCCTACGACTGTAATAAAATTTACACTGCAGATCGTATCGTGAATATGTATGACTCCAGTAAAAATAAGGACTTTATAAAAACGTAATTCTGTTTCGTATTTCATTATCGTTTGTCCAACTGTACCTGATACACGTAAAAGGTATTCTAAACGAAATGAAACAGATAAATGCATTGCAAAGTGGATCCATGAAAATGTTGGCATTTATTTCATATCCGTATTATTTTTATTCATTAATGGATCCGCTTTGCACGGCATTTATTAACAAACCAACAGCCAATGATATCGAGTCTCTGTGACAATTTAAGAGAAACCTTTGCGTAGCTGCGATTTTTCATTTCGCAATATCCTTTTAACAGTAGAAAGCTTTTAAAGTACCCTTTTAGAAGGCCTTTAATTGAAGAACGCTTTTGCTCTGACTCTTTATTCGCAGTTGCGCGTTTCAATCTACCCTCTATAAAATACATGCGCAATTTTATTTATCTCGCTTAGTTATTGGTGTTTTAATATAACTCGTTTATTCTGTCTTCGGTATGTTCCCCGTAGCGTGTCACGTTTGTATAAGAAATAGTTACACGTTTACACGGAAATCAATGGACATCGGTGAAATATTATTATATAAATCCGCGGCGAATTGCAATCGATCAGTACACGGTTAAAATATTAAAAAAGAGGAATGATCGTGACAGCATTCATGGCTTGGAAATCTTTTAACGGCGTTATTCGTCATTTGTAATCCGCTTAGGTAGGAATCGACAGCCAGATATTTAAATTCATTGAACCAAATCGAGGTTTTATTGGTCGTCGTTCGAAAGAGCCACGAATTATTTATCCGATTCAATGTTTCTTTGATATACTAAATTCCCGTACCTGCTTCAGTGGACGGCTATTACTAGATAGATGTCTAGTTGATAAATTAAAATACAAGAACTTTTGAAATATAAGACATCAAAATTTCTAGTGATAGAACTCTAATTTTAAAGAAATCTGTTTCTTCCTATTCTAAGCAATGGAGATCTACAAACATTACGGCGTTGTCAAAAATACTCGAAAGCAAAATTGTGGTTCCAAGAGTGCCAAGATTCCCGTGTCCTCTCGAACAATCAAACAATCTCGAGTTACGCGTAACGGAGCTACTTTCACGGCGCGTAAAGGGTATTTCCTCCTTTTCGTACTATAAATCAATCAACCATCGATTCGAGAGCAGTGACTGTGCATTCTCTCAGTCACCACCAGTCAGCAAAGTAGCGAAGTAGCTGCATAGAGCACTAGATGTTACCGCGGCTTAGCTGTTGCTCGCTGAAACCGTCTCCAATTGTGCTGGATGTTCGCCACGTCTAATCCCACGATTTCCTCGTGGCTCCCGTTTCTTTTTCTAGAAGTCGTAAATTGAACATGCAGCTGGAGAACGCCATACAGGAGGCGATGTCTGAGCTGGACAAAGTCCCGGAGTCGAGCAAGGATCAGAAGGCCAACAGCAGGTCCTGCCGGCTTGCCAAGAGCTCTGATAGCAGCGGAGCCTCGAAAATAGAGGGGAAGAGATCGTCGAAGAAGTCTGTTGGCAGCTTGAACTCTGTTGCAACCGAGCAGAAACAGTGCCGATGATCCACGCCTATGGATCACTAGACGAGCCAACTTAGATCACGGAACTCCACCGCGGGATTCGTGTTTGCCGAGGGCAGCGTCCTCGAGACTGAAGCTCCAAGGGATGAAGCTGAAGAAGCTGTTGAAGACTTGATACTGATGTTCGTTGCGTTTGTGACCGAGGACGACCGATATGCGTACTTGTTCCACGCTACTTCTTCTGTGCAGAATTTAATTTACTCTGTATGCTATGAATTAGGGCAAATGTAAAAAATACATTCTTTCCGGTGCTTCGAATTTCTACAGCCTTTTGATATTTAATATCAAGATTACAAAAAGAAGTAGTGACTTAGAGGGGCGGCACTGCACGGTACCAAAGTGACGTGGAACAATTGAAATTGATTGTTGTGTATATTCCCTTCTTGCCGGAGCGACGGGGGATTAACAACCCTAGATATACTGTTTCTTAATAGAAACACACACACAGCTCACAGATGCAGGTTGTTGTAAATGGGAAAAACGAATCTACCGCGTGAAGAAATTTTTTGTAGTTGCGTCGACGGAATAAAACAGTCGATAGTAGATTGTCGATGACTTCTCTGACACAGTTCTCGAGTAGGGTGCGTGATAGGGAGGAGAACGAGGGTGGTGTTTGTACTTCGAATACTTAGTCGCGTCTAACGCAACAAATTAGAATCGTCGATCCGGTGTTCCGATCTTGAGAACCACGAACACACTTTTGCGCGTTACCCCGTGCGTTTTTCTTTTCTTTTCACCCGCAAGATGGTCAGACACGGATGTAGTTTTGAAAGGGATATTTTTGCGAGGGAATCAACGGTCACAGTATCTACGGAGAAACCACTGTTCCCGATCGAACGTTTTTTAGATGGCTATACACATAAGTATACAATGGAGTAATTGTTTTAACGGGGCGTCATCGTGTTGCATTGTAATATTGTGCAGTCTCGACACGTTGAAATCCTTTTTAACCCTCGTCGGCGACGGGGCCGACGTTTTTTGATCCGCGTGACGATTTTGTAACGATATATTCCTTAGACGGTAAAGTTAATAGCGTATCGACGACTCGATGTTCTATGAACGCGGAGGACAAAAACGAATCTTGTATATAAGAGGTTAAGACCGATTAATTGATAGAACTGGAAGTCTCCATTGGCTGTCATATCCGGGGGTTTTAACCGACACGCTCGCAAGTCACTTTTTAACGAGCCAGGGCTTTCAGGATAGCTCGAAGTCAATTTCGATTACAAGAGAGCAGAAGAGACGAAAGGGGCAAGGAAATGAGAGGGGATCGTAGAACGTCGAAGATAAAATCCAAGTACCTTCGGGAGGAGAATACTTTTCCATTTTCGAGTTCGTTCCCAGCGTATGATATACCGAGTAACTCACCCTTATTTTTGTATCGACACGGAATTCAAGGCAACGCAGCATCACCGTCGCACAATTTAGCTCCGTGACCGCGAGAAATGTTCCTTTGCATGTGCGTACGCATAAATATGTACAAAAACTTACTTACAGAGTGAATCTTTAACAGTTAGTAGGGTATATGCAGCGAGTGTTTGAACGGATATTTGATTTCGTTAGATTACCTTGGTCGAGAACCGATCGTTCGAGACACGGTACTTTGATTCTGGGGAAACTTTCGGCCGATGCATTGCTTACCAATCGTTAACTGGCTTCCTGATGCATCGAATAATTTCTATTTCATAGATAATGGGATTAATCGTTTATTGGATGTCGTTCGTGAGAATTCAATTCTTCGTGGTATTGTTTATCATAACTTGGTAAGTAATGTGTTAAAAATACGAAGCTTACAGTAGATCTGAACACGTAACAGACAGACAATAAAGAAGATGCAAGTATCAAAAGAGAAAGAGGGTCGCGCGAATTCTTTTTGTGGCTTGTCATTGGCGGAAGAGAACGTTCTGAATCGAGTGGATTTTAAGAATTGTCGATTACTCGTTGCTACGAAGCTCTGGAGTTACGTAAAAGAGTTCTATATTCTACTCATATGTTGGTTTTTATAACTGGCGAGCATAAAAGGTCTCCGAATATAATGTTATTACGTAAAACCTTCAAAAGGACAGTGGACCAAAATCACTTTCAGTAAACTGTCACTGAACCGCAAAATGTTACATTTGTAATGGAGGAGAATAAGAGATATTAAATTCTTTAGTTGTTGGTACAGAGTGTGTCTAGAGTGTTTGGCCAAAATTCTTGAGCTTAATGACCCGACTGATGGTTGAACTGAATGACCCGAAGATTGGCAATTGGTCTTCCTTACTATTACTAAACCGAATGAAGGAATAGTTTGCTTCCAAAGTTTGCTGCAACATTTAGAAATACTCTGTTCTTACACGTTTCTGATGGTATCGTAGTTTTAGTTCCATTCTACGTATAACTCGCGTAAATCTAAGTTAGCTGAATCGATCTCACTGACATTCTAAATGCAAGGACCACTAATATTTATTCCGCACCGAGACCGCGACGTAAAGGTGTTCGAGTTCGTTGAAAAATCCCGTCGTAGCAACGAGTGATCGTTACGATTCCGGGCACGAATAAATAACACACCAGCTATTTGAGGGTCATGAGTCTTCAGTTTCCTGATCGATTAAGTTCACGCGCCTCTCATCAACGACGTAACATCAAAGCAAATCAAAAGCTCGCGACAAGACGGACGTGTCGACGGGTCTCTCCTCGTACGCATTAAAATTCAAAAAAAGAAAAAAAAAATCTCGCTTCCTTCCTTCCACGAAACGACAAAAAGCGAAGCGCGAACAGCGAAGAGACACTTAGAGCCTCTGGAAGACCAACAAGCGTTTATATCTCAGATTCGTAGATTTCCGTTTCGATCAGTGGCGAAAGACATATCACCGGCCGCGGACGACGATCTTCGAGATCGGTAAAAAAAGTTCTTTCGATAGGAAAACATGGAGAGAGGGACGAAGTGTCGAAGCATTCGAGGATCGTGCGAATGGAAACGTGCAAACGGCTGGCATCGCTGTACACAAAAATGGGACCGTTAATTAAACGTAAGGCAATTCTAATTTTATCGCCCGATTCCTTCGCCCAGTCGATGGCCGCTTGGCGGGATGCGATTTCGCCTCGCGGTCGGTCGTTAAATAGTTTCGTATAAATCGATCCAGCACGAGGGGGAAGCTTTCTCGGCCCTCCCAACCGGGGAGGATAAGTTTGTAAACCAGTAAAGACTTACCTCAGTAACGTAATGTACGCAAGAATCAAACACGTCTTTATGATCGAGAGTACGTATTATAAGTACTATGTAGCGCTGACGTCCTTTGTATATTTTCCGTATTACTGTAAATAACTATACATACGCCTTATATCGGTAATTATCACTGTACGATAATCGTCTGCGTGCGCATTATTTAATATTTATGCGAATCTTGGGACGAGGGCTGCGTTTGTTCGGATGGGGATCAGCTGAAAAAGCGACGCGCGTCGAGAAGAAGCTTCTAGCCAAGTCCAGTTCCCTGCGAACCCTTTTTCTTATTATAAATTTCTCTTTCGATGGTTTTTTAGGGAAAAATTAATATATAGAATAGATCTAGAGCATGAAACTAGAAGAAAGTGATGTATGAATCTAGAGTGTTTAGGTTTTAGTTACAGAATTATATTGTTAATGATATAAGTTCTCTTTTGGCGTCAGCGAAGCGAACTGTCAAAAGTTCTGCACCTGATTGTCATTTATCAATGTTATTTGGCGTAATTAAATCGTGTCGTGTCCGCCATATTCCTTCTTGCTTCAGGCTCTAGATTTATCCCTTAATATATGTATTCGATTATCGATCATTTGTATCATTTTTGTGACGTATTGTTATTATATCGGTATTGGTGTAGCTCATAGCTCTATTTTTCTATGAATAATTTTTCTCATCTGGTGTCCAGCTGACTTCCGTCAACTGTCACATGATGTTTTACGAATCAGTGACCAATTTGTGTTTTTAATTTGAAACTCGTCTCCCTAGAGACATAAATTTTAGCAAAAATGAACGAAGCGTGGATTCGTTGTCTTAGATCGAGCAGATACAAGTTCGATCAATTTTTATAGATAGAAAAGAGAAATCCTCGAGTCACGTTGGAATCGTGGATGCGATGTAGGTCGAACCGCGTTGCTTTTTCTCGAAACGAAGCGACGGATCGATGAACACGGAGAACCGCGTGTACGGACAGCGTGAAACTATAAGAAAAAGAGGCCTATGTTAGTCGACACTCTGTGTATCGTTTTTCTTTTTTCATATCCTTTCTTTTCTTTCTGCGATGGGCGGACGAGTGCGATGAATTAGTGGCTAAAGATGTTGGTTGGCGCGTTTAGACGAGGATCACGACTAACGATCGTGAGGGAAACAAATCTTTTGGAGAACCTATATACCGATAGTTATTGATGCGTGACTGAGAAGCACGAGTTTTTTCGGCAGATATTTATTAATATTATTTATCAAAATGGAAGAAGAAAGAATGTAGTTATATTTAACGGAGCGTTTCGTTCGCTTGTTATGTTTTGAGAGAGATATAAAAAAAAAACAGAGAAGGGAAGAAAGAAGGGAAGGAGCACAGTGCGACTTTTGTTCATTGTCGCGAACTGTACAGTGTGTATGTGTGGCTGTGTGAGTGAATACGAGAGACAGAGCGAGATGAGGATGCAGAGCGAAAGAGAGAAAACGAGAGCCGAGCGGGGAGAAACGGATAACGAAAAGGCAGATTTCGGCGAACGAATGTAGTTTTAAGAGGCACCAAAAAAAAAATAAATAATAATAATGAAGAAAAGAAGAAAACTGAACGATTCAACCGTGATCACAGGATTACCGATAAAAACAGATCTAAGTGACAGCGATGAATGCACTTCTTGGTGTACAATATGATTATTAACGCAGATAATAGCTATACATATTACTATATCAATTGTCAGTGGTATTACAATAAGAGATGATAATTTTATATTTACAAGATAGAAAATCGTTGAATCTAAAGTGAGTGTAATATACGTCTGTACTATGGAAAAAAAAAGGAACACGAAACACACATACCATACGCAAAAATCCTCCACTCATCGACACCCTTTGCGCCTCCCACCCTCCCCTTTCAATCTTCACCCCTGACCACCCCAAATCCAAAATTCCGTACTAGGGCAACAACTAGGGAAGCTAGCTTATTTAATATTTGGCATAATATATGTAATATATATATTATGTGATATAATATATGTATTATATATCGGCGACTATAAATATGAATATAAATACGGATATAAATATGATTATAAATATGAATATAAATGCAAATATAAATACAAAATATAAATATATAAATATATATATAAATATAAATAAATATATATATACATGAGAGATAGAGCATAAAATAAACAAAAAAAGAATGGAATAGTCCCGGTCGGCAATATTTGCCTGACACCGAGGAGAAAAGTATGAAGCTATGTGATCCACTACTACTAGTAGCTTTTAGCTGTAAAGACTTATACTTTATTTTGTAAATTTTGTTTATACAATGTTTGATCGTTCACGCATAATACTATTGTATGTGAAAAATAAGTTAATAAATCATTAACATGTGAAGTTACACTATGCGTGATTCTTGTTCTGTCCCGTCCCTTGTGTCCCCGTGTTTTGAAACAGAAAAACCGAATTTCTCTTTAATTCAAGTTACTTTTTTTATTTATAAGAGGCATTTAATTAGTACAATTAATTTTCATCTCGTTGTTACAATTTTCCTGTTTTACTACAATCACCAGTTATCAGCTAGAGTTGAACAGACTTCTAATGAAGTTACTAGATGGCAGATCGACCTGTAGAATACCAGAAATAGTTATTCCTAAATAATTTCAAGGTATAAATTCTTCAAAATTCGACGTGAAACACCTCCTTACAATTGTAATGAGCCCACTATCCTTAAAAGGTAATAATAGAATATTACAAATTTCAGGAGGAAATGTCCCGCTACCTTCCAACTGAAACTGCCTAATTAATCAAGATAGAATTATTCAAACCCTTTCAGAATAGAGAACCCACGTATATTCAACTTAAAACTCCCTACTACCCTACTCTTCAATCCACCGTCTTGATCAACTAATAAGAAAGCCTATTCCGATTTCCTCGGCTCTAAACGCCAATGCAATATCACGTTTTTAAATAATCACGTGCCAAGTGCAGTGTCCACTAAAAGATTGGATACTTGCAAAGTACAGCTGCAACACATTTTCCACCATCATTCCCCCGTTCTCTTCGGTCGTTACGAGAAAAAGATTCATTAATCACCGAGGCCAGCCTATCTTCCGGTTATCTAGCGAACGGATGCCTGGCAAACTTTCTTCGAAACTTTCCAACGACCGAGCGGTCCCGTTCGATTGCGCTCGAATGCCCTTGCATTATCCAGATGCACGCGGATATATGCGTGCGTTGCCAGCGATCGATAGCTCGCTCATCCGTCGCTAAAAGGGTTAATGATGCCTGGCGTGCATAAATGGCGCTCACGGGCCCCGGACAAATGAAACGTAATGAGCGGATCGGCAGTACATAGCGGCGTGTCACGATCGCGAAACTCGTAATAATGCCGCGCCAGGATCATGAATTTCCGTGCACCGTACCGTGGAACACGCGTGAATTCGAACAATACGATTAGCGGCACCATCGGTTCCCGTCCTCTCCGCCTCCTCTATCAACTGCATTCGAGCCGCTCGAAACCGTTTTTCGATACTCACCGCTGTTTACTACGTTTGTTACGAATTCCCGTCGCGGATAGATTCGCGTTTAGTAAAAATCACGCCGGTTATGGAATATTCCATTGCGAGACTGTAATTTCGCGCGACGGAGCTCGGAGAGCGCGCTTCGGCAAACTCCACGACCACCCTCCGTCCTCTCGCTAGGCGACCGATTTCACGTCGATTTTCAGCGTCTCGACATCGCCGACTAAAGGCCACCCGCTCTGACGTAAGTTTATTACTACCTGCAAAACTTCACCCTCCCCCAACACCGTCCCCTCACTTCTAGATGGTGAAATTACTTCATAAGCGTAGGGTCGTGCGTATCTCGAAAGGGTATACCGTGGTTCGCGTCTCTCTACAAGTTACCTAATGAATGTCGGGGGTAGAAAAGGCGGTTGCCGCTCCCTACACGGCGCAGGGGATGCTTTTCTTCGCCCGTACCACCTCCAATTTATGCGTCTAGAGTGGTAACGAGGCTACCGGCGAAGATGCCTCCGGTGCTGCTTCTACATGGAGGAATAAACCGAGGGGGAGGTGTTTACCAGAAAAGTCGTACCGCTTGGGAAACGAGGGTTCGACGACGGGCCGTCCGACTGAACTTTTTAAAATTGCCGGGACAGCATCGAGATGGTCCCTGTGAACGATTGGCTGACGAAGGTGGATGCCGAGCGAACTTGTTAGAGGTTCTTTCGCGTTGGCTTTCGTTTCTTTACAGACAGCTTCGTTATTTCGAGCTGCGGGATGAAATATTTAGTTAACAAGGGAACTAGGGTTCATTAACTGTGGGTATCCGCGTCCATACAAATTCAGCATCTGCAAATATCGTTTTCTGTTTCGCCTCGTGATTTTATTTGTTACGTATCGAAGCCGCATCAAGTCTATTTAATTAATATTCCATTTGCCTCGCGGATAGAAACATTGGAAAATTAATTAAAACAATGACGCGTTTAGGGTTCAAAAGTCCACGCCACCGGTGTGTAGGTACCACCGTATCGAATTTATGTCACTCAATATTTCATAAAGCAGGCTCGCGCAATATGCTTAACATGATCAAGGAAGTTTCGCGTTCCGCGCTGAAACAATTCTTTAACCGTGCAAATATTTTCCATTTTACGTTATTCTATATTCCGTTTACCTTCCACGATAAACACATCCTGCGGAGTGGCGTCGCGAACTCATCGCAAAATATATTCGTGCCAGCGAAAATATTTTTGCAAAAGCTCGTTACTTAAAATGTTTAGTTACGGCGAAATTTCGCGCTTTCTATGCAGGTTAAAGTAACCGACTGTAGCTGCGTTCACGCTCGCGAGAGCTCTTTTGTAATCATAATGGTCCCCCTCGAATCATTCAATCCGGCGCTGCATAAATAACGTGGTTGATACTACATGGGAACCTAAGCTTTCGGAAGTTCAGCTCTGGAATTACCCTTCCTATCCTTCGTTCCTCTCCTCCTGCACTTGGAACGAGTTTCAATGATACACCAGGGGCTGCTCAGCCCCCTCATGCGCCCTTAATCCGGAAAATTTCACCTTGCGACAGTGGAAATCACGAAGATGGCCACGATATCATCGAATCCCTCGGCTTCTCCTACATCCACCATTCCCTCGCATTAATCTTTGAGTCGACGCGGAAGATCTGCTACTTGATCTCCCATTTCTCAAACTGCGGGGCAAATGAGACGATCGATTTATAATTTTATAGAGACCCTCTCGAAATTATACAGGCAAGCCGAGATTAATTTGAGGCAAGCCGATACGTGTGAATGCTTTACGCTAAGATGAGTCGATATGTATCACGCCTTTCCGATTTTATATCATCGCAATCTCTATAGAATCGCGAAAAAAGCATCATCGGAAAGCTATTATAACCCGACGCGAGTGATTAATGATCCTTTCACTAACTTCCGGCGCGGGCTGTTTAAATGTCAGGCTACCGAGCGCGAGCACACATCGATTGGTTTCAACAGCGAAATTTCAGTAAAATATTCGGCGAATTAAACGGTAAATTTGCAGGGAAATTTCGGCGCATCTGTTGCGCGACAACGACCGTTTTTCTTCCATGAACACGGGGAAACGCAAGATTTATTCGCAGAACTGCACGGAACTCGGAAAAAATACGACCGCAATGGAACGGTCCGCAAAAGTGTCGCTGTTGGGAAACGCTGGTTCATAAATAAATCTATGCAGCGGCGAGCAGTATTATCGGTGCATTGTTCCTTGTTAAAAATTCACCGGGGATTCTCCTTGACGAGAAGCGCGCGACACGAGGACCGTGAGCGGAAATAACATGGCGGTCAAATATCAAAATATCGTAATTAATTCGTGGAAGGGTGGGGGGATTGTTACGAAACGCAGCTGGGAATAAAATTGTCGGGTAATTAATCCAGAAAATTTTGCTGGAGCGTGACTGGCGCGTTTTCAAAGGGCTTCACTGTTTCAAAGCTTCCGACTTACGGTACGCTGGGGCGTAATATATTTTCGAATAAAGCTCGGCTGCGGCGTGCACCCGCAGGCCCAGAAGCTGCACAAATACGCTCAGCACTTCATCCTTGAATCAAACGATGGGAAAAAAATTAAATGCGAATGCTCTTAAACGCCGATTCGGAATGAGCTTGCTCGCCAGTGGAACGTTTCATTTCGACGCATCTGTGTAATATTCGCGCTATATTGGGGAATGGAATCTTTAACGTTTCGATAAAATTCAGAGTTTTACTACCGTAGTTGTACTACCGATTCTGTATGATTTCGGAAATTGGGAAAAATATTTGAATTGCGGTAACATATCGTAGGGTAAACCAACCAGTAATTGGCCGCATACCAGTGAATGACCATTAGGTATAAAATATTATATGTTTATAAATGGAGTGTAGTTGCACTATTAATATCCCATATTTTTAGTTACGCGTATTAAGCAAACATTAATAAGTACAATTCTTATTAAAAGTCTGCGGTCATTTACTGTGCTTCTACACGTTTTGCATTTTATAATGGTTTTTTAAAAAATTACGATGAGAATAAGTAATTTATATAGAAATTTCAAGAAAAATAAATTTAAATGCAACTTCAACAGTTGTTTTGTTGTTATACATAAATATATTAAAGTATTAATCTCAAAGGTCCATAAATTCAACAATTCGGTCATTCATTGGTTGGTTTACCTTATACTTTCATTGGAAAAATATAAACTACTGGCTATTAGCAAGGAACTGCCTAAAGCAAGTTAATAATTTTCGGGATATTGGCTATTGGTAGTCCTCAAATATTTTCATCCATTTTAACTGATTGCCTCAAATAAATAGCTTCATTGAAATAGATCGGAAGTAGTTGTCGAAAAGATGCACGGGCACTTTCGGACACCGAGTGCGAACGCAACTTTTCGTGGAGTTTCGTCTTCGAGTTGCGGCGAACCATTCCCTTTTATACGAGCTTTCAGCTTATGGTGTCTGAATGGGCCAAACGGCGGACCAGACTGAATTGCTACCTGCTTTTAATTTGGAAAATTCCCGCTTGGAAGCATTGAAATCACGATCGAGCAGACATGAAAGAAACCTCGTCTCTTTGACGTTTGCGTAGCTGCATTAGATTCGATATTCGTCCCCCTTTAAAGCTTCCCATTGACAAAATCCGATTGTCAGTACCTCGCGTGACTAAATGTTTTCCCGATAAATAATTAAAGTATCGTAGAAATGACTGCATCAATCATGAATATATTTCGCACGGGTAACATAGCTGGATTATATCGATTATTTACGACACCCCACTTAAACTAAGCTGTTTTCCTCGCCCTTAACACTCTAAACCTTCTATCGACCTGCCCCTGTGTAAAAAATACCATTCTCAAGCTTTCTATCGATCGCCACCGTACTTCGTTAGTGAATAGAAATGAGTGACCGTCCTACACTGCTCTTCGAGCACCCTCGATAAGCTGTTCACACGCGGAAGCCGATCGAGGCTGTTGGATCGCTTAACCACGAGTTCGTCCAGCGTATCATACCGATATGATTATCGAATTATGCGAGGCTCGGTGCGCGAGCGGCCGCGTTTGCCGAACCACGGGGTACATAACCAATATTTAACGCCTATTAGTGCCAAAGAGAATTTATCTTACGCGCTACGGGGGGTTGCACCTCGGCGAAGGGGCACGGGCACCACGGTCCACGGGATTGGGGGCGAGTCAAGGGGGTGAGTCGGTTTAACGCATGCAAGCCGGTACGCGCAGAAATTACGCGACAGCGGGTATCTGCTATTGATTTACCAGTAGCAGGTGCATACGCACCAAATGAATCCTCGTCGGCCATATTATTAGGACGGATACGTCACGATTATCTTTGCTGTTATCATTGGCGGACATGTTCCCAGGGAGCCCTCAACTCCACCACATTCGGCTAAAAAATGTTTTGCTACTCGGCGGTAATGGATCAGCGGACGATGTTGCGCAGATAGGATCTGCAGGCTGAACGCACTGGGCATTGATTGGAATTTGGAACGGTTTCAAACGAATAGATATAAATAATTGGAAGTGAATTGCCAAGGTGGATGTAACTTAGAAAATTTTTACCAGTCCCGTCTACTCTCGCACCTTACTGTCACATTAAGGTGTTATTAATTAAAGTCTGTTGAGCCGGATGAAATTCTTATTAAAAAAGTTCTGTAACGCTGCCAGCCTAGGAGGGATTAAGACTATTGTCAGAACGATGGTAGAATAAGTGGGTCTCTCAATAATTCTGAAATCCTGCTGGAATAATTAGGGTTTAGAGAATGTCCTGTTTACTCAAACATTAATTATTCGTTGGTTCCGATTATGTTCGTTTGGCTGCGCCGGTTTTAACCAGATCCCCGAACGCGATACAACGATCCCCGTAATTGCGATCATTGTTCTCAAGTGACGCGATTTGTCTTCCCTGTCTGCGGGTTGTCATCGGTGTAGAATAACCGATTCACCGATACCGATGCGTCGCCACATTGTAACAGAGGACCGGGGCACAGCCGAAGATCGTCGTAAATCATGCCACGCGTCGTGGATCCTGACAAACGTTGAATGAATCATAATTGTCTACCTGCCTGACGTGTCGTTCGCGAATTAATATCCGAGGACAAGGAACGGCACACTCGCGACAATGCCCGAAAGATGCAAATTGGAAACGGGACAGCAGCGTTCGACGGTGAATTAACAGCGTTTCCTTTATCTCGTTTTCCTTCCGTCGATACCTCGCTGGCGAATATTAATAACACACCCGTGGAAACTCGTAACGAGAAGACATCCCGCGGAATATAATCTCTCGCGGTTCTAATTAATTTGTCTTCCGCGAGCCCTTCACTCCTCCCCGCCGTATTTTCTTTCGCCGCGGCAATTATACAAACTTCGGATTTCCATCGGAACGCCGGATACTCCCCTCGATCCGCCTCCCCCCCTCCCCCCCTCCCCCCTCCCCCCGCCCCTCGTTCCTCGTCATCCCCCTACCCATCCGATTTGGCAACAATCGCAAGGTAAGCGGATTATTTAAGGACTTTCCCGTAGTGCATACTACGTGGAAAGCCTTCGCCGCCACTATTCACCAACACGTCCGCACCCGGTGCTGGGCTTCCGCGAGAAAAGGGTGCGCGACGGGGAAGAGGGGGGAGGGGCAGTACTTTTAGCAAACTTCCAGATAAATCGCATTTCGCCGAATCCAGAGAAGGGAACAAAATAAAACGTGGCTTTTATCGGCATTTTAATTGCGGCCCCACCCTCAAAGTGCCCCGTTCGTTTTCCATAAAGAGCTATCCAAACACGGATTTTCTTCTGCCTTTCACAGCTTTGCAGATTCCTGCCGGTGTCGTTGAACTATAATTTCAATTTATCTTCCACGTCCCTGTGTAGGGGACAGCTAATTACTAGAAATACATAAGTGTGTATCTACCGAGGAAAGGAAGTGTGACAAGCTTCTCGCAATTATTTTACACACTGCGCGCATGCCTAAAATCTGCGCCAGCCAAGGGATAAATTAAATTCCGAGTACCGCGGGGGGCACACGGTTTCGTGGCTGTGCGCGACGCTGTATTCCGCGACCGTAACGGAGCACAGGTAAGGAACGCGGATATGCCTGCAGCGGCATACCCAAAAAGGCACGTAGACGTAGAAACAACGTTTGTATTCCTATCTCCATCCGCATCCCCGCGTCTGAGAGTCGTGAGAGCAGCCATTCCCAGCCTCCCCTTCGCCACCCTT